>OX371211.1:5000000-6250000 GCA_947310845.1 Yponomeuta plumbellus | reverse complement strand
CGCTAACCACTGCGCCATAGGACGTCGATTCAACATCATTCATTACTCATTCATAGTCATTGCATGCACGCACGCCGGTTTCGGATACTTTTTATCTTGCACTTTGCTGATACATCCCCGATTTTATAGAATTAACCAAATTACCCCCAATCAATAAAGAAATGTAACAATAATAACAGATTCCTGGTCCCAAACTAGGATACCTTGTGCTACGGTAACCAGGCATGTATATCACGAACAACGGCGTTGAATTGGAACTGAACCCATGACTTTTATCAACCGCTAGACCAACATGGCAGTCAATGTTTGTGACGTCACTGTTTCTGGTTCCCACGACACAGGGTATCCTAGTGTGGGGCCAGAAGCAATGTATGTGTCTGTATGTAAATGTTATGTTATGTTAATATTCATATTTTTGTTAGTGTTCTTACTTGTCTATCTAGTTTTAGTAAAGCCATCATCATCGTAAGCCCAACTCTGCCCACTACAGTGGGCAGAGTTGGGCTTTCGATAACTGCGTATATTTAAGATTTTTCTCCGTACACGCCAGCCTTCGTCTTCTCTAGCCTCAATAGATTTTCAAATAATAATATTAATAATAATTAACTCACGCCCGTTAGCCCCGAAGGGGTAGGCAGAGGCATCAATCACTAGGACTGGGCGCATGTTTAGCCGAGTTTATTAGGTCCCAACGTGACAAGTGGCAAGCCTGTCGCCGTTATCGGGGCACAATTTATCAGCGAATGGTGTTGCTGTACTAACAAACAAATACAATGTAAGTAACTAAAAGTCATTGGTACATGCGGGATTCGAACCTTTTCAAATCTGTACTTATTAATTGTTTCGGTACTTAAGTGGTTATGTGTCCCTCGTAATTGGAGGAAAATATAGTTTTAAAAAAACTCTTATAGAAAGTACCTACAGTTTTTCGTGTGCAATAATGTATACTAACGATTATAATGTATGAAATTGGTGTTTTAAAAATGTAGCAAAGTCTAACTTTTACAACTTACAACTTAACTTTCACGTTACGTTTAAAATTCTAACCTGAGACTAAGACCTGCTTGCAACAGCGACTAAAATCCATTTTACCCCGAGTTAAACAGAATTTTGACAGATAAAGTATGGCGGAACTGTCAAAATTCTGTTCAACTCGGGGTTAAATGGATTTTAGTCGGTGGTGCAAGCGGGCCTAAGGAAGTTTAGAAATTCAAATAAAACTCCTTCTTGTTCATAAAGACATTCGATTCACAATATACCCTCTTCATTCCGCTTCAACGTCTAGAACTTAAGAACATTTTCCTGACACATGTGGAATTATGTTGCCGGAAAGCATTACCTACGTAGGCGTCTCATAACTAGATGTTTACGGAAAGAGAAAACTATGTTTGAAGAGGTTAGTCATTAAGTTAACAGTTTTTACACAGCGTACACAGAGTAAAAGAGATGGACAAAATTTACACTAATACTAGCTGACCCCGCAAACGTTGTTTTGCCAGATAGGGCTATGAAAAATAGATAACGAGAATAGGTCTTAGACCTACCGATTGTATGTACTAAATTTCATCGAAATCGGCCAAGCCTTTTCGGAGGAGTATGCGCACTAACATTGACACACGAGAATTTTATATATTAGACTAGCTGCCCCGGCAAAACGTTGTTTCGCCAATTTTTTTTTTCACTTAGGGCTATGAAAAATAGATAACAACCTATTCTCAAACCTACCGAATATACATGCAAAGTTTCATGAAAATCGGTGAACCCGTTTCGGAGGAGTATGCGCACTAACATTGAGACATGAGAATTTTATATATTAGATTAGATAGACCACCTGCAAACATTGTTTTGCCAGATAGGGCTATGAAAAATAGATAACAACCTATTCTTAGACCTAACGAATACTCGTGTAAAGTTTCATGAAAATCGGTGGAGCCGTTTCGGAGGAGTATGCGCACTAACATTGAGGCACGAGAATTGTATATATTATTAGAAGATTAAAAAGAGGAAAAATTCGTGAAATTTGGGGGTAACCTCCGAAAGTACTTATCCGCCGCCATGTGTTTTTTCCTTTTATAGATCCGTTTCCTTTTACAGCATTATAGTTCTGACATCCTATTCGGTCAAGGGATTCACACTGGCTCGATGTTCCCATGTTCGTGATTTAGGTATTGATCATGACACGAAGCTTTTGTTTGATGAACATGTTAATAAAATTGTCATCAAGGCATCCAGGGCACTGGGTTTTGTTATGCAAAATTCCACGTGTTTATCGAAGGCAAAAACCCAAAAAATTCTATACTGCATATGAGTCCGAAGCCACCTAGAGTACGCATCGCAAATATGGAACCCAAGGTATCGTGTCTAGGTACGTAGAGAAAGTTGAGTCAGTCCAGAGAAGATTTGTAAAGTTTTTGTGCTACCGATTAAAGAGCCCATACAAATCTGACTTGAACTGCGACGCCATGTTGCTGATATAATTATCATTGAATTTAGAAGGAATTCAATGTAATTATATATTTTGGGGAAAGGTAGCACAATGTAGCAAAAAACAATAAATATTCTTATTTTAGCTTCTTTTCTTTCTTCTTCTTCTTTCTTATATATAAAAATGAATAGCTGTTCGTTAGTCTCACTAGGCAGAGGCACCAGTCTCTAGAACTGGACCCACGTTTTGCCGAGTTCATTAGGTCCCAAACGTGACAAGTGGCAAGCCTGTCGCCGTTATCCGGGCACAATTTATCAGCGAATGGTGTTGCTGTACAAACAAATGTACGTAACTAAAAGTCATTGGTACATGCGTGGTTCGAACCCAGACCCTCATGATCGAGAAGCAAGGGTCAACCCCACTACGCCACCACCGCTATATTTTTGTTGTGTCTAAAAATACGGTAGTTGTCAAAAAAATTGTTTGAAATAAGATTATACAACAATTGTACCATAACTAAGAATTGGCGAGGAATGGTCACTATCTTGTGATTTCATGACTTTCATTTTATCTTAATTTCATAGAAACCATCAGGCCCTTCGAAACGTTCTCAAAGTATTATCATGTATAACAAAAATCCTTTTAATAATCTTTCGAATAATTTCCAAAGATCTTTCGAATAATTTCCAATAATCTTCTAAAAAATTTTCTAATAATTTTCTTAATTGTCTTACTATCCTATAGAATTACTTGTCTTTAAGTAATAATATGGTCTATACCTTCCTCAGGGAAGAGACCCGTGCCCCTTGGTGGGGACATAATGGGTTGATGATGATGAAGCATAATATCTAAATTGGACAACGAGTTGAGAATAGTGTTTTAAGAGTATATTTTTTCCAAAATATCAACTTATAACGCTCAGTAAATTCTGTATTGTTTTGAGAGAAAACACTTTGAATATCATTTTAAGAATTGAAAAAGTTATGTCTAAGTAATTTATAATAAAGTATATTTCAAGATTTAGATGTACCTATATTATACATACATAAGCTCACGCCTGTATCCCAGAGGGGTAGGCAGAGACCAGGGACTGCCACCTGCCACGATCCTGACAAACCACTTTCGCTTCATCGACATTCATTAGTCGTTGCATGCACGCATGCCGGTTTCGGGTACTTTTTATCTTGCCCTTTGCTAATACATCCCCTATTTGGTCGAAGTATGTTCGCCTGGGACGTCCCTTACCGGCCCTTCCACTCACATTCGCTCGATATATTTGCTTCGTCAGTCTTTCTTCCTTCATCCTCTCCACATATCCGAACCAACGCAACATTCCTTTCTCAATTATAGTCACTACATCCTCTTTCAGTCCACAACGTTCTCTGATCACACTATTGCGTATTCTGTCATTCAAAGTAACACCACACATATTTCTCAAGGCCCTCATTTCTACTGCATTAATCCTACTTTCATGATTCTTCTGCCACACCCAAGTCTCGCTACCATACATCAGTGTTGGGACTAGCACACCGTTATGGATAGCCAATCTTGCCCTTTTGGAGATATTCTGGCTACTCACGAAGGAGTGCAAGGCACCATTTACACAATTTCCCGCTTTTACTCTCCTTTCTATATCACCTTCAAACTTACCATATTAGGTACTTACTATATTATAGTACCTAGAAATTTCCGTATTACAACTTCAAAGGATTATTGTCAAATGAATACATAATATTCCATTACCACCTCGAAACCCGATGTCAGTGTCGATTCGAGTCGTAAAGGAGAAAGAGACTTTAGACGCTATTGCGTACCCGTTTTCCCTTACTCGATATGAGAGTGACAAAGCTATTGCTGTTGCCCATACAAGTGATAAGGTTGAGTTTGAATATAGGGGCTTCTTACGAGAGTCTAACAGGATCGAGTGTAATCCTTCACTGCCGCAGATCAATATTGAGGGTTAAGTTAGGACAATGAATGTATGTGGACCTGGATCGTAAGTACTTCTTGTGAAGAAGTTTAGTATCTTTTGATAATCCCATCAGATCACATAACACTAGTAAGTTATTTATAAATTATAAATGTGAAAGCTTTCTCACGGACCTAGTTTTTCGTCCATGATAAGAATTTAATTTACAGCCAAACGGTTTATTAAAATAAATTCGAAAACTTTTGTTTTCAACTAACTTTACTACAAAGGCAAAAATCATGAAGCACTAAAGAAGGTAGAAATAAGTAAGTATACTTTGGAAGTTACTGAAAAATAAATAAATAAGTCTTTGCAAATATTTTATACTTAATCGCCCACTTCCAGCCCTCAACATTATTTTGAAACTAGAGCTGTTAGCAACTGGTTAGCACACACACACACACACACACACACACACACACACACCATACGCACGCACTCACGTACACACACACGCACTCACCCTCACACACACACACACACACACACACACACACACACACACACACACACACCACACGCACGCACGCACTCACGCACACACGAATGCGCTCTCTCTCTCTCTCTCTCTCACACACACACACAAACACTCACACCACACGCACGCACGCACTCACGCACACACGAATGCGCTCACTCTCTCTCTCTATCTCTCTCACACACACACACACACACACAAACACTCATACTCACTCACTCACTCACACAGACACTGGTTGATTTTTTAAGTTTTGTACCCGAACAATGTCAAAGCGTTCATAGTTTGTCGAAAGAGGGTCGAACGTTATACCGGCTCTATTTGTTTTACCTTTCCTAAGAACCCACCCACGCGTACAAACGAAAAGCTTTCACCACAACAAAAAGACCGTCTGAAGGCTTGCTTCTTTGAAAACTTTGTGCTAATTGAGGAAGCCTTTTATTCTGTTGGCGCTGAAACTTGCCGACCACAGAAATGTCCGTACAGGAACCGTAAAGAAAGCGTTTAGGAGTTCAATATTTAGAAAAGTTTGAGTTAAAAGGGTTTGTTCTGAAACGGTTCACGATTCCTTTAGTGGGGGATGGGAAAAGTATTTTCATATTCAGAACACGGGTTATATTTGTACTATTTATTACTTACTGCCACAAAAAGCTCTTTTTAACCGACTAGTTCAAGAACAGTTTTTTGGCTGAAAGGTTTTCAATTTGTCCGTATGGATGTCTATGGATGTTTTTTCCAGCGTTAGTCGTTACAGTTATATATTTTTTATTTTAAAACGGATACCTCCAGGGTGGTCCCATATAAGTTTTGGACGAGATCCATTGGAAATCCACTTTTAGGACGTGTTTGTTTTAAGTCAATTTGTTGTTAATAAAGTAGATTTGTCTTTATTCTACCTCTGTTTCCTTTTAGTAATGGAAGAAGGGGCAATTTTTCCTTTAGAGGTTGCGAAAGACAAATATTTACATTACCGGCCCTCGTTTGAGTCGAAGAAACTAAATGTGTGACAAGTCACGCGAAAATAGACGCGCGAACAAATAAAGGCGTTTAAATGCAAAACAAACGACCGAAAAAGGAGACAGCGGGGAAAAAGAAAAACAAACACTCTTAGAATTAATTTTTGTTTCCGAGACACCTATTACACGGGTTACAATAAAATTACACAGTTAATTTATTTAAAGCGATCACAGCGTATCGAAGTAAGGCAACGGTGCCTGAACCGCTTCGCGATAGATTGAAAACGTAAATAAGTGATGGAGTTTAAATCGATCTAACTTTGCGCAGCTTGAAAGAGAATTCGGCCTCGTTTTAATCTCCCCCGGAGGACTTCCGCGCTCACATTGATTACACACAATACTTCACTTTTGAATAGAATGGAATTAAGAGCCGAACCAATTTATTTAAGCACTCGGTATAAACATCCTATTATCTCTGGATCCCTGGGGCATATTATATCCTAACAATTTGGATTTATTCAGCTGTGTGTAAAATCTTAGCAATGTCCGTCGCGGCCAATATGCGATTTCAATGTCTTTCCTCGAGGCTTCGCGTATGTTGTAAGCATTGGAACGAGGAAGCCGCAATCCCTATGCAAATACGTTAATGTGCCATACATTTGCATGGGACCGAATGCATTTGGGGATGCCTCTCTAAAGCCACGCGTCCATTAGAGTAGATTGGGGCCTAAACGCGCCGAATCGCATCGTATTCGGTTCTGCACTGCCGGACTTATTTCTTTAAACAACATCTATTAATATTTATATGTTGTTTATAGAAATAAGTCCGTATTACACTAAATACTGCGTCAATAAACAGGGCATGTGCACCCTATATGTGTGCCTTTACTCTCCATTAAAATACCTCAATAATTTTCACCTTCAACAGTTTCTGTTTTGAAAATTTTGGAACACCAAGCAATCAACAATATAGAAGTATCATCATCAGCCCATTATGTCCCCATCTAGGGTAGGGTTGTCTTCTCTGAGGAAGGTATAGGCCATACTCCAACACGGGGGCCAAGTCCGGATTGGTGGAGGCTTGTAAGACTAGTGGCTGGTCTTACTGTCAGAAGTTTTCACGCCGCCCTAAAGCCTCTGACTTGGCTTAACGAATGTCATCTATCGACGGTAGCCGGCGCCAACAGCTTAACGTGCCTTGCGAAGCACGAAACCGCTCGGAAAAATGCCACTAGCGTTAGTCATAGACGGTGACCCATCCATGGACTGAACGCGCCTTATGTTGCTTAACCTTAGTGATCTTAAGTAGGTATATAAGAAAAAGAACTAAAAGTCTAGTTCAAGCGCCGACAGCTCGCGCAAGTCTGCCACGGAAACCGCCCCAAAACCAACGCGTTCGCTGCGGGAAAAGGTGCTAACCAAAGCCGCAGTGGCAAGATCGTCCACCTCAGAAAAGTTTGGACACCCGCCCTCGCAGACGAAGATGCCAAAAGCGCCCCAGCCGCCGCGGAGGAGGAAGCAAGCTGGCAAAGGCAAGCCTGTGCCACAGCCCGAAACCTCCCCCGCGGGGAGCTGCGCGTCCGTTGCCGACGCTCCGGGCACGCAGGTCGCCACGAAGGAGAGCGGGCCGTCGGCCAGCGAGTGCTCTGCTCAGACTCCGCCGGCACCTCTTAATCGATAGGGTGATCGACTGGGAGTTATGCGGGGTTTCCCCCCCTCGTCCGATAGTATCGGACGAAGAGAGCTCGGTCGCCTCATCGATTGAGTCGTCGGCGACTACGGCGGCGGCCAAACGCGTCAGCATCCTCTACTCGTCGCCGAGGAGAGGAACCGGAGTGCTGATGGACACCGCGACGAGGGTGGCAAACGACCTGCTGCAGAAAGGGAAGGATGCACTGGAGGGCTGCGGGCAACACGAAGCGGGAATGCAAGGCAACCGCTATCGAGTGCCTTCAGGGCCTGTATGAGACAGTGCTGTCCCTTTTGGACTCTAGGGCTAGACACAAATACAATCTAGAAAAAGAAACCTCCCGCCATGCCCAGGAACTCGTCCGAGTTGAGAGAGGGCACATAAAGGAGCTAGCCGTACTGCGACAAAACCTTACAAGTGAAATTTTCCAAGCGCGGAAGGACATCTCCGAAACCCTGCTCGAAACCAAAGCCGTTCGGAACTGGCTCGGGCACGAGATGGACGAACCACTCCGGCGCATCAATGAACTCCACAAGGAACTTTCATCGCTGGGCACAAAGCTGCACAAAGAGAGCGACAAGAAACCGGAGACGTTCACCGCCTCAGACGATTCCAAATGGCGCACCATCGAGGCGAGCGTCGCAAAACTGGGTGGAAAAGACGCTTAGGGCAGCCGTACAACAACTCTTCAGCAAACCTACAAACTCTCCCCCCCCCCCACCAGAGCCCACCCTGGACTTGGCTGCACATCTCGAGCCACTGACTGAACGGCTCCAAATTGTCTCCTCGGAACTCCGCGAACTGCGAGAGAAGAAAACCGAGGTTCCCGCGCTCCCAGCGCAGAACCTAGAGGCAGAACTCGCAATGGCGGAGGTCAAGCAAACTTTGGCCACAATAAAAAAAGGCGTATCCGAGCTGAACACCCAGGAAAAGCCACCGCTGGGGCCAATGACGTTTGCCCAAGCAGCGGCGAAACCGCAACCACCGAAACACCCGAACCACACGTTAATCATCTCATCGAAGGACCCCAAACATACGGGCCAAAACGTGATCGACAAAATTACTGCAGCCCTGGACTTAAAAAATACCGGGGCCAAAGTTAATAAGGTTCGGAAAGCTCGGAACCAAAAGGTGGTCCTAAGTTGCGCGAGCAAGGAGGACCTGAAAATCGTCAAAGAAAAAGTCCAGGGAAACGAAAGCCTACGCATCTCGGAATCAAAGCCGGCAAACCCCTTGGCCTGCATTAAAGGAGTGCTCTCCAACAACACCGATGAGGAGATTGTAGATCTCCTTAAAGCGCAGAACGGATACCTCCTGCGCGACGTCGGTGCTGGGGAGCAAACCATAAAAATGCGCTACAGGAAACGCGCCAGGAACCCGCACGAATGCCACCCGAACGTAGAGCTGTCTCCAGAGGTGTGGAAACGATTCACCGAGGCAGGGAAAGTACATATCGGAATACAGCGATGCCGGATCGAGGATCAGTCTCCGCTTGTGCAGTGCACAAAATGCTTGGCGTACGGCCACACCAAGTCCGTGTGCAAGGCCGAGCATGCTTCGTGTTGCTACTGCAGCGAGGAGCATACAGGCGGAGACTGTCCCTCGAAGGCGGCGGGAAAACTTCCGGTGTGCACAAACTGCACAAAAGCCCAGAAAGACGAATGCGACCGGGCACACACCGCTTTCAGCGACGCATGCCAAGAACGGCAAAAATGGGACCACATAGCGCGGTCGCGTGTTTCCTATTGCTAAGGGCGTCCTGGCAGAAAATGGGTCAGCAAACTCCGGGAGCCCAGAAACATCGGACGGACCAAGAGGGGAGCTGCACGTCATCCAGGCAAACCTCCAGCGATCCAAGCTCGCAACAGCCGAGCTCCTTCAGGCGGCCCAGGAAAAGGGATTTTCAATAGCGCTAGTTCAGGAGCCCTATGTGGGAAGAACTGGCACAATGAAACAATACCCCGGCACTCAAGTCATCCAGTGCACCCTGAATCGCCAGAAGCCAGTGAAGGCGGCAATCGTCGTGTTCGGAGACAGCCTGGAGGTCATCCATGACCCCCAACTGGTAACCGAAAACATTGCCGCTGTGCTGATAAGGGTTGGCCAGCTTGAGCTTGGTGTGCTGTCCATCTACTATGAGGGCGACCGGGACATAGACCCGTACATATCCGAGACAAAAAGGCTCTGCAGCAAGTTACGCACAAACAACATAATAGTGGCGGGGGACGTAAATGCCTGGAGTCACTGGTGGGGAAGCAGCTCGGAGGACCACCGCGGGGCGGCGTACAACACCTTTCTCAATGAGATGGTCTTCCAAATCCTCAACACAGGTCAAGTACCCATTTTTGAGACCTACAGGGGTGACAGACTCTACACAAGCATAGTAGATGTAACCGCTTGCAGCCTGTCCCTGCTGGGCAAAATTGAGGAGTGGAGTGTGAATAGAAGTCTCACAACATCGGACCACAACGCAATCACCTTCACGTTGCGCCGCGCCTAGAGAAAAGCCTGGAACCACTAAGGCCAATCACTACACGCGTTTACAACACCAAGAAGGCAAAATGGTCTGACTTCAATGCACTGACTACAGGCCAATAGGCCTCCTATCGGTCCTCGGTAAAATCGTCGAGAAACTCCTAGTGCACAGACTCTAGTGGCGCTTTCTCCCAACTCTGAACAAAAGCCAGTACGGCTTCATGCCACAACGTGGAACCGAGGACGCCCTCTATGACCTATTAGCACACGTACGAACAGAGGTGAAATCTAAAAAGATTGTCCTTCTGGTATCGCTGGACATAGAGGGAGCCTTCGACAACGATGGTGTTGATAAAACAACGGATGGTGAGCAAAAAATGTCCAAGAAATCTCTATGCACTGGTGGTATCGTACTTGAGAGACCGCAAGGTAAAGGTCAACTACGCCAGAGCGTCTAGTGAAAAGGAAACCACGAAAGGCTGTGTCCAGGGTAGCATTGCTGGACCGACGTTCTGGAACCTAATCCCAGACCCACTCCTACAAAAAATGGCTAGTAAAGGGGTATACTGCCAGGCCTTTGCGGACGATGTCGTCCTGGTTTTTTCTTCCCACGCAGTCAGTACCCCGCAGCAAGCAGCCGACAAGACCCTAAAGACCGTAGCCGAATGGGGTGTCGAGAATAAGTTGAATTTCGCCGCGCACAAAACAAACGCGATGGTGATAACAAAAAAACTGAAATACGACGCCCCCGAAATCCACATGTCAGGCAGCAGGATAGAGCTTGTAAAGGAGATCAAGCTGCTGGGTCTTATAATCGACTGCAAGCTCACTTTCAACGCGCACGTAACCGCCATTTGCAAAAAAGCTGCGGACATCTACAAACAGCTAGCGTGCGCAGCAAAAGTGAGCTGGGGACTTAACAGAGAAATCATCAGGACGATATACGTGTCGGTGATAGAGCCAATCGTGCTGTATGCAGCAGGCGCATGGCACTCGGCTGCAGAGAAACTGTCGATCCGGAACCAGTTGGACTCACTGCAGAGAGGCTTCGCGCAGAAGATCACCAAAGCATACCGCACGGTGTCCCTGACATCGGCATTAGTCCTGTCAGGCCAACTACCCCTAGACCTCAGAATCCTTGAAGCGGGAACCCTATACAAGATAAAAAAGGGACACTTCGAAGACTTCATACCACCAGGCAGAGAGATTGAAAGCAGGGTAGGACATTTGCACAATCCCCCACCCAGCTCTACTCACAACAACCGAGTATGAACGCCTCGACGACATGGACCCCGAAACTCTGGAAAATCTAAATGTGACCGGTGCACAGGTGTACACCGACGGCAGCAAAATAGAAGGAAAGGTGGGTGCAGCGCTAACGTTGTGGGTAAACGGCAGAGAGTCCAAGTACTCCACTTTTCGTCTAGAGCCTCACAACACTGTCTTCCAGTCAGAGATGTATGAACTCTACAGAGCCGTAAAAATGATAGGAGACTCCAAAATGGGCACGGTGAACATTCTGAGCGACTCAAGATCTTCGCTGGACTTACTCAGATGCCCATCGGTAACTCACCCTCTGGCTCTTTTGGCTGAAGGCCCATGTGGGAACGCCGGGGAACGAAAGAGCTGACGAACTGGCTAAAAAAGCAACACTCACCAAGAAGACAGCTCCAGACTACGACAAGGTACCCATATCCTTCGTCAGGAAACAGATACGAGAGGAAACTGTAAGAAAGTGGCAGATGCGCTATGAGTCTTCCAGCACGGGTGCGGTCACAAAGGTATTTTTACCTACCGTCCAAATGGCCAGACGAGTACTAAAGGACACAAATTTAACACCCGTCCATGTCCAGATACTGACCGGCCACGGAGGATTCGCAGCGTATCTCCACCGCTTCCACGTCAAAGACAGTCCCTCTTGTGTTTGCGATCCCGAACGTGACGAAACGATATGGCATGTGCTTCTGGAGTGCCCAAGATTTGGCCGGGAAAGGTAGCTGGAACTACATATCCAGACCAGACTTGACCAGTCCACTCTGCCCATCATCATGGAGGACCCGGCCATCAGAACACCTTTCTTGGAGTTTGCAAGCAAAGTCGCCAGAGTAGCAGCAAAGAGGAACAGCACATCGACCACCGCCGCCACCACAACTGTCGATGCAAGCACTGCTGCCGTCGTCACAAATACCACAAATACCCCGACGACCGGAAACGCAACCGCAACAACCGACACAAACCAAGCCACGGACAACATCGACAACACGGAGCTCGGCGAGCCAAAAATAAGAGTAAGTGGCATTGCTCTTTTTATGGACAGCGACACCGAAAAACTCGGCATAAGCTTTTGTCGTCTCGGCAGAAAACGTGTTATCATACCACCTGGCCTGGCTACCCTACTAAACGGGAGTACGTCCAAAACGAGCATGGAACTCCGCAAATTCAACGCGCTACCCCAGTCGCAAGTGGCCGACCAACAGTGCCGTATAGTGCGATACAAACAGAAAACAATAGCACTTTTCGACTGGGGAGAAGAAACACCATTCGCGCAGGCATGTTCCGTGCTCAAACAATTTGGACAAAACACAAGCCATGGCTCACGAGTTGTAAGCGTAGACGCAATGGTGCTTGAGATGGAAAAGGGAGAAGTCGCAGACCGCCTGGGTTGTCTGGAAGCCTCAAAAAATCACGAGGTGGTCGTGTACGAGGACCGGGGAGAAAACTTAAGTTTTCTCAAGGAACCAAACCACGACCAGGCAACAGCGTCTACCCCCACAGACAGCTGGGGATATCCCATTCCCAACTCAAGCACCCAAAGTGGATCAGATCGCTTACAGCAGAGAGCGGACGCCGATAACACAGCAGCCAAAGGACGCAAAGAAGCAAGCTCAGAGGAGACGGCTGGGGCGAGGGGGTTGATAAAAGCCTTTATGAACGCCCTCAACTCAGCCACGCGAGCCATGCAATCAAGAGTTTCCAAAGCAGCGGAACGTCAAGAAGTGGCTGTAAGGGAGTTCTTGAAGAAAACACCACCGAGCAAAACAACGCCACCACAGGAACGCAGAACGAGGGCCGACAAGGGGCAAGTCAGCCCTCCCAGTCTCAAACCAGCAGAGAAGCCCATAGACCACGCAACAAACGCTTTCCTCGAGTTTCAGGCGGTAATAAAGGCTTCTAAAGAAGGAAACCTAGCCACCTGCGATGAGATCTTGCAGACCTTCCAGCGGGGGAATGAAGGGCTGTTGAAGGTGAGACTCGAGGAAGCTGACGCAGCCATATACAACAACGACAACTCCCAAGTCATAAAGGGAACGATGACAGGTCGGTATATGGCAGCGTACAGTGCAACAAGTGGGTTCGTGGCACTCGACGACGAAGAGACTCGGAGGACTGGCATGCTAAAGTTCGCAACACCGCCAAACGATCCTATCGTGGTTACCGCCCGGTGTACCAAGATAATGCTCGACGAGAAGATCCTAAACATGGCCGACATAGTCTCAGAAACGATCGGACCCGGAACAGCATTGGACACTTGGGGGGTACCGAAGATCCGATGGATCGACGGAGTCCCGGGGTGTGGTAAAACGACATGGGTGGTGAAAAACTTCGATGAGGGGAACGACGTAGTAGTCACTAGCACAACTGAAGCCGCCAACGACCTAAAAGAAAGCCTAGGCCGTCGCATAGGGAACGCATCCAAAACCAAGGTGCGCACTATGGCCTCAATTCTAGTAAACGGTTCAAAAGAGCCAGGAGGCTGTAACCGCTTACTGGTCGACGAAGCTCTAATGAACCATTTTGGGGCCGTAGTGATGGCGACTCAGTTGTTGGGTGCCAGCGAAATTGTCCTCATCGGAGATGTAAACCAGCTGCCGTTTATTGACCGACAGAACCTCTTCCAACTGAGGTACAACCGCCCGAATCTGCTAGCGAACATCAGCGAGCAGTGGTCATGCACACACCGGAACCCAATGGATGTAGCGTACGCCTTAAGTGAGGTTTACCCTGGAATGTACTCGTCAAAACGTCGAGTACGTTCACTGGAGCAAAAACAGTATACGGGCGCGCAAATACCCTTCAACCGGCTGAACACTCTATTCCTGGTACACACCCAGGAGGAGAAAAGATCCCTAATCAACCAGGGATTCGGGTCGGGCACGGGGTCACGCACCCTTACCATTCACGAGGCACAGGGTTTAACCTACGGGTCGGTCATCGTGATGCGGACAAGTGCGAAGAAGCTGAAGATCCACGACAGCGTCCCACACGCAGTGGTGGCGGTGTCGCGACACACAGCTAGCTGCACGTACTACTCCGACAGTGGCGAAGACGCGATTGGCAGATTCATCCGCAGAGCGACGACTGTCACAAAAGAAGGGTAGAGAGCTGAATCCGTGGCAGACTAGAGAGAAAAGAACATAAAAAAAGAAAAGAAAAAAAAAGGCAATGTGATATTAAACATAACGCAAAAAAAAGGGACAATACTATTACTACGGTAAAACAAAAAAAAAAAACCCCAAAAAAAAAAACAGTTTATAATTTTTATTATTTTAAGCATGTTAGGCTAGGCACTTAGATGTAGTATTAGTTTAAGAAGCCGTGAGGTACAATAACATCAGTACCAAATTATACTGTGTAAGGTAAAAACTATGTAGACGTAGTAGCAGGAATGAAGAACAAAGGGACAACCAAAATAATTTAATTATAAATGAAAAGGCACGGACTCCGCGTCTGTGGAAAAATAGATGTATGTACATATAAAAAAAAACCTTAGTGATCGTTTAGGATCACTCAGGCAGCCCAGGCTACGAGCGATTCTGCGATCCAGGCTACGAGCGAATATGTAAGTAGGGAGAATTTAAAAAACTGATGGAAGACCATAATAATATATTACGAGTAATAAAAATCTAAAAGTAAAAATGATCTAAAGTTGTCAAGCACTTTTAATTTAATTTAAATACTTTTATTTTGACAAATATTTGTTTACATTTAATTGGGTTATTTCACGAATTGCGCATTTCAGAACCAACAAACGTTTAATTTGACAATTAAGAATCTGCAAAGCTACAATAGAAATAATAGGAAAGTTGTTTTGGCAAACACAAACTGTAATTGGGTGGTATTTCAGAAATCGCGCACTTTTAGGGTTACTTATTGAATCCCTCGTAGCCCCGGCCGCCTGAGTGGTCTTAAACGATCATGAAAGTTAAGCAACATAGAGCGCGTTCAGTGCATGGATGGATGACCGTTTTATGGCTAACGCTAGTGGCATTTTTTCTAGGTTCTGTGTTTTGCAAGGCACTTTAAGCACTTTGGTGCCGGCTGCCGTCGATAGATGACAGTCGCTAAGCCAAGTCAGAGGCCTTAGGGCGGCTTGAAAACTTGTGACGGTAAGACCAGCCACTAGTCTTACAAGCCTACACCAATCTCGACTTGGCCCCCGTGGAGGAGTTATATGCCCTAGACCTGCCTCAGGGAAGAGACCCGTTCCCCTTGGTGGGGACATAATGGTTTGATGATGATTGTATTTTTATTTATTTAGGAAGCAAACAAGAGTACCCACGGTACTAAGACATTACGGAGACTAATGCCCGATTTCTGAATCGAGAATTTACTCTAAGTAAATACTTAAGTCACGTGCTGTCACCCTCTTTTCTAAGGAAACTTGACGAGACAGCACTACAGTCAAGTACTGGTCGGACTCGTCCGATAAAACAACACCCGTAATTGGATCCGGACTAAAAGTTTAAAATCTGTTGTAATTACTTAGGGAAATTCTAGATTCAGAAATCGGCCCAAAGCCTTCACTTATACAGAAACACAGACATCATTAGCTGCATAGGAATGTTGGTGGTGCGGCGTAGTGAAGCTAGTAGACGCCAGCTTTACTTCGCCGTAGTCGTCCGCGCTCTGTCGTCCCCAGCAGCGCAATAACAAAGCGAAATGGAATGAAATCGTAAAAGTTATTTGTTTTATTATTTGCACACATTTTTCCTTTTTCCTCCTATTTTCAAGGAAAATCCTATGACCAAGAACATGCATTGAGGCCTTTTTCCGCTGCATCGACATACAGCATACATCTACTTACTTATACTCTTAGCTTTTGTTTTTCTTACTGTAGCTTCACATTTCTTCTAGTTTTATCCTATATGTGCCTCATTTTTCTTTATATTTTCCTGTATATTTATTATGTCTATATAGCGTTAAATAAATGTTTTTGTTCTTTTTCCATTCAATAGTTTATGTCCATTAATTACAGTCGCATGATATCGTCTATATTAATAATTCGTATACCGGTCTACGGTAGACTCGACCGAAATGCACATCAAATTGAAGAGCGTAAAAAAATTTGTATATCCGAGTCGACAACTTACAGGCGGATAATTCGGGTTATCGAGTATTTTCATTATAAAAATGAATGAATTATTTGCTATTTAATGGCGTTGCTGAGTAAACATGTCAATATCATCAAAGTGGCGTTGGTGTCACGTCATCACGTTTTAATAAAATAAAAATTCTTTGCGTCCTAAACTTTTGCAGTTTTATTTTATTGATTGGACGCAATGTATGTACAAGGCATAATTTGGTAAACGAATCTAAGCCGAGCCAAAATATTATTTGTTGAGAACCGATATCTATAAAGTATCATAAAATTTTGTTAAAAAGTTGTGAAATATTATTATGAGTCAACATTTTACCCGAGCGAAGCCGGGTTTAGGATCTAGTGCAATTATAGCACTGTGTAATTCAACTGTACAACAGTATAGCAAAATTTATTACATAATTAAATTATCAATTTTATCTTTTAAGATTATATTAGAAATTCACTTAAACCTATTGATTTACAATTTTCATAAAATTCCTCTAATTGATAAGGACTCGTGTCCGAACGATGCGGCGGCTAACATTATACATAACTGTATGTATATTGACATTCAACATACAGAATGTAAATTCTTTACGTTGAAAATTTTTTTGATTTCTGATTTCTGAGTAGATTAGATGCCCAAACTATTTCTTAAATGGTCTATGCAATAACGAACGAAGTGGTTCGAAACTCTGTGAATTTGGAACACTGTGTACCTACAGATCAAACATACTAATACCGCCGGAAACACTCGATTGCCGCCTCGGGCTAGGCAATCTCTACACGGCGTATCAAAGGCAGATCAATCGATTTACGTTCCTATTTCTTCGGCGATAACTGCAAATTCACATGTCCCTAGTAATTCTACGAAGATTGGCTATACGATAGGCTTATGCCTGTATCACGAAGGGCAATGCAGGGACCACGGCTTGGCACTTGCCACGGCCGGGATAGTATGTAACAACCAATTGTAATATTTTACAAGCTGAGTCGCTCGTAGCCTGGGCTGCCTGAGTGATCTTAAACGACCAGTAAGGTTAAGCAACATACGGCGCGTTTAGTCCATGGATGGGTTACCGTCTATGACTAACACTAGTGGCACTTTTCCGAGCGATTCCGTGCTTCGCAAGGCACGTTAAGCAGTTGGTGCCGGCTGCCGTCGATAGATGGCAGTCGTTAAGCCAAGTCAGAGGCCTTTGAGCGGCTTGAAAACTTCTGACAGTAAGACCAGTCACTAGTCTTACAAGCCTCCACCAATCCGGACTTGGCCCCCGTGGTGGAGTATGGCCTACACCTTCCTGAGGGAAGAGACCCGTGCCCCTCGGTGGGGACATGATGGGTTGATGATGATGATGATGATGACTAGCTGTACCGGCAAACTTCATACCGCCAAAGTTTTCGTAATTTTCTTTTATTTCTCACCATTTAAACCTGGAATTCCACAAATCGCGTGTCTGAACATTGAACATTAAACGCACAATCTGAACATTGACCCATTAGTAGATAGGACGGCTTTTTTTACTCAGATCTCATCAATAGTTAATCATACCTTCAAAATACAAGCATTCATTATTAATTAATAAATTAGTTTTAATTAATAACAAGTAGGATGAGTCCATCATAGCAAGTGCGTAACTCTGACCTATATACTAATGGGTCAATGTTTCACTAAGCATGCAAAATATAAAAACCAAAAATCAGCCAGATCGGTCCAGCCGTTCTCGAGTTTTAGCGAGACTCATGAACAGCAAATAATTTTTTTTTACAAGAAGATTTACCAATAATGGAATTTGACTGAGTTTGGAGTATTTTTGACTATTTTTTCTCCATGGTGATCTATTTGTTTAAAGACCTTATTCATAAAACATGATTTCTCTAAAACAAGTTACGGTGTACCCTCAGGCATAGATTTTATTTAAATTGCCTCTAAGGAGTGTTTTAAGAATTTGTGTTTTATCAATGCGGTGCCTCAAGTTCTAGCCTGTAGGTCAGAGGTTCCCAAACTTCTTTTTCTCGTGGGCCACTTTCAAAGTTTTACTATTTTTGGTAGGGGGTCTACCGAAAATAGTAAAACTTTGCTTAGTAAAGCTGCTACATTTCTACCTACTGTATTCCCAAAACTCCTAAAAAAATATCACCCTAAATTGGAGTTGTTAAGAAGAAAAAAAAGTAGCATATTTTATTGAGTCCTTTTAATTAAAATAATACTGGTGGTTATACCAAATTGTGGTCCCCGTGTGGTCTCCTATGGACCCCTGGGGGTCCACCTGGACCCATTGGGAACCTATGCTGTAGGTTGTAAGTTACAATCGTAGAAGACTTTCTTGGTCTTTAAAAAAAACTGATTAAGTATACAACAATGTATCGGTAGGTATATTAATTTCTTTATTAGCAGCGTTGGTTAACACTTAAGAGTACATGCGAGAGGCCCCGGGTTCGAACCCCGGCTGAGGACAAAAAACAAAAACCCAGGTCTTGGATATTTACATGTTTGTGATGTCGCTCTTTCTGGTTCACGACACAGGGTATCGTAGTGTGGGGCTAGAAGCAATGTATGTGCCTTTATGTAAATATTTAAATGTTTGTATCATCATCAACCCATTATGTCTCCACCGAGGGGCACGGGCTCTTCCCTGAGTAAGGTATAGGCCATACTCCACCACGGGGGCCTAGTCAGGATTGGTGGAGGCTTGTAAGACTAGTGGCTTGGTTTCTATTCTGAAGTGTTATTATTATTATTTTAATAGTTAATAAAGAGTGCTATGAAAACACGTGTATTGATGAATATTAATTGACTAGTATCTTTTGACGGATATTAATTGCCTAGTATCTTTCACTGTAAAGCAATGCAACGCAGGACGCTTAAAAATGAAGACGCATTATTTTCCTCATCGTCGGCCAACGTTCACGTCCGCACGATAAAGTTCAGAAATTGCACGCCCAAAGTTTCGCAGCTCGTTTATCTAGCACGGCGATTCACAGAAGACTACCTTCATTGTTTGTACGGCAATTCATAGCTTCTTTTTAGCATTGCAATTGTTAGCAGTTACCACCATTGATAGCAGTTACCACTTTCGCAATTCAGAAGCCGAAACTTTAATGTTACAATCAGGCAGAATTAAAAGTGTAGGTCCTATATTAATGTAACTTCTACATAAAGTCACATTAAGCAGAAAGAAAAAAAAATATTTCTTGAGACAATTGTTTCATTTTATGCCCATTAGTTGAAATTACAGGTGGAAAGGTACTGAAATAAAAAAAATGTTCGAAACATCATTTCGTAGAAAGCTAAGTTAGTATCGATTGTTCACCATGACATGATAAAATAAATAACTTATATAATTAAGTTTAAACATCTTATTTTACATTTGTATAAGAATAAGCTCCTTTTGTCGATTACATGGATTATAGCTAAATATGTATAATGTACGTTTTAATTTTAACAGCGCGTTACATTTGCTGGTAGAAATGGACACTGAAATTTACAATGTAATAAAGTAGGGGTGTGTTATTTTAATATTTAATAAAAAGTGAAAAGTTGTTTATACGTGACATACAGCTTTTAGAATATACCTCGGGCTCTAGAATAGGCTTCGGTTTTCGCCGAAAGCACACGAGTGTAATAAAATCCTGCTCTGTATGAAACTTTTCTTCACTATTTTGAAAAGTTATGTAAAGTTATAAATAACAATACAAAATGAAACTTACCTTATTGCAATATAATCGGTTTATCCAATAGTAGCCGAGGTATATTCTAGAAGCTAACAGACTGTATCTAAATAAGGTTTTTTTCCGTTTGGCATCTGAGAGTTACAAAACGGACAGTGCGAGCAATAGTTGCTAATCCTCAACTTATTTCTAGATTATACGGGGTGTCCCAAAAATGACACGTCACAGTGACACCGGAGGTAAGTGCTAGCATAGCACTAAAGTTGTTAAAAAAAGTGAAAATTTAGAATTAGTTTAAATTGGCCATATCTCGAAAACCGTGCAATTTTTACTGAGGTCATGTTAGGTTGGTTCGACGCCTCTTGAGCAGGTCTACCTCCAGTGTCACTTTGACGTGTCATTTTTGGGACACGCTGTAGAATAGCAAAAGAAATCATTCTCATGTAAGTATATCCGAATGTACGTAGAGTGGACATTTCACGGTCTTTGATCGTAGCTCGTTTATGTGTCGGTTCTTCCATATGATATTATTCAAGTTGAAGCACTCTTTGGCCGCAACTGGTGCACATCAACGGTTATAATAGGTTATTTCCTCTTTTGTCTTAAGCTTTACATCAGTCATCTTAGTACTAACACTTACCAGGTGCGATACTTACTAATTTTGTTGCTGCCCTGTTTCTAGTTTTTTTTTTATTCATGATGATGTGGTCTTTTTTGTGAATGGAAAGTGAAAAAAAGCGGCCAAGTGCGACTCGGACTCGCCCGTGAAGGGTTCTTTAAATTTTTTATTTTCTTATTTGAGTTTTGAGATTGAATGCAAGGTAAACTGCGGTTCACTTACTAGATCTCATTCGAACCAATTTTCGGTGGAAGTTTGCGTACGAGATAATTTTTTTTAGTTTTATCATTCCCTTGTTTTAGTTATAGTTAAGTTAAAGAGAGACACTTCAAAAGTAGAAAAATGTGAGTCCCACATTTTTCTACTTTTGAAGTGTCTCTCGCGCAAACTATTCAGTTTAGAAAAAAAATATATTAGATCCGCACACGCATGTGTTTGATAAAAAAAAAATTGAGTTTAAGTTCTAAGTATTGGGAACCCCCAGAATTTATTGTTTTTTTTTCTATTTTTGTGTGAAAATCTTAATGCGGTTCACAGAATACACCTATCTACCAAGTTTCAATAGTATAGTTCCAATAGTTTCGGAAAAAAGTGCCTGTGACATACGGACGGACAGACAGACAGACACACATGACGAATCCATAAGGGTTCCGATTTTTGCCATTTTGCTACGGAACCCTAAAAATGACAGCTGCCTCATACATAACCAAATTTTTTGTGTTTTAAAAAAAAATATCCTAATATAAACCTAGAAATGTAAATTGGTACCATTCAGAAGCACCGTACGGTCAGCAAATAAGTGGAACAAATATTTTATTTATGTGATACACAGAACAAAAAAAAAGAGTAGAAATAGTGACATGACCTATCGGTAGGAAAACCAGTGTGACCAAACTCACACACACAAATCAAAAGCACACTGTGAATGCCAAGCTGCCATTGGCAAATAAAGGCAATTCTGAAAAGGTCTACATCACAAAAGTTCCACGTAAAATATGAACCTTTTAAATCATATAAACAATGATCAAAATCAAATGATAATTATGAAATTAAGTTTGACATACGATCTTTGCTTTGTAGTACCGCTACTCTACATTAGATGGAACTACCGCCGCGTGTGATCGTCGAGAAGCTTTAAGTTCAATGCCATAAAGTCGAATATTGAAAAATAACTATCTGCTATGTTGCTACTCAGGCTAAGGATGGGACATATTGCCATATCGACAAATTATAGAACTGTTTCATAAAGCGACAGTTGAAAATGAATTTGTTATGACAATGTTTCTTAATATTTTTTTTTTTTTAGTACCTACATTGACAAAGTAACATAATGTATTCCCTTCTGCCAAACTGTACCACAGTTCGATGTAAATTACGCAGCCGGCTACCATATTAACTGTCCTTCTGGATGATTGGCTACGCAATGTACCTATAATGGAATTCTTATAATCTAACCATAGTCGCTTTATGAAACGAAGCCCAGCAAACTTATCGTGTACAATTTATAGAGAATAAGAAAGCCTATTGTATATATATTTTTTTACTGTAACTTTTATTTGTCTCTTGCTTCTTGTGTGCAATAAGGAATATTCTTTTTTTTTACGTAGCCTCGATTGCCACAGAACAGAAAAAAAGAGTAGAAGGAGTGACATGACCTATTAGCAGGAAAACCAGTGTGACCAAACTCACACATAAGCCAAAACCCACACTATGAATGCCAAGCTGCCATTGGTAAATAAAGGCAATGCCGAAAAGGTCTACATCATAAAAGTTCCACGTAATATATGAACCTTTTGGTGATATAAACAACGATCAAAATCAAATGATAATGATGAAATTAAGTTTGATATTAGATCTTTGTTCGTAGTACCGCTACTCTACACTAGCTGGAAATCCCGCCGCGTCTGACCGTCGAGAAGTTTTATGTGATAGACCATAAAGTCGAAAATTAAAAAACAAGTATGTGCAATGGTGCTTCTCAGCTATGGATGGCCTATCGACAAAT
This sequence comes from Yponomeuta plumbellus, assembly GCA_947310845.1. Taxonomy (NCBI): domain Eukaryota; kingdom Metazoa; phylum Arthropoda; class Insecta; order Lepidoptera; family Yponomeutidae; genus Yponomeuta; species Yponomeuta plumbellus. The sequence continues at coordinate 6,227,350 of OX371211.1, read as the reverse complement.
TATAGAATTGTTTCGTAAAGCGACAGTTGATATTTAATTCAATTACAATTCGATGTAAATTACGCAGCCGGTTAGTATATTAACCTACCTTCTCGATGATCGGCTACGCAACGTATATGGAATTCTCATATGAAACTAACCATAGTCGCTTTTGAAACGAGGCCCAGCAAACTTATCGTATGTATAGTTTGTTTAATTTTTTTATTTATTTATTTAAAATGTTGTTATCCATCAACGCTTGTGCTTCACTTATATTATGGAGATGACATTTGCCAACGAAAGTCACGAGACTTCCCCATACATATAAGGAGTAAACGTTGATTAAATTACCTAGACCCCCCAGATGATTTTACTACACGAGCACATAAAATCATCTAACTTTGAAATTATGCATACTGGTTTAGTTTTGATGACAATACGCCAATCTATACTAATAAAAATGACATGTTTTTTGAACTAAAACTTTCGGCACAACACATTGTAAACATTTAGTCCGGATCTACTTACGGGTGTTGTTTTATCGGACGAGTCCGACTACGTTTCGCTCCGATACGCAGAGCAGTGAGTGGGTGGTGAGCAGAGACGGAGCTTGCGTCGTTCGGTTGCTTGTCTCAAAATGGGATGGGTAAGTTGATCCGGATTAAAAGTTTACAAAAATGACATGATACTGCAGTCAGGACCACATTCTCGCAAAGGAACTAAACAGCGTCAAGGAACATGAACAATAAATTTTGCGCAGTATCAAAAATAATTGCAACTAAAAATGTGTTAAATAATAATAATAATAATAAAAGATGATAATAAACACTTACAGGCACATACATTGCCTCTGGCCCCACCCTGGGATACCCTGTGTCGTGGGCACCAGAAACAACGACGTCGCAAACATGTAAACATACAAGACCTAGGATTTTTTTTTGTCCCCAGCCGGGATTCGAACCCGGGATCTCTCGCATGGTAGTCAGATGCACTAACTACTGCGCCACAGCGGTCTTCAATTAAAATAAAATAACGACAATTATTTTCCCAAAGTACCTAATTAGACGCAGGTAATTATTTATTACTGCTAAGTCATAGACAAAATATTATTATTATTTTTTATAAAAACTATTTCAAGCAATTATAAAGGAAATATAGAGTTTTTAGAATAATTAAAATAATTTGCGTTTAAATATTATCGATAGATTTTTATAATGTTGTGTCCCAGCTGCAATTGCTACTCATTTGAGTAGCATTCAAATGTTGACAGAAATTTCTAGAAAAAGTACACAGACTTCGACGAAAATTGAACATTATATTCCAGTAAATAAAGGTGGTTTTACTTTCTCACTTTCGGATTGCTTTCCTTGTTCATGTCATTACAAATTTCTATTAAACTTCTATTAAATTAAATACAATGGAAATACTACTTACCGATGGAATGTTACGGCATGATCGGTACATTTTGGTCCCCAACTTTTATTTTTGCACTGTAACACAGCACAATAAGGCATTTTAGTAGAGTTTTCACAATTGTTTTCTTTACTAGAAGCGCACGGCAACTGAGGTAAGAAAAACTGTCATAGACTTCGCTTATGCAATACATTGCTAATTTGAGGCACGCGGGCACCGCCCACTTACGATTTCTACTCTTTTTTTTTTGTTCTGTGATGTGATACACACAACACCTCGTTTTCTCATGATAGTAACTCTAAAAACCTTTAGGAAAAGCTGATCACCCCTTACTTTGGTTCCAAAGTTTCAGAAGTAAGTAGAGGGTACATACTCGACATTAGAGCCAGATGACTGATTGACTTATGAATATGAGCTACACTTGAGCCATTTCATTTCATTTTACACGTGCGAACCGAGTCATAAAAGTGCGAGCGAGAGTTCTGATATGGCCGATATGCCTCCTATATGTGTGAGAGAGAGGTCTGATACAAATGTTTATGACACAGTTCGCACGTTTGTAATGGCTCAAGTATAGTGCAAGCGAGGTACGGCGAGACGATTAATGTCAACTTTGTTTGAGGAAGCCAGACACGCTCACCTTCGTGAGTTGACCTTCTAATACCTCAGTCAATGAAAGAAACGCATTGCCTTTGCTCAGTTAATGTTAAAAATCAAATACATAAAAATATTACAACCATGAAACAGGGAAATACGAGTGCGGCCATTCCGGGACTGCCTCGCCTCGTCCTGCCTTTGAATCTACGTCATCATAAACCCATTTTGTCCCCACCGAGGGCACGGGTCTCTTCCCTGAGGAAGGTATGGGCCATACTCCATCACGGGGGCCAAGTCCGGACTGGTGGAGGCTTGTAAGACTAGTGGCTGGTATTACTGTCAGAAGTTTTCAAGCCGCCCTAAGGCCTCCGACTTGGCTTAACAACTGCTTAAAGTGCCTTGCAAAGCACGGAACACGGTTCGTCATAGAACGGTCACCCATCCATGCACTGGACGCGCCCTATATTGCTTAACCTTCGTGATCGTTTAAAATCACTCACGCGGGCGGGGCTACGGGCGATTCATCTACGTAATGAGATGATTTATGCAGCGTCCTGTGGCACCTTCACTCAGTTTAGATGGGTGAAGAGACTACCCGGACGTTGCAGTGCCTGGGTCACTGTTTTTTAGACGGATGCACTAAATGCACCTTATGTTAAGCAACATAAGGTGCGTTTAGTGCATGTATGGGTGACCATCTATGACTAACGCTAGTGGCATTTCTCCGAGCGGTTCCATGCTTTGCAAGGCACGTTGACCAGGTGGTGCCAGCAGCCGTCGATAGATGGCAGTCGTTAAGCCACGTCAGAGGCCGTAGGTCGGCTTGAAAACTTCTGACAGTAAGACAAGCCACTACCCTTACTGTCGATTATGTTATAGGTGGGTAAGAATAAAAGTTCAGTCTCTAATAGAACGTGATGTTTTATTGACGCGTTCCTCACCGCCAACTCGTTTACATGGCGCAGCCGGTTAATTTTCGGGCTTACGTTTAAACGAATGTCTGCAAAATAGACGACAGTATAATATATAAATATAAAATAAAATAAAAAGTGCAAAATAAATATAAAATGGAATCAGTGCTGCAGCCTCCTCCGCCATTCGATTTTGACAATAACGTGTCAAGTATAACCTCAGGAAACTTGAGTAAAAGCTGGACGAATTGGAAGAAATCATTTAATGTGTATTTTGAGGCTTGTGAGCTAAATAAAAAACCGGAACCGGTGCAAATAAACATCCTTTTACATATAATCGGTACGAAGTGTCGTGAAGTATTTGACCAATTTCCAGAAAAGTTTACAACCCTAAAACAGCTAGTAATAAAGTTTGATGAATATTTTCTACCGCAAAAAAATGTCACAGTAGAAAGACACAGATTTTTTTGCCGAAACCAAATGGAACACGAGTCCATAGAACAGTACGTATTTGAACTAAAGAAGATGGCAGCATCCTGCGAATTCGAAAATCTTTGCAGTGACCTTGTTAGAGATCGACTCATTTGTGGAATACAGGATGGCGCTATGAGAGAAAGGCTGTTAAGAGAACCAAAATTAACACTAAGTAAAGCACTAGATATCTGTAAAATAGCAGAGATGACAAGAGTTCAAGCAAGTAACTTTGCGAAGTTAGAAGTAGCCAGTCATCACGTCCACGAAGTGTGTCAGCTGCACGGGTGTGTTCAGCATGAGCAGCAAGTCGACGAGTCGGTACACTGGGTGCAGAGAGCGCGCTGTACGCGGTGTGCGCAAGCAGCGGGTCAGTCGCCGGGCGCCTCCGGCACGCGCGGGGCGCGTGACCGTCGCAGGCGCGGGCGCGGCCGTGGGCGCGGACGCGGACCGCGCGCTCCCCAACCGTCCGCCAGCACAGAAACATCTGCCTACCGTAGTCAAACTGTATGTTCCAAGTGTGGACTAAATCATGATCTATATAAGTGCCCGGCATTTGGAGTACAGTGCGACAAATGTGAAAAATATAATCATTATGCTAAAATGTGTAAAGCCTACTACATCGAGGGAGCCTCCACTGATTATGTACGTAGTTTGAACAGTTCTAAAAATGATTGGTCGGCATTATTGTCTATAAATGAATTTTCTCTAGATTTTAAATTGGACACAGGGGCTGATGTTAACATATTACCAAAAAAATTTTTGAGCGATATCGGCATAAAAGAGAGTGAGTTGACACAGTCAGCAGTTAACTTGCGTGGGTATTCAGGTGATAAAATACCAGTTATAGGAAAATGTAATTTAAAAGTGATAAATAAAGGTCAAACACACATACTGAAATTTATAATTGCCGACGTTGATTCCTCACCAATTTTAGGAAGGAGTTCGTGCGTAGAATTAGATTTAATTAAACGAGTAATGGTGGTACAGGCAGAAGAAAAAGACAATAAGATTTTAAGTGAATATCCGGATGTATTTCAAGGTGTAGGTTGCTTACCCGGAGTATATAAGATACAAATAAATGAAAAAGTACAACCCGTCGTACACCCACCGAGAAAATTACCAATAGCCCTTAGAGAGAGCGTAAAAAATAAACTAGCAGATATGGTAAAACAAGGCATAATAGCAAAGGTAGAAGGACCTACGGATTGGGTCAATAGCATGACATTAGCCAAGAAACCCGACGGAGACTTCCGCATTTGTTTAGACCCACAAGATTTGAATAATGCTATTAAACGCGAACACTTCAAATTACCAACGCTGGATGAAATAATGGCTAGTCTGTCAGGTTCCAAATATTTCAGCACGTTAGATGCAAAGCATAGTTTTTGGCAAGTTAAGTTGGATGAGTCATGTACAAATTTGTGCACATTCAATACAGCTTTTGGGCGTTATAAGTTTTTACGTTTACCGTTCGGTATTTCATCAGCTTCGGAGGTGTTTCATAGAAAACTATTCGAGTACTTTGATGATATGGAAGGTGTTTGCCAGTTTGTGGATGATTTGCTAATTCATGCCCCAACTAAAGCAGAACATGACTTAAGATTACGAAAAGTCTTGCAAAGGTGTCGCGAAATTAATATAAAGTTAAATAAAAAGAAATGCAAGATAGGGTTGCGGGAGATAAAATATTTAGGACATAAAATAAGTGAGAAAGGTATCTTGCCTGACGATAGCCACATTTCAGCAATAAAAAACATGCCAGAACCACAGAATACTAAAGATTTAGAGCGATTTTTGGGCCTAATTACCTATTTAGGTAGCTTTATACCTAACCTGTCCGAAAAAACGCAAGTTCTTAGGGAACTGTTAGGTAAAGAAGTCGAGTGGCATTGGGAGGTAAGACAACAGCGCTGTTTTGAACAGTTAAAACAATGCTTGGTTAGCCCACCAACACTTACATTTTATAGACTAGACAAACCCGTGACTCTGTCCGTTGATGCGAGTAAAAATGGGTTAGGTTGTTGCCTCCTCCAGGAGGGTCGCCCAGTCGGCTATGGTTCTAAGGCTTTGTCTAAAACGGAACGCGCCTATGCACAGATAGAAAAGGAACTTTATGCATGCGTGTTTGCTTGTGAGAAGTTTTATTCTTATATATATGGACGTACAGATATCACCATAGAAACAGATCATAAGCCGCTCATTAGTATATTAAAGAAACCGGTTTCCAGTGCTCCACCGAGATTACAAAGGATGCTAATGAGGTTGCAGCCGTACACATTTAACCTCGTCTATAAACCGGGTAAGTATCTATATGTAGCAGATGCCCTGTCGCGTGCCTACGAGTCAACCGCTAACAACGAGCCAGAACCACGTGATCACCTCGAGGATCAGGCGCAAATATGTTCGGTTGCTTGTAATAATCCACTAACAGACTCGCATTTTTTACAAATTCAAAAATGCACGAGTAATGATAATGAAATGCAGTTATTAATCAAGCGCATAAGAAAAGGATGGCCGATTCATAGGAAAGAGACAGAAGAGATTTTGCGTTGCTACTGGGATGTGCGCGATGAGCTAACTGTGACGTACGGTTTAGTGTGGAAAAGCGATCGTATTGTTATACCTAAATGTATGCGCAAGGAAATGTTACAGAAGGTTCACGTAGGACATTTGGGCCCGGAAAAGTGTAGATTACGTGCTCGCGAAATAATGTACTGGCCTAACATGAACAGTCAGCTAAATGACATGATTTCTCATTGTCAGGCGTGTTTGACATACAAAAAAGCAAATAGTAAAGAAACACTCATTCAACACGGCATTCCCGATAGACCCTGGTCCAAAATAGCGGGAGATATTTTTCATTTCTCCGGACAAAAATACCTTTTAGTGGTAGATTATTACAGTAAGTTTGTAGAAGTTGTAAAATTAGAGTCAATTACGTCGGAAAAAGTTGTCGAAGAACTTAAAAATATTTACTGTAGACAAGGAATTCCAGATTTGTTTATGTCAGACGGTGGTCCAGAGTTCAGTTCAGGTGTGTTTAGGGCGTTTACACAGGAATGGAATTTTAAACATATAACGTCTTCTCCAAGGTATCCCCAGTCAAATGGTCAGGTAGAACGAACTATCCAGACAATAAAAAACATCCTCAGGAAAACATCTTATGAAAACACAGACTTCAGGCTGGCATTTCTGGAATACCTAAATACACCAATAGACAATAGTTTAGCTTCCCCTTCAGAATTACTTAACAGCAGAAAATTACGTAGTATATTGCCATGCCCCCCGGCTTTACTTAGGCCAAAGATACAAAAACAAATAATACAAAAATTGGAAAAAAGAAGGGCGGTACAAAAGAAATATTACGATAAAAACGCAAGAGATCTACAGGAATTAATAAAGGGACAAAAAGTAAAAGCATTTATAAATAAAAAGTGGGAGAATGGCACTATACTAGATATTTTGCGGACTCGATCTTATCTAATAAAATTAGACAATGGGGGTACTATTATTAGAAACCGCAGGCATTTGCGGCCGGACTCCGAGAACAGGTGTGATTCACAGCAATGCGCCGCGCGCTTCCCGTATGATGACATACTAAGCAAAGATTTAACGAAGGAAAGAACGGTAAACAACAGCCCCAGTGTCCTACAAGATCAAGGTCAGGGTCCTACAGGTGTTGCATCATCAAATACTAATGCGTATGTAACTCGTTCCGGCAGGACAGTGAGGCCTCCTGAGCGGTGGGGCTATCCGGTGGCACAAAGTACAAGTAGGTCATTAAGTTCTTAGCCTTAATAATGGTGTGGGTACTAATTGTCGAAAAGTCGAAACAAAAACAATGTACATACTTACTACATAATTTAGTAAGTAATTGACTACCTTTTGATGGATTAATTGTTGAGTTAAAATATGTATAGGTAGGTTTATATATAATTGTTAAACTATAGAATTACAGAAAAAAAAAAAAAAAAAAAAAAAAAAGGTAGGTAATAGGTAAGTAGGTAAGTATAAAGGTGGTGGGTCACGATTTAGAGTAACATAGCAGATAAGTTTGATAGGCATCATCGCATAACATTAATTTACTATACTTACTGAGTATGTGAGTAGGTACGATGTTTTGATGTTACGTCACAATGTCTATGACGATTAGTAAGTATTCTCGTGCTTAGCGTAAACCTCTTTTGTTTATTTTTGTAAAGAAAGAAGATGTCGATTATGTTATAGGTGGGTAAGAATAAAAGTTCAGTCTCTAATAGAACGTGATGTTTTATTGACGCGTTCCTCACCGCCAACTCGTTTACACTTACAAGCCTCCACCAATCCGGACTTGACCCCCGTGGTGGAGTATGGCCTACACCTTCCACAGGGAAGAGAACTGTGCCCCTCGGTGGTGACATAATGGGTTGATGATGATGGCACTAATAGGAATATGACCTGAATAAATTTGGAATACAATTTATCTCTCCTTTGATGTGAGTTCTCTCATCAACATTCAGACAATATGCCTGCGCCACAAACGTATTCGAGCAGAGGTTATTATGAAAGTGATTAAGATTCAATATGAAAAGCGAAAAGCCGCGTGCCAGTAACAGCTCCTCAGCTGGATAAAACCGAAGTCCCACTCGATTTGAGTTTTCAGTACAGTAAATCCTCGTTGGAGTCGCTCGATGATTAAGCTCATATTTTCTCTCTCTCTGAGTAAAAAATACCGCACCATACTTGTAGTTTATTTTTGTTGAACAGCATTTGGCATTATAAAATTACAAGAATTTTATGCTGTTCTAAGGAAATAAAGTCAGTACGCTTCATTCAATGTCACTTATTTAGTTTTGTTTATTTATTTGGAGAAAATACAGGCACAGGTAAAGAATATTCCATGGTTTACACTATAGTTTATGGTAGCATGTTGTGAAATGTTGTTCTACAAAAAGAAACTGCGGTGAGGATGTACCATGTAAGTAGCTCCGGACTAAAAGTTTACAGGATGTACCATTTTTGTAACTTTTATATTTTGTGACTGCGCTTCAGAGCAGTAATCTCTAAAATGCTATTAACCCCAAATGGCAAAACTTGCCAGTTGCCGCTGAGGCGAATGAAACTAATCAGCTCCTCCTATTTGAATTTCGAACTCACTGATGGAATTTTTGTGGAGGTAGTTTCATGGGAAATGGGAAGATTGCAGTTGTCTCTAGGCCAGTGTTTTAAGGAACTTGGATATTAATGAGTACTAAGACGGAACTACTGCTTATTTCTCAGTTTTTTAAATTGTTTTTTTTTTAATTTCATAGAATATGTACAGCTTTGCCTTCTTAACGTACCTACAATTCCACTACTTATCGAAAATAATATTTTTAAAATAAAGAATTTGTTTATCAGATATTATTATGCAGGTTCAAGATGCACCTGCGCCAAAATTTTCGTTATTATTAAAAGAAACCAGGTTCCTATTAATTCATCAACTGTAATTTATTTTCTACCTCTACGAAGATATCGTGAGAATTCCATACTTTCACTCAGCATGGTTCAATTTGAATAAATTAAAGCCTTTATCGTTGTTATTACAATAGCTGGCTTGTCACATAAATTCGCGTTTTAGAAATTGTTCATAACGCTACGAAATTATCACAATAGGCAGTGGAATAATTCGGTTAGGCAGAGAGTGGAAATAATTAGTGAAATTTTAGCTACTTCAGGTACCTTCGCTTGTTTCAATATGTATGGAGGTACAGTCAAAACGTGTATTATGATGCACCTTAATTAATAGATTTTTATACAAATTTTAACATGAGTTCCATATTAGGCTTGATAATAAAAAGGTTATAGAATTATTCAAAATGCAGTTTTTAATAGAACGGCGTTAATAAAAATAAAATAATCGATTTTCGAATTAAAAAAATATAAGCATAGAGTGGACTCATTCAACAATAAATTAAGTTTTGCTGTAATAAATCTATATCTATAATAATATTATAACTATAGGGCTTAATCTCCGAAACTACTTAGCCATCTTCAAAAAATCTTTCACCAGTATTTAGAATGGAGATTCAGGGTGGACTAGGCTAATCCATTAACCCAAATGTAGTCGCAGGCATATAAATCGCAAGAATAAAAAAATACCCTAGTTACTAGCTGAATACCTTGGAGACCGCGTCTGTCATTATTTAAAGAAAAGTAGGAGAAAGAAACCCAATAATTTTGTTATGCCTGGAGGAGTGCCAGGACGTTTCCCTGGCCAACTGCGATTTCCAGTTGAAAGTCCCCGGACGTCTGAAGAATAACTTCATAAATAATTCCTCGGAGCAACCCTATTCCTTACGTACACGGGTACGTCTTCTATATTGCGGTCTGAGTTAGCTTTTTGTTCATTGAACAAAGAACATTTTTATCCTAGCTGAGGGACCGACCGCCGCTGATAATAATGCCTTCTCTTTTACAACAGTTGCGTTCTTTCATCCCGGCGGATGTGCTACACATAAACAGTGGTTGGGTAAAGCTTGGCTTTTATGTGCTGTGCGATTAGGTTCTTTCTTGATCGATCCGGAATTGAATTTGAATTTTCTTTGTTAGGGCCGTTGTGCACTCTACACATAGCGCGTTTGAATAAGTTCTTCCACTATGTCGTCAATTTGTGCCTAAGCCACAGTACACTTAGTGCCAGGCTTTGTGGTCTCGTGCCGCCCGCATCCAGCTTTTGGACTTTGAGAAACTTTGAACACATTTATAAGCGCAACAGCAGCATTATCACTATTTCCTCTCCGTCCAGGTGCACAGTCCTATATTGGTTGTGGAGCTGTCCGTCAACGCCCTTGAAGGAACGCAGCTGCGTGCACTCGGCCTACTGAACGTGTTCGGGTTTAACGTGACGTACGCCGTGCACCCGGCCCTTCCCCCCTCCGCGCCCGAAGAGCCCCCGCCAGACTCCTGCAGCGCGCTCGAGTGCCGACTGCTCGGCCACTGCTACGCTACTAGCGACTACAAGTAAGTGCACGTCAGGATATTAGATAGATTGATCGTGTGGCGGACTCCTGTAGCGCGCTAGTACCGACTGCTCGGCCACTGCTACGCTACTAGCGACCACAAGTTGCACGTGTGGATAGATAGATAAACCTTGCGTTGGACTCCTGCAGCGCGGTCTAGTGCCAACTGCTCGGCCACTGCTACGCTACTAGCGACTATAAGTAGGACCTTCAGTGGTCATTGAAATGCGATTGGTTACTAGACTACCAATAGTGACCATGAAACAACCACTACTGTACTAATATAAAAAAAATACTATTGATTATCTTTATTATCCGGAGTCTCGCTAGGTCGAAACCCTACATTCACAAAACTAAAATTCGTACATAACGTATCTAACTCCTACTTCTTAATCTGTTTCTGGTTTAATAGGATATGCAAAGTACATCAAATCATCATAGTAAACCATGAATTTAGTTATACTGTAATGTTCTACAATTTAAATAAATAAATAATAATAATAATGAATTAGGACCCTGAAAAAACCCTGTAATTCAAGTGATTTCATATTTAAGAAACTGTTGTAATAGATAGGATTACAGCTCTAACCATATTGCAACAGTCGCGGAAACGGGTTCGATTTCAGTCGGAACTCGGAATAGTCCTCATCCTATCTCCTGTCTCACAGTTTTGAGCTAAGACTCACCGGGAAGCGACATTCTCCGAAACACACTACTAGATACCTTCTACCTCATAGATAGACTATTTTATTATAGTATCTGCACACTGAACAATTTACCTCGCCTAGCCCTCCTCGCCCTTTTGATAAACCCGGTGACCTATAAAACTACTATTTTAAGCGACCGGGTTTCTTTCATGTATGCCCGACACTTTGCTTAGACTTTAACAGCATTCGTAGTGTTTATAGTTTTAAATATTTAGAGAACATAGTTAAATTTTCTCTCGCAAAACACAGAAACCTAGGGATGTTTGTAAAATATCATGTACAAAACTTTTAGTAAACTATGACTATTTTTTAGTCTACTGTTATGTGTTCATCCCTGAGATCTGTTGTGCTTGCGGCCTCTAGGGAGTGTTCATAGATTATTTAGGTAGTAGGCTCGGAGTAAGTTGTTTTGGCACATAGCACGCAGAACTCACGGCCGATGGGGCCGGAAAGTTCTGGAATGGACACCACACATCGGCAAGCGCAGCGTAGGACGACCAGCCACAAGATGGGCAGACGAATGACGATGACATCCAAGTGGCAGGAAGACGCTGGATTCAAGGCGCTTCTAACCGGTCTTTTTGGAAATCCATGGAGGAGGCCTATGTCCAGCAGTGGACTTCTTGTGGCTGAATGATGATGATGATGAATTTGTTTTGAACGACTAGAGAAGTTACGTCTTAGCACCGTAGTACTATGAAATAGCGAGTATATTATTATGTGTTTCACTTGAATAGTTCGCTATTGTTCCAGGAACTTTTACTGTTCGTGCTTCGAGGGTTACTCCGGGGAGGATTGCGGCGTGGGCCCGCTCTGCTCGCTCTCCGCGAACATGTGCAAACATGGCGGGAAATGTAGGTAAGAGACTCTCACATCGCGCGTGTACTCTGCAAGTGAAGGATAGAGGCGAAAACAGACTATTGAAACGCGATGCGTCACCACGTATCGACACCCGATGTGCATCGTGCACTTTTTTTATATGACAAGGTTATTCAGAGTTTATACATATATTCACTTAAAAAATTACCAACACGCGATGCCTAATATGATTCTGATCATAGAAAATAGTAGACTTGATTTGACTCAACACGCATCACGTTGCGTCGGGTCGCGTCGCGTTTGTATGATGGTGTCCACATTTAACCTCTTCCACAGTATTTTTAATATTCAATCACTTGAGGCATAATTATGTGTAACAAGTTCTGGTGGAATTATAACTTTTGATAGTTAGATGATTGGAATCGTTCAAGATTTCGTGCGCTATATATATTTTATTTTATTTGAATAAACAAACAATTGTACAATTAGTAGTTACAGCAGCATTAAGTAATGTTAACAATGTTTTTTAAGTAATTTTCAATAATAAATGTGTTAAGTACTCTATGTAAAAAAGCTTATTACAAAATCAACGATTAATATTAAAATAATTTTTACTATTAATAAAATGTTTGAAAGTTTGTTAATTAAGCTAAAACGGTTTTGAAAAGAACATATGTGGAATTTCTTCGTTACCTTCTCCTCCACATAAACCTATTAATTTTAAAACTAACAACTTTGAAGTTCATTAAGTAAACATTTTGTTTTTACTGCGAATAAAAATATTTTATTTTAACTTTAAATACCACGAATTGGAGCAAATAAAAAGAGTTAAGTTAAAGCCAAGTTAAATAAAAATTAATAGAATAGAAAACAATATTTTTACGAATCAGAAGTGAAGTTATTTAAAAAAACAAACTGAATAACACAAACTTTATTTTTAGAGGTAATTAAATATTTCACAAAAATCAACGAACTAAATCATAAAATGCAACAGAGCTAGGTAGGCGACCGTCTGCGTCGAGCGAAGGCGAAAAAGTGAGCTCCGAGCCGCTGGCCGCTATCCCCGCCACGCCGCCCGACCGACACGCCCTCTGACGTCTTCAAGGCCGAACACGATGCCTGCCTTACTACTTTTTTTCTAAGTGTCGCTCGTGCTTGTTTCTAATACGGCCGTTCCTGATTGCGAGACGTCCTCATCCGCTTCATCTTCAGCTGTAACAGAGATAACATTGGCCGCATTAGTTAAAGAGTGCCAGTGTAGCTTCAATCCCGCATACACACCCTTGCATCATAAAAACCCGTGAGCGCTCAAGCGTTTATGAACAAGGCTCTGTCATTATTCTCATCCACACTTTTTACTTTTAAAATGTAAATCCAAACAAGTTCTTTCATACGTGAAATTCATACATCCACATAATAGTTGGACAAACACAACACACACACGGGAGGTACCATCCCGACCCACAACCGATACCCACATGAGGTACCTGAAGTGTTGTTGTGGCATAGTCACCCAGACATCACCCTTCCAACCTCAACAAACACACACATGAGCACAAACATGAAGTGTCTGAAGCGATCTAGGCTAAGTCTCCCAGGAAATAACATCCTGATACACAATGTGAGCCATCGGCTGCACATATTGTCTGCTACAGTACAACCATCCAGATATCACCATTTCAACCTCAACAAACACACACATGAGCATAAACATGAAGTGTCTGAGGCGATCTAGGTTAGATCTGCAAGGAAATACCACCGTTACACCTAATGTGAGCCATCGGCTGCACATATTGTCTGCCACAGCATAGCCAAACAGATATCACCATTCCAACCTCAACAAACACACACATGAGCATAAACATGAAGTGTCTGAGGCGATCTAGGTTAAATCTGCCCGGCAATACCATCTCGAGACATACTCACGCTGGAAAAACGCTGCACACCCCTCGGGCGTCCACTCGCCGCACCACGGAATCATAAACTCCGCAGCATATTGACTGCGCTTGCCGTATGAGCCAGCCACAAGCTCTTACTCGTATCGGTGATGAGGCAACTCCTTCATGACCTTATACGGGCCACGCATGCCGGAATCTAGCTTTCCTGCAGACTGAGATCTTTTTATGACAAAAACATGAACCCCAACTTTGAAAGTGCGTGGCTGCCTGCGACCATCATTCACGTACTCGTCTTGTCTGTGCTGGTTAGCAATAAACAGCTCTGAAGCACGTTGCCTCCTCAACGTAGCCATAGCTTCTCTATTGGGATTTGAGTTCTCAAGCGCAACGTCACGTATTAAGGCTCTTAGGATGAGAGTTTTGCCCTCGATTCCAACCAGTAGGTGTAAAGCAGACGCTTGAATGGTAGGGTGTTTTGTAGTGTTAAGGATTAGCTGAACCCTCCATAGGACATCCGACCAATCGGCGCCTTTATTGTTTACCTCCACGCGCAACATATTCAAAACGGTCCTACAGTAACGCTCAGCCTGACCGTTTTCGTGGTGCATTTCCGGATTGATGAAATGTACCGTACCACCCAGCTCGGTAACCCACTTTTGAAAACCCGCGCTCTCAAACATTCGGCCCCAATCACACACTATTAAACTTAGAGTAGGTACCAAACAGAGATATTAATATTAAAAACACGGTATTCTGCCTGTATAAGGTGTAAAATAAGCAGTACTTGGAAAATGAATCCACAAACACAAGATAAGATAAGGAGATAAAATAAAAGTTGCAATAAAAAAAAATAGACGGTCTTATTGCTAAAAGCAATTTGTTCCAGACATCCTGGAATGCACTAAAAACCTCTCGATTCGGGAAGTGGACCAAAACATCCATATGAACGGTAGGAAAGGGGTATCGGGTTTAGTCCACGACTAGATTGGCTGACGGGGAGCCCTTGGGTTATTCTTATGAGACAAGCAGACCAGACAAAGGGTGTATACTTCCTCACAAACTGGCAAAGGCCGGCGAATAAAAAGTGGCAAAGGGTCAGATCAGCTGTCCTCTCAATACCAACATGATCATATTCGTCATGGAAGATACGGTGAAGACTGAGCCAGTGACCCTTCAGAATGAAATATTTGTCTGGTCTCCTCGCCTGTTGGAGAATACAGGTAAAGCAAGTCGTTCCGCAACACATAGCGAGACGAATCAAGCTTACCCCGCAATGTAAGGACTAAAATAACCGGCAAGCCCTAAAAATTGCCGCACTTGCTTGACAGTTGCTAGCTTCGGAATATTTATAAGTGTCTCAATCTTTGCTGGGCTCGGCCGTACCTGACCCGGACCAATTACACATATCTACATGACGTTTGTCCACTACTCGAACGCGTGCGTGTGACACGCTTGCTTCGGAATCTATTAAATTATATCTTCTTATGGTACACACCAGAAAAATAAGCAAAACACATTAGAAACCTTACGTATCTAAGTTATAATACTTAAACCACTGTTTAACAACAACAAGCTGCAACAAGATGTCGACTGATACACCCTGTATAGCAGCGGTCTAACTTAGGTATTATTAGATGGCAATTGATGCTACCAGCACAAGTTAACATTATTGGCCAAGATTGCTTACATTGCTACTGGCTTCTGAAGGGTGTTTTACAAAGCATGAATCAACTAAATGACCGGGTTTTTTGCAATGCGTGCAATGAGGTCTGCTTGAGGGGCTAGGTCCAGCTACAGAAACCACTGGGTTGGAATTGGGCCCAGGTACAGAGGTCACTGGATTGAGTCTCTGTCGTTTTGCGCAATCGGCACTCTTATGACCGGTAGCACCGCAACCAAAACATTTTATGTTGGGTATACTAGCTTCGCGTTTACGAAAATCAACCCTACCCGTGCCTAGCTTCGACGAACGTCCAGGATCGCGGTTATGTCGGAAATCGCTTTTTGGTTTTACGTACACCGATAAAAACTCGACCAGCCCGTTTGGTTTTAACTTCGCGTTAGTTGCCACAGCCTTAATTTGCGGGTCCGCGATTCCTCGGATGACAATAGCGACTTTTAAATCATCAGACAAACCAGCCACAATATTAAGGCGCAACAAAGAACGACGAGCATACTCAGAGTATGTCGAGAAATTGTTTGAATCGGTGGACATAACCTGAAACAAAATGCTTGCGACATGGATGCTTCGATTTAATTCGCGGGCACGGTCTACCTCTGCACACCAAACAACGAAATCATGCACGTCTGGGTTGAAATTGGACACATAAAAATGATTAGAAGTTCTTACTTGAACCAATGCTGATAACGCGCCAACGATCCTGTCCGTTACGTCGTCCCCTCGCGATGTCGATGCTCGTCGTCGCTCCGACACAGTCACACACATCAGCCGGATCCACGGTGTCCGCACCACCATGCATTACAACTTCGGCTCCCGAGCGTGCAAGACCCACACGTGACGTCGTGGGCGTCGGTGGCAACGATGGAGGTGCTTCCAGCAGGGGCTCAGGCGGCGGCTGCGTCGACGATGCACCTATCCTATCCTCTATTGCATTTAGTCGAATAAGAATCGCATCTAAGGCATTAGATTCGATGGTTTTCTTTTTTTTTCCCCTTTGAGGACATAACGGCAACTTTTTGAATTTGTGTCGGATCAGAGCGGTAAAAGCACGTAAGCCAATCCCACTTCTGATTTTACGAATCAGAAGTGAAGTTATTTAAAAAAACAAACTGAATAACACAAACTTTATTTTTAGAGGTAATTAAATATTTCACAAAAATCAACGAACTAAATCATAAAATGCAACAGAGCTAGGTAGGCGACCGTCTGCGTCGAGCGAAGGCGAAAAAGTGAGCTCCGAGCCGCTGGCCGCTATCCCCGCCACGCCGCCCGACCGACACGCCCTCTGACGTCTTCAAGGCCGAACACGATGCCTGCCTTACTACTTTTTTTCTAAGTGTCGCTCGTGCTTGTTTCTAATAATATTCTATATTGCACACTAGAAAAAACAAAAAAAAAACACAAAATATGAATAAGATGAACTACCTAATAAAATGTCGATATTATCAATTTCAACAACGAAATATAGATATATACTTAGTCTGGCCATAAATACTGTTACAATTAAAAATAAACAAAATATTACATTTGAATTTGGAATCTGTCATTTTTATATGATTGTTCATTATGTTTTCTCATTTTGGCGCCAATATATTGTACAATATTTTGCGATATTAAAATGGAGTGGGATGATAAAGAGAACCGAATCGCTGTGATTGCCTTACACAAAGTAGGTATGAAGCCAAATGCAATTTTCAAAACTCCCCATACGCTTGGTATTAGTAAAATGTTTGTTTACCGGGCTATTAATAGGTACAATGAGACCTATTCTGTCTGTGACAGAAAAAGATCTGGCCGTCCACGTAGTGTTCGTACGAAAAAGGTGGTCAAAGCAGTAAGGGAAAGAATTCGAAGAAATCCTGTCCGAAAGCAAAAGATTTTATCTCGGGAGATGAAGATAGCACCTAGAACCATGTCGCGTATTTTAAAAGATGACTTAGGACTTGCAGCCTATAAGAGACGTACTGGTCATTTCTTAACTGATCATTTAAAAAAGAATAGGGTGGTAAAGTCGAAACCACTACTGAAGCGGTACGCAAAGGGAGGTCATAGAAAAATTTTGTTTACGGATGAGAATTTTTTTACAATTGAGCAACATTTTAACATACAAAATGACCGTATTTATGCTCACAGCTCTAAGAAAGCTTCCCAATTAGTCGACAGAGTGCAACGTGGGCATTATCCGACTTCAGTGATGGTTTGGTGGGGTGTTAGCTATGAAGGAGTGACTGAGCCATACTTTTGTGAAAAAGGTATCAAAATATCGGCGCAAGTGTATCAAGATACCATTCTTGAAAAGGTAGTGAAGCCCCTTAACAACACCATGTTCAATAACCAAGAATGGTCCTTCCAGCAAGACTCGGCGCCGGGTCATAAAGCTCGGTCTACGCAATCCTGGTTGGAAACGAACGTTTCGGACTTCATCAGAGCTGAAGACTGGCCGTCGTCTAGTCCCGATCTTAATCCGCTGGATTATGATTTATGGTCCGTTTTAGAGAGTACGGCTTGCTCTAAGCGCCATGATAATTTGGAGTCCCTAAAACAATCCATACGATTGGCAGTGAAGAAATTTCCCATGGAAAGAGTGCGTGCTTCTATTGATATCTGGCCTCAACGTTTAAAGTACTGTATTGCAGCCAATGGCAACCACTTCGAATAAGCTTTTTATATTTTAAATTGTTTTATATTTATGTATTAAACTAACAGACTGTAAAAGTAATAAATGTTATTTGCAAAAGAAAAAAAAATATTTTTGTTTGTTACAGTATTTATGGCAAGACTAGGTAGAAGATGAATGAATATAGGAGCAGTTTATCGAGATACATAATATTCATTTCTCTTAGGATGTCTGATACCCTGTGCTTTAGTAATCAGGCAAGGACATCACAAACACGGAAATACGCTCATACTATACAATATATTCCTTTTTACTTTCTTTCTTCCACCTTACAATTGATAGGTGAAAATTGCTCTTGGCATTAAACCCACCATAGTGTACATTTATTTTCAGTACAATAAAAGTTGCAGTAATATAAAATACGTCAGCCTCTAGGGGCAATCCTCAGTTTCACTAGCGCGGTGACCTCCAGACAGTTTTTATAACAAGAAGTCCACGGCAGCGCGAGATTTCGTTATTGCGCGGAAATTGCACGGCATTACAGAAAATACAGGAAACCACTTGTATTGCGAAGCTCTTTCGTCCCACAGGCCACAGCACGCCTGACTGAGCCCTGAGGGGTAATTTATTAAAACTTTGGTTGTGTTGCATTGCTAGGTTTTACTTTTAAGGTTTTCCGATTGGTAAGTAACTTCTACGCAACACAATTACTTGTCTTGGTTTCAAACTAGTTTCCTAATCTCCTAGTCTTCTCTTTCTCTCTGTTCCTGGCTTTTAACCCCACATGATGGTAGGCTCAGCCTTCCTTATCTTCTCCCTCCGCTTCGCCCTGTTTCCGGTATGTTGGGATACTTTCTCTTGGGTCCAAGAGTAGTAAACAGACAAACAAACTATCGGAAAATATCCATTGGTGTGGTCGGTTATTCTGAAAGTCAACGCCGCAGACGCTTAGCTCCGTCGTAGCGTAGCGTAGCAATCTCGTAGCACCTCGTAGCACGTACGGGCTGGTATCGTCGATGAAGGTAAACCGGCTACGAAACGTAATCTATTTATCTATATGGATTGCGAAAGTAAGGTGATACTAGCATGTTTCCTAGTTGGGTATAGATCTACAGGGTGTAACAAAATCCTCATGTACATTCGAAAGTAGGGGGCTTCGAGACTAACATACTCGTCGATACCGAATATTTTTTTTTTGTTAAATTTTGTCGACGCAAGAAAAACCGTAAGCATTTTCTACCAGTCAACCACAGGAGGTAGATGACAATAACTTTACATTAACTTCGAAGTGTTTTTTTTTCACAGCTTTAACGGACCGTAAATTTCAACTCGATACCTTCACGCGTTCCTGAGATAAATCATCTTGACATACATACTGACAGACGGAAGGACGGACAATAAAATAATCTTAAAAGGGTTCAGTTTTATTCCTTTTTAGGTACAGAACCCTAAAAATCGGAACTAAAGCATTGAAGCTTGCATTACCGGAACAAAACTTGGCACATTTTTTACTTAAGAACCATACCCAAATGAGAGACGATTTCAAACAATGTGGCTCTTTCTACGAACTTAGAGATCCACTCTTTATACTTTGCCTCGTCAAAATCAAAAGTATTTGAAAGTTTAAATCGAAAACCGAGCTCTTCATTTCCAACTGTTCTCTTTGAAACAAAACTTTGGCTATGTAATAAAATGCAGAGTTTAAAGGCTGTGCCTGACACAATCAACTTTTTAAAATTCTTTCTGTCTTGAGCGAGACGAAATTTATTTAGTTTATTACGAACTAGTCGTATACACGATATCATTACCGCTTAAACTAATGAAATCCACCAAACTGGACTAGGCCCCTTTAGTGGAGTATGGTCTATACCTTCCCCAGGGAAGAGACCCGTGCCCCTTGGTGATTACATAATGGGTTGATAATGATGAACCTAGTGAAATATAATAATTTCTACAGAATAACTTGTCCTGGTCTAGACAAGGATACCCTGTAGGTACTATGGTTACTAGTGAAGGACATAACAAACATGGAAATAAACCCATACTGAGGTTATTTTGAATCGCTCGTAGGCCTGAATCGCTCGTAGCCTGGGGAATCGCTCATAGCCTGGGGAATCGCTCATAGCCTGGGGAATCGCTCATAGCCTGGGGAATCGCTCGTAGCCTGGGGAATCGCTCGTAGCCTGGGGAATCGCTCGTATCCTGGGGAATCGCTCGTAGCCTGGGGAATCGCTCGTAGCTTGGACTGCCTGAGTGATCTTAAGCGATCACCAAGGTTAAGCAACATACGGCGCGTTCAGGCCATGGATGGGTCACCGGATGGGTGACTAACGCTAGTGGCATATTTCCGAGCGGTTCCGTGCTTCGCAAGGCACGTTAAGCAGTTGGTGCCGGCTGCCATCGATAGATGACAGTCGTTAAGCTAAGTAAGAGGCCTTACGGCGGCTTGAAAACTTCTGACAGTAAGACCAGCATCTAGTCTTACAAGCCTCTACCAATCCGGACTTGGCCCCCATGGTGTAGTATGGCCTATACCTTCCTCAGGGAAGAGACGTGTGCCCCTCGGTGGGGACATAATGGGTTGATGATGATGAGATTATTTAGTATTAATATCAGCCATCATAATATTAATACTAGGAAAAAAGGTAAATTGCATTGCGACGATTTAGACTTCTAAAAGTTAATACTTCCTTTATGGGGCACGGCACAGTTCTACAACAAGACTCCCCAAGATATATTAGAGTGACCTTCGACGTGGTGTAAGAAATTTGTTAAGCACACTCTGTGAAAATTATAAAAGCTCTATTAATTATAAGCTTATTATAAAATGAACGGTTATTTAGGACAAAGAATGTCTGATGTTAAATAGTAGTTAACTGTATTCAGAGGAGAATTGTGTCTAGTGCTTAACACATTCATGAGTAATAAGTTTTAAGTTTCTCCACGTTGTGAAAACCACTTTGAGGTTCATAAAGTAAACAAGTTGTTTTTATAGTAAATAAAATATTTAAATTTGAATCTAGAATCTAGATCAATAAATCCTTAAAAATGACTCACGTAAATAATGGACGCCCCCATACCTTCCAATCCTTGAATGAAACAGAGAGGTAGTCCCTCTTAATGTTTCATTTACGAGTATTTTTAAACAGAGTCCATCCTCCCTTACAACTTAAGACTGCAATTCACTTAATAGTGTTATAAAAATTTAACGTTGTTTGCAGTCAGATGGGTCCGGCCGCGGTGACCTGTGTTTGCGCGGAAGGCTACACGGGGGACCTCTGCGAATCGCAAATAGCACCCCCAGGTAATCCTCAAATGCTAAGAATAAGCTAAGGTTATTTTCTACTGAGACCGCTCAATTTTCAAAGTTATAATGCAGCGTATATTACAGACCTTGTCTCAGAGAAAAAATACGAGATTAATTACCACGCGTGGATTGTCAATTACAAGCGACGGGGTTTTGAATAACTCCGACGCTTTTCATTTCCTCATGATTTTTTCTTTCACTTAAAAAATAAGGTCATGATTTTAATTTTTAATGATTTTTTTTCACGACTTTTTTGTTGTATTAGTAGAAGCCGAAATTCGAAACCACGACCTCTCGAATGGAATGCCGGCCTTCCACTTATCTGCTACTACTGCTTTTAAACACAAATAAGATGAAAATTCAAGTAGTCAGAAGATTGATTTTTTTACAGAGTGCGGCATTGCTGAGTGCTCTGAAGGTTGCAGCAAAGACGTTGAATGTGACTGCAACCCAAGGGATCAAGACAGCAGTAAGTGCTTCATGCAGTTTCTGTTTGTATCGACTTTTACGTTTTTTTGTATTAGTTTTGTTACTGCAAGCAGGTCAAGTGGAAATTTATTACACTAGAGATATATTAAGTCGGATAGATAACACAAAATTGTGTTTTTATTTTTTATTTTTATTATACTTATTTATTTTTTACTTACTTATTTTTTTCGAAAACGGACACAAGCCAGTACCTATTGTACAGCAAGTGCCAGTTTGGTAAGAAAATATAATTATATATATGGCGTTGTAAATTTACTCTGTCTGCCTAATAGGCTATTTGACAGTGTGAAAAAAGAGTAGGTATTATGTGTACGTCTTCGTATAAATTATGAGTTTTAAAACCGCTTTAAGGCAATTTCACTAAAAAGTATTATTGTTTGTAAAAAAAACACAAGATAAAATTTTATAATTATATATGTGCAGCCATTGTATTCAAAACGGCCTGGATTGGCCGATTCTAGGATGACGTCACATGTCAGTAAAATGGCGTCTGTCATTCATTCGTTCTTACGTTCATTGGTTGTTTTACCGGGAAGTGACGTCATAATTCCTGTGCGACGCCATATTGCCCAAGATAGCGTTTAGGCGGCTTATTATACATGCAAATTTTCGTTTGCCTTTTTTGGAATAAATACACGAAATAATTAAAATTAAAAATTACCACTTTCTGAGGATTCCATGAACACCAACAAAAAATATGAGATGGTTTTCAGAAATCGGTCAAATAGCCTATTTAAAATGTGTTTCTCTTTCAGCCTCAGCCAGATTTGAAACAAGACTGCAAGTGAAGGATGTCGACCAATCTACTACTAATATAACTCAAGCAGTAATAAACGAGTTGACTTCCTACTTGAATAAGTCAAATGTAACGTTAGACGACGAGATTGAAGTGTTAAACATTAGGTAAGATATTAGGTGAGATCGGGGCCAATCGTTGGTCAGTTTTTAATTTAAAAAAAAAATCAGATAACTTCTGATGACATCATTAATTATAACGACATAATAATGTTTTGTATGTGTTTTTTCTGGTACTATATATAATATTAAACATAAACATTGACATACAGGCACATACACTACTTCCGGATCCACACTAGGATACCCTGTGTCGTGGGAACCAGAAACATCCAAGACCAGGCCAGACAAACATATTCCTATCTTATCTTAATTCATTTGAACATTTAAAATGTACCGTAATCACTCGCCAGCGCCCCGGACTCGTCAGGCGCGTCCATAGCGTACGTGCGAGTTTGGAGCGCGCGTCGTGGCGCCGGCGCATTGCGCGCGGTGCTCACAGACATGGCGGCGAAGCGCGCGGGCAAGCGCCGCGGCCACGTGTCCCTGCTTCCCGTCACGCAGCACTTCCACATGCATCCGGCACTGAACTTGCACGTGAGTGTTATTACATACTACCCGTCTCTCTCTCTAGCCCCGGTCGTTACCTTACATAGAGACTATACAGCTGGGCTTAGGTCTCTTTCCTGTCATGCCAATTTTGGTACTAAGTACGCATGTCGGGCGCGTGGACGCATTGCGTGTGTTACTCACAGACATAACGGAGAAGCGCGCGGGAGGGCAGTTACCGTTCGCGTGACCCTGCTTCTTATTGTCACGCAGCACTTTCACATGCATCCGGCACTCAGCGTGCACGTGAGTGCTATTACTACCTGTCTCTCTCTCTCTCTCTCTCTCTCTCTAGCCCTGCCCTTGCGGCTTAGGTATCTTTCCTGTCACGCCAATTCGGTCCTAAATACGCATCCAGAGCGCGCGGATGCA
The DNA here is from genome assembly GCA_947310845.1 of Yponomeuta plumbellus. NCBI lineage: Eukaryota > Metazoa > Arthropoda > Insecta > Lepidoptera > Yponomeutidae > Yponomeuta > Yponomeuta plumbellus. Next base: position 6,203,702 of record OX371211.1, on the reverse strand, counting down.
CTGCGCGTGGTGATCACAGACATGGCGAAGAAGCGCGCGGGTAATTCGGTAGTTGACACGACCAACAATAAATTATTTGATATGCACGATTAAAACAAAAATGACAAAATATTTCCGAAAATGATCTCTTTTAGTCAATTACCAGTTATCACAATTTCTTAAATATATAAAAATCCGGTATTTTCATACAAAATTCCGTTTTAAAAGTAAATTATTTGACATTTTGTCAACTACCCAATCGCCGCCGTCGTCGCGTGACCCTGCTTCCCGGGCCTCGATTCTGTTAGTGCATTATAGTACGATGACAGAAACCAGGTCGGGTCACGTAACGTGTTTTTTCATACCATTTACGCCTAGATTGCTTGGTAGTGTGCGCGCGTAGACTTGAAGCGGGAATGAAACTAAACCACCATGTTCATGCTGTTGTAATTGTAATGCAATGCATTAATTGAATCTAGGTCCGGTCACGTAGCACTTCCACGTGCATTCGGCGCTCAGCGTACACGTGAGTGTTATATGGGGCTTCCCTGGGCGGCTACAGTTTAATTTGTGGGTCACATAGGAAGTTCATGAGACGAAGGCGCGAATTTCTATCGCAACTCTATGCGCAACATGTGTTCATTTAACAACTTATAAACTATGGCTGAGTTTTTAATGCTTTCTACAGTCTTTGCAACCTTAAGACTAGTGGGTTTTAAGTAACTACACAAGTTTAACTGGATTCTTCTTTTCCAAATAAGATAGATAAATAAGGGAGAAAGCACAGTGGCCTCGAGAAAATCAGGATTGAACGGCTAACCTAAGGGCAAAATATTAATCTGTGCCAAAATGACCTCTCAATGCTACTAGACAAAAAATCTGTTGTTGTATGAATTCATCTATCCAACTGTTATTTTTAGCCTTAAATTTGAGATATGTAAAACATATTATCTCTCTTTCAAGAGTATTAAAAAAAAAAGGAATCGCTCGTAGCCTGGCGAATCGCTCGTAGCCTGGGCTGCCTGAGTGATCTTAAACGATCACTAAGGTTAAGTAATATACGGCGCGTTCAGTCCATGGATGGGTATTTTTCCAAGCGGTTCCGTGCTTCGCAAGGCACGTTAAGCAGTTGGTGCCGGCTGCCGTCGATAGATGGCAGTCGTTAAGCCAAGTCAGAGGCCTTAGGGCGGCTTGAAAACTTCTGACAGTAAGACCAGCCACTGGTCTTACAAGCCTCTACCAATCCGGACTTGGCCCCCGTGGTGGAGTATGGCTTATACCTTCCTCAGGGAAGAGACCCGTGCCCCTCGGTGGGGACTTGATGGGTCGATGATGATGAAGAGTATTAAAGTGTGAAATATTCCCAATACACCCGGGTGCATCAACAGCTACGAGCAACACAGTGTCCTTATCCTACATACAATGAATTCAAAGAGTAACACAAATACAATCCTGTCATTCGGAACCAAAAGAGTATCAGTTTCATAAAAATTTTAATGAAAGACCAAGTTTATCCCAGCTCGCGCCATCGGGTTCATTAAGCACTCATAAAATTTTTCATTACGTCTTAAGCTGATATTCAAATTATCCATGTCGCCTGCCACTGTTAGCGCGCGCTGTCTCCATTATTACCGGCCAGATAAGAACGTAACTGTCCAACTTCCCCGAGGGATGATAATATGGTCTCAGTGAAAACTTTTAATTGTTGCAACGCTATATTTCAAGCGAAACCAAATGTATAACTTGGAGCCAGTCCAACTCTCTGACGTACACGCTCCCGTTTTTATTACGAACTCTATATCTTTGTGAAATTACTAGCAATCCAGCTTTTTATTGCCGCGATATCCGGGACGCAATATACCTACTCGGCTGTATAACTGAGCCAATTATCTCACTCCCACTAGTTAATTACACGATAAATTAAGTACCTACTTGTGCTCATAAAATACATCAGCTCAATTAACTTTTGGGACGACGGAAAATAAGGAAAAGGCGAATAAGTAGGATACTGGCCGCTTAAGCTATAAAAGAAAAATTAAAACAAAGAAAAATGTTTTTAAAAACAGCCAGTTGTATTAGCGTGTCACCCGAAGGGATTATGAAGGGGAAACTTTTAAATTCCGAATGTGAAATTCGCCGCGCAAGTTGGCGTTAAGTAAAGATGGCGACGGGCCAAGTCGCCGGGGGCTTCTTAACTGATACCCGCCGTTAACCTGCTTTAACACCTTCTTTGTTACACTAATAGCCCCGCGCGAAACAAGCTATTCCAAGCACCCATTGTTGACTCGCTTGTTTTCCTTTGTGAAAGAGCTTTACATTTTTCTGGCATCGCAAATGGAGTGAGAAATAAGGAGGTCCGAGGGCATATCGTGAACGGAAAACATGTCGCATCAACTTTCAATAAACGGTCCCTACATTGATTGGATTTGAGATTCCAACTTGACAATTGGTAAGGTCAAGGAAAATAATATCCGTTACTTTTGTGAATGAGTGATTCGCAAATAATAACCTTCGTTTTGTAAATGTAACTTTTGTGCTGTAAGGAAATTCGTTTTAAATCAAAATGTTCACTAAATTTAGTTAAGAACTGTCTTAAGACCGACCTAAGCTTCACAGTGTCGTATTAGTAGAAACGCTTATTATAATACGCTACTTGACTCGTATCAAATTTGACGCGATAAATGGATATTTCCTGTAGCATCTAACGTAAGAAAACGAAATATATTCACTTTGCTAAGTAAATATGCAGGATGGCTGCAAAATTTGCAAATTAAAAAAATATTTTTCGCGACGAACGAATATTTTTCGGAACGGTGAAAACACTATCCGCCATCTTGAAAGCACCTTTGGTTTGTAAACAAACATCTGTCAGTCGTGCGTGCGTAGGTTCTATTGTGATCTAGATTGGATTTAGTGTTTTTTGCAAAAACTCTTCTTGTACAGTTAGTGTCTTATCATTTTATTGATAAACGCAATCATGGACGCTGGATTCGTGGAAGCAGATAGTACCAATTTGTCAAAACCAAACCTAATCAAACCAAGCATTATTACAGCTAAAAATAGTTTCTGTGTACATTGATATCACAGGACTTACATTAAAGTGATCTTCACATAAATACACCCAAGTTTCGAACCAAGTCGATAAAGAATCGGGGTCTCTCTTGGCAAGTTTGAGCCAAGTTTTTCGTATGTTTATTTCACTGGATACACGAATCCACAACTTCCCGGCGGTCTTTATTGACGTGTTTTTGCATTCTCGAATAATGCAATAATGATAAATGATATATTTTGCATATAAACTGGATGAAATCATGGTTGCGTTGTTGTTATTTCACTATGCTCACAGATCACTAACAGATTTTAGGAGTAGGTAAAGATCGTTTCACCAAACAAGTCCCACGGTAAAATCCTTAAGGCCATAACAATAAAAGCCAAAATTCATTAACGCATACTTCTTTCGTGGCACGAACTCTACCTATGTTGAATGTCAAACTTTGTTTACAAACCTCTAGGACTTCAAACCATAGACAAAAATGGCTGACCGCGTTTTTGGCTGTTTATCAAAGCAACGTTTTAAAATAATGTTTGTGTTGCTACGAGGGCTGCTACTTATGTATGCGGAATCTGGGATTCCAATAATTTTAAACGCAATGTCTGACCTCCATGGTCAAATTCGTTCTTTTTTTAAATACTGGCCGCTAATATTTTTCTCTTATATACGTTAGTGTTTTTTGTTGGGTTTAAAATGTCATATCGCTGAAAAAATGGAACTCACTCGTGAAAATATTCGTGCTATGATTTATTACGACGTGGTTTAACGCAACAACAGTGCGTAGATCAATTAACTTCGACTTTTGGTGGTGAAGCTCCATCAAAAACGACTTTGTATCACTGGTTTAGTGAGTTTAATCGCGGGCGCAGTAAGCTCACGGACGAAGGTAAAGAAGGTCGCCCGAAATCGGTGGTTGTGCCACAAAATATTGAAGCTGTGCGAAAACTAATAATGCAAGACCGCCATGTTACCCTATTTTTTGTTTGTAACGAGGCCATGAAGAATAAGGGTCTTAATCCGCTACTTGACTCTTTTTCGCAAGTAAGTCTTAAATGCTAAATATGTCTTCCATTAGACCAAAAATATTTTAGTATATTTTTTGAGGACCTAATACATAGGGTATTAGGTCCTCAAATATCGCTTCTTCATGGCCTCGTTACAAACAAAAAATAGGGTAACTTGTATACACTGTGTGTTACTAAAGTAGGTACCTCATAAGCCGGCGTGTGTGCAAGCACCTGATGAAAATAGGTAAAGCAAAAACGGTCTGGCAGGATCGTGCCAAGTGACAAACCTTTTTATCTGCCTACCCTTTTGGGGTACTGGCGTGAGTTTAGGTAATCTCATACAATTTATTTGCAAAGGGCAAGATAAAAAGTACCCGAAACCAACATGCGTGCATGCAACGACTAATTAATTTCGATGAAGCGAAAGTGATTTGTCAGGATCGTGGCTGGTGGCAGTCCCTGGTCTCTGCCTATCCATCTGGGATACAGGCGTGAGCTTATGTATGTATATGTATTTGCAAAGTCTTCGGAATGGCCAAAAAAGTCGTGGCCTGATTTTTTAAAGCACTCCTTAGAGGTACTTTATTTAATCTGTGGCTACATTTATTCTTGTACAGTCTCTACCACAGACCATGTATCTAAATTCAATGCACAGACTAATTTAATCGTCGTTTGTCGAGTGTTTTATCACATCACACTAATATTAAAAAGGCGAAAGTTTGTGAGTGTATGTTTGTTACTTTTTTACGTCTAAACGGCTGAAGCGATTTTAACAACATTTGGTATGGAGTTAGCCGACACCATAGATTAACACATAGCCTACGTTTTACTGCGAAAAAATATGTTATTCCCATGGGAAAATCGATGAACATTAATAATTCGCGGATAATTTATGGGTAACATTGTACATAAGGGACTTCACACACGACTGCTATAATATACATTACATCCCGGGAGGTATAGCTTTACATTATATTAAAGTATCACACACGGAACAGGTAACGTAATGTATATTTCGCTTCATTTCGTTGACATACGTCTCGACCGACACACGTTCCGGCTGCTAAGGCGTTATACAGGGTGTTATGGATTTGTCGACTTACTACTAGATTTAATAGATAGGTAGTTCATCAGAAGATGATTGAGATTTTGATGCGCGTATGCGTTGGCACATGTGCCAAAAATAGAACGATGTGCATTGAACATCATATAAAGTAAGGAAAATTCCGAAGAGTTTAAATTATATGCGGAATTATCAGACATCGCCAGCAAGTGGACAGGCATGATATTATTACAAAATTGATGACCACTGTGTTGCTACACTTTTTTTTCTTTTCTTGAGGTAGATTGATTTTTGTTACTATCCTTCATGTTAAAGGCAACTTTAATGTTATATTCCATCACTATATACAAGTTGTAACTTCCTATGTTATATCTATAAAATCATAGGTCATCAATTATTATTATTAATACGTTTATTGCACATCAGTAAAAATTACAATGTCAACGCGGCGGACTTAATGCTACAAGCATTTTCTACCAGTCAACCGCAGGAGGTGTATCAATCGACTGAATCGAAGAATTGCTCGCAGCCTTGGCCGCCTGAGTGATCTTAAACGATCACGAACGTTAAGCAACATAGGGCGTTTTCAGTGCGCGGATGGGTGACCGTTTATGATTAACGCTCATGGCATTTTTCCGAGCGGTTCCATGCTTCGCAAGGCATGTTAAGCAGTTGGTGCTGGCTGCCGTCGATAGATGGCAGTCGTTAAGCCAAGTCAGAGGCCATAGAGCAAGACCAGCCACTAGTCTTACAAGCCTCCATCAATCCGGACTTGGGCCCCCGTGGCGGAGTATGGCCTATACCTTCCTCAGGCTTACGAAACGTAGCTTACGGCCGATTTCTGAATTGAGAATTTCGCTAAGTAACTACTTAACTCTAGTGTTGTCTCGTCAAGTTTCTCAGAAAAGAGCGTGACAGAACGTTATTTAAATATTTAAGTGAAATTCTCAATTCGGAAACCAGCCTTTAGCGAGACTATTTATATGGAACAAATTTATGAGGAGCAAATGATTTTTTTGAGATAGGACTCTGAATACCTATGTCGTTTAGCGACATAAGACTCCTAGTGGAGTTTTTTGAATCACCAAGAAACTTTTTGAACACCCTTTACGAAGGAAGATATATCGTAATATACGGAAAGGTATTGGGAGGTATTGAAAGGTATGGAAAGTTAAATATACATCTTCGTATCGCTCAGTACTTTTAAGGTACGAAGATGTAAAGATGTATATTATAGCTGTCGTGTGTGGTCTCCTGACGATTTCTATGGAAAGATGTAATGAGATATATCGTGCTATAATATGCATCTTTACCTTATAGCCGTCGTGTGTGGAGTCCTTAACTTTTCCAAAAAAAATGTTTGCTGTTAATACACAATTTATTTTCCCTAATAAGCCACGGGTAACACCGCGGGGCACAGCTAGTATTTTTATAAATAAAACCGTTTGGTCTGAAACAGGCCCTCCAAAAATGCTAACTGAAACCCTTGTTTACAGGCGATATCAGTGAACCTGAGGAGCGAAGTGTGGGAGGGGTCGGAGTTCACATTCAGCTGCACGGCTTACGGCTCGCCGGATATTGTGTTCACGTGGTACAAAGACGGAGTTAAGATTAATTTGAACGGGACCACAAGGTTAGTGAGGAGAAATGTTCATAGCCGTTCCTCTGAACGGCTTATAATATACTCTTATAAGCAGAGATGGCGTGACGAAGTTGATGATGTCTGTTACATCAAGGACTCCTAAAGTGTGCGCCGTGGCCCCCAGGGGTGCCATAGAGCGCAAACAGAGGCACCGTGAGGCGCTCCTGTTTCTTCAATTTTGTTATTTTCATGACCAAGAATGTAATCATAATCAAAAACACAAAAATATCACGAACCCAGGTTCATTGAATTTTATGCAAAAAACGGCAACTTTTGGTGTTAATTCTATCAGCATTGAAGCCTCGTATCCACTAGGCAATATTTGGCGCGCAACACGTGCAGCTCAACATGTTCGGTAACGTCGTTCAACGTCCGCGTCGCAACAAAAGTTCCGCGCTGACTTTCAACATGTTCCAACATGCGCCAAATGTTGCCTAGTGGATACGCGGGATTATGCCAAAAACGGCCAATTTTGGCGTTGATGCTATCTATTCCTTGGTTTTCTACCTTAGCTTCACGGCCGCGGCTGCAAAAAAAAACATTACAAACTTGATTGAGAGATTGTACAGACTTTTTTTACAAATACGATCCATCTTTCTTTCTAATATATAAAATTCTCGTGGCACACTGTTAGTGCGCATACTCCTCCGAAACTGCTTGACCGATTTTGTTGAAATTTTATGTGTATTGTATATTTGGTAGGCCTCAGAATAGGTTATTAACTATTTCTCATACCCCAAATTTCATAAGTGATGAGGATAACCCATTTAGCAAAACAAAATTTTGCGGGGTCTGCTGGTAAATATATATTTTTTATCTATGGTGGCACTATGGCTGCCTCTCTAAGACTGCGGTTCCACTGAGGCGGAGCGGAGCAGAGCGTACACAAGCAGTGTCGTGATTCACCAATCATATGGCTTGACATCCATATCTCTTCTACATTCTGCTATTCATTCGCCTCAGTGGAACGGCAGCCTAAGGCCTGTGCCCTAAAGTGCGCCAATAGCATCTATCAATCCCTCTCCTTCCTTCGTAGAGACATCTGGACCAGTACAGTGGTAGAGGACGCGCTCGGCCGCCGTATATCTGTCCTCGGCGTCTCAGGGGCGAAGCAAGTGGACAGCGGGCGCTGGGCATGCGCCGCCGATGACGCGGGCCGCCGCCGCTGCAGGGCATTATGGCTCACAGTGCTCAGGCCGCCTGATATACGCTTGATTCCCTCCACGCTGACTGTCAATAAGGTATAGTTTGCTTTGAAGGAAGGTTAGGCATGGCTAGTTAGTTAAGCAAGCGCTAATGTTCTCTAGTTATGAAGAAATAAGACTTTGTCTGATATTGTAAAAATTCCTTGCCGCATTTAAACACAAAGTTTGGCACGTAGGTGAGCTTAATGCTAGTCATCCTGTTTTGATCGTCAGACCCTATTCTTTAGACATGTTTCAAAAAGATTTTTTCTCGTTTTTGTCGCCTCTTATCTGGTTATTGAACTGAATAGCTTATTGGTAGGTATCGTTACACTAAGTAGTTTTTTTTTATTTAATAGGTAAGTCAATCTAACTTAATTAAAATTAAACAGTTTTAGCCTTATATGGTAATTAAAGCCTCACACAGCATTGAACAACCTTTTGCTTAGACTGTAACCTCATTTCTTATTTTAAAAAGGTCTTAGTCAAAAAACTAGGTATATACCAAAATGAGTACACAGAAAACATGATGATGGCAGTATTATCAGGATTTTTATAGTTTAGGTACCATAGAGAGAATCGCTCGGAGGTTAAGCAACATAGGGCGCGTTCAGTGCATGGACGGGTGATCGTCTATGACTAACGCTAGTGGCATTTTTACGAGCGGATCCGTGCTTCGCAAGGCACGTTAAGCAGTTGGTGCCGGCTGCCGTTGATAGATGGCAGTCGTTAAGCCAAGTCAGAGACCTTAGAGGGCGGCTTTAGATCTTCTGACAGTAAAACCAGCCAATAGTCTTGGTAAGACTATTGGCTGCCTATTCCAATCCGGAATAGGCACCCGTGGTGGAGTAATGGTCCATACCTTCCTCAGGGAAGAGACCGTGCCCCTCAGTGGGGTCATAATGGGTTGATGACGACCATAGAAAGGTTTCCTTTTCAGGGTGACAACGTCAGCATCACATGCTTAGCCGGTGCTAGCAGGGTTCACGGGGTGTTGGGCTTCAGCTGGGCTCGGGAAAGGACTCTGTTGCCCTTAGTTCCGGGCAGGGAGGTTTGGGAGGACCTCTTCCCTGCCGGAAGCGTGCTGAAACTGTACAACGCCCAAGTAAGTTAAACCTAAAAGGAAAATAATTTGATACATAGATATAATATTCTTTATTGTTCACGGAGATTAAATGTTTTTCAGAAGAGCACTGCTTATCCTAAACCACAGGTTCTTACCTTTTTTTAGAGAGCAGGGTACCGCCCCTTAGTCTTATGACCTTATGGTCAATGGACAATTCTAGGGTCGGCGGACTAAAGCACATAAGTGCAAAACACAAATTTTCGAGGCTGTGAAAAAAAACCTATAATAAAATCACTCTGTAACGTTTTTATTCCCATTTTTATATCAACAGAGAGCCGTCAGGAAACAATGATTTGACCATAATTGTTTTTTTTTCCAAAAAATAAGCAAAATACTGTTTTGATTATTTTATTTTGTTAAGAACAATAATTTAATGACAATTTGACTTACGTGCTTTAGTCCGCCGACCCTAGAATTGTTTTCTTGAATAAAATATCTTTATCTTATCTTATTTACAGATCTTTTTATAAATCAAAGTACCATTGGCGGCCTTATACTATAAGAAATTTCTTCCAGGCCACCAGAGAACATGGAAACAAGAAAGAAATTAGAGACGGGTAGTCGTGGAAGAAGTATTTTTGTAATTATATAAACTTAGTTAGACTATACACAAATATTTCAATAAATAGAAATGCATACATACTAATAATAAGATTATTACGATTTACCGATACAATACCAAAACTTAGGTTTCTCCTTAAAGGGTGTCCCACGGCTGTGCCAGTCTGACAGTTGAACTGTCCAATTCGTTAAAGCGCCTATGCTGGCTTGGGGTTCCCTACTTCATTACGAAAATTATTTTTTCGAAATTCGTTTCACCGGCGCGCGGCGAACGATAGTTCGAAGGATTGATTGTTCGACGCCTTTTTTTATCAAACAATCAAACTTTAATGGCTGGGTGGCCAACTCGAATGCTTTAGTACTTAGGCACCATGACGACGGACCCAGCTAAGCAGTAGTTGCGGCCTCTGGCCGCCATCGGTAGTACTAATTGTACCGGCAAGCACATAATATCACATTTTTTTAAATTGTGTCATGATTAAAATTGTTAGTGCAAAACTTTCGTCAGAACAACAAATTTTAATGCTCTAAACGGTGAAAAATATTTTAATAGCCCTACGCTCAGTCAGTCTTTATTACTTGAGGATATAAACACAGAACATTTTTCTCTATAAATATATTTCGTCTGGAAGAAATGACTTGTAGTAATAAGGCCGCCAATACGGTAGTTGACACGACCAACAATAAATTATTTGATATGCTGGATTAAAACAAAAATTACAAAATATTTCGGAAAATGTATCTCTTTTAGCCAATTACTAGTTAATACAATTTTTAAATAGCTGAAACATAAAAAGAGTGCCCTGAAATATGACGTCATAAACTGCTATTTTCATACAAAATTCCGTTTTAAAAGTAACTTATTTGACATTTTGTCAACTACCCAATTGTACCATGAACCTTTGAAAGTATTGGTGTTTTTTGTTTTTTCCGGTGTGCAATAGAGAATATTCATAACTTATCTTTGGTGAAGCATTTTGCCGACAAATCTATACGGCAAACAAAAGGAAAAACACGTCTCTACGCTAAGTAACGACAAACGACCGAACAACGACATTAATATTATTAATATTTTGTTATACTTGTATTGTACTTATTCCGTAAGGACATTTAAATGATCAATGCAAGCCAATCCAAGGATCCTTCATGATCGGTAGATCCTTGCACTATATTTAAGAACTTATTAATAATAAACAATTTTGCTTTAATATTACTATTGAAAAGTATAAAAATACAATGGTGGACTTAATGCCATAGCATTTTCTACCAGTGAACCACAGGCGTCGCAAGAAATTATCTCGCAGGCGTACGAGATAGGTATTACTGTACTTTGACCTCAAGCGCAAGCCTCCCCACAGAAATCCAGCGAGTTCCGGTGCCAAGTGTCGTCGGTGGCGGGCACGAACGCGCGAGGCGTGACGCTGTGGACGCTGGGCGCGGGCGACGAGGCGTGCGAGCCCTCCGCCTCGCACGGGGTGCGCTGGCCGCGGACCGCGCCCGGCGCGCACGCCTCCGCACCGTGCCCGCCCGGCCACAGCGGGGAGACCATCAGGTGAGTCGCCGCTAGGGACGGGCTCGTTCGAATGTTCGTTTTATTCGAATATTCGCAACATCTATGTAACCACATTGACGTTCATAAAGTAAATATTCTATTTGGATTATTTTATATTTAGTTTAGAAATTAATTATTTACTTGTGAACATTATATTTTACGTAACTGTTATTTTAATAACATAAATATTATTTGGATTATGAATAAAATATTTGAATTTGAATTTAAATGTCGATTATAAACGACTGATAGTAATCGAATAGTACGAATATAAGAGAAAAACACTACCGTTAACGGAATGACAAGCGCAAAATGTTTTAATATAATTTTTTTAATGAGACTCAATATAGCGTATTTTATGATATTATTTTTTTGTGGGCCCAGTTCTAGTGATTGGTGCATTTGCCTACCCCTCGGGGATAACGGGCGTGAGTTTATTATTAATGTAAGAACTGATATTCTCTTGTTGTGGTATTGAATACATTAGAAAACTACAAAAAGAAGTTTTGATCACAAAAAAAATCTACCTTAAAAAGAAGTCTATTCGAATAGTTAGGTTTTGCACTATTTATTCGAACAGTTCAAACAGACGAATATTACAAGCCCAACACCAGAGGCTCTATTCGCTAACCACAGTCATTTGTAATAATGTTCTGTGGCTTAATAAGCGAGAGCAAGCAGAGATGCTGATTTACACCTAGGCATGCATGAGCGCGTGAAATAATGGGCTATAAACCACCGTGGTACCTACCTATTCTATCTCTATTTTTCTTTTTTGACATGACTCGTAGGAATTATCAGGAATCTCTTTTTTAATATTTGCTCATCGATCGCGCCTCAGACGTTATCGTTACCTTTTTCATCCCATCTATTCGAAAAGGACGACTTGGTTTGCCTCTAAGTCACCCAAAGGTGGTGTTTTCTATAAGAAACTTTTAGCAGGCAGTACCTTATGAGTTTAGTCCTTTAAAGAGGTAAGTGTGCCGCTATTATTATCTTTGCCGCGAACATTTTGAATTTGGAACATCTTAGTGTTCAATGCCAAAGAAATCGAACACAAAATAAATATTGAAAAAATAATTCTGTATTTGACACTATCAACAATAAATTATTAGATTATGCTGGATTAAAACAAAAATTACAAAATGTATCGGAAAATGTATGTCTTTTAACCATTTACTAGTTATTACAATTTTTAAATAAACTCTTTTGCAAAAAAAAAAACGGGCACTTAAGATTTTTTTCTCTACTTCAATGAAGAGGAACAAGAAATAGGTTTTGTTAATTTGACGATGTATTGGCATGTTCTTTGAAGCATCCTGGCATCTATAGCTATCTATTCACAAATAATAAATTCCCTTTTATATAGTTTTTTTAATTTTAATATAGTTTTAATTTTAGTGTAGTTTTAATTTTAGTATAGTTTTAATTTTAGTATAGTTTTAAATTTCCTACAATGTACGATGTATCATAATAAACTTTGCAACTGTTCCTGGCATGATTCTTTACGTTCCAAATTTAAAATATGAAGCTATTAAAAGAAAAATAATGATTATTGTGGATTATTCTAAAATTGCTTTACTAATGGCGCGAATTGCTGAAACGATTTTTAACTGATTACGATATTTTAAAACTTTTTGGATATTTTCTGCAAATTAAACAATTTAATCTTTCTTTTTACATTAAATACCACTTTTTGATATGAGTGATAAAGCGATAAGGGCCGGTAAAATTATAGCCCTACTTGAAGAAGGTTGTTCGCAAACTTACGTGTCTCAGCGGCTAAATGTGAGTCGTTCAACTGTCCAGAAGACTTGGCAACGGTATCAAGAGACTGGTTCGGTCAAAAGAAGACCCGGTTCGGGAAGAAAACGATGAACAGAACCAAGAGATGACCGCTTTTTGGTGAGTCAGGCGTTGCGTAATCGTAAGGCGTCAAGTGTGGACCTGAAGAAGAGCCTTGAAGAAGTAAGAGGAGTAGAATTTAGCTTGTGGACGGTCAGGAGGAGGCTTTTGGCTGCCAATATCAAGAGTTACCGCCCAGCTCGGGGCCCTAAATTACTCCGTGAGCACCGTGTTGCTCGACTTCAGTTTGCTCGGAACTGTGCTTCATGCACTCTTGTTACGTTAAAGCCCGGGAGGAAAATAAAACGTAACGAGTTTTTAAGTCTTATCACTTATAATAGAAAATAACTATAGTATAGCTTCTTATGTTAGCTAGATGCTAATTTAACATAAATAAATAAGTTTGTGTACAAACTAATTTTCTAAGGCACTGCTACGAGTTTCTAAGTCTAACATTAAATTATTATTAAAAACTTATGTTACATAAAAATAGTCTCCGGGCGAGGTTCTTTGTCTCTAAAGTCAATTCGAGTTGCACTGAGCTGTTAAGTAAGGAAAGGAATACCGCACAACACTCTCCTGAGTTTTGAAGCACCACACGAAGAAATGTAGCCCCTTAAGTGACAGTGGAGGCAGTCCCCGGCCGCCTCGTAGAAGGCAGGCGAAGATTCAACGACAAGAACTCGGCGAGAAGCAGACGAGTTTGCAACAGCAGGTAGATACGTTGGTCGTAGCCGTAACGTAACACCCTGGAATTTGTCAAGGTGGGCATTTAAAGTAATGTCCTGTTGCCACACCTTGACTGCATCATAAAACTTGTGCGAAAGCGAGGCAGAGTGAAGGTGCGTATGAAAGATACATTTCGTGAACTAATTAGTGATCAAAGATGAAGCAGTCAAGGTTTTGGTGAAAATACAGAAAGGCTTTCAATTTAATTTAATAGGCTCAAAAAGCTTCTAAGCTACAGGACTACTTAACTAACTTAACTAATCAGATTCTACAATTCACTGTAATTTTTAGTTCTCAATTGACTCTTAAAATATGTAGTTTCTAATACTGGTTTCTAATATTACAACAGCCTTACTTACTACCGTCAACTACATGAGCACGATGTCATGACAATGTCATGCACCGGCTCTCTAAAAAATACAGGCATTTAACTATATAATAATTCAGTATACTACTTACCCAAATATGAGGTTCAATTACTTCCACACAGCAAAAGAATATAGTAAGAATATCCGAAGGTGGGATGCGAGCCAGTGAAGCACAATGATTGCGCAACGATTTACAAAAACGTAGGCTATAGTGTAGTAGTCGTGACGATGTTTAGCACAGCACTGGTTTCGTGGCCGATGGGCGACCCGGCCTGAGTTTGCATTCCGCTACCTAACCGGTTCTGATACTTCTAGAAAAGACGCGAACGTACCGTGTCCGCGCTCTTGTCGTTTTATATTATCCAGTTTATTAGCCTAAACTTTTAATTCTACTATTAGTACTTATAGTATTACTTATTATGTTTATCTACGATTCAGTCTTTTATGTACTGTTAAGTAGATTTAGATTACAGCGTAACACTCTGGAGGACTGGAATAAAGTATTGTTTTCTGATGAAGCTAGAATCTCTTTGTGTGGAGAGGACGGACGCCGGCGAGTGCTGCGAAGACCACGGGAACGCTATGCGGAAGTGTGTTTCGAAGAAATCACTCCTTATGGCGGGGCTCCGTTATGTTTTGGGCAGCAATTAATTCGACGGAGCGTACGGAGTTAGTTTTCATAGAAAATGGAACATTAAATGCACACCGGTACATAATGGAAGTCCTAATTCCATATGCACAACCCACATTGACTGCACTTGGGGAAGATTCCATTTTTAGGGACAATAATGCTCGCCCGCACCGTTCTGGCGACGTGGAAGCGTACATGCAAGAAGTTGGGATCCGTCGTTTAGATTGGCCAGATCGAAATCCTGACCTCAATCTAATTGAGAATGTGTAGGATGTTCTAAAGAGACGGGTAAGATCAGTGCAACCTGCTCCACAAAACATCAGGGAGCTAAAAAGAGTCATTGCATAAGAGGGGGAACGTATTCCTCAAAACGTTATTAAAAACATCGTGGAAAGCATGCCTAGAAGGATTCAAGCTGTGATTTTGGCAAGAGGAGGTCACACTCGTTATTAGGTTTTTACATTTGTAACTTTATTTAATTAAAAAAAGTTAAAAAAAACTTGTCTTTATTGCCGACCACTTGTTATTGTTTGGGCGTGTACATCGATTTTAAAGAATCCATCGTTCTTTTTTCTTTTAATTGCTCGAATTCACTTCACGCGCATTAATTTACACGATTATAAGTATACAGACTACGTCCAAGAAATAAATGTCATTTAATTAACTAAAATCGACCTTAGAATGAAAATTTCCTTAGGTGCCCGTTTTTTTTGCAAAAGAGTGTAGATGAAACATAAAAAGAGTGCTCTGAAATGTGACGTCTTATGCAAGTATTTTCATAGAAAATTCCGTTTAAAAGTAACTCATTTCACCTTTTGTCAAATACCCAATTATTATTTGAATAAAGACTGGCTGGTACCTACGGCGGTTCTTCACTCTTTCTAAAAGTTCGCGTACATC
The DNA here is from genome assembly GCA_947310845.1 of Yponomeuta plumbellus. Lineage (NCBI taxonomy): Eukaryota > Metazoa > Arthropoda > Insecta > Lepidoptera > Yponomeutidae > Yponomeuta > Yponomeuta plumbellus. The sequence goes on along the minus strand of OX371211.1, from coordinate 6,188,063 downwards.
TAACCATCATACTGGCAATAGACATCATGCATTCAGCCCAATGACAAAAGAGGTCGCTTCGCTATTCAGATTTGTCTTCGTATGAGTATAATAGTCATCAATTTTAAATATCGAACGGCGAAGCACAATTTCGTTCTTGAAAAAAATAATTAAAAAAAAAAAGATGAAAAAAGGTGGGAATAGAAAACTTTTACTTTAAATATTGAAATATATGAAAATGGAAGCTGAAGCAGCAATTAACAATATCTTGCCTGAAAGTTCTAAAGAGAGATATTTGAAAACTTACGACGAGTTCATGAAGTGGCGAAAAGAAAAACGAGTAATTTTATTCTTGTAATGCCGGTTTGTTTCTACTTACTTCACAATCGAGATGTAAAGCAGAGTAGTTAGCTCGGGTGTAAGCATCAATTGCACCCTCAAACTATAGGCGCCCTCGCTGCGCATCACTTCGCTGTAGATTATAAAAAGTGCCCTTGCTCTGAAAATATTATTTTCATCCCTTATGATACAATCTACTTTTTTAGGCTTCCTGCTGTGTCTCATTCCCAACTTGTGATTATAAGATTAGAATAATATTGTTTATCGCATGCAAGAAACAAGACACATCAATAAACGTCACAGTGAAAAAAGTACAATAGGAGGCCTTAGGTATTCCTATAGTCCGTTTTTTAATACTATGCAAAAAAAAATGACGCGGTGTTACCACTATAAAAGCTATAGGTTAACTCGGTAGATTTTTTTTAGCGTGAATAGAAGACTCATGTGACCAAAATCCTTATCACATCAAAGACATTAAAATTGAATTACTCGTAAGAGCAAAGTCTAAAATAAACACCTGCGTAGCATACACAATTTAACTTGGAAGTAAAATGGGGTTATTTGGTTTTTACGTACTAGCAACGTTCAGACATTGACAGCCTAAGAATTGTATGGAGATATCAACGTGACATTTTTTTTTTGCATTGAATGAAAAAACAGACTGTAGTAACAATATCATCCAGACAACCACGTGACAAGAAGGTTAAGCCCCTGTTTCACAATGTTCAAATAAAGTTCCAGATACGCTATCTGCAACCAGGGCTGCCGTTTGTTCTAAATTTAAATATTTTTTCCTATATTGCCTGTGTTCTTTTATGGCTTGAAATTTAGAACAAACGGCCGCCCTGGTTGCGGATAGCTTATCCGGAACTTTATCTGCAGATTATGAAACAGACGCTAAGCATTTTAGGCTTCATGTTTGTCACAGATTCTGCGAACCAAAAGCTGCTCAACGAGACGTGAAATGGAGGCAACCAGATTTTTCCGGTTGCGTCGCGGATTCGTTGCAAATCATTTACGAACAGGTAGACTGATGTTTTATATAGATAAGAAATCATAAAGTTATTTCAACGTAAACAATTAACATTCTATTGGTTGAATGACATTCCGAACATGACAATCGAACTTACGACCATGCTTATGTGTCGTCGAGAAATATCGTTTGTATGTATCTCAGAAATCAGAAATTTATTTCAACGTAAAGAATTTACATTCTGTTTGTTGAATGTCAATGTACTTAAAATGTTAATCGCTGTCTTGGAGCCGAATAGTGGAGAAAAAGGCAGCAAAAAATAAACTCAAGTCTGACTATCTGTTCCCAAATTCTAATACAAAGTTGGTATGAAAGTGCATCTACCTAAAAAGCTCAACACTCATGTGTGCAATCAATACTTGCATTTTCCTTACCATGCAATGTTTTCTCTAAGTAAAACAATCAGCCTATCCCTCGGTCTTCTTGCAGTTCACACTAATTTCATACGGCTACTCCTGGATGGAAGTAGCCAATGTGGCTCATCAATACGGAGGAGTTCTTCGGTCCTTGCCAGTGCATCCAGGCGAGGGCACCATCCCACTCCAACACACCCGGGACATGTTGCAATATCTCCTGTCCCATGCCGCTACATACAAGGACCGGGTCGATAGCGTTGACAAACTGCTGAAAATATACGACACACTATTGAAACACCCGGACGCTTTTCTGGATGAAGAGGTTGGTATCTGAACAAAAAAACTAAAGAAATCTGTACTTTGTTAGTATTAACTTTTTTATTCTGCTTTCCAAAACCTCAATGGAAGGGTTTTTAAAAATAATTTTAGGATTTCATAACATATTCAATAGCGTTCAGAGTTGTTATTATATTTTACGTAACTATTTCTAGGCCAATATCAAAATGAAATCAAATCAAAACTCGTTTATTAAGGGTAGTTTCTGAATCGATAATTTCACTTTGTTCTATCATGTTCTTTTCTGAGAAAATTGACGAGACAGAGCTACTTAGTTACTTAGCGTAAGTAATTCTCAATCAGAAACTTGCCCAACACAAATTTGTTAATACAATTGTAGGCATTATTTTACTAAACAGAAAGGATAGTATTAGTATTATGGTGTCCCCACACTAGGCTAGGCCTGTATTGTGGGCAACTTACATTGTTTGATCAAAAGAAGAAAATATAATAACAATGTTGTAGGCACTTTGGGATCGACTTGTGAATAGACATGTTTCAATGACTGTGGAACATGTAAATGTGAATGTTTCGTTATTAACTACAACTAGGTTAGCAGGAACAAGTCTTATTCAAACATACTTTCGAATGAAACTTACACTTAAAAAAATTATAATCCTTTAACATTGAATATCGATTTGATACCGCTTTGTTACAGAAAACATTCGATCTTCAAAATGCTCTAGTAGAAACAGCGGGTATGAAGGAAGACCTAGACCTCATCTACCACGAATTCTTGGTGATGACCAAGCCGGTACTGGAAGACCACGCTGCTCACTTCAAGTTTCACCCCATGACGGCCTCTGGTAGTGAGGAGTGGATGATCACATCAGCCGGTGTGGAGTTGCTCGAACGACCTGGAAATGCGTCCATAGTTGCAGTGCAGTACAACAATTTAGGGTCTCGTCTACCCTCGCTTAGATATTCTGTGGAATTCAAGTATGTACCTAGAGATCTCCTTGAGGTGTTTTTGGACAAAGTCTTGTGTTTAAATTGCTTTGTTTTCTTTGACAGAAATGGCAGGGAAACAGAGTATCTTCTGGCGTCACCGCAGATTCAACTGTCGGCCAGTGGGTCCGGAGTTGATACTTCTCAGCCGCACGCTGTCACGTTACTGTTCACACATATATTTAACTATTCTGCTATCGGTGCGTTTTATGCTGACATTTAAGGTGGCGTGCACCACAATTTTTAAATATGTTTTGCGGCGAAACGTATTTCAGTAGATGTCAAACTAAACAAACACGTGCCATTTAAATGAAATTAGCAACTAAACACGTTTAACAATAAAATTGTGGTGCAAGCCTCCCTTACACTTACATTTTATTGGATAAGATAGTACTTAGGTACCTACATTGAATTTAGAAGGAAATTCAATGATACCTAGAACATCTTCACAGTTATTTCACAAATATTTCCACACCCAAACAAGGATATCGTTTGAAACGAGACAGTATATTAAATAGCTAATGTAATTTAACTTAAACGGATAGAAGATAGATGTAAGTGGATAAATAAAATAAATAAATAAAACTTTTTCTCACGAAAACCCGTGAAATATTAATTATCTTACTAGAACAATGATAACGGAATTTCGAGACTAAATAATTCAAAGAAGCATATGATTGACCAAATGGTTGACCAGACCATAGGCGACCATAGGTTGTAGCGAACTCCGTACTTACATTAGGCAGAGAACGCGAATAAACGACAACAACCGTAGGTAATCTGCTGCCTACTGCTGCAGAATCTGCTCTTTCCAATGACAAGAATTTTCGCCGTCAGCCTCAAAACTGGCGTGCGGTCTGCGTTCTTTGTCGGAGCCCCGCGCTTGGAGCACGAAGGCGTGCGAGCTGCGCGTCCCGGAAGCCAAGCACGTGGCGTGCCGGTGCCGGGGGCTCGGCACCTACGCCCTCTTCACTATCGCCAGGTCTACCCTTGTGAGTATCAGCTCATACATACATACTGTTGGCGACAGACCTTTTTTATATTACATACGTTGTTTTCTTTTTTATTGATTTGTTCTTTTAATATTGTATTTTTTTTTATTATCAGTTCTCAGAATTTTCTAGTCGTAAGTGACTTAAAGTCCAGTAGCGGACTGGGGCCTAATTATGCGCATAAAATCCTTAGCGATTTCAGCCTTATTACAACGAATTTGTCAGTCAGACAGTTAATTTCCAGCCCTCGAATAGATCCATCCGTTCAAATGTACGGATAGATCGCTTCAATCAGATCTACCTATCTATGGTAATCTTACCAGATCTGTCTATGGTAATGTCTGTGGTCTGGTGTAATCTCAACAGCAAAAAAAGTCCATTTTCAGCTGCTCGCCCTACCTAAAACAAAACAAACTAAAACACGCGGTGTCATTCAGACAGACGCGGAGAGAGACCTGCGTGGGGTGGTCAAAATCACAGTGGGAGTGGGCGCCGCGCTGTGTCTGGTCGCGGCAGCTCTACAACTGCTAAGCCTGCTACCTTTCCGCAAGGAGAGGCTTCCCGTACTGCTCAAGGCCACCACAGCTGGCACGCATTCCGCCGCTCTGTTCGCGCTGCTGGAGTGTGACACCAGACAAGTTGTAAGTGGTATTCTCACCTTAGGTTCACAGCAATGCCGTGGCTTCAAGAAGTGGCAGATGAGATTATTTGTGCATCGTAAAAACTGTGGTCGGTCGTTCTTAATCATTAGCAGTCTATGTAGTTTTTACTTCAGAACACCAACCTGTAAGAGAGAGTGTATCGGCTGGATCATTGACATTATCTTATTTTTACCTTCATTATTCTTTAACCACCACCCACCACCACCACAAATCCGGACTAGGCCCCCGTGGTGGAGTATGGCATATACCTTCCTCAGGGAAGAGACCCGTGCCCCTCGGTGGGGACATAATGGGACTCTAATGTTATAGCCGTGGGTGTGAGTCATAATTAAGCAGTTCTCGAGAGGCTGGAACGTATTAAAGCAAGTTATCTTCTGCCGTATCGAACGATTCCTAGTATCTAAAATCCGTGTACTACGCATAGGAGGAGGCGTGCGGCGGCGCGCTGGGCTGGGTGTGCGCGGCGTGCTGGTGCGCGGGGTGCGCGGCGCTGTGCGCGCAGCCGCTGCTGCTGCAGGAGCAGCCGCACGCCGGCAAGCGCCGCGCGCCCGCCGTCTCGCTGCTGGCAGGTGCGAGCACTTAGCGACAGCCCGTGCGCGCAGCCGCTGCCGCACGCCGGCGAGCACCGCGCGCCCGCCGTCTCGCTGCTGGCAGGTGCGAGCACTTAGCGACAGCCCGTGCGCGCAGCCGCTGCCGCACGCCGGCGAGCACCGCGCGCCCGCCGTCTCGCTGCTGGCAGGTGCGAGCACTTAGCGACAGCCCGTGCGCGCAGCCGCTGCCGCACGCCGGCGAGCACCGCGCGCCCGCCGTCTCGCTGCTGGCAGGTGCGAGCACTTAGCGACAGCCCGTGCGCGCAGCCGCTGCCGCACGCCGGCGAGCACCGCGCGCCCGCCGTCTCGCTGCTGGCAGGTGCGAGCACTTAGCGACAATTCGTGCGCGCAGCCGCTGCCGCACGCCGGCAAACACCGCGCGCCCGCCGTCTCGCTGCTGGCAGGTGCGAGCACTTAGCGACAGCCCGTGCGCGCAGCCGCTGCCGCACGCCGGCGAGCACCGCGCGCCCGCCGTCTCGCTGCTGGCAGGTGCGAGCACTTAGCGACAGCCCGTGCGCGCAGCCGCTGCCGCACGCCGGCGAGCACCGCGCGCCCGCCGTCTCGCTGCTGGCAGGTGCGAGCACTTAGCGACAATTCGTGCGCGCAGCCGCTGCCGCACGCCGGCAAACACCGCGCGCCCGCCGTCTCGCTGCTGGCAGGTGCGAGCACTTAGCGACAGCCCGTGCGCGCAGCCGCTGCCGCACGCCGGCGAGCACCGCGCGCCCGCCGTCTCGCTGCTGGCAGGTGCGAGCACTTAGCGACAATTCGTGCGCGCAGCCGCTGCCGCACGCCGGCAAGCGCCGCGCGCCCGCCGTCTCGCTTATTCTAGTGCTGCACCTGCTGCTGCAAGCCAGCTCATCCATCTTTGTTAATCTCATCAAGCCACCTTAAGCTAATTACGTACGTACATGTGTAAATGTAAGCAAATGAATGAAGTGATCCTGTATCTGCAATAGCTACTAGTTTATGGACGGTGTTGTTATCTGTGTTGCTTCACGACTAGTAAGTAATAATTGCGCTGCAAGCAAATACATTTATTTAGTTTATTTAGCTATAAAATGTATGATAATAAATAAAATTGTATTGCAGATACTCTATCTCACGAAGTCCGTTTGGTTATGAATGTTGTTAGGCGTGCATGTACGTATACAATGCTTTAGTGTGCGTAAGCGCTCACTGAACGCTGCCGCGCTTACGCACACTAATGCATTGTATACATGCACGCCTAACAACATTCATACATAACCAAACGGACTTGTAGCACAGGGTATTCTAGTTTGAGACCAGCTCAAGTCAAGGATGTGTTGTGTGGACGTTATTATTATTAATAATTCATATAAAAGTAAATAAAAAAAATAAAAGTTTTTGTGTAAAAAAAAATTAAACATAGCTCGACTAAGAATCGTTCCGTTGCCAGGCGTGTGCATCCTGGCGTGGCTGACGGCGCGGCTGTGGGGCGGCGCGCCGCTGCAGCTGGGCAGCTCGGCGCAGGCGGTGTGCGCGGCCGCCTGCGCGCTGCTCGCGCTGCTGTGCCTCGCGCTGGCCGCCACCGCGGCGCTGCGCCTGCGCACCGTCACCTGCAAGCTGCCCGCCGAAAGGAGGGCCTACTTGAGGGACCGGTGAGATACGCTTGGACCTTTTATAACTTGCTCTTATAACACGAGTGTGATACTATAAAAGGAGGGCCTACTTGACCTTTTATAACTTGGTCTTATAACACTCGTGTGATACTATAAAAGGAAGGTCTACTTGAGGGACAGGTGAGATACGCTTGGACCTTTTATAACTTGCAAAGGTAGCACGAGGACGCGAGTCGCGCGCGACTACGTCAAAAGTCGTCAGAATTTGACAGTTAATGTACTGGAAAGTCGCGACTTTTGACGTTGTCGCGCGCGACTCTCGTCCTCGTACTACCTTTGTTGGTCCTATAACACTCGTGTGATACTGTAAAAGGAGGGGCTACTTAAGGGACAGGTGAGATACGCTTGGACCTTTTATAACTTGCAAAGGTAGCACGAGGACGCGAGCGCGCGCGACAACGTCAAAAGTCGTCAGAATTTGACAGTTAATGTACTGGAAAGTCGCGACTTTTGACTTTATCGCGCGCGACTCTCGTCCTCGTACTACCTTTGTTGGTCCTATAACACTCGTGTGATACTGTAAAAGGAGGGCCTACTTAAGGGTCAGGTGAGATACGCTTGGACCTTTTATAACTTGGTCTTATAACACTCGTGTGATACTGTAAAAGGAGGGCCTACTTGAGGGACCGGTGAGATACGCTTGGACCTTTTATAACTTGCTCTTATAACACGAGTGTGATACTATAAAAGGAGGGCCTACTTGACCTTTTATAACTTGGTCTTATAACACTCGTGTGATACTGTAAAAGGAGGGCCTACTTGAGGGACAGGTGAGATACGCTTGGACCTTTTATAACTTGCAAAGGTAGCACGAGGACGCGAGTCGCGCGCGACAACGTCAAAAGTCGTCAGAATTTGACAGTTAATGTACTGGAAAGTCGCGACTTTTGACGTTGTCGCGCGCGACTCTCGTTTTCGTACTACCTTTGTTGGTCCTATAACACTCGTGTGATACTGTAAAAGGAGGGCCTACTTAAGGGACAGGTGAGATACGCTTGGACCTTTTATAACTTGCAAAGGTAGCACGAGGACGCGAGCGCGCGCGACAACGTCAAAAGTCGTCAGAATTTGACAGTTAATGTACTGGAAAGTCGCGACTTTTGACTTTATCGCGCGCGACTCTCGTCCTCGTACTACCTTTGTTGGTCCTATAACACTCGTGTGATACTGTAAAAGGAGGGCCTACTTAAGGGTCAGGTGAGATACGCTTGGACCTTTTATAACTTGGTCTTATAACACTCGTGTGATACTGTAAAAGGAGGGCCTACTTGAGGGACCGGTGAGATACGCTTGGACCTTTTATAACTTGCTCTTATAACACGAGTGTGATACTATAAAAGGAGGGCCTACTTGACCTTTTATAACTTGGTCTTATAACACTCGTGTGATACTGTAAAAGGAGGGCCTACTTGAGGGACAGGTGAGATACGCTTGGACCTTTTATAACTTTGTCTTATAACACTCGTGTGATATTATAAAAGGAGGGCCTACTTGACCTTTTATAACTTGGTCTTATAACACTCGTGTGATACTGTAAAAGGAGGGCCTACTTGAGGGACAGGTGAGATACGCTTGGACCTTTTATAACTTTGTCTCATAACACTCGTGTGATATTATAAAAGGAGGGCCTACTTGACCTTTTATAACTTGGTCTTATAACACTCGTGTGATACTGTAAAAGGAGGGCCTACTTGAGGGACAGGTGAGATACGCTTGGACCTTTTATAACTTTGTCTCATAACACTCGTGTGATACTATAAAAAAACTCGCCTAGCCAGTGGCCAGTGGCGTAGCTGGGTAACCAATGGCCCTGGGCAAATAAAAAAATGGGGCCCCAACTGCTATCTAAGCTGCTTACGTTTTATCGAGTAAAAATATAAAATACTTAAAAAATGCTAAGCTACTTTATCATCAGCTCTTTTTTTGCGCAATGCAGAATTATTAATAAAAATATAAATTACAATAATTACTTTGTGTAGGTTAGGTAAATTTTCCAAAGTTCAGTTCGATCGAGATTTTCTGGCGAGGGCTCCCTGAGCTTGAGGGCCCCGCGACGCTGCCCCGCCTAGCCCCTACGTAGCTACGCCACTGCCTACGGCTCGTTTTTTTTAAAACACACTCGTGTTACAAGAACCCTTATTATGCAACAGTGTCATAAACTACTATTATTTTACCAATAAGTGTGCTTACAAATAATTACATGACAAATGTTAGGTATATCTACTAGACATATTAATTTTCATATAGACCTCTGTTGCCGAACTAAGCGAAAGCCTGTGTTTCGGCTAGCGGCAATCCCTGAACCATATACTGGGTGTTGATTTGTACAGTTTCGTCCGACTCAGGGGCGGTTATTTACATGATACTAAAGAAAAAAGAATATAAAAAAAATATTTTTTGTAGTGAAAATCACATAAAATTGCCGGTTTTGCGGCGCCGGCGCGGCGGCTCTCCCGCCCCGCCCCGCAAAACCCCCGCCGCTGGTCCCGGCAAGTGCAAACGATAGAAGCTAAGCCATATAACTTTGTGATTTTTAGATGATTTTCATTAAAAAAAAATACATTATTTTATATATTTTTTTTGCTTCAGTAGCATGTAAATAACCACCCCTGGGTCGGACGAAACTGTACAAATCAACACCCAGTATATGGTTCAGGGATTGTCGCTAGCCGAAACACAGGCTTTCGCTTAGTTCGGCAACAGAGGTCTATATGAAAATTAATATGTCTAGTAAATACCTGACATTTGTCATGTCATTATTTGTAAGCACATTTATTGGTGAAATAAAATATCTTATAGTGTGCATTTTTGGAAATATTAATCGTCTCGCTGTCAAATTCAGTAATGATTTTCAAGCGTCAGGATTCCGACAGTCCAATTTTTTTTTATTTTACTACTATCTCAAAATACAATTTATTTTTCTGCTAAGTACCTAGCATTATTAAAGTAAATACAATAAATACTAAAAACCACGCACTAAGAGTCGGTGTTTCCAGAAGAAAAGTGATCCGGCACACGCTAGTGCTACTGGTGACGACAACGGCGGCGCAGGCGGCCGGCGTGGCGTACGCGCAGCCCGGCGAGCGCCGCGCCGTGCATGTTGTTGTGTTGGCCGTCGCAGCGCTCGCTAACGTGAGTGCGGGACGGGACGGGACGGGACGGGGCGGGACGGTACGGGACGGAACGGGACGGGACGGGACGGGACGGGACGGGATGGGGCGGGACTGGACGGGACAAGACGAGAAAAGACGATACGAGACGAGACGAGAAAAGACAAGATAACATGAGATTATTCATGATAAAAGAAACGTAAAGTACGTGGCTTACGAGATGGGACGGGACGGGATGGGATCGGCCGGAACGGTACGGGACGGGACGAGACGGGGAGGGGCGTGGCCGGACGGGACGGGGCGGGACGAGACGGGACGGGACGGGATGGGATGGGACGGGACAGGACGGGACGGTGCGGGGTGATGTGGGGCGGGATGGGACGTGACGGGACGGGACCTGACGAGACAGGACAAAATAAGAAAATAAATATGTGTGCAAAACATACGTGGGTAAGTATGTGTCTAATCTACTGATCCCAATGATGAACTTGCGTCTCATTAATATCGGAGTGATATTACTTTTACACCATAATTAAGAGATTACAATTAAGAAAAGTTTTTTTTTCGTAGGTTTCAAAATCACTAAAAATGTGAAAAATTAAGTTAATAATAATAATCAACTTGGTACGTTTAGTTTTTTCATTGAATTGCAAACGTATTCTTATACCTACATAACTCAAAATAAATATGCACTTCATTATTAGGCGTTACGTGAGGGGGGAGCAACGTCATAGTCTAAGGCCGAAAATTGGACAAAGACAAATAATACAAAAAGCGCTATCAATCGCATTTTTTAATGGAGGAAATAGGTCCTAGGTCATTAAAAAGAAACACTCCCCCAAGAAGCGTGCCGTTTCCAGGGTGTCGCGATGGTGGTATGCTACGTGCTGCGCGACAAGCAGTGTCTCCTCGCCGTGCGCCGCGCTTTGTCGCTCGCGCCGCCGCGCGACTGGGAGGAAAACCAGGGAGACACCTCGCTTAGCTGTCAGTAATAACTTGCATATTATTATTACGTTTATAATAATAAATAAATATAACTTTATTTCAGACTAAGGCTGTCATTTAGAGACGAATCCCAAGTTCACGCTCAGAGCAGTCTTAGAGCCGATTTCTGAATTGAGAATTCTTACTAAGTCAATGTTTAACTGTAGTGCTGTCTCGTCAAATTTCTCAGAAAAGAGCGTGACAGAACGTTACTTAAGTATTTACTTAGTGTAAATTCTTAATTCGGAAATCGGCCGCTAGGCCAGGTTTACATTTGCTTTATTTTCATGCTTTTTTAGCACGCTTTCCATAGAGAAGAATAAAATAGAGACGTCGAAAACGTATGACGATTCATAGCTTTTATTAAGCACCATACAAAAGTACCTACTTTAAAAAAAAAAACTAAATTATTATGAAATCAGTCGCGTTGAAGCAGTTTTATATTTAAAAAAAGTTACATGCACCACAGAGAATTACAATCATCGTCTTCGAAATTCGAATGACTTTTGCACGCTAGACTTTCAACGCAGATTTCGCGCTATAAACTGAGGTTTTCCGAGCGAGTGAGGTGAAAAAACTATTGTATCACTAAAAAAATGTAGGTGATAGGTATGACTTTCTTAAGACCGCTCTTCTCTTAGCTAGGCCAACCGATCGCGATCGACTGTGAATACGAAAATTCCGGCGCTTTACTAAGACTATGGCTATGACTTTAGTTTACTTTGCTAAGACATATCTAAGCGTGAACTTGGGATTCGTCTCTGAATGTCCGATGTTCATACAAGCAAGCGGCTAAAAATAAAAATAAACAGTTTTTAGAACTACTTGCGTAACAAATTACCTAGTAGGTACTTATTTTAGACTTCAAATCCGTAGGTATACAAATAGAGACATGTTTACTTAAAATTACTATTCACATAATCCGCTTTCACAATGTTGTCGGTCTATCCGACTGGGGCCTGTTTCATGAATGAAACTAAAATATGATGAGGCTTAATACAGCGGTCATGCCGGCTATTCTTTAAAAAAATATAAAAAGCTAAACATAATCGTAGTCTATTTCACGTTCTTAAGATTAAAAGGAGTCTCTCTTTGATATTACAATCATTTTTAAAAGGTTGAAATGCTTAAAAAATAGGGCTTGAGTATAATCATCAAGTCTGTTCCGTGATTTAAGGATCAAAGCGTCCCTAACACTATAGCTTTGATATTAGAATAATTATTTTGAATAGGACTCAGATGTTCCTTTTCAACCGACTTCAAAAAAGGAGGTTGCTCTCAACTCCGCAATTTAGTATACTTATAGTGGTAACTGGAGTAAGAAAAAAAGTGAAAAATGGTTGTTTGTCATAGATTTACTATTGAACTTACAACTATAGCAACGTCTCATGATATTATATTATTTCAAGAACATCCTATAGGTTGCAAGGGGCCTAACTATGCGCACCAAATCTTGAGCTCTTTCTCAAACTTTCAAACTTACGACTATAGCAACGTCTCATGATATTATATTATTTCAAGAACATCCTATAGGTTGCAAGGGGCCTAACTATGCGCACCAAATCTTGAGCTCTTTCTCAAACTTTCAAACTTACGACTATAGCAACGTCTCATGATATTATATTATTTTAAGAACATCCTATAGGTTGCAAGGGGCCTAACTATGCGCACCAAATCTTGAGCTCTTTCTCAAACTTTCAAATTCCATACTAATTTGATAGTTAGACGATTGCGCATAAGGCTGTGTTCAGTAGTAAATGATAAAAAACTATTCTGCACTTTTGTTTCTTTTCATACTCTAGTTTCTAATCACCCAGTTTTACGGTATTTGTTCAAGATCAGAGCCTAAATTCTGCTAATGCATTGTAGTGCACTGAGAGTTGTAGTGGTTATGTTGTCGATTTCATTCTATTGCCTTTTGACGTCAACGCGAACACGAGTATTGACAATTCGATATTTGACACTATCAACAATAAATAAAATTATTTGAGATGCTCGATTAAAACAAGAATTACAAAATGTTTCGGAAAATGTATTCTTTTAATAATTCACTTAGTAATTACAATTTTTAAATAGATGAAACATAAATAGCATGCTCTGAAATGGGACGTCACAAGTAAGTATTTTCGTACAAAATTCCGTTTTAAAAGTAACTCATTTGACATTTTGTCAAATACCCAATTATTCTAGGCGTCATCAATGGAATTAAAAAACAATACACGTGATTCGACCATGTAACTGTAATTGAACTATAGTGCACTAACAGAATTGGGGCCCTGCTGACGTAATCCACGCTCCGCAACCATCGAACTTTTTCTTTTCAGCGCATAATTCTCATGAATTCGTACTTTTCTGCTCATAACAATACTGTTTAACTGCTTAAGAATGCAAGCTTACTTAATTATAATTTTTCTTGTCTACTAAAGGGACCTCCAGGTCTATTTTTGTATAACACACTTTTACCATTTTTCTGTGTGACTGTATGTGTCCTGAATAAAATAAAATAACTTTTGTTTGAAGGTATAATAGGGCCCGGATTAAATTACTTGGATTTTTTTTTCGGAAGAGTCTAACCAGGTCTCGCATAATTATTATTAAGCTCTGCGAATCGTAGCGAAACATGGGGCTCGAATCTGTTAGTGCATTATAGTACGATGACAGATACACGGTCGGGTCACGTGACGTGTTCTTTCGTACCATTGTCGCTTAGAAGGTTTGTTATGTGTGCGCGCGTCGACTTGAAGCGGCAATCAAACTAATGGCTTCTTGACACGTACCACAACCACACCACGTCGCAACGACAAAATGCTGTCAAGCAGTGGTTACGTGTGAATAGTGTAGCTGCAGCTTTTTGTAGTTGTGTTGTGGTACCAACAAGATGTCGATGTGGCTGCGTTGTCGCCAGCAGTTGCGATGCGATTACGTCGCGGAAACACGTGTTGACTGACCAAACTCATGCTATGGCGTCGACGCAACGTTGTGTTTGCGATGAGGTCGGCCACTAGTTCGCAGTGTCGTTGGTGGTTGCGTTGTGATTGCGTTGAGTTTGCGATGTGGTCGCGATGTGGTCGGTATCACACACACGGTCGATAACGACTGCAAAATGTGGTACGTGTGAATAGTCCGATTCGTTTTCCACACAAAATTTACGCCCGGCCACGTGGTGTGGTTGTGGTATGTCTGAAGAAGCCCTAATTCGCCATGTTCATGCAGTTGTCATTATACTACAATGCATTAACAGAATCTGGGTCCTGCTCGGTCTCTTGCGATAAAAAAACCAAGTAAGTTTCATTATCATCATCACCCATTTTGTCCCCACCGAGGGGCAGGGGTCTCTTCCCTGATGAAGGTATAGGCCGTACTCCACCACGGGGGCCAAGTCCGGATTGGTGGAGGCTTATAAGACTAGTGGCTGGTCTTAATGTCAGAAGTTTTCAAGCCGCCGTAAGGCCTCTGACTTGGCTTAACGACTGTTTATCCGTGCCATATTTTACAATGTGGTTCTAGTTCAAAAACCTTTTTTTCGTTCTAGTGTACATTAAGCAAGGCGGGGAAGTAGAAAGCAACGGCGCCGTGGGCGTTATGGAGAGTTCCCCGTCTCCCCTCTCGTCCGCCGCCACCTACTGGCGGGCCCCGGGCCCCGGGAGTCCGACCAGGATCCATAGGTCCTCTTACTTCTAAACACGTAGGTTTTCCTCTGCTAAGGGCGTTTATAGTGCGGACGTGACCTTATTATCCTCGCTCTTTGTGAATTTTTTTAGAGATTCTAAAGAATTAAAGATTATGTAGGGTACACTTTTGACGACTGTGTATTATTGGTATTATTCTTTGTTTGGATTTTTTTATTTAATATAATTTTCTAGTCATTTGGGCATAGGCAGGTCTTCTCTCAGAACAAGGAAATTGGAGTGTCGAAGGTATACACACATCTTAGAGCTTGCAATTGCCAATGCCGGTGGATACTTTGCTTCTGAGAGATGGCAAATATTTGCGACTATGTTACATCATTACACGAATACTTTCGACTACATTGTCAAAACTATTACTGTTGTAATATCAGCGTAATCCATAGCATCGGGTTTTTTAATGTATAAGTACATTTTTTATAGTTTTAACGTTTTTGTTCTTTTTTAGTTTAAAAATATCTAAGTTGATGAACTATTTAAATTTTCTTAACTAGCTAATTAGTTAGTTCAAAGTTATTAAAAACTAGGCAAACTAATAGAAACACGAGCCAAAAAAGGTGGCCGTAGACAGAACACATTTGCCAAAACTGTACTCAATGAAAACGTCCGCAACGCGAGCGAGACTGCACGTCCGCACTACAAACGCCCGCAGCACAGTCTCGAACCGCGCGCTCCCCCGCAGGAGACAATCGGCGCCAGATTCCCGCGCAGACATCGTGCGCTGCGTCGAATACGCCACTTGGGGCGCGGGCGCGACTCACTCCTGCGACCTCGTGGCGCGCGCGCCTGCGTGCGTACTGTGCGCGCGCTCCTCCCCAGACGTGTCCAGAGAACCCATCAAGAGCTGCCTCAAAAAACCCGGCCCACACCCAAGCACCTCCATTGACAACGCACCAAAACTCGAACGAGTCAACCGCGAGTGGAACAAGGCCTACGATGCACCCGATACAGACAAGGTCTTACACAAAATCTCAACGGATCTGGACTTTTTACTGAACAAGTCGCAGAACAAACCAGCCTTTCTAGATCAGATCGAAGAAGCGCCGACTTAGGGTGAGTTGGCGTGTAATACTAACTAAGTACCTGTTGCGATATTATTGTGAAACAAACGAACATGACCCGCCCTTAGCTAAGAATATTGTACATAGCTAGTTAGGTAACTAGGAATTATAGTTTAACTTCGTACTGGGTGTGACGTAAAGATTGGGTAACTGCATGGAAAACTGTTTTCTTGGCAGAAATGATACTACTATGTAAACATGAATTACATCTGTGTAAACGAATCGACCACGTCGAATTTTCAAAATAATATGAAATTATATTATATTTAATACCTGTGTAATCTCCTTTTTATATACAGTAAAGTTTTTCTATCTATCTATCTATATTCTAAAAACTATTATTGTTTTGTTTTTATTCTTACTTCTTACTCAATAGTTTTTGTGAGTTGTGACAACTTTGAAGATGTTTCATATTATGTTACTCTGTTATATTGCGTTGTTGGTTTTCTTTGATATTGAATAAGAACTGAAAAAAACTGGTATTCCAGTTATCCATTTTTTGCGCCTTACCCTATAAGTATAGTTAGTACTTACTTGGACTGTATATTTCGGTTAATAGTTAATTTTATCGGAGTGAAGAATATGAGTGTAAATTTTCTATCGGACGTTCATTTGCTAACGCCTTTCTTGAAACCCAAAAGAATTCAGGGAGATCGATTGCTAGGAAAAGTAGCACGTTTTTTGCATATTTCCATATTAATATCCACCCCAAAAGAAATAATGGGATATAAAAATCCACTCATCAGCCCTTGAGTCTAATACACATAAGTAGTTTTTCAATGACATGATATCTCATTTACCTCTATTTGGTAGTCTACTAAGCAATAGCTGCACAATGCCATAAATAGCCAACACTCGCGAAGAAAATAAATTGCACGGGTTATAACACTGGAAAGCGATTGGTTACTAGATTACCAATAGTTCCAATAAAACCATTAGCGTATGTACTGAAATGTATTGTATTGAACAACTATTCTTAAAATGCAGACTCCCCCCCCCCCCTCGTCAGAGCCTCATACGAGGCCCCGGTTGTGGATTCGAGGTGGACTTGAAACTGTATTGTTTTTTTAGAAACGCGACGTATTATGTTTGATTGTTTTTAATTTATATTAATTTATTTATATATACCTTGATCAGGACGCTTCTCCATCGGCTGTAGAGAGAGATTTTTTTTAAATCGATGCGTTTAGAATCTGCATTGATCGATAATGTTTGGTTCGTTAATGCATAGGTACATCTTCCACATAGCAATCCTTGTTTTGTGCTGGCTCACAAGCGGACAAAAATGTAAAAAAATATTGTACAGAACACCCTTGCGACAAATCTTATCGAACATTTTGAAGGTTTCTTTCAGAAGAAGAATCAGACATTAACGCAAATTAGAACATTCGGAGTCTCAAACAAGCGTAGCGCTCGTTTATATTATTATTGCCCTGAGTGCCGCATGAGAGCAGAAAGTTTCGCGTCCATTGCGTGGGAACATTTTAAGAACAGTCTAAAGCAAATCAACCTATAGTTGCCTATAGGTACATTTTTTTTTTTGTTAACGGGGTGAAATGCTTTGTGCACCATAACCGCCACCCTTGGGGGAGGGCGACGGCCGTGTGTCGGACTCTCCTCTCCTAATAATAGGAGAGGCATACCTCCTAAAACACCCCGGGGGCCGTCCTGTCGCTCGTGCAATGGGGCGCCGCCGGATCTCGGTTGTGGTAAATCACAGTGCGAATGCTACAGCGGCGCCCCGGCGACGTCGACCCGACTCGCAAGGAGTCGGGCCCACCCTCACTGGAGAAGGGGCATGGGCCCCCCACCCCCTTCTCCCGTCACGATGTCGGACGGCAGGTCCCCCAACCTGCCGTCTGTGACCCTCCCTCAACCTCCTCTATGCCCTCTGCTGAACAGAGGGACATTGAGGAGGGCCCCTACCGTGTGTTTTTTATAGAGGTTGTCTCCTCGCGGCCCGGCCTATAGGTACCTACATTCGACGCTGGAAAGGAAAAATTATCCAAGCGACATTTTTGGCCAAATTGAGTTATATACATTGTTAGAATCGCCTGATTTTTTTGCGTCTTTTGGTCTTACTCACGTCCTTCTACGACGACTTTTGATGTCGCTTCGACATTTTGGAGTTAGCGGGATTTCACTTTTTTTTCCTTACTAACCGACAAAATTTTTGACCATTTTTGAAAATTTCGTGGTTATCGTAATTGTGAAATGCTAAATTTGCCTTTGGTGAAGTTTGACATTTCTGTTCGTAGGGTAATTACTCCACTTAGTTAATTTTTCCAGTATCTGGCAATATAGTGTTAGCGCATGTAATTTATGTCAAAATTACGAAAAAAATATATATTCAATTAATATTTAGTTTCCACATGTTCTTTATTTTGTTAAGGCAACTTTTACTCTGATAAAATTCCACAAAAAAGATATGTTTTACATTTTTATCGTACCTTCCTTAATCAAAGCTTGTCGGTTAATCAATTTTTCCCATCTCTACTTTAAGGGAAAATTTTACTAAGCGACACTAACTTTAAAACTAAGCATTATTTTTAATGGTTACGTATACTATAACGTAGATAAAAAATTAATAAATAAATTTATAAGAATTAGGCTTTTTGGACCATTACGAGAATTTACACGATTTTTTTTCCGAAAATTCAATTTATTCTTTAAACAGCTCTACTGTAAAGTTAGTCTGATGTCGCTTGGATAATTTTTCCTTTCCAGCGTCGAATTGTGTACCTACGTCCACTCAGTTATGTTCCAGGCAGCTTTCAAGTTAGGCGTTAGTTTTTTGTTGTTTAAAAACATATTTGTATTTAAAAACATATTTAAAAAAAATGATTAAATGATTTTTTTTCACCTAGTTTAGTTTCATAAGTCGCAATCACTTATTTCAATCATTACATTACACGCAAGCTTTACCCCTATTATTTTAAGGTTCTTGAAATGTGATATTTAGTTTTTGTATTTAATGTTATAATTATAAAAAATAGACAATACAAGGTCTTACGGCCTAGGTCTCGATTCTGTTAGTGCATTATAGTACGATGACAGATGCATGGTCGGGTCACGTGACGTGTTTTTTTCATACCATTGACGCCTTGAAGGTTATGCGTGCGCGCGTAGGCTTGAAGCGGCGATGAAACTACATCGCCATGTTCATGCAGTTGTAATTGTGCTACAATGCATTAACTGAATCTAGGTCCTGGTTAGGTGGCAGAGAGTCACTGGATGCGGGCGGCATTTCAGAAAGCTTGGAAAACCATGATGGAGGCCTATGTCCTGCAGTGAGCGTCAAACGGCTGATGATGATACTGACAAGATTGTCTTACTAAAAAAAAATATTTTTGGGCCCATTTTTTTTTATCAATAATTATATTACATGCAAAAAAAGGGTTTTTTGTAGGTATGTAATATGCACTTTGTGAAAATTATTGAGTGCACTGAGACGTGTACAGTCACGAGCAATCACACTATCACACTAATATTATAAACGTGAAAGTTTGTGTGTGTGTTTATATGTTTGTCAGTCTTTAGCGCTGAAACGGCTCGACGGATTTTAATAAAATTTGGTATGGAGTTAGCCGATACCCTGGATTAAAACATAGGCTACGTTTTACCGCGGGGAAATATCTTATTCCTACGGGAAAATCGATGAACCGCGGGTAACACCGCGGGGCACAGCTAGTTATATATATACACTGTCACATTTTCTAAAAATCTTAACTTAAAACGATCTAGAAAGAAGTGTACGACATTGTCCTAAATTATATTACCAATGGTAAAGCGGTGGTGGCGTAGTGGGGTTGACCCTTGCTTCTCGATCATGAGGGTCTGGGTTCGAACCACGCATGTACCAATGACTTTTAGTTACGTACATTTGTTTGTACAGCAACACCATTCGCTGATAAATTGTGCCCGGATAACGGCGACAGGCTTGCCACTTGTCACGTTTGGGACCTAATAAACTCGGCAAAACGTGGGTCCAGTTCTAGAGACTGGTGCCTCTGCCTACCCCTTCGGGGAGAACGGGCGTGAGTTTATTATTATTGTTATTATATATTACCAATGGTTAGATAATTTAGGACGAATTTTCGTACACATGTGCAGTATAGAACAAAATGTGTACGTCGTATAAAATGTGACAGTTCGTATGTGTATTATTGCTCGTGACTCTACAGGTTTATCTGTGAGGTGAGCAGAGCTGTGGTGTGATTTAAAAGGAGCTTGAAAATAACGGAGATTACACTGCCTCGTTGGTCAGAAATCAGAAATTTATTTCAACGTACATAAACAATTTCTATTCTGTTTGTTGAATGTCAATATACTTTACTAGATTTCGCCCGCGACTCCGTCCGCGTGGACTTTAGTTCAAAATTTTGCAACCCCGTTCACTCGCGTAACTCCCGTTAAGGGTTAAATTTAGAAAAACAGTGAAACACTTGTTCAATCAATTGTATTGAAGAGTATTTATTTTAAGTTTCAAGAAAATCAGACAACATTTTTTATGCCTCCCATACAAATTATGGCAACCCTTTTCGCCCCCTTAGGGGTTGAATTTCAAAAAATCCGTTCTTATTCCTTGCCTACATTATATACAGATCCTCTGTGCAAAATTTCAGCTTCCTAGGTCAAACGAAGCCGTTTGACCTAGGAAGCTGAAATTTTGCACAAAAAAAAAAAAAAAAAAATTTTGGGCTGGGCGTTGATGAGTGAATGAATCAGTCAGTCATGACTTTGAATTTTATATATATAGAGAAGATAATGTGAGACGCTGCCTTGGGGCCGAATAAAATGAAGAAAAAGATTCTTAATTTTGCAAGTATGTATTTGTGCGGATTATTATTGGAACGAATTCTTCTTTATGGAAGTTCTTAATTTTTACCAATTTTAATTTTCCGAATGCCTCATTTTCTTAACTTTACAAATATGTAGAGCATGTATGTATGAATTCGCACTAGCAAATTCGGTTTTTTTTACAAAAGAAACTACAGTTAGGTATGTTTCTAAACATACATAAATGTTTATGTTTTGTATTCTATTGTATATTTTTTTATATAAGTGTCATTATAGAAGTCCAGATAATAATCCGCAGAAATACATCATCGCAAATTCAAGAATTAGGAACTAATAGCCGACAGAAAAAGGCAGCGAAAAAAAACTCCACTCTGACCATCTTTTGTCAACTCACCTTAAATGTTACTTGACATAATTATACTTGACTCACTTGACTACTGAAATCTGTTTCACCTCTGGGTGGGTTCGATCCCACTCGAGGTCGCCGTACCTACTTGATTTGTAAAAATGACCTTGTATTTCCTTACCTAGTTACCATGGTAAAGGCTATCTTGCCTTGGAGCCATGACAAGTGACTGCGTCGTGTTTAAGTTATTTAATGACGCAAATCCCAAATCGCCTTTCTTTGCTCTCCCAATTCCACGAACTGTCGAATTGATTTTCCATTTGTCCAGATTGGAATCTTATTTGGTGCCGCAGACCAGAAGGCTTTGCCGTGGCGGGATTTTGATAGATGATTCTCGAAACTATAGTTATTTGTTAAATAGAATAGACATTCTTCCATTTAGAATAACGTTTTGCATAGCGTCCCCTAGCTTACAACACCGCTTAAGTCATTTTTACCAACTTTATAGGTGTGTGTGACCAATGGTTAGACGCGCAATGAGCAGCTCCATCTAATGGCATTCAAATGTGAAAACCGCCAATTTTCGACTTGAGCGGTGTTGTAAGCTGAGGGACGTTAGGTATTTTGAAAAATATAAGTCTGATAAAATGCATCACACATCACAGAAACTCACGCTTGGAGCCCGGAGGGGTAGACAGAGACTAGAGTTTGCCACTTGCCACTTGCCACGATCCAGACAAACCTCATTCGCTACGTCGGCAGTTGCATTCACGCACGCCAGTTTCCGATATCTGTTTTTTATCTGCTTACAACAAATGTTATTGTAAAACACTTACACCCTGTTTCTCGTACACTAAGGGCCTTTCTCCACTGCTCCGGTCCGGCAAACGTTAATTACCGATCCGATTTATAGACACACAAGAATACTAATAAGCTTCTCCACTACTCCGGCATCCAGTTTTAACGGCCCGATAATTTGCTAGAACGGTATTTTACCGGTCCGAAGTGATCGACGTACAAAAACAATACAATACAACAAAACAATACCGCGCATACAACCCAAAAATGTTCCCATACTGTTTAATTAGATTAATAGAATTTCGAAAACGTCCCCGAAATAGACCGTAGAATAGAAAAATCGAGGAATTTTAATAAAGCACTGCGTCGCCTCCATTTCCGATTATAGTCGGATAAAATGGAGAAGCATAATCCGGCGTCCGATATTTTTCTTATTACTGATTCCGGTTCCGACGCCGGACCGGAGCAGTGGGGAAAGGACCTTACAGTGTGTTAATCTCCTGCTAACAGCAATCAGTTGGCCGAAGTCTGTGGAAAAAACACAACTGACAGCTGTTACAGTAGATTAACAGCCTGTTAGGGACGACAAACCGGGAGTTACTATTCTAATTGACTATTGTATTTTATTTACTATGTATTTCAGGAATTTCACCTTTGGTGGTGACTTTGTAAATAGTAGGTAAATAAATAAAAGTGTTTCGAAGTAAGATTAGTTACTGCCTTAGGGCCGGTTTTTGAATTGAGAATCTCACTAAGTAAATACTTAAGCAACGATCTGTCACGCTCTTTTCTGAGAAATTTGAAGAGACAGCACTATAGTGAAGTGCTTACGCAAAATTCTCAATTTATTCAGAAATTATCCCTAACCTTTGGGCCGCACTCATCGCGATAACCCGAAGATTCGGGCTGTCGTGATGTGTATAGCCAAGTATTCGCGTATACTTCGGAGCTTCGTCAGGACTTCGCGTAGCTGTCGGTAAACTTTCACAGATCAAAGAGTTTTATCGCGATGAACTTCGCTTGAGCGGCCACACTTCAGTCAGCGTGCACCTGTCAAACGTGGCGGACTTGTTACTTCACAGAGTAGGTGCACAAGCTGAAGCGTAACATGGATTGGAGTAATGATAAAATTATAGAATTTATTGCAAACTACGAATAAATAAATAATAACTACGACATAAATGTAAAAAATCATTATTTGCTGCCATAAAATACAGAGCAACCGTGGCGTCCATTTTGTTTTTTTGCATTTGACATCGCGATAAACTTTACATCGCGCATTGTGTGGCCGCGAGGATTCGCCGTAGACCGAAGACGAAGTTTATCGCCCGAATGTTATCGCGATGAGTGCGGCCCAGGCATAAGGGAAGTGACCTGCTTCATCAGTATGACAAAATAGTATTAAAAGATTAGGAAATATGAGCAACACAATGTAAGTTACAATTAATGAAAGAGTTAAAAATGTGTAAAGTGATTTTTATGTCTAAAATATTTTTATATGAAATAAAACTTTTTACGATGTACTCACTTCTTTAATTCATAACATACGTACGTACATACCTAATATCAAAAACTCAACTGCTAAAATGTCTTCAACAAATTAAACAGGCGAACAAAAATGATTATATTTTCAAGTTATTAGTCAAATCGTAATCTATCGTAATTGGTAAAAAATCGTAAAACATCAGATTATGATATTGTCTGAAAGATATGCATAAAAATACTTAAACACCCTCTTGAGGGTGTATATACACACTCTCAAACATACATAAATCACTCACACTCGTATAATTCACTCTTGCATAAGTTAAATTATCATCATTTACCCTGATATAAAGATTGTTGTTACCTGTTTTACATACCTACCAATAAACAATTAAATTCATATGTAATTGAAAATGTTTGCCTGTATCTAATTTTAAATTATTTGTATTTGTGGTCCTGAATGCATTAGTTACTTCTTTCATTGACAAAAATACGCATGTTTTCCTTTTCGATAAACTTTTTGTATAAGTTTGTCGTCAGATTACTTCCGTTAAAGAAAATCAGAGAGGGAGCGGGGCTACTGTAACACAGGCTTCGGTTTATTACAGGGCTCCGACACAATTTTTTTTTTGTAATATGATACACTGTTCAATGAATAAACGAATTTTATTATTTACAAGCGACCCGCCCCGGCCTCGCACGGACGGCAAAAAGTTACCGTGGAAATAGCTACATTAGTTCCGTGGAAAATTCCCGGGGTAGTATTTTTTTTACACCTTGGGTTATATTATTCGAGATTTCGTACGGTACCCTAAACTTTTTGAAAATTCAATATAGCCTATGTTACTCACGAGGAATGTAGCTTTCTAATGATGAAATATTTTTTTAAATCAGCCCAGTAGTTTCTGAGCCTATTTATTACAAACATACACACACAGAAAAATACAAATCTTTCCTCTTTATTAGTATAGATTGTTTTATTATAGCTACAAGAAGTAGGTAGATATATTGTTTATTGATGCCAACAAACAAATTAAAACTAGAAACAATATAAGTGTGTAGTAAGAAAAGAATGTTTACAAACAAGTAGAAGGAGGTTCAACATGACATGTCATCATCAACCCATCATGTCCCCACCGAGGGGCACGGGTCTCTTCCCTGAGGAAGGTATAGGCCATACTCCACCACGGGGGCCAAGTCCGGATTGGTGGAGGCTTGTAAGACTAGTGGCTGGTCTTACTGTCAGAAGTTTTCAAGCCGCCCTAAGGCCTCTGACTTGGCTTAACGACTGCCATCTATCGACGGCAGCCGGCACCAACTGCTTAACGTGCCTTGCGAAGCACGGAATCGCTCGGAAAAATGCCACTAGCGTTAGTCATAGACGGTGACCCATCCATGGACTGAACGCGCCGTATGTTGCTTAACCTTAGTGATCGTTTAAGATCACTCAGGAAGCCCAGGCTACGAGCGATTCATGACATGTGCATGACATGACATGTGCTGCGCAATTAAAAGGGTTAGGGAGTCACTCGTCATTTTCCCTAATTCGTCAATTTCACTAATTGGTCACTTTCCCGATTCGTCAATTTCTTCAAAATCGTCAATAACCCTAACTCATCATTTTCTTTAATTCGTCATTTTCCCTAACTAGTCAAATCTACACCTCGTCAACTGTCAGTCTCCGTACAGTCATCTATAAAAGTAAAAGTACAATCGAAGACAAAACGCACGGCGCGCAAAGCGCAACGCGCGAACGCGCAACATGCAACACGTGTACCATACAAAGTACGAAAAAACATCGTTGTTTTATACAAACAAACTTGTTGTGAGAAAGATCAATACCTTTAACTTGAGACCTCATTCATCGAAATCGGTCCAGCCGTTTAGGAGGAGTAGGGTGACAAACGCTCGTACAGAAGATATTATAAGATTCAGTAGCGCGATGCCGACTATCGTCCTGTGTCGACTTTTATAGATGACTGTACGGAGACTGACAGTTGACGAGTTGTAGATTTGACCAGTTAGGGAAAATGACGAATTAGCGAAAATGACGAGTTAGGGGTATTGACAAGTTAAAGATTTTTAAGAAATTGACGAATCGGGAAAGTAACCAATTAGATTGACGAATTAGGGAAAATGACGAGTGACTCTAGAGAGTCACTCCCAATTAAAACCATTCTTGGTGAGTCGATCGGCCCACAACAACGTTTACTACAACGATGATCAAAAGATAGCTGTAGCAAGTGTACGCACATTTTTTCCATAGGTATTTAGGAATTTCTCTCATAACTGAAAGTTTCACATAATAAGAAATAAATAGACACCGGCCAACCAGTCTCCACAACAACAAAGCTTACAAAG
The DNA here is from genome assembly GCA_947310845.1 of Yponomeuta plumbellus. Lineage (NCBI taxonomy): Eukaryota > Metazoa > Arthropoda > Insecta > Lepidoptera > Yponomeutidae > Yponomeuta > Yponomeuta plumbellus. Next base: position 6,162,557 of record OX371211.1, on the reverse strand, counting down.
GAAAACTTGCAGCGAGCAATCCAGTTTTGCCTTTTCAAAAAGCAACAAAAGGCTCTTCGATACCTATCTCGCCCCTAGTGCTCAGAGCTCTGGGGCGAATCGAACGATGGATGATACCCCATCAGTCACTACCCTTTTATCAATTTCGAAATCTTGTTGGCTAAGTTTCAAACGTTCTTGTTGCGTTTCCTTATAATGTACTTCCTCAGTACACTCGCATTCGTATATTTTGATTTATTTTAAAATTAACTAACCATCCAACGTTGTATATTCTTTGTTACCGTTTCGATTGCGCGGCCATGTTCTGTTTTCAAAAAGTGCTTATGTCAGGATTCTGTCAAAATTTGTCAAAACTGAATGGTGAAAACCAAAAATTTGTCAAAGCAGTATTAAAGAAGTTATTGAGGTTTGAAGATGGCCGCGCGAACGGACCGCGGAGAACTGCGCGGCCATGTCAGATCTCGGCATCTACAGGGTCTACAGGCTTGGTTTTTTTGTCAATGCATGTTTGAATTTGTCAACAAATGTCGAAGAAAGAAAATTCATTCTATCACCATTACTTCCGAAGATATCGACGCCTGAACGCCATGGCCGCGCAATCCTCCGGTTCCGATTTCTTTAGGTTGATTTTTTCGTAATCAGGCTTATCTAAATTAGTCAAGACCGATGTTCAGAGCTTAGTCTGAATTTGTCAAAGCCGATGAGGTCTGAATTTACACTCGTTTTCTCATCAGACGAACAAAATTACTGAAAAACCTCCTTAGGTTTTTAGTCAAAGGACGCTGGTCGCGCAATCGAAACGCTTTTTCATATGCCGATATCTAGTAAACAAAACAAGTCTGAGATATGATTTATGTACCAAATTCTTTGACATTTTAGGTTCATTCGATTAACATATCGTTTCACCACAAAAACCTATCGTAACGAGTTATTTAAAAAAATATAACCTCTCACACAATTTTTGGATAGGGTGACCATAATATCAGGTTTCATTTTAACCACGGAGCCATACAATTTGCCTGCAACATTATATAATAGAATATAATATTATGACCACTTGACATAATCATTTAAGGGTCCATATATTGCTCAGTTCCTCAAATTCCATCCAGCTCGCTTTGTACTCACGGAATCTGCAGTTTTATGATTTCAGTTTCAATAGCTGTTAAATGGATGACACATCGCATAGTAATATTATTGTAGGACACATATCAACGTACCTTATTCGACATTGTCTTTTTTATCCAAAATTCAAGCTTGATTTCTGAACCGTCACTGTTGAATGTAGTCAGTTTCACAAGAAATTATCTTGAATATTTTCCATACACCAAGTTCAAGAATCAGTCACGAGTAGGTCACGAGACGACGAAACGTTAAACAAAAAACATACGACACTCATAAGCACAAGACAGAGAAAGTCCGAAGTAGCCAACAATCAGGTCGAGACTGGATTTTTCTGAAATTCCAAAACTTAAACTTATTTAGCTACATGCAGTTTTTTTAAACAAAATACTTCTGAGAAGTGTACCCTAATCTATACAATACGTCCCATAAAAATGTCACCAAAAACAAACCTTTTTGTGTGATACCATTTTACCGTACTTACTCTCTAAAATATTCAAAATAATTTCTTGTGAAACTGACTACATTCAACAGTGACGGTTCAGAAATCAAGCTTGAATTTTGGATAAAAAAGACAATGTCGAATAAGGTACGTTGATATGTGTCCTACAATAATATTACTATGCGATGTGTCATCCATTTAACAGCTATTGAAACTGAAATTATAAAACTGCAGATTCCGTGAGTACAAAGCGAGCTGGATGGAATTTGAGGAACTGAGCAATATATGGACCCTTAAATGATTATGTCAAGTGGTCATAATATTATATTCTATTATATAATGTTGCAGGCAAATTGTATGGCTCCGTGGTTAAAATGAAACCTGATATTATGGTCACCCTATCCAAACATTGTGTGAGAGGTTATATTTTTTTAAATAACTCTCGTTACGATAGGTTTTTGTGGTGAAACGATATGTTAATCGAAGGAACCTAAAATGTCAAAGAATTTGGTACATAGATAGATAGATAGATAGAATATTCTTTATTGTACTCATAAATAACATTTACAAATTTTTATAAATCTAAGTACAATTGGATAAATCATATCTCAGACTTGTTTTGTTTATGTACTAGATATCGGCATATATGAAAAAGCGTTTCGATTGCGCGGCCAGCGTCCTTAGGTTTTTCAGTGATTTTGTTCGTCTGATGAGAAAACGAGTATAAATTCAGTCCTCATCGGCTTTGACAAATTCAGACTAAGCTCTGAACATCGGTCTTGACTAATTTAGATAAGCCCGATTACGAAAAAATCAACCTAAATAAATCGGAACCGGAGCATTGCGCGGCCATGGCGTTCAGGCGTCGATATCTTCGGAAGTAATGGTGATAGAATGAATTTTCTTTTTTCGACATTTGTTGACAAATTCAAACATGCATTGACCAAAAAACCAGGCCTGTAGACCCTGTAGATGCTGAGATCTGACATGGCCGCGCAGTTCTCCGCGGTCTGTTCGCGTGGCCATCTTCAAACCTTAATAACTTCTTTAATACTGCTTTGACAAATTTTTGGTTTTCACCATTCAGTTTTGACAAATTTCGACAGAATCCTGACATAAGCACTTTTTGAAAACAGAACATAGCCGCGCAATCGAAACGGTAACTATTCTTTTGGTATACGTGCAGCTTACATTACAATCTTCATCATCATTATCAGCCCATTATGTCCCAACCGAGGGGCACAGGTCTCTTCCTTGAGGAAAGTATAGGCCATACTTCACCACGGGGGCCGCATTACAACCAAATATTTGATTTAACTAAAAGCTAAAAATAAGTTTCCGCATATGGTTTTGCTATAATAATATTAGATTACGAAGAACTCTTTTTTGTACACATCAGAAAAACAAACAAGCCTTATATATCTAAGTTTTGCCGTATACAATTAGCGGTCTTACAGCTAAAGCGATCTCTTCCAGATAACCTTGGGATGGATGGAAAATGTAGATCGAGGGTAGGCACGTGTACAAAAAGTAAGTACAATACGATTAAAATCAGTTAACAATTCGGCCAACCTCGGTAATTGTCGTGAATTCTTCGTCTTTCACATAGAGTTATCAATTCACAGACATGACCTTTAATTATATAACTCGTTGTCTCATTGAATACAATACAAGAACGATATGAGCAACAAAATCTATGGGGCTCAAAACTAACACCAACCTTTTTATTGAAATTAGAAAAATAATTGACTATTTTGACAGTCTGCCTTCTTAGTGTCAGTAAAAACAGTTTGACGTATCTGATACATTTATGTTTATGAACGCTAATTTCATTCGTGAAAATATTCGATTCTATCAAATTTTTCAACCATTCACTTACAATAGTTATGTATCATGGCTTCAACGAAAGCGTGGTAAAAAAATTGTTGCTCAATCTCGTGTAATTGTAAATAATGTATATAACTATTTTAGAAAAGAAGTTAATTTATTTAAAAAAGAGGAAAGTAAATATCATAAAAAAATGTTGGACAGGATTTCTGAAGCAACCGGAGTTTCGAAAAGCAGCGTGTTAAAAATTTTGAAGGAAAACGACAAGCTCTCAGATCAGTCAAATTCATGTCGCTTCTGCATAATAAATTTCCTAAGTCTACCGGTTAGTAATGTCATCTTAGCAGGTGCTATACATTGCGTTTATGATACTTCAAATTGAATGCTACCTAAAAGAAATCGCGGTAATGTATTTCGTGTCATTTCCGTCTCCGGATTTAGGCGATGATGTCCGAGAAAAGCCGAAGTGTTAACTGATTTTAATCGTATTGTACTCGTATAATGAAGGGAATATGTAAGTACATAAACTAACTGACGTACAGATAAGCCTAAGACCTAGTCCCTTTTCAGAGTTAAGCCCGCCTTCCTACATGTTTTTTTCTTATGTAATATTCTGTTCACGTTAAGCAGTTGGTGCCGGCTGCCGTCGATATATGGCAGTCGTTAAGCCAAGTCAGAGGCCTTAGTGCGGCTTGAAAACTTCTGACAGTAAGACCAGCCACTAGTCTTACAAGCCTCCACCAATCCGGACTTGGCCCCCGTGGTGGAGTATGGCCTATACTTTCCTCAGGGAAGAGACCCGTGCCCCTAGGTGGGGACATGATGGGTTGATGATGATGATGATTCTGTTCAATATTTCGTGTGCAAGAAATTATTATTATTATGAATCGCTCGTAGCCTGGGCTGCCCGAGTGATCTTAAACGATCACTAAGGTTAAGCAACATACGGCGCGTTCAGTCCATGGATGGGTCACCGTCTATGACTAAAGCTAGTGGCATTTTTCCGAGTGGTTCCGTGCTTTGCAAGGCACGTTAAGCATAGGAAGTCGTTTACAGATATTGTAAAGAATCGGTTGAGACAAAACCATACCGCGATATAGAATCAAAAGCGCCATCTATTGGCAGAATTTGGAACTAAATACTATGAGGATATTAATATCAATAATTTTCAGTTTTTAGATTTTTTCCTTTGTATATGCCTGATAGTCTACCTTGATGGCAAATATCAAGTTTCTAGGTCATCTAGTAGTGGGTTAAGTTTTTGATCTATAAGTGAGTCAGTCAGTCTGTCATAAAAATGGCGGTTTTTAAACGTTAATATATATATATAACTGTTTGAGCAACATTGATGAAACTTTGGATTCTAGGCAAACTAATGGACTTTAAGAAATGTGCCAAATTTCATATACGTAGGTTAAATAGTTGTAGAGTTGTGAAGGGGTCAAAAGTAGCTCGAAGTGATTCCTGTAATAACACACGGCTGCTGCGTCGCCGGTTCCTTTTTTCTCGAACTTGGCTGGACTCGCTGTCGCGAGTCTAGATAAAAATGAGTCATAAAATAATTTAAACGGGCAGTTCAATAAATACTGAGCAGTGGAATAGTTGAACTGGGCGGTTAGGCGCGTACAGTTAACAAATCGTAATTGGTTGGTAAGAAATTTTATTTAAGCAGTTCTATAAACGATGAGGCGGTAAAATCTATTCCATGTGTATTTCAGCATTGAATGTCAAGAAGGGAAAAAATATGAAGCATAACCATATTAACCATGCATCATATTTGTTTTCCTTCTTCACATTAAATGCTGAACATGAACATTGAACACATTACCTTATGTTTTACATGATCGGAGAGTAAAACTAAAGAACATTACGACAATCTGTGAGTATTTATAATTTGGCATTAGGATACATGTTAAAATTAGGATACAAAAACTAAGATAAATGTTAATAGTCAAATGAATCAGCGACAGAAAGTTATTGTATACTAAGAGCAGGTTTGGCTTACATTCTGTAAGTATTTATAATTTTGCATTAGGACACGTGTTAAAATTAGGATACAAAAACTTTAAATATGCAAACACGAAAAATACAAACGCTTTAAACTCCGCCCCTTTTAACGAAAGTTTACCTCTCTTTTCAGTCAAAGTGACGTCCGGATGCCACCGCTCACTTCGAACTGCCCATTCCAACCGTTTTACTGCTCATTAATTTATTAAACTACTTGAGTAATTTTTGCACTAACATTGAATGATGAAATAACAGACCAATATTTTTTTACTTACTGCTTATGTTTTACTGACTCACTAATTTACTAACGGCCGAAAAATTAAATTACTGCCCATTAAATTTTTCAACTGATCATAATAACTTCTCTATTGTTTAAATAACAGTTGTAAAAATAAATTCCCCTTGGCAATTTTTTTGACCTTAAACCACACTAAATTAAAAACCTTTAGCGGTAGAACATTCGATACCGTTTAAAAATTTAGTATTAGCTAGCACAAATTGTAAACTGTTTCGAGTTTTTAATCCAAGATATTTATATAGGTACTAGTATAGTTTCCTATTTAAGTTATATTTAGATTTATTTATAGTAAGATGATTATTAATATTAATGTAATTTTAAATATTTAATATCTAGTTTATCATTGTTATTTTATATTTAATTATCTTCAAAATAAATTAAAATTCATTACAGTCAATTGAAATGAATTCGATATTGATCGTGATATTGAAATATTTCTTATTTTTTATTAGTTCATATGAATAAGTCAATATTTAGAGTTATCTTTTTCTAGGTAAGGTTTTCTAGGGTGTTTTATTTTTTATTGCACTCAAATGGGCCAATTGTTTTATTTTTTTGGTGGAGAGCTTTTTTAGTAGCAACACTTATAAGATGTCAGAAATCTACCGATTAAAAAAACTGAATAGAGGTTACTGTATCGCTACATCGCTAGTCATTAAAAATACTACCTACTTAATACTTCTCTACAGGTACAGGTTCTCTTCCTTCACCGTCAGCGAGTGACTACTACAAATTCACAAATGAACGATATAAAAATCAAAGTCGAGTTTCGAACACACGACCTCGCAAATGCAACTCTAGCAGTGCACCGATGCGCCATCACCGCTTCGACGGACACAAAATAAACTGTAAAATTCAGAAAGGAAACGAGCTGGAAGAGATTGACCTCAAACCCGCAAGCGATCAATGAATTTGCTACTAATGAGAAAAGGGTACAATCGGCGAAGGGTAGTTTTTTCACACGAAAGCGGCATGACTTAGATTGCTAGGGGAATTAATACGGACTGTAGATTAGATTAGATTAACATAAACATAAACATAAACATTTACATACAGGCACATACATTGCTTCTGGCCCCACACTAGGATGCCCTGTGTCGTGGGAACCAGAACTCTTTATTGTACACACCAGAAAGAGATATATTGATATAAAGAGACATTGGAAACCTTACATCTAAAATTTGTCGTATCCAATTGGCGGTCTTCTCGCTGTAGTTCTATTAGCATCACGACAGAATCGAAACTAGGTAAGTACCTAAGTATTGTATGGAATCAGGCGTTACTTTACGGAAGTCCATAATAGCATTAAAACGTATTTTAATACACATTAAGCATTGGTGTCGGTGGTGGTGGGTTCGTGTCTTGCTTCTGCTTGAAAAAGTGGGAGGGAGGGCGGTGCATTTACTCTAAATAGTAAGTTTTTTTGTTGTTTATACTGTTGCAAAAAAACTCATGCCCGTTCACCAACAACACTTAAGATTTAGGGCCACCTAATCTTTTTAGGGGCTACTTAATTAACTAACCGCATGGTTCTTCTGGGATTTAGGCGGAATTACTCAAAGTAATTTTCACATTTTAATGCAAATACCTTAGTACTTAGGTAGTCTTTGATCAAGATAGTATGTAATTTGTATACCTTGCACCAAACAGGACATTGGGCTTAGCACAAACCTCATATTGGAAAGTTTTACGAAAACACAAAAGAACTTCCAATTGAACTGATTTAGTCTGCTATAAGGAGTATTGATCTTGCCTAATCCCTCGGAGTAATGAGAATTGTAACAAAAAAGTTACGGCGCGATACAGGATAAGATTACATTCAGCTTGGCTGAAGATATATTTCATTAAAGAGAAATCTGAGTCGAATACGGAAGCAATACCGTAGGTATATCTGGAGCACCGATTGTGATCTTGATATACGATATTGCTTAGATTCTCGTCAATTTCTTGAATTTAGAATTAATTTTAAATAATCCTTACATTCGGGAAAAAATTGACTGATACAAAAAGTAAAGTAAAAATAAAATATATTGTAATGGGTGGTCAATAAAACGATGTAGGTAACTTTAACACAGGGTTTTACTTAGACGTTCTCACAGGTTACAATTATTATTTGTGGGCGTGTGGTTGTTGGCGCGCGCCAAAACAGTATGAGAGCTGCAAGCCCGAGTGCATCTCATAGAAAAAACGTCACCAACATAAAAACAGTTAAACACAGATGTTCGCCTAACGCTGTTAGTGCGAGCGAGATAGATGCTAATGACATCGAAGGCACTCATTCAATGTGATGAAGTTAGATATAATTGTACAATGGTTAGGTATATCTACTATTGTTACTGTTTAGCATAATTACAAGTATATTATTATTTAAAGTTATATTTAATTATATTAAATATATAGAGATAGACATAGATATAATTATCATTTGTTGATAATATTGCAAGTCACATTACAATTACAATCACATTGTTGATTAAAATTTAGAAACAAAGATAAAATCAAATTCATAAATGTCAAAAATTAAATGTCAATAATAATATCATATAAAATTTATAAACATGACATAGGACTCTATGGCTGCACACAGAAATTTTTAAGTGAGGAATTCGGTGTTGGTATAGAAACACCTCTCGATAAGCGATATTTTTAATTTACTTTTAAACGCTGACTCACTGCTTGAACTCATATTATCCTCCGGAAGTTTATTGTAAGCCGTCCGGAGACATATATTTATCCCCATGACGTGGATAAATATATGACATGTGTATATTAAATATTCATGATTCATACACATGACTGAACAATCTTGTAACAAAGACACGTTAAACTGTCCGAAAATAAATTACTCAAATCAGAGATTGCCGAGCTAAAGTCTTCTAAAAACCTCACAGAAAAGAAGATGTCTGATATCCAAAACGAACTCCAACAGTTAAAATCTGGCTCAAAGCCAAATACCGCTGGTCAGCAAGAATCACACACTGTTACCACTCCTTATGATATAATCACAGAAGTACAAGAACGCCTAGTAAGAGACAAAAACATTATTATGTCTGGATTAACGGAGTCTTCATCGGCAAATTTTGAAGATAAGCGTGAACACGACCGCACTGAAGTGACGAAAATAATAAAAGCAACCTATAGTGAGGATCCGATTCCAAAACTTGTCAAAATGTTTCGACTTGGCAAGTTTAATGACAAAAAGCCACGCCCTCTCAAGGTAGGCTTTGAGTCTTCGAATATTACTAAGGTGATACTGAAAAACAGATCTCTAATTGAAAATGTCAAAATCTACTCAGACCAAACACCATATCAACAAAACTTTATGAAAGCTCTCAAAGAAGACCTAAGAAAACGTACTGAAAACGGAGAAAATGACCTAACGATTAAATACTTCAATGGTGTCCCAAAAATTGTCTCTCTACCAAAAAACCCAAAGCAATAACAAACATAAATAAAACTACAAATAATGTCACTTATGAAATTACAAACAACTATACTAATATAACAACCAACAAAAAATCACTGAAAATTCTGTATGCAAATGCACGAAGCCTAGTTACACCAGGAAAAATTAATGAACTAAGATGTATCATAGAAGCCTTAAACATGCATGTGTTGGTCATTGTGGAAACATGGATAAAAAGTGAAGAAGAAGCGAAGCGACTCAAACTCCAAAACTACACACACTACTACAACTTCAGGACAAACACTACTGGCGGTGGAGTGTCTATATTTGTCCACAATAATCTGAAACACGAAATGTTACAGGAATAAACTGAAAATGACAACCTTTACCTGTGGGTTCACGTCTCAAAGTTGTCCTTGAATATTGGAGCCATATATAAACCTGAGAGAACAAACGACAGCGATTTCCTCGACACATATTCTTATCACTTATCAAAAAGACAAAGAGCCATTGCTATTGGAGATTTCAACTACGACTTACTGAAAAATGATAAGAACGTCAAGAACTACAAAGCTACACTGAAAGAAAACGGTTACAAAATACTGAACAATATTACCAAGGAATATTGCACCCGTGAAACATCTACGACTAAAACACTACTAGATCATGTTTGTACCAATCTCAACGAACACTCTTTTCATATGGCACTAATAAATTCATCTCTATCGGACCATAAGCAAATATATATCGAGGTTCACAACTACAAACCAGAGCCAATAATAAGAGTATCTTATGAAGCAATTGACTATGAACAGTTATACCTTAATATCAAAGAACGGGAATCTCAATTGGAAACCTCGGACTATAAGACCATTGAAAACACTATACTAGATGCGGTGACAGCAAGCAAAATGAGCAAAACCAAAGTATTGAATCCTCCAAAAAGGGAATGGATCAATAAGGACATAATAGCAGGAATAAACAGAAGAAATATGTAGTGGCAAAAGACAAACTTAACTCCAGATAATCAGCAGGTCAAAGAAGAGTTTTTGAGAGAAAGAAATTTAGTGGCAAAAAACATTCAATGTGCTAAAAACGAATACTACTATAAATCTTTTCGAAATTGTAAGAAGAGTCCTCGAAAAATGTGGCAACTCATAAATTCTCTATCCAATAACAAAAACAAAACAGATTCCGCACCAAATATACTAGATACCTCCTCGGGCCCTATAAAAGATCTTAAAAATATATGTGAATGCTTTAACACATTTTTCGCCAACATAGGCTCAGTTTTAGCCAATGACATCGATGCAAGTAAATCTAACACTTTATCTCAAAATCAATCAAAAACATTGTGTACAACTATGACTACTCTTTTCACCCCAACAAATAGTACTGAAGTAGCAAAGCTAATCGACAAACTTAAACCTAACACCAGCACAGGCATCGATGGCATTGGCTCGAAAGCTATTAAATGCATAAAAGACGTAATAAGCGAGTCTCTAAGCAGAAGTATCAATCTCTGTATGCTCGAGGGTTACTTCCCTGATTCTCTTAAAATAGCAAAAGTTCGACCAATCAACAAGTCTGGCAAAAAGACGGATCCCGGTGACTACCGACCTATTTCTGTGCTTCCAACTGTATCAAAAATTTTTGAAAACATTATTTATAACCGCCTTGAAAACCATATTGATTCTATAAATTTCCTTTTTAACAAACAATACGGTTTTCGTCCTAAATCTAATACACTCTCAGCTGCAGTTGACTTAATTACAACTATTAAACTTAATATAGCTAAAAAAATATTGCACTGGGAATATTCATAGATCTAAAAAAGGCTTTTGACACAGTCAGTCACGACATACTTTTACTTAAGCTGGCGAACATTGGACTTGATGGCAGTGCTTTCGATATTTTCAAATCATATCTTAGTAACAGATGCCAGGTTGTCAGGATTGACAAGCATCAAAGCAATTCTCAAAATGTCACTTTCGGCGTGCCGCAGGATCAATATTGGGTCCACTTTTGTTCCTGATATACATAAATAGCATTAAAGATATAGGGTTGAGTGGCGATGTAACTCTATATGCAGATGACACATGCCTATTTTACTTTGGCAATGATATTAACATCTTAGTAGCAAGGGCCCAAAATGACCTAAACACTTTACACCAGTGGCTACAAGATAACCGCCTTACAATAAACATCTCTAAAACTAAATACATAATTTTTTCCGCTATAAACAAGCCCATTCCAGACCACAAATCATTAACCATTGCACAAGAAACAATAGAAAAAACAACAGAAGAAAAATATTTAGGACTTATTCTTGATAGCCAAATTACATGGAAGCCTCATATAGAAAAGATCAAATCTAAATTACTATCTCTAACGGGAGCACTGCGCGGTATCACTCGATGTCTTCCTAGACATGTCCGACATACGATTTATAATTCTCTTGTAAAACCGCACATAGAATACCTGATAGAGTTGTGGGAATCAGCAGCAAAAACAAATCTACTCCCAATACAAATTGCACAAAATAAACTTATTAAAAAACTATTTGGTTATGACTATCTGACGAGCACGACAAAAATATATCCAGAAACAAATTTACTTAATATATCCCAAACATACAAATACAAGACTTGCATACTTATAAGAAAAATTTTAACAAAACATACTCATACCCAAATAACTTTTACAAAAAAGATACATTTGCCAAAACGTCTTACAAGACAAGCTAATAATATTGTTATACAACTTTATAGAACTAAATATGGAACGAGGAGCTTAGTATCGGAGGGTGCCACTATGTACAACAAACTTCCGAAAGATATAAAAGAAACCAAATCTCTACACATTTTCAAAAAATTACCTAAAAACCACATTAGAAAGGACTCTTCAATAGACAAATTAAAATAAATCGGAACAACTTTGCATACCCAAAATAATTAACGTAAACACAGCCTTACAAAAGAACGATGTAAACTGGAGCGTAGGCTACATTAAGAACTACCCCCTATTATTGTTTAAATTCCAACTGTCTGTCGATATTTTGAATTGTTACCTACTTAACTAATTGTTTCTCAAGTAAGTGGATTTATGTAATCTTTTTTGAGAAATAAATATCTTAAACCTTAACAATTGCGTTATGACCTTGAAAAAAGATTTATAACCATTTCTACGGTGCGCCGAGCGGCCCATAAAAACTACAGCCCTCACATTACTTAATTTTCCACTCTATCGGGTTAAGCATTTAGATAACTCGAAAGAGTCAAAATAAGAACGTACATACCTATATGACATTTCGGAGTAGGAGAATGAGATACATGGGACAAAAATCCCAGAATGTAACAGTGTGCCATAAGGTGGTGTGACATATCGGGACCAAAAGGGCTAAATCAGACCACTCCATACAGTGGAGTCTTACGTAATTGCACCCCTGATCAGTCCATGTAAGCACCGATGGTGATGCTGACTGTACACGGTTTAATTTGGACACAAGAAAGCTTACAGTCCCTAAACTTGAGTGACCACGTAGGGATTTAAAAGGTCCATTCCAGTCACGTAATGTGCCCCCTGTTTGAGGGCCGTTAATAGAACGTAATAGGCGAGGACAAACAAATCCTGATAAAGCGCAAGTGTTCCTACTTAACAGTGCCTGGTCGTGGATTAGTTGGTATTTGCCTATGAATTAAAATTAAATCTTACAAATTAAACAGCTTCGATGTAGAGGCGAGAGGATTTATAAGAGTTTGCAAAAGTAATTGAAGATAGTATTTAATGTTATAAGTAACCTTTGGGTCGGATATGTCACGGCGTGGTTTGATTGACTGATTTTATTTCATTTGTTTTGTGTGTGTGTGTGTGTGTGTGTGTGTGTGTGTGTGTGTGTGTGTGTGTGTATGTGTGTGTGTGTGTGTAATTATTAGTTATAATACTTATAATATAATGTGACGTGTCAATTAATTTATTTTGATTAGTTTTTTTGGTTCTGGGTGTATTCACAGTTTTAATTTTTGTGTTTGTAATATTTGACTGTTGTAAATGTGACTTTTTATTCAATAAAACCTAATAGTTATAATTAATAATAATGATATTTAATGGTTTAGTATTTGATACTGAATCATTAAATATCTACTGGTACTGGTATTTGGTACTTTTGGTATTTATTTTAATATTTATATAGTTAATGATATTTTATGGCTAAAATGTCATCAATCATCATACTACTGTTATAATTAATCAGGTTTGGTTGGATAAAATATTGATTACTCAACCCCGCATAAACGGATCTAATACTTTACGGATTTGACGACGTCTGTGGCGGTTAGCGCATCTGCCTACCATGCGAGAGGTCCCGGGTTCGAAGCCCGGCTGGGGACAAAAAAAACCCAGGTCTTGGATGTTTACATGTTTGTGATATCGCTGTTTCTGGTTCCCACGACTGGGAAGTGTGGGGCCAGAAGCAATGAATGTGCCTGTATGTAAATGTTTAAGCTATGAGTACAAAAATGCATCGCCTCGTCACCAGTTACTTTACGTTCCGCGAAATTCCCGCGCGCCTCGAGGTTGATTTGATCTCGATTAATAATAACTTGTGAAGGGGATGCTTTTCATCTTCAACAATGAAATAAACTGAGGATTCAGCTGGATATATTTTGTGCGCCAGAAAATGCGTGGCAAAAAAAACAAGTGACTTGACCTGACTGTGTTTATGAATAAGTTTATAAGAATATATATTATAAGAAGAATAAGAACTGTTACCAAGAGCTTGCCGATAAACTGCATTAGCAGTTTGGCAAAGTAATCTTATTGTAATTTTGCATTATTTTTAGTGAATAAATAAATAATATAATAATATTATGACACTTGTGTCGCGCGGTGGCGAAAGCATTCCGCCAGCACGCGTGGCGCGCAGTCGCTCCATTTAAGTCGTGTATCCATTACGCGCTCCTGGAGCGCGCGCCATGAATGACCGCGCCGAGAGAGCGCTCCGCGGAACGCGTTCCAAACATTTGAAGTATATCAACTAAGCGCGCCTGGCGCGCGTGCCAACCGTTCCAGAGTTTGACCCTTCATCACGGAAGCCAGTCGTGTTCGAGAAAAAATACAACGATCGTCTCAATGAGCCGTTTTCAGAAGAACTAAAAAGAAAAAAATATAACGCTGTCAAACGTCTGTCAAAGGAATGCAATTTTGGACCTCAGCCCAATAGCCATGTGTGATACATCATAAAATGTTAGTTTTCTTTCAATACAATATAACTGCGAAAGGAAAAAACATTTGGCTGTTGGCGTCATAGTAACTTTTGTTCATCTCGCTGAGACCTATTTTATGATGTATCACACATGGCTATTGGGCTGAGATCCAAAATTGCATTCCTTTGACAGCCGTAATATATATTTTTTAGGTCTTCTGAAAACGGCTCATTAGCGCGCGCGCCACGATTGATGCGCGCTAAAAAACCGACATCAGTCGGAACGGACCGCTCCGGGTTCGCGTGCTCCAACGAACACATGGCGCGCGTTCCAAAATGGTATCCATTTCGCGCGGCTGGAACGCGCGCCAATGTTCGCCCTCTTGGAGCGCGTAATGCATACGCGGCTTTAGAAAGCAATACAAACTTTGCTATCGCCCAAGGATTCCTAGTCTCAAAACGTACGTCAATCGTTTTTATTTTCCAATTCAATTGTATGATCCGCTTATAACACTGAAATTGAATTCCTTCCCGAATTATCGTGCTCAGCTGCCTAAAAGGGCTACACAGAATTAGACCTAAGTCGCATTGTTGGTTTTGGACTCGTTGTGTCGGCGGTTAGTTCCTAATACCTAATTTTGCAAGTATGTATTTCTGCGGATTATTATCATCGGGACAAATTCATCTTTCTAGAAATTCTTAATTTTTCCGAATGCCTCATTTTCATAACTCTAAATAGTGCGAATTCTGTTTTTACACAAAGGAATGTATAATTAGATGCGTTTATATATTGTACATATGTTTTTTGTATAAGTGGCGTTATAAAACCAACAAAAACCATTTATTTTCTTCATATATTTTTTCTTTATTTTATTTTTCATTACTTGCTAGGTACTTGCTATTACAATTAGGTACGATTCGCAGAGCTTAATCATGGTGAGCAGAGACGGAACTGTAATTAGGTATTAACCTTGTTAATCATGAATGTTAAGTATTTCGTATTGAATGTTGTTGTGAATGTTAATTATTATTATTCAAACGTTTCCATAGTAAGGTTGTCTGGAAGAAATTGCTCTTAGTAATAAGGCCGCCAATTGTACCATGAACCTTTGTAAATATTTGTGTTTTCATTGTTTTTTCTAGTGTGCAATAAAGAATATTCTATTCTATTCTAGATTATTACATAAATAAAAAATAAATAGGCACGAAAAAGAGCTACCAACGAATCTCAGACCGTATCATTTTGTAAATTGGTCACGCACGCGCTCCCCAGCCCAAGGCAGAACGGTTTGCAAAATTGCCCGACCGTTGTCCAGGTGTCGATTTGGCTTCTTCCACGATATTAACTCCAGGTTTCTCATGCAATAACAATCAGCTGTTAATGTACTGTTAAACCTGGCTGTCTGAGGCAGATTGCTGGAAGTGGCTCGATGAGGATGAGGAGGTCAGAAGGAAGTGAGGGAACGGAAGGGCCTCGATCCTTAAGGGAGGACTAGGTCCAGCAATATGCGGCACGGGCTGATAGATTAATGGTCCATTGACTTTTGTATAAAGATTGAGTAATAAATCTTTGGGAAACGAACAGCTGTTATCCATATCCCATGTAAGTTCTTATGCCTAGGTAATACGACGACGCGAGTCGCGCGCCATAACGTCAAAAGTCGCGACTTTCCACTACATTAACTGTCAAATTCTGACATTTTAGCACCATAAAACGCGTGACTCGCGTCATCGTACTACTGATGGCCATCGGAAGCATATGGTCGTATTTTCGATTTCGACGAAAATACTTAACTTAATACTTAAAAATACTTTTAACCATCTGAGAAACATATTTAACTCTTATTCTTTTGCTGGGATAATTCTGGTGCATAATGTCTTATGTAGGCTTACTACAGTGTCTATTATGCACGCTCTCCTATAAAAGTATAAAAATGACAAATCCGACCAAATGCTGCTGGCGTCGAGAAATAAATAAATCAAATAAATATGTAAATAAATCAAATATCCTATATGGATATGGACATCAAAATAATTGGGGGGCGTACCATGCTACCTAATTTGGTTCTCCGGTCATACTACACGCATTTCAGGCACTTGTAACTCATGAGAAGCACACACGTAGTGTGCTTTAAATGTCTTAGTTGGTAGGTAACCTATGCCTTACTAAAATGTATTGAGCACAGCCCAAAGCTGTGTAGCAGGGCAAGTGCGAAAGTTAAGTTTTAAGCCGTCGCGATTCATTGGTAAAAAGATCTGCCCTTATACTTAGTAGGTGCGTAACTTTCCACTCTATCGGATTAAACATTTAGACAACTCGAAAGAGTCAAAATAAGGATGTTTATATATGACAGTTCGGAGTAGGAGTATGAGATACCTACTGGGACAAAGAATCCCAGAATGTAGCCTTGTGACATAAGGTGGTGTGACATACCGGTAAAAACGGGCTAAATCTGACAACTCCATACAGTGGAGTCTTACGTAATTCCACCTCTGAACTGCATCCACACAGGCAGTTGATTTGTAAAACAACACCCGACTGAGGTTACTTTCTGCTCATCAACACGACATACACAAGCTCACGCCTGTATCCCAGAGGGGTAGGCAGAGACCAGGGACTACCACCTGCCACGATCCTGAAAAATCACTTACGCATCATCGACATTCATTAGTCGTTGCAGGCATACGCGTCAGTTTCGGGACTTTTTATCTTGCCCTTTGCTAATACATCCCCTATTTGGTCGAAGTATGTCCGCCTGGGGCGTCCCCTACCGACCCTTCCACTCACATTCCCTCGATATATTTGCTTCGTCAATTTTTCTTACTACATCCTCTCTTCCCACATAATATCCAAGCCATCGCAACAATGTTGTGATTTTCAGTAAAAAAAAAATCCTTTTAATATTTTTTGCTTCATTATTATGTAAATAACTACCCCTGAATCGGACGAAACTGTACAAATCAACACCCAGTATTTAAGAAGATTTTATTCTATTGATATTGGAATAATTAGTTTGGTAAGTGTGAGCTTCGAATAAGGTAAGTATTTTAATACGCGTTTTATTTAAAACGCATGTTAATACATGATTGAAACATTTAACTGACACTTTTTGACAAAATATTTGCACAACAAAACGTATCTACTTTTTTTTCTATTGCTGGCGCCAGTGTTACAGCACGTTACCCCATGCACAAGAACGGCTTGTGCAAGTTTACACTTTAATTAAAATTCTCATTTGGCATCTATTACACGATCCATCTTTCAGCAGACTTCAGCCGTAAGCAACTTTTTGCAGCATCCACTTAGCGTTGGGTATTTATTCGATCCCCTAAGGCTGCTCTTACATCTGGCATTTTGAATGGCTGTAAAATAATGAGTACTCAGGGACAATATTTCTTTTTATTCTGTATTTAGTTCACTGCTTACTTACTCCATGTTTCTAGACAGTAGGTACATGAAAATTAAAACATGAATTTTGGGCAGTTTTGGAGCCATAGCAAAATAGACGTGCCTTAAAATTATAATAGTTTGCACAATGCTTCGTCTTACATAACAAGGAAAAAATACACCATAAAAATGGCAACATTCAAAAATTTAATTCTTTCATAAAATTTATCGCAGATAATAATATAGGTATCTATGTCTATTCCAAATTTTTACTTTTTAGGATTTAGGTACTTATCGTCGCTAAGCTAGGCCGCGGATGGCCGCCCGGTGGACGCACGGTCGACTACGGACTTTAAAAAGAGACATTTTATTGCATTATCCAAAAACATACCGATACGATCTCCTGACAACCCTCAGTAAGATTTCATTTTATAACTAATATTAATAATGAATTGATAATACTATTAAAGTAATTTATAAACTAATTAATATAAGTAATACTTAATAAAACTAATATAAAATAATGGGTTGGGTATTTACAAAACTAATACTAATAATAATATTTAAAAAAAAGTATGGCGATGCAAACCATATTTTAGGCTTATTACAATTGGGCCCAGAGATCCCCGGCTCCTTTATATATTTGATCAGAAATGAAACCAGCATAAGAATCGTCCAGAACTGGGGCACCTAGCTGGCGAAGCGAATCACTGTCGATGACTTTGATATTTGGTGCCAAACAATTAAATTTTGATATCAAATCTTGTTTCTTATTGGAGGGTGAAACACTTGTGTATAGTTTACACTTTGAGAAATTTAGTTCTAAACCAATAGACTTGAATTTATCAATTAATTTTTTTTAGATCCGAGAGTACAGAATTCACATCGCCTCCTAGGGTCCCATCGTCCAAATACCAAACGTTGAATTTTGAGGCCAATGATTTAATATGCGAGTGTATTGCCAAACTGAAGATAGCCGGTCCGAGCGGGTGGCCTTGCTGACAGCCGACTGCAGAGTGCAGTAGATGGCCGTTATAAATTACATATATTGGTTGGTCTGCTGTAACACTGCCACAAATAGGCGTATGTGGCCGGTATATGTTCTTTTACTTGTGCCAGCAAAGCTCCCCGGTCTACTGAGTTGAAGGCGTTCTTTACATCCGCCTTCAGAAGCACCTCCCCTCCACCGTGTTTCAGGAAGGTGCGAATCGCGTGTACGGCGGCCTCGCAGCCACCCTTGGTCCCGAAGCCCAGTTGTACGGGTTGAAATTGTGCTGTTAGATCGGGCAAGATATGTCTGCAGCAGATCTTCGAGACCACACGGCGGATTGTATTGCCGATAGCAATAGGCCTGATACCACCGTCCCTTTTACGGAGCGCACATAGGCTTGCGCCGTATAAAGTATCTATTATATCGACGCAAACCTTACCAGAGAGCATGAGGTTGACCAGGCGCGTCATGTCTCCCAGTAGGGCTGCGCCGGCGTCCCCGGTCACACCCAAAATTAAATCTTTATAATGTTGTGGCGTGAGACCGTCCAGGCCGCCGGCGGAGCCAGTCCTGAAAGACAAGATCGCCGCCTGCACGTCCTCTGCGGTGGCCT
Organism: Yponomeuta plumbellus; assembly: GCA_947310845.1. Classification (NCBI taxonomy): domain Eukaryota; kingdom Metazoa; phylum Arthropoda; class Insecta; order Lepidoptera; family Yponomeutidae; genus Yponomeuta; species Yponomeuta plumbellus. The sequence goes on along the minus strand of OX371211.1, from coordinate 6,143,260 downwards.
CGGGAGTGGGCTCCGACGGGTCGGGGGCATCCGGCAGTTGAAGAGTTGCCGCTGGAGGGGGATGTTTTGATTCCAATTATAATAATAATTACATAACCAAGGAATATTTGCAAAATTGTATAATGCAATCAAGGAGAATTAAAGACAATACGCCTCTTGACTCGTATCAAATTTGACGCGATAAATGGATATTTCCTGTAGTATCTAACGTAAGAAACCGAAATATAATATTGACTTTGCTAAATAAATTAAATATGCAGGATGGCTGCAAAATTAATTCGGAACGGTGAAAACACTATCCGCCATCTTGAATGTACCTTTGGTTTGTAAACAAACATCTGTCAGTCGTGCGTGCGTAGGTTCTATTGTGATTTGGATTGGATTTAGTGTTTTTGCAAAAACTCTTCTTTTGCAGTTAGTGTCTTATCATTTTATTGATAAGCGCAATCATGGATGCTGGATTCGTGGAAGCAGATAGTGCCAATTTGCCAAAACCAAACCAAATCAAACCAAGCATTATTACAGCTAAAAACAGTTTCTGTGTACATTTATATTACAGGACTTACATTAAAGTGATCTTCACATAAATACACCCAATTTTCAGTCGATAAAAAGGCAAGTTTCATACACAGGTCTCTTGGCAAGTTTGAGGTAAGTTTTTCGTATGTTTATTTCACTGGGTACACGAATCCGCGACTTCCCGACGGTCTTTATTCACGTGTTTTTGCATTCTCGAATAACGATAATTGATAGGTATACTTTGCATGTAAACTCGATGAAATCGTGGTTGCGTTGTTGTTATTTCACTATGCTCACAGATCACTAACAGATTTTATAGGTAAAGATCGTTTCACCAAACAAGTCCCACGGTAAAATCCTTAAGGTCATAACAATAAAAGCCAAAATTCATTAACTCATACTTCTTTCGTGGCACGAACTCTACCTAAATGAATGTCAAACTTTGTTTACAAACCTATCGGACTTCAAACCATAGACAAAAATGGCTGACCGCGTTTTTGGCTGTTTAGCAAAGCAACGTTTTAAAATAATGTTTTTGTTGCTTTTAGGTCCTCAAAAAATATACTAAAATATTTTTTGGTCTAAGGGAAGAGATATTTAGCATTTAAGACTTACTTGAAAAAAGAGTCTAGTAGCGGATTAAAGCTTTAAAATTTTGACAAAAATCGGTAAAGGCTTTACCCATTTTTATGAAAATGTTTGCGTATAATACCTATATTTTAGAAGATAATATCTGAAGATAGGTAGGCTAGTTGTTACGGCACAGCAATGTTTGCCAGCTAGAAGGTATATTAATAGATAATATTATCTCACTTCTTGCATTTATGTAAATAAGTATGAACGTTACACCACGATGTCAACTTGTTGGTAGTCTGTAACAAAAATATATAATAACGTAGAAGACTTCATTTGAACAGATAAAGATTGTTTTTAGGTTTATTTTGATGACGTATTTCCGGCTAAGTAGAACGATTCTTATTTTTTGTTTCAAAAGTAGAAATTATTCGATCTGGGTTCTCGAAATCGATTGCTTTTTCGAAAACAAATATAAAAACGGAACCTTACTTAGACCACCTCCCGATTCTTCTGTTTGATTTTACTCAGTGGTAGCGCCTAACCTTGTGCAAGCAATTATTTCCACCCTTTTAACGCTTTCCGCCACAGCATAATGCACCCTTTGCATCTTGTCTTTTTTATTGCGCCTACAATATGATTAAGCAATCTCTTTCAAACTCTCCGCGCTCGGCGTAACAATGCAACAACTGATTAAAGTTTTCAACTCATCGTTCTAAAAGAAGTTGAGATTCCTTATGATTCCATCTAACAGGAGGGTGTTCGGATGAAAAGAAAAATTGTTCAGCCGTAATAGATTGTATTCAGGCTTAATGATAGACGGGAATTACCAACAATCAGCAAGCAGCGATATGTTTTTTTTTTCGTTCGGTTCGCGCATCTTTAAGGTTTTAGTAGGTAGGTACTTACCTATTTTTAGTTAGGTTGTTAAAGTAAAGTCGTTAGGTATTAATTTATTTGTAACATGATTCGTGCCTGAAGGAAAAATATAGCTTCTTGATGTGCAGGCGATAGTAGGTACCTACATCAACCTTTACTTGCCAGCAATCGCAAGGATTTTTTTACTTAGCTACAAAGTCGCCCGTAGCGCAATGGAGTAACGTAGTGGCACCAATTATCGACACTTTTAGGAGATGGTGGGCTCTTCTTTACAACAATAAAGATCATTTAGTCATATTTAAACCAAAAGTAACGATTGAGTATGGTAAGGTATATTCTTGAGATAAGAATAGGATGTATTATTTTGATTAACTATACATGGGCTAGAAAAAAATCGCAAAAAAGGAAAAAGTGTATAAATCTCCAGTCATCGACACCGAATCTCCAGTAATCGACCCCCAGTCATCGACAGTTACCAGTTACCGACACCCAGTTATCGACTATTACCTATAATGTGTATCTGCCAAATCACAACCCCCTTAGTGGGTAATTAAATTATAATAACTGTTTAATAAGTATTCATTTATTGTCCACAGTACAATGTTCATATTTTTCTTCCTAAATCATACAAATACACACATAGTGTACACACTTTTCTAATATAATAAAAAACGTCAATGTCAAAAAGTTTAAATTGCAAAAATCAACAATATTTACTGTAAAGTTACAAATACTAATATTGCAACAAATCGGTACCTAGTAAGATCCCATGGTTATGGAAACAGGAATCATATGTTGCAAATGCTAGTCAACTTCCTCGAAAGGGAGGGGTTATTCTTGATGAATTCATTCTTCAAGAAAAAACTCCAAAGGAAGTGGACATGGCAGAGCCCCGACACTATGACAAAAAATGAGATCGATTTCATCATAACGGACAAGAAGCGTATATTCAGAGACGTTTCAGTGATCAATAGGTTTAATACCGGAAGCGATCGCCGACTCTCTGAATATTAATTTTAAGCTCGAACGTGTCCGTTTAATGAAATCCAGGCTCCGACCAAACCTGCACCAAACTATAGTGGGATCTGAAAAGTTCCAGTCTAACCTGGAGAACCGATTCGCTACCGTGGAAACCACAAATGACGTTGACATTGACCAGGCCCTCGAGAATGTACTCGGAATCCTCAGGGAGGCATATGCGGCATAAAGGCACGAAGTCGAAATTTTCGGAAGAAACACTCAAGCTTATGGAAGAACGACGCGAACGCCCACCAGTCACTGCGTCAGAAAGGCATGCTCTAAACAGGAGAATTGGCAAACTAGTTCGACGCGATCTCCGATGCTCCAACACTCGTTCAATAGAACGAGCAATCGAGCAAAATCGGGGATCGAAAGTGTTTGTTCAATCTCTTGGGAGAAGCCATCTGACAAAGTTGACCACCACGGATGGAGTGGTTGTTTCAGAGGTCCTTCGGAAGATGAAAACTTCTACGGCCAGCTGTACGCTGCGCATGCATCTCGGCCTGATCCCCAAAATGAAGATTCCAAAGCTACATTGACACGCCACTATACTGAAGATTTGCCAGAAGTCAGCCTACACGAAATCGCGATGGCTATTAAACAGCTTAAAAAGAGAAAAGCCCCTGGAGAGGACGGTATTACAACTGAGCTCTTGAAGTCCAGCGGTAAACCCGTAATGAAGGAGCTCCAGAAGATCTTTAATGCTGTCCTCTTTGATGGGAGAACTCCGGAGGCGCGGAGTAAGTGTGTTGTCGTGTTTTTCTTCAAAAAGGGTGATGAAACCCTTTTGAAAAACTACCGACCCATTACAGCACAACTTGCGAGGAGACTCGATGAGTTTCAGCCACCTGAGCAGGCCGGCTTTAGATCGGGTTACGGAACCATTAGACCACATTCACACAGTGTGGCAGCTTATACAGCAGACCGAAGAGTATAATCGGCCCCTGTGCTTAGCGTTTGTGGACAATGAAAAGGCCTTTGACTCGGTCGAAACCTGGTCTGTTCTGGAATCTTTGCAGCGATGCCAAGTCGACTGGCGATACATCCAAGTGCTGAGAGGTCTATACAACGCCGCTACTATGGCCGTCCAAATCCAGAACCGGCAGTCTGAACCTATCCCCATACATCGTGGTGTGAGAAAAGAGGATGTTATTTCCCCCAAATTGTTCACAAATGCTATGGAGGATATGTTTAAGACGCTGGACTGGAAGGGGTACGGCATTAATATTAGCGGCGAGTACCTTTCACACTTGCGATTTGCGGACGACATCGTCATCATGGCGAAAACGCTGCAAGATCTGCAACATATGCTGAGTAGCCTAGCTGATTCTTCCCAACGCATTGGTCTCCGGATGAACTTGGATAAAACCAAGATTATGTTCAATGAACACGTAAATCCGGAGCCAATATTGCTGTTTAAGGCAGTATTCTTGAAGTTGTTAAGGAGTATGTTTACCTCGGGCAAACCATGCAATGAGGTAAAAACAACTTCGAGAAAGAGGCCAATAGAAGAATACAGCTGGATACGGGCTGGGCAGCGTATGGGAAACTACGTCGAGTCTTCACATCGCCAATCCCACAGAGTCTAAAGACGAAAGTCTTCAACCAGTGCGTCCTGCACGTCATGTCATACGATGCCGAAACGTGGACACTCACGGTGGGGTTGATCCACAAATTTAAAGTCGCTCAGCGTGCCATGGAAAGGGCTATGCTCGGGGTTTCTCTGAAAGATCGAATTCGAAACGAAGTCATCCGACAGAGAACCAAAGTCACCGACATATTCCACCGAATTAGCATGCTGAAGTTGCAGTGGGCCGGCCGGTTTACTAATGTATTGCCAAAAATCGTTTCCCAAAGTATTACTTCCCAAACTATTTTCCGCAAATTATCACTTGGCAAAAAAACATTTCTCAAAACAACTTAAAGCAAATAAACAGTTAGCAAAAGTTATTATGGCAAGTTATTGTTTACCAAATAAATACTTGGTCAAAATTCATTTTACCAAAGAGGCAACAAGAGGCAAGGTAAGAACGCATCAAAGTCGAGTCTGTTTTCGATCTTACATAGAGAACCTAACGCTCCGACGCGCTCCGCTTCGCTACTCGCGTCGTCGCACCTATATTTCTGTTGTCACGTATTCTTTACATCGCCGACCCCCCGTTCCATTATTTGAAAATAACACTTGCCAAAATAAAACGTTAGCATAATAAACGTTTGTCTTAATAAAACTTGACGCAGTAAAATTATGCGAAATGATAATTTGACCAAATGAATAAAATGCGAAATGAAAACTTGCTAAAGTTTCATTTGGGAAATGAAACTGATGCCATAAGTTTATTGGGAAGTAAAATTTGGCGAAAAATACTTTGGCTAAACGGCGGCATCCCGGGCCGGCCATATCACCCGAAGAACTGATAACCGATGGGGTAGAAGAGTTCTTGAGTGGAGACCGCGGATCGGTAAACGTAGTGTAGGACGTCCTCAGACTCGGTGGAGCGATGATCTTCGCAGGGCGGCTGGCAAGAGCTGGATGAGAGTAGCCGAGGGCCGTGCTCAGTGGCGTGCAATGGGAGAGGCCTATGTCCAGCAGTGGAGAACCGTAGGCCGATGATGATAGTTTAGGCCCCGCGTTGATATGTCAGTCAGTCAGGTTCTCCTTTTTTTTATATTATAGATTATAAAGAGGAAACAATTGAATTTTTTGTGTTTGTAATGTACGTTCAGAAACTACTGAGCCGATTTTTAAAATTCTTTTTTTTGCGACCCGTGCGAAGCCGGGACGGATCGCCACTAACTATATATTTTTCTAACTGGTCGGGAGTATAATGTTTTCTCGGAGCCATCTGTAAGAACCAATCATCGACACTTGTCGATTACTGGTAGCTCGACTTTGATTAGTTTACTTCAAATATCTACCAAATAAGCAAAATAAGAAGAACTATATTCGCTTGCCAAATGAAAAATGTTTAAAAATATTATTATCGACACATGTCGATTATTGGAAAAGTCGGTTTGAAAAAACCAGTGATCGACACCTACATTTTACTAATATCAAAATAATTTTAAACTTTCGTCATAACAAAAATCGATCCTATAGTTCTTCTAATAACCCGAGAAAAACATAAAAGTCAAATAATTTACAATACATTAGTTTAATTAAGAAAATATGTACTCACTTCCTTAAGGATTTTAATAAGAAATGTTGTTATTTTCACCGTACTCCAGCCGCAATCACTTGCCACGTCGCCATTTTCAAACAAAACGGCACATTTCGCTCAAATGTCAATGGGAGACAGTCAAAAGTGTGCTAACTACGGTACAGTGTCGCTATATTAAGAAATCGGTTTCCTACCCTTATTTTATTGAATCAAAAAATAAAGAAGGAACTGCCCAGGCTAACTCGGTGGGCTATGTCGGTGACTTTGGTTATCTGTCGGATGACTTCGTTTCGAATTCGATCTTTCAGAGAAACCCCGAGCATAGCCCTTTCCATAGCACGCTGAGCGACTTTAAATTTGTGGATCAGCCCCACCGTGAGTGTCCACGTTTCGGCACCGTATGTCATGACGGGTAGGACGCACTGGTTGAAGACTTTCGTCTTTAGACTCTGTGGGATTGGCGATGTGAAGACTCTACGTAGTTTCCCATACGCTGCACAGCCCAGCTGTATTCTTCTATTGGCCTCTTTCTCGAAGTTGTTTTTACCTCATTGCATGGTTTGCCCGAGGTAAACATACTCCTTAACAACTTCGAAAATACTGCCTTGAACTGCAATGGGCTCCGGATTTACGTGTTCATTGAACACAATCTTGGTTTTATCCAAGTTCATCCGGAGACCAATGCGTTGGGAAGAATCAGCTAGGCTACTCAGCATATGTTGCAGATCTTGCAGCGTTTCCGCCATGATGACGATATCGTCCGCAAATCGCAAGTGTGAAAGGTACTCGCCGCTAATATTAATGCCGTACCCCTTCCAGTCCAGCGTCTTAAACATATCCTCCATAGCATTTGTGAACAATTTGGGGGAAATAACATCCCCGATTTTGCTCGATTGCTCGTTCTATTGAACGAATGTTGGAGCATCGGAGATCGCCTCGAACTAGTTTGCCAATTCTCCTGTTTAGAGCATGCCTTTCTGACACAGTGACTGGTGGGCGTTCACGTCGTTCCTCCATAAGCTTGAGTGTTTCTTCCGAAAATTTCGACTTCGTGCCTTTATGCCGCATTGCGCAAAATCTCACGCCTTCCTCCCTGAGGATTCCGACTACATTCTCGAGGGCCTGGTCAATGTCAACGTCATTTGTGGTTTCCACAGCAACGAATCGGTTCTCCAGGTTAAACTGGAACTTTTCAGATCCCACTATAGTTTGGTGCAGGTTTGGTCGGAGCCTGGATTTCATTAAACGGACACGTTCGAGCTTAAAACTAATATTCAGAGAGCCTCGCACAAGTCGGTGATAGGGGTCGCAATACCGAATCATTTAAGCAAAACCGGTATTTTCGATATTGGCTCCAGACCAATACCGATAATCCGGTATTTTCGATATTTCCGGGATTAAGCTAAAGTTAGCAAATTTAGTATAATAAAGTTAGTTTGCGAAGGAATAGTAAGTAGGTATCTGACCTAAATGAATTTATCTTCTAAATAAAACAAAATTTTCAATAACACAAGGTTTATTATTTTGATATATTGGTAATCAATTAGATAGATAGAATATTCTTTATTGTATGCACACCAGGAATTACACATGAGTTCGTTCTTACCAATACTAATACTATACTAAATGCCCGTTTATTCCTTTATTAAAATAACTTACGTTAACTAGTTACTTTTTAGTGTTTGACTAGGAAGTAGGATTCCTACTAGGAAGTAAGAATCAGTTTTAAAAATAAAACGTTTATCAAACTTAAACAACTCACAGCAGTCTCAACATAAACAAAACGAACCAAAAAAATACACTTCTAATTAATTCTCATAAAACTAATAAATTCTCATAAAACATAAAATTAAGTCTGTGAGGGGGATGCTTTCCTCCTCAACAATGAAAAGATCAGAAGGGTTTAGTAGGATATATTTTGCTGCGCCAGAAAACGAGAGTGAGAGAGAAAACGTGTGGAAGCAAAAACGAGAGACCTGACGCGAGTGTTTTTCATTGACACTTGTCTGGCGCGGTGGCGAGAGGAGTACTTCATGTAGGATGCACTACAAGTCTTACTATGGTTTACTAATCATCAAATAATATTCTAATTAACAAAATAACAAAAATGCTTAAATTAAATTCAGTCCAAATCAAATTGAGTTACAAAGAGTTAATCAAAATATTATTTAATCTTCATTAAATTTTTGGTGAGCCTTATAATGAGATCGTAGAAACAGTAAAGTATCTAAACTTTTATCACTCAATCTTGATCCCAAATGATTACACAAGTAACCCGATGAAGGAAGTTCGGCTACTCGGCTCTCGCCGGATTTTTTTTTAAATTAAATGGCGCGTAACTTTTTCTATTTGTTTGTACAGTGCGTTTTTAAAGAGTAGAAATTAATGTTTTTGGAACTAACTTTTTTCTTTTACTGGCAACACGTAAAAAAAACTCCAATCTGTCATTCTATTGTAAACATTGTTACGTTTCGTGCGAAATCCGTAAAGTTTTCTCGTATTTCTTGTAGAAATTGATACCTTTCTAAGCGCAATGAACAGTACAATTCGCAGTGGGACTCGCGAAGTCATATACAAAGTGTTTATGAGATGTTTAGCGGAGTTTCGGGCAGGACAATTGCTCACCGAATTAGTGGACGTTTATAAACGAACAGCTGATCTAATTGGTTAGTTTTGAATTGATATAAATAGCTATTTATTAAAGGAGAACATTTTTAATGAATAAAATCCATTTAAGTGGATTCTATCGCAATATATTTACTTTTCATGAAATTTTGAGGTTATAAAATGCATCGGTTGCTTGACAGTCAGTTATAGCGCGCTGATTGAATTTGATACTTATCACGTAATTAATATTTTCAGGTTAATCGGAAAGTACAGTTCGACGAATAGTAAAGGAAGGACAAACAAATAAAGGGAAATTCAGCACTCCAGCTAAACGTAGAAAAGGACGTCCAAAAAAGGAATTGGACGACTTTGACAAGTGTGCAATCCGTCAGAAAGTTCATTTCTTTTATAGTGTAAAAAAAGAGGTACCTACTCTAAACAAAATACTTGCGATGATAAGGGAAGATATTGGCTATGACGGTAGTCGAGCGCATTTATATAAAATTTTAAAATCAATTGGTTTCAAATATAAAAAGTGTAAATCAAATAGACAGGCTTTGATGGAGACTACAAATATTTCTATAAAAAGAGAAAAATACTTGAGAGTAATAATGGTCAACCGTAACCTACCTGAAGAATTGCAGAAGGAAATCAAATATCTGGATGAAAGTTATATTCATTCGTCCTATAAATTAAAGAAATGTTGGCAGTCAATTGACACTGAGGGAGTTATACAAGACATATCAAAAGGGAAAAGATGGATTCTTATTAATGCAGGAAGCGAAAAGGGGTTTGTGCCAAACTCTCTTCTTATTTTCAGCGGCACAAATAAACAGGAAGATTATCATTCAGAAATGAATAAGAATAATTTCACGAAATGGGTTACAGAAAAGTTAATCCCAAACCTTCAATATCCATCCATAATTGTTATGGACAATGCGCCATATCACTCCATAATAAAAAATAAAGCTCCCACAACAGCGAGCACTGTTTCTGAGATCAAATTATGGCTGCAAGAAAACCACATAAATTTTGATCAGACACTCCGAAAACCAATGCTGCTGGAGTTGCTCAAAAAGAATAAACCAGAACCGATATATGAAATCGATGAAATACTTGGGGAGCATGGGCACACCGTGGTAAGGCTACCGCCTTACCACTGTGACCTTAACCCCATAGAGTTGATATGGTCCTTAGCAAAAAGGAAAGTAGCAGCACAGAATGTGGGGGCAAGAGACAAAGCAATTAGCCGAAGAAGCATTTGCCTCCATAACCACTTCTGATTGGAAATCATGTTGCGAGCATGTAAAAAAAGTTGAAAGGGAGTACTATGAAAGAGGACAAACGCTGTATCAAAGTATTGATGAATTGGTCATTCAAGTGGAACAAAGTTCCAACGAATCTGAATCGGGATCCGAAGATGAAGAATTAAGTTGCAGTTTGCCATGTACCTCGCGTCAAGACACTATTCAGGAGGCTGAGGAAAACATTTCTGGTGTTGAATATTTAGATTTTGACATGTTGGAAGATTAATTTCTTGAACATAAATCTTAAAATTACTTGTAAATAATTAAAATAAGTGATTACCTATTGTATTTTTTTTAATCGTATATATTATATTCATTCTATCAAACATAATAAGTAAAGATCAGCAGATTACAGTCTGTTTTTTCATTCAATGCAAAAAATATATATTGTCACGTTGACATCTCCATACAATTTCTTAGGCTGTCAATGTCTGAATGTTACTAGTACGTAAAAACTAAATAACCCATTTTACTTCCAAGTTAAATTGTGTATGGTACGCAGGTGTTTTTTTAGACTTTGCTCTTACGAGTAATTAAATTTTAATGTCTGATGTGATAAGGATTTTGGTCACATGCGTCTTCTATTCACGGTAGCTTCTATAGCAGTAACACCGCGTCATTTCTTTTTTCGTAGAATTAAAAAACGGACTATAGTTACGTAAAATATAATATGACTAGCTGTGCCACGCGGTGTTACCCGCGGTTTATTAGGAAAAATAAATTGTTTATTAGCAGTAAAAATAATCACTATCCACATTTTTAGAAGCAAAATAATTAAAATTTGAGCGTAGGAAAGATCAATTTACAAAATCTGATGACTGACAGAACGGGAAAGTTGATTATGTTGTCATAAATAATTGTTTTTTGTCTCGGGTCGTAGCGAGCTAGAAATCATTATACCTACTGCAGCACATCTCTGTAAAAAACATTGCGTGTGATTAGTGAGATTTGAATCCAAAAAAAAAAATCTTTTTAAGAAGATTTGAATCCAAATTTGTTTTTTATTTATTTTACTAAAATCGAAAATACCGAATATCCCGGTTTTTGTGAAATGAATACCGGTATTAATTAGACCAAAATTTGGCCCGGTATTCCGGGTATCCCGGTATTCCGGGTATCCCGGATTGCGACCCCTAGTCGGTGATCGCTACCGGTATTAAACCTATTGATCACTGAGACGTCTCTGAATATAGGCTTCTCGTCCGTTATGATGAAATCGATTTCATTTTTTGTCATAGTGTCGGGGCTCTGCCATGTCCACTTCCTTTGGGGCTTTTTCTTGAAGAATGAATTCATCAAGAATAACCCCTCCCTTTCGAGGAAGTTGACTAGCATTTGCCCCCTATGATTCCTGTTTCCATAACCATGGGATCCTACTACACATTCGTTGCAATATTAGTATTTGTAACTTTACAGTAAATATTGTTGTTTTTTGCAATTTAAGCTTTTTGACAATTATTATTGTTTGTTACTTATATTGACCTTTTTTATTATATTACAAAAGTGTGTAGGTACCTATGTGTGTATTTGTATGATTTAGAAAGAAAAATACGAACATTGTACTGTGGACAATAAATGAATACTTATTAAACAGTTATTATAATTTCATTACCCACTAAGGGGGTTGTGATTTGGCAGATACACATAGTCGATAACTGGGTGTCGGTAACTGGTAACTGTCGATGACTGGGGGTCGATTACTGGAGATTCGGTGTCGATGACTGGAGATTTATACACTTTTTCCTTTTTTGGGATTTTTTTCTAGTCCATGTATAGTTAATAAAAATAAAACATCCTATTCTTATCTCAAGAATATACCTTACCATACTCAATCGTTACTTTTGGTTTAAATATGACTAAATGATCTTTAATTTTGTAAAGAAGCCCACTATCTCCTAAAAGTGTCGATGATGAAAAGGAAATTACACAGGAATATATTATGTTTTCGTTCACGTGGAGTAGGTATGGCTTATACCTTCTTCAGGGAAGAGACCCACGGGGACATTATTGGTTGATGATAATAATGATTATGTTTTCGTTCATCGCCTCCGTCCATATGACTTTTTTCTTATTTACGTATGTTTATTTTATATTTATATATTTATTTCATATTTATTTAACATTTTAAATGTATGTGTATTAGATACAGAAATATCTTGTTTAATATTGTCTAGTTGCACCGACTACCCGTAATTTAGCTTCTCTATCTTTTTCCGTCAATGGTCTGGAAGAACTTACTTACTTTTAGTAATAAGGCCGCCAATTGTACTGTACTATATTTATTCTGGACCAGCAAAAACTGCTGCCCTAGCAGGTTATATTTTCCGACTGTTATATTTTATTATTGTAATCAAATTATTCATTTCAATTATTTGAATTAATTATTAGTTTATAGTATAATATAATGTAATTTATGCAATGATTTAATAAATAATTTTACAAAATTTATGAATATAATAATAACAAGAGTTTAATCTATGTAAAACTGTGACTTTATCTTACCTGGACATTTTATTTAATATAATATATATACCTATATCGATCTATCTGTGAATCAATTTATATTTAATTTAAATTTTACAATAACATTTTATAATTCTTTAAATCGGACATTATGGCAAGGTAAACATTGACATCTTTTATATTTTTATTTTATTTATGTTTACTTTTTTCACCAAATAATATTAACATTATTATTATCTGCGACTTTGAATTGTTAAAGTTTGCACGTGCACTACTTCGCATGCATCACTTCTTTGGGCTCTGCGCGCCGCTCACACTGGGTATCGGCAGAATACCAGCGCTGGAGTTTTCTTTTGAAACTCCCAGCACATGCTGAGTCGAAACCCATTTGCATTTGCCACACACACGTAGTCACGCTATTTATCCGCTCACATCCTATAGATAGGTACTTCTCCTATCACATAAATGCTTGTATTGCTTATGTATGTTTCTGTTTTTGTTTTGTCAGTGTTAATAATTTGCTGTTACTTTGTGATTTCATTTGTTGCTATATGTACGTGTGTGTGTCCTATGGAAATAAATCTTTTATCTATCTATCTATCTATATCAAATCAAATCATGGTGTACATACAATAAATAATATTCTATCTATCTATCTAACTCAATAGTGTATGAACAGGTTGACATTCTGTTCACTGTACCACTGCTTATTATAAATCGTTTCAAGATCAAAGGCTCGCGGGACCAATACGAAAATCAGCGAAAAAAGAATTCGACGATTGCGAAAGAAAATTCTACCAAAATGGCGAGAAATCATAGGTCAAAGCCTGTGATTGAAATTTTCTTCCGATAGAATTCTAGGCACGTCCCCGATTAGGTACACAAGTACGTACCACGTGCGGGTCGTGATCGCAAAAGGGGTTCCCGTATAAAAAGGCCGGCAAATCTTCGTAGGTCACTAAATAAATTGAATGTCCTGACTGCCTCGCCAACTTTACCGGCTATTCAAACAGCGGTTTCGTCGGTTACCCACACCTTTGTGGTACAGATACATTCGACATAACGTCTACCGTCACTTGTGTACTGAAACACGACTGAAACCAATGAAATATCACCGTACAAGAAGTTTTTGCCTACTCACAGAAGACAACAAAAACTTTTTAATTTTGAAACTTTCGTAGGCACTGTTTCCGCTGTATTCTATAGCAAAAAAAGGCGCGGTGTTTTCTTTTTTTTACCTGGCCTATAATGTGTCCCACTGCTGAATTTTTCTGGAAAAATTCCAGAGTTGTCAGGTCTTGTCAGCACCGTTTCCTCGACTTTGATGTCAGTCTTGTGGCAAGGTGGCAAGTTTCGACTGACATGACCAGCCCAGCTCCACTTTAATTTTTCCGTCTGGACGATCACGTCGAGTATGGTTTGTTTGCGTAGCTGTGAAGGCGTAGTGTGCCATTTCGGACACTGACTACCGTCCTGAAGCCCAAATAATGCCCTCCATCGCTCCCTGATAAACCTTAAGCCTAGACTTTTGTTGTTCGGTCAACGATCAAGTCTGGGAGCCACAGCTGAGAATGAGCAGGATACAGATGTCGACGAGTTTTCGTTTCAATATTGAATGTTACCCTTCATGGGATCTTTCATGGACCAGTAGCACTTCCAGGCGTTATCGATACGGCGATCGATTTCTTTGCCCTCGAAGCTTACTAACTGTCCCGAGTTGATATACCTACTCGTCAACATAATGTATGTATCTCCTGTACATCCCCCTTAATTTTGCGTTTGCGACTATTAGTGCGACTTGGGTTCGTTCATAGAGAGTACCTACAACCGACCTTAAGCTTAAGGTGTTAGATTTTTTTAATAACAATTACCGTTGATAACAACTTCCACAAAATACAATAATTTGACCTGGGTTTCAAAGCAGGACTGTTCTATGGTACCTAACTAGGCAAGAATATCACAAACATGAAAACCTGACTGAGGCCATTCGTAGAAATGTAAGGCGGCTGTGGGAATCAAACCCGCGATAAAATAGTATGCTTAACGTTTATCGATTCGAACCTACAATTCGTACCCAATGGCATTCAAATCTCAAAACCGTCTAATTTTGTACCTACTAAGCGACGAAATACGATTTAAATAAAATTAAAAACTTCGTCCCACACCACTATGTACCTAAGTTGAAGAGGTCAAAATTTTCTTTGGAAGTTTGAAAATTCTAAAACCTCCCACATGTGAATCGACTCTATCCAGTAGGTATGCTACTGTCGCTGGTAGCTGAGTAAATGAATGCTAAGATTTATTTTCCCTACAAAGAGGCGGCAACCTCCTTCCTTTCAAGCCAAATGAGTTCTCGTCTGAGGAACTAGGCTCTTCGAGACGCAAGGCGACATCCCGCCATCAATAGCCCTCACTTGACCCACTAAACTGGGTACATTCATGTCATTTCTCGTTTTCGCCCGAGCCGCGGCTTCAAAGGCCATATATAAAATGTTCACAAGGCACCGGGGCTGAGAAGGCAAACGGCAAACTATTGCAGAAGCTAACCTTAATTCAGTAGGTAAGTACCTACGGTGATTCTAAAACCCATTAAGATTGTGGAATTCCTAATGTGTTCAATATTTCGTGTGCAATTTATTGCACATGAAAGTAAATAGGAAACAATCAGTACAAAGGCTGAAGGGACTGTTAACCCTAAAAATAGGATTCCGTACCTCAAACGGAAAAAAACGCAACCCATAGGATCACTTTGTAGTCCGTTCGTCCGTAAGTATTACGTAAAGGAGTAAGTAGGCAAAACCCAACCTGCAACAGATAAATACGGTCAGCAACTTGCTACATTTTTTTTAAAGTCCAGCACAATGCCGTAGAGTCATCATCATCATTCAGCCACAAGAAGTCCACTGCTGGACATAGGCCTCCTCCATGGATTTCCAAAAAGACGGGTTGGAAGCGGCTTGCATCCTGCGTCTCCCTGCCACTTGTATGAGATCGTCTGTCCATCTTATGGCTGGTCGCCCCACGCCGCGCTTGCCGATGTGTGGTCTCCATTCAAGAACCTTTCGGCCCCATCAGCCACGTAGTGCCCGCGTGTAAAGGCTGATGTGCTGTCTGGTCTTTTTCTCTATCTGTCAATATATACACAGCGATGTCATTACGTAGAGCCACACTTAGCGGGAATGAAAAGCCTTCGAGTGTCGACATGAAGCTCTTTTCAAGAAAATCATGGTGCAATTATTTCCGCTACGTTCCTACTTATTTTTATTTTATTTTATTTATAAAAAAAAACTAACGGCTGTCAAAGGAATGCAATTTTGGACCTCAGCCCAATAGCCATGTGTGATACATCATAAAATAGGTCTCAGCGATCTGAATAAAAGTTACTATGACGCCAACAGCCAAATGATTGTCCTTTCGGAGTTATATTGTATTGAAAAAAAAAAACTTGCCGGAGAAAATCCTTTCGGAGTTATATTTTATTGAAAATGTTAGTTTTTTGTCAATACAATATAACTCCGAAAGGACAAACATTTGGCTGTTGGCGTCATAGTAACTTTTGTTCAGCTCGCTGACACCTATTTTATGATGTATGGCTATTGGGCTGAGGTCCAAAATTGCATTCCTTTGACAGCCGTTACATTTATTTTTTTTAGTTCTTCTGAAAACGGCTCATTGCACTTTACGTAAACGTGTAAGCTTCGCGATTCAATAAAAATACTTCTTGTGGTGCAGCATGCTATCACCTATCGGAGGTCGGCACGGAGTCGCTCGGAGACTAAGGGCCGGTTTCTGAATTGAGGATTTCACGTAAGTAAATACTTAAGTAACGTTCTGTCACGCTCTTTTCTGAGAAATTTGACGACAGCAATAGATTTAAGTAGTTACTTAGCGAAGTTCTGAAGTCAGAAATCGGCCGTAAAGAACAGCAATTCATTTTTTAATACGTAGGTATTATATCAGTGATGATTTGATGAGTTGTTTGATATTTATTTCGCACTATTTCATTATCCGCTAAGTAGCTGACTCATCGGATGCAATTCATCTCTTAAAATTAATCAACTGTTGTTACCTAATTGTTTGAGAACAAATTGCTTTCTTACAACAACCCTTCCCCCTTATTGGTTGACGTTATTCTGAGCAATAAGTGTAACGTCATAATTATTAGGTATTTCACACAGCGGATTTTTTATACAACAAAATATCTGATTAAACAAAAACTGTTACATGTTGTGAAGCCTTTTATGAACAGGGTTTTTTTCTAAAAAATGCAATTAGTGAAATTTAATATTAGCTAATTACACTTTGCATTTACAATTACTTCTGTCCTGTGGGTTTTTTTTTCACATCTATATTTTTCGAAATATTTCTGTATTTACATAATTTTAATTAATTCACGCTTTACGAGCTCTATGCTCTCGCAGCCTTCAGTAAACTGGTGTCCTTCGTGAAAGAATGTATTTTCTACTTAACAGTCCTGGTTTTAAAAACTAAAATCGCATTGGGGTTGCGACCGCAAGATCAAAGTGGGACTGGGCTTGCCATATCTGCCGCATGAGCGCAGAATAACTTAGGTAACCTTCAGACCGTCAAACCTTCAGACCACATTTATCAAAGTTTACTCATTTTATTGCAGTAGGTAATTAAAAATGTTAAATTGTCCGATTAATCCGGATTAGTTTAAAAAAATCTCAAATACGATGCTTGGAGTGAGCTATCACCACGACTTTCCCACTCAGCATGTTCGTAGCAACTGAGTGAAAACAGTTCTTGAAATAGATTCGCGTACACAATGAGCCGTTTTCAGAAGAACTAAAAAAAAAAAATATATGGCTGTCAAAGGAATGCAATTTTGGACCTCAGCCCAATAGCCATGTGTGATACGTCATAAAATAGGTCTCAGCGAGCTGAACAAAAGTTACTATTACGCCAACAGCCAAATGTTTGTCGTTTCGGAGTTATATTTTGTTGAAAATGTTAGTTTTTTTAGCTGAACAAAAGTTACTATTACGCCAACAGCCAAATGTTTGTCGTTTCGGAGTTATATTTTGTTGAAAATGTTAGTTTTTTTAGCTGAACAAAAGTTACTATTACGCCAACAGCCAAATGTTTGTCGTTTCGGAGTTATATTTTGTTGAAAATGTTAGTTTTTTTTCAATACTATATAACTCCGAAAGGACAAACATTTGGCTGTTGGCGTCATAGTAACTTTTGTTCAGCTCGCTGAGACCTATTTTATGATGTATCACAAATGGCTATTGGGCTGAGGTCCAAAAATGCATTCCTTTGACAGCCGTATTATTATTTATTTTTTTTAGTTCTTCTGAAAACGGCTCATTCGCTTTGAGTTCGTGTGCCGTCCACACTGTTGACGATAAATTATACGTAATCTTGCACGGGCCATATTAGACATCACATTTAAGGATCGTATACGAAACGTCTATATTCGACAAAAAATGAACGTCGAAGATGTAGGTACGCACACAAATTAAAAAGCTAACATGGAGATGGGCGGGACATTTGGTTAGGCGGGAAGACGGCCGGTGGACTAAGGTAGACACTGAGTGGTGGCCATGTCCAAGAACGGGTCAACGGTCGGTGGGCAGACCACCAGCCCGATGGGCCGACGACATTGTGAAAGCGGCTGGGATACATTGGACGGGACTAGCACTGGACCGGATGGGTTGGCGTGAATCAGAAGAAGCCTATGCTCAACAGTGGGCTCCATTCACGGGCTGATTAGATACACATATAATCCATACCTTGGCTTTTTTTTTTGACTTTAAACGACACTGAATTAAAAACCTTTAGCGGTAGAAAATTCGATACCGTTTGCAAATTTAGTACTAGCTAGCACTAAATTTGTGAACAGTTTCGAGTTTTCTAACGCTAAAGGTTTTTAATTCAGTGTCGTTTAAAGTTTCAGTGTCGTTTCAACATTTGTGTTGTATAGTAGTCCGTAAAGTAACCGGCCAATTGAAATAAAAATTATGGACAGTTAGTAGACGATTGGACTTGTCAGGCATATAAAGTCAATTACAGTCTGTTAGCTTTTAGAATATACATCGGGCTCTAGAGTAGGCTTCGGTTTTCTCCGAAAGCACACGAGTGTTAGGTATACTACTTCCTGATCT
The DNA here is from genome assembly GCA_947310845.1 of Yponomeuta plumbellus. NCBI lineage: Eukaryota > Metazoa > Arthropoda > Insecta > Lepidoptera > Yponomeutidae > Yponomeuta > Yponomeuta plumbellus. Next base: position 6,124,603 of record OX371211.1, on the reverse strand, counting down.
GTATAAAACTTTTCTTCACTATTTTGAAAAGTTATGTAAAGTTAGTGTCATATTAGTTCCGATATTGTTGTTGTTGTTACACTTTATTGCACAAAAGAAAATACATAATATAACTTAAATAACAGGTTTGTGATAAAAACAACGTGCAAAGGCGGACTCATTTCTAAAGAAATATATTTATAAGATATTTCTATTACACGAAATATCCGATTCTAAATGCTAACAGACTGTATCTAATCGTTTATCTATGGGTATGCGTAATTTAGAAGCAGTTCACTTTTTATTGTCATTGCAAAGACGACCGTAAGGTAACTGCGTAGGTAACCTAACGCATACTTACGTAGACCACGATTTTTAGGCGTTGGAGGGGTCTGGGTTAATCGCGCTGACCGTAATGTGGCCTCCACACTGCTCGCGAAGCTCGCTTGACCGAGGTTAGGCGAATACGATAGGTGTCTCCACACCTATCGTATTCGCCTTCGCTTAATTTATTAATAATTAGGCACTTCGTTTAATTTATTTTATTTTAATGAAATGTTAAAAATCCGTAATAAGAATTATTTTTCTAATTATTATTATTAATTTATTGACATTGTCAAATAATTCATCAATACTATTATTATTCTATAACTATATTAATCAAATTAAATTTAAATCAAAAATCTCTGTCTAAAATTAATTCTGTTGCTGGATTTTATTAAATATTGTCAACGTTCCTAATGTTTATTATAAAACTGCATGCTGCTTTTAAATTGCTGTGCCCTAAGTGGGTATCATGTATGAGACAAGCCGTAAATGTACCTACTACCTAAGCAACTACATGGTCGCAATAAAGATATGAATATGAATACTTCGCCCAACCTCGAGTGTGTAACTACGTACTTCGGTCAACTTTCCCGAGTACTTTGTCGAGGAACTTCGCGAGTAGTCTAGAGGAGGCATAAAAGGATCGTGAGGAAACCTGAGGTTTTCCAATGCCTAGGCGGAGATGTTGTACCCTACCTTCGCCACGCTGCTTAATCAGCTGCTTTTTTGTCCATATTCGTCCATTGCCGATCATTTAAACATTTTAGGTAAGTTCGCTCCATAGAAGCATGGGAAATAACAAAGAGATCAAAAACGCAGGTCGCAAACCAAAACTACAGTTTTTATCTAACCACTGGGCGCCATTTCATATAACTAGAACACGTCTTTTCTATGACCAATGGATTTACACTACAGAAGATTAACCCACAGGTAGGAAGACTGCTGCTCAATGTACAATTAATTGAGGACATGAGAGCCAGAGCGCCCTAACTGTTTATAAAAGTCAACGAGAAAAAATTGAACCCTAATTTAAATTGTAACTTTGGTAACTAAATCAATTTTTAATTTTTGATTTATTTTTAATAATTTTTTGCTGTCTTACGTACTTTTTATGTGAACTTTAAGTGATTTTGTTAACCCTAGGCATCTTATTCATTAACTAGCTTTCGCCCGCGACTCCGTCCGCGTGGACTTTACTTCAAAACTTTGCCACCCCGTTCACTCCCTTAAGGGTTAAATTTAGAAAAAACGGCGAAACACGTGAAAATAAATCTATATAATGTTCAATCAATTGTGTTGAAGACTATTTATTTTAAGTTTCAAGAAAACTAGACAACATTCTTTATAACTCCCATACAAATTTTGGCAACCCTTTTCGCCCCCTTAGGGGTTGAATTTCAAAAAATCCGTTCTTATTCCTTGCCTACATTATATTTAGACCCTCTGTGCAAAATTACAACTTCCTAGGTCCAACGGCTTGGGCTGGGCGTTGATGAGTGAATGAATCAGTCAGTCAGGACTTTGAATTTTATTTATATAGATTTATTTTCGGATAGGTATTGAAAAAAATATAGGCCACTCTGGCTCTCATAGCCTCTTGTCATAACAAAATTTAAGTCGTAGTATCATGAGACAGCTGCAGCCCTGGTAATTTACTGTTCATTAAGTCTAGTATGGTACATTACAGAGTTAACAATAAAATATTAGTTACATTACTACGTGTCCCATTTCTTGGAGACGTCAATGTATTCGCCATCGGGCGAGTTGTAATTCTTGATCGTGGGCGTCGCCACGGGGCCCTTCGCCGTGAATGGGATGAGCTGGAGGTCCGGCTGTGGAAACAGAGAGTAAATAAATGTGAGTGGTTGACCAAAAAGGGACCTCAAGGGAAAATAATTGATTTCGAGAAAATCACGCTTGAAGTTTCGTGTTTAAGCAGATTCCAATACTGCCTCGGCTCACAAAAAAAATCATAAAAAATTACTACGGCACCTAAAAATATTTTGGTTAGACCAAAACAAAGCTAAAATACCACAGATTAACAAAATCAAATAAAAAAAAGAACGGTTTCCAATCCCTCCAGGTCCCTTTTTGGTCAACCACTCACAAATAAGTAAATACCGTCCACACAACACAATCACTTATCTAGGATACCTCGCGCTATGGTAAACAGGCAAGCAAACATGGTAAGATCTATGAGGACACCACAAAATACAAACGGAGGTCATTTGTACGAACGTACCGCGGCTACCAGTGAGAATTGGACCCATCACCTCCGCCATGGTTATCAGACGTGTTACCGGTAGGCCAACGAGGCAGTCAAAATTGGTTTAAAGTGTAACAAAATCTGCGTCTTCATATCCCCGGTTCCTCGTCTAACAATTTGATAAGCGAGACAGCATCACAGATGTAGCAACAGGCTACAATAGTCAAGCTGTCTCGCTCGAACAATATAACATTTTTGTTACAATATAACATTAAAACAAAAAAACATTTAAACATTTACATACAGGCACATACATTGCTTCTGGCCCCACACTAGGATACCCTGTGTCGTGGGAACCAGAAACTTTGAGCTTGTGATTGAAATTAGAATTTTGATAAAATCTGTGCATAAATTAGTTTTGATAAATGTGGTTCAGCTTCATCTCTTTCATGAGGTTTTTGTCTCCTATAAGTCTCTTCACAAAATATTGATTTCAGTAAGTGTCTATCTTTATTATCAAACCACATTTTTCAACAGATCATTGTTTTTTTTTACAAAAATTCTTGATTATGCAAGTGAGACAGCATATCAGCCGTAACAGCAGAGTAACCCCGGTTTCTCGAACGCTAACAGTCTGTTAATCTACTGTTAACAGCTGTCAGTTGTTTTTTTTATGCACTTGTGACAACTAAGAATGTTAAAGTACAAGAAACTGGCTGTTAGGCTGTCTAGTTTATCAACAAGTTGTTGTCAATAACACATCATATCATGCTGGAGATCCTGCATTAGATTCTGGCTGGGGGCTGATTTCTTTTGATTTAATTTCCTTTGATTTTCCTTCAGTTTAGCTGATAACTTCCACACATTGCCTTTTCTCAGACAGTATGGGCATACCATACCTACTTAGCATGTGTCTCCACAGTGGTTTGGCCATTTCGAGCACCTTAGTGTGATTTTTAATTCAATGCAAAAAAAACTGTCACATTGTTATATCAATGCAAAACAAAGGCTGTCAATGCCCGAGTGTTGCTAGTAGAAAAAATCAAATAATTTAATTTGTGTGTGCTACATAGGTTTTTTTTTTAGACTTTGTTTCTATGAGTAATTAAATTTTAATGTCTTTGATGATGTGATAACGATTTTGGTGGCATGAGTCTTCATGAGTCTGCATGGTAAAAAAAATCTAAAGAGTAAACTATATTGTTTACCAGTAACACCGCGTATTTTTTTTTGCATCGAATTAAAAAACGCACTTCAGACACTTTCCACTATTTTTTCCTACCCCCATTATACTTTATGAAAATCCTCACTATGACAGCGCCTTAGCCCTCAGATGCCTCATACATAAGTTACGAGAACAACTCGGACACTTTTTCTTATGTTGTTTTCCTATAACCATTACACTTTACGACAGTCCTCACCATGATAGCCTCGTTGTACAGTTCCTCGGACACCTCATAGAGCTGGTCGAGCGCGCGCCGCTGAGCCGCCATGATGCGGTCGATCTGCGCCACATGAGCTATGTATTCTTGCCGCTTGTAATTAGCCCACTCCTTCTGTAGTGAGGCGCGTGCATCCACTTGCTCGGCCGTCAGCTTCACCTGTGGCCGCTGACGTTTTCTGGGGAAGAGAAGTTTTTGTTGTAGTAGTTGCAGTTAGAACTGAGGTTCCTGCCCTTAGCCTCATTGTTGGGTCAACGTGTGTAGTGAGCACTTATGTTTGTATACCTCAGACACTAGGGTTTGTCCTTCCTTTCCTTCACTGTTAACAAGACTTACCCTGCCTTGATACCTTGATAATCTAGGATATAGATTATAGTTGACTCGGAAGATGTCGGTATGCCATATTAACTTGCCTACAACCTATTCTCAGATATAATTCCTACTATCCTATGCTTACTTTCTAATGCCAAATATACACAAAAAAATCATAAAACATGGTGGAGCTGTTTCGGATAAGTTAGATAAAAAACACCTTTTTATTAGATTGATTTTACTTTTCCACACAAACATATAGTGAAACTTAAATAAACAAAGGCCTTGTAGCCCCGTTAAAATTTTTGCAAGTTGATATTAATATTAAAACTCTTTATTGTATAAGAACACAAAAATTGCTATCATTTGACATTTAATGAGTTTATACAGTGTATCTAGAAAAAATAGCAACTTGTTATTTCGCTTGCCCCAGAGAATAGTCCTAATAGTTAAATTAACGATTCGATTTCTTTTAGGTTCCTAGATATACACTCTATAAACACAGTAAATGTCAAATGAAACCTATTTTTTTTCTAACTTATGCCAATAACATTTAGTGTGAACAGGTAAAAAATAACAAAATATACTTTACATTCATTTATGTAATTAAACTGTAGAGCAACAGCATTTTACAATTGTTTCACTTTTTCATCTCAATTAGGAACGATACAGTAACCGCACATTGCGACTGTTATATTGAGGAATGTCTAGAACTTAGATTTAGTAAAGTAGATTATTAGCAACTTACATTTTACTGCTCCCAGGATTTCGTATCAAAAGTGTCTTATTAACTTTCATGAATATTTTGTAGAAACACGATCTAACCTAAGGGCCTCGCCTCACCAGGACGCCATGGCCACGTCGCCAGCGACCGTATCCAAGCAGTTAGTATTGAAATGTATGGTGCCTACCTCACCTGGCGACTATTGGCGACGTCGCCATTCAATACAAACTGCCTGGATACGTGGCTGGCGACGTCGCCATGGCGTCCCAGTGAGGCAGGGCACTAAAACTATCTTTATGATTGTTGCGTTTTATTTCCAGAAAGAAGTAAATGTAAATGAGTCGTACTGACACTGTTACAAAAAAAATTCTTTCGAATTAACACATCCATGTGTTTTTTTTTAATAAACCGTTTTCCAAAAAATCTGAAAAAAAATTACAAGCATAGTACATCACTTACGGATGTGAAAACACTAACACAGTCGTAATAATGCTTTATAACTTTGTTACCCGGGGCAAGAGATTTGTGGAGCAGGCTTTAAATTATTTGGTCTTACTTACTTGGCCTCATCCATAAGACTAAGTGACACCTCCACCTCGTCTATGGGCTTCAATTGACGTGCGTTTTTCTCCAGACGCCGGATTTGCTTCTCAATTTTTCTCCTGCGTCGTTCCTCACGAGCTTTGACTATGGCAGGGTCAATCTTCTTCTTTTTTTTCAATGGTTCTGCACTGAAAACATAATAGGTAGATAGTGAACACTTTACAGCACCCTAATATAGTAGCATACATTTTCTTAGACCTAAAATCTGATATTGGCTATAATATTTAAAGCTCAATATAATTTATTTATTTATACATACAACAAATAAGTGACAAACGTGATCTACAGATCCTCAGTGACTTTTGAGTCCCGCGAAACCGACTTTACGAATCCTTATTAGTTTGGCAGATTTACAAATGTAGTTTTTTGAAATAGTAAACACTATCGACTTACACTTACCACAGTGGAAGTGTGAGGTTGAATTGAAGAGTTGGAGTTGTGCTAACATTTCGAGATATTGCCTGCAGTTTTGCAGCAGGATTTATGGAAAGCCTGGAAGAGAATATCATAAAAATTTGATTTCTTTAAGGTTATGTTGGCACTGGACTTCCAAATAGGTAAACAAAATTGGCTATATAATGGAGATTACCTTGTAAATTGTCTAAGCACTGACAAATTAAACATATTTACACCTAAATTTAGGATGTATCTTTAGTATTTTCGTCTCAATTTAGGTACGTAATTTTTGTTCCAGTTTGATTGACAAATGACAATTGACCACAGAGTAAAGATGGGCGATTATGAATGATACTAATCATATCATTCGACTATGGCAATCATTCGACTTAGTCGAATTAGACATCCAGATTAGTAACTAACGTTCTGTAGCCTAACCCCTAACACTCGTATTATTAAACCGCTAACGCTATAGGTAGGTACTACTCGTCGTCGACTCGTGTCGTTCCGCCGCAACTCGGACTTACTCGGGAATCATTCAAGCAGATGCATACTAATTTGGTCGACTCGAGCGCTTCCGTCGTGAATCGGAACGATTCGGGGTTCAATGTTTACGGTTTTATCGCTTGCTTCCACTTTGAAGCAAAAGCCAAATTCAACCTTACATCAAGGAGTTAAGAGTAAAATCATAAAACGTTGTGTGTAGCTACGAAATTTCGCGCGTAAATTACCGCCATTTTTCTCCCAGTAAGTAATACAGAATACAATTTGACATAGTGGTTAGTGGTTACTAATTAGTGGTTTCATTCGATTATCAGGATTAGTGATAACTAATATTGAAGTCGAATACGAACGTTAGTAAGTAGAAGATTAGTCGACTTATAATTTCATTCATAATCGCGCATCGCTACCACAGAGCACCATTGACAGTAGTAATGATGTGAAACTGAAACGGTTCTATGTAAACCGGCAAAAAAACGATTATTACAAAGCCAATAATAATCGATTATTTCAAAAAGAATCGATAACGATTACTCGGTTGTGTGGTCGGTAACCAAGTAAACAATTTTCTGGGATGAAGCCTTTTTTTTAAAGGTCGAGATTTAATGAACAAATCGTATTGATTTGTTCTTTGTAACTGATATTTTTTTAAATATTTTGGGAATATGTGTTGAAAAAAAAATCAGTTTAAATCACATCAAAATATTGATATCATTATTTAAATTGGCTCAACTGTTACCGCCTCGCCACGTGGCGGTTTTTCACAAAATAAATTTAAAGGAAGCCGACGCGGCGCAAACACGCCAGTGAATTTGGCTCGCAGCTCGTCTCATTCTACTACTATGTACCTAGATCACGCAATTAAAGAAGTGAATCAATCAGTATTTATCAATCAGTAGTTTAGAATGGATTTATAACGAGATGATCCTGCATCACTTAGGTAGGTACCTATTCTAAATACCGGTGGAGATGAATATTCTGAGGACACTTCGAGTGATGAAGGGTAGTGTTTATGTTGTGCTGCATTAGGTTTGTGTACCACGTTTTTTTTTCTATTTAAAGTATTTTTGTCGTCTAAGTTTTATTATTGAAATAAATGCTTTTTACTAAAACCAAGATTGCCTTCGTGTGTACCGACACTATCTAAGCGAACGGACTTTACCCAGTATCAAAGGTAGACACCGAGCCAGCGGGTTAATTACATAAGTACAAGACATAAGTAATCAAATCGCTCGTAGCCTGGGCTGCCTCAGTGATCTTAAAACGATCACTAAGGTTTAGCAACATACGGCGCGTTCAGTCCATGGATGGGTCACCCGGTCACCGTCTAGTGGCATTTTTCCGAGCGGTTCCGTGCTTCGCAAGGCGCGTTAAGCAGTTGGTGCCGGCTGCCGTCGATAGATAGCAGTCGTTTATAAGCCAAGTCAGAGGCCTTAGGGCGGCTTGAAAACTTTTGACAGTAAGACAAGCCACTAGTCTTACAAGCCTCCACCAATCCGGACTTGGCCCCCGTGGTGGAGTATGGCCTATACCTTCCTCAGGGGAAGAGACCCGTGCCCCTCGGTGAGGACATAATGTGTTGATGATGAAAGATATATTTTGCTAGAATCCCATATCTGGGTAGCATTAAAATTTGATTGATGTTAAAACTTATTTTTATCAAAAACTGTAGGTAAGTACTTAAAGAGGTGACTAAATTGTATTTAAAACTGCCTTAGGTCCTCGGTCATGGGTCCTAAAAATCACTACTAAGATGATTGAGAGAATAGTCTGACACTATTTACAAAAATAATCTGTTCGAACGTAGTTAGCGTGAATTTTTACGTTCGTTAGTTCGATAAATCTTAATGCCGGCGCCAGACATAGCTTCAAATATTTGAACACATGTTTGGCGCGAGACTTTGATTAAGTGCGAAGTTTGAAGAAACATTTGCGCTTTGAAATGCGGTGTCGGTTTTTTAGCGCACATCAAAGCGTTCAAAGATGACTCGCGTCCTCATAGAGAAGTGTTTGCGAAGCATGTCTGGCAGGTTGCGCCGTGTTCAAATATGTTTTCAAAGCGTTGCAAAGTCTTCAAAGATGTGTTCAAATATTTGAATATAATAGGCATAAGCATGCTAAAAAAGTATAAAAATAAAGCAAATGTAAACCAGGCCTTACGTTACTACTTGCTTATAAATAGGTACTGACATCAGGGTAAATACCTGGGCAGTAGCTAACTTTCATGGTTCGACGTAAATTCCTGGCTGCCTATGTCACATCCTCATTACTCAGATAAAATTGATGATTTGTATTCAAAAAGAAGCTCGTAACATTTCCCATAAAACTAATTGGCTGTCACATTACTTTGACGAACTCTGAAACAATACAGATGCTGCACCGATTTTGTTTTTCCGACATTTTAAGCTTATCTGGTTCCGTAGCACAAAACAATAGTACTGTATGACCTTACCTTTGCACCAATCCGGACTTGGCCCCCGTGGTGGAGATGCCTCCAGCAATCCGGACTTGGCCCCCGTGGTGGAGTATGGCCTATACCTTCCTCAGGAAAGAGACCCGTGCCCCTTGGTGGGGACATAATGTGTTGATGGTGATGACCTTACGTGCCCTAGAAAACATAACATAAACATTTACATACAGGCCCATACATTGCTTCAGGCCCCACACTAGGATACCCTGTGTCGTGGGAACCAGAAACAGCGACGCCACAAACATGTAAACATCAAAGATCTTTTCTTAAGAGTTTTTTTTCCTCCCCAGCCGGGATCGAACCCGCGACCTCTCGCATGGTAAGCAGATGCGCTAACCGCTACGCCACAGAGGTCGTCAGAAAACGGAATTCATCTTGAACGACTCACTTCGAGACCAGTCTCCACAATTTCTGTCATAAATTTCGAATATTTCCAACTTGAATCTAAAAAGTAGGGAAAACTCGTTATTGAACCACCAAACTCGTTATTATAATTTATTTAGCGTAGAGAGCACCGTGTTACACGATACCCTAAAGGTAAGAAAAAAAAGGCTATTTGACAGGTATCTGAAAACCATCTCAGTTTCTTTGTTAAGTGCTCAGAAAGGAGTAATTTTAAATTCTTTCGTGTACCTATTTCTTCCAAAAACACAAATAAAAAATTACTTTTAAAATAAGCCGCTAAAACGCCATCTTCAGGAACATGACCTCATGCATGTCGTCAGGTCAGTATAAGAATGACTAGAATGACAGACGCCATTTTTACTGAGTTGTGACGTCATCATAGATTCGGCCAATCCAGGCCGTTTTCGATAAAATGGCTACACATGGAAAATTATCAAATGTTATCCTGGTTTTTTGACAAAATGATCCTTTTTTTTCGAATTCTTCTTCGAACCCATAAATTATACGAATATCTTTTAGACTTTTTTCCACACTGTCAAAATATAGCCTATTGCATGGACTGGGTGTAGTCGTGTATTTCCCATACATTTCTGATGACCTTGCCTTGTTGTCATAGCGGTATCCGATTCATGGTTCGGTTTGGAACGAAGGCATGTGTTATGTGGAAGTTATTGTATCACTATGATAGTTAGATTGTGACCTCTAGGTTGTGATAGATTGACGCCTCTGTGGCGCAGCGGTTAGGGCGTCTACCTACCGTGTAAAAGGTCCCGGGTTCGAACCCCGGCTAGAGACAAAAGAAAAACTCCTTGTGTTGGATGTTTACAGTTTGTGATGTCGCTGTTTCTGGTTCCCACGACACAGGGTATCCTAGTTTGGGGCCAGAAGTAACGTATGTGACTCTAAGTAAATGTTTAGGTATACTCGTAGTTATTATGTTTCGTATTGTTACCCTTATTTTTATTTACTAATCAAAGTCATTATTAAGATATATTGAAGTATCAATTCTCGTGAGGATCGGCACGTCGACGCACGCGCATTGCTAAGTCACGTACTAAACGAAGGCTCCGTTAATTTGGTGCTGAACCATCTTCCGACGGAACCATAAATATTTAAATCATCTCATTAAGCAGCCACAATGAAGCAAATATTTCAACCAGTCAGTTATCCTCAAGATGCTGTATGATCGGCACCGCCGAATCGCTCTTTCCTTTATTTACTTTTCGACCGGTTGTGTTAGCACACGCTTCTATGTGGCGACTTATTGTTAGAAGTCTGTCAGTGCAGTTGGCCAAAGTGATTAGCAAAGAACTAATATGAATAGATCAGTTTTGGAGGCGAATGTGACGTTGGAGCAGATAGCCAATGCTTTGAATCTGAATATTTCGAACTCTACAAATGGGAGTGATCTTGCGGTGACTCCTGAGAAGCTCTTCAGCCTCTATGAGGCTTACAGGACGAGGGAGCGGGAACAGCTCTTGCTGTACAAATCTGTGGCCTATGTACTAGGCACGCTGATTATCTTGAGCAACTTGACTGTGGTTATATCCAGCGGGCTTATTCTTAGAAAGGGTAAGTAAAGTAGTTTTGTTGAAGGCAGGCTCCTGTAGTCCCGTTGGCCCCGTAAGTCTTGGCCCCTTTATGGGGACAACGGGACGTCATTAAATTTTCGTTTCCTTGTCCCCTTTGCGGGCGTCGGGGACAACGGACAACAGGCCGTCAAAATTTTACGTGTCGTTGTCCCTACTAAATTCCGTTTGCACGAAAAGGACAAAATAAAATGAAACAAAATATTATGTTGTCAGCTTTAATTGAAATAAAAAAAAAGAAAAATAATAATAATAATAACGAATATAGGTAGGTATTTAGTAGTTTCTAAATGTACTTACATGCACTTTTTACAATTTCATCAACGATAAGATAAGATAAGATAAGAATATTCTTTATTGCACATAAGAAACAAGAGACAAATAAAACTTACAATTAAAGAAATATATACAATAGGCGGTCTTATTGCTAACAGCAATTTCTTCCAGACAACCGACAACGATACCGTTTGACTGCTTTTAATTTTGATTTTAATTTTAATAATTTTAATTTTGTATGTAATAGAAAGCTGTTTAAACGGCTATGCCACGTACAGTCGACAGGACATACCCATGGACTCTACCCCGTCGCATTACGGGCGATTTTGCAACTAAAATGTGAAGGTTGACGTGCTGTTGACTGTACGTAACAGTCGGCCCCGGAATTACCGTTCATGCTGACTGGGCATAGTGTGTATGCTGGTTAGAACGATATCTTTTATGGTGAAGGCTTGTAAGACTAGTGGCTGTGGCTGGTCTTACTGTCAGAAGTTTTCAAGTCGCTTGTGTATTAAAGCCTCTGACTTGGCTTAACGACTGCCATGTAATGACAACGTCCTTTCGTCATCTGGACACACAAAGATTTTTATGCGGGTCCAGATAGTGAAAGCTAAAATAATAATTTTTATGTTTTCACCAACTGGACACACTCTGTTTTTTTGCAGAAAAGGGTACAGTCAGGTTGACAATCGTCTCGCTTCTACGCTAGTCGCGAATTTTTAACTTCAAAAATCGCGATTTAACTTGATCGCTACATAAGGCGTGACTGGAACAATAGGGTAGTTTCCAGGGTCAAAATAATTTAATTTTATTCAGTCCGTATTTTAGATTATAAAAAAATATTGGACACGTATTTTTTCTTTTTTCGATTAAACAAAAAATAACAAAGATATAGCCCATTAAAGTTAGGTGTGACGTCACTCCGTGCTAAAAAATGCAGCACGGCGTGACGTCACACGTAACTTTAATGGGCTATATGTTTGTCAGTTTTGGTCTATTTTTTAGGGCAACTAGCCTATTGCAGGTTTCATTTATAGCTAAATAGAGAAATACAACAACGATGTCATTCATTCATTATTTTTTTATATGATGATTCTCTAACCATGTTCAACAGGTGAATCGCCAGCCTTACATTCAGGAGGTACCTAGTGGGTTCGTTCCGGCGTTTACCAATGAATTTGTTTTCTAAGTTATGTACAGTCACGAGCAACAATATGTAACACTGTCACATTTTCTAAAAATCTTAACTTAAAACTTTCAAGAAAGAAGTGTACGACAATTTGTCCTAAATTATGTAACCAATGGTTAGATAATTTAGGACAAATTGTCGTACACATGTGCAGTACAAAACAAAAGATGTACGTCGTACAAAATGTGACAGTGTATACATATTATTGCTCGTGACTGTACCTACTTACCTACATTTGTGACGTTGTGATAGTAATGTCACTCACTAAATGAATGAACTCCCCGCCCCTCCTATAGATCTAGGTTAATGTATTTCCGTATACTTATGCAAGTTTATTATATCTCATATCTATTTACTTTTTCTTGCACTACCTGTCGCCAGTCTCTATAAACCAAAGGTTTACTGGAAGAGAATGCTTCCTGCATTAAGCACGCCCTTGTACACACAAAATGGTGCAATCAAGAATTTTAATAATAATAAATGTGAAAGAAAACATCGTGAGAAAATCTGAGTCTCTGAGGTGTCCACATTGCTCAGCGCTTGAAATTGACAGTCCGCAGGGGGCACGCATGAATCGTATGATAAATTAAGTCCTGCCCTGAAATGAACATAAACTTAAACAATTTACATACAGGCACGTTCATTACACTGCCTCTGGTTCGACACTAGGATACCCTGTGTCGTGGGAACTAGAAACAGCGAGCATGGCCCTAAACATCCAAGACCTGGGTTTTTTTATCCCCACCCGGGATTCGAACCCGGGACCTGTCGCATAGTAGGCAGATGCGCTAACCGCTGCGCCACAGAGATCGTCAAACGTCAATGGGATGGATATAGGTAAATAAAAAATCCATTTGTGTGAAATTTACAGTGATTATACTAGTCGCCTAGGTTCCCGGGTATCAGTAAAGCTTGGGCTTTATATCTACTGCCGTCGTAAGAAGAAAGGCCATAAATTCAATTTTTACCATACATACTTGAGCCATTACAAACATGTGAACTGAGTCATAACATTTGTATCAGACTTCTCTCTCACACTTAAAGGAGGCATATCAGGCATATCGGAATTCTCACTCGCACTTTTATGACTCGGTTCGCACGTTTGCAATGGCTCAAGTATAGTGAGAAAGAGTAAGTTGTATTTAAATAAATAACACTTATTAGGTTCTTTTTCACAATCTGCAGATAAAGTTCTGGATAAGCTATCCGTAACCAGGGCTGCCGTTTGTTCTAAATTTGATGCCATAAACGAACACACGAAATATAGGAAAATGTATCTCTTTAGACGAGCAATTCTTTTATATATGTATGTATATATATAATCAGAATCTCGAAAACGGCTCCAACGATTTTCATGAAATTTTGTATTCAGGGGGTTTCGGGGGCAATTAATTAATCCAACTAGGTTTCATTTTTATAAAAACGTCGTTTTAACCGTGTTTTAAGGCAAAGAAATAACTGCTACACGAGAAGAAGATAATTTTCGCAAACATCTGTAAGGTTGTCATAGCCTAAGTGGGAAATAGGACCATACCGTAAACAGAAGACCCTGGTTCGAGACTTGACTTTTCTTTTTTTTTCAAGTTCTTTCTTTTGTGTGAAAACCTGTTATCAGGAGCCCTTTATCAACGCACCTAATTACTATCCAAGTGCTTTTTTTTTCTAAAAAAATACGAAAATTATTCAGGACAATGCTCCATGCTCGGCTTCGCCTCGGCCCACATTTCCACGTTCGTTCATCAATGCCTCTTTTGCTGGACGCTGCAGTAATGTACAGTCACGAGCAATAATATCTATACACTGTCACATTTTGCACGACGTATATCTTTTGTTTTGTACTGCACATGTGTACAACAATTTGTCCTAAATTATCTAACCATTGGTTACATAATTTAGGACAAATGGTCGTACACTTCTTTCTCGTTAGTTTTAAGTTAAGATTTTTAGAAAATGTGACAGTGTATATGTCGTAGGACGATTTGATAAATTGGATTTTCGCAAAAATCCTAGGTGTATCGCGAAAACACGGATTATTGGATAATAGCTTTGACATTTCTCAATTTTACTGAAAAAAGATAGGGCTTTTGCAAAAACGCGAGTTCTTTTAGTAAGATTTTAGTAAGACAGTCCACCACCACCTCGAGACTGAAAAGCCTCACCTACTCTGCCTCACCGAGACGCAGATCGGATGTCCGTCAGACACGGCATATTTGCATTACCCAGGGTATACCCTGGAGCACAAGTTTACACCACACGCTGGAGTCTGTGTATATGCTCGTGATGACATCTGTTATCGGCGTCTCCGTAACCTTGAGGCTCCCAGTTTTTCCACCCTTTGGCTCCTGGTGGACACGGGTTTGGACCAAATTGTCTATGCCTTAGTCTACCGGTCGCATAGTGGTGATCAGGAGACAACCAGGCTATTTGAACATCTCAGTGATGCGGCGGATATGGCTCAGCAACGGTACCCGCGTGCAGAGTTGGTATTTCTGGGGGACTTTAACGCCCACCACGAGGAGTGGCTGTTCCCATACCGGATCACCGACCATGCGGGGAGAGAGGCGCGCAAGTTTGCGTTATCGCTAGATCTAACCCAACTGGTCGACCAACCAACTCGCATTCCGGATGTCGCTGGCCATACACCTAATTGCTTGGACCTTCTGCTGACAACTGATCCAGACAGGTACAATGTTTCGGTATCGTCCCCTTTGGGCACTTCTGACCATTGTCTGGTGAAGTTTGTGTCAACACATTCTCCGCCCGATCTTAGCCCGAGAGGCTCCCGGCGAGTTTGGCGATACAAGTCAGCAGATTGGGATGAGATGCGCCATTTTTTCGCTTCTTATCCTTGGCAGCAAGTCTGCTTCTCTGGTGATGATCCGTCGAGCACCGCGATAGCCATTGCCGATGTGCTACGTCAGGGCATGGAGTACTTCATCCCATTCTCTGATGTCGCACTTAGTGGTAAAGCTCGCCCATGGTTTAATGCCGAGTGTGCCAGCGCTGAGGCGCTAAAGCATTCGGCTTACCAGTCTTGGGCTGATGCTCGGAATCGCAAAGCTCCGGATGTACACGTTAAGAAGCAGACGTTTAACAAGCTCGCCAAGTCCTGCAAGAAGGTTCTACAGAAAGCTCGCTTCCTCCACGTTGGTCGTATCGGAGCTAGACTTGCTTCGTACCCCTCGGGGAGTAAAGCATTCTGGTCCCTCGCCAAGTCGGTGGAGGCGAATTTCTGTCGCCCATCATTGCCGCCGTTGCTGAAACCTGACGGTTCGCTTGCCCACACTGCGGGAGAGAAGGCAAATTTGTTCGTTTCTCTCTTTGCGGAAAATTCACGTCTTGATGCTGGTAGTGCAGTACCTCCCTCGATAAGTGGATGCGAAACTCGGATGCCTGAAGTCCGTATCCACCAGAGAGAGGTCCTTAAAGCATTACGCTGTCTTGACGTGAATAAGGCCAGTGGTCCCGACGGTATACCAGCAATAGTGCTAAAGGCCTGTGCACCTGAGTTGTCTCCTGTACTAACACGCCTGTACCGCCTTTCCCTGATGAAAAATCAAGTTCCGGAGTCATGGAAACTTGCTAACGTGCAGCCTGTGCCCAAAAAAGGTAGTCGTGCCGACCCGTCGAACTATCGACCAATTGCAATCACCTCCATACTGTGTAAGATTATGGAGCGTGTATTGAACACCAAGCTCCTCGCGTACCTAGAAGGTAACGATCTCCTTAGTGACCGACAATATGGTTTTCGCCGAAATCGGTCTACTGGGGACCTTCTGGTGTACGCCACGCATATATGGGGCGAAGCCATGGAAAAGCACGGAGAGGCTCTAGCTGTGTCGCTCGATATCTCCAAGGCTTTCGATAGGGTTTGGCATGACAGCCTCATTAGCAAGCTACCTGCGTACGGAATCGCGTCTGGTCTGTGTTCTTGGATCTCCGACTTTCTGAGGAATCGGTCAATTCGTGTTGTTGTGGACGGTTGTTCGTCGGACTCGATGACTATTGATTCGAGTGTTCCTCAGGGGTCAGTACTCTCCGCGACACTTTTTTTGCTGCATATTAACGATCTGCTGAAACCCGGTACATTTGGGTACGCAGACGACAGCACAGTCACGGAGAGTTACGTATCCAACGCTCGAACCAGTAACGCCGAGATAGTGTCTCTCAGGGAAGCCATGGTAGAGCGCACGAACGAAACCTTGAGGGCCGTGTCCGTTTGGGGCGATGCCAACTTGGTTAAGTTCAACGCCACCAAAACACAGGCGTGTTTATTCACTGCAAAGAGGAGTCCATTTACATCGACTCCTACTTTTCAAGGTGTATCCGTACCGCTAACCAATCACCTTGAGCTGCTGGGTTTGGACCTTTGTTCTAACCTAAACTTCGGCCGTTGTATTGAGTCCAAAGCGAAGACTGCTGCCAAGAAGCTGGGGATCCTGTTTAAAGTGCGGCGGTATTTCACACCGGGACAGCTCTTAAGTCTTTACCAAGCACAAGTCCGCTCGTGTATGGAATACTGCTGTCACCTCTGGGACGGCTCGGCCAAATATCAGTTGGCTGCTTTGGACTCCGTAGAACGTCGAGCGCGCAAGCTAATTGGTGATGCTCCTTTGGTAGAGGCCAAACTCCAAAGCCTCGAACACCGACGGAAGGTAGCCTGTTTGGCGGTATTTTACAGGATACATTTTGGAGAGTGCGCACGGGAATTACATGATCTTATCCCGCCATCTCCTTTCCATCACCGGACAACCAGGAGAGGGGAGCGACTTCATCCTTATGTGGTACAGACACCTTTTGTGCGCACGAAGCGTTTCGCCTCGTCGTTTCTAATGCGCACCGCTAAGGAATGGAATTCGCTCCCTTCCTCTGTTTTTCCGGAAAGGTACAATTTGGGTGCCTTTAAGGCTAGAGTGAATAGGCTCTTCCTGAACCAACGAGGAACATCGTCGGCTCCATCTTCACTTACCATCAGGTGAGATCGGGGTCAATCGTTGGTCAGTTTTTAATAAAAAAAAAAAAAAAAGATTGAATATCATGAACTCTGATTGGTTTGATTTTGGTTAACAGGCCAACACTTTGTTGTGATTGGTCCCTAGTTTTTCTTGTTGGTTTCAGGTATTTTGTCATAGAGTTATAGTATACTTACTTATTATTATTGAATACTAGCTGTTGCCGGCGACTTCGTCCGCGTGGGTTTCAATTGAGAAAAGTGTTTTAAAATAATATACTATATGTGCACATTTACATACATCTTTATTTTGCCTAGCATTCGTCGAATAATAATCGAAGCGACTATTAACGACCGACGTCTACCCGCGTTCGGGTTGCCCACTTGTCGACTACGTACAGTCGACAGCACGTCAACCTCCACATTTTAGTTGCAAAGTCGCCCGTAACGCAACGGAGTAGAGAGAGAGAGAGAATACTGACTGTACGTCCTGCCCCCTACCTATTAGAGGATTTTCTACATTTTTGAATCCGATACTTTAAACTGAGAAGGATATCGCCAATAATCATTATTAGGAACTAATAACCTAAATACAAAATTTCATTGAAATAATGTAGGTTTTTTATATTTTTATTTAAACTTCCAATCCTCTTTTATCTCCTAAGGGATTGAATTTACAAAAAGGGATGTCAGCAATAATCGTTATTAAGAACTTATAACACAAATACAACATTTTATTGAAATAACTTTAAAAATCAGAGAACTATCATAGGTACTAACTTCGCACCCCTCTTACTCCCCTTAAG
Source organism: Yponomeuta plumbellus (assembly GCA_947310845.1). Classification (NCBI taxonomy): domain Eukaryota; kingdom Metazoa; phylum Arthropoda; class Insecta; order Lepidoptera; family Yponomeutidae; genus Yponomeuta; species Yponomeuta plumbellus. Next base: position 6,106,427 of record OX371211.1, on the reverse strand, counting down.
GATTGAATTCACAAAAAGGGATATCGGCAATATTCATTATTAGAAACTTAAAACCCAAACAGGACATTTTATTGAAACAACTTTGACGGTCTTGCACAAGTTAAGGAACATTGTTATAATGCTTACTATACTTGAAATTATTTTTTTAATTTCTATACTTTTGTTGCGTTTTCGATCGCTAAATACCTAATCCTTCTATTGAAGCAATCACACTATTTAGCCTGACCTGTCTATTAGCGTAAAACTTTCTTAATTCTATATTGAATCTTTCCTTATCAGACATAAATTCAAAATTGGTTTCCCATTCGGCATTAATTTCTTTTGTATCTAATTTGTATTAATTTTGCACTAACAAACACACCTTATATTACATGGCACACTATTTAGTTATCATAAAACAGCGAATGCAAAAACATAAGAACATCGCCAGTAAGGCCCGTGACAGAATAGAATTTATAAAACAGGTGAAGCGTTATGTCGTCAACCAATCAGAAAAGACGTTGTTTTGAGCAATGCGATCGACCAATCAGTGTGCTTAGGTCATAAAAGCCAACGACTCTTTTCGCAATCTTTCTTAAGGAACCCGCGTTTTTGCAAAAGCACTATCTTTTTTCAGTAACATTAAGAAATTTCAAAGCCATTGAGGCGGTCTCCTCACTACCAACACGGCACACCACTAGTCGAGCGCCGCCCCCGCGCCCCTCGCTTACCACAAGACATTCATTCGGCTCACACGACTGACCACGAACGCACGCGCACGTTCGATTCGCGCCGCTCATCTTTACGCGCCTCCCGCCGCGAGTGATTAATCTTAACAATTGTAATAAGTGGTTACTGTATGTACCTACAAAGTTCTAGTAATAAATATGTGTGATTAAGATACAGTGTCCATACGAGGGCCCTTACCGAGTGACTAAGAAGGACGTCAACTTCTTTACGGTGTCCATTAACGGCTCTCCTCGTGTGGTCTCCACCTGCAACATAAAGCCAGCATATATTGAATCAGACCTGCCACCACCGTCACCTAACGTATCTGAAAAGACTGACTTACCTTGTTCCACATCAACAGCTGTACCTCCACCTGCAAAACAAACCAACTTTGACTTACCTTTAACTATATCTTCACCACCAGCTGTACCTCCATCTAAGACCCAAACAACCAGGGTAGGCCGTCAGGTCAGGTTCCCAGATAAACTCAACCTGTAAAGTGTAAATGTAAACCATGTGTTCTCAAGCTGGCAAAGCAACCATTTTTTTTTAATTTCATTTAGGGGGGAGTACTGAGGCGGTCTCCTCACTACCAACACGGCACACCACTAGTCGAGCGCCGCCCCTGCGCCCCTCGCTTACCACAAGACATTCATTCGGCTCACACGACTGACCACGAACGCACGCGCACGTTCGATTCGCGCCGCTCATCTTTACGCGCCTCCCGCCGCGAGTGATTAATCTTAACAATTGTAATAAGTGGTTACTGTATGTACCTACAAAGTTCTAGTAATAAATATGTGTGATTAAGATTCTGTGTTCATACTTCTATACCAACAAACTAGACGACGTACATACACGTAGACACCACATTCTAATTTTCCGTATTTTCGCAATAACCCTAGAATTTTTTCGAAAATTCGATTTATCAAATCGTTCTACGACATATACATATTATTGCTCGTGACTGTACTATTCCAAAAATCACGAAAAATATTACAAAAAAAATACCGAGCTAAGCTTGGTCACCCAGGTACTTTAAATTTAAAACAAACGGCAGCCCTGGTTGCGGATAGCTTATCTGGAACTTCAATTGAACACTGAAACAGGCCCTTAAGAAAATAGCTTATGAAATAATGACACTGTAGGTATGTACATTTTTTCAAATAGGAATCACCAACGACAAAATTAGCAGACATGCTTGAAATTTAGTTTGTCACTAAACTTCAATTCGCTCGAAATCAAGTTCATTGTAGTTACGGCCTTTTTTACTATGATGGCAGTAAGAATCCTGTTAAAGTCTATCGGGGATAAGAAAATAACCATAAGGCAAATTTTCAAATGTAAAATACATTAATTCGCTCCAGAAACAATACCTATGTATTTATTTATTTGGTATATATGTAGATATCTATTTTTTACTATGTATTATAATATGTATAATACCTATGTATAATATTTCCACTTTGTATTGTTATTATTTATTTGTTTATCTATAATTTATATACCTAGGACTAAGTAAATAGTTTAATTTAATATTTAAGTGGCACTACCTGTAAACTTTTCATAATTACCTAGGTTAGTTGGAAGAGAATGCTAAGTAGCATTAAACTCGCTTATATACAAAACTTGTGTTTTATTGCAATAATTTTTTTTAATAATAACAGTAATAACGGACAAGACAATTCACTACAATAGACCAGATATCACAATTCACGATAAAGCTAACAAAATCGCATACTTAATAGACATTGCCATACCGAACACTTATAACATTCAGTCTACTATCACTGATAAACTCAGCAAGTACACAGAACTGGCAATGGAGCTAAAAACGCAATGGCGAGTCAATGCAGTAAAAATAGTCCCAATAGTTTTTTCGGCTACGGCGATAATCCCAAAAACACTCTTCAATAGCCTCAGTACATTAAATATTCCCAGCAACATAGTTACATACTTACAGAAAGCGGTAGTTCTAAACACCTGCCGCAAAGTACGAAAATTCCTTGCCACAGATTTGAACTAAGACATAAACTGCACTTGGCTTTGGCCCGTGCTCTTTATTAAATACCTTTTTATAAAAATAAAAAGAGACAAAGAACAAATAAAAATAATAATAATAAATAATGTGAGTATCTACCTACATCTACAACATGCTTAAAGTATTCTCAAGTAACAATGAGGCGAAACAATACGAGAATCTAATACATGCTATAGAATACAGAAGCCTATTGTATGACGAATGCTTACCTACAGATTTTCTACCTACCATCTAACCAGATTTTCAAGTTTTCCTTCCACCATACGAGTCATCATCGAGCCGAACGTAAAGGTACAATGAGGCACAAGGTCAGCTTACAGTAAAAAATATTATTAAAAAGCTAAAGCTTAGTAAGTTGGTACCTTCTAATACGGATTACACAACATAATATATGACTATGGGGACTTTTATGGGGCACTGTAACTCCCCAAGATATATTACAGTTACCTCCGACGCGGTTTAAGAAATGCCTCAAGCACACTCTGTGCAAAAAGGTCTATTATAAGATCAATGATTATTGGAAGACATCAATGTCTGGATTTAAAAAGTAGATGAACATTTCATTTATTTTTTAGAGATTTTTCTATTATAATATTAGTTTGTGTATAGTGTTCGACAAATCCATGACTAATATTTTTTTAAGTTTGAAAGTTTGTTATTTAAAACTGTTATTTAAGACTGTTTTGAAAAGAATAAATGTGGAGTTTCTTTGTTAGTTTCTTCTCCACGTACTCTATTAATTGTGAAACTAACAACTTTGACGTTCATAAAGTAAATAGTACCTGGGTGACCGAGCTTTGCTCGGTACTTTTTTATTGCCTTAAGACACGGATAAAACTACGTTTTCTAAAAATGTAACCTAGTTAGATCAATTAAACGCCCCCAAAGGCATCTGCCTACAAAATTTCGTGAAAATCGTTGGAGCTGTTTCCGAGACATAGATTTTGTTTGAATTTTGAATAAAAATTTTGTGTTTGAGTTTATATTTATATCAACAGTTATCTGTAGTTAGTGCTATCTTGTGACCAGCAAGGGTCAGATAAGAAGTAGGATACACAGGGCGTCCCACGGCTATGTCACATGGAGGGAAACTACCATGAATATTGTAGACTAGCGACCGGCCCCCTTCGGTGGCAAAAACGTTTCCGTGGATATTGCTATGTTAGTTACGTGGAAAATTCCCGGGGTAGTATTTTTTTACACCTTCGCTTACATTATTCGAGATCTGGTACGGAACCCTAAACTTTTTGAAAATCCAATATAACCTATGTTACTCACGAAGAATGTAGCTTTCTAATGGTGAAATCATTTTTTAAATAGGCCTTGTAGTTTCTAAGCCAAACAAACATACCTACACATACATACATAAAAATAAAAATCTTTCCTCTTTATAATATTAGTATCTTAGAGCATTTAACTGAAAGCTACCTATTTCAGGAAAAAAATACCCTGTAGCTTTATCATACCGATGAAAAGGCTTCATCATAAGGATATTTCTTGCTAAATAACATAATTATTGTTATCGCTCGTAGCCCCTGCTGCTTGAGTGATCTTAAACGGTCAGGTTAAGCAACATAGGGCGCGTTCAGTGGATGGATGGGTGACCGTCTATGACTAACGCTAGTGACGCTTTTCTGAGCTGTTCCATGCTTCGTAAGGCACGTTAAGTAGTTAGTGCCGGCTGCCGTGGGCGGCTTGAAAACTTCTGACAGTAAGACCAGCCACGTTACTAGTCTTCCAAGCCTCCACCAATCCGGACTTGGCCCCCGTGATGGAGTATACGGTCTACACCTTCCTCAGGGAAGAGAGAGGACATAATGGGTTGATGTTGATAGGGGGTCTTAGGCAGTACTCTACAGCAGTCATCTGCCTACCATGCGAGAATCCCGGCTGGGGAAAAAAAAGGGACCCAGGTCTTGGATGTTTACATGTTTGTGACGTCGCTGTTCCTGGTTCCCACGACACGACACAGGGTATCCTAGTGTGGGGCCAGAAACAATGTATGTGGCTGTATGTAAATGGTAAATGTTATGCTATAATCCGATACTGCCCTGCAAAACGTTTGCCATCCGGCACTCCGGGGTAATCCTACCGGGAGTCCACTTTGCTTACTTTGTGAGTTTCTCCAGCATAATATATAATATGCAGTAGGTACCATTATGTACTGCACTGAATAAATATTGTTGGAATTTATTGATGAGCATGGTCCTCGACTATTTTCATCCAGCTCTTGCCAGTGCAATGCAATGCAGTGCGTGCAATGGGAGAAGCCGGCAGTGGACCAGCATAGGCCGATGATGATTGATTAAATTATTTATCATTGTTGCCTATTTGTATTATTTTATATTAGTCCAGTCCATTCAAAGGTCGCCTGGAAGAGTTCACTTTTAATAATAAGCCCCCCTCCAGCCTGGGTATTATTTATAGAATAGATATAAGTCCAACAACTCAATACGCCGATATAATCACACTAATATTATAAACGTGAAAGTTTGTGTGTGTGTTTATATGTTTGTCAGTCTTTAGTGCTGAAACGGCTGGACGGATTTTAATAAAATTTGGTATGGAGTTAGCCGATACCCTGGATTAAAACATAGGCTACGTTTTACCGCGGGGAAATATCTTATTCCTACGGGAAAATCGATGAACCGCGGGTAACACCGCGGGGCACAGCTAGTATGTACACTCTTTTGCAAAAAAAACGGGCACCTAAGGAAATTTAGGTTCTAAGGTCGATTTTAGTTAATTAAATGAATGAATTAAATGATTGTTTGTACAGCAACACCATTCGCTGATAAATTGTGCCCGGATAACGGCGACAGGCTTGCCACTTGTCACGTTTGGGACCTAATAAACTCGGCAAAACGTGGGTCCAGTTCTAGAGACTGGTGCCTCTGCCTACCCCTTCGGGGATAACGGGCGTGAGTTTATTATTATTATTATTATTATTATAAATGAAATTTATTTCTTTGACGTAGTCTGTATACTTATAATCGTGTAAATTAATGCGCGTGAAGTGAATTCGAGCAATTAAAAGAAAAAAAACGATGGATTCTTTCAAATCGATGTACACGCCCAAACAATAACAAGTGGTCGGCAATAAAGACAAGTTTTTTTTTACTTTTTTTAATTAAATAAAGTTACAAATGTAAAAACCTAATAACGAGTGTGACCTCCTCTTGCCAAAATCACAGCTTGAATCCTTCTGGGCATGCTTTCAACGATGTTTTTAATAACGTTTTGAGGAATACTTTCCCACTCTTCTGCAATGACTCTTTTTAGCTCCCTGATGTTTTGTGGAGCAGGTTGCACTGATCTTACCCGTCTCTTTAGAACATCCCACACATGCTCAATTGGATTGAGGTCAGGACTTCGAGCTGGCCAATCTAAACGACGGATCCCAACTTCTTGCATGTACGCTTCCACGTCGCCAGAACGGTGCGGGCGAGCATTATCGTCCATAAAAATGGAATCTTCCCCAAGTGCAGTCAATGTGGGTTGTGCATATGGAATTAGGACTTCCATTATGTACCGGTGTGCATTTAATGTTCCATTTTCTATGAAAAGTAACTCCGTACGCTCCGTCTAATTAATTGCTGCCCAAAACATAACGGAGCCCCCGCCTTAAGGAGTGATTTCTTCGAAACACACTTCCGCATAGCGTTCCCGTGGTCTTCGCAGCACTCGCCGGCGTCCGTCCTCTCCATTCAAAGAGATTCTAGCTTCATCAGAAAACAATACTTTATTCCAGTCCTCCAGAGTCCTTGAAGCACAGTTCCGAGCAAACTGAAGTCGAGCAACACGGTGCTCACGGAGTAATTTAGGGCCCCGAGCTGGACGGTAACTCTTGATATTGGCAGCCAAAAGCCTCCTCCTGACCGTCCACAAGCTAACTTCTACTCCTCTTACTTCTTCAAGGCTCTTCTTCAGGTCCACACTTGACGCCTTACGATTACGCAACGCCTGACTCACCAAAAAGCGGTCATCTCTTGGTTCTGTGCATCGTTTTCTTCCCGAACCGGGTCTTCTTTTGACCGAACCAGTCTCTTGATACCGTTGCCAAGTCCTCTGGACAGTTGAACGACTCACATTTAGCCGCTGAGACACGTAAGTTTGCGAACAACCTTCTTCAAGTAGGGCTATAATTTTACCGGCCCTTATCGCTTTATCACTCATATCAAAAAGTGGTATTTAATGTAAAAAGAAAGATTAAATTGTTTAATTTGCAGAAAATAACCAAAAAAGATTTAAAATATCGTAATCAGTTAAAAATCGTTTCAGCAATTCGCGCCATTAGTAAAGCAATTTTAGAATAATCTACAATAATCATTATTTTTCTTTAAATAATTTCAAATTTTAAATTTGGAACGTAAAGAATCATGCCAGGATGCTTCAAAAAACATGCGAATACATCGTCAAATTAACAAAACCTATTTCTTGTTCTTCCTCATTGAAGTAGAGAAAAAAATCTAAAGTGCCCGTTTTTTTTGCAAAAGAGTTTATATACATAGGTATGTGTTAATTAGTGTTGCAAAGGTCGCTACAAAACGCGCTATCCGCACCGCTACAAAACACTCTGTCTCAATCTCAACAGGGTGTTAAATACACTCTTTTGCAAAAAAAACGGGCACCTAAGGAAATTTACGTTCTAAGGTCGATTTTAGTTAATTAAATGAAATTTATTTCTTTGACGTAGTCTGTATACTTATAATCGTGTAAATTAATGCGCGAGAAGTGAATTCGAACAAATAAAAGAAAAAAAACGATGGATTCTTTAAAATCGATGTACACGCCCAAACAATAACAAGTGGTCGGCAATAAAGACATGTTTTTTTTTTACTTTTTTTAATTAAATAAAGTTACAAATGTAAAAACCTAATAACGAGTGTGACCTCCTCTTGCCAAAATCACAGCTTGAATCCTTCTGGGCATGCTTTCAACGATGTTTTTAATAACGTTTTGAGGAATACTTTCCCACTCTTCTGCAATGACTCTTTTTAGCTCCCTGATGTTTTGTGGAGCAGGTTGCACTGATCTTACCCGTCTCTTTAGAACATCCCACACATGCTCAATTGGATTGAGGTCAGGACTTCGAGCTGGCCAATCTAAACGACGGATCCCAACTTCTTGCATGTACGCTTCCACGTCGCCAGAACGGTGCGGGCGAGCATTATCGTCCATAAAAATGGAATCTTCCCCAAGTGCAGTCAATGTGGGTTGTGCATATGGAATTAGGACTTCCATTATGTACCGGTGTGCATTTAATGTTCCATTTTCTATGAAAACTAACTCCGTACGCTCCGTCGAATTAATTGCTGCCCAAAACATAACGGAGCCCCCGCCATAAGGAATGATTTCTTCGAAACACACTTCCGCATAGCGTTCCCGTGGTCTTCGCAGCACTCGCCGGCGTCCGTCCTCTCCACACAAAGAGATTCTAGCTTCATCAGAAAACAATACTTTATTCCAGTCCTCCAGAGTCCTTGAAGCACAGTTCCGAGCAAACTGAAGTCGAGCAACACGGTGCTCACGGAGTAATTTAGGGCCCCGAGCTGGACGGTAACTCTTGATATTGGCAGCCAAAAGCCTCCTCCTGACCGTCCACAAGCTAACTTCTACTCCTCTTACTTCTTCAAGGCTCTTCTTCAGGTCCACACTTGACGCCTTACGATTACGCAACGCCTGACTCACCAAAAAGCGGTCATCTCTTGGTTCTGTGCATCGTTTTCTTCCCGAACCGGGTCTTCTTTTGACCGAACCAGTCTCTTGATACCGTTGCCAAGTCCTCTGGACAGTTGAACGACTCACATTTAGCCGCTGAGACACGTAAGTTTGCGAACAACCTTCTTCAAGTAGGGCTATAATTTTACCGGCCCTTATCGCTTTATCACTCATATCAAAAAGTGGTATTTAATGTAAAAAGAAAGATTAAATTGTTTAATTTGCAGAAAATAACCAAAAAAGATTTAAAATATCGTAATCAGTTAAAAATCGTTTCAGCAATTCGCGCCATTAGTAAAGCAATTTTAGAATAATCTACAATAATCATTATTTTTCTTTAAATAATTTCAAATTTTAAATTTGGAACGTAAAGAATCATGCCAGGATGCTTCAAAAAACATGCCAATACATCGTCAAATTAACAAAACCTATTTCTTGTTCTTCTTCATTGAAGTAGAGAAAAAATTCTAAAGTGCCCGTTTTTTTTGCAAAAGAGTTTACTTTTAAATACTGATTCCCAACCTCCCAACCATAGAGTAACTTACTTTTTACTCCCAACCCAACTTGGGAGGTAGTACAATGACCAACTGAGAACGCCCGTCTCGCTCGCATATTCTGTCGTTCGTTTTAATTATTGTACAAAGTAGGTACCTACTCATGTATGTACCTACTTCTGATAAATAATAATAATAAAGTAAAAATATTGCTTATTGTTGTACTCAAAAGCAATATATGTATGCGCCTTTATGTTTACGATTACTTTTACGTCTACGTTTACTTTTAGGTTCCTATACGTTTCAAAATGAATAGCTGTTCGTTAGTCTCGCTAAAACTCGAGAACGGCTGGACCGATTTGGCTGATTTTTAGTTTTTTAAAATCGTGGTAGTCCAGGGAATGTTTAAATGCTGAGAAAATATGGAAAATATGGAAAAATTACGAAAATTTTGGCGGTACGAAGTTTGCCGGGACAGCTAGTTTTTAATAAAGACTAGCTGACCCCGCGAACTTTGTTCCGCCTTAGACGCCATAAATGAGCAGATTTTTGATATTATTATATTGTTTATCAATAAAATAAGATTGACAGAAGAATCCGTTTTAAACGTCTTTTTTTTTTCATCCTCTTTGACTATATTTGCAGCACGCATTCAGTCAATTCTATGTCAAATGTCTTAAGGTTACATTAAAAAAGTTTAATAATTTTATATGGTGGTTAAGTAATTTTAAATTTTCTAATTTTCCGCGCAATTTCCTTAATTTTTTCTTTCATAAGAACCTTCTCCTGATAATAACGAACAGAACAAAAATGAATTAGCGAAATCGGTCCAGCCAATCAGGCATGATGCCGTGACCAAGGGAAATAGGGATTCATTTTTATACATATAGATTATTGCTTATGATTGAACTTCATAGAGCCCCTAAACACTGACTTTGCCAACTATTGTTTTATAGCAAAGCAACTTCTTTTGCAGGTCAGCAACCAAAGAGCACGTACCTGCTTCTAGGCAACGTGTCCCTGGCCGACACTATCATTGGCGTCTCCATTATCTTCGGCACACTCGTTGACAACGCGGTCAACTCCAACGTACTATGCATTTTCCAAATTGGTGAGTTTATCAGTAGGAAAACATTCTTCACTAAATATATTGAAATTATTAGAGATGACATTCGTCATTATCATTACAATTAAATACATTGACCTATTGTGGGACCTGCCCTTCTATCACGTAGCTTGCCACTCTATTGGGTGGAACCATTTTGACGGCTCCAAAGTGTCAAATTGAGTATGTTTTTGACAGTTTGTAGTAGGTTAAATCCTTAATGCCCGGTTCCTATAATAAATGCCTACCGGCTACGATCCGTTTTCCATACAATTTATTGACGGTTCGTAGGAATTTCGTAGGAATTGTAACCGATCGTAAGCAAAAACAAAGCGTTTTGTGGATATTGGAACCGGGCATTAGTCGCAGATCGTCCAAAACGCAAACCGTCTACAGGACCCAAACGGTCCAAATTACAGATCAAAGAACTAACTGCATGCAGTAGAGGATTAACGTAGTTAGTTGTGCCCAAAGAGATTGTATTGTTTTTTCTTGAGTGAGTTGAAAAGACAGAATTGCCAGAAAGAAAATCAGTTCTATCTTCAGTCCAAATTGTTTTAGAACTAACTTTGGAAATAAGCATTTTGATTTGGTAAAACAAGCATTGAAAATTAACTGGATTTCTATCCACATCATCCCATCCACACAAACCCAGAAGCAATACCCTTCTGTATACTCTGAGGCAGTCTGAGAATATTCTTGATGTAAGGTTAAGACCAGACTGTCTCAGCTCTTTGATGTCTAACTATAATTACCCAATTATGTAAATCTATGTATTGGTTTCATGATGAAGAAAATTAACTGTCCAAATTGTAATATAAGTACCTAATTCTAAAGAAGATCTCTATCACTTATTATGCCATAAACGGACAACAAAGAGTAACTTTAATGCAAAAACTTAGGCTAAACTCACTTTATTTGGGTTATACCTACTTGTCGAATCTACAGAACCCGGCGGCGGTTTTCCGTTTGTGTCCGGCCGCATTTTTTATTTACCATTTTGTCCAACAAAGTTTATCTTTGAGGGCACCTCCCCAATAGTTAAGAACTAAACTAATAGTTACAACTGTAAGAACTAAGAGTAACCATTTGTTAGAAAATTATATTAGCAGTTTTAGATGGAGCTGGCATTTTCACCTACGTGAACAAAGCTTCTAAATAAATAAAGATTACATAAAAAAATACTTCCCCAGCTTTGTGATTAAGAGCAATACTGCGCTACCAAAGCGGTGATAGCAACGCGATAAAACATTGACTGAAATAGAATGTATGCAGTCGAAATTTGTAATACGCCTTCTCCCATTCAAAACTGATTTATCAGAGACAAACACAGATGAGCAGCGAGCGCATACGATGTCGTAGTAAAAAAAGTAAACAGTGTCGCCAAGAATGCTTTATGTTATTCCCTAACAATGTAACTATGTTCGTTCGTGCCTAGATGTGATAATTGAACACAAGAATTTCCAATTCGTCAACAGGCATGATCGTGTGTCCCACTATGGTGTCAATATTCAGCGTCGGCTTCATAGCCATCGACCGGTACATCTACATCATTCACGGACTGTACTACCAGCGATGGATCAATACAACTCGGGTCAGGATAGGCATTCTAATCATCTGGCTATTTGGTAAGTGATGTCATTCGCTTGTTTGTGTTTCCACTTCTCATGTTAATGCACAATTGTTGTACAATTACTGCTTGCCTATATATATCTGGAGGTTTTCCCTACACAATACCTACTCGCGCTAATTTGAGGCTCTGTGGCGCAGCGGGCATGCGAGAGGTCCAAGGTTCGAACCCCGGAAACCCAGGTCTTGCATTTTTACATGTTTGTCATGTCGCTGTTTCTGGTTCCCACGACACAGGGTATCCTAGTGTGGGGCCAGAAGCAATGTATGTAAATGTCTTATGTGTTCCTTAAAAACTGCTAGTTTCATAAATACACAATCTCTTACAAAACTCCTCGAAGGCCGTTTAAATAGTCTATGGTTAAGGAAAAACCGTAAGCACAGGTTGTCTAAACTGACTCTGAGGAGTGTTTTAAGGGAATTGAGTATTTAAAATAATTCCGTGCCGTTTCGGAGGAGTATGCGCACTAACACTGTGACACGAGAATTTTGTATACAAGAAATCGATTCTGACACAACCACAGTAGCTACATATGATAAGAATGTATGAAACATAACATTATAACATAACATTTACATGCCTGTATGTGCCTGCATGTCATACATTGCTTCTGACCCCACACTAGGATACCCTGTGTCGTGCGAAACAGAAACAGTGACATCACGAACATGTAAACATCCAAGATCTGGAGTTTTTTTTGTCCCCATTCAAACCTGGGACCTCACGCATGGTAGGCAAATGCGCTTCTTCTTCTTCTTCTTTATTGTATGTACCTACACCAGGAATGGTTAACTCCATAGAGTGGAAGACGTAAGTAAGGTCTACAGGTCCTAGTGATCCTCAGTACCTTTTTTTTCAAAAAGTATTAGGCTTATCTGTTACAGTCGACTACTAATCAACCGATATTGTAGCCTTCGGACCGTTTCATTATTAAAGGTGTACAGTTGGATTCAGTTTTAAGGTCGTTCAACCGTCTACCGTACCTTTTATTACTTACTATGGAATGCGGTTGCACCACGTCTTAACCTTTAAACCTGCCGAGTGTCTGAATTGAGAATTTACACTAAGTAAAAACTTAAGTAACGTTCTGTCCCTCTTTTCTGAGAATTTTGACGAGACAGCCATACAGTTAAGATTTTTCACTAAGTCAATACTTAACTCAGAAACCGGCCCTTAGCCTTTCGAAAACCAATGTATGTATTTTCAATATCATTATTACGAGGGCTTAGAAGATATTGAGATTCGAAGAAACAAACCACCATAATAATATGAAAAACATTGCATTGGTTTATATTTATGCTCCGACCATTGCGAGTACTTTTTGGAATTTGAAATAAACACTTTTGTCAATTATTCAGCGTATATCTATGTATGAATTTGTTTATTTTTGTCTCCAGTTAGTGTAGCTTACGGGTCGGGAGTCAGTACCTATATTAACACCCCATTTTGTGTTGTGTTGTAAGCTAACCCATGCCCTCTTTCAGGTTTGATCTTCGGCTTCATGCCAGCCACTGGATGGATTAACCAGGAGCTGCGATTTGCGCGTTGTACTTACATCTCTGTTTTCCCTGACGGATTAGTATTCATCAATTCCATCATCAGTTTTGTCCCCATTGTAGTTGTAGCTGTACTGTACACTATAATCTTGGTCCGTGCATTAAAAAATGTCAGAAATATTAATTCAGCAAAAAAGCAACCAGCTGAAACCCCTACCGAGAAGCCGAAGCTAAGAATTTATCGTGGTCATTTAAATAGTAATAAACTTGCGAATGTAAATTATTCAGTCAAGTTTCCGGCAAAGAATAATAAATGTTGTTTAACTAGAAGCGCGTCGACATCAGCATTACGCTGTAATAAGATGAAGGGCGGCGGTTTCTGCGGAAAATCGAAAAGCATAGAAGTGCTTACTCACGGCGATGCTACTCAAACTAACGCAGTGAAGGACACTGTCAATGTAAATGATTCAAAACTGAGCATCTGGTCCATAGAAACTGACTTCAAGTCAAGTTCAAGTCATAACAACTTTTCAGCAAGTTTCAAAACATGCTCAGCTAAGCTTCAGAACTGCAAAGCGAAACTCGTAGCCAAGTCAAAAGAACCTAGCAAAATCAGGGCCGTAATGGTAGTGATGCTAACTTCAGGCAGCTTCATTATGACATGGGTCCCATTCTTTATTGTCTTAACTATGTATCTTTTCTGCGAAAACAAATTCGCCAATCCCAAGTGCTTGGATTTGCGAGCCATTCTTGCCGGTCCTTTGGCGACTCTGGCTTTTCTAAACAGTTTTTTAAATCCGTTAATCTACGCCTGGTGGCATCGAGGATTTAAGAACGCCGTCAAAAATCAATTTAAGAGATTTTGCAGCAATAAAAACAAAATCAGATGCTAAAACTACTTTAGTACTGCCGCAGATGTAACGTTATGTTAAAAAAATCCATGACTTCGAACTCACTAATAATATAATTTATTAATCAAACAAAATGCATGGTCAGCGACACACGGCACTTAAATTCTCACTTTATAACGTGGGCATTAAGATCTACTTGAGAGGTAGGTAACTGAAGTAGCCGCTGCTGATTAATAACCGGCTGGCGGGTGGTCTGTGAATTGAGCATTTCACCAAGAATATCAGCACATATCAGCAGTATACTCGTTCAGAATTCGACGTTTAAGAATTAAAGACGGTCAAAAGTAAAACGGAAACCAACTTAAGCATTCACATGTACCAAATATTAAGTTGATAACTGAAATGTTACTTAGCGAAATTCTCAATTCAGAAACTGGTAGTTAGTATACCACTGTTTGTGTGATTGATATAAAACATTATTGCGTTATATATTGTTGTATTTTATCGCTCGATGTTACGTGTTTATTGTGTATACCTAATTGTGCTACCAGTGTTGTTTTGTAATTAATTTATTGTAGGCTATGAATGATTGTAGGTGTATGATAATAAAATTTATTTTTTATTACTTAAATTACGTAGTGTCTTTGTTTCTTTACCTATCTACCATAGATTTTTACATTTCCAGGGATATTCATAGCCAGTCTACCTGCAATGGGTTGGACCGGGACTTCGTTCACAAACTACAGATGCTGGTACATAGCTGTGTTTCCATCGTCACTGCTGGTTGTAGTCTCCATAATAGCACTAATGGTCATCATCATGGTATGCGTGCTGTACTTCCTCATTCTGCACCGCGCTGTCAAGACGTGTGACGAGATCAAAGCGTTTCAAGAGACGAACCACAAAATCGCTTACATAAACAAAGCTTTCGACGAAGAAGGCAAGAAATACGACGAAATATCTGAGACTACAGTAACGATTACCGTGTCGACCAGCACGGTTGGCGGAGAGAGCTGCAGTGAAATTGAAATGCACGAGCTGAATAAGATTAACGTGATCAACCACAGAAACCAGTGGTGCAAGCAGTTCCGGAAAAAGATTGTGAAAATGTCTCGGTACTATAAGAAGGCCCGTGCTCTGAACTCGCACCCCAGCAAACTAAAAGCTGCCAAGACGGTGCTCTTGGTTACAACGTGTTTTGTATGCACGTGGGCACCATATTATGTAGCCATCATCTTGTATGTTAACTGTAACATCATGAAGAATGGGTACGCGTGTATTCCACTGGAGACGTTAACTCTGGGTCCGCTTTACTTTTTGGGGGTTTCAAACAGCCTCTGCGATCCGTTGATTTATGCTTGGTGGCACACCGGGTTCAAGAGGACGATTACGAAGATCTACTGGAAGTATGTGTGGAAGATTAGGATTTTCCGGATAAGACACGGATGGTTGCACTGACTACTTAGGTACGTAGGTAGTCAAGAACAGCAAAGGTAGACGATAATGGTTGAATATGTGATACATGTAGATTTTAGAAAGTAATAAATAGAAAGATATCTACGCTTCTATAAGTTCCTGACATTCCCCGAACAGGTGGAGGTAGAGATGGTAGAGGCGAACCTTTCACCTTATGATCTAGATAAGAAATGTTTCTAATAAAGTTTTTTTATAAGTGCAATACTTTTTCTTCTTCTTCAGTACTGTTTATCCAGGTTGGACGTATGCGTCTTCTTGAATCTTCCATCGCAATTGGTCTGCAACTATTGTAGTCCAGGTCGACCCTGTAGTGGCCCTGATGTCATTAGAGCGTCGTACAGGAGTACGTCGTACTTTTTGTGCTCCTGTGAGTTAAAGTCGGCTCCACCTTCCATCCTCCAGACGACATACGTATCTGTCCAATTTAAGTGGTCTACCGTTTTCCGATATCGGTAACTTTGGTGCGTTGGCGTTTCGAAGGGAAAATGTGGATGGCGGTGCTCCGAGCATCGACTTTTTTTCAATTGCTCTTTAAGTGGCTTTGAATCCGTTCACTCGCCACGTTTCGCAAGCGTAGGTCATGACTTCTAGAAACATAAACCGGGCCACTGACTGTTAACCCTAGCCTTCAGCGTTTGAGGAGTTGTTGAATGAAAGACGTCCTTTGGTTTTTCGAAGGCGGCCCATGAAAGTTATCCTACAGTCGAGTTCACGTGAGAGTTTTTTTCCGCAGATCACTTAAATAGTCTGAATATTCGATTCGAACAGAGTTATGTAAGTAAGATATAATTTGGACACACTCCTGTGTTACGCCCACAAAACCCTGAATGATTTGAAATATTTAAATATCAAATTCCAGTCACGATTCCGATAGGATTTGGAGTGCATATATTTACATTTTTATGGCAAAAATCTCTGACCTTGTATCGATTGATTGATTGCACGAATGTGAACATTGGTGTGCAATCAATAGCAGGTATCAAAGTACTATCTAGACTGTAAAATTCAGCTAAAGATCTAAGGAAGAAAAGATAAAAAAAACCGGACAAGTGTGAGTCACACTCGCCCACTGAGAGTTCCGTGGGGTCTTACATAATAATTAGTTATTTATTTAGAAGCTTGATTTTCTCACAGCTTTAAGGGACTGTAGACTTGAGTAGGTAGGTATATGGTTTTAATTTCAACTCGACACCTCGCGTTCCCGAGTGACGACGGACGGACAGACAAGTGGATGGACAGACAATGAAGTGATCCAATAAGGGAACCTCTTTCGTGTTAGTTACGGAACCCTAAAAAGTGCATAAAAGGACTTAGTACCTACTTGATTTAATCTATAACTCACATAACTTTATTATAAACCGGCTTTAGATAGACCAAAACAATAAGACCACCAGTTAACAAACAGGCTTTCTTCAGTGTAGTTCCGTAAGGTGTGGTCATCGGTGAACATGGCGTGGCTAGTTCTAAGTATCTTGCTTATAGCAACAGCAACTACCGCTGTACATGGAAGATATGAGAAATATGAAGGGCGAGTGCGACTGTGTATATTTTACTTAGCTTACCTACTAATGTCGTGTTGTCCTCGTCATCGACATAGGGGCCTTTATAAAACATCTCCACTTCTTCGAGGTATTTCAATCCCAACACAAGCGTCTTCGGCTCTGACGTAATTGATGTCAGGTGGGTTTTCGACACCACTTTCATCTTCTTGGAGGTTCCCACAGTGTGAATTAGGTACAGATTGCTAATAAATTTTACTACAACTGCTGTCAACTATTGTTTGCACTAGACTTTATTTCGGATACTACGCTTAGTTGACTTTTTGTCGGAAGAGTCCGACCGGTTTCGCTCTGATTCGCAGAGCTTAACCACTCTGAGCAGAGAGAGACGAAGTAAGTAAATCCGGATTAAGTTAATCAATAATGGGAAAACATATTTGCATATTAATATATTCCTGATTTCCGATATTTGGCCCTAAAGTAACTTATCTGTTAAAATTAAATGCTTAAGAGTCTGACGTCCAATATGCGTGAACAATTAAAAAACACGCTCAAAACATGCGTGTGAATTTTTATTACATTTCGTCAGGATATTGTTTGGCTATGTTTCAGCGAAGTAATTTTGAGTAAATAACAAAACAAAGTTTTTATGAGTTTTTTTTTCAGAACTAGCCCTAAAAATACCGCCTATGTTCCCTTAAAATAAAGTGAAATAATTGATAGTCGCTCTGTATATCTCAGAGGAAAAGTATTACCATTGTTTCCCCAAGCATACAGCACCATATTCCCGTAGCTGTGCAATGATATATATAAGGCAGTGCGGTCCAGCTGTTGTAAAACCACGTCTCGAACAACTCTGGTTTCGACCTCCGAGAAAGCAGAAGGTCCTTCGTAGATGATGGAGCAAGGGTCAGCGCTATTATCGGTAGTCCCCCAGTAGTGGTCGTAGTTTCTGTTGCCGTCTACTCCGGGACAATCGTCTGAACCGTTGTGGGCGCGTGATCTAGTCTTCCGCCACATGCGGTCCTGAAACATTGTATTTTTTATTTTATTCAGTACATGGAGATAGAGCAAGAGTACCTAGGCTGCGCGAAGCATATTTTATGAATCATTGCAAACTTATGCTATCGACGGCAGCCGGCACCAACTGCTTAACGTGCCTTGCGAAGCATGGAACCGCTCGGAAAGATGCCACTAGCGTTAGTCTAAGACGGTCACCCATCCACGCACTGAACGCGCCCAATGTTGCTTACCCTTGCTAGGGCCCTTACCTCGTCCATAGAGTATTCGTAGCCATCAGGGTTGACCATAGGAATGATAATCCAATCAATATTCTCAGTCAGTGCGCTGTCAGCAATATCGACCACCAACTGGTTTATGATGTACAAGGCGACGGGTGGAGTAATCCACTCCCTGGCGTGGATAGCTGAGTCAATTATGATAACTGGCTTTCGGGTGTCTTCGAAACTTGACGTGGATATCCTCACGTATTTGATCTGGCGACCTTCGTAGACAGTAACTAAGCTAGGGTACTGTTCCGCTAGCGCGTCAAGATGGTCGTTGATCTGAAAATTTGATAATGGTTTTTACAAACGAATAACAAAGTATCCAGCATAGCGCCATAATAGGGTAGTTTCCAGGGTCAAAATAATTAAATTCTATTTAGTCCGTATTTTAGATTATAAAAATATTGGACACGTATTTTTTCTTTTTTCGATTAAACATAAAATAACAAAGATATAGCCCATTATAGTTACGTGTGACGTCACTGCGTGCTAAAAAATGCATCACAGCGTGACGTCACACGTAACTTTAATGGCTATATTTTTTGTCATTTTTGGTCTAATTTAGAAATAATAAAATACGTGTCCCTTATTTTTGAATAATCTAAAAGACAGACTAATTACATTTTTTAGGGCAACTAGCCCATTATTATGAAATTTTATTATAGAGCATGGATTACCTTAAGTACTACAAAATAAAAAGCCTCACAAGCGTCTTTCCATTATACAGGGTGGAATTTTGTAATGCCACCTGAAGAGGAAGTACTCTTAATACTGTAGATAGAAAATTTTACTCAAAGGAAACATTCCTTTATTTTTGAAAAGAAAGAAAAGTGCATTCAAAGATTTTTAAAAATTCGCTTGCCGCACCCGGTAATCGAACCGACTAAAATCTGTGAAAGTTGCACCCTGTACTTTTATTGCAGCGATCGTTAGGGTCTTCATAACAATTAAATCAAAGGAAAATAATGAAATCTTAAATTATTGCTCGAAAAGGGCTCCATTTTCTTGGATACACAAATTTATTCTTCTAACGAATTCATTTCTAGTAACTCGTTTACATTCTCATAAGATTTAATGTTGATTTTTTACATATCCCCACAAAAAAAAATCGAAAGGGATGAGATCTGGTGATCGTGCAAATTGCATTCGTCTTATCTAAATAGTAATTCGTTATTTTGCTATTAAAATGACGTCATTTATCCATATAAATGACGTCAATGATAATTATTAATTAATAACCTAAGTAAACATAAAGAAACGGATCTTTGAGTAAAAGTGCTTTAGCTTGAACCATTGAATTAATAATTTAAGATTTCATATGATATAAAAAACATCCCAATCTCTTAGATTAACTCAAGTTACCCATTAGTGTAGGGCCAATGTTTTTTTTCATATTTTCTTTATTGATGATCATGACCGACAGATTACCTCACTGTGTCGGTAGTATGTATCCCGAGTGGTGTTCAGGCCGGTACGTTGGGCTGCGATTCTTTGGCTTTGGATTCTAGACTCCTCGTCGCGCAGAATTCTAGAAGTAAATAGAGTTTTAAGGCCCATATTATCATAGGCCTAGTGTCCGTTACGGATTTGATACTTTTTCGAGTGACTGCAAAATCCGATTCGAGAGCGGCAGCCCCTACTGTATGCAGGACACATAAACAAAGAGTCCAGAGTCGCCCAAATTAAAACTCCTCATCAAATTAAATCAAATTAAAACGCGGGCCCCTGTATTTTTATTATTACGTTCAACATTAAAATAATTGATTTCAACCTAAATGATTTATAATTTAGATCATATTATATTATTATTAGAATATTATTCTGTTTGCTGAATATCTACTATGTTAAACGCTGCCTGCGGGTCGTGTAAGTGGTGAATAGAGCTGCCACACATTTGACCGAATTGAGTTACGAACACCACCCTACTCTGCGTTAAATAGAGATTGTATTGGTGAAGAGATCTAAGTGATAGCTAAACTAGCGGTTTATTTTTCATTCAGATGTGAAAGGAGTTAAGTGGAAAGAGGAAGAAAAAATCCTGTGGAAATTTTTTTCATTGGTTCTATCTCTGAACCACTCAAGTGTGGCATAGCTCTCTTCACCACGAAGGCGACGATTTGCTAATGGAGAAAAAGGCAGCCGGAAAAAATACTCCACTCAAACCATCTTTTTAAACGTAATACATAATGGCTCATACACACTATGCCGGCGGCACGTCCGGGCAATGCCGCACAAGTCGAGCCGCCGGCAATGCCGCACAAGCCGAGCCGCCGGCAGGCCGGCGGGCTGTAGTTCGCACCCGGTTGCCAATGATGCTCTGCGGCAGCCAGCGGCAAGTGCCGGCGGCCTAAACATGCCGGCGACAAAGCCGCGCGGCATAAAGCCGCCCGGCCGTGCCGCTGGCATAGTGTGTAGCAGCCATTAGAGCCTGATTTTATTTGTTTCATTTTCATGCTTTTTATGCATGCTTTGCGTATGTACCTACAGATAGAATAGACACGCCAATTCCTTTTATAGTTAAGTACATAAGCAAGTAATAAATCAGGAATGTCTGGTTGTTCAGTAGTTCAGTATATCACTCTCATTCAACACTTAAGTTTTTTTAAAGGTACTATTATAGCTAAAATAATTTTATTATGGTGCGCAATATATAAAATAGATAAGGCAGTTTCATAGGTTTTAACCTATGAAACTGCCTTATCTATTTTATAGCTCTATGGAGAGCATGCTTAAAACGCATTAAAATAAAGCAATTAATGTAAATCAGGCGTAGGTATTGATAACATTCCATGATTGCCATAATTTTAAAGGCAAAACATTATTTTCTTACAAAAGTTGGAGAAACATTAACGCGGCGGCAAGACACATGAATAGCATCCGTTCATGAGCATAACGTATACTTATGCGATTATGCGCGTAGCGGTATGTTCTTGCACATACTATTTATTGATTCAGAAAGTAGGCAGTCAATATCTTCGTTACGTCAACTGATAATAGATAAAAGGCGCGTTGACTTACGCCATAGGTACTCACTCGGCAAGATTATCAGCTATCTTCGTGTAGGTGATATCCCTCCTGTTGAAGTACGGCAACCATTGCTCTTTTTCCTCTGGCGACAGTCTGACCACGGCCTCCAGAAGGCCCGTAGAGTGAGCAACAGAACTCGCTGATAGGATGTCTAAATGGCTCCGGAGAGCGCCGATCTCTGCATGAGCACCGCTGATGCGGAAGACCTGGTGCCTAATGACATGTCATGAAATAGTTGACTGCATTATTATCTTTGAGTCGCTCGAAGCCCAGAGTGCTTAGTGCGAGTTTTTTCATTCACTTTCGATAGCGACACCTACATGGTTTAAACTTACAACCAAGCACAACTACATGGCTGGTTGTTTATTAGTACGTTATTAGATCACAGCTACATGGATCTAAATCCACAATCGAGCACACCTACATACATAGCTCCATTGAATGAAGCTTTTCCAGCTATGCGAGTGGAATAAAACATCTAAGAAAGTTTCTAAGTCTTCATTGTCGGGTGTTAATTTCAAAACTTCAGATACCATTAGTACACCTAATGCTTCGACTTTTAAGCTAGAGATCAATACGTTTCGAAAAATCACTTATTCCCAGATAACACGTGATCCAGGAAACATTTGTCAGAAATGTTCATAGGCTTTGAAAATTTAAAAATTAGACAGCTTACCTACATACAAAAAAAAACAAAAAGGACTCACGTTTCATCAGCATGAAGTTGCATCCCCACTTCTGATATATAAAGAACAACACGATTCACTTCACAAATCTCACATCACTGTATAACTTCCAACATTCACAATGTAACTGTTAACTTTTAATATAAATTATAAGTATAAATTTTGAAATCGGGCAGAGCTTCCGCCTGATCACAGCGCCAGAACAAGACTATTAAATCGGGCAGAGCTTCCGCCTGATCACACCGCTAGAACAAGACTACAGCAGGACTGACGGTTTATCGTCGAGCCCTCCCTTTTATAGACTAAAGGCGAGCGCATGGTATTGGTTGGTCTTGGCGCCATTTTTTGACATATCCGTTAAAAATGTAATTCTATTCAAATGGCCACTTTTAAAATAATGAACTGTTAAAAATGATATATCTTATAAATTACCGTTCGTCCTAAAATAATGTTTCTCAAAAACCGCAAATTTCTCAAAATCATGACAATCGCGTTAACGTAAACTCATATTCTATAGGAGTGACAAAGCGCGCCAGTTTGTTGTCTCTTTGTCACTCCTATACAAATTGCAAACGCTCTCGCTATCGAAAGTGAATGAAAAAACTCGCACTAAGCACTCTGGGCTTCGAGCGACTCAAAGATAATAATGCAGTCAACTATTTCATGACATGTCATTAGGCACCAGGTCTTCCGCATCAGCGGTGCTCATGCAGAGATCGGCGCTCTCCAGAGCCATTTAGACATCCTATCAGCGAGTTCTGTTGCTCACTCTACGGGCCTTCTGGAGGCCGTGGTCAGACTGTCGCCAGAGGAAAAAGAGCAATGGTTGCCGTACTTCAACAGGAGGGATATCACCTACACGAAGATAGCTGATAATCTTGCCGAGTGAGTACCTATGGCGTAAGTCAACGCGCCTATTATCTATTATCAGTTGACGTAACGAAGATATTGACTGCCTACTTTCTGAATCAATAAATAGTATGTGCAAGAACATACCGCTACGCGCATAATCGCATAAGTATACGTTATGCTCATGAACGGATGCTATTCATGTGTCTTGCCGCCGCGTTAATGTTTCTCCAACTTTTGTAAGAAAATAATGTTTTGCCTTTAAAATTATGGCAATCATGGAATGTTATCAATACCTACGCCTGATTTACATTAATTGCTTTATTTTAATGCGTTTTAAGCATGCTCTCCATAGAGCTATAAAATAGATAAGGCAGTTTCATAGGTTAAAACCTATGAAACTGCCTTATCTATTTTATATATTGCGCACCATAATAAAATTATTTTAGCTATAATAGTACCTTTAAAAAAACTTAAGTGTTGAATGAGAGTGATATACTGAACTACTGAACAACCAGACATTCCTGATTTATTACTTGCTTATGTACTTAACTATAAAAGGAATTGGCGTGTCTATTCTATCTGTAGGTACATACGCAAAGCATGCATAAAAAGCATGAAAATGAAACAAATAAAATCAGGCTCTAATGGCTGCTACACACTATGCCAGCGGCACGGCCGGGCGGCTTTATGCCGCGCGGCTTTGTCGCCGGCATGTTTAGGCCGCCGGCACTTGCCGCTGGCTGCCGCAGAGCATCATTGGCAACCGGGTGCGAACTACAGCCCGCCGGCCTGCCGGCGGCTCGGCTTGTGCGGCATTGCCGGCGGCTCGACTTGTGCGGCATTGCCCGGACGTGCCGCCGGCATAGTGTGTATGAGCCATTATGTATTACGTTTAAAAAGATGGTTTGAGTGGAGTATTTTTTCCGGCTGCCTTTTTCTCCATTAGCAAATCGTCGCCTTCGTGGTGAAGAGAGCTATGCCACACTTGAGTGGTTCAGAGATAGAACCAATGAAAAAAATTTCCACAGGATTTTTTCTTCCTCTTTCCACTTAACTCCTTTCACATCTGAATGAAAAATAAACCGCTAGTTTAGCTATCACTTAGATCTCTTCACCAATACAATCTCTATTTAACGCAGAGTAGGGTGGTGTTCGTAACTCAATTCGGTCAAATGTGTGGCAGCTCTATTCACCACTTACACGACCCGCAGGCAGCGTTTAACATAGTAGATATTCAGCAAACAGAATAATATTCTAATAATAATATAATATGATCTAAATTATAAATCATTTAGGTTGAAATCAATTATTTTAATGTTGAACGTAATAATAAAAATACAGGGGCCCGCGTTTTAATTTGATTTAATTTGATGAGGAGTTTTAATTTGGGCGACTCTGGACTCTTTGTTTATGTGTCCTGCATACAGTAGGGGCTGCCGCTCTCGAATCGGATTTTGCAGTCACTCGAAAAAGTATCAAATCCGTAACGGACACTAGGCCTATGATAATATGGGCCTTAAAACTCTATTTACTTCTAGAATTCTGCGCGACGAGGAGTCTAGAATCCAAAGCCAAAGAATCGCAGCCCAACGTACCGGCCTGAACATAACTCGGGATACATACTACCGACACAGTGAGGTAATCTGTCGGTCATGATCATCAATAAAGAAAATATGAAAAAAAACATTGGCCCTACACTAATGGGTAACTTGAGTTAATCTAAGAGATTGGGATGTTTTTTATATCATATGAAATCTTAAATTATTAATTCAATGGTTCAAGCTAAAGCACTTTTACTCAAAGATCCGTTTCTTTATGTTTACTTAGGTTATTAATTAATAATTATCATTGACGTCATTTATATGGATAAATGACGTCATTTTAATAGTAAAATAACGAATTACTATTTAGATAAGACGAATGCAATTTGCACGATCACCAGATCTCATCCCTTTCGATTTTTTTTTGTGGGGATATGTAAAAAATCAACATTAAATCTTATGAGAATGTAAACGAGTTACTAGAAATGAATTCGTTAGAAGAATAAATTTGTGTATCCAAGAAAATGGAGCCCTTTTCGAGCAATAATTTAAGATTTCATTATTTTCCTTTGATTTAATTGTTATGAAGACCCTAACGATCGCTGCAATAAAAGTACAGGGTGCAACTTTCACAGATTTTAGTCGGTTCGATTACCGGGTGCGGCAAGCGAATTTTTAAAAATCTTTGAATGCACTTTTCTTTCTTTTCAAAAATAAAGGAATGTTTCCTTTGAGTAAAATTTTCTATCTACAGTATTAAGAGTACTTCCTCTTCAGGTGGCATTACAAAATTCCACCCTGTATAATGGAAAGACGCTTGTGAGGCTTTTTATTTTGTAGTACTTAAGGTAATCCATGCTCTATAATAAAATTTCATAATAATGGGCTAGTTGCCCTAAAAAATGTAATTAGTCTGTCTTTTAGATTATTCAAAAATAAGGGACACGTATTTTATTATTTCTAAATTAGACCAAAAATGATAAAAAATATAGCCACTAAAGTTACGTGTGACGTCACGCCGTGATGCATTTTTTAGCACGCAGTGACGTCACACGTAACTATAATGGGCTATATCTTTGTTATTTTATGTTTAATCGAAAAAAGAAAAAATACGTGTCCAATATTTTTATAATCTAAAATACGGACTAAATAGAATTTAATTATTTTGACCCTGGAAACTACCCTATTATGGCGCTGTGCTGGATACTTTGTTATTCGTTTGTAAAAACCATTATCAAATTTTCAGATCAACGACCATCTTGACGCGCTAGCGGAACAGTACCCTAGCTTAGTTACTGTCTACGAAGGTCGCCAGATCAAATACTTGAGGATATCCACGTCAAGTTTCGAAGACACCCGAAAGCCAGTTATCATAATTGACTCAGCTATCCACGCCAGGGAGTGGATTACTCCACCCGTCGCCTTGTACATCATAAACCAGTTGGTGGTCGATATTGCTGACAGCGCACTGACTGAGAATATTGATTGGATTATCATTCCTATGGTCAACCCTGATGGCTACGAATACTCTATGGACGAGGTAAGGGCCCTAGCAAGGGTAAGCAACATTGGGCGCGTTCAGTGCGTGGATGGGTGACCGTCTTAGACTAACGCTAGTGGCATCTTTCCGAGCGGTTCCATGCTTCGCAAGGCACGTTAAGCAGTTGGTGCCGGCTGCCGTCGATAGCATAAGTTTGCAATGATTCATAAAATATGCTTCGCGCAGCCTAGGTACTCTTGCTCTATCTCCATGTACTGAATAAAATAAAAAATACAATGTTTCAGGACCGCATGTGGCGGAAGACTAGATCACGCGCCCACAACGGTTCAGACGATTGTCCCGGAGTAGACGGCAACAGAAACTACGACCACTACTGGGGGACTACCGATAATAGCGCTGACCCTTGCTCCATCATCTACGAAGGACCTTCTGCTTTCTCGGAGGTCGAAACCAGAGTTGTTCGAGACGTGGTTTTACAACAGCTGGACCGCACTGCCTTATATATATCATTGCACAGCTACGGGAATATGGTGCTGTATGCTTGGGGAAACAATGGTAATACTTTTCCTCTGAGATATACAGAGCGACTATCAATTATTTCACTTTATTTTAAGGGAACATAGGCGGTATTTTTAGGGCTAGTTCTGAAAAAAAAACTCATAAAAACTTTGTTTTGTTATTTACTCAAAATTACTTCGCTGAAACATAGCCAAACAATATCCTGACAAAATGTAATAAAAATTCACACGCATGTTTTGAGCGTGTTTTTTAATTGTTTACGCATATTGGACGTCAGACTCTTAAGCATTTAATTTTAACAGATAAGTTACTTTAGGGCCAAATATCGGAAATCAGGAATATATTATTATGCAAATATGTTTTCCCATTATTGATTAACTTTTAACAACACTTTTTTTTACAATGAAAAGAACAATCCCTCGAAAGAGACTAAAGAAATCCAAAGTCACTCTGTAGATTATTTAATTCTTAAACTTTTAGCGACTTTAAATTGTTCCCTGAGTTCGGAACATAATTACGGAACCTTCCTTTATTACCTTCCCTTTTATCGGCTAAACCGGCAGATATCTTCCACTATTATGTCAGTCAGTCAGATTATCAGCTTACATTCCTTTGGCTTCCAACACTCATGATTCACGTGATGCACGTTCTTTTCAGCAACTCTCCCCTCCAACGGGCTGATCCTCCACCTTGTAGGAGTGCGGATGGCAACAGCAATCGACGCCCTAAAGCTTGAGAAGGCTGACAACTACATCGTGGGTAGCTCAGCACTCGTGCTGCAATCCTCCACGGGCGTTTCTCAAGACTGGCCTCGGGCAGTCGGGATCCCTTTGACGTACACTCTCGAGCTGCCCGGCTATGAGTACGGGTTCGTCGTTCCGCCGGAGTATGTTGGACAGGTGGTTGTAGAGACATGGGCGGGAATTGCGGAAGGTGCTCGGTATGTGCTGGGAAACTCGTATTTGATAATTAAATGACATAATGGTTTTATTTTGTTTTTGTTCATTTGCCTGGTGGTAGAAGGATCGGCGTCGTAAAGTACATCAGAATCGGAGTGATAGATATTACCTACCTTGCCAGTACAGATGCGCTCTAAATGTAGAAGTCCTGAAAAGGGCTAAAGTTTGTGTTTTACAAAAAAGTTTCTCACCCAAGGTTTTTGCCATAATATTTACAGGAATATAGGAGTTTTGTTAAATTCGTGCTAGATGCATATACAGAATCTTTGTCAATTTAAAAAAAAGTATGTAGTTAAGTTCGAACATATAAATTTGTTCGAACTGAACGACTTTTTCTTGTGACACTAACGACCATGTTTCAGTCTCTTTCGGTAAAAAAATCGTAATCAGGCAACGAATTACGAATCTACGAATGAACTTAGCGCGACGCACACTTCTTGTTTTATTATTGTCTATTTTGTATCCTCGCAGAGTTCTAGTAGTACTGTGTAGGTGAAAACATGTAGGTAATTAGTTCAATTACGTGTTTCAGAACAACTATTTATCGGCTGTTTGGTTTTCCATAGATAATAAATTCAATTGAATTGAAATTACTTAAGTGTATCTTTTTTATCACGATACAAGAATCCGGCCGGCTTTAGATAGAGCAACCTAATAAGGCTTACATAGCCAAAGAACAGGTCATAAGAGTAGTACCGTATGGTGCGGGGAACGGTAAACATGGCCCGAGTAGTGATATATCTTTTTTTTATAGCAACAGCAGCTACCACTGTACATGGACGCCATGAGAAATATGAAGGGTGAGTATGATTCATCATCAACCCATTATGTCCCCACCGAGGGGCACGGGTCTCTTCCCTGAGGAAGGTATAGGCCATATTCCACCACGGGGGCCAAGTCCGGATTGGTGGAGGCTTGTAAGACTAGTGGCTGGTCTTACTGTCAGAAGTTTTCAAGCCGCCCCTAAAGGCCTCTGACTTGGCTTAACGACTGCCATCTATCGACGGCAGCCGGCACCAACTGCTTAACGTACCTTGCGAAGCACGGAATCGCTCGGAAAAAATGCCACTAGCGTTAGTCATAGACGGTGACCCATCCATGGACTGAACGCGCCGTATGTTGCTTAACCTTAGTGATCGTTTAAGATCACTCAGGCAGCCCAGGCTACGAGCGATTCGAGTATGATTAATAACTACTATTTAAATAACTACTAAAGCCGGGTCCGCTGCGCCATGTTACGCGTGTTACAAAAAACGTAACACGTAAATATAATAAAAATGGGGCGTGGTATAACACGTTACGTGTTACATAACGTTACGTTACGTGTTAAGTAACACGTAAAAAAATAATACCACTCCCCATTTTTGTTTTAATAACGTGTTACATTTTTTGTAACACGCGTAACATGGCGCAGCGGACCCGGCTTAACATCCAATCTGCTAGCCGAGGCACCGATCTATAGAACTATACAAATTATTAGGAAGGTGCCAGAAAGTATTTCGTATATTTATCTGTTCTTTGCGTGAATGCACAGAAGAAATTACAAATATTTTGTTAAATGGTTTCTTTCTTTGTTAATTGTTTAATTTAGGCCAACTTTCTTAATTGTACCTATAACTACATTAAGAGCCATCGCAGACAGGGCGACCTTGTCGCCGCGTCTAGTCGCCGCGTCAGACGCGACGTTGTCATTTGCTTCTGGCGTCTTGTCGTCGCGACTCCGCGACACTGACGCCAAGTGTGCGGAAGTTCGAACAAAATACAATGAAAATTGACGGTCGTAGCCTGTCGTCGCGTCTAGTCGCCAAACTATCGCCTGTCGCGTGTCGCTAGTGTGCGCATAGGCTTAATCTATCGACAATTTCTAAATAAATTTAAAAAAAGTCTTATTTGATGAGACAGCTCAACGATTTGATGACTCATTTTTAGGCACCAGCTCTTCCGCATCAGCGGTGCTCACGCAGAGATCGGTGCTCTCGAAAAGCACTTAGACATCCTATCAGCTAGTTCCGGTGGCCGCTCTGCATCGGTCGGTCTGGAGGCAGTGGTGAAACTGTCGCCTGAGGAGAAAGAGCAATGGTTGCCGTATTTCAAACGCAGGGATATCACCTACACAACCATAGCTGATAATCTGGCCGAGTAAGTTACAATACCGTAAGCTAACGCGTCTATTATCAGATCAAGTAATGGGGATATTGGTTGCCTACCTACTTCCTGAATCAATGAAAGTTTATAGATAGATCATAAAACTCTGTCTCTGTAAACTATAATTCCTTCTAGAATTCTGCGCGACGAGGAGTCCAGAATCCAAAGCAAAAGAATCGCAGCCCAGCGTAGCGGCCGGAACATCACTTGGGATACATACTACCGACACAGTGAGGTAATCTGCCTGTTATGTGATTTCTGTTTTTACAATGTAAATCACACTATCACACTAATATTAAAAAGGCCGACGTTTGTGAGTGTGTGAGTGTGTATGTTTGGTTTGTTACATCTTCACATCTAAACGGCCAGAGCGATTTTAATATGGTATAGAGTTAGCTGACACCCTGGATTTACTGCGGGAAAATATGTTATTCCCATGGGAAAATCTATGAAAATGAAATTTTGTAAATAGATCTTTCCGATGCTCAATTTATTTTATTTATATTTTGCTTCGAAAAATGTGAATAGTTATTATTTTTGATGTCATACACAATTTATTTTCCATAATAAACCGCGGGTAACACCGTGGCACAGCTAGTATAAAATAAATTGGACAAAATGGTACCTAACTACATCTGGAAATTTTAAATTTTTTGGCAAGAAAAACATTATGAGACGACTGTAGCGTTTGCTGGAGGAATTCACATACCTCACCACTTGCTACGTAGTAGGGGACAATGGCCAAACCATGACTATGGCCAGGCTAAGTGCGGAAATCTCCAGTCGAACTAAAACTCTTTCCACGATTATTAAATTAGGTATTTTAATTATTTGTATTGATGACGTAATGGCCTTATTGCTATTAGCAATAAGGCCGCCAATTGTACTGTTATCTTAAAAATGTTTTATGTTTGTGTTATTTTTGCTGGTGTGTACACAAGAATATTCTATCTATCTATCTATAGAAATAGTTATATAGAAAGTTAGTAAAAAAAATTGCACTATCGGAAAATCCTCAGACAGTAAACTTGTAGACAAAGGCGCGCTACCTATCACAGCGGTATCTGCAATTAAGGCATACGATGTCAATATGTAGCGCCAGTGTGAGAAATATCGGATTTCGTAGCAAGATACGCCATTCTAGGTTACCATGCTGTGCTTTGGTGTTTTTCGGTCAAAAACTTTTTCCCATTTTCAGATCAACGACCACCTGGACGCGCTGGCAGAACAGTACCCTAACTTAGTCACCGTTGTTAACGCAGCATTGAGCTACGAAGGTCGCCAGATCAAGTACGTGAGAATATCCACGTCACGCTTCGAAGACACCCGGAAACCAGTTATCATAATTGACTCAGCTATCCACGCCAGGGAGTGGATTACGCCACCCGTCGCCTTGTACATAATCAACCAGTTGGTAGTCGATATTGCTGACAGCGCACTGACTGAGAATATTGATTGGGTTGTCATTCCTCTGGCCAACCCTGATGGCTACGAATACTCTATTGATGAGGTAAGGCCACCAAAGACTGTAATGAGAGTAATATCTAGATAATTTTAGTGCGTACCCTTGACATCGAATCAACCTTAACGTTTTTATTGCGGAGCCATTTGTAACCATATTAATAAACATATACATAGACATTTACATACAGGCACATACATATTGCTTATTGCTCCAGACTAGGATACCCTGTGTCATGGGAACCAGAAATAGCGACATCACAAACATGTAAACATCCAAGACCTGTTCTTTTTTCGGCCCCCAGCTGGGATTCGAATCCCAGCCACAGGTCTCGAGTCTCGACCTGGTAGGCAGATGCGCTAACCGCTGCGCCACAGAGGTCGTCAACACATGCTTGTTCCTGGTGTACATGTTACAAAGAATGTTTTACCTATCTCTTTATCTACAGTCAACTGAAACCTATGCAATAAACGAATATGAATGAATGAATACCTATATAGACTTTGTTATATCACAAATCATGGCAATCTTGCCAAATCTAGGAAGCATATCGATGCTCCGTGCAGTTTATATCACCAAATACCTAAAATACACAATATTTCAGGACCGTCTATGGCGCAAGACTAGATCACGCTCCCATGCAGGTTCTGACGCTTGTCCTGGCGTGGATGGGAACAGAAACTACGACCACTACTGGGGGACTACCGAAAGTAGCGCTCAGCCTTGCTCCATCATCTACGAAGGACCTTCAGCGTTCTCAGAGTCCGAAACCAGAGTTGTTCGTGACGTGGTCTTGCAACACCTGAATCGCGCTGCTTTATATATATCATTGCACAGCTACGGCAATATGTTCCTGTATGCTTGGGGAAATAATGGTACTAACTCATGAACAACCTTCTCTCCGATCCTATGATAAGTACCCATATTATTATGTCTTTAGTGAAATAAAACTGTTCCCCGTATTCGTAACATCTAAACAGAACCCTCGGGGTGATGCTTTATCAGCCCAAGTGACAGATATTTCCTCTATATGTAGGTTCCTTTAATAATAATAATAAAACGTTTATTTCAGGCTTTGCCCATATAAAAGTTAGTACATTTACATTTAGAATAACATCACAAGTTAGTATTAAGAACCTTTAAAAAACTAAACTAAAACATAACCAAGCACTTAAAATTAATGTCAGGGGTGCGAGAGACAGCGTCGGTTAGTTACCTATCTTTTGGCGGGTTTGGGGGCCATAATGTGCAACCCCACCCAGTGCCTCAGTATAGGACCGTCTACACGGCCGGCAATGATCTTCAGGGGGATACTGGTGCTGCCCCGCACTCTACGCATTAAGGATGCCACTCTATTGCGCATTATGGCGTGGAAGCCATCCGTTCGGGCTTCCTTTGCCCTCCAACATGTTCGAAACGTCCTTTACGTAGCCTGCTGCGTCTGAGAAGAGATGACCTTTGGCAATCATACCGAATAAACAACATGGGACTGACCGAAACCCAACTATCCGGGCATGCCTCAACGAAGAAGAAGAATACACGACCAATCACTATAAGAGCGTGGAAAAACAACGGACCGACATTATTGGGAGGCTGGGAATCCTTCAGGAGGCCGCGTTGACTCCACTCCCTAGCACTTTCAGCTTTGTTACGTACAATGCCCAACCATGAGACTAACGGCCGATTTCTGAATTGAGAAATTCCCTAAGTAACTACATAACTCAAGTGCTGTCTCGCCAAATTTCTCAGAGAAGAGCGTGACATTACTTAATGACGACCTCTGTGGCGTAGTGGTTAGCGCAGATGCGCTAACCGTAGGCAGATGCCTACCGTGCGAGAGGTCCCAGGTTCGAATCCCGGCTGGGGACAAAAAAAACCCAGGTCTTGGATGTTTACATGTTTGTGACGTCGCTGTTTCTGGTTCCCACGACACAGGGTATCCTAGTGTGGAGCCAGAAGCAATTTATGTGCCTGTATGTAAATGTTATGTTATGTTATGTAAGTATTCACTTACGTGAAAGTCTCAATTCAGGAGCTGGCCCTAAGCGTGGAATTTACAGGTCCATCTAAGTAACTGCACGTTCTTTTTCAGGAACTCTCCCCTCAAACGGTCTGATCCTCCACCTGGCCGGAGTGCGGATGGCAACAGCAATCGACGCCCTAAAGCTGGAGAAGGCTGACCCTTATGTGGTGGGCAATGCGGCAGTCGTCCTTTACTACTCAACGGGAACGTCTCGAGATTGGACTCGGGCTGTTGGAATCCCTCTCACGTACACTCTCGAGCTGCCCGGCTACGAGTACGGGTTCGTCGTTCCACCGGAGTATGTGGAACAGGTGGTCGTGGAGACATGGGCGGGAATCGCCGAAGGTGCTCGGTATGTGCTGGAAAGCTTGTGAAGAATCACTTTGATCAATGTTATAAAATTAAATGATGAAAACGTTTTTGTTTTTGTTTACTTGTGAAAACACACCGTCATAGAGTTTATCAGATAAAATGAGTTTATAGGCGTACGATTATAGTTTTAACTACTTATCTACCATATATCAACCTGTATCCTAATCTGTGCCTTCTAAAACCAATGGTAAGCCGGATATAATTGTAAATAACAGTTACCATTTAATATCCTGTGCCAAATGAATGGCACAATACCTACCCATAAAAATATGTTCAGTGAATTGCCGAGTCATGGTGCGTAAGATATTTTTATCACAAACTTAAATCAATCTTTAGATACTTATTCGAATAAGGTACCTGCTTGTCTGTCGAAAAAATTCAACGAAAAGTTCGCTTTGGTGTAAGTGCTTCCATGAACAACAAACTATCAGCTTACCCAAGGTATAAGCGATAATTGATACCGGCTATTATTGAAAGTTTCTCTGAACGGGCTATTGTTAGCTTCGTTGTTTTGATTTACTTACGAGGCAGATTACCTTTCTAGGCAGCATACAAACCTAAGGTCCATATTAGACTAGGCTAGGTTATTGCACTCGAATCACTCGTAGCCTGGGCTGTCTGAGTGATCTTAAACAATCACTAAGGTTAAGCAACATACGGCGCGTTCAATCCATGGATGGGTCTATGACTAACGCTAGTGGCATTTTTCCGAGCGTTTCCGTGCTTCGCAAGGCACGTTAAGCAGTTGGTGCCAGCTGCCGTCCATAGACGGCAGTCGTTAAGCCAAGTCAGAGGCCTGAGGGCGGCTTGAAAACTTCTGACAGTAAGACCAGCCACTAGTCTTAAAGCCTCCACCAATCCGGACTTGGCCCCCGTGGTGGAGTATGGCCTATACCTTCCTCAGGGAAGAGACGCGTGCCCCTCGGTGGGGACATAATGGGTTGATGATGAAGGTTATTGCGTTCCTTTTTAGGATTCCTTAACACTGAAGAAACAAAACGGAACCCTTATATGATCACTTTGTTATCCGTCCGACCGTCTGTCTATCAAAACCCTTTATCACGGGAACGTGTGGGAGGTATCGAGTTGAAATTAAAGCCATATACCTACTCGAATCTAAGGTCTCTTGAAGATGTGAAATAAATGGAATTTTTAATTTAAGTTAACATAAAACAATCGTAGGTATATTTCGACACTAGGGAATCCAAATTAATTAATACTTTCCGTTGACCTAGAACTAATAAATTGGACATGTAATATCGCTTTATACCTACTACAAATACAGGAAAGAATCAGAAAACCATAAATTTGTAATTGAGTCATAGTAAAATTAGTCTTTGAAGTTTATGAAAAGCCCGGTATTAGATATTTGAGATTTCGAGTGATTTCGAAGAATCGCTCGTAGCCTGGGCTGCGTGAGTGATCTTATACGATCACTAAGGTTAGGCAACATACGGCGCGTTCAGTCCATGGATGGGCCACCGTCTATGACTAACGCTAGTGGCATTTTTCGAGCGGTTCCGAGCTTCGCAAGGCACGTTAAGCAGTTGGTGCCGGCTGCCGTCGATAGATGGCAGTCGTTAAGCTAAGTCAGAGTCGTCAGAGGCCTTAGGGCGGCTTGAAAACTTCTGACAGTAAGACCAGCCACTAGTCTTACAAGCCTCCACCTATCCGGACTTGGCCCCCGTGGTGGAGTATGGCCTGTACCTTCCTCAGGGAAGAGACCCGTGCCCCTCGGTGGGGACATAATGGGTTGATGATGAGATATATAAAAGTTTTAGATTATAAAAGTATTAGAAATTCCCACAGTGATCAAAGATCTAGGACGAATAGTTCTGACTTGCGTAGTGTATTAGGGTCCTACTATCCTAACAATAGGTACTTATTAGAAACTTGACGGCATCGCCACAGATGGTATCGGTACTACTCCAGTTATGAGTTAATAGTGTTTAGTAAAAGAAGACAAAAATCATTTTACTTATTAACTTTATTCCGGATACACTTACTTAACATTTTGTCGCTCTGATTTGCAGAGCTAAATCATGGTGAGCAGAGACGGAACTCGCGTCGTTCGGTTGCTCGTCTCAGAGCGAAACCTGCTGTGCAATTACATAAGACTCCACTGTATAGGGTTGTCTGAAGCCCTTTTGTTCCCGGTATGTCACACCACCTTATGTTACACTGTTACATTCTGGGACTTTTTTTCGCAGTAGCTAGATAGTTATCTCATACTCCTACTTCGAACTGTCAAATAGGTACATTTTTATTTTGACTCTTTCGAGTTGTCTAAATGCTTAACCCGATAGAGTGGAAAGTTACGTAATATAAGGTCTTGTAGGACTCTTCCGATAAAAAGTCAAGTAGATATATGCGGAATAAAGTTAATAATGTCTAGTTCTTGCGAAAGTTTTAGTTAAAAAAGGTTTTTAAGGAGAAAGAAGACAATGGAATTTGATACGGTGATCGTGCATTTAGTAACGCAGTTTTTGGCACTTTATTCACCCCATGTTCACTCGGAACCCTTTGCGCGGACCATATTAGCGTCTGGATACCCCTACTACAAGATTCTGATGAGTCTGGGCACTTGTCACAGTAAGTGAATTCTTAATAAATGAAATTCTTAATAAGTAATTATGTACACATCTTAATAAACGTTAAAAAAAGCCTTTAGATATGTTATTTAACATAAGATAAGATAAGATAAGAATATTCTTTATTGTACCAGGAAAAACATTAATACAGAACATGTTCATAACATTTATATACAGGCACATGCTTTGCTTCTGGCCCCACACTAGGATACCCTGTGTCGTGGGAACCAGAAACAGCGACGTCACAAACATGAAAACATCCAAGAACTGGGTTCCTTTTTTCTCTGTCTCCAGCCGGGATTTGAACCCGGCACCAAGAGGTACCTAAGTGTAAATGAATGAATTTATGTAATTATGTAAATGTTGACGACCTCTGTGGCACAATGGTTAGCGTATCTGCGTATCACGCGAGAGGTCCCGGGTTCGAACCCCGGCTGGGGACGAAAAAAAAACCTAGGCCTTGGATGTTTACATGTTTGTGATGTCGCTGTTTCGAATCTGGTTCCCACGACACATATGGTATCCTAGTGTGGGGCCAGAAGCAATGTATGTGCCTGTATGTAAATGTTTGTTTGTTTATCTCTGTTTTAGAGGCATTACTTTTTCAAGACCAGAGGATTTGGACCAATCAAAGACTTAACAGAGTTTTGGATATTTATTACAAAAGTGACAACCGTAAGTCTATAAGCCGACGAATAAGATACCTAGGTACCTACTCAAAGAACTTCATAAATTTTATGGCGTTTCCTTAAAGTTGTGACGGCATAATTATTACACGATTTTTAGGGAGCGTTTTGTACCACTTGTCTAAAATGACTTTTCGACAAGTTTAATATCACGAAAAGTATTATTTAGTAGTAGAGAAAAAAATAGGCACAGTTATGTATGTTTTAGATTTCCAATTAATTTCTCCATTGATCCAATTTAATGAAAATCCCTTTTCATTTACAGCGACTGTATTAGTATCTCGTGTGGAACTGCAAGTTGTGATCAACAACACTGACTGCTTTGCGTACTCCACGACCGGCGTGGGCCACCCCGAATTCATCGGCACCCTCATCCTACCTTCAAACAGTGGCCTCATATTCTACAACCTCATGATCTTCACCTGCAGTGCCACTGAATCCTTCTATTGCCTGAAACACATGCTACAATTCTACATCAACCCGCAAGATCTAGAAAAGCTACACGATTCCAACGAAACTATCCTCCGTGAAGCTGACAATGAACATGACAGTCCCGATCATCAACACAAGTTGTGTCAATATAAGTGGCTGGCAGAGGACGTTACTGAGGTGCCTGATGATGGCAATGTGACTGGGAATTCAATGGATAACTAGGCTGTTTGCTTCGGACCTCGTTTCATATATTACCCATAGCTCGATCGATGTACCTATATCTGAGTCTTCTTACCTAAATGTTAAAATCCGGGTTAATTGGCTAATTACATAGTATAATTGTCATAGTAAAATGATAAGTTGTCGTTACATGAAATAGGGCCCAGTTGCCCTCCTCTGTGCACTGTACTGATTACATTGTACGATGTTCGATTTTGTTAATTGGGGGAAGGAATTTTCACTGAATAAATCTGAGTATGTGACGGCCCTCGACTTAATTTTGTTTTCCTCTATTTTCAATTTTTTTTGTGGACATGTGTTAGAGATAGCTATGTGGTTGCCTCAGCAGTTGCAGCATTTCGCGTTTTTAGGATCCTCTTTACATGTTTTGAAATGGTGATTTTCTGCGCAGATCGAACACACAACCGAATTTCGGCAGTATTTGGCAATGTGGCCAAACTTCATGCACTGAAGACATTGCTTTACTGGTGGTATATAAGCTCTTACCTCGTGTCTCCAAGAATCGAGATAGACGTACAGAGGCAATTCAGTGGAAGCAAAAGTTACCGCGACTGTCTGAGTGGGAAGATGTGACACGTCGCCGTCGTCACTCCGCACCCGACGCATGAAACGTCTCACTTGAATTACATTTCGAGAGCTGCCAATCAACGAAAAGATTTGTTTGTTGGAAAGGTCAGTAGGGACTGAGGTAAGAACCCCAGTCGCTTCAGTGTCGCTAGCCGGTATAGTGGCCTTCAGGTCTAGT
Source organism: Yponomeuta plumbellus (assembly GCA_947310845.1). NCBI lineage: Eukaryota > Metazoa > Arthropoda > Insecta > Lepidoptera > Yponomeutidae > Yponomeuta > Yponomeuta plumbellus. Next base: position 6,068,339 of record OX371211.1, on the reverse strand, counting down.
TCGTCGAGTAATTTTTTATTCTGCAGAAACACATTTGCGTTGTTTGACAAATCGAACGTAATGCCAATCTTGAATTTATTTACTGACTTCAAATGTAGAATGCCAGTGACGCAGAATTTGCGTATGGCATAAGAGAGAGCTAGACTGTCTTTGTCGGAAAACGGTTTTTCATTTTGGTGTGACACGAACACTATGTATTCTGATTTTTTACTGTTTTCAGGATACTTCCTAGAGTACCCTGGAACCTTAAAAACACTGTACTTCCTGGAGGAGTCATCATCCGAGTCCGAGGTATCCATAGCTGGTGATGATCGCTTGTCAGGGGGATCAGTTTTTTTCCGCTTCTTTCCCGCCCCCACCTTCTAATTACAATATGTACAAACTTGTCTACCAACAATATGTACAATTCACTTTGTATTTACAGAGAAATATAAAAGTTATCAATTTATTGAAAATTGTTTAAATTTCGCCGCCTTTACTCATCCAAGGTTCCCGCGCTTTTTCTGTCTTTAATTATAGTTTAAGTACCTACTTATTGTATTAGTTTTTTTTAATTTATCTGAATTATTTTTTAACATTAAAAAAAATAAAAAATTAATAAATAAACTCACGCCCGTTATACCCGAAGGGGTAGGCAGAGGCACCAGTCTCTAGAACTGGACCCACGTTTTGCCGAGTTTATTTACTTCTATAAATAATAAAACATACCTAAACAAACACATCCACTCAGAGAGTAAATAAATTAAATAATCTTTGTAAGAAATGCGTCCATTTTCCGCATGACAAGTAGGTACGGTCGCGGTCTAAAAATGTTTACCACTTTTCAAACTTGATTCTTTGTCGCAAGATGTGCATTATAGTCTATAATGCTTTAACAATGTACTTATTACCTTTCAAGGTTCCGAAGCCTCGATTTTATCAAGTATCTAAATTCATTTCTTATTTTAAAATTATTACATTTGTTAAAATGACACAGTTCAAAACTCAGTCAAAATAGAAAGTTTGAAAATATATCTACGTACCTACTATTTTTTACAAAATAAACTCAGAAGAAGGAAACCATAGGAGCGTTAAAAAATGAAAACGTGCCACATAGTCTGTTTCGTTAAGTTAAATAGCAGCAAGCTACGTGTTAGAAAGAGTAAAATATAGTCGTGTCTTTGTTGCTTTTTTCGAGCGTACACCCCTTAAAAGTCAGTTGGTTACCTATGGTTACCATTACGCTACCAAATTATACCTTGATTTTTAATTAGGTGGACTAAACTGACAGTTCAAAAAGCTCTTATTTTTTTAAAATGTTGCCAGAGCAAGATCGTAGTGATGTGACTTGATGTGTTCATTGAATGTTCGATTTCATTCAATCATTCACTCTTCAATTTTATTTCCTTTATTTGGGGAAAATAATTTAACTTAATCCTAATATTTAAATACCTACCAATTAAACAAGCATACCTTCATCTGAAAAACCCACAAACTTTAGGAAATATTTCGTTTAAGTAACGAGATGACAAACCGACTAGACATATAATATCCCCTTTTTTTTCATAAGGTTTAGATGATAACTCTGTAGTTAACCGTTTTCAACAAATAATATTATTATGTTGGCTAGTGATAGATTCGTATACCATATTGTGTCTTGTCTACTATGTACGGTATCTTCTTTATATAGTAGGTACTTATTTATTGGTCACATTGTAACACCTCAGCCTTTAACGCTTGAATAATAAAGTTTTGCCTTCAAAACGTACTTTATTTTTCATTATATCTTGAAGGATCAATACAATAGTATCATGGCTGGGTTCATCATCAACCCATTATGTCCCCACCAAGGGGCACGGGTCTCTTCCCTGAGGAAGGTATAGGCCATACTCCACCACGGGGGCCAAGTCCGGATTGGTCACGCCAACCCATCCGGTCCAGTGTCTCCCAGCCGCTTTCACAATGTCGTCGGCCCATCGGGCTGGTGGTCCGCCCACCGACCGTCGACCCGTTCTTGGCCACCACTCAGTGGCTTCCTTAGTCCACCGGCCGTCTTCCCGCCTAACCTAATGTCCCGCCCGTCTCCATTTCAGCTTAGTAATTCGTGTGCGTACGTACAGTTTATAATGTAATTTAATTTGTTTATTGGAGTGTAAAACAGGTAACAAACAATCAATCTATATATGTATATAAAAGGAGAAGCTGACTGACTGACTGACTGACATATCAACGCAGGGCCTAAACTATAAGAGTTAGAAACTTGAAATTTTGCACAGGGGTTACTTTTGTAACATAGGGGAGCACTAAGAAAGAATTTTTGAAAATTCATCCCGGGGTAAAATGGGGGTTCAAAGTTAGTATGAAACTTTGCCGATTTTGAAGTTATTCGAATGAAATTTGGTATGAAGGTTCTTCATTTAAAATAATGAAACACGTGTAAAATAGTTTTTCAAAAATCATCCCTTAAAGGGGTAAAAGGGGGGTGCAATGTTAGTATGAAACTTTGCCGTTTTTGAAGTTATTCGAATGAAATTCAATATGAAGTTCCTTCATTAAAAGACATAAAAGATAATATGTAAAATAGTTTTTCAAAAATCATCCCTTAAGGGGGTAAAAGGGGGGTGCAAAGTCAGTATGAAACTTTGCCTTTTATGAAGTTATTCAAATTAAATTCAGCATGAAGATTCTTCAAAGTCATGAAAGACGTGTAAAGTAGTTTTTCGAAATTCATCCCTTAAGGGGGTAAGAGGGGGTTGCGAAGTTAGTATGAAAGCTCTTTCGCATGCGCTAAAAGTATCCCTATCTTATTTGCAAACTCTTTACTCAACTAAAGCCCACGCGGACGTAGTCGTGGGCAACAGCTAGTATGACATACAGAGAGAGATAAGATAAGATATAAGAATATTAAGAGAGCTTAATAGAGTAGATCTAGAATGTCATCCAAAGCATACACACACGTGACATCAGGAAAATGTAAACAGGCTTACATAACCAGACGACGTTTTAAACTTATCTAGCCTCAGATTTAACAAAATTTTTTAAACATTTTTAACAAATTTGAACAAATTAGGAATATGGTTAAAGAATTACCAATACTAAATCTTATTACGGGACGAAATAAAAAAAAAAGGATTTGAAGCAAACTTTGTCCAGTAAAATTGGATTGGACATATTATATAATTAAAACTGAAGACGTTAAGAATGAAAAATATATTACTGAAGACTTTAACCTCCCAAAAACTCATAATGAAGAACAGAAACCAAAGACGTGGCAGCATGGTCTACGACCTTAGCCGGTCCCTTGCGGGACGAACTAAAAAAAAAAAAACAGAGTATAGAACGGCGGCTCAGAAAATGACGGCATGCAATGTGCCGCCCAATGACATTGATTTGGCAGAGGGTGTTCTGTGTTTGGCAGTGTGTTTGACAAGAGGTTTGGGAGCGCGCCGTTTTCGAGAAGATTGTCTATTTTATATTTATTAGAGCACCATTTGAAGTGAATTTTAGTGGATTCTCATGGTATATAGTATAAGTAACCATCGGTATGGCGTGTGTTGTGTTAGAATGTATATCTCATTCTTCCCGAGAAGATAATGAAACAACATTCATCAGCTTCCACCGGTAAGTCTCAATTTTGTGTACCTAAAAGAGTATTTTCTCTAAGATTTCAACTACGGGGTACTAGAATTGCAAATTAGCTATTAGAGAATGGTGTTTACATCATGATTATTGTGATATTTTCGATATAAATCATAATACAAGTTTGTTGTTTGTTGTAGGGGAATAGGGATGGGAGTTTCCCATTTTCTCAGTGAAAAAAATTATCGATAGTTCGTAGAACATATTTAGTTATTTCTTGCGTTTGTATAGTTGTTTTAATTGTTAATTATCTATTGCAGGTTACCCGAAGACACCACAAAATAGCAAATGTCGATGACGCAGTATCACGTACAAAGTAGTCTTGGAAAAATTTACACCGCATTTGCAGCAAGCGACTGTTTCATAAACAATAGAAGTGGCGTAGGTTGGAAACAAGTGCCGTACCTACTTTACGCTTTTCCTTAGCCCCCAGATCATTGGTAAGGTTATAATTATACATTATAATGACACACTAAAAACAAAATAAAGTCTACATGCTGCACAATTATGTCGACTGAGGTGCACGTTTTAGTGTATGAATGTACATCAGGAATTTCACATGAGACCCGACGGTCTCGTTGTTCTAGTGGTTACTCCACTTGGATAAACAGGTTGTTGGTTCCAAGGCGCCGTATATCACTTGTAAAATTTTTCCCTGATTATTCCCTGACTGGGTGTTTTTTTCTATCCTGGATAACGTTTAGCAGTTAAAGGTCATAACTAGTTTAATACTATCATAGTCTGATTCTGGTGCAAGTGATTTTTATTATTTTTTATGTGGAAGTAATCAACATAAAGTACTTAAATAAAAACAATTTTCAGGTTGCGACCTCCGTGGAAATGGTCAACGTTCGTGAGCTGCACCCAAACTGATTTCAGTTTAATTTCATAAAATATCTTTTATATTATGGCTGACACATTTTTGTGAAAAAAAAACGTTACTACAGTCTGTAAAATATAGCTTGAGCTCCACGACAGCTGTCACACTGACAGGGCTAGGTTACGAAATTGCTTAGACATCGAATAGTGTGCAGTAAGTACGGAGTTTTCACAGTACAAATATTCTGTGAAAAAATTCAAAACTTCTTGAACACAAATGTCCTTGACAGCTGTCGCGGAGCTCAACCTATATTTTACAGACTATTCAGGGATAAAAAACATATACATTATAGTAATACGTGTTGGTTTCTTCTCCATTGAGCTGCAACCTGCCACTTTTTGTGTGAAAAGCGTGAAACTACGTACTTTATTTGATGCCAAATAATCTTGTACCAATAAGTCGTTTTGTTTTTAATTTTTTTGCCATCGAACCTGGACTGATGATGTTATTACAAGGGGTGCCTTGAGTAACTATGCTATGTGGTAGGTACCTATTTATTGGAAACAAATTCGTAATATATTAAATAGTTTTTCCTATTTTAAAAAGCGTAAAACAACTTCTGGTGCACGAAGAGCTTGGCGATCGGAAGCCGTCTCAATTTCTCCGACATTTAATAGATTTGGCCGGTCCCGCAGTACCTTCAGAGTTCCTGTTTACTCTGTGGTCCAGTCGTTTGCCACAGAACATACAAACGATCCTGGCCTTGCAGATGGATCTACCGCTGGAGAAGCAGGGCGAGTTAGCCGACAAGGTACATGAAATAGCTCCATCTAGTCCCCAGGTAGCCATGGCCAGCACGTCCTCCTCGTCAAACTGCGAGATGATGAAGGAGATCAGCGAACTACGGAAGCAGGTGGAGCAGCTTACTACCCGCCTGAACCGAGATGGACGCTCACAGTCACGCTCCAGGTACAACCGCTATCGCGACGGTCGCTCACGCAGTCGCTCCAGACCAAAACAGCCTCCATCAGATCATCCGCATTGCTTTTACCACTTCAACTACGGTGAGAAGGCTCACAAGTGCAAGCAGCCGTGTAGCTTTAAAGCGGAAAACTATCAGGGCGGTCGCAAGTAGCGGCCAACGACTGCCCCTATCCAACAGGCCGTCTGTTTGTTACTGACCGATCGACGAAGATGCAGTTCCTTGTGGACACTGGCTCTGACTTGTGCGTTTTCCCGCGGTCTCACATCAAGACGCCCTGTCCCAAGTCGAAGTTTGACCTTATCGCTGCCAACAACTCTGTCATACACACCTACGGCCCGGTAACACTCCACCTTGATTTCGGACTCAGACGCGACTTCCAATGGAAATTTACCATAGCTGACGTGTCAAAACCAATTATAGGTGTCGATTTTCTTATCCACTATAATCTTCTGGTAGACTGCCGGAATCAACGAATCGTGGACAACCTGACGACTCTCACTGCTCCTGCTACTTCATCCGGAGTTTCTGAAGAGTTTGCTTCTGTCAAAGCCGTCACTGGAGAATCAGAGTTTCACCAACTGCTTTGCGAGTTTCCAGAGATCACCAGACCAGCAGGTATACTCTCTACTCCCAAACATAACACTCTGCACTTCATTAGAACAACGCCTGGTCCACCTGTCTCTTCAAAACCTCGACGCCTCGATCCGATACGCATGCAGGCAGCTAAAAAAGAATTCGAGGACATGCTTTCCAGTGGGATTGCCAGACGTTCAGAAAGTCCGTGGTCTTCAGCCTTACATCTCTTCAAAAAGAAAGATGACGGTTGGAGGCCCTGTGGCGACTATCGCTCACTAAATTCTCGCACAATCCCCGATCAGTACCCAATCCGTCATATTCATGATTTTTGTTATCAACTTTCTGGATGTACTATCTTCTCCAAATGCGACTTAATAAAGGCCTACAACCAGATTGCCGTCAACCCAGACGACATACCAAAAACCGCCATAACGACGCCGTTTGGTCTTTATGAATTTCCATTCATGACGTTTGGGCTTATGAACGCGGCGCAGACCTTTCAACGGTTTATCGACGAGGTACTTCTCGGTCTCGACTTTTGCTATGCCCTGATTATTCCCTGACTGGGTGTTTTTTTCTATCCTGGATAACGTTTAGCAGTTAAAGGTCATAACTAGTTTAATACTATCATAGTCTGATTCTGGTGCAAGTGATTTTTATTATTTTTTATGTGGAAGTAATCAACATAAAGTACTTAAATAAAAACAATTTTCAGGTTGCGACCTCCGTGGCAATGGTCAACGTTCGTGAGCTGCACCCAAACTGATTTCAGTTTAATTTCATAAAATATCTTTTACATTATGGCTGACACATTTTTGTGAAAAAAAAAACGTTACTACAGTCTGTAAAATATAGCTTGAGCTCCACGACAGCTGTCACACTGACAGGGCTAGGTTACGAAATTGCTTAGACATCGAATAGTGTGCAGTAAGTACGGAGTTTTCACAGTACAAATATTCTGTGAAAAAATTCAAAACTTCTTGAACACAAATGTCCTTGACAGCTGTCGCGGAGCTCAACCTATATTTTACAGACTATTCAGGGATAAAAAACATATACATTATAGTAATACGTGTTGGTTTCTTCTCCATTGAGCTGCAACCTGCCACTTTTTGTGTGAAAAGCGTGAAACTACGTACTTTATTTGATGCCAAATAATCTTGTACCAATAAGTCGTTTTGTTTTTAATTTTTTTGCCATCGAACCTGGACTGATGATGTTATTACAAGGGGTGCCTTGAGTAACTATGCTATGTGGTAGGTACCTATTTATTGGAAACAAATTCGTAATATATTAAATAGTTTTTCCTATTTTAGTCTTGTTTTATTCATTATACTTTCTTATATGGTGATTATTGATGATTTGCAAACAGATTAAAAAAAAAGGTTCTCTATTCGCCGTACACATACTTTTTGCCATGTTACCACATAACTCCGTAAAATCTTTCTTCGATTCGCTATAGCCCTATTAGTCCCATTTATGTTATTGAAAACCTGATGTAGAATTACTTACTGTTACTTATGAATATTTACTGTAACTTATACGGTATGTACCACACTTAGCACATAATAACATAGCCGTAAGGGGTTCCAGCTGGTTCACTAGCACCACAAGGGAATAATTATATTTTTTTAGAGATAAATACATTGATAATTACAGGCCCATGACTGTAATTTAAATTAATTGGAATTGGAATAATGGAATTTAGTCGTAGGTTTTTTGGTTCACAGCCATGGGTCCGAAAAATCACTTTTAAACATTTGATTTGATTTGGCAGAGGGTGTTCTGTGTTTGGCAGTGTGTTCGACAAGAGGTTTGGGAGTGCGCCGTTTTCAAGAAGCTTGTGTATTTTATATTTACTAAAGCACCATTTGAAGTGAATTTTAGTGGATTCTCATGGTATATAGTATATATAACCATCGGCATGGCGTGTGTTGTGTTAGAATGTATATCTCATTCTTCCCGAGAAGATAATGAAACAACATTCATCAGCTTCCACCGGTAAGTCTCAATTTTGTGTACCTAAAAGGGTATTTTCTCTAAGATTTCAACTATGGGCTACTAGAATTGCAAATTAGCTATCAGAGAATGGTGTTTTCATCATGATTATTGTGATATTTTCGATATAAATCATAATACAAGTTTGTTGTTTGTTGTAGGGGAATAGGGATGTGACTTTCCCACTTTCTCAGTGAAAAAAAGTATCGATAGTTCGTAGAGCATATTTAATTATTTCTTGCGTTCGTATAGTTGTTTTAATTGTTAATTATCTATTGCAGGTTACCCGAAGACAGCACAAAATAACAAATGTCGATTACGCAGTATCACGTACAAAGTAGTCTTGGAAAAATTTTCACCGCATTTGCAGCAAGCGACTGTTTCATAAACAATAGCAAGTGGCGTAGGTTGGAAACAAGTGCCGTACCTACTTAACGCTTAAAACAAAATAAAGTCTACATACTGCACAAATATGTCGACTGAGGTGCACGTTTTGCTGTATGTATGTACATCAGGAATTTCACATGAGACCCGACTGTCTCGTTGGTCTAGTGGTTACTCCACTTGGATAATAAAACAGGTTGTCAGTTCCAACCTGCAAGGTGCCGTATATCACTTGTAGAATTTTTCTCTGATTATTGCCTGACTGGGTGTTTTTTTCTATCCTGGACAACGTTTAGCAGTTAAAGGTCATAACTAGTTTAATACTATCATAGTCTGATTATGGTGCAAGTGATTTTTATTATTTTTTATGTAGAAGTTATCAACGTGAAGTACTTAAATAAAAACAATTTTCAGGTTGCGACCTCCGCGGAAATGGACAATGTTCGTGAGCTGCAACCAAGCTGATTTAATTTTAATTTCATAAAATATTATCTTTTACATTATGGCTGACACATTTTTGTTAAAAAAAAAACGTTAATAGGTACTCGTAAAACAGAAGTCAGGGATAAAAAACATATACATTATAGTAATACGTGTTGGTTTCTTCTCTATTGAGCTGCAACCTGCCACTTTTTATGTGAAAAGCTTGAAACTACGTACTTTATTTGATGCCAAATAATCTTGTACCGATAAATCGTTTTGTTTTTAATTTTTATTTTATTCCATCGAACCTGGACTGATGATGTTATTACAACGGGTGCCTTGAGTAACTATGCTAGGTGGTAGGTATTTATTAGAAACAAATACGTAATCTATTAACACGACACAGGGTATCCTAGTGTGGGGCCAGAAGCAATGTATGTGCCTGTGTGTAAATGTTATGTTATGTTATTAAATAGTTTTTCATATTTTGGTCTTGTTTTATTCATTATACTTTCTTACAGTGCCACCATCTCATCTGTTCAGTTGATAGCGGCGCTAGTGGAGAATTTAGTAGTAACATTTGAGAAATTTACCTAGAAAAATGAGAATATTTTAACCCATCTTTCAATTTTAATGAACATATATCTATAAATCTTAGTAAGTGAATAAATAAAACAAAAAATGGGGAACAGGATTTACAATTAATTACTTAGTTACAATTTTACCCACCTAAATAGATAACTTGGTGGCGCTGTATATGGTGATAATTGATGATTTGCAAACATATAAAAAAAAAGGTTCTATATTCGCCGTACATATACTTTTTGCCATGTTACCACATAACTTGGTAAAATCTTTTTTCTATTCGCTATAGCCCTATTAGTCCCATTTATATTATTGAAAACCTGATGTAGAATTACTTACTGTTATTTATAAATATTTATTGTAACTTATATGTACGAGTATGTACCACACTTAGCACATAATAACATAACCGTAAGGGGTTCCAGCTGGTTCACTAGCACCACCAAGGGAAAAATGATATTTTTTTAGAGATAAATACATTGATAATTAGATAGATAGATAATGGTGATAATAGTGATTATCATAGGCCCATGACTGTAATTTAAATTATTGGAATTGGAATAATGGAATTTAGTCGTAGGTTTTTTGGTACACAGCCATGGGTCCGAAAAATCACTATTAAACATGGTGATGGGATTGAAAAGATACTTTTTGCAAATTGTGAAAAAGAGGTATGATTTTTTTATCATTTAATATTAATACTTAATTACCACCATTAATTTTAAAAAATACACAGATTATGTAGATCGGAATAAATAATATCGACATCTTTATGGTGTTTGTCCCAGCCCTATCGATTTTGGCTTTGTTCAGTAATCTGTGGCAACCGTGTACGATTGTAACATTTTTAGTGCATGAGTAGACTACAGCTGTCTCTTTCTGGCGCAGAGATTTATCGTAAGAGTAACATGGACAGCTATACAACTGTTACTTTTTATTTTATTCCTCCTTCTATGGTACTCCTTCTTCTGAGGTACGAAGGTAAGGTTTTGAGTGCATGAGTACACTACAGCTGTCTATTTCTGGCACAGAGATTTATCGTAGGAGTAACAAGGACAGCTATACAGATGTTACTTTTTATTTAATCCTCCTTCTATGGTATTCCTTCTTCTGAGAAAATAAATAAAATAAAACCTCCTTGAGGGAGCGAAGAAGGTTTGCTCTAAACTTTGACAGGTTGGTACTCAACTCTTTATTCTGAGCTTTATGCTTTATCCATGGATGTAATAATCAAAGAGGATTGAATACTCTGACAAAAAAAATGTCCTGACAAGGAGGCTCGAACTAGTGAATGTCATCTCTTTCTAAGTAGGGTGACCTTGATGTCAATGAAAACCGGACGAAACATAAGGGAAGCCAGCCGGAAGGAACGAGCGAAGTTCTCTCTTTAGGAGTAACTTGGGAATTTACTTCCATAATGGGCGACACAGTACCTAGTGGTAGGTATATTCATTGACTGAAGAACTTTAATTATACTTATATTTGCATTTAACGAAGTTTTAGCATTATAAAATGAAAGCCAAAATCAAGTCATAAAATTAGCTTTAATCCAAAAATAAACACAAAGAAATAACTTATTTAAATGTATAGAGTTTACAACTTGCTTATTGAGTGTTAATGTACAGTACATTACATACTGCCCTCAAATAAGGTTTGTAGTGGAAAAGAAGAGTAAAGATAAAACTCAACTTCGACCATGTTAAAATACGTTTTTAAAACCTTGAGTGGTATTGCTACAAAAATTACTTAGCATACATTCATGGCTCGATTCGAGTCTGGGCGTTTAATTTGAGAATAATTAAAGTTCACTATCTTGCATGGATACATGGATACATGCAAGATAGTGAACTTTACTTATATTCACAGTTATTAATAGTGAACTTTTCTTACATTTCTTATCATCAGTTACAGTAGGCTACTTTTTATCGCGGAAATCATCATATTTTGATCTACATAAATTTACAAATTATTTTCAGTGAACCAATTTAGAACTTTATATCATTATGGTACTCTTGGTCTCGACAAGGGTTAAATTAAAAATTAAAAATGTTGTTGCACACAAATTTTAGTGTACATATTGAAAATTCTGATAATAAAATCTAACTTGCCAATACGAATAAAACTCAAGTAGCTAGCTAGATTGATGACAAACATTTGAATGTTTTTTTTTACATTTAAAATATGCATAAAAGCTAATATACATTACAAAATAGAATAGAATTATGAAGTATAAAATTAAATATTCTATTGTACCTCCTGTCAATTTTTCTATTCAAACATAATATTCAAAGCTTCTTCTTTTGGGGAATGCATTCAGTCAGTTTGGGCACCTGCATCGAGCTGTGGTTGCTTCGTTGGTAGTTCTTCCAGTTCAAGATTTTCTTCCGTCGCTTAGTATCATTACTTTTTTCGCCACAGGCTGTAAATATTTATTTATTACTTACTTTCTAATAAACTTCTTAGCAAACAAAACACAAAGGTAACAGAAAAGTCCTATGCAGCGTACCTAAAGGGGTGGGTAAGCACGTCAATAAAAAGTAAACTAAGTGATACTTTCTGAGTTATTCCTGTTTGAAAATATAGAATATAAAAAAAAACAATTAATTTCATTCAATTGTCCACTATCATCATTTTAAAGTATTTTGCGTTACAACTAGTAATAAATTGGGGACATTTTGTCAAAGAATATTTGTTGTTTGTGATAATTATTTTTTCTATCGAATGGCATAATGTACACCAAACGGCAACTTTTCATGTACAAACGTACAAACTTTAGGTATGCTACAGAGGTTTGAAGCCTTTTACTCACCACTACAAATGGTACAGGATCTCCCTTCAACCTAGGTAAAACCGTAGGCTTAAAATCTTATTTTCTAAAATACCGGCTTTTGCAGGCTTCACAAAATGCAGGATTTTGTGATGTCGAACCAGAGCCGCATAGCATGCATCCATTTTAAACGTAAGCTTTCGTTTTTAGTAAAACTGAAAAGAGACCATATCAAACACATGGCCTACATTTTACAACATCATGGTCATAGTATTCCACATAAATGAGTAAGAGTAAGACACACTCCTTCAGTTTGTGGCTCTCGCTCTGAACACTTTACTCTAGTTGCTTACATATGTATACGATTTTATGTTTTATTTGAGACGAAAAAGAGTTTAGTTTTCTATGGAAGGTTTTTCGTAGTGCTCTATCCTCTTTGATTATAACATCCTTGGCTTTATCTAATCAAATCAATACAAATATCGACCTTGTGTCGTAGAATTGTCAGTACAATTATGAACCTTCAGGTGGTAAACATTTTCAGACCCCGACTGTACAGTATTTTTGCTACGTTTATACAGGGTGGCCGGGGGATTGACGTCAAAAAAGAAAATTAGGTCCCTCTTGTCATGGGGTATCCGAATCACCCCCATGTATGTTCCGCGATTTTTCATAGTTTCGGAGTTATGATTTTTATTCTGAATTTTCATGAATTTTCGCCTTATCAATTTTGAAAATTTCTAAAAAAAAAAAACAAGAATTTTTTTTCAATTACTTTTTTTTGTAACTGAATCTTCACAAGTTGTTCTTCTGTGCATAAAATAATCAGCTTCGTAACTTTTATAAAAGTTATTAAAGTGTTGGTCTAAAGTCAAAAATTTACGTTCGGTAAATTATGACTTGAATTTTCAAAAATAAATTAAAAATCCAAACAGATGACTTAATGGTTTCTTAGTTAGCCTCAGAAATGCGCAAGACTCTCAGATTTCATAATCATTAAAAAAAAGTACTGCTTAACGAGCTACTTTGTGTACATTCGGCCTTCGAAGACAGCGAGGTGAAGAATTATTAAAATTAACAATTTTTTTTTCTGCCATTTCGTCTTTTCTTAGTTTATTAATGAACGAGTCGTCATCATCATGATGAATAAAAGTGGTTTTATCAATAAAACACAGATTAAAATGTAAAAAAAATGTTTATTATAATAGGTTTTCAAAGTTGCCACCTCCAGCAGCAATACACATTCTACACCTACGTAGGAAATTATCTTTTAATCGTCTAAAAGCTGCTCTGTTTTCCTTTACAACACGTTCGGCTTCTGTTAATTTCTGCCTCAGCTCTTGTTCACTCCCACTTTCTCTGGCGTATGCTATTTCCTTAAAATAGCCCCAAATAAAAAAATCCATGGGGTTGAGGTCAGGTGAGCGTGGAGGCCGATCCATCTATTGGGGTACGCCTCATTTAAGTAATTTCGGACTTGCGTTGCGTAGTGACATGGAGCGCCGTCATTTTGAAGAACCATGGTTCGTCTTAGTTCAATATTCACGTCTTCTAGCAACAATGGAAGTTCATGTTCCAGAAAGTGTCGGTATCTTTCTCCATTTAATCTGGACGGCAATTCAAATGGACCAATCAGTTCGCCATTGAGAATACCAGACCACAAGTTAACGATGAAACGATGTTGAAACGTCGACGCTCTCATTTCGTGTGGATTTTCAACCGCCCACGTGTGGTAATTATGAATATTGAAAATTCCAGTGCGCTCAAAACGTGACTCATCTGACCATAAAACTTTATTGAAAAATCCAGGATCTTGTTCTTTTTGTAGCATTTTTTGGCAGAAATCAATGCGCAATTGGTGTCTGTAGGCAGTAAAGCTTGGACTCGTCGGATATGGAACGCATGATATCCTTCATCGTGAAGTATGTCTTGGATAGAAGTTCTTGGGATGTTCAGAGTACGAGCCATAGCTCTGGTACTCGTGGAAGGATTTCGTTGAACTTCTTCGAGCACAACTTCTCTGCGATCCGGGTCAACTCTAGGGATTCCTTCCCTATCGCCTCGTTGGCCAGGAATGCGGCCTGCCATTAAGGTATTGTGCGTGTTAATAAAAACGCGATGGTCGGGATAATGCTCAGGTTGCGGCGCACCACGACGTTGAAGTTGTTCGCGATACAGTCGCGCTGCTTCAAGGCCGTTTCCTTGTGCAACTCCATAAAAATAATGCATTTCTGCGTATTCACTTAACGTGTAACTCATCTTTTACACTTCCAAGTAAACAAAGTCCAAATCAGTATGCAAGACACAGTCCAATTAACGAGCAAAGTAGTCAAATAAGTAGGCAGCGGAATCCGCGGACAAAGCGAGACAGTGAGGTAAAACAAAATGAAGACACGTGTAGCAGTAAACACAAAGTGAGAACGACTGAGGTACAAACTTGTTTTGTGTTCGCTTCTGCTGCGCTGCCCCTCTCACTCTTACCGCTGAGAGTGAGAGAGATAGCAATAGTTCAGCGGCCTCCTATCCTCAAAGACTATTGTTATTACAGGTAAAAAGTTGCGTCTGCATTTACAACCCATGACCCACGAGAACGGACCGCGCAAAATTAATTACTGTAAAACGGAAAATGCCTCCAAATTTTTTAATCTGTGTTTTATTGACAAAACCACTTTTATTCATCATGATGATGACGACTCGTTCATTAATAACCTAAAAAAAGACGAAATGGCAGAAAAAAAAATGATAATTTTAATAATTCTTCACCTCGCTGTCTTCGAAGGCCGAATGTACACAAAGTAGCTCGTTAAGCAGTACTTTTTTTTTAATGATTATGAAATCTGAGAGTCTTGCGCATTTCTGAGGCTAACTAAGAAACCATTAAATCATCTGTTTGGATTTTTAATTTATTTTTGAAAATTCAAGTCATAATTTACCGAACGTAAATTTTTGACTTTAGACCAACACTTTAATAACTTTTATCAAAGTTACGAAGCTGATTATTTTATGCATAGAAGAACAACTTGTGAAGATTCAGTTACAAAAAAAAGTAATTGAAAAAAGTTTCTAGTTTTTTTTTTTAGAAATTTTCAAAATTGATAAGGCGAAAATTCATAAAAATTCAGAAAAATATCATAACTCCGAAACTATGAAAAATCGCGGAACATACATGGGGGTGATTCGGATACCCCATGACACGAGGGACCTAATTTTTTTTTTTGACGTCATTCCCCCGGTCACCCTGTATATGTAGCACAAAATTAATTTATTTTGCTTCCACTCTGAATGCTTACCAAAATTTTATTAAACAGGAGCAGCTCATTGCAGTTCATATAATTAATATGCTGTATAAAAATAATTACAGCGATCCAGAATGACATAAATTTTATTGATGATTGATTTTGAAATGTTTGCTGGCCTTGAGTTGCTGATCAATTAGCTATTTCTGCTCGCAGAGTATATTTTTCTGCTCACAAAAATAGCAATACTGTGCTAGCCATTTAAATAACACCCATTACTTAATTTAAGAAGGTGGACGATAGAAAATTGGTTAAAACCACGGTCTAACGACTAAATTAAAAATTAATTATTTTATTTCTTCGGCATTTAAATGTTGTTTTTGGACTGTTTTGTGCCAGACTGACTAGTACTATTGAAATGTAGGTGGGTATTTAGCTATGAAAGATGTTCCAAAATGTTTAATAAACTTTTTATATATGAAAATAAAAGTAAAAAAGTTGTGCAGGGCCATAATCTTCATAAACACAGCGAGTTTCTACAACTCGATACTCTTTAATTTTCTCAATTTTTTTGTGTGGAGCTGCAGAGTAGAGTCTGACAAGCGAGTCGTGGGCTTTGGTTTTGATAGTTAGTTTCGTGGGCATATTTGGTTTTGATGTACTTAATGTTTTCGTTTTGCTTATATTTATGTTTGGACAAAATTCATTGGAGACTCCAAACTAATAAAACAAATAAACAAGTTAAGCAAAAGTATCAAGATTGTTTATTCAGACTGTATGCAGGGTTAACCACTAAAAGAATATACCTACCACTAGGTACTGTGTCGCCCATTATGGAAGTAAATTCCCAAGTTACTCCTAAAGAGAGAACTTCGCTCGTTCCTTCCGGCTGGCTTCCCTTATGTTTCGTCCGGTTTTCATTGACATCAAGGTCACCCTACTTAGAAAGAGATGACATTCACTAGTTCGAGCCTCCTTGTCAGGACATTTTTTTTGTCAGAGTATTCAATCCTCTTTGATTATTACATCCATGGATAAAGCATAAAGCTCAGAATAAAGAGTTGAGTACCAACCTGTCAAAGTTTAGAGCAAACCTTCTTCGCTCCCTCAAGGAGGTTTTATTTTATTTATTTTCTCAGAAGAAGGAATACCATAGAAGGAGGATTAAATAAAAAGTAACATCTGTATAGCTGTCCTTGTTACTCCTACGATAAATCTCTGTGCCAGAAATAGACAGCTGTAGTGTACTCATGCACTCAAAACCTTACCTTCGTACCTCAGAAGAAGGAGTACCATAGAAGGAGGAATAAAATAAAAAGTAACAGTTGTATAGCTGTCCATGTTACTCTTACGATAAATCTCTGCGCCAGAAAGAGACAGCTGTAGTCTACTCATGCACTAAAAATGTTACAATCGTACACGGTTGCCACAGATTACTGAACAAAGCCAAAATCGATAGGGCTGGGACAAACACCATAAAGATGTCGATATTATTTATTCCGATCTACATAATCTGTGTATTTTTTAAAATTAATGGTGGTAATTAAGTATTAATATTAAATGATAAAAAAATCATACCTCTTTTTCACAATTTGCAAAAAGTATCTTTTCAATCCCATCACCATGTTTAATAGTGATTTTTCGGACCCATGGCTGTGTACCAAAAAACCTACGACTAAATTCCATTATTCCAATTCCAATAATTTAAATTACAGTCATGGGCCTATGATAATCACTATTATCACCATTATCTATCTATCTAATTATCAATGTATTTATCTCTAAAAAAATATCATTTTTCCCTTGGTGGTGCTAGTGAACCAGCTGGAACCCCTTACGGTTATGTTATTATGTGCTAAGTGTGGTACATACTCGTACATATAAGTTACAATAAATATTTATAAATAACAGTAAGTAATTCTACATCAGGTTTTCAATAATATAAATGGGACTAATAGGGCTATAGCGAATAGAAAAAAGATTTTACCAAGTTATGTGGTAACATGGCAAAAAGTATATGTACGGCGAATATAGAACCTTTTTTTTTATATGTTTGCAAATCATCAATTATCACCATATACAGCGCCACCAAGTTATCTATTTAGGTGGGTAAAATTGTAACTAAGTAATTAATTGTAAATCCTGTTCCCCATTTTTTGTTTTATTTATTCACTTACTAAGATTTATAGATATATGTTCATTAAAATTGAAAGATGGGTTAAAATATTCTCATTTTTCTAGGTAAATTTCTCAAATGTTACTACTAAATTCTCCACTAGCGCCGCTATCAACTGAACAGATGAGATGGTGGCACTGTAAGAAAGTATAATGAATAAAACAAGACCAAAATATGAAAAACTATTTAATAACATAACATAACATTTACACACAGGCACATACATTGCTTCTGGCCCCACACTAGGATACCCTGTGTCGTGTTAATAGATTACGTATTTGTTTCTAATAAATACCTACCACCTAGCATAGTTACTCAAGGCACCCGTTGTAATAACATCATCAGTCCAGGTTCGATGGAATAAAATAAAAATTAAAAACAAAACGATTTATCGGTACAAGATTATTTGGCATCAAATAAAGTACGTAGTTTCAAGCTTTTCACATAAAAAGTGGCAGGTTGCAGCTCAATAGAGAAGAAACCAACACGTATTACTATAATGTATATGTTTTTTATCCCTGACTTCTGTTTTACGAGTACCTATTAACGTTTTTTTTTTAACAAAAATGTGTCAGCCATAATGTAAAAGATAATATTTTATGAAATTAAAATTAAATCAGCTTGGTTGCAGCTCACGAACATTGTCCATTTCCGCGGAGGTCGCAACCTGAAAATTGTTTTTATTTAAGTACTTCACGTTGATAACTTCTACATAAAAAATAATAAAAATCACTTGCACCATAATCAGACTATGATAGTATTAAACTAGTTATGACCTTTAACTGCTAAACGTTGTCCAGGATAGAAAAAAACACCCAGTCAGGCAATAATCAGAGAAAAATTCTACAAGTGATATACGGCACCTTGCAGGTTGGAACTGACAACCTGTTTTATTATCCAAGTGGAGTAACCACTAGACCAACGAGACAGTCGGGTCTCATGTGAAATTCCTGATGTACATACATACAGCAAAACGTGCACCTCAGTCGACATATTTGTGCAGTATGTAGACTTTATTTTGTTTTAAGCGTTAAGTAGGTACGGCACTTGTTTCCAACCTACGCCACTTGCTATTGTTTATGAAACAGTCGCTTGCTGCAAATGCGGTGAAAATTTTTCCAAGACTACTTTGTACGTGATACTGCGTAATCGACATTTGTTATTTTGTGCTGTCTTCGGGTAACCTGCAATAGATAATTAACAATTAAAACAACTATACGAACGCAAGAAATAATTAAATATGCTCTACGAACTATCGATACTTTTTTTCACTGAGAAAGTGGGAAAGTCACATCCCTATTCCCCTACAACAAACAACAAACTTGTATTATGATTTATATCGAAAATATCACAATAATCATGATGAAAACACCATTCTCTGATAGCTAATTTGCAATTCTAGTAGCCCATAGTTGAAATCTTAGAGAAAATACCCTTTTAGGTACACAAAATTGAGACTTACCGGTGGAAGCTGATGAATGTTGTTTCATTATCTTCTCGGGAAGAATGAGATATACATTCTAACACAACACACGCCATGCCGATGGTTATATATACTATATACCATGAGAATCCACTAAAATTCACTTCAAATGGTGCTTTAGTAAATATAAAATACACAAGCTTCTTGAAAACGGCGCACTCCCAAACCTCTTGTCGAACACACTGCCAAACACAGAACACCCTCTGCCAAATCAAATCAAATGTTTAAAAGTGATTTTTCGGACCCATGGCTGTGAACCAAAAAACCTACGACTAAATTCCATTATTCCAATTCCAATTAATTTAAATTACAGTCATGGGCCCTTAAAATCACTTTTATCACCATTATCTATCTATCTAATTATCAATGTATTTATCTCTAAAAAAATATAATTATTCCCTTGTGGTGCTAGTGAACCAGCTGGAACCCCTACGGCTATGTTATTATGTGCTAAGTGTGGTACATACCGTATAAGTTACAGTAAATATTCATAAGTAACAGTAAGTAATTCTACATCAGGTTTTCAATAACATAAATGGGACTAATAGGGCTATAGCGAATCGAAGAAAGATTTTACGGAGTTATGTGGTAACATGGCAAAAAGTATGTGTACGGCGAATAGAGAACCTTTTTTTTTAATCTGTTTGCAAATCATCAATAATCACCATATAAGAAAGTATAATGAATAAAACAAGACTAAAATAGGAAAAACTATTTAATATATTACGAATTTGTTTCCAATAAATAGGTACCTACCACATAGCATAGTTACTCAAGGCACCCCTTGTAATAACATCATCAGTCCAGGTTCGATGGCAAAAAAATTAAAAACAAAACGACTTATTGGTACAAGATTATTTGGCATCAAATAAAGTACGTAGTTTCACGCTTTTCACACAAAAAGTGGCAGGTTGCAGCTCAATGGAGAAGAAACCAACACGTATTACTATAATGTATATGTTTTTTATCCCTGAATAGTCTGTAAAATATAGGTTGAGCTCCGCGACAGCTGTCAAGGACATTTGTGTTCAAGAAGTTTTGAATTTTTTCACAGAATATTTGTACTGTGAAAACTCCGTACTTACTGCACACTATTCGATGTCTAAGCAATTTCGTAACCTAGCCCTGTCAGTGTGACAGCTGTCGTGGAGCTCAAGCTATATTTTACAGACTGTAGTAACGTTTTTTTTTTCACAAAAATGTGTCAGCCATAATGTAAAAGATATTTTATGAAATTAAACTGAAATCAGTTTGGGTGCAGCTCACGAACGTTGACCATTTCCACGGAGGTCGCAACCTGAAAATTGTTTTTATTTAAGTACTTTATGTTGATTACTTCCACATAAAAAATAATAAAAATCACTTGCACCAGAATCAGACTATGATAGTATTAAACTAGTTATGACCTTTAACTGCTAAACGTTATCCAGGATAGAAAAAAACACCCAGTCAGGGAATAATCAGGGCATAGCAAAAGTCGAGACCGAGAAGTACCTCGTCGATAAACCGTTGAAAGGTCTGCGCCGCGTTCATAAGCCCAAACGTCATGAATGGAAATTCATAAAGACCAAACGGCGTCGTTATGGCGGTTTTTGGTATGTCGTCTGGGTTGACGGCAATCTGGTTGTAGGCCTTTATTAAGTCGCATTTGGAGAAGATAGTACATCCAGAAAGTTGATAACAAAAAGCATGAATATGACGGATTGGGTACTGATCGGGGATTGTGCGAGAATTTAGTGAGCGATAGTCGCCACAGGGCCTCCAACCGTCATCTTTCTTTTTGAAGAGATGTAAGGCTGAAGACCACGGACTTTCTGAACGTCTGGCAATCCCACTGGAAAGCATGTCCTCGAATTCTTTTTTAGCTGCCTGCATGCGTATCGGATCGAGGCGTCGAGGTTTTGAAGAGACAGGTGGACCAGGCGTTGTTCTAATGAAGTGCAGAGTGTTATGTTTGGGAGTAGAGAGTATACCTGCTGGTCTGGTGATCTCTGGAAACTCGCAAAGCAGTTGGTGAAACTCTGATTCTCCAGTGACGGCTTTGACAGAAGCAAACTCTTCAGAAACTCCGGATGAAGTAGCAGGAGCAGTGAGAGTCGTCAGGTTGTCCACGATTCGTTGATTCCGGCAGTCTACCAGAAGATTATAGTGGATAAGAAAATCGACACCTATAATTGGTTTTGACACGTCAGCTATGGTAAATTTCCATTGGAAGTCGCGTCTGAGTCCGAAATCAAGGTGGAGTGTTACCGGGCCGTAGGTGTGTATGACAGAGTTGTTGGCAGCGATAAGGTCAAACTTCGACTTGGGACAGGGCGTCTTGATGTGAGACCGCGGGAAAACGCACAAGTCAGAGCCAGTGTCCACAAGGAACTGCATCTTCGTCGATCGGTCAGTAACAAACAGACGGCCTGTTGGATAGGGGCAGTCGTTGGCCGCTACTTGCGACCGCCCTGATAGTTTTCCGCTTTAAAGCTACACGGCTGCTTGCACTTGTGAGCCTTCTCACCGTAGTTGAAGTGGTAAAAGCAATGCGGATGATCTGATGGAGGCTGTTTTGGTCTGGAGCGACTGCGTGAGCGACCGTCGCGATAGCGGTTGTACCTGGAGCGTGACTGTGAGCGTCCATCTCGGTTCAGGCGGGTAGTAAGCTGCTCCACCTGCTTCCGTAGTTCGCTGATCTCCTTCATCATCTCGCAGTTTGACGAGGAGGACGTGCTGGCCATGGCTACCTGGGGACTAGATGGAGCTATTTCATGTACCTTGTCGGCTAACTCGCCCTGCTTCTCCAGCGGTAGATCCATCTGCAAGGCCAGGATCGTTTGTATGTTCTGTGGCAAACGACTGGACCACAGAGTAAACAGGAACTCTGAAGGTACTGCGGGACCGGCCAAATCTATTAAATGTCGGAGAAATTGAGACGGCTTCCGATCGCCAAGCTCTTCGTGCACC
Organism: Yponomeuta plumbellus; assembly: GCA_947310845.1. Lineage (NCBI taxonomy): Eukaryota > Metazoa > Arthropoda > Insecta > Lepidoptera > Yponomeutidae > Yponomeuta > Yponomeuta plumbellus. The sequence goes on along the minus strand of OX371211.1, from coordinate 6,046,336 downwards.
AGAAGTTGTTTTACGCGCTTTTCCTGTGATGCAGATAGACGTTTAATTAATTCTGTCTTAAGCTTTAGATATTTATCAGTAGCCGGTGGTGCCTTAATTATGTCCTTAACCTCCTTAGCATATTGCAGCTCCAGACTAGAGGTGATGTAATAGAATTTAGTTTCATCCACCGTAATTTTCGCCAAAGCAAATTGTGCTTCCATTTGCGCAAACCACAAATCTGCATCTTCGGGAGAGAATATAGGCGCCTTTATGCCTAATCGGTTCACTTGCTCGGTATCTTTGGATTCGCTCATAATAAAAGTAAAAAACGCTCACCGCTTATGCCTTGGACCACAGCCTTATTTCTTCGTCCGATTTGTTGCCGTGTGAATAATGTAATAAGAATTCCGCTTCTACCTTGCACTCCGAGGAACGCAGGATCTCTTCATCAGTCGGTGTCACCAGTTTGTGGGACCGGATGTAGTCACTCGCCCCACGATAGAATATGTGGAAGTAGGTATGAAGTAAGAAAGCAGAGAGGCACAGCAAGTAAAGGGTTTTAGCGAAGACGAAATGAAGCGTATTATTTAGAATTTAGGATAGATTATATTACAGAAGCGAAATTAATAATTTTACGTACAAAGATTCAAATACAACTACGAAAACGATACACAGCAAGAAAGCGCGCGCGAGCGTCGTGATTAGAATGCGGCGATATCACGACTGGTGCGCGTAGTGTTGGTCAGTCCGCGCCAGCGCCGGCGGCTCAAGCTTAGGCGACAGCGGGCGGTGAGGCGCGGGTGTTGCTGTACAAAAACTTGCTCCGTAGGATGCGGTCAAAGGCGCATAAGCGGAGCGGATTTCAAGTCGCTTCACCGCTACAGGATTGTCCCTACTGTGGAGCTGAAAATTCTAACCTAGAACATTTATTTATGATATGCCGTGCATTTTCGGTATGGAAAGATTAGTGATGTGTAGTGAATTAAGTGAAATAATTAATCAATCGAGTGACTCGAACAAAGACAAAGAAGTGCCTAATAATTTACAAGAATTACTATCTAATAAACTGTACTTTAAAACTCTTTATAAATTTATCACAAACACTGTTAAAAAAATATAGTGAATAATAATATTGAAGTGAAGCAAGGCTTAAAAGAGCTTGTACCCAGAGCCGTAAAACTAATTAAAAAAAAAAAAATGTCTGTTCTGTATCGTTTCGATATTTTCGGTGGCCTGCCTGTGGTCATATATTTTTAGTTATTTACGATGTGCTCAAGACTATTTGCGCTAGGGAACATACTTCATAGGCCACTGAATCTGATTTATAGACAGACACCGACTGCACCGCTAATTCAGAAAACTGCGGTTGCTCACATAACTTTTTTCAATAAACGTGAGCACCTTCCTTCGTTCATAAAACGCAGACATCACGAGATCTCTTCTCAAGTTCTAATCAACCTTTAACTCCAGTGCCTGCGGAGAAGTTATGGAAGTCGGTGACGTCTGTGAGCAACCCGGGTGCAAAGAAGGGTCGAGGCCGTGGCGCTGGGCGGATTCGCATCCGGGACCTAAATCGGGGGCAGATGATTGGCGTTGGCCGCGTCAACATGCTCTGGCCGGGCCTCTCTGCGCCCGTCATCAAGGGCCGAGAGCTGCTTAAGCAACAGCAACTGCCGGACGATCCTGAGAGGTTTGTGATCAATTGTTGTACTCCATCTACGGTTTGTGGTTTGGTTAGGTTACCTAAACCTAACCAAACCACAGATTAAATAAACCTGATTGTATCTTTGTAAATGTTTTATATCTGTGTTTTTCCTGACACAATAAAGAATGTTCTTATCTTATAATAAATAATCTGTCTTTGGAGAGTGCTCTAGAGGTGTGGTTTTATAAAGAAGGCTGTAACAATGCTATTGTTACGGGCTAGGGACCGCGACACTATTTATAAAAATTCATCTATACTAAAAGACTGCATTGAACCTGGTTTATGACCACTTGACCAATGTATGTATGTCGGCAAAGGGGTCCAATGACAGCTAATAGCAATACATTGAATGTTTCATGATTCTCTTAACACATGTTCTCATTGTTGAATTCAGGATGGAAAAGCTAATTAAGATCCGTGACTCTATGACTCACTTCCGGCGCACAAAGCTGTCTCCCATTGAGCGTGGCTGGTCTGGAACCAAGATGCCGGGACGTAGTATTGGCCCTCCAGACCCTGTTGGAGATGGTATATCCTTCTCTTATATATTTTTTATGTTCGTATCAAATTGATTACGTCTCACTGATGATGATCATCTGATCTGTTATTTTTATGTCAATACTCAATTTCATTATTAATCATTATCATATTAATTCAGTTTGTTGATTGTCCATGAAAGATTTGAAAATTTGCATTGTTAATATCAGTGGCCTGTGTCTGAGATTGGTATTTATAGCCTGTATTTTAACTATCTGAACCTCCCTACTAGAATATAATATAGATTTCTTATCATATTCTAAGGACTGAGTACACAACTCTATTGCTTCAGATAATTATAATACAGGCTATAAATTCCCAATCAAGGACACAGGTCTTCTCTCATAAAGAAAGAAGCAAAGTAGGTTTTGATCACTCAACTAATTCACTATGTTCCAGATGAATTTATTGGATTTGACACAAAGGTTCTCCAGCTGCGATCGCTGCTATCCATGCAGGGCACTCTAGGCAGAACAAGGAAGATTCAAGTTATGGTTGTGACTGGCAATGGCCAAGGCTTGGCAGGGTTCGGCTTCGGGAAGTCCAAGGAAGCCCCAGCAGCTTTGAGAAAGGCAAAGAACAGGGCTGGACAGAAACTAATGCACTTTGAAATATACAATGGGCACACAAGTAAGTTAATTTTGTTAATCTGAAGTACATAGTACGAGTCGCTCGTAGCCCCGGCCTCCTGAGTGATCTTAAACGATCACGAAGGTTAAGCTACATAGGGCGTGGATGAGTGGCCGTCTATGACTAGTGCCATTTTTCAGAGTGGTTCCGTGCTTCGCAAGGCATGTTAAGCAGCTGCCGTTGATAGATGGCAGTCGTTATAGAGGCCGTTGTGATAGAGGCCTTGGGGCGGTTTGGAGACTTCTGACAGTAAGACCAGCCACTAGTCTAGCAAGCCTCCACCAATCCAGACTAGGCCCCCATGGTGGAGTATGGCCTATACCTTCCTCAGAGAAGAGACCCGTGCCCCTCGGTGGGGATATAATAGGTTGATGATGATGATGACTTTAAACTTTTTATGGGTTTATAATATTCAGCCAAGTACCTACTGCATCTTAATTTAGTTTGTTACCTCCTAATGCTTATGAAAATAGGTTCATTTGCAGTAGCCTTACAGAAATGCGAATCATTAACAATAATGAATAATGCCTACTAATGACTTTTTGTGTTTTCAGTCTTCCACGATTTCTACACACAATTTGGAAAGACGAAGATCTTCGTACAAAAGAGGAATGAAGGCTATGGTTTGGTTTGTCACAGAGCTATCAAAGCTGTCTGTGAAGCCATCGGAATCAAAGATTTGTGGGCCAAAGTAGAGGGGTCTAACAACCTTCAACATGTTGTTAAAGCTTTCTTCATCGGTCTTTTGCAACAGGTTGGTTGAAATATTTTTTTACAGGAGAGAGAGCAGAGTTGAAATTATCCTGAAAATAATTACTTGTTCTTATTATATTTTTTTCGAACAAATTGGTCAATTTACGAGTCTGGGCCAAATAGGGCCAAATATTTTGTTTCACAATGCGTTAATTAACTTTTAAAGAGAACAAAGACAATCTTTGTTACCGGTACCGGCAGTATGTCATGCACAGAAAAACTTCATCAATTGAGATCTTACGATTTGTCAGTTTTCACTGAAAACTATGGCTCCATAAAAAGAAGTTTTTTTTTAATAAACAAAACTTTAAAAAACTTGCTTTGTGCAAATATAAAGGATAATACACATCGCACCCCCGGTGCTAGACTGTCACTTTTGCAAAAATGCAATTATTCAGGAGAAGGTTTGAAAGCTTTGATAGCTCACATATTAATGATATTTCAAGATTTAAACAACATGAATAGCTTTTACAACAACACGAATTTTTTTTAACTTAATTTCTTTTATCGCACCAAGTAAAGGGGTACCTTAGGATAGTTATTACATATTTAACTCATTTTTGCAATTTTAGCAAAAGTGACAGTCTAGCACCGGGGGTGCGACATTGTATTGTTTTTGTTATGTATATGTTTTTTTACGGAATATTGAATGTCAATATCTCGACGTTATTCATTCGAGAATATTAAAAGTACTTTCATTTGCGTGTGAAACAGACTAGAGGTTGAACTAAGTATTTATACAATTTTTTTCCACAAAATTTTCTTATTCCCAAAAATACAAGAACAGTTAATATTATTAATTTATAATTCTAGCATTATATTCACTGACCTCATACCTACAATTTCTTTTAATGCCAACTCGAATCGGTCCTGTTTGGGACAACTACTTCTGCCAATGACGAGTCAGTCATGGGGGTGACCGGTTATTCTAAAGGCTGCCGTAGGCCGGTGGAGAACCTAAACCCAAAGAACCTGCAAATTTATATATGTACTATTGTCGAAATACCATGGAATTTGACAGTGAGATATTTGGAATCATTCAGGATTTTGCATAATTCCGTACTCATACTCATTTCATTTCATACTCAAAAGAAGTTATTATCTTTTGTTTTCAGAGAACACATCAGCAACTGGCTGAAGAGAAGAAGCTACACCTAGTAGAATTTAGAGCGGAGAATCAATACTTCCCCAAGGTGATTGCCAGCCCACAGGAGGTTCGCACCAAGGAGCAGATACCCAAAGACGAGACCCTCGACTTCAAACAGTATGTGATGAACGATAGAGTCATACTGAGAAAAAAGAAGTACCCGCGTTTCTACGAGAAAATGCCCCACTATCTCACTTACCTGAGGAAGTATGAACAGCACAGAAACCATGAGAAGATTCGACTTAATTTGAAGGTGGAATATGGTGAAATCAAGAGTTTCTTAAATGACAAATATCCAGAGGAATGTAGGTATGAAAAGGAAGAATAATCATAGATTGTATTAGTTTAAATTTAGTGTTACTGTAAATAAAATTATTGCAAAACTTCTTGTGTTTTTGCGTTGAAAGAAAAATTACCAGAATAAATGAGTAAAAATTTCTTTATTTTTGTATGATATGATATCGCATAAGGATACAGTACACATTTTTTTTACCCGAAAATCTAGTGGTAGAGTATTAATAGAGCTACAAAATTAAAATTAGTTATATATTTCCATTCCTAAAAATAATTCACAATGTTTTTCATTATCCAAAATACATTATCCTCATTGTCATGGCACCCAATGGATCAATCCAATACCAAGAGCTGTAACATAATCCCCATAATCATCCGAAAGAAAACTTCGAAATCGTAAAAAAATGCAAGGCTTGAATAAATTGTATACATCCTGTCTAGTTCTGTGAACGGATTAAAAATTTTAGCACCTATATTTTCCACATACATTTACAAAAAACCGGTTTTTATGTTTTAAACCGTTTTTTTTTTGTTTTTATTTACAAAAATCTTATAATTTACGAAAACGCCGTAACTTTATTTTTATAAAGTTGATGTCTTGTACGTAATTGAATCATTATATCAATATTTTGGTGTCAAAATAGATCAATAATAAATAATTAATCACCTACCAGCCTGCTCAACCTGAAATACCGATTTTAGTCAGCACAGGTTCCCAAAAAACATATTATATTGATTTGTTTGTTAATTTTATGCTCATACTATAAAGATTAAGGGTTCATCCCAAAAATCAATGTGATTTTTTTTTAAGGATGCCGGTCCCACTGTACAATTTACATGAGAAAGTAATCGATTACTTTTTTGAATAACTGGTTATTACCGGCTTTAGTAAAAAAAAAAAATGTTTGAAAACCGGTTTTCATAGAACCGGTTCACACCCTAAATTGCTATCGCAGCTGGTGTGGTGGTGGCGACTTTACAATGAAACAACTCAAGACTTTTTTTGTGATTTCGTAGCATTAAAAGATGTTAATATTGACGCATAGAAGATAGGGGGCTAGTTTACAAGAAACCTCTTTGTATATTACATGGATGTGTGTGAGGATTTTGTTGCAGCCCGTATATTTACAAAAAAATATTTACAGTCTAAAACGAATTTCATGAAAGTACTTACTAAAACAAATGTACTAATGTATTTAAGTACTCCCACGAAATGGTCCAGATGTTTAAGATTTAAACAACATTCCGCTAAATGCTCTCTAAAATGCTAACAACTCTTACATTACGTTTAGGCACCATAATTAATTTGTTTTAAAAAAGCATGTTATGGACACAATATTTTTCGCATCCCAATGACAGGCGTGGTTGTAAGGTGAATTGAGGAACTACTTTGAAAAGACCCTCTCATCGCGTGCAATAAATAGTGTGACCACATGTATTCGCTTCGATTGACTTTACATCACGAAAAGATGTCTCGTACACTGCCAAAGATTTATAGTTGCAGTTGAATGAAGTTTCATAAAAAATGTATATACAGTCACTTATATAATGTACGTAAATGGTGCGTCGATAAAAACCGCATATAGCTCAATACAAAGATTGGAATAATGTGAGTCCGAGCAACCAAACTGTAGGTTTCATGAATCTAGACTTAGACTAAAAGCTATTTGTAAGGGAGTAACTAGATTATTTCATATCACAATCGTGACACACTGCTGTGTCTTTTTTGTGACGATAATGAATAAGTCCACTAGAGTATCTTGAAATCCGCCACATAGCGCAAATTATAAATGGATTTAGCCAACACCATTTGCAATGTTCGCGATGGCAATCGGGGTCATAATTAACCTTAAACAAAATAGGATAAAATAACCAAAATGAGCAATATTCCTTATTGAACACCATCACCTCAGACAGCCGATTTTCAGGAGATCAAACATGATGTTGCAGTTTACTTCGTATAAAGGCAGAACTTAATCCGTCGATGAATCTGAAACAATAATTAGCAAAGTTAAAATCTGTGAGCTTGTATCTAATAGGCTATTTGACCGATTTCTGAAAGCCATCTCATATTGTTTGTTGGTGTTCACAGAGTCCTCAGAAAGTGGTCATTTTAAATTCTTTCGTGTATTTCTTCTAAAAAAAGGAAAACAAAAATTTACTTTTCATATAAGCCGCCAAAACGCTATCTTAAGCAATATGGCGTTGCACAGGAATTATGACGTCACTTGCCAGTAAACCAACCAATGAACGTGAGAACGAATGAATGACAGACGCCATTTTTGCTGACATGTGACGTCATCATAGAATCGGCCAATCCAGGCCGTTTTCGATACAATGGCTGCAGATATATAATTATAAAATTTTATCTTGTTTTTTTACAAATAATAATAATTGTTTTCTAAGTTAAAATGTGTTAAAGCGGTTTTAAGACTCATAATTTACACGAATACGAATAAATAATACTGTCAAATAGCCTATTCAAGTGGTATCGCGCGAAGGTCGTAGAAATTTCTCTACTTTGTGTAGGACTAGCAGACAACTGTGTGAGAGCAACACAGGTCGACGTGGTCAAGGTTCGCTCTGACCCCACTCAGCACTTCGACGGCGCCCGCCGCTGTTTTTGCGAGGGGCGCCAGTCTGGCTGTACTTGTCGGCGTGGTTTCGTGCGGCCGCCAGCGAGAGGTGCGCCATTGCTGATGTACATTGAACTATCAACTGTGTGGAGCACGCCGGTGCATAGCGTCCTGACCCAGTCCAGCAGGACACCACAGACCAGCTTTGTCGCTCCAACCCCTCCCCAACAGTTCACCGGCGCCCGCGACTGACAGCGCAAAAAGAGCCACTCCAATACACAGAACTAGCACTCACTTGCGTGAGGGCGCCACTTGTTGGCGTGGAGGTGCACACTGACGCCCCCAGCGCATCGGCAGCGCAAATAACGCCACTGCACGAAGAATTCGGTAGAGGACACGACCAACAATAAATTATTTCATGTTGTTGTTGTTACACTTTATTGCACAAAGAAAAAATACATAAAATTACTTAAATAACAGGTTTGCGGTAAAATACACGTGCAAAGGCGGACTTATTTCTAAAGAAATTTCTTCCAGCCAGCCTAGAAATTTTGGAATGTTAAAAAAAGAGAGTGGGGTAGGGCAGAGAATAGTGGAATCAACTCATTCTATCTAAATATAAGTATGCATATGCTCGATTAAAACAAAATATTTCGGAAAATGTATCTCTTTTAGTCAATTACTAGTTATTACAATTTTTAAATAGATGAAACATAGAAAGAGTGCTCTGAAATATGACGTCATAATTCAGTATTTTCATACATAATTCAAGTTACTTACTTGACATTTCGTCAACTACCCAATTAGCACCCACCTGTGTGAGGGCGCCACTTGTCGGCATGGTCCCGGTGCGACTCTGGCGCGAGGTGCGCCCTGACGCCCCCCAGCACATCGGCGGCGCCCGCGGCGGCTAGAGCGAGGGGCGTCACTGCGGCGCCCGGCAGGTGTCTCAGGACGCCCACGCCGCGTTCGGAGCGCGCCGCGATCGCCATCGTCGTCGCCGTCTCGGCGAAGCCCTGGACGAGACAAGGGAACAACTCAATAGGTATCCCTAACAGTTCCGAAGGGTCCGTATGAGGGGGTAGGGTACCCAGTCTCGCCGAAGACTGACTACTGATTCCTTGGGCTCGTAGACACTTTAGACAAAATTCTTACTTAATTAAGGCTATACCATCTTTCAACGACCTTTGTATTGAAAACGGAAGACATTGATTTGTTCACTGATTTTACTCTTCTAAGTTTGGTGACTTTGTTTACGCCTCATAACCGATATAATTTAGCGACGGATGTCGGCGGGGTGGCAGGATTCTTCTGCTTCTAAGTCCATTACGAGGGACCACAGACTGTCAGTAAGTACTGGCGATGCCCTCGCGGATGGCAGCATTCTTCTGCTTCTGTGCCCTGTTCATCAACTACAGGCTATAAGTACCTCCCTGACGAGTTGGTATGCGCTGACTACGCCCTCGCGGATGTCAGCGGGGGGGACAGTATTCTTCTGCTTCTAAGTCCCTTACGAGGGACCACAGACTGTCAATAAGTACTGGCGATTCTTCTATGTCCCTGTTCAGGAACTACAGGCTAGTACCAACCTCCCTGACGAGCTGGTATGCGCTGGCGACGCCCTCGCGGATGTCTGCGGGGTGTCGCGCGGGGTCGCGGCGGCGGCGGCGGCGGCGGTCGCGGCGGTCGTAGGCGGACTGCAGCTGCAGTGTCGGGCCCGGCGTCAGCATGTCGAACGCCGTCTCGGCGGTCGCCTGGACGCGGGTACACAAGGAAATGTTAAGCGAAAAGCTATAAGGCTCCAACAGATTATTGAAACGCGACGCGACACCACGTCATCATTATCATCAACCAAATAGGTCCCCACCGAGGGGCACGGGTCTCTTCCCTGCGGAAGGTATAGGCCATACTCCACCACGGGGGCCAAGTCCGGATTGGTGGAGGCTTGTAAGACTCGTGTCTGTTCTTACTGTCACAAGTTTTCAAGCCGCCCTAAGGCCTCTGACTTGGCTTAACAACTGCCACCTATCGACGGCAGCCGGCACCAGCTACTTAACGACTGCTCTCATGCAATAGGGTAGTTTCCAGGGTCAAAATAATTAAATTCTATTTAGTCCGTATTTTAGATTACAAAAAAATATTGGACACGTATTTTTTCTTTTTTCGATTAAACAAAAAATAACAAAGATATAGCCCATTAAAGTTACGTGTGACGTCACTCCGTGCCAAAAAATGCAGCACGGCGTGACGTCACACATAACTTTAATGGGCTATATCTTTGTCATTTTTGGTTTAATTTACTTGAATAATCTAAAAGACGCTTTTTTCGTAACTCCATGTTATGTGTTCACGCCAACTGAAGGAATTTATACACCCTATTCCGATCAATTTTTATTAATTAAGACAAATGTAGTACAAATATTAAGATTTTTTCGTACCCTATACCTACCCCATATAAAGTATCTATTTAGATTTTGAAATTAAAATGATCGAAAACGCAGTCTAATGAAAACTAATATAAATTTTATAGCTAAAGATAATAAATTGTATACTGTACAAAATATTTTCTAGGTACATGGTAAGTTCGGGACAGACCCTTTGGTATCCTATTTAAGGAGGGTATAAAGCAAATCAAGTTATAAATAGCCAGCACGAATCGATACACTCGGTATAGAGGCGTTCATTGGATTAAACGAAATCAAGAGGCGGCAGGGAATTTCTAGACTTACTTCCAACACAAGACGTTTTTAAGTGCGGAAAGACATTTTTTAGGGCAACTAGCCTATTATAGAATGTTCTCATCCTGGTGAGCGACCACAGAGCTCAACTCACCTGTATTACGTGGAGTAGCCGGGTGGTGATGTCCAGAGCGGCCACTGCGGTGCGGGCAGTGAAGGAGGCGGCACCGCGCCGAAGGCCGAGGACGAGGCGGCCGTCGCGCCGCCACTGCTCCACCGGCAGCCATAGGAGGTCGCGGATACCCGTCACTGGGGGACACCGGACGTGTTGCTACGTGAACGCACAAGACTTAACGACCTCTGTGGCGTAGTGGTTAGCGCATCTGACTACCATGCGAGAGGTCCCGGGTTCGAATCCCGGCTGGGGACAAAAAAAAATCCCAGGTCTTGGATGTTTACATGTTTGTGACGTCGCTGTTTCTGGTTCCCACGACACAGGGTATCCTAGTGTGGGGCCAGAAGCAATGTATGTGCCTGTATGTAAATGTAAAAATGTAAATTGTACGAGCGAACGTACATTGTGTTGAAATTGCTTAGTTTGCATTATATTTGAATCGGTAGTTTCAGAAAGAACATTAGTCACAATCTGCTTTCTTTTCAGGAGACATAAAACACTGACCCCTCAGTCGGACTAATGTTGTTTCTGCGTCTACTGAGACGTAGTACGTACACGTGGTTCAACTGATATTCATTGGACTAAATACAAATACAAATATTTTTATTTCAACGTAAAGAATTTACATTCTGCTTGTTGAATGTCAATGTACATACAGTTATGTATAATGTTAGCCGCTGCCTTAGGGCCGTCTGTAGTGGAGAAAAAGGCAGCGAAAAAAAACTCCACTCTGACCATCTTTTCTCAAATCAACTTAAAGCTAATACAAATTAGGTATGAGTGTTCGTATACCAAGACTAATGTACTTTCTATAGGGATCTGTAGATCTACCCTCAAGGATACCATAGACAACAATAAGTCAATCACACAAAATTTGGACTAATGTTCTTTCTGAAACTACCGATTCATTTAAAAGCTGACCCGGCATTTGAGAAAAGATGGTCAGGGTGAAGTTTTTTTTTCGCTGCCTTTTTCTCCACTACATTCGGCCCCACGGCAGCGCCTAACATTATAAGTACATTGACATTCAACAAACAGAATGTAAATCCATTACCTACGTTGAAATAAATTTCTGATATCTGATATTAGCCACTCACATCAAAGTCGATATGTGAAGAAGATGACAAAAGTAGTTGTGTAGTGGACTAGACAGTGCTGATATTGACAGGGGAATGGTGTAAGAATAAAACGACCCATTCCAGCGAGTACGTAAGCGTTACTAATTTATTGTAAAATAATCTATAAGTCTATAGGTCTCCACTACATTCGGCCCTTAAGGCAGCGAAAAAAAAGCTCAACTCAGAAAAGACGGTCACGCCCGCGATCCCTAGAGGGCGCTTTTTTTCTCCAGGGCGTCATCGCGCAAACTCATAGGCCTCGACAAGGCTGTTAATAGTAGATTAGTAGCCAAGGGCTGTAAGGCATCAATTGCAGCCCGAGATATTTATAGTTCGAGGGTGCAATTGATGCTTACACCCGAGCTAACTACTCTGCTTTACATCTCGATTGTGAGGTAAGTAGAAAAAAACCACCATTACAAGAATAAAACATTTAGGTACTCGTTTTTCTTTTCGCCACTTCATGAATTCGTCGTAAGTTTTAAATATCTCTCTTTAGAACTTTCAGGTAAAATATTGTTAATGCTGCTTCAGCTTCCATTTTCATTGAATCGGGAGTGCAGCTTATATCATCATCACTTGCAGAACTCATATTTTTTTCCTAATTAGCACGTAATTATAAAAAAAAACCCAAAAACAAACAATATATAAAGTAAAAGTTTTCTATTCCCGCCTTTTTTCATCTTTTTTTTTTAATTATTTTTTTCAAGAACGAAATTGAGCTTCGCCGTTCGATATTTAAAATTGATGACTAATTTTATGCTCATACGAAGACAAGGCTGAATAGCGAAGGGACCTCTTTTGTCATTGGGCTGAATGCATGATGCCTATTGCCAGTATGATTGTTAGATGTACGCGAACTTTTTGAAAGAGTGAAGAGTTTTTTTTTTTTAATTACTTACCGCCCTAGTGCTTTTCTAGCTACATTATTACCGTAGAGCGCTAATTAGTCACCTACAAGCCTCATTTTGGGGTAATAATGACCTACTTACCGAATATGAGAGATGTAAATCAAGTTTTCCAATCGTATAGTTACCGAACTGCAGCAGCGAGTGCATGGGTCCGATGCCGCCGAGCAGGCCGGGCAGCTGGTGCCGTTTGATGTCTGAAAGCCACTCGTGCAGTGCCCACTTCACCAACCGCTCAAGCCCGAGCAGCCCATGTCTGTAACAAATAATGCTGGTTGGGGAGTGGACTATATGATAGGCTATTTGACCGCATTTCTCAAAACCATCTCATATTTTTTGTTGGTGTTCATGGAGTCCTCAGAAAGTGGTAATTTTAAATACTTTCGTGTATTTCTTCTGAAAAAGGCAAACGAAAATTCACTTTTGAAATAAGCCGCCAAAACGCCGTCTTGGGCAATATGGCGTCGCACAGGAATTGTGACGTCACTTGCCAGTAAACCAACCAATGAACGTAAGAATGAATGAATGACAGACGCCATTTTTACTTACATGTGACGTCATGATAGAATCGGCCAATCCAGGCCTTTTTTGATACATTGGCTGCAGATACATTTATCAAATTTTACCTTGTGTTTTTTTTACATATAATAATTGCTTTTTAGTCAAAATGCCGTAAAGCGGTTTTAAAACCCATAATTTATACGAAGACGTACAAATAATACTGTTATTTCCACACTGTCATTTGACAGCCTATTATAGGAAATGATGAAGTCGGGTAAAATGAGATCATCCATCATTCTTATGATAAGATAAAAAAAGTATTTATTGCCTCATCAAAATAAAATTTTAACAAATTAAGACTAAACCAAGTTTAATATAAGGCAAAATATACTCGTAGTAACTCAGCTGGTGCTGACCCGGACAGCCGTGGGTAGCGCTGGTTTTCAGCCACTGCCTTCTCCCTGAGATGTTGTGCGGGAGTAATGTGAAGGGGGCGTAAAACAGTCGTTGGAGATCGATGAAAAATAAACGAAACATCAACCCATTATCCTCCTCAGTCCTGAACTTGAAAATAACAATGGTTTCTATTATTATTTTGAAGGTCAGACTGAAGAGGATATGTCCCCACCGAGGAACACGGGTCTCTTCCTTCAGGCAGGTATAGGCCATACTCCACCACGGGGGCCAAGTCCGGATTCGTGGAGGCTTGTAAGACTAGTGGCTGGTCTTACTGTCAGAAGTTTTCAAGCCGCCCTAAGGCCTCTAACTTGGTTTAACGACTGCCATCTATCGACGGCAGCCGGCACCACTTGTTTAACGTACCTCGCGAACCGAATACCACTCGCGGGCCGTGAAGGAAAACATCGTGAGGTAACATGAGTATCGGAGCTATTCAATACCTCAGCGCTTGAAATCGCCAATCTCAATTCAGAAATCGGCCCTAGAAGTTCAAGCCGGGGGTTCTCCAAGCTGAATAAATGAAGAAATACATAGTTATGTAGTCCATACCTGTGGTAGAGTCGCTTGAGTTCCAATTCGGAGCAGTTGAGCTGGCCCAACCCCATCAGAAGGCCGGCCACAGGCCCGGCAGTCAGGTCCACGCGCTTCCCGACGTAGTCCAAGCGGATATAAACCTCCGGTGAGAATACCACGCGTCTGTTGGGAGAATTCAACACGTTAGCGGCATGAAGAGATGTTTTGGTATTCATCCTCCTACACAGTAATTGAAAGTGTAAAAAAGCGACTCCATTACACGTTGGCAGAAATTAACCGTTGGTCGACGATATTTTTTTTATTTTATTTTGTTTAGGATTACTAACCTTGCAGGCAAGGCTCTGCATTCAACAGCGTGGCGGCCCACCGCCAGACCGAAGTTTTCCTTCACCTAGATCAGTGTCTGATAATCTTCTGCATTTTTATCCTCCCTCTCTTTCTGACACTCACCGGAAGTATACAGGCGAGTGGTCGACAAGCTCTGCTTGAAGAACTCTAAGGCTGACATGCAGAGACGAAAACTAAGCTAAGACCGGTCTCAGATATGTCAAAATCAGGTACTTAGAAATATTTCGTATTCAGAATCGAATCTTAGCAAGTTTAGTATGGAATGGTGCTTAGCTAAGTGTAAGTAGTCAATATCGGTGACTTTACGTGAACTTAGAACTGTCACTTCTAAGCCTTTTGTTCACAGACTACTCCAAACGTCATTTCACTGATGTTCTACGAGCATTATCTGTGGGATAGTTTTATTCACTCTGACATATATAAAATTGTATGATGTTGTCCTACTCTCGTGTAGCAATGACAAATTTAAAAAACCGGTAAGAACTACATCACTAAAAAATGATAGACAATATAGATGACTTTCTTAAGTAACTGTGAATACGAAAATTACGGCGCTTTACTAAGTACGACTTTAGTTTACTTTGCTAAGACTAATCTAAGCGTGAACTTAGGATTCGTCTCTGAATGTCAGCCTTAAGGTCATAGCCCGCTTACACGACTCTGCTCCCACCCGGCAAAAATAATATCATTCAAATAATAATATGGGCTTTAAATATTGCTGTTTAGATATATTTTACATTGGCATCACAAATTAGCTGCCAAATCAGCTGTCATTGATGCCAATGTAAAATATATTTAAAGAGCAATATTTAAAGCCGGGTGGGAGCAGAGTCGTGTAAGTGGGCTATGACCTTTAAGTCTCCTTCCCTCTGAATCAGAATCTCTCTTTCTCCGGAAGTACCTATATGTACAGACAAGGCTTAGCATCATGCAGCGCTGGGGCCCACCGCCAACCGAAGTTTTACTCCAGCCAGATCAGTGTCCTATACCCTATCTTCTGTGTCTTTATCCTCCCTATCTTTCTGACACTCACCGGAAGTATACAAACGTGTCGGCGACAAGCTCCGCATCTATCCGCCTAACGGAAGGCCTAAATGTCTTCTCAAGCTTGATTCATGTCTTTTTTGTATGCACTTTCGCCGACTGAAAGCTGTTAACAATAGATTTGTGGCGAGCACATGTCAATTCTGAGCGCGCACTATAAATTCCAACATTTCTGTATCGCGCAAGCAAAGTATTACACATGACTTACGATAAATACAACGTCCAAGCAACAACAGTTGGACCGGCCGTCCCCAGGCATGCGATCTGCCGGCGGGAAATTTCCCTATAGTGGAAAAGCATGATCACCCGCTCTTCCCTATAGTGGTGACCCCTGACAGAACACTGTCAACGTTCCTTCACTCTCGCAACACACTCCACCTACAATTAGTCTCAAAGCAAGCCAGCATGCACATACTTGTAGATATTCATCCTCTTCCCTCTAACTTCATCAGTTCCACTTCAGTCAACGCACCGACTACTGGTTAGCGTTAACAGACTAACCGTTAACAGAGTAACCGGGGGTTAGTCGCTCTGACACTCACCGGAAGTATATAGGCGAGTCGTCGACTGGCTCAGCGTCCGGCTGTCTGGTGGCGGGCCTCTGGTGTCCCACTGCCAGGCGCTGGAAGTCTTCCTCCAGCTGGATCAGGTTATCGGAGACCAGACGCTCAGCTTCGTAGGTTTCCATAAGAGGGTCCTCGTTCGTTATGGAGATGGCTGGTGGAAATATTGGTAGAGGTTCAAATATGAGAGTTAAAAAGTTGGATTCGTGGGAGTTTGAATGAAAATACTTATATTATAATACTTGGTTCTTCAGGGGAATGGACAGAAATGATTGCAAGTGTTACCGCCAATCTTTTTGCTATCACACTAATATTATAAACGTGAAAGTTTGTGTGTGTGTTTATATGTTTGTCAGTCTTTAGCGCTGAAACGGCTGGACGGATTTTAATAAAATTTGGTATGGAGTTAGCCGATACCCTGGATTAAAACATAGGCTACGTTTTACCGCGGGGAAATATCTTATTCCTACGGGAAAATCGATGAACCGCGGGTAACACCGCGGGGCACAGCTAGTTTACAATAAGATCTTTAGGCATCAAGTATGTTTAGGTAAGTAAGATGCTGTGCTGGATGCGGCAAGCTGAAGACAGGGCGCTATGGCGCTCATTAGAGGAGGATTATGTCCAGCAGTGGACTAATATAGCCTGATGATGATGATGATGATGATGATGATGATGATGAGGTAAGTATGTAGGAAGTGGCAAGAAGACGCCTGATCAAGCTGCTTCCAACCGGTCTTTTTGGAAATCCATGGAGGAGGCCTATGTGAACCAGCAGTGGACTTCTTGTGGCTGAATGATGATGATGATGATGAAGTAAGTACGTGGACTGCCTGATTGGTGAATCTGTTAAGACGCTTAACTACCAAGACAGGTCGTGGGTTCGATTCCCACTGGAAGCCGCCATACATTTGTACAAATGGCCTCAGCCCCGGTGTATTTACATGTTTGTGATGTCCGTGTCTGGTTACCATAGCACAGGGTATCCTAGTTTGGAACCAAGACACTTAATTGTGTTGTGTGGAAGTTACTAACTACCATCTGACTACCATGCGAGAGGTCCCGGGTTCGAATCCCGGCTGGGAAAAAAAAAGAAAGCCAGGTCTTGGATGTTTGCATGTTTGTCGCTAATTCTGGTTCCCACGACACAGGGTATCCTAGTGTGGGGCCAGAAGCAATATATGTGCTTGTATGTAAATGTTATGTCACGTTACGTTATGTTACTGTTTTGTTTGGACGTTGTTTTGATGGCTGTACAGCATACCCTATTGTCAATAATTATGGCCGACGATCTCCGATGCAAAAGCTCACGTCGCTCGGCGTCTAAAGTCTGTTGTTTAGTTCAATGCAAAAAAATAAAATAGTCACGTTGACATCTCAATACAATCCAATGTCTGAATGTTACTAGTACGCAAAAACCAAATTACCCGATTTTACTTCCAAGTAAAATTTATTTAACAGCGGTGGTGGCGTAGTGGGGTTGACCTTTGCTTCTCGATCATGAGGGTCTGGGTTCGAACCACGCATGTACCAATGACTTTTAGTTACGTACATTTGTTTGCACAGCAACACCATTCGCTGATAAATTGTGCCCGGATAACGGCGACAGGCTTGCCACATGTCACGTTTGGGACCTAATAAACTCGGCAAAACGTGGGTCCAGTTCTAGAGACTGGTGCCTCTGCCTACCCCTTCGGGGATAACAGGCGTGAGTTTATTATTATTATTTAAAATTTATTTGTGTTACGTAGTTGTTTTTTTTTTACTTTGCTCTTATGAGGAATTAAACTTTAATGTCTTTGATGTGATAAGGATTTTAGTCAAACAAATCTTCTATTCACGGTAAAAAAAATCTACCGAGTAAACCTAATATTTTATAACGGTAACACCGCGTCATTTTTTTTGCATTGAATTAAAAAACGGACTATAG
Organism: Yponomeuta plumbellus; assembly: GCA_947310845.1. Classification (NCBI taxonomy): domain Eukaryota; kingdom Metazoa; phylum Arthropoda; class Insecta; order Lepidoptera; family Yponomeutidae; genus Yponomeuta; species Yponomeuta plumbellus. The sequence continues at coordinate 6,028,454 of OX371211.1, read as the reverse complement.
TTTAGTGCTAGGGGTGGCATACGTACATCCTTCGTTGAGCGAGAGAGTATCGGCATCCCCGAGCGAGGTCGGAGTGGGCGGAGGGTCTCGGAGGGTCTTGCCCACGCTCATGACTGGCGGGCGGTGCGTGGGCGTGGCCTGTCTGGACCCGCCCGACTCGGAGGACCCACCGAGGCTCTTCGTATCGTCATCTGGGACGTGGATGAACAAATATTGGTTAGGAAACAGCCGATTGCCTTAAGATGCTCGATAAATGTATGTACCTATGTGAAAAAAAGAAAGATTTTATTAGTATTGTCACAGAAACACAATGAAGACAAAAGTACATAATAAACAAAATACACAAGAGTCAACAAAACAAGAAAAATAAAATAGAGACAAAGGAAAACAAACAACCGTTTTTTAAATCTACGGCAGCAGGGCTCCACACAGTAGTGTATGGTGCCCAGCCACCCCCAACTCCAAACGCCTCAGGTGCTCCTGTGACAATAAAAAAGGGCTCCAACTCAGCATACTTCACTGGTGTGTGCTATGGATAGCACAACACCAGTAAAACTGATTTTCAGTTGGGACGTATCTTAGGCACGATAATCTAGCTTTCGATGGAAGTATGGCAAGCTTTGGAACTACGTCGTAATTTACGTACTTTACGTACATACATATCTAGGAAGTGAGTGCGGGTATGGTAATAAAAACATATTACACTTTTAAAGTCAAGGAAAATAAGAAAATCTGAAAACAATAAAGTTTCAGCTCGTAATTGAAAATCAAAGCGTGTTATTGTCAAATTTCATGTGTAATTCCTGGTGTACATACAATAAAAAATATTCTATCTATCTATCTAACAAAGCAAGCGGCAAGCTGAAGACAGGGCGCTATGGCGCTCATTAGGGGAGGGCTATGTCCAGCAGTGGACTAATATAGCCTGATGATGATGATGATGATGATCTAACAAAGCGTGTAGGTAGCTCTTCTTTATTTCATTGAGCTTTTTATTGGATGTACATGCAATAAAGAATATTCTATTTATCTATCTGTCTATCTATATATATGTTATAGGCAATGTGTACAATCCGGCATTGTGTAGAATGCCTAGGCATTGTATACATTGCCTAAAACGTTCAGGCAATGTGTATAATACGATTCATTTCATACATTGCCTAGGCATTCTATACTATACCGAATACGCTGCCGGCAATGTGTGTAAATGACGACGAATAATAATATGTACACAGCAAAGTCGAGTCTGTTTTTCGCTCTTGTTTTTCGTTCTTGCTCCGCTTCGCTACGCGCGTCGTCACACCTATATTTCTGTTGCCACGTATTCTTTACATCGCCGACCCCCTGTTCCATAAAACATCAATATTTCGTTCAATTTACTACCATCAAGGTACAATACGATTAAAATCAGTTAACACTTCGGCTTTTCTCTGATATCATCGCCTAAATCCGGAGACGGAAATGACACGAAATACATTACCGCGATTTCTTTTCGGTAGCATTCAATTTGAAGTATCATAAACGCAATGTATAGCACCTGCTAAGATGACATTACTAACCGGTAGACTTAGGAAATTTATTATGCAGAAGAGACATGAATTTGACTGATCTGAGAGCTTGTCGTTTGCCTTCAAAATTTTTAACACGCTGCTTTTCGAAACGCCGGTTGCTTCAGAAATCCTGTCCAAATTTTTTTATGATATTTACTTTCTCTTTTTTAAATATATTAACTTCTTTTCTAAAATAGTTATATACATTATTTACAATTTCACGAGATTGAGCAACAATTTTTTTACCACGCTTTTGTTGAAGCCATGATACATAACTATTGTAAGTTAATTGTTAAAAAATTTGATAGAATCGAATATTTTCACGAATGAAATTAGCGTTCATAAACATAAATGTATCAGATACGTCAAACTGTTTTTATTGACACTAAGAAGGCAGACTGTCAAAATAGTCAATTATTTTTCTAATTTCAATAAAAAGGTTGGTGTTCGTTTTGAGCTCCATAGGTTTTGTTGCTCATATCTTTCTTGTATTGTACTCAATGAGACAACGAGTTATATAATTAAAGTTCATGTCTGTGAATTGATAACTCTATGTGAAAGACGACGGATTCACGACAATTACCGAGGTTGGCCGAAGTGTTAACTGATTTAATCGTATTGTACTTACTAATTTTTAATTTTAATAAAATTGATTTTAAGTAAATCTAGTGTGTCTTTTATACCCTCCTACTTACTCACTTACATAACATTGATAAATACGGGCCCAAATATAGTTATTTTACACATTACCTATGCGTCAACCGGCATTCTATACAATGCCTAGGTATTCCATACATTTCCTAGGTAAAGTGTAAAATAGTTTGAACATTCAATATCATTTCACACATTGCCTGGACGACCCCGGCATTCTATATAATACCTAGGAAATGTATAGAATGCCTGCATTATACACATTGCCTATGACATATAGATAAAATTAACTGAATGCCGTCTAGTCGCAGGTTTAGTTGCGTTTAGTTGAATCACTGTCCAAACTTTTTGCAAATTGGATCTGTCAAAAAAATATTATATTCTCTTGGAGGCTACGGAACCGCATAGAGTGGATTAGTGGAGATGGATTTGTCAGTTTCTCGAGCTCACCCGAGGTTTCATCGGTGCCCAGTTTCGAGAAGAATCCGACGATGAAGGCCAACGTGTCTTGGTCTATGTTGAACCGAAGCGGCAGTAGGGAGACTTTGAGGCAGCACTCCTGAGCGCTCAGCGCCGGCTCCGGTCGAAGGTGTGCTGCTTTTATTTCCACCTGCAAGGGCAACACTACGTTATACCAAGGAGAATTTAATTCTCCTTGGTTATACCATACTAAAGTCCGTTAATTAATTCGATGCAAAAAAAGACGCGATGTTACCGCTATTAAATAATACAGGTTTACTCGGTAGATATTTTTTACCGTGAATAGAAGACTCGTGTGACCAAAACCCGTATCACATCAAAGATATAAAAGTTTAATTCCTCACAAGAGCAAAGTCTAAAAAAACACCTACGTAGCACAAACAATTTTAACTTTGAAGTAAAATGGGGTAATTTGGTTTTTGCGTACTAGCAACATTCAGATATTGGATTGTATTGAGATGTCAACGTGACTGTTTTACTTTTTTGCATTGAACTAAAAAACAGACTTTACGTTATACCATTTGACAGGTCTCTGAAAACCTACTCAAGATTTTTTGCTAGTGTTCATTAAGTGTTCAGTTAAAGCGGACACGCCATTATTTGTTAATTTGTTAAGGATAGCTTTAATAAGATCTATGGGTAACTTTGAAAAACGTATGATTAGGTTACGATGGGGCTGACATGCTCGTTCTGCGAACAAAGCCCCGAAACAAATAACATTAAAACAAAAATAATTTAGAACATTATGTACGGCTTTTCATGATACGGTTCAGGATCTCGAGCTTATTCACGACGTGTCTTATTATTTAACGATGTTCTCAAGCGACGTTAATCACTCAAGATCTTGCACGTACACGCCCGGAATGGCGAATCATAGTACAGTCGACAGCACGTCAACCTTCACATTTTAGTTGCAAAGTCGCCCGTAATGCAACGGAGTAGAGTGCATGGGTGTATAGGATGATGTGCTGTCGAATGTACACAAAGGTGTTGAGAACTTTGGCAAAACTGTGATAGGCAAATAACATCATCACGCCACATGCCTTCACGTATCTGAAATATAGACAACTCCTCCCAAAGCACGTAGGATTATTATATATAAGCTAGTGTAAGACTAGAATAAGGGAGTTAAGAGACTGGAGTCTTAACGATGTATTAATTAAAATGTGATCAACCGTTCCTGTTGTTTCTCTGCTGCGCCGCCGTCCTGCAACCACTCCCCCCACCACTGGGCATACTTCATGGCGACCGTGACAGCGTGACCGTGATGTCGAGGCGTCAGCAGAGGGCGTGAGTTTTTGGACTTGTGCAGGTGCTATTGTTTGTGTTGGGAACAAGTCCCCGATTTCCAGTGACAATGGGCGGCCAGGAAAGCAAAGATAATATTATTGTGTCCGCCCCTAGCAGCAGTATGGTGCCATCATCAACACCATCTACGGCTCTGGAACTGTCAGAGATACTACTTCATGGCCGTAGTTGGATTCCTCTCGGCCTATGCTCTGTCCCGACTATATAAAAATTAAAGGAATACCTATATGCCAGTTGGGAGCAGCGGGCTGCTCGCCGTGCGATCCGTGGCGAGACTGTTTGATTCGCGTGCAGTAAAAAATTTTTTTTTTTGTGAGTGTAATGTTTTGTTGTTATAACTTTTTATTATTTGTGAACATTTACGTTGATGGCGAGTCTCACCAGTATATTAGAAGAATTGCGGGTTATTCGTAGCGATATTATTAAACTAAGTAAAATTAAACGTGTGTCGTCGCAAGGTAGCAATAAGTTATTAGCAGCGCGGAGTATTAAGTCACGTGTTGACTCATTGTTAGATGAGGTTAGTAAAAAAGACGTTGAAGCTGCGGATTTGGACCTTGCCAATCGTGTTTCGCGGCAGTTCGACCAATGTTTTAATGAAATCGAGGAATTGGTAAGCACGAGTATTAACGAAACAAAAATGGCCGACTTTGACTTAAAGATTGCTCTCTCTTTGCTGCCATTAGTAGATGTGGATGAAAAACAAATTAATCAATTGATTGACGGTCTGGATTTTTATAGCAGTACCCTAAAGAAGGATGATCAGTCAGTACTAGCAAACTTTTTTGCCAAGCAAGTAAGATAAGACGGAGACCACCATATTATTATTTAACGTGATGCACTTGTGTGTATGTGTGTAGGTAGTGTCTGACTGTCTGAAGAACTTGATGGTAGCTAATAATTTGATAACAAAAGCAGGCATATTTCACTACGCGTGTCGGCATCGAACGCGTAAGTACATGCGGCGACCACTCCGGAGTGGTAAATAGGTAGGAATTCAGGCGCCAGAAGAGGTAAGAGTTACGCGGTAGAAAGAGAGGCAACATTTAGGTGAATATAACGTAAACGTTTTAGCGCCGTGCGATCTGAATTGCACCTAATTGTACCGCTGCTCGAGTCCCTTTTTCTTTAATTGATTTTGCGGAGTGAATCTTCTGTACCTGTACTATTATGTATTCTGTGACAAAAGTGTCTCACCATATGCGCATACGTCCTCTCGGGCTCATCCTTCAGCTTGTAGTGACTGAGAAACTTGTTGATGTTACTGTTGGCGAGCCGGTCCAGAATCTCGACATTTTTGATGGCGAGAGTCTGCCGTGATGCGTGGGTACCGCCCGCGGGGTACGTCTCGTGTCGGAACTTAACCTGTTGGTGTTATAATGAGGTATTATGGCTGCTACACACCATGTTAGCGGCACGGCCGGCGGGTTTTTGCCACGCGGGTATGCCGCCGGGTTATTCAGGCCGCAGGCACTTGCCGCTGGCTGCCGCAGAGCATCATTGTCTCTGTGGCATCATTTTCAAGTTGTCGGCTGGGTAGACCAGTAGTGGTGTACGGTTTGTGTTCCTAGTTCTTATCAATGGGCAAGGAAGCGGTTGACATCGCCATCGCGGCCTTAATATTAATTTTAATTAGCAAAAGACTCGAAAGAAAAATTAGATTTTGGGCGGGAGCTGCCGCCGGCAATGCACGCCTTGCCGGCCAACACTGACTTTGTTCAGCACCACGCTCGCGCTAGTGGTGCGTTCACGGGCGGAGAGACCCCGCGGTGATGTCACACTGAGACTGTTCATCGCCACACTCACGCTGGTGGAGCAGCCACTGGGGGGGCGCGGTGACGTCACACTGCCTTTGTTTAGCACTAAGCTTGCGCTAGTGGTGCGTTCACGGGCGGAGAGACCCCGCGGTGATGTCACACTGAGACTGTTCATCGCCACACTCACGCTGGTGGAGCAGCCACTGGGGGGGCGCGGTGACGTCACACTGCCTTTGTTTAGCACTAAGCTTGCGCTAGTGGTGCGTTCACGGGCGGAGAGACCCCGCGGTGATGTCACACTGAGACTGTTCATCGCCACACTCACTCTGGTGGAGCAGCCACGGGTGGGGGGGGGGGGGGGCGCGGTGACGTCACACTGACCTTGTTGAGCGCCACGCGCACGCTGGTGGCGCGGTCGCGGGTGGGGGGCCGCGGCGCGGCGGGGGGGCGCACCCGCTCGCAGCCCGCCGTCCAACGCACGCCACTAGTGCGGTACTGTGACGTCACGTGCCGCCCCGCCTCGTACGGCTCGTACTCTGTGTTGCGTCTGCGGAAAAGATTCAAAAATTCAAAATTGTTTTATCGAGCAGAACAAAACTTAACAATATATAACCTCCTCAGCCCCGGGTACACAAAGTAACAATAGAAAACTATTGTTATTTTCAAGGTCAGGGCTGAAGAGGATAGAGTAACTCTGAACCCCAAACTAAATTAAATGATGGTGGTGTTAACGCTGGCATGAATCAGAACGTAAAAAGAAGAAGTCAACTGTCAGCTGGACAGATAGTGAAAAAACAACCTACTAGCGTTTTAAAACTCGCAACAGAGCGACCGAATTTCTTGTATTTTTATTATTTTACTAGCTTTTGCCCGCGACTCCATCCGCGTGGACTTTAGTTCAAAATTTTGCCACCCCGTTCACTCCCTTAAGGGTTGAATTTAGAAAAACGGTGAAACACGTGTTTAATCAATTGTGTTGAAGAGTATTTATTTCATGTTTGAAGAAAATCAGACAACATTTTTTATACCTCCCATACAAATTTTGGCAACCCTTTTCGCCCCCTTAGGGGTTGAATTTCAAAAAATCCGTTCTTATTCCTTGCCTACATTATATATAGATCCTCTGTGCAAAATTTCAGCTTCCTAGGTCAAACGGCTTGGGCTGGGCGTTGATGAGTGAGTCAGTCAGTCAGGACTTTGAATTATATATATATATATATATATATATATATAGAAGATAATTAAAGCCACTGTAGGAAACATCTTCCGTATTTGATTTGATGAGAAGACGAGATATAACACTACCCAAAATGCGCATAGTGCTAGTATTTCTGGTTCGCACAACACAGGTCATCCTAGGATGGGGCCAGAAGCAATGCTTGTTTGTAAATGTTTTTTTGTATATTGTCGGAAATGATGAGATAAGTAGACAAACGAAAGTCGTTGACATAGCCCAGCGGATGAGTAAGTTGGGCGGGGCACATAGCACGCAGAACTGATGGCCGATGGGGCCGAAAAGTTCTCGAATGGAGACCATACATCGGCAAGCGCAGCATAGGACGACCAGCCACAAGATGGACAGACGATCTCATCCAAGTGGCAGGAAGACGTTGGATGCAAGCCGCTTCCAGCCGGTTTTTTTGGAAACCCATGGAGGAGGCCTATGTCTATCGGTGGACTTCTTGTGGCTAAATGATGATGATGATGATCACAATAAAATAATGAATGAAGGACTGAATAGCCACTCACTTGGTGGCAGTGGGCGAGCCGTGGCGGTCATCGCTGATGGTTACCCGCTTCCCCGCCGTATTGTCCCCCGGCACTCGGAAGTCGTGGCCACCGTACAGGTGCCACACTAAGCTCATCTCGCACAGCGTGTACCTGGGAAGACACAGCGCTATTATAAACTGCCTTATTCTGTTGTGAAGGTCCGTCAAGGAGTTAAGGTCATAGCCCACCTACACGACTCTGCTCCCACCCGGTAAAAATAATATCATTCAAATATGGGCTTTAAATATTGAAAGAAAAGAAAGAAAGAAAGATTTTATCAGTATTGTCACAGAAACACAATGAAGACAAAAGATGTCAATGATGTCAGCTCGCTGTCAGCTGTCTGCCAATTTATGATGCCAATGTAAAATATATCTAAACAGCAATATTTAAAGCCCATATTTGAATGATATTATTTTTTCCGGGTGGTAGCAGAGTCGTGTAAGTGGGCTATGACCTTAACTCGTCTCAGTGTCACTTCACAGGACACAAGTGAAGGTGAACAAAATATAAACAAAAAAATTGATACTTCTTATTGAAGCAAGGACGACGGACAGCAACCTGAACTATAGTAGCATTATGAAAAACGGGCTCAGTCCCGTACCAGGTAAATATTATGATTATGTATTACGCAGTATGACGACAAGCTGACCCTTAGTGGTCGGTCAGCTTGTCGTCATACTGCGCCTGCGCATCTGCAATGCTCGACGGAGGTCACTACACTGTCAATGTGACCTTTCACAAAACCTCAAGTTGGGCAAAGGGAAGTTCTCAGCTTGTTGCACCGTACCAGGTCACTACGGGCTCGGCTAGCTCGTCATCGTGCGTCCGCGCATCCGCGATGTTCGCCGTCATTATACTACCATTGCAAATAGGCCTAAAACCCGTCAATTTACCTCAAATTGGCCATGGGAAAATTCTTAGGCGCTTCTTGCCGCGGGTTTGCTAAAGTGGTTGTCGATCATAGGCACGGGTTCTATCCCTAACCAGGTCACCACGGGCTCGGCCAGCCGGTCATCTTCCTGCGCCTACGCATCCACGATGTTCGCCTTCATTATACTATAAATAATTGCAAATAGGCCTAAGAACCCGTCAATTTACCTCAAATTGGGCATGGGGAAATTCTTAGGCGCTTCTAAGACGCCCCTTCTTGCCGCGGGTTTGCTAAAGTGGTTGTCGATCATGGGCACGGGCTCTGTCCCGAACCAGGTCACCACGGGCTCGGCCAGCTCGTCGTCCCCCTCCGCTTGCGCATCCACGATGCAGTATTCATCGTCCGTGTTGTTTCCGGATCCGGTCGAAAGCTGCAGGTAGTTTTTTTTAATTAATTTACTTCTTTTTTTTTATTTGATTTTATAAGAAAATTTTAAATAAGAAAAACTATAGGAAAATTAATTTACTTCTATATTTATTTTATTTTATTTTATAAAGAAAACTAACAGCTTATCACTAAGGTCGGGCCGCTGGGAGAATACGATCCTGACTGATGTTCGAACGGACGACGTAACTCCGCTTCGTACCACTGCCGTATAAAGCGATTGAGCTAATCTGGGCTCAAATAAAAAGATGATGACCCTTCTAAAAAAGCCTGCGAAAATGTCACAAGAGATGACTGAGTGAAAGTCGTCTAAAAACAAAACTACTTAATCGTCAGTCGGTAGCAAAACCTGGTTAAGAATAACGTAAGGAATGCTAACGTTGATTATCTCCCATCACTAGTCATATGAAAAAGACAAGTATGGGGCCGTCCATTAATCACGTGAGGCTTGAAAGGAGGGGGAGGGGTTGGACAAAAATCACGAAATGTCACAAGGGGTAGTAAGATATCGCGTGTATTTATTTTTTCATTATTTTTTTGAAACGCGCACGCGTTCAACACGCGCGCAAGACAATTCTAGTTCTAAAAAATTTAAGATATTTTGTAGATACGAAAAATACACGTGATGTTGGGTGGGAGGTGGGGGGCAGTCTTAAACCTCACCATGTATCACCCAGGGGGAAGGGGGTTAAAAAATGCTTAAAAAAAAGATCACGTGATTAATGGACGGCCCCTATCAGGATCGTACTACCAGCGGCCGAACCGTAACACATTAAATTTACACAATAAGCACAGAAAGCCAGAGGAAGATGGCACACCATGAGTAAGTTGCATGGGTAATAAAGCCTACACCGTATTACAAAATATGGAAGGGAATGCTCCTCCCTGCCCCTGGCCAGGTCAGAACTTTTCCGTCCCAAGGGTCAGGTCTCCGAGCTACATGCCCCGCCCACTGCCACTTCAACAGAGCAATTCTTCGAGGTATATTACAGTCTGTAAAACAAAGCTTGAGCTCCACGACAGCTGTCACACTGACAGGGCTAGGTTACGATATTGCTTAGACATCGAATAGTGTGCAGTAAGTACGGAGTTTACGCAGTACAAATATTCTGTGAAAAAAATCAAAACTTCATGGACGCGATTTCGATGACAGCTGTCGCGGAGCTCAAGCTATGTTTTACAGACTATAGACATCGAATAGTGTGCAGTAAGTACGGAGTTTTCACAGTGCAAATATTCTGTGAAAAAAATCAAAAATTCATGGACGCAAATGTCCATGACAGCTGTCGCGGAGCTCAAGCTATATTTTACAGACTAAAGTAACTCGGGTTATTCTGCGGAGCTCCTCACTCTAATTCGATCATGCAATGAAACTCCTAACATAGCTCTCTCCATTGCTCGTTGGGCGATAGTTAGTTAGTTAGACCTAAGATTTCCGCACTTTGCCTTATAGTTGGGCCATTGTACGTAGCAAGGCTGTGAGTTTACTCCAGCCAGCCTATCTCTTTCCAGAAGGCCAGCAGTGCTGATGTCACTGCAGGCCTCCTGAAGGGATCCCAGCTTCCCCATGGTGGCGGTCCGTTGTTTCTCCACGCCTTCACAGTAGATGGTCACGTGGGTAGGTGTTTCCTCTTCTTTCAGGCATCCCCGGCAGAGTGGGCTGTCGGTGTGACTAACCGACAGCTCGTTGGGCGATATTGAGCTTTCCTTCGAAGCCCAAGTCAGCGACTTGGCCCCTCCCATGCCCTGCGTGGGTGTTACCTTCTTATCCCGTGGCGGGCACGGCGTGGAGTTGCGGTTGGGGTCTCCCAAGTCCCGCGCCACATGCGCATTGGTTGGCCGAGCCTCCTCCCCCAGATCCAGGGAGCCGGGCTGGCAGTCCTCGTACTCTATACTAGTCTGAAAAACGCCGTGGGGTTGTATTGTAGGACGTTTGGAAAATATATTCATCTAGCAGTGTCCGCGACTGTCTTCGCGTCGTAAACGGTATTTGTCCACCCTGAAGGTCTAAGGTACAAATTGATGAAAGATTTTAGATATCGCACCCCTAGTTGAAAACCCGTCGAAATAATATGTGAAAATTTAATTAGCTTCTTTTTCGACTTCCTGACCTTATACTGTACCGGACAATATAACTCCCATAACGATACCTTCAACTTGAAGGAGACATATTATTTCGACTTAGTGGGGTTTTTATCTAGGGGTGCGATATAATACAATTCATAATGTTTAATTTTTAATTTTAAGCTAGTTTGAGAGTGGCAATAAAAATATTTATTATTATTACTATTTTTTTTTAAATCAGATAAAAACTTTCGGAGGCTACCCCGTAGTTGGCCATGATACATTTTTGAACATGAAAGGAAATCTCAAAACCATTTCGAGATATTATGCTTTCAGTACAGTTTCTATTTATCAGATTTGTAAATAAGTCCATATTTTTAAAGATATTCAATAAAAAGCTTTGTCCTTAAATTATTTTTCTATGACGTCCTGTACCATGTCATGAGCATGACCAATTACAATAAATGATGACTTAAGAACCAGAGTGATCTAATTGAATTTTTTACCAACAATGAGGTCGTTACACAATGGCATAGAAAAATCATAAATTGTTCATGACACAATAACCTAAATGCTCCTCAATGATAATTCCATTAAGAGATCAGATCATCTCACCATAGAATTAGTTCAGTCGAAGTATATAGTGTTTAGTCTCTAATAAGTTAATATTATAAATTATGAAACATATCTGTTCTTGGCAATAAATGGTTATTCATTCATTCAGGCATTCATTCATTCATTCATTCAAAGTAAAGGCATGCCAGACCGATCTAAGTAACTCGTTGCGCTTAGATCACTGTTCTGCCCCAGATCACTCTGGTTCCAACATCGTCATGTTGTCTAGATTGCAAGCAAAGAAATAAGCGAGCAAAACTAACTTGGTCTAGATCCGTATCTCCAAGGTCCATCGACATCTGCTTCATTTTCTTCATATTGGATTCATCGGGGAAGTAGAATAGCTCAACACCTTCTTTCTCCGAAGGGACTTGGACGTTTTCATCTTGCACTGCAACCGCCAATAAACAACATTACGATAAGTTTAATAATAACTACTACTCGTGAGGAAAACCGCGGTTTGGTTGGCTCAGCACGTATTGACTCGTCTCTGTGGGCTAGGTCGACTAAGCTAGCCTGTAGTCCCGGGCTTAGTATCATCATCAACCCATTATGTCCCCACCAAGGGGCAAGGGGCTCTTCCCTGAGAAAGGCTAGGTTAGTATAGGGCTACAGTATCTTCTGCCTGTAGGCTCGCCCACCTGCTGCCATAATCAGGGGGCACGGCAGTGGCCCCGACAATATAATTATGAGAACGGCATTCTCACGTGCCCTCAGTGTGCACGGAGTTTCGCCGTGAAGATAGGCTACATAAGCCATCTTCGAGCGCACCAGCGCCACATCTCTGATTAGGGGTCAAAGTGGTCGCCATGGCCGAAATCGGACGGACCCATCATCATCATCTTCTGCCTGTCGAAAGGGGCGACTAAAAGGGGACCAGGGTCGTCGGTGATGAGAGTGGGGGCTCGGACCGCCATTGCAAGGGACCTCGTGACGGGTCACCACCATCACCAACCCCATGTGTGGTGGCCGCACATAGCCGTTGATGAGGCTTCTAAGGCCTGAAGTAAGACGAGTGCCGAAACGCACAGTCCGTGGGTGTTCCAGAGTGTTTTGCGAGCCCCGACCAAACACACGGAGAGGGCCATCAGGAGGGGGAGGGGGCGGGGGGGTTTAGTGGGGAAAAAACCTACATAACTCGGCTTTCCCAGCAGAAAGTCGGGTATCTTTGGAAGATTTCGTCCTCGACAAAAAGAAAACGACTAAGCTGTCAGGATGGTATAGATGTTGCCATAGGCCTACGTCATCTGAACAATTTGTTGATTGTTGAACTGAACTAAACCTAGCAGGCACTGCAGCGTCCGAGTGGTCCTTTTCCCCATCTAGTGTGAGTGAAGGTGTCACTGGGCGCTGTATAAAACATCCCATTACGTAGACGCAAAGGCCAACCTTTTTTTACTACCACTCAACACTATTACTTCTCCTGGTCCCAAACTAGGATACCAAAGACATCACAAACATAGAAACACACCCAGGCTGAGGCCATTTGCTGGCAACACAATCACTTGACCTGGTGATTGACCTTGGTATCCTAGTTTGGGACCAGGAGAAGTAATAGCTTCTTAGCTTAGAGAAGCTATTACTTCTCCTGGTCCCAAACTAGGATACCAAAGACATCACAAACATAGAAACATACCCAGGCTGAGGCCATTTGCACAGATATGCGGAAGCCCGGTATGCTACTTTGGGACCAGAGTCCTAGTTGAGTCATTTCACTATTTTTATATACTCTGCGCAAACTTCGTGGCACTACGAATTTCGTAAAATGAGCGATTTCATACAAATTAGCAATACAACAAGAACATATCCAATAAAGGGAAGTCGACGTGGTACTGTAATTTATGTGTACAATGTAGTATATTCTATCTATCTACTTACCAGTAGTATCGGGGCTTTCTTTCATAGCCTCGGCCATCATATCGTTGACCAGCTGAATCTCGTTCGGCGACAGCTCTCTTATCTCCTCAGTGTGGTCATCAAGACCTGGGAAAGCGAAGGAGCATTATTACTGATGAGTAATACATATCTAGACAGTATCATCATCATCATCACCATCAACAGATTATGTCCATTATCGACGGCAGCCGGTAGCAGCTGCTTTACGAGCCTTGCGAAACACTGATTCGCTCGGAAGAATGCCACTAGCGTTAGTCATAGACGGTCACTCATCCATCCACTGAACGCGCCCTATGCTGCTTAACCTTCGTGATCGTTTATGATCACTCAGGCAGCCGGGGCTACGATATAGATAGATAGTACGATAGTATGTACCTTATACTTTACACACTTGATAGACAAACTGGTCCGCTACGTAGTTTCGATAGCCGATGTTCCGACAAATGTTGTTGCGATTTTTTTTCCACTACCTCATAAGTTCAAAAGTTTATGGACTATACTTGAGCCATTACAAACGTGCGAACCGAGTCACAAAAGTGTGAGCGAGTGATATGCCTCCTATATGTGTGAGAGAGAGGTCTGATACAATGTTTATGGAATGATGTAGTCGCGAAAGACGCTGTTTCGAAGAATATTTTCACTGCCTCATACGCTAGAATGCTTGTCATAAAATACGGGTAAAATGTAGGAATATGCGTCTACATTTTACCCGGGCGAAGATGGGCTTTCTTCTAGTAATATAAGAGTGGCGCTGGCGTGGCGCGAGACGGGTGCGAGTGGTGTCCCCGTCAGGTGAAGAGGCGTCACATCGCTTAATAATACTAGTTCTAGCCCACTACGTGCATGGGATCGAGCCGCTTTTGTTCATCTACCTTATTCTATACGCACTTAGCAAAAATAACTAGATATATCTCACATACGTTTGTTTTACCCAACTAGTCTGTTTTTTAATTCAATGCAAAACACTTTGACATATCAATATCAAGCCTAAGACTGTCAATGTCTGAGTCTTACTAGTAAGTGAAAACCAAACAACCCCATTTTGCGTCAAAGTAGAAATTGTGTGTGCTACGTAGATGTTGTTTTTTTTACAATTTGCTATTATGAGTAATTAAATTTTAATGTCTTTGATGTGTTAAGGATTTTGGTCACATGAGTCTTCAATAGGCTATTTGACCGATTTCTGAAAGCCATCTCAATTATTGTTTTCATTTGGTGTTCATGGAGTCCTCAGAAAGTGGTCATTTTAAATTCTTTCCTGTATTTATACCTTGATTTTTAATTAGGTGGACTAAACTGACGGTTGGTGGGTTGCCACGTAAGGGAAAATAAAAAATAGTGTTGTGCTCATAGTGATCGACTAATAAATATTTTCATTCAATCGTTCGTTCATTCAATTGCAAACTGGCGAATGTAATGTAACTCGCTCAAACTATAAACTTTAAAATTAAATAATACCTACTTAAGGTGGGGATTTCGTGATCAAATTACATTTAATTTCATAACTTAACAACATGACAGAACATGACAAACATACCATGTTCATTCCTTTCTGTTTTGGAATAGGAAAAAATAAAATAAAAACTAAATTTAAAATTTTAATCACTATTTATTCCTATCATTTTTTTAATCGGAATCGGTTACATTTATTACGAACCTTTCGGTTACGTCGTCGATAAGGTGGTCGAGTTGCATCATCTTGTTTTCTTCTTTTATGACATGAACGATACAACTCGACCACCATTGCGGTGTAACTAAATTTAATCCTTCACTGAACAATTTATGAACGTCTTTCATTTTATAAGTTTTGTTATTACGCGCGACGTGCCCCTTTACCTGTGCCCAAACTAACCTCATAGGGTTTAATTCGCAGTGGTAAGGGGGCACTCTCAGTATAGTGATACCATAGTCTGCAGCGAGCTCTTCCACTGCATACTTTCGAAAAGCAGCTTTTTCTTTATTCACTACCCAGATAGCTTTTTTTGGTAGCCGTTACGAAACTAGTCGACGACTTTGTTTTGGTCGTTGCGACTAAAGTGGGGCAATCCTCTCGACACGGTAACATTTGGTTTTTAAGTTACGACGCCGTATTGGTAACATTGGGCCTACTATTTCAGAAATCATTCGTTTATTCGTCAATTGTAATCATTCTTTGCAATCTATAATGACGACCTCTGTGGCGTAGTGGTTAACACATCTTAGCGCGCTTACTATGCGAGAGGTCCCGGGTTCTATCCCCGGCTGGAGAAAAAAAAAACTCCAGGTCTTGGATGTTTACATGTTTGTGACGTCGCTGTTTCTGGTTCCCACGACACAGGGTATCCTAGTGTGGGGCCAGAAGCAATGTATGTGCCTGTATGTAAATGTTATGTTATGTTCTAAGAAACCACTAAAATGTCAAAGAAAATTCTGTGCAATATGAAAACAAATTGAAAGGTTCGCCTTATCCTCGTGAGGCCCAATGTCTTCAAGTGATCACAAAATCAATTGTTCTTTTCAAGGTCGGGCCTTACGAGGACATTATTTTGACAGCGTAAGTTTGTTTTTGAAATTAATTAGTTTTAAGTATGTAGTGATATTAGAGGGAAAAGAAATTTGTCGTATTATTTAACAAAATACATCGAAAATCACCAATGGGCCATCATATAATTGCAATTTAACCAGTTTATTGAAATGTTTAGGTTTTCACTACAAAGAGTTACTAAAACACGTTCCGGTCAAACTGTGTAAAAACTGATACCACACATGCAAACTGAAACGCACACAGTCGCATTGTTCCGAAACTCAACTATCTGGGTAACTCAAGTAACAAAAAAACAACAAACAGTAAAACTTAACACTCAAATAAAACAACGAAGTAACAACGACAGATAACAAAATAAAATCCGATGCAACCGATCGACAACGAAAATGGCAGACGAATGAAGCGCTTTGACATGTATGCGTCATCAGTGCTACCAACTATGCGATAATTTAGAGGTGCATATTTTTTAGTATACTCCTACAAAGGTTGGATTTTTCTACAATATTAAAGTATATTTCCTAAAGTTTGTAGGTTTTTCAGATGTAAGGATGTTTGTTTGATTGGTAGGTATTTAATGATTAGGATTAAGTTAAATTATTTTCCCCAAATAAAGGAAATAAAATTGAAGAGTGAATGATTGAATGAAATCGAACATTCAATCAACACATCAAGTCACATCACTATGATCTTGGTCTGACAACATTTTAAAAAAATAAGAGCATTTTCAGCTGTCAGTTTAGTCCACCTAATTAAAAATCAAGGTATAATCCAAAAAAGGCAAATGAAAATTTACTTTTGAAATAAGCCGCCAAAATCTTAGGCAATATGGCGTGGCACAGGAATTATGACGTCACTTGCCAGTAAACCAACCAATGAACGTAAGAAAGAACAAATGAGAGACGCCATTTTTATGCTGGCACCACACTCGGCCACTCGTATTTGTGACTCGATTCAGAATATATTGCCGGCTTAACAAAAATCAGTGCATAAGATTCTCCAGGATACGTAGCAATGGATGACGGATATTTGCCAAATACACGAATACGAATAACCAAGTGTGGTGCCATCGTTACTGGCAATCTGAGTTAACAAATAACAATCTGTGGGCTCATTATGTAATTTTCGCAACGGATATTCATGCGTCTTAAAAAGTCATGTATACCACTACTGTATAGCACTATCTTCTTTTAAGACCCTATGTTAGAGCGAGACAGTACTCCGTACGACGTCGGTTTTTGTGGTGACGTGACTTTTTAAGACGTATGAATATCCGTTGCGAAAATTACATAATGAGCCCACCGAGTAGGCACTTACCCACAAGCGGCGCGGGGTCGAGGTCCCGGTCGGAGCATAACACCGCGTCATTGTCCCACGGTCCACGATATCGCGGACGGACGGGGACGGCCGACGACCACGGACAGCCACGCACCACGAGACGATCTTCCAACTGACCTGTCATCTGTCTGTGCTACCGCGGACCGAGACCCTTCCCACGGTGTGTTGCGCGAGCTGGCCCGCGTCCGTCCGCGATATCGCGGTCCGTGGGAGGCCGACTTTTGACTTTAGTGTTGTACGATTTAGCAATCGCACACGGTGCGGTTTTTTGCATTATTTTACGCAGTAGGTAAAACTACTCACTCACGTCACAGCACGGTGAAGTGCAGTCGCATATCAAGAATAAAACGATCTAAATTACAAGACAATTACAATCTTTTATTATCAAAACAACAAGACAAGGTGTATGTATCTAGCAAGAGATCGTACATCTTTATGGTCCTTCGAGCCGGATCTGAACC
This sequence comes from Yponomeuta plumbellus, assembly GCA_947310845.1. Taxonomy (NCBI): domain Eukaryota; kingdom Metazoa; phylum Arthropoda; class Insecta; order Lepidoptera; family Yponomeutidae; genus Yponomeuta; species Yponomeuta plumbellus. The sequence continues at coordinate 6,010,725 of OX371211.1, read as the reverse complement.
AGCGACATATCGTGCAAGTGTAATATAACAATCTGAGTAGGCACTTACCCACAAGCGGCGCGGGGTCGAGGTCCCGGTCGGAGCAAACGCTGGCGTGGCGCGAGACGGGCACGGGCGCGGGCGCAGGCGGGGACGCGTCCCCGTCGGTGGCGGCGTAAGTGACGAGGCGGCACAGCGCCGACGCAGAATCCCAGCACGTGTGGATGTTCACTATGTTGTTCGAAGCGCACAGATCCACGTGGGGGCCGGACGTCGTCGCCTGCGAGCGAAGCAGCTGTGTGATCTAGTTATCTAGATACCTGGTCGGACTCGTCCGACGAAAATATGAAGTATACTAACTAATTACACCAACACAATCACAGGCATTTGGCGTTATCTATCTCTTTAAACGAGCAATTCTTGTATATATATTTATATATAATCAGAATCTCGGAAACGGCTCCAACGATTTTCACGAAATATTGTAGGCAGATGCTTTCGGGGGCGTTTAATTGATCTAACTAGGTTAAATTTTTAGAAAACGTTGTTTTATCCGTGTTTTAAGGCAATTGAAATTTGCTATAATAACATACGGAGGTACATTTCGCGTCTATCTGCAAGGTTGGGATAGTCCTGACGAGAAAACGGGCGACCCGTTTCGGGCCAATTTCAAAAGACCCGGTTCGAGTCATGATGTTTTTTTTCCAAGTTCTTTCTTTGTTGAAAAAGGATTATTTTAATTTTATATTACATATTTTATATTACAAAAAAAGTACCGGTCACCCAGGTACTAGTTAGTTAAATACCCTGTCATAACTGCATTGTAATGTTGTGTCTATAATGCTGTTCAGTACATCTTTTAAAAATAAATAAAATAAAACAACAAATTATTCAATACACAACACGAAGATTAGCGCACATACGTGACTTGATGCTATGAAAAAAAATGCAGACGCCGAACTTAGACTACATAATAATTATAATTTTCTCATGGATGCCATGTCAAAGCTGGAAAAAATTGAAATGGGACGGGAAACACCAGCTTTGAAACAAGAGCAGGTCCTATACCCAACATGCAGTTTGAGCCAATTTCTGATAATCACCCCGTAACCTGTTGAGTCCTGACCTTGAAAATGACAGAAGAACACTCTTGCTATTTTCAAGATCAGCACTCAAGAGGTTATTAAAATGTAAAACGGCTCACCTTATCAGCAATCCGCAGCGACAGCTCAAACAACCCCACGTCCATGACACACACGTAGTCCCTAAGCAGGTCGGGGTGTTTGCCGTCGTCCTGCGGGACGGTTGCGTTGGGCGGGCACCCTACCAAGTGGTTCAGGTAGAGGGCGCAGTCCTGAGCGAGGAAGCGGAGGCTCGACGTGTTAGTTTGGGCTATCACGTTGCTGGCTACGCTGAAGTTGCCCAGTGTCGCAACGGTGCGGATCGGCAGGTACAGCGGTCTGGCGAAGGGAGACGCTGACTGGTTAGAAGGAGATGTTGGTAGAAGAGATAAAAAAAAAGGGTCTGGTGAGGGGAGACGTTATGCTCGGGTACTGTACTGATTTCACTTTATAGTAGCTGCCGGCACAGCTGTTGAAGATGATTTCATATTATTTGAAGGGAATCGCTACGTTTATTTTAGACCAGAAGCAATGTAGTAATGTTTAAAATAGCGACCCGCCCCGGCTTTGCACGGGTACAATGATGTCTCGTAGGGTTCTGAAAGCGTTTGCAATGTAAGCGCGAAAAATATGTGTTTACGACATCATACGTCTTGTAAGTGCCTCAGCCCCTAAAAAAAATAAAGAAAAAAAACATCACATTGGAAATCTCTAAATGTATGTGTTTCTCTATATATTATGCATGTATTATACATTATAAATGTTTGGTCACGTTTGGCGACGACTTCTACTCTGCCGCAACAGTTTTTTAACTAGCGCGGAGGGTTGTTGTTGCTGTTAGGCTGTCGCCGTTTATTGTTCACCTTTGCGAAATTTGTACCTATCTTCAAACGTTCACCTATGGTTTTGTATTGTTAAGTATATTACAGGTATCTTAGCGCTTTAAGGATGTGTAACAGTATGACATAATACTTATACCAAATAAACTATTAGTATCCGGATTTATTTGTATTTGTAAAAACCTGTCTCTTAAATCACTCTATCTGTTAAGAAAATCCGTTGCGCACTTTTAAAGATCTAAGCATACATAGGGACAGACAGACAGCGGAAAGCGACTTTGTTTTATACCATGTAGTGATGCCAAATATCCGTCACCTGTAGTCAATGGCGCAGTTCCACACGTGTACGTGCAGCTCTGTGAGTACGTTTGAGGGCTGGTACCCCGGCACGGGGTAGTCGACCACGTCCAAAACGTCCAGGAGTTGGGACATCCACGCGATGCCGACGTGGCCGCGGTGGCGGAGAGTTGCGTGTTCTATTCCCAGGGTCAAGCAGATTTTCTGCAAAAGAAGAGAATAAGAATAAAGAATTTTTATTTACTATAAAGAAATTTTCGTCGAAATTTTTAAAGTATTTTTTGTTTTAGTAACACCTATACTTCATCGGCCTTTCTAATAAATAAGTGCTACACTCTGAATAACTATTTGACGTACCTTTATCAATTTATAGTGGTTTAATCGCATTTAGCGTACAAATAACCAGTTTGTCAGACCTCGCATTACCTATATTAGTAAGGCCGCATATGTTTAGGTACCTACTTAAGTAAAGGTAAGCAATCTGGATAAGTCTTTTTATTGAAATATACACTTTTTAAATGAATTTTTTTACAAATTAAATGTGTTTTTATGAAATTGGTAATGTGTAAAGATTTTGGTTTAATAAGTGTACACTTCAATAAAAAGGCGTATCAAAATTGTTTACCTTCAGTTAAGTACCTAAACAGAATGAAGAATCGCCTCAGTTCGCTCTGGATTCAATTTCACAACGTCGACGCAAACATTTTATGTGCGCCATTGGTGAACAATCTACTATTAAATTCACCTCGATACGAGTGCAGGTCGTTCCCGAGATAAAGGGGCTTTTTTATTTTATTTTTAAAATAAATAAAATATAAAATATATATAAAATATTGCCGAAGCTCAATATGAGGAGCAAACATTGAAACAGTGAATTGTCACATTTTCTGGAAAACTGAAATGGCGAAACCAATTTGTACAGTTGATGAAATACAATTTTTGCTAATTCAATTTCGTGAAAAACATTCTTTGTCATCTATGCTTCATGTTAAAATCTACTGTTTCAAACAAACAGTGTTTTTTCTAAATGTCCGTTTCATTTTTCCATTTACCCAACAATCTAATCCGGTGAACAAATCACTGTCTGAATGTTTTCTCCTCATATAGCATCATAGAGTTACATTTTCCTATTGTAGTACGGAACCCTGAAAATTGTAATCAAAATTAAAGTTTTACCTTAAAACTAGGCAGATCCTGCTGAGGCTCGACGCTCAGCGCCAGCGACAGAATATCCTTATTGAGCGACTGGTCTTTGAGCAAAACTCCTCGGCCTGACGGGTAGATGGTGTCTTTGAGGTGGAGGGGCAGGCTCGTCCCGTGGAGCCGCAGGCCCGGCTTCTCCGACGGGATGGACATTAGGGCTGGAGGGGAATTCAAAATTATCATACAATAGGCTACTTTGATAGTGTGAAAAAAACTATGAGTATAAATTATGAGTCTTAGAACCGCCTTAACTTAAGGCATTTTAACTAAAAAAAAAAAGATTGTTTATTAAAAAAAAACACCTGATAAAATTTGATAATTACGAGGGGTGGCTGATATATAATCTACTTTGTTAAATAAAGTTACAAAAATGATACTGGCCACTATGAAGTTTTAATACTTATACATTCCTTATTTGAAAATAAAACAGCATTCATTTGTTTTAGTTGTTTTCGTTACGAATAGTACAATAACATAGTGAACATGTCGGAAGAAAATAATAAAATGCTTAAACTTGAGCAGCGTGCGGTGATTAAATTCCTAACAAGAGGGAAATACTCCGTCGCAAATCAAACAACGGATGTCCAATGTGTTTGGTGATTCGTGTCCTTCCGATTTTGTAATATGTTTTGGTCTAAACAATTTAAACATCGCCGTGTGAGCTTGGAAGACGATCCCCGTAGCGGACGGCCGGTTTATGCAGTCACAGAAGACACAGTGGATCTAGTGAAAAAAAAAATACTCGCAGATCGGAGAGTCAAGCAGGGAGATCGCTAGGGATGTCGGGATTAGTAAGGAACGTGTTCACGTAATTATTCACGAGCGTTTGGGGATGTCGAAGGTGAGCGCCCGGTGGGTGCCCAGAATGCTGACGACCTTCGATAAACAACGACGCGTCGAAAGTTGTGAGGCATTTTTGGACCTGGTAAAAGACAGAGAAGAAGAAACTATCTCCAGAATAGTAACCTGCGACGAAACCTGGATTCGCCAATGGGACCCCGAAAGCAAACAGGAGTCATTGCAGTGGAAAATTAAAGGGGAGAAGCCACCGCGCAAGTTTAAGGTTCGGCCATCAGCAGGCAAGCTGATGGCAACAATTTTTTGGGATGTAGAAGGGATTCTTTTGATAGATTACCTACCAAAAAATACTACGACGAACGCCGCTTACTACGCTAGTTTACTTGACCAACTGCGAGAAGCTATCAAAGAAAAACGAAGAGGCAAACTCAGTAAAGGAATTTTAATTTTGCACGACAATGCTCCGGTCCACACAGCTTTCCATGCAAGGTCGGTCTTGGACAAAAACGGCTTCACGGAACTAAACCATCCACCCTATAGTCCAGATTTGGCCTCCTGTGACTATTTCCTTTTTAGAAATTTGAAGAAAAGCCTAAGGGGAAGGAGATTTTTGACTGATGAGTAAATGAAGGCTGCTGTGGATGATCATTTTGACGACCAATCCAAGAAATATTTTTTTGACGGTTTAATGTCTCTTATTGACAAATGTAATAAGTGTATTACAGTTGCAGGTGACTACATTGAAAAATAAAAAAATATTAGCTTCCTATGTCTTTTCTTTCTATGTTAGGTAGATAACTTTCCAGCCGCCGTTCGTATGTATCTGCAGCCATTGTATTGTAAACGGCCTGGATTGGTCGATTCTATGATGACGTCACATGTCAGTAAAAATGGCGTCTGTCATTCATTGTTTCTCACGTTCATTGGTTGGTTTACTGGCAAGTGACGTCATTATTCCTGTGCGACGCCATATTGCCCAAGATAGCGTTTTGGCGGCTTATAAAAGTAAATTTGGGTTCCGCAACATACTATGTGCGATTATATTTTTTGTACTATAAATATACATGTCAATAAATTCGTTTCCTAATCATCCTCATATTCAAGTTTTACTGGTCTCCCACAAACATATCAAGTACTCACCGTCGTGGTAGAGCACAGCCTTAGAAGCTCGCAGGCAAAGCTGCGCGGTCTTCGCGCGCCCATTGATCCCGCTGACCTGGCACAGAGACAGGCTCGAGGCTTCCAGAACAAGCTCGCCCATTTGGCCGGGGACCACACGCTTGTTACTATCCTGTGGAAAAAATTAAATGCGTGTGTCATGATTTTTGATTGCGGCAAAGGTTGTATTTAATTTTACATTAAAACATTATTTTAGGACGACCGGTAATTTGAATAGAATTACATTTTTAACGGATTTGTCAAAGAAAATGGCGCCAAGACCAACCAATACCATGCGCTCGCCTTTAGTCTATAAAAGGGAGGGGTCGACGATGAACATGATTGCAACAAATGATGGCAGTCTTGTTCTGGCGATATGATCGGGCGGAAGCTCTGCCCAATTTAAGAATGTATATCGGGCTTAAAAGTAAAATTGTGAATATGTGAAGTGATTATACAGTGATGTAAAAATCTAAAGTGAGACTTGTGAAGTGAATTGTGTTGTTCGTGATACGTGTGAAATTAAATTCAAGGTCGGATATCCCACACATTTTTTTTAACAAAAACTTTCGTAAGCACTACGACGTCAGAGACGAGCAACCGACGACGCGAGGTCCGTTTCTAATCACCATGATTAAGCTCTGCGAATCAGAGCGAAACATTGTAGTACGTTGGCAGTTGGATAAACGCGTCGATTTCATTTCATTGCTGCTTCAAGCAAACGCGCGCCCGTGTATTGATAATAGGGTATTTGACAGGATGTCAAATGAGTTACTTTTAAAACGCAATTTTGAATTAAAATACTTGCTTGTGACACATTTCACAGCACTCTTTTTATGTTTCATCTATTTAAAAATTGTAATAACTAGTAAATGATTAAAAGAAATACATTTTCCGAATCATTTTGTAATTTTTGTTTTAATCGAGGATCTGAAATTTTTTATCGTTGATAGTGTCAAATACCGTATTCTGGGCGTTAATGGAATTAAAAAAACATGTCACGTGACACGACCATGTAACTGACATTGAACTAAAATGCGCTAAGAGAATCGAGGCCCTGGTATGATTTCGGATAAATTGTTTTAAGGGGATCCATTAAGTGCCCCACTGGAAAGAAATCATGTCTTTTTTGTACAATCTTAGGAACCATGAACAAGACCTACACCCTATTTACTGAAGCGAACGAGTAAGTGAGACAACATGTCAAAAATTTGGTTTTTCAATATGCCACATTTATAATACTACATAATATTTCAAAGTTATACAAAACGATATGGCTAATAAATGCAAATAAGCAATAAACACAATAACACGGTTATTACCTGACTTATCCCTCACTCGCAGGTTATTTAACTAAATATTTTATTTTATCATGAAAATAAAATTTGCTTAAGAGATCTATGCCCCAAAAAATACCTAAAATTTCAGTGGTCCTCAAATAAAAGCGATCCTACTGGTGCCAAATATGTTCGCAACTAGCAAAGATGTAGGACTTTTGTTTAAAGGCCGATTATGATCGATTATTGTATGCTAATGCGCTACGCGAAGTGTAGGAAGACGTATACGAACCCCTTTTTTATTTAGAGGCAAAAAAAGTAAGATAGCCACCCCGACGCTATATTTACCAACGATTGACATTGTTGATGCGAGTGCAACTTCTCTAAACCATTTTATTTTCTTTAGTGTTTGTCTTGTCTTGTTTTTGCATAAACGGAAGTTATCTCTACTGTATTGGCCATTAGTAAATCTCTACGGGAGGTTTGCAAATGGCCCAAAGTTTCCTTAAAAATCCATGACTCCATCCATCCATTCAGTGAAGTGACTCATTCGGTGATGTGCTTGTTCTAGACTACTTGTTTCTAGATTTGACTATCACACCTTATTTTATAAGACTTAAGAGTGAAAATTTTGATCAAATAAACACTTTCTTACTTAAAAAAAAAACCTACCCGAACCGGCGCATAAATGGTGAGCAACCCCTTGCCGACCTTAAGGGTCAAGCAGAAGTTGTGGGAGTCTTTGTGCGCCGGCGCCTGCGCAGGTTTGGCGGCGCCGGCCTTGCGCTGCTTCATCTTGTCATCGTACGTCGAGTAATACAGGTTCTCTTCCTCGGAAGACGAGCTGGCCGAGTCTGACTCTGCGAAATAATTATTAGATTAGACTAAAACTCGCAATTTTCAGGTGACAGGTTTTGACAGAGTTTTGACAGATTTGACAGGTTTCTGAATACCATCTCAGATTTTTTGTTGGTGTTCATTGAGTGTTCAAAAGTGGTCGTTTTAAACTTTTTCGTGTATGTCATTTAAAAAAATGGTCAGTAAGCAAACAAGTGAAAGTAAGAACGACATGAACGACAGACGCCATATTTACTGACCTGTGACGTCATCTTAGATATGGCCAATCCAGACCGCTTTCGATAAAATGGCTACAGATAGAAAAGTATCAAATTAAAAGCAGGTTTTTTTAGATAAATTAACTATTTTTTTAGTTAAAATGCCTGAAAGCGGTTTTAACACTCATAATTTATACGACTATGTATAAATAATAATATTATTTTCACACTGTCAAATAGACTCTTGTCCACATCAGAAAAAAAACCATTAAAGGCCTTACATACTGAAGTTCTGATAAGAGATGGTGTAGCGATTTTATCAAACAAATTATTTGTAACATTACTTTTTTTTTATTAGGCACACCAACAGCATACATACAGAAAATAGTACAAAAGTGTTACAGGAAGATAAAATTAAGTGTATGTACAATTTATTGTACACCACTTATAGGTTTACATAAATTAAACTTACTGATGTTACAGAGATGATAAATAAAGAATTAACTATACTGCCTCTGCATTTGTATAAACAAATTTCTTAAAATCACAGTAGTTTTTTATGGGTAATGTCACGTATTATAGTAGGGAACACTGTCCGACGGGAAAATTCCCTTAAAAGTGGAAGAGAACGATCACCCGCGCTTCCCTATAAAAGTCTTTATGGCACTAGGAATAAGGTTCAACTTACCATAGCCTCCGCCCTTGGGCATGCCAAAGGCGGGGTAGATATTCGGCTCAGCAACGCTGTTCGCCGGGTACGCCATGTGGGGGCTGATTTCGTATTGCTCCGCCAGTTGAGGCTCCCACAGGAGCAGATCTGAGTTGATCCGGTTGTACACTATTTCATAGAGTTGCTTGGATCTGTTGGGAGGAAATCAAAGCTTTACGGCCATATTTTTATTGGGAGAATCAGGTAACATAATATCGCACACTTGCAAGAACAACGTGTTATTTCGGAACCCTTACGTTACATGAGAGCATTTTTATAAGGTTTCAAAGTAATGGCCGAAAGAGATAGCGCTATAACGTGATGCAGTGTCTCTTTTACTCATTATTCCGGCGTTTTCGGAGTAAATAAAATCGCGTTAAAAAAATATCTATAAATAAAAAATTGTTTTCTACGAAATATCACGTTGTTCTTGCAAGGGTGCGATATTTCGTTCCTCCTGGCAGCTTCTGTGGACGCTGAGTTTAGGAATGTGGCTATAGCTCGCAGTGAAACCCGTTTTACATGACCAACAATACGTTTAAAACGTGAATGCGCTAAAAGGCCTTTTTTGTGCATTTTAGGTAGGGCTTAGAATAGGTCGTAGGCTAAATAATACGGCAAAACGACGTTTGCCGAGTCAGCTTGTAACAAATAAATAAAACAGTAACTCCACAGAACAAAATCTATTGTCCTGGTGCGAAAATAAGATAGTCTGTGCTATGTACACTAAGTACACTAAGAAATTTTTTCAAAGAAATCAACATCCTAACAGTTGCAAGCCAATACATTCATGAAAATATTATGTACGTTAGGAAAAATATTAAAGACTTCGAAACACTTGGTAGCCATCATAACGTTAATACTAGGAATAAACATAAATTGTCATTTCCACGATTTAGACTTGCAAAAGTTAATACTTCCTTTATGGGGCACTGTATAAGGTTCTACAACAAGATACCCCAAGATATATTAGAGTTACCTCCAACGCGATTTAAGAATTGTGTTAAGCACACTCTTTGCAAAAAAGCTTATTATAAAATCAACGATTATTTAGAAGACAAGGACGTATAGCTTTCAATAGTAGTTTAATATTAAATTTAATCAGAGGATAAATGTGTCTAGTGTTCAACACATCCAAGATATTGTTTTGTAAGTTTTATTTGTATTAGCTTTAAGTTGATTTGAGAAAAGATGGTCAGAGTGGAGTTTTTTTTTCGCTGCCTTTTTCTCCACTACAGACGGCCCCAAGGCAGCGGCTAACATTATACATAACTGTATGTACTTTGACATTCAACAAGCAGATTGTAAATTCTTTACGTTGAAATAAATTTCTGATTCTGATTCTATGGTAACCAGGCAAGAAGGACACCACAAATATGGGAGTACCCCCAGTGCTGCATGTAGATCATCATCGGCCTATGCTTGTCCACTGCTGGACATAGGCATCTCCCATTGTATGCCACTGAGCGCGGTCCTCGGCTACTCTCATCCAGCTCTTGCCAGCCGCCTTGCGAAGATCACGGCTCCATCGAGTCTGAGGACGTCCTACACTACGTTTACCGATCCGCGGTCTCCACTCAAGAACTCGTCTACCCCATCGGTTATCAGTTCTTCGGGTAATACGGCCGGCCCACTGCCAATTCAGCATGCTAATTCGGTGGGCTGTGTCGGTGACTTTGGTTCTCTGTCGGATCACCTCGTTTCAAATTCGATCTTTCAGAGAAACCCCGAGCATAGCCCTTTCCGTAGCACGCTGAGCGACTTTAAATTTTTGGCCCAGCCCCACCGCGTGTGTCCACGTTTCGGCACCGTATGTCATGAAGTAGAAATATTTACTCAAGTTTCAAGTTCAGCACGGGCAGATTGAGGCCGCAGCTACACTTACTCAAGTTGCAAACTCAGCACGGGCAGATTGAGGTCGAGGTGTATGGCAGAGCGTCCTACTGAGTAGCTCGTGAATTCCAGCATCTCTTCCTCGTTTCCAGGCACTATCAGCTCCTCAGCTTGATCTGCCGGACAAAATTGTACTTTAATGGAAGTAGAACAAGTTTTGTTTTCCAGTCGGCGTAATACCGGAGCGATGAATCGGTTGAAACAAATAATTTAAAAAGTTTTATAGAGTCCCGTACTTCAAAAGGAGAAAAAATCGGACAGATACTAGTAGGACTCGCGCCCTTTGGCGAATACTAATTAGATGCTGAATTTTGCAGGTTGAAAATGGCGTACAAATTTCAAAATTATTTAAAAAAAATATATGCATAATTATTATGCATATTAGCATCCCGAATCGAAATGTTTAGCCCAAGCTCTAAAAATTCAGATGAACTCCTTGTGTTAATACAAATCTCTGCTATACGGAAGTATAAACATAACTCTAGTTACAAAACACTTGCAAGCATTAGACATTATTCCGACGAAAAGTCAAGTAAGTGTATCCGGTAGAAAATGAATAAACTCTTAGTACAACTCGACAAAACAAATGAAGTTCAGAATACCATTTTCCCACTTTATTTTCTGTGTTGTCTACGGTCAACTATTTAACCATAATTTTCATTTTCATCAATTTTAGTACATAATAGTAAATAAATTATGTTACTCATAAAAAAAACTTTACTAATACCTAACGTTATGTTATTTCAATTACACATCGTGCTGCAATTGAATGGCTGTAGTTGATCGAGAAAGTTGAAACATGAAATATGAAAATAGAAGTTTTTTTTTAATAATTTGACAGTTGTCAGTTGAAAACGATCCTCCCTAGGGCTGAAAAGTATCACTTTCAACCCGCTTCTCGGCCAACTTCAGACCACTTTCCGAGTGCAAACATACTTTCCGGGTCATCCTCGTGTTTGATGGTGCTCTGGTGCGCAGTCTTCTTGTTACTGAAGGGGGTCGGCTGGGCACTGTTGCGCAGGTTGTTCATAATGTGCATGGACGTGGTCATGGGGTTAGAGGCCGGCTCGAAGGCCTCGTCGTCGCTCAAGGGGTCGAAGGGACCCTTGGGCGGCTTGCTGGGTTGGAAAGTCAGCGATATCCTGTCGCGGAAGAGTTTTATCTTTGTTATAGGAAGTACACGTTTTTTTGTACGTTCGCAGTTTGTTAACCAGCTGTTAAAAGTGGCACACTAACGCCCGGTCCCAATAATCTATCTACAGATAACTGACAGTTAGCTGTCAACGCGAGTGATAGGCCACTCAATAGAAAAGAAAAACGGAACATTTCAATATCGCGTTGACAGCGAACCGTCAGTTATCTGTAGATAGGCTATTGGGACCGGGCATAAAACTCAACTGGTGACCGTCAACAGTTGGTTAACAAATAATAATAACTTTCACACAACACAATCACTTTACCGGTCCCAAACTAGGATACCCTGTGCTCTGGTAAACAGGCAAGGACATGACAAACATGGAAAAACACGCAGACTGAGGCCATTTGTACAAATGTACGGCGGCCCCCAGTGGGAATCGAACCCACGACCTCTGTCTTGGTAGCTAAGGAATTGTCACAGTTGATTAAAAAAATTGTCAACGCAAGAGGGACCGAGCGTAAGTAATCTGTAAAGTGGAGCAAACTCTATGTTACAGTTTTTTACGCCTTTTAGTAAGTAGAGAAACTTAGCTTTATTTCTCAATAGATTTTTCTTATCAACAGTAAATGTTGGAGGTTTTACAATCATTAAGGAATTGACCTTTTCTTGACCATTTATTGACCGCTGTAATTTGCTCAATAATAATAATAATAATAACTTCCACACAACACAATCACTCGACCAGGACACCCTGTGCTACGGTATCCAGGCAAGGACATTACGAACATCGAAAAACGAAAATTAATGAATAAATGTCGGAAATAAAGAGAAAAAAATTAACTAAAAAGAACTTACGTCGGCAAAGTAGCTGCTGCACCTCTCAGTAGGTTAGTATCGAACGAGTCGTCCATACCAGCGCGAGCGATGTGAGTTCCTTGAGACGTGCTGTTTTCCTGTAGAAAAAGAATATTAATCACAAACTCACGCCTTGATCGGAGAATTTGTATTTAATTTTGAATGTTTGGAGTTTCTTTGCTAGTTTCTTCTCCGCGTAATCTATTCATTGTTAAAGCATTAACTTTGACGTCAGACCTATTTTGCTTCATCAAAATTCATTAGTAAATCACCTCACCGGCACCATCGTAAGTTGCCAATCAAAAACCCCGATAACCTACTTAATAAGACCCGCTACCCCTTATGCCTCCCCCCTGATCCCTTATTTACCCGATTAGATTAAGCGTAGAGAGGCCTAAAACACTTTATAGGCACAGAGTATACTGCCGTCATAAGAAAAAAGGCCATAACTTCAATATTTACTAGTGAGAAAAAGTAAGCTGTATTTGAATAAAAATAACACTTAAATTTAAGCAAATAGCTTATGAAAAATGTAAATTTTTTTCTTGTGTTTTTCAAATAGTAATCATCGACGACAAGTTAGCAGACATGCTTGAAATGTAGTTTTTCACTAATTTGCTCGAAATCAAGTTATGGCCTTTTTTATTATGACGGCAGTATAGATCGTCATAAATTGACGATGAAAAACCGCCTCAACCAACATAATTGGGTATTTGACAAAATGTCAAATGAGTTACTTTTAAAACGGAATTTTGTATGAAAATACTTGCTTGTGACGTCACATTTCAGTTAAAAATAATACATTTTCCAAAACATTTTGTAATTTTTGTTTTAATCGAGCATCTCAAATAATTTATTGTTGATAGTGTCAAATACCGTATTATAAAGGTCGAGCATGGTGGGGTGAATCTACTCAAATTGACGGCGTCATTGTCCTTGGAAGTGTCACACTTATATGTTGTCAGTGCAACAGGTTGTTAAAGATATTTTTATTTCTATATTAGTTGGAGTTGACTGACAATCTTACATAACGACAATAACTGTATACTTAGTACATTTCTGTTGTGCTGAGAACTGTGAGAGATTAATGAAAACAATGACGAATTAGCGACAATTCGAGGAGATCCACCCGGTGCCCCGTAGCGTGACCGTTGGCAATGAAGGTCCAGCGTAGGAAACCTAAAAACACTTTCTAGGCAGAGGGCATAGAGACAACATGACTTTCCAGTAAAGTTGCCAAGCAGAAACCGCCTCTGCTAACCTAGTAATAAAGGTCGAGCGTGGTGGCCCGCAGCGTGACGGTATAGGGCAGCGGTCTGACACTTGAAGCCTTAACGCGGTGGCCAGCACTTCTTGGAACTTCAGGAACAGATAGCGTATAGAGGCCGCCATCAGTTGCCAAGCAAAAACCCCCTCTACTCACATAGTAATAAAGGTCGAGCGTAGTGGCCCGTAGCGTGACGGTGGTGGGTAGCGGTCTGACGCTCGGAGTCTGCTGCGCGGTGACCAATACGTCTTGGAACTTGAACAGCAGATAGTCGGGTCGCACTCTCCGAACCTCGCGGTTGAGGGCGGGGCGCAGATCCGCTATCGGGAACCTGGGAGTACGATTTGATTTCAAAATTATTTTTTGTTTACGCCATGATTGTAGCCTAAAAGTCTCAAGTTGGGGATGACATTTTCGCTTCTTTTCCTTTGAAATAAGAATCAAAATCATTAACTTTAACATTCACAAAGTTTTTGAATGAGTTTTTGATCTGTATACTTACTTCTATATACTTCTTCAAGTTTGTATACTTGGACACAAACCACATTCACTGTAATAATTATATTGGTTTTGATATTGTAGTATGTAACTAACTGTATGTATCTTACACAAAATGCAACTGTGTTATGAGACTTTACGTGACATCTTGCCACATATTACCAAATTATTAATTTGTGCACTGTGCACCGGACAGTCAGCAATGCCGCGACCTAGAAAGGTGTACGGTGTTAGCCCGTACAACATCTAAAGTCTGATTTTTTATTCCGTAGAATTCGGACATTTCATTAGTGTTGCTACTGAAAAAGTTCTCCACCGAAAAAGGGACAAATTTGACCCATGTGAGGGCAATAAAAAATAAAATGCTACGTATTTTTTATGTTTCACCTGCAAAAAGGTTAATCTAAATATTTACTTACTCAAGTGAGCTAATACAAAAATAAAAAATATTTCAATATCATGAACAATATATCGAATTAACTTTAATTACTTTATTTTATTCTTTAGCTGGCATCACTGCCTACTAATTCGAGGGTTAGAGTGCGACAAGTGAGTCGTGGCTCAAGCCTTTGGCGGGAAATTTAAAAATCTTTTAGTTGATAACCCTGCATATAGTCTGAATATAAACCATCTTGATACTTTTGCTTAACTTGATTATTTGTTTAATTAGTTTGGAGTCTCCAATGAATTTTGTCCAAACATAAATAAATATAAGCAAAACTAAAACATTAACTACATCAAAACCAATATTTCCACTCCACCAAAAACAGGGATAATAAAGATGCACCACATAAACTTATAAACATTTATTAATGCTGAACCATAATCAAAATCTGATTCATATCTTTTTTCTCAACATCTTTGAGTTCTTTGACTAAGTCTTCGATCTGACGTTTAACATTTTCGTCATCCGACAGACCTTACAACAAGAAATAATTAATGTTTGCTTTAAAACATTATTCAAAACATAATTTTACCTATGGTTTAGTATGTACATACGAGTACATACTAAAACATAGGTAAAATTATGTTGAATAGAAACAAAAGGTTTTTTCTTGTCTAAATCTAGGACGAGTATCAAACTGTTTGGGCTGTACTACTTGCAGCTGAAATACCTAAGTTTGAAAGTCAGAGTGTGGCCATATGAAGAATTCGAAATAAATCGCGTCCCAGGACTCGCTTGTCAGACTCTAGTAAACCTTTTTTGAAAAGTAAAGTATGCCACTGTTAGCTCTCTTAATAAATTCATGTCAGCGCTGATGATGATGACAAAGATAGTGATATTAGTATTAATGATGATTAGATAATTTAATAAAAATATGTTTTCTTTACTTGTACTTTTTTGCTGTTGGTGTGATGAAAAGTGACACAATTGTGACTCACCTTAAATTATCTTTAATTTGGAGCTCTACACTATATAAAATGGATACATTCACTAAAAAATTAGATGTGTCGACTCAGATGTTGACACTCGTATTGAAATTGAAAAATGTACCCGGTCATAAAAGGTTTCTAATCTCCGACATGTCAAAAAATGATAACTGTCAGAATTCTACGGAATTAAAAATCAGACTATACGTTGTGTATATCACCTCAGAACGGCGTCAATGTTGTCGCACTGCAGAGTGAAGTTGAGGTGTGTATGCGAGGGAGGGGGCGGCGCGGGGGCGGCGGGGGCGGCGGGGGGGCGGCGCCCGGCGCACATCCGCTCCAGCAAGGTTAGCTCCACGTCCGCCGCGAACGGCGTGCACTTTATTCTGGAAGCGGAGGCGTTTTGAGGCTGCTTAAATAACATCATCATCAGCCCATTATGTCCCCGAGGGGCACGGGTCTCTTCCCTGAGGACGGTATAGGCAACTCCACCACGGGCCAAGTCCGGATTGGTGGAGGCTTGTAAGACTAGTGGCTGGTCTTACTGTCAGAAGTTTTCAAGCCGCCCTAAAGCTTCTGAGTTGGCTTGACGGCTTAAATAACATTGCGCGGACGATTGCGACTGTCTGTTTTTAAATTCAATGCAAAAAAAAAATTGCCACGTTGACACGTTCAATACCAAACCAAAGGCTGTCAATGTCTGAGTGTTGCTAGGACGTAAAAACCAAATAACCCCATTTTACTTCCAAGTCAAAATTGTATGTGCTACGTAGGTGTTTTTTTTTTTGACTTTATTCTTATGAGTTATTAAATTTTAATGTCTTGGATGTGGTAAGGATTTTATGCCACTCCATATAAAAACATATTGAGTCCTATTACATAACTCCAAAACAGTATTTGTAATTGAGGAATTATTTAACAGACAAAACTAACCAACGATTCAATCAACACAACAGTCATTCACGGACCTTCAGGGACTTTACCAAATCTGGGAACTAGAAATGCCATCCCGGAAGTTTACTTCCGATTACTACTTACGTGATGTCAGTAGCGGGATAGATCAGTTTCTTCTCGCCGGACACGCGCGCGTACTTAAGCGTCTGCCTAAACGTGATCCTTACGTTGGGCTGAAGCGAGCTCGGCGGTGATTCGCACTCCCTATCCTCTTCTTCTGGAAGTTTAATAATAATAACATCGCATAAGTGGCGCTACCGAAAAGGAGGAAATAAAGTCATTGAGTAAAAATTACAAGGAAAGGCTAAACACTCACACCAATAAACTAGCGACTGGAGACTTAGCGGTCGTTAGACCGTTAGAAGCGGTCAAAACTTTGGCACATCCTCGCCCTCTATGAGGACTTGGAGAAAAAATCATATAACCAATTTTTTTTTGCAATACAATTAAAGGAGACGGAAACGCTTCCATACATTCTTGGGCCCAGATGTAAAAAGACGAGAGTGGTGTCAATAAACAGCTTATATATTGTCAAATGATCTTTGAAAATTATGCGGATTTTAGCAATCTGAGAGCAAAGTTAAAAGAGATTTAGTAAAAGTGAGGCTATGCAACAAATTGACAATAACCTATAGGTACTTAACAGCTGATTTTATAACTATGATCATATGATAGACAGTTATTTATTACATTAATTGTAGTTCTTATTGTATTGAGTGGGAAAATGTAACGAAACTCACAACTAGATTAAAAGACAGGGAAGACAAGGATTTGTGTCATTTCATCCTCTAAAACTCGTCGGCCCAGTGTATTATATCGATAAGTCGGTATGCCACAGTCGTACAAGTTAAACAATATACTAGAAGTCCGTAGAGCGAAAGCACTGGTCGAGGAATATAATTAAAATACGCAAACGATAACCGATACAAGACGAGTAGGTAGGTAGTCCGGTGATCATGATGGGAGACGATAATGTACGTACCGCGAATGCACATCCTGAGAACGTACGCCCCGGTACAGCCGTGGAGGGAGTAAAACCATGGAGCAAGCCATAACGCACACATACAAGATGTAAATGAAACAAACTTACGTTGCGATCATGGGTGAAAAAGAGACAGAATAAAAGGCAAGAGTGTAACTGCTTTTTTTGCCCCCAAGAAACGTCAACTTGACACGGGGGGTGTCAAGTTGACGTTTCTTGGGGGCAATTACTTTCCTAACCTAAAGAACCGAAGAGTAAAAAATGTTGCCATTCGTGCATGTTGAAAATCCCGATCATTACTTTAGCTATGTATTTACTAGTGAGATTATAAGTTAGTTTAGCTGGTAGGCAGTCAAATACATACGAAAGTAAATTGTTATGCAAAGCATTACAATAGATGAATTCCAGTCGAGAACTCTGTTTTGTAGAAAAAAACATATGAGTCAATAGTTTTTCGAGTAAGATTTAACTAAACAAATCTGAATATCATCTTGGAGACCATTACTACTTTCATATACTATTCACTTTTTTACATACTTAAATCGCCTTTAATCAAAAGTTACAATCATCATCATCATTATCATCATCAGGCTATATTAGTCCACTGCTGGACATAGTCCTCCCCTAATGAGCACCATAGCGCCCTGTCTTCAGCTGTCAGCAGCATCTGCCAGCAGTTTTTCAGTTACAATAATATTATTATATTTTAATGTATTACATTATTTATGAAATTTCACAATGTTTCCATTCCAGATTTCTTCAAAATACTCCTGTTCTGGATAAATGGGTGCTAGCATGTGGAAGAGAGAACTGGTCACCCACATCAAATGCTCGAACATGCTCTGTACATTTCAACTAAAGTTGCTACAAGTCTTCAAGTACCTAACAAATTATTCTATGTTTTGTCAGGCGGCATTTAGGGAGTAAACGCACGGCAAACAAATTAGACACCAAAACGTGAAGTTATTTAACAATAGTATTTTCAGATGTTAGGAAAATTAAAATGTTAAGAAAAAAATTTACTTTTCTATCCATTTCTTGTACCCACATGAACAGATTAGACATTTCTGAAGTTTTCAGGAGTGGTACACTTAATATTATTAAAATGCAACCTGTAAAATGTAAATGAAACTACCGTAAATCAGTGAGAAAAGTGTATTTAATAATACGAATATGTTAGCAGACGTTTAATTGACAACTCTACTGCTAGACGTGTTTTATTGTATGAATAATAATGTTAAAAACCATTGCATTTTTATTCACGTCCTACGAACGACTGAAATATTTTACCACACATTATGGCAAATTCACTTTACTCTGGCAACATTCACGCACATAAAGAAATAATATTCACCGACACAAAACCGGTTACACTGTGGCTTGTGGGTTACACTACATCTATGGTTCTACTCAATCAACGTGTAGGTACAGCCACGGAATCCGTGCACATGTACACGGATTCCCGTCCGTACGTTCTCGGGTCGTGCATTATCTTAACAGACTGTATAAAATTGGTATTCCCGTCCGTACGTTCTCGGGTCGTGCATTATCTTAACAGACTATAAAATTGGTACGGGCGAGAATCTGTGTACAGCCATAGACACGACAGAGTGGTGCCTCGTTTCCATGAAGCGTAAATCATGCACTTCGCAGCCATTACACGCTCGATCTAGTGCGTGACATTATCGAGGCTATGAGTCGCAATAGATTGACGTCCTGATCTGGCTGAATCTTACACTAGACAAGTCAATCCAAATGATCAGAGTTTAGATGTAGGGGAGCGATACATCAACCCATTATAAACCCACTGAGGGGCACGGCGCTTTTCCCTGAGGAACCTTTCTCAGTGAAAAGCCCGTGCCCCTCGGTCCTATACCTATAGGGCATTCTCCACCACGGGGGCCTAGTCCGGATAGGTGGAGGTAAGACTAGTGGCTGGTCTTACTGTCGGAAGTTTTCAAGCTGTCCTAAGGCCTCTGACTTGGCTTCACGACTTTCATCTATTGACGGCAGCCGGCACCAACTGCTTAACTTGCCTTGCGAAGCACGGAACCGCTCGGAAAAATCCCACTAGCGTTAGTTATAGATGGTCATTTGGGCACGAATTCCCGGGTTGTACATTCTCGTGCCGTAAATTCTCGGTCCGTGCAATATAGTGACCCATCATGATCATAGATTGAAAATCCGGGAGCTGTCACTGTCAGCACAGATTAAATACATTTGACAAACATAAAAAGTAATAAATCGATCTGTAAACGAGAATCTACGAGAATCGATTTTAAAGTTAATATTCTTTTTTATTGTAAGCTATTGACAATATAATAACTTATTCCGTAGATTTTGTTCACTTTGATTGAATACATCATTCGATGAGAGTGATTTTATGTTCAATAATAATTCTTGAAATCATTCACAGTAATCGATTATAGTAATCGAAACTCTATTTCATCAGTGCAATAAACTTGTTTTTAAGATTTCTCGTCTCCCAGATTGTGAATTGAGCAGATTTTTTTATTTTGAGACAGAAAAAAATACCGCTTTTTTTAAACCATATTTCAGCTTATTACAATAGGGAATGGATGAAAATATCAGAAGTGCTTGATTTTTTTTTTGGTGATAGGAAAAAATCCTTAGTCCGCTACGTATAAAAAAAAATCCACCTTGAAAAGCTGTCATTGTCACCAGATTTTTTTTTCATACGTAGCGGACCAAGGGATATGTCTGATATGCCGTACTGAGCCCAGAACTACGAATGGAAAAATATTAAGATTATTTAAAAATTAAATACGAAGCCAAAAAAATTGAAACTTTTTTCTCGCGCTAAGGAAGGTTATTCCTATCACAAAAAAAAATATCAAGCACTTCTGATATTTTCATCCATTCCCTATTGGGCCCAGATATCCCCGGCTCCTTTATTGCGATAAATTACAATCTACTGTTAATAGCCGTCAGTTGGCCAAAGTCCATAAAAAATACCTGTTTACAGTTTACAGATACTATTAATACAATACATGTACGGTAAAACCGAGGGTGCAGAAATATTCATCATCAACCCATTATGTAACCCTGTTCCTTGCCAAATAGTAAATACATAGAGAACATTTTGATTTCACATCACAAACATTCAGATTTTACAATCAGACCAACATTCAGACCAACAGTACACATCATCATCATCATCATCAACCCAAATAAAAAAATATAATTTAGGGTATTTAACACAAGAAATCTTAGGCCTGATCCGTGCACTACTAACAGGCCTGCATTCGTAAGTAAATCGTACAATACATACTAAAAAATATAAAAATAACTTTAAAATACAAAAAGAAGACAAAAATATAAGTTCACGTACCTTTCCAATCGAACCGTATCAGGTCGAAGCTCTGCGGGCAGTCAGTATCACTGTCAAAGGTGTTGTAGAAGAGGGTTTCCCTCAGCAGAAGGTGAGAGATGGTAGCCTCACAGCCGGTCTGGCTGCCGTGCGAGGTCTTCTTGTCGCTTCCGTCCAGGGTCAAGGCCATCGTTATAAGCCTGGATAAGACCGGGATCTTAGCACGGTTGTTAGCCTTGTTTATACGAAGCCGTAGCTGGCTGCCAGCACTGGCTTGGTATGGGCCTTGAGACATAAAGCCAGTCCAATATTGTTATCGTGTTTCCATTTACACGATACCTGGCTATTTGACTGTGTGAAAAAACAGTATTATTTATACGTATTCGTATAAATTATGATTCTTAAAACCGCTTTAAAGCATTTCAACAAAAAACATATAGAAAAAAACACAGGATGAAATTTCTTGGTGATGTGATGTGGTGCCACATAAAAATGGCACGTGTCATTCATGTCGTTCTTACGTTCATTGGTAGGTTTACTAACTAGTGACGTCATAATTCCTGTGCGACGCCATATTGCCCAAGATAGAATTTTGGCAGCTTATTTCAAAAGTAAATTTTCGTTTGCCTTTTTAGAAGAAACACACGAAAGAATTTAAAATGACTACTTTCTGAGGACTCCATTGAACACCAACAAAAAATATGAGATGGTTTTCAAAAATCTGTCAAATAGCCTATTATGGATAGCGATGGCCATGTCTCTGTGGTGATCTATTGTTCGTTCACTGCAGCGCACAACCGTTCCCAAGGCCACGTCACAAAAATCTGACCAGTGCAGTAAAAATTGAATATTTAAATACATTTTTTTTTGTCTCTCGTTTCTTGAGTGCAATAAAAAATATTCTTATCTCATCTTACCTCAGTTGGCTCCTGGAAGTGGCTCTGTCGAAGGTGTCATTGACTAGGTCGAGGTCCCGGCGGGTGGTCCCGCCCACGGCGAGCAGTCCCAGCGCCGCGAAGAACTCCGATGACGCCTGCTGCATTTTCTTGGCGCTGGCCGGCGTCACGCAGTCGGTGCCCAGGGGTACTGGCACCAGGATGTCCTGGAATAAGGTAAGGGCATGCCTGTTTTACTACGCGTGTCGGTATCGAACGCGTAAGTACATGCGGCAACCACTCCGGAGTGGCAGATAGGTAGGAATTCAGGCGGCAGAAAAAAAAGTAAAATAAGATTTATTGAAATAACACAGTTACAGCATATTTTTTGTTCGAGGTAAGAGTTACGCGGTAGAAAGAGAGGCAATATAACGTAGCTTTTTTAGAGCCGTGCGATCTGAATTGCAACTAATTGTATCGCTGGTAGAGTCACTTTTCCTATTATTCTGAGTTAGATGCTCCCCTGTACTCTCGCCGTTGATTAATAAAGAACTTGCATAAAAATATTATAATACTGCCACTTTGTTACGAGAAACCTGTGTTTGAGCTACTCGTATTCAAACCTCAGCACTTGATATCGCCAATCCTGATAAAATGCCTATAGTCATTGAATTTTTCTAAATTCAATGCTATAGTATATAGGCCGCAACATAATTTTGTCATCGTTGTCACGTGGTACAAAAACGCAACATACAAATAGGACTCTTGAGAAAACGAAATTGTTGAACATTTTTAATGATTAGAATAACTTGGTTTTTCGAAATTGTTGAACATTTTTTATGGTTAGAGTAACTTAGATGGCAGTCGTTAAGCCAAGTCAGAGGCCTTTAGGGGCGGCTTGAAAACTTCTGAGAGTAAGACCAGCCACTAGTCTTACAACCCTCCACCAATCCGGACTTGGCCCCCGTGGTATGGCCTATACCTTCCTCAGGGAAGAGACCCGTGCCCCTCGGTGGGGACATAATGTGTTGATGATGATGATGAGAGTAACTAGATTTTTCAAATTTTTACGATCTCTAAAAGCACAACAAAAAGTTTTGCGGGTTTTTTTTTATTTTCAGTTTTTTTATTATGGTATTTATATAATTGTTCAGCAATGCCGCTTCAATCTAAGTATGACACAAGTTCCCCATTCGTGGGCTTCAGTAGAGATTTTCAATACGATCGTTAATATGAACTTTACTTTGTTTTATGCCCGATTTATTTTAGCTCTGTAAATACGTTGAGTACAAAACGAAAATAAACGTTGTATCTTTTTTTAACCTTGGAGTAAGACTTATTTGATAGACTACGGATTTGAGTATCTCATAAAATTGCGAGAGAAATTACGTTACTTTGATAATTTCATACTTAGAAACTATGTTCTGTATAGAAAGTGTACTTTTATTGCTTACCTTATGCAATAGTATACAGCAACAAGATGCTATTTTGACGTTGATGTGCGAAACTTCCGCCGTCGGATCACCGTCGATTTGTGGAACTGGAAAATTTGATAGAGCGTTAAGACTATTCTTAAGCGGAGCACGCTGATTCTCTTGCACAATTTAACATTTTAGTGAATGTAATAAAACAAACATTTACATACAGGCACATACACATACAGGCGGATACCCTGTGTCGTGGGAACTAGAAACAGCGACATCACCACATCACAAAATGTAAACATCCAGGACTTGGAAAATGAGTATCTATCAGCCAGTAAAAAGCACCGACTGTTGGGCATAGGCCTCTTCTCTTTCAGTCCTACCTTTCTGGTCCAGGGCAATGCCAGTCTCGTCCAATGTCTCCCTACCGCTTTCACAATGTCGTCGGACCATCGGGCTGGTGGTCTGCCCACCTACCGCCGACCCGTTGTAAAAAGAGTATGCCTTTGATGAATGTGGTCTAAGGGTTTGATAGATAATTAATTTGTAACAAGTTTTTTATTGAGAAAGCTGATTTCAAAACCGATAATTTTGGAAACAACTTTTCTTTACCAAAATACACGTATAGGAAAACAAAAAAATATGTTTCGAAAGTCCGTATCTAGTTACACATAAAACCATCACACCACATTGATCAAAAGTTTACTCATTTTATTACACTAACAAAATTAAAAATGTCAATTGTGCGAGCGACTCATCATGCTTCACATGAAACACAACCTTCATAAACTTATTTTTGTCGTAGGTACACTGTTGACAGAAAGGTCCTCAGGAATGCGTCGAATCGTGGACCGAAGCTGTGCGCCTCACAATTCTTTGCCGTTCCTCTTAGGCATATTATTATGCTTTACTGGTGCATACCTGCATCGGCCTGACTACAGTAAACTTAGCTTGGTCGGCCCATCTGAGTGCATATACTGAGTTTTGTAATTCACTTTCGATAGCGAGAGCGTTTGCGTTTTGCATAGGAGTGACAAAGCGCGCCATCTAGTTGTCTCTCTGTCACTCCTATGCAAATCGCAAACGCTCTCACTATCGAGAGTGAATGAAAAAACTCAGTATACGCACCCTGGTGCCAGCTTTCCCTGTCCTACGATCTCGATGGCGTTATTGTCACGTCGAGTTATATGCTCAAACATTTGGAGGATGCAATCATCTCTTCAAAGTTTATTGACGTTGCTTGATCCAAAGTTTCTGCGGAAGTTTGCCTTGAGCATTTCGGAATATGAAATTGCTCAATAGGTCTCAACTACTTTACAATGCCAACGAGTCCGCAACCCATTTCCATTTCATTTTGTTGAGGTAAAACAATCAATAAATAGGTCAGGTTTAAAATAGATATATTGCTGGACATAAGCCCGATTCAGATGACGTCTCTTTATTTTGCATACGCGTCCAACTTTACGTATCGATGCCGAATAAACTTTTTTTTAAATTTGATTTACATTGCCGATTGCGCCTGTCCACAAAGAAAACTAGTCTCCAAGCCCAAAGCAGCAAAGTTACCCTTCCTATTCCTCTTGATCCTCGGCTGCATCGCAGGCATGTGAACACTAGACGTCATACTGGTGCTCATAGAGCTAGCTGACGAGGTGAAGCTGTCAGAGGCCGGGTTGGCTGCTGAAGTCATCGGGTGGAAACGTTCTTCTGCGTCGCTGTCATCTACAGGGCAAGGTTAGGTTACACCTTATTGTGATGGCGCCGAAGTCGAAATTGGCTTACTCGGACAAGGTCGAGAAATAAATAAAAGTTGAAGATACAAAAGTGACCATTGTGTCGAGAATGATTGATGCCTCAACGCACCCTGAGAACGAAAGTGACCCAATTCAAAATAGTTTAACTGGAAACTTCATATTCAAACACTGCACAGGCAGCAATGGTGCAATGTGATATTGCAACGGTCTCTTTTTTAAGCTTTATACTATTTGTGATCAGTGAACGTTATGGGATAGAGGATGTAGTAACCAAAATGGTGAAAGGAAAGTAACGAAAGAATATGGATTTACGAAAGAAATATATAGGGTGAATATGGGTACAAGGAATGGTAGTGGACCAAAATGGGATGGATATAAGCGAAGGGCAATATGAAGAAGTACTCTAAGCCAGCGTGCGTGGATGCAGCTCGAATGAATGCAGATGAAGCGACAGAAGTTTGTCAGGTGAAATGAGGCAAACCCTGGTCTCTGCCTGCCCCCCAAGGATACAGGCTTGAGTTTATGTAAGTCACAACGCCACGTTGTCTTGTGTGCATCTGTGCATTATTACGAGAAGAACCTTGTGCAGATAGACAGAAAACGCGGAAAAAAATGAAGTGTCTCCCTCATTTGCTTTCAAGCAACCAATCATTTTGGTTTGTGACAGTTTATTTCAACTATGCCAGCAATTTTGATGCTCCAATAATTTCTTGGTCTGCCTTTAATGGTAGTTTTCCTGACTGATTATTTATTTTTAATTAATTTACTATTTACAAATAAAATAAAACAAGGTTTATAGCCAGAAGAAAAATAAGCCTCTGTTATAAAATTAAATGCGTGTGTGAAGTAGTTATTGGAAGAAAAGTGACACAAAAAATAGGATAGTTAGCAGTTGAAAAAAAAAATTATATATTAATTTATAAAATGATTCTTTGTCTTAAGGCCTATTCAAACCGCAGAGAGACGGCGGTAGCAAAATCCCGGTGTGTTTGCGAATAACGCGCTGTTCAAACCATAGCGGTATCCACTACCTGGGAGGCGTTAGCGGATACCGCGGCGCGGATGGTCGAGCCAAAGTGTCGTTGTCGCTGAATTTTTTGTTTCACGTAGATTTTCAGTGTATAACAAACTATTTAATAAATTGAAAGAGAATAAGATAGCTAGCAGAGAAGAAAAAAAGCATGGTTTCACCGAACACGCGTTACCGTACCGCATATCGCTATGGTCCGCGGTTCCGCTTTCGCAACAGCTGCAGAAATCTCATACTAAATACCGCGCGGGATGTCACTTGGATATTACTGCTATCCACGGCACTTGCGGTAAGCAAACCGCAGTTTGAATAGACCTTTGTGGAAAGGAAAAATGCTTACTCTATATTTTTCAATGCGAACTAAACATATGAACAGTTCGATTACAGTTGACAAAATAATAGTGCAGTAGCTCAATTCACAACTTTATTTTGGAAGTTACCAAAATATTGCAATTTTGAATCAAGTCACTATCATTCTCCGGTGATCGTGTTAGGCTTTGTCTTGAATTACCGTGAGGTGGAACAGAGGCTATGTGGGCCTGTCATAGGAAAAAGACAAAAGACTAACACAAACGCCACTATTTGAGCTAAATTACGAAGTTTCTTCTTTAAATCACCTTGAAAATTAACAATAGGAAACTATTATCATCTGTGTACTGATCGGTATCGATATAACGCAACACGTTAAAACTCTCTAAACATGTTTTACTGTAAAAACGGTAATTGGTATGTAATTGGTGGTAATTTTGGGTGTCACAATCCGCTACTTGACTCTTTTTTCAAGTATGTCTTGAATGCTAAATATCTCTTCCATTAGACCAAACAATATTTTAGTATATTTGAGGACCTAAAAGCAACAAAAACATTATTTTAAAACGTTGATTTGCTAAACAGCCAAAAACGCGGTCCGCCATTTTTGTCTATGGTTTGAAGTCCTCTACGTTTGTAAACAAAGTTTGACATTCAACATAGGTAGAGTTCGTGCTACGAAAGAAGTATGAGTCACAATAGAACCTACGCACGCACGACTGACAGATGTTCGTTTACAACCAAAGGTGCTTTCAAGATGGCGGATAGTGTTTTCACCGTTCCGATTTAAAAGCGAAAAATATATTTTTTATTTGCAAATTTTGCAGCCATCCTGCATATTTACTTAGCAAAGTCAATATATTTCGGTTTCTTACGTTAGATACTACAGGAAATATCAATTTATCGCGTCAAATTTGATACGAGGCAAGTAGCGTATTATACCAGTAGAGATTAGCAATGCTAGCTTTTAGCAATGACTTTTGGTAAATATTGCCTTTAAGAATTAAACAAAGCGGGACAGCCCTAGGCCATCAATTGTTTTAGATAATGTTTCTCTTTTGACGGCACTCCACATGTTTTATAAAGTGGTCCCCTGACACAGACATGTTTGCGCCCTATGACGGGGGCATAGAGCTCATTATTCAACTGGACAGGAGACTTTTTATGGTGAACGCCCTGTAGAAAGTATGCCTAGAACAATACGATATACTTTGGCAGAAATTGACATGGCTTGCTATTTCAACCAGAAATATAATATTTATCTTTTTTTTTCTCAGTGTGACATACCTATGTTCAGACCGTCAAGTAAGAATCCAAAAAAAATCTTCATAGTGAACCATCTGTCCGTATTCTAAACTATTATCCAGATACACTTACTTACGGAAGAGTCCGTCCAGGACGAGACGAGCAACCGACGACGCGAGCTCAGTCTCTGCTCACCATGATTACGCTCTGCGAATCAGAGCGAAACCTGGTCGGACTCTTCCGACAAAAAATCAAGGAAGTATATCCGGATAACAGCTTAGAACGTGTAGTGCTTACTAAAGTTTTACTTCAAAAATCAGTACGTATTCAAATTAGCAACAATATTCTAAAGTATATCCCAAATGCGTTGTTCACACGAGCCCGTCAGGTCTTACCCAAGCTATGACCAGTCCACCCGGACATGCCGAAGTTGGCCTTAGTTGGTTCCACGGTGAAGTTCCTAAGCAGTTGCTCTTCGACGCGTTGGAAGTCTTCATGGCCCATCGGCTTACACTGCATGGTGCCTCCCGATGGCCGGGTGGGGATGTTGCTGGAAGACACGTGGAAACTAAGTCTTATACATACATACATAACATTTATATACAGGTACATACATTGCTTCTGGCCCTACACTAGGATACCCTGTGTCGTGGGAACCAGAAACAGCGACGTCACAAACATGTAAACATCCAAGACCTGGGTTTCTTTTTTTTTTGTACCCAGCCGGGATTCGAACCCGGGACCTCTCGCACGGGTAGGCAGATGCGCTAACCACTGCGCCACAGAGGTCGTCAATTATGTGAAGTCGTCGTTATGTGAAGCGCCGGTAGCAGAGCGATAGAACGCCGACATCCGTACCAATGATGATGATGAAAAAGAAACATTTATTATAAAAACACTACAGTACACACGCCACAATAACAAAACAACACCAAAAATAAAAATCATACAAAAAAAAACAGAACTAAAATGAAGTGCACATTAAGTCATTGCTATTATAAATGGCAGCTGCCTCAACAGTATGCTGATGGGCACGCCTTCAGCGCTGATTTTCAGTCAGTACCAAGAGAAACCCAACTTTATGGCTTTACTCACCTTGTATCTTCCAAATCGGGTTGATTGAGTCCATCTATGAGCTCAACTATTGTGTGCAATTGTCTCGGAGTCAAAAACAGGATGAGGGACCCTAGGGTCAACTGCAGATCGACTTTGGGACCTACCGCCTCCTCTGAGTGCTTAATTTTGAGTGCCAACTCTTGTTTGCCCGTAAATTTTGCGAACAGAATGGGTTCAGGTTGGTTGGCTCGTTCCTCGGGCGTCACTTCTCGCTTGAAGACATTCTCAGTTAGAACCTGTTCGACAAATTCGTTTTTGAAAGGCTCCGGTTCAGTGCTGGCTATGACGCTCCTGGTTTCGTAGAACACATCAGAGAGAGTGCTCTGAAAGTTGATTTCGGACGCGTCCACTTGGCTGCCTTCCGATTTCTCGGGCTGCGAGGACGCTGCTGACTTTTCCATGACGAGACTCCGCGCCATCGTGCGCAGTTTGGAGGGGAACTCGTCGGTGTACAGAGTGACGCCTTCGATTATGAGCCGTTTGTTGATGTAGGTTGAGGTGATGAAGGTTTTCGGCTTCTCAGGGTCGGTGACATCTGGCGGCGGCTCCGAGCCGGCCTCGTCGAAGTAGTCGATGCTGTTAAAAAATACGTCATATTAAAGCTAGATCCCAGTAAATAAACACAGGGTTAGTGGCTAAAACTTTCGTAAGGACAAGACTTTATGTATTACAACATTAGCATGTCAGTGATTGGGATGTTTTCATGGGAACCAGAAATAGCGGCGTCACAAACATGTAAACATGCAAGACCTGGGTTACTTTTTTTTGTCTTCAGCCGGGATTCGAACCCGGGCCCTCTCGCATGGTAGGCGGATGTGCTAACCGCTGCGCCACAGAGGTCGTCATGTTAAATCTGTTAGCTTACTCGTTTTTAACTGAATAAATGAAATGAAACGAAATAAAATGAAAAGACATTATCAACTGCTTTCCGGATACGAGACCGACCGACGACGCGAGCTCTGTCTCTGCTCCATGATTAAGCTCTGCAAATCAGAGCGAAACCTTGTCGGACTCTTCCGACAAAAAGTCAAGGAAGTGTGTTCAGAAAGCAATGTATAAAGGTTAGTGGTTTTATTTATTTAAGCATTTCTATTTTGGTCACAAACAGTCATATCTACAGACTATCTGTTGCCCGCGACTTCGTCCGCGTGGGCTTTAGTTGAAAAAAGTATTTGCAAATAAGTCACGTATACTTGTAGCGCATGTGAAATAATCAAAACAAAAAAATTGTGTATCAAATTTTATTGAAATAATTTAGAAAATCAAAGAACTTACATATTAACGTTGCACCCGTTTTTACCCCCTTAGGGGATGATTAGAAAAAAAAAGTAACTCGAGTTTCATGACTTTCTATAAGGAACCTTCATACTGGATTTCATTCGAATAACTTCAATAACGTCAAACGTTCATACTAACTATGCACCCCCGTTCTACCCCCCCCCGTAGGGGGTGAATTTGCGAAAATCCTTAGTGCCCCCTTACGTTATAAAAGGAACCCTTGTGCAAAATTTCAAGTTTCCAACCCTTATAGTTTAGACCCCCTTTTTACCCCCTTAGTGAGCGAATTTATAAAAACGGATATCAGAAATGATCATTATTAAGAACTTATAACCCAAATACCACTTTTTATTGAGATAACTTTGAAAATCATAGAACTTCCGTACTAACTTTGCACCCCCCTTTTACCCCCTTAACGGATGATTTTCAAAAAAATATTTTTCATGTGTTTCATGACCTTTTATGAGAAACCTCCATACTGACTTTCATTCGAATAACTTCACAAACGGCAAAGTTTCATACTAACTTTGTACCCCCTTCTAGCCCCTTTAGGGGATGAATTAACAAAAAGGGATATCGGAAATATTCATTATTAGGAACTTATAACCCAAATACAACTTTTTATTGAGATAACTTTAAAAATCAGAGAACTTTCATACTAACTTTACACCCCCTTTTCACCCCTTTAGGGGATGATTTTTGGAAAAATATTTTACATGTGTTTCGTAACTTTCAATGAAGAACCTTCATACCGAGTTTCATTTGAATAACTTTACAAACGGCAAAGTTTCATACTAACTTTGTACCCCCTTCTAGCCCCCTTAGGGGATGAATTAACAAAAAAGGATATCGGAAATACTCGTTATTAAGAACTTATAACCCAAATACAACTTTTTATTGAGATAACTTTGAAAATCAGAGAACTTTCGTACTAATTTTACACCCCCTTTTTACCCCTTTAAGGGATTTTTGGAAAAATATTTTACACGTATTTCATGAATTTAAATGAAAAACTTGCATATTCAATTTTATTCTAATAACTTCAAAAACGACAAAGTTTCATACTTTTTACGTTTCATGATTTTCGAATAACTACTTTACACGTCTTTCATGACTTTCAATGAAGGATCTTCATGCCGAATTTCATTCGAATAACTTCAAAAACGGCAAAGTTTCATACTAATATTGAATCCCCATTTTACCACCTTAGGGGATGAATTTTCAAAAATCCTTTCTTAGTGCTCCCCTACGTTATGAAAGAAACCCCTGTGCAAAGTTTCAAGTTTCTAACCCTTATAGTTTAGGCCCTGCGTTGATATGTCAGTCAGTCAGTCAGTCAGCTTCTTTTATATATATAGAAGAGAAGATAACTGATAGTTAGCTCAAATCAAAACGTTAACGCGATATTGAAATGTTCCGTTCTTCTTTTCTATTGAGGCCTATCACTCGCTCAGTTATCTGTAGATAGGTTATTGGGACCGGACATAAGAGATTAGCGGTTTACGAGTACGGTGACTGGTTGATTCAAGATTTTAAAAAGCAGCAAATACTACAGAAGTACTCAATTTTTTTTACTTTTAAATTTTTAAAATAAAAAATACCTTAAAGTTAACCCTAGTCGCATCCGTTCGCATTTCCATTTTAATTATTACGTCGATAAGGAGCCAATTATTATGGATCTCTCCCTCGAGGAGAGAACTTGTGCGATGTGACGCTGTACAAACGTCACGCGTCGTCATTAAGATATTTTTTATCCATTAAGATTTGAAGTAGGCAAAGGCACACTGCTTTATCTGCCCAAGGTTGCATGTAGCAGAATCGTGTGTGCATACTAATGAGTTCCTTGTCTATTTATCTATTGGAATGGGCGTTACAGAAAATATTAACAAAAGTAATACAAGCACTATTTAAAGTTAATAACTTATAGTGCTTACGAAAGGCTTGTATTGTAGGGTTGTAGTGATTCCTGATAAAGCGGAGTAAGTGATTCAGGAGTTAGAAAATAAATAAAACACAATAGAAATAAAAAGATTAACTCACAGACACATACATTGCTTCTGGCCCCACACTAGGATAACCTGTGTCGTGGGAACCAGAAACAGCGACATCACAAACATGTAAACATCCAAGAACTTGTTTTTTTTTTGTCTCCAGCGGGGATTCGAACCCGGGACCCCTCGCATGGTAAGCAGATGCGCCAATCGATGCGCCACGAAGGTCGTAAGTGTCTGTATTATAAGTTAAAGCGTTGTACTCACTGTTTTATGTGTATCTCCAAAGCTATGCCTCTGTCGCTGTTCTTTGGTACGTGTTCTATCCTTATTTTTGTATTCACGAATCTTACTTTAACTCTGCTTAGGACTGAAATCGAAAAAAAAAATATTATAGATATAAAAACTACATACAAGGTGATTAAAAAATTTGTTCGATTCCCGAATACCTCTACAGCTTATACAGCCGATTTTTTTCGTACGATGCAGGGCAACGCAAAGGTTATTTTTAAGAGACCGACCCCTCGTTTCTTGTACATTAACAAATCATCGAACTACTGTTTCAACATTGTCCTTACAGGTAAACACCTGACAGCTGTTAACAGTCAATTAACAGATTGTAAGCGACGAGAAAATGGGGATGAGAGCATCGGTTTCTAAAATCACGCGCGCGTTATCCGTGGACTAGCGACTTCTAGCGAAGGAAACCATCGCGGCAGCGTATGGGACACTACGTCGAGCCTTCACATCGCCAATCCCACAGTCAAAAGACGTAAGTCTTCAATCAGTGCGTCCTACCCGTCATTACATACGGTGCCGAAACGTGGACATTCACGGTGAGGCTGGTCTACAAATTTAAAGTCGCCCCGCGAGCTATGGAAAGGGCTCCGTAAGTGATCCGTAAGAGAAACAAAGTCACCGACATAGCCCACCGAATTAGCATGCTGCAGCACCCGAAGAACTGATAACCGATGGGGTAGGCGAGTTCTTGAGTGGAGACCGCGGACCGGTAAACGTAGTGTAGGACGTCCTCAGACTCGGTGGACCGATGATCTTCGCAAGGCGGCTGGCAAGAACTGGACGGGAATATTGTAAACACTGAGGATTCTCGTTTTTATATTATTGTTACAAACTCACTGGAGTCTATGGCTTGCGCGAACATCTCGATGCCCTCGACAGGGTGCGCGTCGGACGGCCCGTCCTCCTGCCGCATACACTCGGCCGCCAGCTGCATGGACGACGACATCGATGACCACATAGATTCCAGCATCGACGACGCTGCGTAAATTTTTTTTTTTAGTGTATCAACCACATTTTTCGAAGGTATGCATAACATAACATAACATACCATTTACATACAGGCACACACATTGCTTCTGGCCCCACACTAGGATACCCTGTGTCGTGGGACCCAAAAACAGCTACGTCACAAACATGTGAACATCCAAGACCTGGGTTTATTTTTTTGCTGTCCCCAGCCGGGATTCGAACCCGGGACCTCCCGCATGGTAGGGAGATGCTCTAACCACTGCGCCACAGAGGTCGAGTACAATACATACTATACTTTTAAAAAGTTTCAAGATGGGTTAGATGCCAAAAGTAAAAGCTGTCTCAAGTTCTCTTTAGCAGCATGAAAATTATTATTATTAAAATTCTTTACTGCATCAAAACATAAGTTTTGCACACAGGCTAGCTTAATCAGAATTATCTTTCAACTAACCTAAGTAATTATGAATCTTTTACAGTTGCAACTTAGAATATTAAATATATGATTTACTCACTTAGACTTACATAGGTATTATACACAAACATAAAATTCTCGTGTTACGGTGTTACTGCGCATACTCCTCCAAAGCGGCTTGACCGATGTTGTAATTTTATATGTATATTCGGTAGGTCTTTGAATAGGTTTCTTTTTTTCATAGCCCTAAGTGATAAATGATAAGCCACCCCAAATTTTTCAATAGTACAAATCGATATCTATACTAATCTATACTAATATTATAAAGAGTAAAGATTTGTATTTTTGTATTTTCGTGTGTATGTTTATAATGAATAGGCTCGGAAACTACTGGGCCGATTTAAAAAATTCTTTCACCATTAGAAAGCTACATTCTTTGTGAGTAACATAGGCTATATTGGATTTTCAAAAAAGTTTAGGGTTCCGTACGAAATATCGAATAGAGTAACCCAAGGTGTAAAAAAATTACTACCCGGGAATTTTCCAACGAACTAATATAGCTATTTCCACGGAAACGTTGTGGCCACCTGTGCGAAGCCGGGGCGGATCGCTAGTAACGTATACTGCCCTCGTAAGGAAGAACGCAGTAATAGCGATTACTGCGTTTTTACTTTGGATGCAAAATTGGGCTACCTGGTGGTATATCTATAGGTGAAAAAATAATGGTGGCTGTAGGTCTACTAGAAACCTGAAATTTCAGTAAGAAAATATGCAGTAATGTATGAAATCTTTCTAATCGTAAGAAATGAATAGCGATTTACTCAAAACTGCGCTTTTACGATTACTGCGTTCTTCCTTACGAGGGCAGTATATATGGCGAAACAACGTTTGCTGGGTCAGTTTGTTAAAATATAAATATGATGGACTAAGCTCTAAGAAATAACTCTAAGATTACAAAGGTCTCACCTGGCTCTGCCCTTACTTTGGGCTGAACGGTAACACAGAGACCGTTGATCTCTACAACAGAGTCATCTTTCAGCAGAGTGGACCACGGTATAGTCAACGTGATTTCCCGCATATAACCATCCACTATCTCCAGTGGCCAGTTCTGTGAGTCGCCGAGTTCATTGAGTGCCTATAAAGGTGTAACAAAAATACTCTTAAATACAGCGTGTCCCAAAAATTACACGTCACAGTGACACTGGAGGTAGACCTGCTCAGGAGGCGTCAAACCAACCTAGCACTAAACAAATTTAAATTGGCCATATCTCAAAAACCGTACAACTTTTACTGAGGTCATGTTAGGCTGGTTCGATGCCTTTTGAGCAGGTCTACCTCCGGTGTCACTGTGACGGTCATTTTTGGGACACCCCGTATATACTTATGAGCATCCACTTTATCACCCCAGCAGGGAAAACAATGATTAGGTAAGTACTTAATCAATAGCTTAGTTAATTGCTTAGTAATGTAAACTGTCACAGTGACACTGGAGGTAGACCTACTCAGGAGGCGTCAAACCAACCTAGCACTAAACAAATTTAAATTGGCCATATCTCAAAAACCGTACAACTTTTCCTGAGGTCATGTTAGGCTGGTTCGATGCCTTTTGAACAGGTCTACCTCCGGTGTCACTGTGACGGTCATTTTTGGGACACCCCGTATATACTTATGAGCATCCACTTTATCACCCCAGCAGGGAAAACAATGATTAGGTAAGTACTTAATCAATAGCTTAGTTAATTGCTTAGTAATGTAAACTGTCATTTCTCATATTATGTCTTTATGTGTATTCTTTTGGTATTGTTCAACCCCCTCATTTGCACATTGTGACATTTGTATAAACTACGATACTTTTTATTCAAATTACACCAAGTTATGGGTACA
Source organism: Yponomeuta plumbellus (assembly GCA_947310845.1). Taxonomy (NCBI): domain Eukaryota; kingdom Metazoa; phylum Arthropoda; class Insecta; order Lepidoptera; family Yponomeutidae; genus Yponomeuta; species Yponomeuta plumbellus. The sequence goes on along the minus strand of OX371211.1, from coordinate 5,975,413 downwards.
ACTAATCTAGTAATAATAATAATAATAATAATAATAAACTCACGCCCGTTATCCCCGAAGGGGTAGGCAGAGGCACCAGTCTCTAGAACTGGACCCACGTTTTGCCGAGTTTATTAGGTCCCAAACGTAACAAGTGGCAAGCCTGTCGCCGTTATCCGGGCACAATTTATCAGCGAATGGTGTTGCTGTACAAACAAATGTACGTAACTAAAAGTCATTGGTACATGCGTGGTTCGAACCCAGACCCTCATGATCGAGAAGCAAGGGTCAACCCCACTACGCCACCACCGCTTCTAACCGCTTCCACTTCGCAAGAATCCGGCAAGAATGCATTTAGGTCGCGACGTCGGTAAAACTGTTTAATTAATTTTGTAAAATGGGAGTGCTTAGGGGTACCAACAATTTGGTTGGTGATTAAAGTTTGGTTATCTTAAAGACTTCAACTAGGTTTCCTACCGACATTCATATATACTCTTTTGGCCGGTTTCTGAATTGAGAATTTCGCTAAGTAACTACATAACGTCCGAGCTGTCTCATCAGATTTCTCAGAAAAGAGTGTGACATTGTTACTTAAGTATTTACTTAGTGTAAAAAATTTTTGGCTTGGATGTTACAACCTAACAGATATTAATTCTCGATCTTATGAATTTAGAAAACAATTAAAAACTATTGTTTTAGTGAGCCAATCGGCCCACCAAAAATTCTACAGTGAAAAAATCTCACGTCAATCATCATCATCATCATCATCATTCAGCCACAAGAAGTCCACTGCTGGACATAGGCCTCCTCCATGGATTTCTAAAAAGACCAGTTGGAAGCGGCTTGCGTCCAGCGTCAATGTTTTTTATCAAACTCCTCTGAATTGGCTTCACCAATTTTTATAACTTTTCTCGTATATCTGGTATATCTGAGAATAGGTCGTAGGTATATGGTAAAACAATATTTGCCATGTCAGCTAGTTTCTGTATAACAATGCTAGCCGACTCATAAGGGAATATATTCTCCAGACCCAACTCTGTGGAAATCAATTTACTGAGAATAGGTTTATTCCAGACACAAGTGAAGGGTTTACATGTTCTTTTGAATGACGATTGAGGAAAAAATTATTTTGATATTTTTTAGGCAGATAGTTCGAAACAGTAAAATATTTTTTCTTATATTGGCCCCCAGTTTCTGGAACGTTAACAGTCTTTTAATCTAAACGCTGTCAGTTGTTTTTTTTTCGTATGCACCTTTAACAACTGACAGCTGTTAATAATAGATTAATAGACAGCGTTTGAGAAACCAGTGGTGGGTGTTCTTCGTTGTTCATGTTAGAGAACACTTTACTGAAACTTACTTTACTTTGTCTAGTAAGGATTACATCTTCGAATGTCTTTAAATCTATGGGAGCAAACAATATAACGAACTATTGTGCTAGATAAACTGACCCTGAAATACATTGTTATCTAACTCACAAGACAAGCTGCAAGGTCAAGCCTAAGCATTTGCCTACATAGGTTTATTTTATGGCCAGACAGTAACTTTAAGGGCAGTAGAAGGCCTATTACACTACACAGTTTTCAGGGATCCCTACCCTTATTTAGAGCAGTATTATATAATTCCTGGAGTAATATCCCTTGCAAGGGCCACACCCTCCATGACTACCGAGCCTTGAATACTGGGTAGTGTTATAGGTATGCCTTTTTAGAAGGTAAGTTAGAGAGCAGAAAGTAACCTATGTCTATCTGAGACATTGTATAAAACTTTTGGGTGTAACACTTAAGCCAAAATTATATATTCACTTAACTATCCCATTCATACAAAATTTGAGTTTATGTGAATGTAGGTGGGAAACCCAGTTAGAGTCATTGATATAAAGGAACTGTAATAACCAACTGAATGTTTATTCCAATAGGAACTCCTATATTATTTTTTAAATTAATTAAAGGGTTTACTTGGAGGTAGGTAGGAAACCTAGGACTAAAGTTCCATTCGAATTCAATTAGGTGAAAGTATTATCGAACAAAACAACAAGATATAAAAATACAACGTGTTTTCGTCGTCCTTTCTTTGTTTTGATTTTAGCACGTGTTGAATTTGCGCACAAAAAATTGGCACGCATGACGCTAAACACAACGTAAGGGAGCGTTCTGGCATTTGAGGAAACGGGAGGCAATGGGAGGTTGGGAACACATAAATTGACATGCTTAATAGCAAGAATAAACAAGGATTTACCTCACAATCGAGGCTGACTTCAGATACAGTGCCTGTACCATTGTATAGATCGACACTCAGCTGATCTAAAGTCAGTTTTTCTTCGAGGAAATTTCCCAAGTAGCGTTGAAGCAGATACCTGCAGGCTCTCTTCTTTATATTTTCTGACCATGGCGTATACCACCACATCTTCAGCACTTTATGAAGACCATCACACAGGAATTTATTATTTGTTGTACTTTTGTGCGTGCGAAACGACTATTGATGATTTGACGTAAATGAACGTAAATAAACATCGGTCGGTGCTGCCAGATCCTGGTAGCCAATTTCGCTAATATTTTAGGGAATATAAACAGCCCAAATTCGCGTAATTTAAATATTTAATTATTCCTCTACTAACTGTCTTGCAGTGTATTTTAACAGTATTCAGTATTGTGATATATTTTGGTTGATGACATACAATCATCATCATCAACCCATTATGTCCCCACCGAGGGGCACGGGTTTCTCCCCGGAGGAAGGTTTAGAGGCCATACTCCACCACGGGGGCCAAGTCCGGATTGGTGGAGGCTTGTAAGACTAGTGGCTGGTCTTACTGTCAGAAGTTTTCAAGCCGCCCTAAGGCCTCTGACTTGGCTTAACGACTGCCATCTATCGATGGCAGCCGGCACCAACTGCTTAGCGTGTCTTGCAAAGCACGGAACCGCCCAGAAAAATGCCACTAGCGTTAGTCATGGAAGGTGACCCATCCATGGGCTGAACGCGCCATATGTTGCTTAACCTAAAAAGGAGACGGGGATCTCTGGGCCCAATTGTAATAAGCTGAAATATGGTTTAAAAAAAGTGGTATTTTTTTCTGTTTCAAAATATAAAAAATCTGCTTAATTCACAATCTGGGAGACGTGAAATCTTAAAAAAAAGTTTTTGCACCGATGAAATAGAGAATCGATTTCTATAATCGATTACTGTGAATGATTTCAACAATTATATTGAACTTATAAACGCTTGCACTGGATTATGGGTTCAATCAAAGTGAACAAAATATGCTACGGAATAAATAATTATACTGTCAATAATTTAAAATAAGACAGAATATCGACTTTAAAATCGAACTCTCGTAGATTCTCGTGTACAGATCGATTTATTACTTTTGTTTGTCAAATGTATTTTAATCTGTGCTGACAGTGACAGCACCTCAATTTCAATTATATTCGCAATTCAATTAGATTCCTTGACTAGTGCTTTCTCTCTACGGACTTCTAGTATATTGTTTAACTTGTACGACTGTGGTATAGCGATTAATCGATGTAATACACTGGGCCGACAAGTTTTAGGTGATGAAATGACACAAATCCTGGTCTTCCCTTAATTTTTATCCATTTGTGACTTTGGTTACATTCTCCCACTCAATACAATAGAGTAAGAACTACAATTAATGTGGTAAATAACTGTCTATTATAACAATAATAGTTAAAAAATCAGCTGTTAAGTATATGTTGTTGTAAATTTGTTGCATAACCTCACTTTTACTAAATTTCTTATAACTCTGCTCTCAGATTGCCAAAATCCGCAAAATCAGTATCCGTCTCCTTTAAATAAAATAAAAATAAATAAATAACCTTAGTGATCGTTTAAGATCACTCAGGCAGCCCAGACGTACAATACAGACATACAATACCTTTTACTATTTACATCGCCTACTTCCCTTTCGTCGACTCGAGCAGAGTTTATTTGTTTTTCTTTTGCTATTTATCGGTTATTAGGTAGACGTAGATATATATCAAAAGTTGCCAAAATGTAGGAATGTAACTTTTAAGTAATAGCAAGATACGATACCTAAATTTTGTTTTAATCAAATGATTGACAAGTTTTAACAAAAATGCTGAATTTGTGTGAGATAAAGTTTGAATTTTTTAACCAAATGTACATTATTTTATTAAAATTCTGTTCAGCCTTACTTAAATTAGAAATGACTTAGTAAAATAATATGCTTTTGTAATGTGAATAGGAGTATTGCCCTTACTTAAGTCCATGCATTTTCAGGATAATTATGGCACCGTACACATACATCAATGTCCTTTTTTTTATACTTATGTTAAAGATCACATTGTGAGGCACAGGCCTTCTCTCGTGAGAAAGTCTGTCTGATGAGTATTGTCTGATGAGCCGTTTTCAGAAGAACTAAAAAAAAAATCTAACGGCTGTCAAAGGAATGCAATTTTGGACCTCAGCCCAATAGCCATGTGTGATACATCATAAAATAGGTCTCAGCGAGCTGAATAAAAGTTTGTGAAATTTCTTGAATAAATAATAATTTAAAAAAATTATTGTACTTAAAATGAAAAAAAAAAAAAAAATGATTTTTTTTATAATTTTCTGATAACCAGTATGACTTACCTTTTCACCCGGTTCCGTCTTGACATTGAGTTCTGGGACACCCTTTATATATTTTTATGTTATAATGTTAAGTTATTATTTGAATTCATAATCAAATCAGATTTAGGGCCGGTCTCTGTATTGAGAATTTTGCTAAGTAACTTCTTAACTGAAGCGCTGTCTCGTCGAATTTCTCAGAAAAGAGCGTGACAGAACGTTACTTAAGTATTTACTTAGTGAAGTTCTTTTTTCAGAAATCGGCCGAAAGTTAACAAAAATTTACTTTCCGTGTTTTTTTCTCTACAAACTCTCGAAGAAAGCTCAAATGGCGATAAAACTTTTAGTCTCGCAACACTCGCAAACAACACGTTCCTTCTTACGCATTTTTTGTTCGTAGAGCTGACTTAGGGTCTATAGTTCAGCTGGTTAGTCTTTATTGTCTATGGTTTTATTTATCATCATAGTTCTCATGGAATTATACAGAGGGCGCATTGATCACAGTAGCAGCCTCTCAGACTAGGGAATACCCTTATTCTGAGGTAGCAGCATAGGTAGCAGCATTGAATTTAGAAGGAAATTCAATGGTAGCAGCAAGGATGTTATAATCAAAGAGGATAGAGCACTACGAAAAACCTTCCATAGAAAACTAAACTCTTTGTCTTCTCAAATAAAACATAAAATCGTATAAGTAAGCAACTAGAGTAAAGTGTCCAGAGCGAGAGCCACAAACTGAAGGTGTGTGTCTTACTCTTACTCATTTATGTGGAATACTATGACCATGATGTTGTAAAATGTAGGCCATAGGTTTGAGTACCCAATGGTATCTTTTCAGTTTTATTAAAAACGAAAGCTTACGTTTAAAATGGATGGATGCTATATGAGGCTCTGGTTCGACATCACAAAATCCTGCATTTTGTGAAGCCTGCAAAAGCCGGTATTTTAGAAAATAAGATTTTAAGCCTACGGTCTTACCTAGGTTGAAGGAAGATCCTGTACCATTTGTAGTGGTGCGTAAAAGGCTTCAAACCTCTGTAGCATACTTAAAGTTTGTACGTTTGTACATGAAAAGTTGCCGTTTGGTGTACATTATGCCAATCGATAGAAAAAATAATTATCACAAACAAGAAATACTCTTTGACAAAATGTCCCCAACTTATTACTAGTTGTAACGCAAAATACTTTAAAATGATGATAATGGACAATTGAATGAATTAAATAGTTTTTTTTATATTTTATATTTTCAAACGGGAATAACTCAGAAAGTATCAATTAGTTTACTTTTTATTGACGTGCTTACCAACCCCTTTCTTTAGGTACGTTGCACAGGACTTTTCTGTTACCTTTGTGTTTTGTTTGCTAAGAAGTTTATTAGAAAGTAAGTAATAAATAAATATTTACAGCCTGTGGCGAAAAAAGTAATGGTACTAAGCGACGGAAGAAAATTTCGAACTGGAAGAACTACCAACGAAGCAACCACAGCTCGATGCAGGTGCCCAAACTGACTGAATGCAGTCCCCAAAAGAAGAAGCTTTGAATATTATGTTTGAATAGAAAAATTGACAGGAGGTATAATAGAATATTTAATTTTATACTTAATAATTCTATTCTATTTTGTAATGTATATTAGCTTTTATGCATATTTTAAATGTAAAAAAAAAACATTCAAATGTTTGTCATCAATCTAGCTAGCTACATGAGTTTTATTCGTATTGGCAAGTTAGATTTTATTATCTGAATTTACAATTTGTACACTTAAATTTGTCTGCAACAACATTTTTAATTTTTAATTTAACCCTTGTCGAGACCAAGAGTACCATAATGATATCAAGTATATACAGTTTCAAGTAATGTTCCCAATTTATTTTACTGTAAAGCATCTTTAATCATTTTCATACTTCCTGTTTTGAATTGTTAACGGCTTTTCAACTGTATTTAAGCGACAGGCATTCGGTTGCGAGATCATTGTAAAACCTACTATTAACTGTAACACTGATACAGCGGAAGCTCTGCCCGAAAATATACCGAAGCACTTACACCTGCGTTGCACTCCGACCATCCCGAACTTGTTTAATAATACCTACCACTAGGTACTGTGTCGCCCATTATGGAAGTAAATGCTCAAGTTACTCCTAAAGAGAGAACTTCGCTCGTTCCTTCCGGCTGGCTTCCCTTATGTTTCGTCCGGTTTTCATTGACATCAAGGTCACCCTACTTAGAAAGAGATGACATTCACTAGTTCGAGCCTCTTTGTCAGGACATTTTTTTGTCAGAGTACTCAATCCTCTTTGATTATTACATCCATGGGTAGCAGTAATAATACCTAAGGGTGTACACTTCATACACTCACTCGCAAGTTCTTATTCGCTTCAAAAAACTGTCCACATTTTGCACATGAAAAAAATTAATAAAACTGGATCAAAAGAAAAATTGGAAGAAAACCCCACAAAAGACGACAACAGGTAGGTACCTACCTGATTTCTGTAGTACCCAAAATGTACACAAAATAGGTAGGTATAATATATAGGGGTTGTATTGTGACTGCAGTAGGTACCTACTACATACTTTGTCATGGGCGCGAGTCCTACTATTATTTATTTGTCTTAATTTGTGGCTGTCCCTGGTCTCTGCCTACCCCTCTGGGATACAGGCGTGAGCTTATGTATGTGTCTTAATTATTTTTTGGGCAATTGAAAGCTATGAAAGCGGTGGTGGCGTAGTGGGGTTGACCCTTGCTTCTCGATCATGAGGGTTTGGGCTCGAACCACGCATGTACCAATGACTTTTAGTTACGTACATTTGTTTGTAGAGCAACACCATTCGCTGATAAATTGTGCCCGGATAACGGCGACAGGCTTGCCACTTGTCACGTTTGGGACCTAATAAACTCGGCAAAACGTGGGTCCACTTCTAGAGACTGGTGCCTCTGCCTACCCCTTCGGGGATAACGGGCGTGAGTTTATTATTATTATTATTATTATTATGAAAGCTATTAATAGGGTCCATTTTGCCACGCTTTGAGTACAGAACCTAAGAAAGGCTCTCTGGCCCTTATCATTCCACACAACGCGTCATTTGTTTTAGTTCCTATCTCTTAGGACACCCTGTGCTAGGTATGGCAACTAGGTATATAGGCAAGAACATCAGAGAAAATACAATCGAATCCACGACTTCTGCCATGATAAGCGGACTTTTTGCCGCAAACCAAAAGGGACAGTCGAGACGTCCTAGACATGTTGGAATTTTCTCCACAATCTTTATGAATCTTCACATTCACAAAATATTTACAGGATCTTTCCTAGTAGTATGGACACCAGCCTCTCACATAGGAACAAGTCCTGATTAAATTACTTACCTAGTTACTTACTTTACTTACATTCATGTTTCAGGACAGAATAGGTACGTAAATATTGTACATAGCGATTTGGTGTATTTTCATTTTCTTCATTGCAGTAGGTAGGTACACAATGGGTAACAATACTAACAAAAAAATTATGTAGGTACTTAAAAACATAGATGTAGACATCTACGTAGACAAGCGCTAAAAAGTGGCCAAGTGCGAATCCAACGAAGGGTTCCTTACCATTTATCTATACAACAAGCAATCCACAATCTTTATGAATCTTCACATTCACAAAATATTTACAGGATCTTTCCTAGTAGTATGGACACCAGCCTCTCATATAGGAACAAGTCCTGATTAAATTACTTACCTAGTTACTTACTTTACTTACATTCATGTTTCAGGACAGAATAGGTACGTAAATATTGTACATAGCGATTTGGTGTATTTTCATTTTCTTCATTGCAGTAGGTAGGTACACAATGGGTAACAATACTAACAAAAAAATTATGTAGGTACTTAAAAACATAGATGTAGACATCTACGTAGACAAGCGCTAAAAAGTGGCCAAGTGCGAATCCAACGAAGGGTTCCGTACCATTTATCTATACAACATTTTTTTTTCATCGTCGATGCAAAAAAAAAAACTATGACTTTGCTATAAGCTTTAAACATTTAATATCGCGCGATGTCTTTTTCTCTACTAAATCCGGCCGCAGTGTGGGTTGCATATTTCGATGAAATCTATGCCAATAAAAAAATTAAAAGATCTTTTATTTATACAACAAAAACTTCTTTCTCATGTTGCTTTGCTTATGTGGACCCGAAAAAATAGCCGAAATTGTCGAAATCATAAGAAAACACATGAAACACATTCGCGTAACCAAGACAAAAAAAAGTGCGGCGGTATTTCACACCGGGACAGCTCTTAAATCTTTACCAAGCACAAGTCCGCTCGTGTATGGAATACTGCTGTCACCTCTGGGACGGCTCGGCCAAATATCAGTTAGCTGCTTTGGACTCCGTAGAGCGTCGAGCGCGCAAGCTAATTGGTGATGCTCCCTTGGTTGAGGCCAAACTGCAAAGCCTCGAACACCGACGGAAGGTGGCCTGTTTGGCGGTATTCTACAGGATACATTTTGGAGAGTGCGCACGGGAATTACACGATCTTATCCCGCCATCTCCTTTCCATCACCGGACATCCAGGAGAGGGGAGCGACTTCATCCTTATGTTGTGCAGACACCTTTTGTGCGCACGAAGCGTTTCGCCTCGTCGTTTCTAATGCGCACCGCTAAGGAATGGAATTCGCTCCCTTCCTCTGTTTTTCCGGAAAGGTACAATTTGGGTGCCTTTAAGGCTAGAGTGAATAGGCTCTTACTGAACCAACGAGGAACATCGTCGGCTCCATCTTCACTTACCATCAGGTGAGATCGGGGTCAATAGTTGGTCAGTTTTTAATAAAAAAAAAAAAAAAAAACCGGAATCTTCGAAAGTAAATTACGTCCTCAGGAATGTGTAAAACCACACACCCATGGTAATCTACTTCAAATTTTGTGAACTAGGTACGTTCGCTGTTTTTTAGATAATGTTCTTTATGAGTAGTTAACTAATGTCTTTGATGCAATTAGTTTTTTACGAATACAGCGCTGCGTCTTTTTTTTACCGAATTAAAAAAAAGAAAGAAAGGGTTGTGTACAACATTAGACACGCACGGTATTATAATCTTTTTTATTTGAAGAGTCTACATGTTGCCGTTATTAATATCGAGTAAAAACGGAAAAAAATCACGTGTACCTATTGTGTGTAAATATTAATTTAATTATGTTTTTAATATTTTTTGTTATACAATTGTTTAATTTTGTTATGATAACAGACAGTCAGACGAACGGATGCCTGACGGACGGATGAACAGACAGACAGACGGACAGTGGAAGATTTGTATCTAATCGGCTCCCGATTTTACCCTTTGGGTAAAGATCCCTAAAAACCTTTGTATAAAACGTATTGTATTTAAAAAATCAAGTTTGTTGTATTAGTACGAGCCCCTTAACTTTTTATCTTTATTACTTTTCTTAAAGCGAATATACAATTATAGTACCTACATTACTGCAGAGGCCAGCAAAAGAGGCGTTGATGGACGAACGTGGAAATGTGGGCCGAGGCGAAGCCGAGGCACGCATACGTGAGTCCATCAAAGCCTAGTTGTGGCCAAGGCTTGTACATGATTTTTCTCAAATAATACGCGGAAATTAAAACTAAGTAGTACTAACTAAGGCAGAACTTTTTATTTGAAATAATTTTTGCCGCGTTAAAGTGTTTTTTTTTTCAATAGGTATATTCAGCTTTCTATCGCAAGCCAGTTCGAAATTTAAATAAAACCTTTGATAAGTTACCTCTTTGGTTGTCATTGTTCGGAGTAAAGATCGTTCCATTTTTAAATAAGACGGACGACAGATATGAGTTTATTAACCTAGTTATGTAATTTATTTGGCCGCAAAACACGACAGTTATGAATTTTCATAGAACTTTTTCCGGCCGCTGCTCGCGTGTAATTGGCCAGTACAGCAATTTCGATTTATCTCGAAGAAGGTTGTCGAAATAATGCTCAAATTTCCAAGCATGTTTAAAAAAATATTCTGTGAATATTTTAAGCGTCTACCGGTTGCCATTACAATCGCCTTAGATCTTCGGTCTAGCGAGCTGGGTACGTCCTACGCAGCGTTGGAGGTAAATTAGCCAAACGTTTTTCCAAATTATAAAATCATCCCATCCCGCTTAAAGATCAAAACTTTTCAACTTATCCATACGGAGCAAGTTTGAGTTAACTGGTACTGAGTTTCAGTTTTCACTGACAGGGAACTAATCCGGACGGGTTGTACCGACAGTTACAACTCCCAAGCTCCATCTCGCAAGTGACAGGATGAATCGCTTCCAGTTGAGTATTGAAAACGAAACTTGACGTAGCTTCAGGCTCGCCTGAAGGTTTCAGTACCCGGCCAGCCTTCGTCAGGGACGCGCGTCCCGACGAGCCTTGTATCATCGGTTACGCTCCCGCGCGCAATCGCGATGAATTTCCTCCGCGATGTTTGTGTTTCAACTTCAATATAGTGTAATTGAGTCAGTGACTGCCAAACTGCAAACTCAAGTGCCCACCCCGAACTTCGCCCACACGTTCAACCACCTCGGGATAATGTAAGTTTGATTTCCGTTAACTTTTCAATAACTTTTACATTCGCTCGAACTTTTCAATAGCGACGGGAGTAGTTTTAAAACTAACCGCATCGGAATATTTAATTCAGATGTCGGATGCTAACTAAGTTTTCACCGAGTTACCCGCAGACTTAAAATTTTTTGGTTAAGTTATACTTAGGTAAGTAGATGGAGCCTCTCGTGCGTGAAACCCACCAATTCGTAGTCGCCGCACGATGCGATACGAATTTCGATGGAGCCCACATCAACCGCATAACCGCTGAGGCGAAATAATTTGGATAGAAGCGTGAAAATTGTCCGTCACTACGGAAGTAATAAGAAATGATGGATAAGATGAGATAGAAGAGTCGTAACAAAAAGCAATCACTCAGTGCGACCGGCAGGAAAAAAAGTGGGAAAAAATAGACTAAGTAGGTTCTCGGGGTGTTAAATGAGAATAGCAAAGACTCGGTGATCTGTCGAGAGAAAAAAGGGCTCTACGTATATTTTGGTACAGTCTGTGTCAGATACACTTTCCTTCGGAATCGAACGTGAATAAAATTAGTTAAAATACGAAAATAATTGACCATTGCATCTATATACTTTTAAATACGTTTTTGAGATTATTTATTCAACGTCCAGAGGCACCTTCACTCACTGTAGAAAAAACAGATGAAACTACGGAAAAAAATATGGACATGACTGTTTTTTTGTATTTTAACCTACTTACACATACACTCTGTGTGAGATACACTTTCCTTGAGAAATAAACACCAATAAAAATAGTTACAATTCGGAAAAAAAAACAATTATAATTATTTTTTCCAAATCTATCTAATAAACAGTCGTACTTTAAACAGTTCCTTATTTTTCCTGAATTACTATTTTATTTCTTGTCTTTGAACTAATAAAAAAAAATAGTTTGCTTACATCGGGGGGATGTGTTTTTGAACTACACAATCCCTTTGCGCGGAGGCAATCGCCGCCTTTTCCGGACCCTTTTTCAGGAGTCTCTAAATCCGCGTTATCAGAGGCGCAGAAGACATGTCATCAGTAACCGAGAGATAACAATCTTAACCTGGAGTGTAATTCCGCGGGCCTTACGTGACTCGGTGGGCGCTAGGCACCGTTTCGTAGCCGACGCACGTATTTGTAATTTAGAATAGTGAGTAGGCAGTTCTTCAAGAGGAACAAGGCCCAGGCGGGCCGTTCCGCCCAGAATCTGAGGCGGGCCAATTTAATATTTAGAGCGAAATGTTACTGGCGCGCCTTTGTCGAACGTCTTCACGTGCACAGACCGCCTGGCTACTAAGGTATTATTGCCCACACTTACCAGTAAAGCTGGCTTCCCACGGTCTGCGATATGATAGATAGATAGATAGATAAATCATTTATTTACACTTGCACACACACAATAAATGTAATGATATTGCGGAAGGACGCGGACCTGCTCGCACGACACACCGTCAGACGACACAGGTCAGTTGGAAGAGCCTCTCGTGGTGCGTGGCTGTCCGTGGTTGTCGGCCGTGCGCGTCCGTCCGCGATATCGCGGACCGTGGGAAGCCGCGTAACTGTTTGATTTGAGAATCTATGGATTATCCCCGGGTGCTCGTACATTAACAGTCTGTTACTTCAAGATGATGTTAACAGCTGTCACTTGACCAAAGTCAGCACATACATCCAAAAAACAGCTGACAGTTGGTTGACAGTACTGCCCCCGTAAGGAAAAACGCAGTAATAGTCATTACTGCGTTTTTACTTTGGATGCAAAATTGGGCTCCCTGGTGTTATATCTATAGGTGAAAAAATAATGGTGGCTGTAGGTATTTCAGTAAGAAAATATGCAGTAATGTATGAAATCCTTCTAATCCTAGGAATTAAATAGCTATTTACTCAAAACTGCGTTTTTACGATTACTGCGTTCTTCCTTACGAGGGCAGAGTAGATTATCAGATTTATAGGCCGATTCGCACACCTTTCTTAGATGTGGCCTAAACAGTATTTCACCTAAATACGTCTTACAAAGGTTTAGACAGGCCGACTTGCACCACTTCTTAAATGTCACTTAAGTCGCCATTTAAATGAACTTTTGTAATGAAGAATTTTAGATAATGCAGTTTAAGTCACATTGTAAGAAAGTGGTGCAAGTTGTTCTTGGTGTATGAGAAACCAGGGATAGGTCTTCATCATCATCAACCCATTAGGTCCTCACCGAGGGGCACGGGTCTCTTCCCTGTGGAAGGTATAGAGGCCATACTCCACCACGGGGGCCAAGTCCGGATTGGTGGAGGCTTGTAAGACTAGTGCCTGGTCTTACTGTCGGAAGTCTTCAAGCCGCCCTAAGGTTGGTCTTACTAAAGCTAATTTACAGTATACATAAAACAAAATAAACATTACATTCCATCACATAGCATGTTTCACAGTAGGATTAGAATCGTGCCTAATGAATTATATTTCCGTAAGGAAATAGTTATGACGTTACCTGCACTTTAGTTAATATCCTCATCATTCATATCTTCAGAATTCAAAGGCAATGGTAGAATTTTCATCTCATGATTTGGGACGTGACCATCGCTCCAACGCTTAACTATTGCTTGTCCTTATCGTGGAGGGGAGGGCGCTTAAAGCTAAAGTTACACAAGGAGAGTTTCTCGAACGCGTGTCGCGAATAATCATAAGCGATTATCCCATGGAACAACTCGCCATTCGAGTCTCCCCTGGGGCTGTTTACGTTTTAACAAAGATCGTATTATTGGTATTAATTAAGTGAATCTCTAATGCGCGTACCTATCACAGGCGAGACGTCACTTCCCTTCTATTTATGTTTACACAAAAGGCGAGTAATCGTGGATCGACTCTCCTACTTGACTTGTATAAACAACGCTAGGGCGAGAATCGCAAGTGCGAGACTCTCCCTAATCACTCTACCGATTTTGACACGAGACTAGCCATTCATGACAGACATTTTCTTGTAAGAGAAACTTTTTTAGTTTCTTTACGCTCACGCCCTTGAAGAGTTTAAATAGCGACAATCGTTATTAACTGTATTCCGGACACTTACTTCTTTTTTTGTCGGAAGAGTCCGACCAGGTTAATGCGACAATCGATAATCGTAGTCGATTGGCGAAGCTCGGGGCATTTGCTTACAGTAGAGGATCATATTATTGATTAGAAGAAATCGCCATTCGCGTTCGGGAAACTCTCCTTGTGTAAAAGTCCCGGTAAGACTCAACGCGTTGTATAGAGTCACAAACTACAGCGACCACAGAGCAAGGTCTGTGACACTATACATACAACGCATCACGTTTTTCTGCGCCCTGACTCCACGTCCTTTCTGTGCGCCCCACGCCTTATGCGTTAACAGGTTATCGATTGTTAGTTATTTTTTTAATGCACTACAAGAAACATAATTAATTATCCTTACAGTGTAGATGTATGAGATATTGGTTATAATTTTCATAGTCCTTCAATGATCTTAAGATTATGAGAAGCAGACGCTTACGGTGTCGATGTACATTCGTATCCGTCGTCTACTCTCATAGAGTCATTAAATCATCTTATTATTGAATCGTTTTCATGTGTTAAACACTCAACGCCCTTTTTCAGGGTAAAATGTGAAATGACTTGTTGGTGACCGACTTTCTTCAAACGATTGAGCTGACATAAAATCCTATACATTTCACTCCTGTAAGTAGATTACGCAGAGAGGGGACTCGTATATATTTTTCAAGAACAAGGTACCTACTCTTCTTTGCTCGGGGCATGCAAATATCGCCCCACTTTATTCCGCAGTGGATTCGCCTAAGCTACGCCCTGTTATCCGTCTGTTTGATATCCATTTAACCTTTTCTTTGAATACGTTTGTTTATTGAAATATATTTTGCATCTATTGCATTAGTAATCGCCTTGGCGTAGTTTGAAGGAGAATGCAATGATTGCATGAAAATCCATGAAAAGACTTTCATGGAAATTATTTTGCCCTCCACACGCTAAGAAGAAGTTTGAGTACCTATATTCTGACAATATAGATAAAAATATTAACGTGGAGGTTTCCTTCTTTCTTCATCTTCTTTCTTCTAATATATAAAATTTTCGTGTCACTGTTTTAGTGCGCATACTCCTCCGAAACGGCTTGACAGATTTTAATGAAATTTTACATGTAGGTATATTTAATATATCTGAGAAATCAGAAATCATAAATTTATTTCAACGTAAAGAATTTACATTCTGCTTGTTGAATGTCAATGTATAAATGTATAAAATCGTCGTCTAAAAGTGTTAAGCTGCTAACTCCAAAAGTACAAAATGAAAACGTGAAAAAACCGTTTTCGATAAAATTCGATGATAATTTCATCAAAAACGGTATTTTCAGTTTTTCATTTCATTGCCTGATGTAAAAATAGGATGGTTTTATTAGTTTCCTGAAAATTTGTACTTTTGGATTTAGCGTCTTAACACTTTTAGACGACGAAATGTAATGAGGATAAGCTGTTATCTATTTTTCATACCCCTAAATGATAAGGGTGGCCCATTAGAAATATTTTATCTCGAAAAAAAAAAAGTTTGCCGGGTCAGCTAGTATTAATACATATTATTTTACTGGACCCAACTGCTGTTAAATAAGTAGGAAAAAAGTTTCAGTACTACAGTTGCCGAGATTTAGCACACCCGTTTAGACAGCCGTCATCATGAAGCAATTAGGGATGCGAACCAAATAAATCGGTAGGCATCATGATAAATCGATTAATTATTTTCTTAATTATTGTTGTTTTTGGAAGTTATAGAATGATACCAAAGAAACCTCAGTTTTGTAACAACGATATAACAAATCCCTTTATAATTGTAATCTTTATTCACTTTCGCTAGATGAAGAGTCAAAATTATCTGTTGAGCTGTGATCGTCACATGTATAATAGTAATAATAATATTACATAATTAACAACCAGGTTAGCGATCGTAAGGTACAATCAGGTCAACATTGCTATGTTGACATTGTCCGTCTATATTATTTTTTTATGATTTCACTTGTTTTTTTTACTACAGTTTCTTTCAATATTGTAATCATTTTCTTTGTGGAAAACGGTGGCTTAGTGTTTATAGAAGAGTTCCGTAGCCAAATGGCAAAAAACGGAACGCTCATGGATTCGTCATGTCTGTCTCTCTGTCCGCCCGTATGTCACAGCCACTTTTTTCTGAAACTATAAGAACCTATACTATTGAAACTTCGTAAGTAGGTGTATTCTGTGAACCGCAGTAAGATTTTCAAATAAAAATAGAAATAAAATAATAAATTTTGTAGGTTCCCCATACTTAGTTGAAACAATTTTTTTTTTCATCAAACCCATACGTGCCCCATCTATGGATAGGATAGGTCTTCAAAAATTATATTGAAGTTTCTACTATTATATTTTTTCTAAACTTAATAATTAGTGAATAGATAGCGCAAGAGACACTTACTTCCAAAGTGGTAAAATGTGTGTCCCCCAGAAGAGAATGATAAAACTAAAAAAAAAATGTAAGTACATTACCATGGAAACTTCCACAGAAAATTGGTTTGAACGAGATCTAGTTAGTAGCCGCAATTTACCTTTCATTCAATCAACTCAAATATAAAAATTAAAAAGAACTACACTCCATTTATCTATACTTGACATTTTTGTTTCGTCATTCTTTCCTGCAAGGTTAATAATTCTTTTATTATTTTCTTCTCGCATACAGCCCGAAAAACTAGTTTAGTTAGCAGTTACTTTTTATTTTATTTTTCTAGTTTTAAATTTCGTTTTCACTGGTGTTCCACTTCTTTGCTACCTTTTATATAATGTACCTAGTCATTATAAGACTAAGATTTCACTGAAAATCAGCGTTGTAGGATGCCCAGCATCTATCAGCACAAGCTGAGCGACAGTCCTATTGCCAAGTTCTTCCACTTATTATTTATTAATATTAATATTAATTGTTTAGTCTCTCATAAGTTATTATTCTATGAGTGCGATTTATTGGCAATAAATGGTTATTCATTCATTCATTCATCTAAAGATAACGCACGTAGCTACTCAATGCCGCGCCCTTAAGACCATGCAGTTGATACATACAGTAATAGTCTCCAAGTTGAACGTCTGGCATACTCAGCTGTCTTGGCATGCGAGATAAGTGTTTAACGCGTGGCTTGGAACTTGACGATTCCATTACGTGGATCAGCCGAGGCTCCAGAGATTGTAGCGATGTCTGCCTCGCCAGTGAAGTTCATTATGTAAACGTGCAAGTCCGAGCCTCGCCCTTTCTTTGATATAATATGTGCCTCGGAGTTCATGTAATAAAACAATAGTTCTGTTTTTAATTTTTATTCGAGAAAATAAGTAAATTTCAGTGCCTTGGTCGAATATTACAAATCTGGGTGCTTAAATAAACATAAAACATAAACATTTACGTACAAGTATATACATAGGTACATTGCTTCTGGCCCCTCATCTGGATACCCTGTGTCGTGGGAACCAGAAATAGCAACATAACGAACATGTAAACATCCAAGACCTGATAAGTAAGAGGACAGGGACAGACAAAGGCACATAAGCTTTTAAAAAAAAAAGTCGAATGTCTGCCAAAGTGTCAAGGCTGAAAATTTTTGGGATTTTTTTGGAAAAATCGTATTGTGCACCAAACTGTTTTAAATTTTAAAATCCTGAGTCATTTATTCACGACATTATTGCACAAAAACAGTTTGAATAATAAAAATAGTCATCTTTCCAATGTGTCAAGAATGAATGCCGATCAATCGGTATTTCGACGCCAAAGTGTTCCTGTTGTGAGGATACCAAGCCAAATAACCAGCGGATCTACGCTTCTGCATACGTGACAACTGAGCTCGCCACCAGAGTCCTCGAGTTTCGTCCAAACTGGAAACGTTTGATATTAGCCCCGTCTTCATCAGTGTCAGCGATACCAAGTGCTTCTTCCTAACTAGATCTCTATACTAATTGATATTATAAGTTCTTTAGTTTTATTAGCTCGTAAATTTTTACTAACATTTTTATTGAATTGTACATTTTAGATATTTAAGGTTATGTCTTCGTTCGCCTCCTCCCAGGATGGTGTACTACTCGAGTGCATTATATGCTCTGACAGAAAGTTGTACAAAGGACAAAGAGGGCTCAACGCGCACTGCCGCAGCGCACACGTTCCTCGTGTCCTGGATCATGCTCCTCCATCCACCCAGGCTAGTTCCATCTCAGTATCTGACCCAAACCTTGACCTACCCCTCTTTAAGAGGCTTGCCAAACTCAAATCCTCTATAAAAACCGCCAAGCGGATTCCAAGAGAAGCCAGGTACTCCGTAGCCCGTAGTTTATCGTCGTGCGTGGCTAAAGTTGTCCGAGAGAACACAGAATCCGCATGGACAGATGTTTTCACCTTTTCTTATCGTTACCTCCACATCCCAGGCTCAAAATCCAACCGGAGTCTCACCTCCATCATAAAAGACAATGTCAATAACCCACTATTCCCTAATACACTTTCCACCCAACCCCCTCCTATTCCCTACACATCAAATGACGCTCAAAAGATAAAATTGATTGAAAATAAAATTTCCGACGGAAACGTAAGTGGAGCAGCAAAGCTTTTGTTCTCCAATGACACGATGGCCTCACATTCCGCTGAAGTACTTGCTTCGTTGCAAGACAAACACCCTTCTCCTTCAACTAGTTCTCAGTTACCCAGCCCACCCGATGGCTCCCAGCAGCCGCTTGTTACGACTGAGCAGGCCACCCTTAGGGCGATCCGCTCTTTTCCCAACGGCTCAGCCGGCGGCCTGGACGCTATGACTCCTCAAGTTCTAAAGGACCTCACTGGCCCCCTCGCTGCGGAAGCAGGAGAAACTCTCCTCTCTGAGCTGACTGCCCTGATGAACCTTATGCTCTCTGGCAGAGTTTGTAGTAACGTTACGCCCATACTATACGGCGCTAATCTCATTGCCCTTAAGAAGAAGGATGGAGGGATCCGCCCTATCGCAGTCGGGAGCACCTTCCGACGTCTGGCATCTAAGCTGTGCTGTCGCGAGTACCAGACCCGCCTTACGACTCTGTTTAAACCGCGCCAGCTAGGTTTTGGCATAAGAGGTGGGTGCGAGGCGGCAGTACATGCCACTCGCTCTTTTCTACAAAATAGTTTTGATGTTCTTCTCAAAATTGATGTTAAAAACGCTTTTAACTCCGTTGATAGGGGGGCCCTCCTATCAGAAATTCAAAAAGAATTACCTGAAATCTATGGTTATTTATGGCAATGTTATGGGACTCCTTCAAAATTAATGTTTGGTTCTGACGAAATTTCGTCAAGTGTTGGGTGTCAGCAAGGAGACTCACTAGGCCCCGTTATTTTTAGTCTCGCGATCAACCCCATTATTACTTCACTTACATCATCTTTCAATAGTTGGTACCTTGATGACGGTTGCCTAGCAGGGAGCGCTGAAACTGTCATCAAGGACCTGGAAAGCATTATCAGTGGCTTTTCATCAATAGGACTATCACTAAATTTTAATAAATGTGAACTTTTTTTCTCTAAACTCCTTTCCACTGACGAACGAAGGAATATTTCAAACAAATTCAATAGTCTCACTCCGAACATTTCAATCTTATCGAAAAATAATTTGACTCTCCTTGGTGCTCCTATATTCGAAGAAGCTATTCCAACTTTCCTAAATTCTAAAATAGACAACTTTCACAAGACTTCCGATCTCCTTTTCAAAATAAATCCTCACGCAGCCATTTTTGTATTACGTCTATGTCTTTTCGCTCCAAAATTCATGTATGTTCTCCGCTGCTGCCCATCTTTCAAATTTCCAGACACAACCTCAGCCATAGACGAAACTTTACAAAAAACTGTTAGCAAAATTTTGAACATCACTTTTTTTTCCCAAGCGTGGAGACAAGCAGTTTTGCCTGTTAAGTACGGTGGCCTTGGAATCCGCACTACTAATAGTCTGGCGCTCCCAGCCTTCTTAGCTTCCATTCACAGCACTCACACCCTCATTGGCGGGATACTGAATTCCCCAAACCCTGCCGATGTTCGTGTGGCGTGCCTAGAGGAGGCGGAGTTTGCTTGGCGCGCCAGTAATGTGGACGCTGACGTACCTACTGAAAAGCGCCGCTAACACGAATGGGACATCGTTGCAGTAAGATCCGCCCATGCAGCGCTTCTCGAGCAATGCTCGGAGATCTCCGAGCGGGCTAGATTGCTGGCGGTCTCAGAGAAGGGGTCAGGGCACTGGCTACGAGCACTGCCATCCCGTAACCTGGGCACGATGCTGGACCCCCATACACTAAGGTCAGCAGTTTGCCTTCGGGTTGGGGCCAAAGTCTGTGAGCCTCATGGCTGCATGTGTGGTCAGGTTGTGGACGCTCTTGGCCGCCACGGTCTCAGCTGCCTGTCAAGTGCATCAGCCACCTGCCGGATGAGCCGCCATGCTGTCATTAATGACACATTCCAGCGGGCTTTGTCTTCTGCTAACATCAGCAGCACGCTGGAACCCCGCGGAATGTCTACACCAGACGGCAAAAGACCCGATGGGGTGACGCTAATGCCTTGGCGGCTAGGCCGGCCTTTGGCGTGGGATGCCACCATCGTGGACACCTTGGCGCCATCCCACGTCAGAAGCTCGGCAAGAAAGGCTGGGACTGCAGTTGACCGGGCCCAGCTGGAAAAGTGCCGCAAATACGCCTTCGTTACTGTTGACCACGAATTTGCGGCACTTGCTATGGAAACGCTGGGCCCATGGTCCTCTGACATGAAGGCTTTCATGAAAGAGGTTTCAAAAAAATTGGTCCTGGCCTCCGGCGACCCCAGGGCGGGCGAATACTTTGCCCAAAGGGTCAGCCTCGCAGTACAACGGGGCAACGCTGCGTGCATGCGGTGCACCATGCGGGGAGTAGGCGAACTCGAGGGGATTTATTATTTGTGAATAGCTATCTATTCACAAATAATAAATCCCCTTTTATATAGTTTTTAATTTTAATATAGTTTTAAATTTAGGATAGTTTTAATTTTAGTATAGTTTTAATTTTAGTATAGTTTTAATTTTCCATAGGTAATATAATAATATTAAATAAAAAATTTGTCACATAAGCTTTTTTTGCTAATCACTGAAAATATATATAGTTCTTATTCATAAACCTACGATTTCCCAGTTAAAGTTCTTTTAAATGCTTGTTAAGAGTTCGGGAACTGGATGCAAATAAAATTTATAGAATGGGGTAGGTGCCGAATCGAGAGGCATTGGAAAGTCCGCGCTGAAAAATCTCTTCCGTCGAACTTGGGCAGAGTGCTCGGGCAGCGCCAAGTTGCACGTCCGATCCGATTTTATTTTCAGCTCAAAATTCCCAGAAACTTTTAATTAGTAAGCTTTTGAATATTACTCTGTCTTTATTTTCTGTACAAGTGAACGGTTAACACCTGTTATTTGTGAGTTTAATGGCGAAAAATGTTTAATGTAAAATATTATAGATCAAAGGGTGAATGTGGAGGATTCCGTACTGACCAGAGTTGATATACATCTCTAAAATGATATTTTTTAAAATATCTGTCACTCCTTATCGAAAGTTGTAATTTCTGGTTTTCAAGCAGCTAAGTACACACCGAAGAGGAGTGAAGTATCAGACTTGCAGCAGAGACACAGATTATAAATAAATACTAGCTGACCCCGCAAACGTTGTTTTGCCAGATAGGGGTATGGAAAATAGATAACAACCTATTCTCAGACCTACCGAATATACATGTAAAGTTTTATCAAAATCGGTCAAGCCGTTTTGGAGGAGTAGGTATGCGCACTAACATTGTGATACGAGAATTTTATTATTAGATTAGATTAGAGAAAGAAGATTTACCAATGGTCAATGATGAGCCCTATAATAAGTCTTCTTCATTCCAGTTTTCTCTTTTATGGAATTACTTTAAAATGACTGTAAATTCAACGGTGTTGCTACCAATATAAGTTTTATCAGTATCTATAATCTTGTTAGAAATCTTAACAATCTTTAGAAAATCGTCTGTACTTAAAATGCACGGGTTGAGAGATTGATGTAAAAAAAAAACTCCATGTCTTGGATGTTTACAAATTTGTGACGTCACTGTTTCTGGTTCCCACGACACAGGGTATCCTAGTGTGGGACCGGAAGCGGTGTATGTGCCTGTATGTGTGGTGTGAATGTTTTATGTGTGGTGTGAATGTTTTATGTGTGTGTGAATGTTTTATGTAGGTACTGTCGACGGTACACACTTAATCGTCCTAGTATGCTAATCTGAGGTCTTGTATTTATCGCTTCGCGGCTCCGCTGTCACGCGTGACGTGGCAAGGCGCCGAAAATGTTTCAGGCATTTAAGCCCGTCGCTAATTACGAAAACACGCACACATCGGTAAAAGTCCCGCGAGACGACGCGGCGCGATGAATGTAAATTCTTGCGCGACCAACAGAGACAGAAGGACTATTAAGCCCATTACACAATGAAAAAAAAAAAGGTATAGGAATAAGGAATAAGAAATAAGGAGCCAGGAATAAGAAATAGCACAGAAATCAATAGTTTTCCTTATTCTTGAATTGTGTCTTGCTCAACGGTGCTGCCATTGCTGGATTCCGCTATTCCTTGTTCCTTACTTTTTAATCCTTATTCTTATTCTTTTTCTTATCCTTATTTTTTTTCATTGTGGCTTTACAATAATATTCCAGCCGCACTGTGGACTGGATTTCGGCTTTCATAGACATCCGATCAGTAATGTCGAAAGTGGTGACTTTTATGCCAGCATATGTTTTAAAAGACCAAATACATACCACAAAATAGTATCATTATAGTACAGACTTACAAAAGGCTCGCTGGGAATTTTTTATTAAAAAAAATGTATGGAGCCGACATAATAATTCAATATATCTCCGGTCTCGCACGATTGGGGCTAATTATTTTTCAGGGAGTCAATCTTTGAATTATTTGGATTTTTTTGACATATTGCATAATGAGCCCAAAGTTGCGAAACATTTTTTTTTTAATAATCAAACCTTTTTATTTTATTGTATCAATAGTTTATCTTTATTCCAGCTTCACATCTACAACTAGCGCAATAAAAATAATACGACCACAAAAATATATGAATATATATAAAAAAAAATGTTTAAGTGACAATTATTGAACTTTTTAAAGAATAGTTTTTTGCGTTTTGTAAGTCTTAGTTATTACAGTTTGGCGTCTATAACTATGGCATGATAATGAGTACGATCACCATTATTAAATATCTATGTTGAACAAAAAATTGAAACATTAATCATTATCGGCTTAAATCTATACTGTGGAATTTGCAAACAAGTAACTAATTACATATTAATCTTATCAATAATATTAATGTCTCAAAGTACCTATTAATTAATCACCTTTTAATCTGTTGACCTTAATGACCCCATCGTTACTTCAATATCATTTACAGATTACGTTGAGGGTATTTGGCAAATTACTCGCAATTAGAGTGGATATTTTGTATGCTACCCCAATTTCTCACTACTCAGTTGGCTTTGACGATTACAAGTGAATACATTTATCTAAAGAAAATGGAGAGTATCGTATCGTTACAAATTTAGATATATTCGTGATATTAAGAAGTGCAAACAAAATAACAGACTACAAATTTCTGTTCGAATCAGTGTTGTCACGATTGGACTGCAATTTATCCGAAGAAGATCCTGTGACTTTTCGGGAATTTTGCCGAAATTTTACTAGAGCAGTTGACAGACGATGGAGTTTAGCAAGTCGGAAAGCGGACATATTCCGAAAGAAATATGAAAGTTGGCTGGAAACGAATATCGACTAGCCTAGCTGCATATTAAGCCAAGAGCAGGGAACTTCCACCTCGATAGCTTCAGTTTATGAAGCAGAGTCATCTACATCAACATCTTCAGTTGGGATTGGAAATATGACCAAAAGGAAGCATCCGCGGAAAGCGGATTTAGGCGAATTTAGGGAATAATAATAAAAAAAAGAAGTGGCGACTTGGACGTTGAATGCAGTGATAGCAATAAACCAAGAGCCTCTAGAGGTGTAAATAGTTTCTTGGTGGATGGTGGTTTCATCATGAAGTCTTGTAATTTGCTAACTGACTCTTGATTCTTTATCATGTATTCAATAACGGAAGCCATATTTTCCCTTCCGGTCACCTTCAGTTTTGATACAGCTGCATAAACCACTTCACTGCATTCACCGTCCAAGTCGCCACTTCTTCTTTTTTCTTGCTTACTTCCTAAATCCTCAAAAGCTTTCCGTGGATGCTTCCTGCGGATGCGAGTAATTTAGAATAGAATAGAATAGAAAAAGTTTTATTCACAAATTAGATTACACAGTACAATGATACTTAAGAGCTAAAAACAATAGTAGAATCGAACACAAGAGAAATGAAAGGCCGTGCCAATGTACTGCGTTTGTGAAAAGGACCCAGCTCAGCATGTGTTACAGAAAGGGGACTTTCTGTAACGCTGGTTTTCTGCCGGTACCTAACAAATAAAAGACATTTACAACCTAAACTTAACTTAGAAACTAAAAGTAATATATACATTATAAATTCATAAATAAGATATATTCTAAAAATAACCCAACTCTACAACAATAATTTGCTAACTACCCTCAACGTAATCTGTAAATGATATTGAAGTAACGATGGGGTCATAAAGGTTAACAGATTAAAAGGTGATTAATTAATAGGTACTTTGAGACATTAATATTATTGATAAGATTAATATGCAATTAGTTACTTGTTTGCAAATTTCACAGTATAGATTTAAGCCGATAATGATTAATGTTTAAATTTTTTGTTCAACATAGATATTTAATAATGGTGATCGTACTCATTATCATGCCATAGTTATAGACGCCAAACTGTAATAACTAAGACTTACAAAACGCAAAAAACTATTCTTTAAAAAGTTCAATAATTGTCACTTAAACATAATTTTTTTTATATATTCATATATTTTTGTGGTCGTATTATTTTTATTGCGCTAGTTGTAGATGTGAAGCTGGAATAAAGTTAAACTATTGATACAATAAAATAAAAAGGTTCGATTATAAAAAAAAAAAATGTTTCGCAACTTTGGGCTCATTATGCAATATGTCAAAAAATCCAAATAATTCAAAGATTGACTCCCTGAAAAATAATTAGCCCCAATCGTGCGAGACCGGAGATTATTGAATTATTATGTCGGCTCCATACAATTTTTTTAATAAAAAATTCCCAGCGAGCCTTTTGTAAGTCTGTACTATAATGATACTATTTTGTGGTATGTATTTGGTCTTTTAAAACATATGCTGGCATAAAAGTCACCACTTTCGACATTACTGATCGGATGTCTATGAAAGCCGAAATCCAGCCTACAGTGAGCCGCCCTATCTCTCCAGTTCGTCTAATGTTCCTCTGCAGGCCTTCTGAAGGGATCCCTGTTTCCCCATTGATTGGCTTGCTGGCCTTCTGGGTGTATTTCCAAATTTTGAGAAGTTCTTACCTAGTTACCATCGCACAGGGCGTCCTAGTTTTGGATCAGGACAAGTGATTATTATTATACGGCAGTTGATTTGTTTCCCACATTCCCACGTAGCTGGTGAAGTCTGCCTCAAAAATCCCCTCTAAGACCGTAGACTACCACGTAGTTCAACTGGTAGTACAAATGATACACCGTATGATAACAGAGGACCGGTAGTACAAATGTACTGTTATGTATGTGTTGCGTTTTAAAACTACTCTTACGTTAACACTTTGATATAGATTTCAACTTTCGGGCGGACTGACGGACGGAAGGACGGAGAGACCGACGAACAGGGCCGAGATTCTGATAATGCATTGTAGTACAATTACAGTTGCATGACTACGTCTATTTCACATCATTGCCGCTTGTAATCGACGCGCAAATGCGTATCTATTCGTAGTTCTACGCGTCATCATCAATGGAATTAAAAAAACATGTCACGTGGCCCGACCATCCAACTGTCATTGAACTATAATGCACTAACGAAATCGGGGCCCAGGCATAGAGACGAAGGAACATACAATTTAAACAATAACACAACATAATCAATCATAACAAGGATAGGATTGTCCGCGTATAACTCTACATTGAGCTGTACTTTTACAACTATTTAGTGCGGCATTCGAGGACGTTTCTAAAGGAAGACGGAGTCAAAGGCTCTTACTGGAATGTTAATTAAGTGCGAGATTTCCATATGTAACCTACTTTTGCTCGCGTTAACTCGGTTAGTGCGGAGTCAGGAAAGGCAGACCTCAAGAAATTCCACGGGTGGCTTCCCAATTTTCTTTCGCATTTTTCTTGATTAGTAAGCATCACCAATGAGATATACTTTTACTTTTTTATTGCGGTCGTCCATACGTCGTTTAGAGTTGAGAGTACTAATTGAGTAAATAAGTAGTTGATATACTTGGAGGACCTCTGTGACGCAGCGGTTAGCGCATCTGCCTACCATGCAAGAGGTCCCGGGTTCGAACTCCAGCTGGGGACAAAAAAACTCCCGGTTTTGGATGTCTACATGTTTGTGATGTCGCTGTTTCTGGTTCCCACGACACAGTGTATCTGTGTGTGGGGGCAGAAGCAATGAATGTGCCTGTATGTGTATGTTTTTTTTTGTGAAACTCTTTTATCGGTTTCGCGGTAGGTATAGATATTTGCAGTCTAAAATACACTGATAACCATGCCAGAATGTTTCGAACTTTAACTTCGGAACTTCTAATTTGTACCATTCGAGGGAAAAGGGGCCGTTCCGTCATTTTATATTATCCTCACGAGATCACGTGAAATTTTCATGAAGTTATGCGTAGCGACAACGGAGCGGAAAAAGGTCCTACGACCAAAGGCAAAATAACCTCGCTTAATTAAAATACTTGAGAGTTGGAAAAATGCGACCCCAGAAGATTGGCCCTACACGTGAACTTGCAGAAAATTTACCCTTGTTATTAAATTTCATGCTGTATATTTTCGGGAAAACCTTCCAGATTGAATTAACTAGTTGCAGAGCTTTCTGCATACGCTGACTCCGAACCTTCTCGATTAAAATAGACTTCTAAAATAGACTTCTTCTTAATAGAATTGCTTTAAGCAATAAAGCCGCCAGTTGTACTGTATAATATACATTGACTGTATAATAAACAGAACATACATTGAAAACAACATGTACAAAGGCAAGCTTATCTCTGTAAGACATTTCTTCCAGCAAACCTTAGCGATCTTTATCTTCGTGTTTTTCCTGGTAGGTACAATAAAGAATAATTATTCTTTTAGAATTTAGTAGTGACAAGACTATTAGGAAATAAATGTTCATGTTATGTCACAGTAAGCTTATTATGTTATCGAATCTTATATCGGGAACAGATAGGTACTTAAAATCCTGCCGGGCCCAATGTTTTTCTCTGTTTAGTACGAACTTTTACGCAGAGTAATTTTAATAATCTGTAGTTAGGTTCCACGTTACTACGCTAGATTTTTTTTTCATTTGCCACGTTTCATCTAAAAAACCATTATGTATTTAAGAGCAGAGTTCAGAAACTTTATTTTTCCTTAATTTAAATGGACAGACGATCTCATCCAAGTGGCAGAGAGACGCTGGATGCAAGCCGCTTCCAACCGGTCTTTTTGGAAATCCATGGAGGAGGCCTATGTCCAGCAGTGGACTTCTTGTGGCTGAATGATGAGGGTGATGATGAAATGTGTGTATCCGTTTTTTTTGTTTCTAATTACTACTAGATTGTGTTTTCGTTCATCGATATGACATCGATATGAAGTATACTTAATAGACTAAACATTTATTCTATTCTATTCTTTCATATGTATGTGTATTAGATATGAAAATATCTTGTGTATTATTGTCTAGTTGCACCAACTACCTGTAATTTAGCTTCTGTATATTTTGAGTCAATGGTTTTCCGGAAGAAATTACTTTTAGTAATAAAACCACCAATTGTACTGTACTATGTTATTGTCAAATATCATGTGCAATTCTTGGTGGAAATAAAATAAAGAATATTCTATGTATCTATCTTATATAAATATTAACATTCACAGGCCACCCTACACACGTACGTTGTCAGATACCTCTTCCCTTTGATTCACCTGTGAAGACTTTTCGCTACAATGAAAATGAAATAAACGTCAAGGGAGGAACGGTGACTTGGCCAAGTGAAAAGATACATAAAGAAAACCTTTTGTCCCGACAAAAGAAAAACTTACGCATGATATGGGTGGGAAATCTATTCTTTACGTTTTGTGACTTATTTCCCCCGGGGACAATGGAATTGCTTCACGTTTAGGCACTATGCTTGTGGATCTTCGTCATAGGTGTGTAGTTGTGTACTCTTCTGGTGATCACAGATTATACTCACTCAGATCATTGATCTTTCTGTCTGTCTGCTACGTTGGTTTAGGGGTATCACGACTGATTACTTACCGTGCCGAAGGTCGTGGGCTTGATTCCCGCAGTGGGTTGTTGCCGCCATTCATTTGTAGTTGTACAAACGTTTGTGGCGTCATTGCCTGGTTACCATAGTACAGCGTATCCTAATTTGGGACTACAAAATGAGTGTAATTGTGATGTATGGAAGTTATGAATTATTATTATTGTTATCTATCTCATGAATAGTGAAAGTGAAAAGATTTTATTTATCAAAATTTTTACAATACTAATGAGGATAAAAAGTTGCCTTTCATTTTCATGTGCGGTAAAAAGGATCACGCTCAGTTTTATTGCCGTGACTGTAAAGTAAAGTGAAGTAAAGTATCGTTTATTCATGACATGGGTAATTTAAACATATCTTTGTAATATAGTACTAGCTGAACAGGCAAACGTTGTTTTGCTAGATAGGGGTATGAAAAATAGATAACAAGCTATTTTCCGACCTACCGAATATATATACAATTTCTCAAAATCGGTCAAGGCGCTTCGGAGGAGTATGTGCACTAACTTTAAAATTGCGGACGAATCGTCGCAACGCTCGTTTTCAGCCCGAATAGAGCATATTACGTATATAGTTCCTGCCTGGCACGCTAATTCCCTCGGTCCCGTATTAATTTCGTCCCATCATTGACGTTAGTATTGACATAATATAAATTCACGCCTATATCCCACAAAGGTAGGCAGTGACCAGAAACTGCGTCTTGTATGACGGACCTATCAATAGATAGGACAGACAGACGACAGAGCTTTATTAATAATAATACATAATATTATTTAATTTGGGCCCAAAAGGTCTATATTCACTTTACGAAATTACCAGCAATAGGGTAACATTAAAAGGGTTCCATATTAATAAGGCACCGTTCGGATGTGGATCCCTGAAAACATCTGAAAACAAGGAAGTTTACTTCCCACGATCTTCCGACGCCCACACAAAGAACTTAAGATTATTATTATACGTAAGATTTTTAAAATTCAGTTTCCTGAATAGGCATATTATAATTACGAGAATTACTCTGTCTCCCGATATCTGAATAAAAATAAGTGCATAAGTAATCAACATATTTTTATCTTAATAATATTATTAGTTTAAATTTTTATTTCAGATACATTTCATCCTTATTGTGTTAGTAGGTATACATTATTAAATCAATATTTTTATTTTAGTGTTAGTATTTTAATTTAGTAATTAGCCGGCTCGTGCAGCGACATAGAAAAATTTGAATCTATGGTCAGGATCGTTGCAAGTGGAAAACTGGCTTTTACCTGCCCCTCCAGAATACAAGCGTGGGTTTACATACACCTACATACATAAGCTCACGCCTGTATCTCCGAAGGGTAGGCAGAGACCAAAGACTGCCACTTGCCACGATCCAAGCATGAGTTTGTACGAACATAATATGTATGTGGGCTCAAAAGACTGATTTTATTTAAGTCCGATTGCACTGAAAAGATTTTAAGCATGTGATATACTTACCATCCTAGTGTCTCTTTTATTTTTGGTCTATGTCACTCTTAAGCCCAATACCACAATGTCAAGGGCATAAGTTATATCTATATTAATAATTTCGTTCGGGTCTACGGTAGACTCGAACGATATGCACACCAAATGAAAGAGCGTAAAAAAACAGTTGATCTGAGTCGACAACATATGGGCGGGATATTCGTATTATCGAGCAGCATCAATATAAAAATTATTAAATTCAACAATGGCGTTGCTAAGTAAACATGTCAATGTCATCATTGTTGTGTTAGTGTCACAAGTTTTCATTGTGAACTGTTATGGCCGGTTTACATTATTTTAGTGTTTAGGAGGGTGCTTTAATACAATTAGAGAGGCAAGTGCATTAGTACATTACTAGACGTTCGAGTGAACGTTTATATTTCTTCCAGTAGAGTGTCACTTCGTCGACGTCGCGAAATATGCGCTATCCTACTCAAAATACT
Organism: Yponomeuta plumbellus; assembly: GCA_947310845.1. NCBI lineage: Eukaryota > Metazoa > Arthropoda > Insecta > Lepidoptera > Yponomeutidae > Yponomeuta > Yponomeuta plumbellus. The sequence goes on along the minus strand of OX371211.1, from coordinate 5,944,889 downwards.
ATGAGTTTTAATGGAACACATAAGTAAGTTTGATAATTCGAGTTATTGAAAACAACACGCACCCGTCACGGGTCACTTGCGTGCTCTCCTAAAGTTCTCACTAAATTTTTAGTTTATACACAGATAAGTAACGAGGATAGTAACGCGCTCAGGTGTTACTGGATAGAACAATAGAAACCAATTCTATTTTGATTCTAATTGAAAGGCAACTAGAACCGTACTATACCGTAAAACGTACTAAAGCAAGTGGCGCTTACACGTTTCTACAAAAGCACTCTCCTTAAGAAAGAAAGAAATTAAGAAAGAAAGAAAGAAAGATATAAAATTTATTTCTTTGATACTCAAAACAAAACAAAAAAACACACACACACAGAGTGCGTACAATAATAAAAAAAATAACACAAAAAGCATAAAAAACGTAAAAATAAATAAACTGTACAACATGAAAATAATAATAAAATACATTAAAGGTTGAGCCCCCAAAATGGGCCCGATTCAGCATAATGTTGCAACAGAGTGTAAAGTAAAGCACTCTCCTAAACAATAAGATAATCTAAACCGGCCCAATTTGATCTAATTTGTTAACTCCATGGTGTGTGGAATACCGTGGCATCCAAGAAGGTTATTATAATCTGTGCCAACTGAGAAGGTGTAGTAAGCAATCTGTGGTGTTTTTCACTGGCGGGAAGACAATAATTGACATTGAGTTTTGGAAGGGTCTGAAAAATAATTGAAAAAGGAAATCAAAGTCATAAATTGATCTTTATTGTTTTGCTTAGTTATATCAAAACTAAGGTACCAATAAACTTATTGAAATGAAAAAGCCACTAGATAAGAAAAATACCAAAAATTAAAATAATGAAGAAAAACATGTCAATACAAAACTAAAAGCTGTTAAGCCAAAGAGGGGGAGCTATTTTTAGTTGATTAGCCAAGTGGATTCTACGTCTCATTGAAAACGTCATTAGATTCACTAGCTGTTAAGTTTATGAAGGAAGCTCATTTAGTTAGTAATTTGTGATGAGGCACCCATGACAAAGTTATGATAAATATCCGATTTTCGCCTTGCATTCCTTCGTGAGTAGCCAGAACATGTCCAAAAGAGCAAGATTGGCTATCCGTAACAGTGTGCTGGTTCCAATACTGATGTAAGCATGGTAGCGAGATTTGGGTATGGCAGAAGAATCATGAAAGTAGGATTAGTGCAGTACAAATGAGATCCTTAAGAAATATGTGTGGTGTTACTTTGAATGACAGAATACGCAATAGTGATCAGAGACCGAGGATGTAGAGAAAGAGGATGTAGTGAGTGACTAGAATTGGAAAAAGGAATGTTGGGCTGGTTTGGAGATGTGGAGAGGATGAACGAAGAAAGACTGACAAAGCAAATATATCGGGCGAATGTGAGTGGAAGGGCCGGTAAGGGACGCCCCAGTTGGACATACTTCGACCAAATAGGGGATTTATTAGCAAAGGGCAAGATTAAAAGTACCCGAAACCGATGTGGGTACATGCAACGACTAATGGATGTCGATGAAGCGAAAATGATTTGTCAGGATAGTGGCAGGTGACAGTCCGTGGTCTCTGCCTACCCCTCTGGGATACAGGTGTGAGCTTATGTATCTGAATGTATTAAGAGATTTATATCTACTGGTGGTTGATAAATACAGAGGCGTCACCATATAAAAAAACATAGTGGAATATTATTTTGCGTCTACATTTTACATGGTACATTTCAAGGACCTACCTGCCTGTGAATTTACTTTAAAATATTATAATTTCCAGCTACATTTTCAGCTCCCGTAAAAAGGAGGCTGCCCGCTCGCAATAATCAGTGCTGAAACAATGTAGTTGCGTAACATATTATTCATTCGTATCGCATGAAAAAGCCTGGGAAGCCTTTTGTCTGTCGTCTCATTGCACGTAATGATGCCCGCTACGATTCTGCGAGTCAGGCCAGGCATTAGAGATGCGAAAGCGGTCAGTAAATACCAAGATAGTAAATACAAAATAGAACGAGTAAATAACGTTTTTAGCAAGCGGCAACAGATATACTTAAGTACATACATCATCAGGCACGTTAAGCAGTTGGTGCCGGCTGCCGTCGATAGATGGCAGTCGTTAAGCCAAGTCAGAGGCCTCAGGGTGGCTTGAAAACTTCTGACAGTAAGACCAGCCACTTACAAGCCTCCACCAATCCGGACTTGGCCCCCGTGGTGGAGTATGGCCTATACCTTCCTCAGGGAAGAGATCCGTGCCCCTTGGTGGGGACATAATGGGTTGATGATGAAATACGTCATCTATGAAAATTTCAACTGTCTAACTATTACGGTTCATGATATACAGTGACAAACGTACGGACGTACGGTCAGCCGAGTCTCAGTAATAGGGTCCGTTTTACCCTTTGTGTACGGAATCCTAAAGACATGGCAAACGGGTTCCTTGTTGACTACGGAACCCTACAAACGGTTGGCCATCATTGTTATACGGATATTGCCACTGTCTGAAAAGACAGCTAGTTGCCACATAGAGCAATAATTGCCTTATCATCATCAGCCCACCGTTTGCCCACTGCTGGGAATAGGCGCCTTTTTCCTTAAATGCCATCTCACACGGTCTCTCGCCATTCACATCAGGGGTGCAATTACGTTATTTACTCCACTGTATGGAGTTGTCTGATTTAGCCTTTTTGTCCCCGGTATGTCACACCACCTTGTGTCACACTGTCACATTCTGGGACTTTTTTTCCCAGTAGGTATCTCATGCTCCTGTTCCGAATTGTCATACACATTCTTATTGTGACTCTTTCGAATTGTCTAAATGCTTAACCTAATAGAGTGGAAAGTTACGTAAAGGGCAGGTCTGCCTACTGACCGTCGTCGTCCTGTTCTCAGCCACCTCTCTATATTGCCTTGGTCCACCCGCCGTCTTCCCGCGTCGCCAGGTGTCGCGCCCATTTTCATAAATGTCCAACTTGGACGCTCAAAAATCAGAATATGCACCGTATTTAAGTAGGACAAACAGCAATGGAGCGAGCCATGTTATAGGTCAGACTTGTAGATCGAGTACCCAATATCGTCATCGGTCGCCGGACAAGGGTCGATGACATTGGCGAAAGAGTCGAGAGACCCAAATGAAAATTGCCTTATAGCCTCTATCAAAACCATATTTTTTATGCGCACCGTCGACCACGCGAGTGGAGAGACGGGAAAAAACGCACCACAAAATATAAATTTCCGTGCCATTTTGGCGGGTATTTAACAGCAGGTTGAGTAACTGAGTGGCCTATTTCTCCCTAATACTTGAAAAATAGTACCTTACTTAACTCTTATCTGTATAGTTTTTCGTGGGTCGATAGGCTCACCATAACAATGGCTTTTAATTGTTATTTTCAAGGCCATAAAGAAAATCATTAAAGTACAAATAACTTTTCACGAATTAAAAAATAAGGTCCAGTTTTAGTTGAATACCGAGTATATGAGTTGAGTAATTACCCTTTAGCGAATATTTACGGAGTTCAAGTCCCATATCTGCTAGAGATACAATGTTTCGGTTCTCCTACGTTACAGAAATGTTCGGTGCAAGGAATTTAAGATGGAAGGATTTTATTTCTGGATTTATATTTTTAATGTTGGTTTTATATTTATTACAATAAATAAATAATAAAATAAAAAGAACAAATATTTAAAAGTAACAAATTTGCTTATGAAAAGAATATTATCGTTTAGTACACATTAAGACTACTAGATTATAGTGTAGAAAGAGCGGACCCTACTTTTACAGGTAAATACTAACTTAAAAAGAGGCTTCTGCAATGTTCCGTGCGTGCATTTTTATTTGAATAAAGGCATTTTTATCTTTATATTTTTTTTACTTTTATAACGGTCGGAGCTTCAGCATTAATATATTTTGATCGACAATGGACATCAAAGGTGATGTGGATCTGGATCTGGATAAGATATGGATCGTAATCTAAATTATATTTCATATTTGTGATAGGCGATTCGAAGTTCTAAATTTATTGGTCTAACGTTATGTAACCCGCTCTGGGTTTTGGGACTTCACACACGGCAGCTATAATATACATTACATCCCAGGATGTATAGCTTAGAGACCGCTCAGTATCTTTAAGATACGAAGATGTAAAGATGTATATTATTGCTATCGTGTGTGGTCTCCTGACGATTTCTATGGAAAGATGTAATGAGATATGTCGTGCTATAATATACATCTTTACCTTATAGCCTCCGTGTGTGGTGTGGAGTCCCTAACGCGCTTGAATTCCAAAACAGAGGTTGGGAGTTGGATTACCGCTGGAGGCCGCGTGATTGATTTGTACAAATGGCCTCTGTCTGGATCCTTATCCAAGTTTGTCATGTCCTTGTTTAGTTACTGCATAACGGGGCGTCTTAATTTGGAATCGACGAGTGATTCAGTTATCCCACTAATCCCAAGTAGAACTCCCCACCATTGGAGAATCGAGGAGCTTTATCTACGAATCCTTTGCAAGGCGTTCAGTGGAGGCTAAATCAAAAATGTATACGTAAGTTCTTTAAATTAGTTTCCTGAGGGAGCACTAATGGTTTAAGCTAATAGTTTTCTTATCGTAAACTTTTAGTCCGGATCTACTTTTTTATATCTACGTTGTTATATCGGAAGAGTCCGACCAGGTTTCGCTCCGATTCGAGAGATTCGTGTGAGAGGAGCAACCGACGACGCGGGATTATTCCACTTAGTGCACCAGGGTGCGTATACTGAGTTTTTTCATTCACTCTCGATAGTGAGAGCGTTTGCGATTTGCATAGGAGTGACAGAGAGACAACTAGATGGCGCGCTTTGTCACTCCTATGCAAAACGCAAACGCTCTCGCTATCGAAAGTGAATGACAAAACTCAGTATACGCACTCTGAGGTAGTTCACCTGGATGAATCAAGTCTACCGAACGGTGGACTTAATTCACCCCGTGCCAAATAGCCTGGGTGCATTAAGTCGACTCCATTTTATTTCAATTTTTTGTATACTTTGTTCACCTTCGAATAATGGTGCCAGCTAAAAAAAATCTTGCTGGCACCATGCCAGCTAAAAAAAGATAGTTTTTTTTTAAAACAAGAAGTACGTATACGGGTATGTTAAAAGCTAAAATTAAAATGATAAAAAAAAATGAAAACCGACTTCTAAAACCTAGCGCACTAAAAAGTTAGAAATAATTTAAAAGAATTAGAAGTACGTATACGAATTATTTTTTATTTGCATAATTTTTTTTGTCGATTTTGTAGCGGCATGTGGCAGTTTGTATAAAGCGTGAGTGTATGATCAGCTTGGTTTTTTGAGTTATAAAAAAATATGATTTCTCTAAAACACTTCTCAGGGGCAGTTTAAATACTGTGTGGTTACGTATTTCGCTTAGCCAACAAACTATTTAAACTGCCTTTGAGGATCGTTATAATCGTGTTTTTATAAATAAGATCGTTCGATGTTTCTTTTATAACACCTAAGTTGAGTTTATTTATATTTAAGTTTAAGTTTATTAAAGCTGATTCATGTTTCCAACAGTCTAACTTTGAATTCATTCACTTTGTTTAAGGGGGATTCTTACCACAGCCACAAAGAAAAACAAACGGTGCCTGTTTTGAATAATAATAGGCATCTATTTTTTTTTAAATTCCCTCCCCCGCTAAAAAATCGACAAAAAAAATTATGCAAATAAAAAATAATTCGTATACGTACTTCTAATTTAAAGGTATTCTTTTAAATTATTTTTAACTTTTTAGTGCGCTAGATTTTGGAAGTCAGTTTTTATTTTTTTTATGCATTTTTTTTTAGCTTTTAAAATACCCGTATACGTCCTTCTTGTTTTAAAAAAAAATCTATCTTTTTTTAGCTGGCACCATTATTCGAAGGTGAACAAAGTATACAAAAAATTGAAATAAAATAGAGTCGACTTAATGCACCCAGGCTATTTGGCACGGGGTGAATTAAGTCCACCGTTCGGTAGACTTGATTCACCCAGGTGAACTACCTCAGGTGCACTAAGTGGAATAATCCAAGCTCCGTCTCTGCTCACCATGATTAAGCTCTGCGAATCGGAGCGAAACCTGGTCGGACTCTTCCGATATAACTACACCCGTAAGTGGATCCGGACTAAAAGTTTACAATGTGTTGTGCTTACGAAAGTTTTGGTTAAAAAAAGTTTTCTTGTCCATCGTTGCTTGAAATTTGAGGACGAAAATTATACACATCCCCTCGTATGTATCGTGTACATTATTATTTATTAACATCTAAGATCAACATAAAGTACTTTGTGGGTAAGAATTTGCCAGTTATTCATTAAGTCGACGCTTAATTTATCAGCCGGTATATTATAAGCGGCATCCTTCGCGAGCGCCATCAATAACAGGCCTCGGCCCTGCCGGGGACAAATTTCACAAACTCTGTGAACACCTCATTATTTTCAATGAAGAGAAGATATTACTGTCGCTATTTCAGAGGAGGTAGGTACATATTTATAACATTTTGTCGTTTGACTTCGAACGGTATGTGGTGGGTAAATTAAGACGTTGTTTTTGGGGTTCTGTACACAAAGGGTAAAAACGGGATCCTTTACTAAAGGTAGACTTTTGACATCGGCGGCGCTGCCCTACGCTTACCCCGAAAGTCGACGACGACGATGCGATCATCAGGTACGGGGTATGAGGCTGGGCCCTTTGTCCCGGGCGGCTTCTCCGGGGGTTCTCAACCCCCGGGACGTGAGCCATCATGGCGTGTGTGTCAAATCCGGGTAGGGGGGTGCTCCGAGCTGTCGGAGTTCGGCCGCTCGAGGAGCTCCCGTGGGTATGGCATGCCATCATCTGGCCGGTCGTAGTTGGGGGCGATCTGGTGGAGGTGCCAGTGCGGCCCGTTGTCAGCGCAGGCAAACCATGCGGCGCGACAAACGGACCACGAACTCCTCCACACTCTCCACCATCAAGTATCGTCCGGCCCCCACGATGGCCCTCAGGGCGATGCTCTGCTGGGCCTGCAGCTTCTTCCGGTTGGTTGCGGAGCACAGGACGTACCATGCGGGCGCCGCGTAGGTGAGTCGCGAGCGCACGTACGTCCTGTATATCCCCAGCTTGGTCCTGGGGTACAGTCTTTTCTCCTCTCCCCTCACCCCGAAAGTCTACCTTAAGACTCCACTGACCGTCTGTCTGCCTGCCTGCCCGAGAAGACCGCCTGCATTCCCCCCCGCCTATCCCCACGCCCGTCCGTGTGTTCTACCATCTGTCCGTCCGTCTGTCTGTTTGTCTCCAGGCTGTACCTCATGAACCATTATAGCTACACAGTTGTATTTATGTATTTCCAAAAAAGGAAATACAAGCGATGTATTTCCTTTTCTGTGCCTACATTAAAGTGTTCTCTATCTATCTATTTCTGTTGCCGTTGTAGCAGTAAACACTAAAAACAGATTAAAGTAAGTATTTAACCCTGCCACAGTAGGATGCCATGGCGACGTCGCCAGCTACGTATCCAAGCAGTTTGTATTGAATGGCGACGTTGCCAGACCGTCGCCAAGTGAGTTAGGCGCCATACATTTCAATATTAACTTGGATACGGTCGCTGGCGACGCCGCCATGGCGTCCTAGTGAGGCAGGGCACTATGGGGCTTCCATACAGCCAACGTGATTTCTTGCCGTTTTTTTTCGATTTTAATAACAACGGGAGAAACTAAAAAAAAAGATAAATAGTATAGTCTCCATTGTTGAATAGATAATGGTAAGGAATCCTTCATGCGCGAGTCCGACTCGCACTTGCCTGTTCTTTTTGTATTGTATTTGTTTTTTCCGTTGGGGTCGTTTTATTTGTCAAAGGGCTACAATCCGAATAAATAACGTAAATTGACGCACATTTCTTATTCTATATTTCAGATGGGCCTTAAAAGGAGGTATGTATAGTCGAAAATACACTAAACGCTGTCTAAACGCACTAGCGGTTACTAGCATGCGGTCGTACTTAAATTGGTTGATTGGAAATGTACCCACAGAAGCTCGTGATTGCGGATCTTGGGGTATGAACACGAACACACGGATGCTAGTATATGCGTTTGGTCTCTTACATACCTACCTACCATTACTAGTCCGGTCAAATGAACGATCTCCGGGCTTCGCTTACGAATTCCGAGCTTTGGAATGAGAGATAAGCTGAATTTTTAGTATATGCCTTCATTTAAGCGTCATAAAAGTTATCTCAAAACTCGCAAAGATGTCGTGTCTGCATCGTGAGTTATACAAGGCGAAGGTTAAATTATCCTCGTAAGGTCCGACCGTGAAAATAACAATTGTTTATGTATTTCTCTGACTACACGGGGCCTTACGAGGATACAATGATTTTTATTGCCATATTAGGCTTCCATTTGAATATGTACATGATACATATTATGTATAAATATAATTAAATATACAAAAATTAGAATTTGAAGTTCGGGAAATACACGGTAAAAACCTACTTACAAATTTGTACGTAACCCTCAAGGCAAGTCCAACTTGCAGGTGTCCGATTTTTTGTGGATAAGCATAGAGTGTATGTGGCTGGGGACTGCGAAACTAAGCCGGCCTCCTCGCTGAGTGACGGACCTCTTCATTAGGCTCTGTTATATTAGGCCGGAATGCTTTGTTCTCCGGACAATATAACGTTAAACATTTTTTGTTGCTAGGGGAAATGTTACTTTGTTAAAATAAAACCTAGTTTTCGGAGCAATGTTTGTGAAGAGTTACGTCATAAAGTACTAAACTAGACAGAGGAGTCAGTACGCGCAGTATTTCCATCTAATACTTGTCCTGTCAAAGTGCAGCTCAATTTTTTCATTTTCTAATCTGGACCTTTCGACTCAGTAAAATTCAGATTGATCATAGAGAGTACGATAAATTTTATTGTAGGTAAACGATTCTAAATCGTAGTTTTGAGAATACAGAAATTTAACGCCTGTTGAATTGTCTACCTCATCAGGCGGGATCTTATCCAATTCCTTGTAGGAGAGTTTCTTTGACACCGTCGGCTGAGTTTTAAATTTTAAAATTCAACAGGCTTACCTAGCCGTTATATAAATTTTACTTGATACGTTGTTGGTAATTTTAACAATCATAATGCCATTTTATTTTTTCGTGACGTCATATATAAGTAGCCAATGACACTAAACTTGCGACATCTACAGTGCCACCATCTTATCTGTTCAGTTGATAGCGGCGCTAGTGGAGAATTTAATAGTAACATTTAAGAAATTTACCTAGAAAAATGAGAATATTTTAACCCGTCTTTAAATTTTAATGAAAATATAACTATAAATCTTAGTGAGTAAATAAATAAAACAAAAAATGGGGAACAGGATTTTCTATTATTTAGTTAGTTACAATTTTGCCCACCTGAACAGATAACTTGGTGGCGCTGTATCATTTTCGCTTGTCAAAACGGGTCAAGCACTTTGTGTATGTCATAGATACGTGTGAAAAAATACTCTTCCTTGCTTTTGCAGCCAGATCAGTCTTATACACTGTTCTGTTAAATATTGTATTAAAGTAGTAAACTTTTGATAAATTTTTATTCTGAGCGTTTCATGCATAAATAAATTATGGAGATTTTAAATACATTTTTGATTTCTTATAAATAGTATCCAATAAAGAAAAGTTGTTTCTAAAATTATTATTTTGGAATATTTTTCAATCAAAAAAAATCTTGAATATCCGCAATTTAACAATCCATCCAACCCTCAGACCACATCCACCATATGTGAACTCATTTTATCACACTCGCCAACATTTTTTCGGGAAGCTTGCTAGTTGTCAACCTTCTGTCTAGCTCAGCACTTTGTAGCGTAGGATATTCAGGCCGCATTTATGTGCACGACAGAATACGTAATGATAAGTGTGTGGGTGTGGATGGAGGTTGAGGGTGGTAGATGCTTTAAGAACCTTGAAACCAACGCGGCAGGACCTTATTAAGGTTTATTCATTCTTTTTAGTAGAGCTGTAAAATATAAAGGGATTCTATCTTGGAGACGACTCCTAACTCGAACATCAAAAAGCCTCCTGGCTTCAATATTTGTTGTGCAAATTAAGCAGAAAAGAGTTATAAAATGCGAAAAGAGGAAACCGTTCGATGGTCTTTCTTATTGTTCAGAATTCTTACGTAAAGTCGATTCAAAAGGATTTTTTAGCTAAAACAAACTAGCAAAGGTTCTTGGACGAAACTTTTCACTGACTTCGAGAAATATTTTAGTTTCACCGAAGACTCAAGAGTTATTCTTTTGTTTTCTTCTTCTTTTTACTTTTAATCGAATTGAGAAAGAAATGAAGATCGGGTAACCGTTTTTTTGACGACCTCTGTTGGCGCAGCGGTTATCGCATCTGCCTACCATGCGAGAGGTCCCGGGTTTGAAGCCCGGGGACAAAAAAGAAGTACAACCATGTAAGCATCCAGGTCTTGGATGCTTACATGGTTGTGATGTTGCTGTTTCTGGTTCTCACGACACAGGGTATCCTAGTGTGGAGCCAGAAGCAATGTGATGCGCCTGTATGTAATTGATTATACATTTTTTTTATTGATCTCTAATTGTCACTCTGCCAACTGTTGGTAGTTTGCTGTAGAGATTGTTGAAATTGAACACTACCAAAAGAAAAGTACTGCGAAAACCTGCGATAGAACAATTCGTACAGAAGCTATTGAAATCATGAAATAAATAATCATCTGGCTCCACGAGGAGCCGGCGGGAGCCGACAGTATTTTTTTGCTGGCTCCCCCGGTAGTCGGTGGGAGTTGGTAGGTTAATTCTTTTCAAGGTCATACCGCAGTTAATCTTTAACTGGTGACATGACAAATTTATAACACTATAAGGGACGTGACGTCTCTACTACTACTACTTTAAAGTACTTTAAAGTTAAATTTTGTCATAAATTGCATAAATTTGGCTGATTCAACATTATGTTGATATTTAACTATTGGAAGACCTATGTTATTAATTAATTATAAATAATATCAATCAGTTTTTATAATACTTTAAGCCCCTCTTTCACAATGTTCAAATAAAGTTCCAGATTAAGCTATCCGCAACCGGGGCTGCCATTTTGCCGTCTAAATTTTCCTATATTGCGTGTTTTCGTTTATGGCTTCAAATTTAGAACAAACGGCAGCCCTAGTTAGTTGCGGATAGCTTATCCGGAACTTTAGCTGTAGAAGAACCCTTTTACAGAAAAACACAATGAACACTCAATTTACTCATTATTCATTGACATGAGACCCATTTTTGGCTACCAAGACGTAGGAATGCGGCAAGCAGGGGGAAGTAGTCAATTCTGAGAGTTTTGGAGAGTTGGCATAACAATGCTACACGTCATTTGTTAAAGGTTAAGATAAGATAATTATTTTTAAGATAATTCTTTATTTGTACTTTACTTACAATGTTTATCTTTAACATCATACTGAGTTGTAGTACATAGTGACACGATCAAACTCGAACTTATGACCCCTACACTAGGCATAGGTAAACCATGTATCTTTGGGACAATAGGTCCATCAGTTTATAAGGTATAACTACAATTTAAAATATGTAACTGCGAGTATTAAACAATACCTACTTAACTTAAGAAAAATGCAATTTTGGCTAGTTCTAAATCTAAATATATACTTTAATAATTACTTAATTACCTATTTGCTTGAAGTAGTTTTTCTGTATATTTATAACTCAAATTTGTAACCATTTCTCAATTTTGATTTTGACTTCCCAGCAGCGACTTAGTTTATTGATTGGTAGTGGTTAACTCCAGTTGTTTGAATCTGCTCTAAACTGAATTTGTGTAGACCCCAGTTCCCGCGAAGCATAGTTTTATTGACAGTTTTATGAAGGACAGGGGCGCTCGCGGGCTGCTTGGCATCGGATATGGGCCTGGACACCCTCCAAATGCGGGTTTGCGCCCCAACCGTAAACTTGCGACGACTCCGGCCTTTGCCCTCATAAAAATGAACCGATAAGCCCACTGATAGAATTCCTAAATACAAAACTGAGATTTTAGTAAGTAAGCATGTAATGTATTTAATTTTATTTGCTTGTCACCTCTTCTTCTCAGAGGCATCGAAACACAAACTAAGAACAATTGGAGTAATCAGGACTTGTACCTATGTGAGAGGCTGGAGTCCATACTGGGAAAGATCTAAATGCATTCGTACTGTGTGTGTGTGTGTGTGTGTGTATGATAATAGATCTAAATGCATTCGTACTGTGTGTGTGTGTGTGTGAGTGTGTGTGTGAGTGTGCGCATGTCTTTAAAGTCACGATTCGATATTGGAACAACTGACAACGGTTCGAGGAGTAACTTGACATTAACTGTTACAAAAAGCGATAATAATAGATCTAAATGCATTCGTACTGTGTGTGTGTGTGTGTTTGTGTGCGTGCGTGCGTTTGTGTGTGTGTGTGTGTGTGTGTGTGTGTGTGTGTGAGTTTGTGTGTGCGTGTTCGCATGTCTTTAAAGTCACGATTCGATATAAATATTCCAATAGGAACAACTGACAACGGTTCGAGGCGCAATTTGACATTAACTCTTACAAAAAGAGATAATAAAGATTTATTTAACCTGTAGAATTTTTGGTGGGTCGATTGGCTCACCATAACGTTGGTTTTCAATAGTTTGCTTCAATGTCATAACGCAACTGATTACTCAAGGACTTTTGATTATTGTTCTGCTTAGCTACGCATTTTTATTTATAAAAATACGAATCCACTAATACACTGAGTGTACTCATAATACACTCTTTTTGTAAGAGTTAATGTCAAATTGCGCCTCGAACCGTTCAAAGATAGTCATTCTAAAGTTTCTAAAGAAATAATATAAGCTATGCAATATTTATTGACTTATTGAAAACTAGTATTGAACTAGTAACTAAAGTCCGTTTTTTAATTCGATGCAAAGAAAAATACGCGATGTTACCGTTATAAAATATATAGGTTTACTCGGTAGATTTTTTTTACCGTAAATAGAAGACTCGTGTGACCAAAATCTTTATGACATCAAAGAAAATAAAATTTAATTCCTCATACGAGCAAAGTCTAAGAAAAAAACACCTACGTAGCACAAACAATTTTTACTTGGAAGTAAAATGGGGTAATTTGGTTTTTGCGTCAACGTGATTGTTTTATTTTTTTGCATTGAACTAAAAAACAGACTTTAGTAGTTTCGTATTCTCGATTAGGCGTATTCGATCATTAAAGAGAAATGACTGAACTACTATTAACAGACATTATTACTTGTCCAATGAAATAGAAACCTTTCAAGACGATGAGGTCCTTATTACCGTCAGTAGAAATGTAAACGTGCACTCAGTAGCTGGCTAGTGCTCCTGGCTACCCTCCAAATCAGTTTTCGGACTGTTTGCTAGACTGCGGGCTGCCGTTCTGCCTTGGTTTACAAAGCAGATTTGTGTCAATTCTACAAATTTCCAAGAAATGGCTCGCTAAACAGTTTATTTTAGCAAGTCAGCTATTTAAAATTACTATAAGTGAACTTGCCGATCTAAGGTATTGAACGCACCTGCGGGCACTTACCGCGGTGGCGTCGTCGTGAGGATTCGTGTTAATTAATTTTAAAAAAATCGTTCTGCAATTACTCAAGGTCCTGTACATTTTCACATCACGTAGTGTTAACGTTAATTCTTTATTTTACAAAATCTAGTGAGTACGAGCAATAATATACTATAAACACTGTCACATTTTCTACAAATCTTAACTTAAAACATTCTAGAAAGAAGTGTACGACAATTTGTTCTAAATTATGTAACGAATGATTAGATCATTTATAAACAAAATGTGTACGTTGTACAAAATGTGATAGTGTATCTCTAATATATAAAATTCTTATGTCACAATGTTAGTGCGCGTACTCCGCCGAAACGGCTTGACCGATTTTTATGAAATTTTATATGTACAATCGGTAGGTCTGAGAATCGGTTGTTATCTATTTTTCATAGACCTAGTTAAGTGAAAAAAAATTATATATATATGGCGAAACAACGTTTGCTGGGTCAGCTAGTAGGTATCACTTCTCTCTTTCTATCTAATATCAAGGGGAATTATAAAATACTCGTGTCACATTGTTAGTGCGCATTCTCCTCAGAAACGGCTTGAGCGATTTTCATTAAATTTTGTATGTATATTCGGTAGGTCTGAGAATAAGTTGTTCTTTATTTTTCATGCCCCTATCTGTGCAAACAACGTTTGCCGGGTCAGTTAGTATGTGTATATTATATTATTGCTCGTGACCATACGCCTTGGATTTGTGCTTATGTCATTTTGTACCAGTAATTTTCAACCTTTTTCGATAAATGTGTTTCATGAGACTGATTGGGATGGAAGCTCCCAATCAGTCTAATGAAAGGACACATACTTTTTTTTTGAACGTCTGTGGCTCGGGTGCTTTTGTAAATATATGCTAAGAATGACAAACAAGAAATGTTATTCTGATTCTGATTCAGCCTTAATAAGTTTTACTTTCATCCTTTCGTAAGTAACGTTGCACTTTTGTCAATGATAGAAATGATGAAAAACATAAACATTTACATACAGGCACATATACATTGCCTCTGGCCCCACAGTAGGACTGTGTCGTGGGAACCAGAAACAGCGACATCAAAGAAAGAAAGAAAGTTTATTGTACCAACAAGACACATCACAGAAACAAAACAAACAAAAAAAAAGTAACATAATAAATAAGTAAGGCAACAGACAAAAACACAAATAAATCTAATCAAAAACCTTAGTCTGTGGTGTTTCCACAAAAGACAACTTACTCAGCGTTGTGCTGAGTGGGTGAAACCCTCAGCGCTGATTTTCAGTCAGTGCCTACTGAGTTTCCGTACTCCAAAGTACGTGACGTGGTGCATTTGTGCATCAAAAACATGTAAACATCCAAGACCTGACCTGAAAAAAGAACAGTTATCGTGTGGAGTACCGACCGACGGTGTCAATTACTAAATCAGCGTCACGGATCTCAGCATGACGGTCTCATGCATCTACTACTTCAAAAACAATCCGACAAAATATTATTATGACGGCGCGGCATCCAAAGAGCAAACAATAGCATCAAGCTTCGCGGCCGACTGGTTCGGGCTTTTAGTTCGCTTTCTCGCAATAATTGGGCGCTACAGGCCTGTAAAAACCCACCCGAGGGAACGTTCGCTAAGCCCCCGCCACTGACCGAGTACTACAGAAGTTGAGGCTTTTCGGTAGGCTTCATGTGCGGTAAACATATTGTAATACCCTTCAATTGTCGCACGAGCTCCGGCTGCCTGAGTGATCTTAAACGATGACGAAGGTTAAGCAATATAGTGCGCATTATACATGGATGGGTGACCGTTCTATGGCTAACGCTAGTGGCCTTTTTCCGAGCAGTTCTGTGCTTCGCAAGACACGTTAAGCAGATGGTGCCGCCTGCCGTCGATAGATGGCAGTCGTTAAGCCAAGTCAGAGGCCTTAGGCTTGAAAACATCTGACAGTAAGACCAGCCGCTAGTCTTACAAGCCTCCAGCAATCCCGACTTGGCCCCCGTGGTGGAGTATGGCCTACATCTTCCTCAGGGAAGAGACCCGTGCCCCGCGATGGGGACATAATGGGTTGATGATGATGATGATGAATACAATTGTAAATTATTTATCTGCTATGTACTTGCTATGTATTGCTATGCTGCTATGTACTTAATTTTTTCTTCTTTACTGTATTATTGGGCGCAATAAACGCATTTTTACTTTATTGTTTAAATGTATACTCGGTAAATATTGTATGTACTAATTGAAATCAGAATTGAATTTCAACGTACCGTTATTTAAATCCTGTTTTTTTAGATTAGTTTAAGAAACCACTGTGGAATTCACTATGGAAACCACACTAAGGAAAGTCGTTCCCTAAACTCGTGAGAAATTATTCATCAATTTTACTCGCACATAACTTTGATGACTTTCGCACAACCAGTCACCAGTGTCAAAGTGTCTATTTATATGTTGATGAAAACCGAACTCAAATATATCCTTTTGTTCAGGCACCATCTGTGCCCCCGCCGCACTGAGCGGAACAACAAATTGACGTTCCATTAGAGATTTGATTGTATCCCTTTGGGCGTTTTATTTTTATTAGAACTTGTCTCTTTTATTATTATTACTTTGACTTTTTAATGGACTGTTAGCTGTGTCAGTTAGTTCCGTACTAATGGACAAAAAAATGCTTCTTTTTACAAGAATAGGGTTACATTTGTGACGTACTCAACGAGAAGAAAGGGGTTTCAGCTAAGACAGCATTGAAAGTGTGGAAAGACAAAGGCTGCTCATTAATTAAAGCTTGAACTCTCTCGAAGTGTTTTTGACATTGTAAGAAAGACAATCGCCGTTTCGCAAAATGAAAATTCGAATCCATGCAACAATGTTGTTCGTGAGTACTAGAAAACAAAGTAGCATCTCTAACACTATTATAAATAGTTTTATCTAAAATTAGCAATTCCTGAGCCATTTTTTTGAAGTTCGCGCATTAATCGCTCTATTAATGTTTCAGCTCTTGAACGAAAAATATGCACTTTATTTATCAAATCCACTAACTCTTCATGTCGGCGGCTACCAAATTTGGTAGCGGGCAATCGGAAGCGAAATTAAACCTTCGTTCTAAAGATTGTGTGAAGACAACTTATCATTTGCAGAGTTGAGCCAACGTGTTAAGGTTCCTCTTAAGTGGAACATTCTGTATCCTAGTTGAGCAATACTTTTTTCTTTTAATCTTTCTTTATTGGTGACTTTTGTACACTACAAGTGACGATGTCAACCCCATCGTATTTGACGTTTTTAATTATTGTAATAAAAGAGTAAATTTTAACGAATGTGGATTTTGATGCATAAATAAATTACGGACATTTTAAATATATTTTTGTTATACTTTACCTAGTTTATGACAAAAAAAAGTGGTTTCCAAAATTAATAACTTTACTCTACGAAAAACTTATGACAGGACGGGAAAAATCTTGGAGAACTTGCATAAAAAATATGTTTTAATCTAATCGGAGAGACCATTTTAAACGGCTGACAGACGAGATTTCCTTTTTCTCTACAGCTAATACTTTTCATAGCATGACGTGAAAAGTCAATATAGTCACGTTGTCCAAAACTGCGCCATACAAATCGGGCTCAAACTATGGCGTCACAATGCGTTGCAAACATATGCGTTGCATGTAAACCTTTGTAATGTATGGAACGTTTATCAATGTTCTAGTTATCTCGTGAAATAATGTTTTTATGCATGTACGCCCTTAGAAGAAACATTTCAGAATTAAATTGAAAAACTAAATCTAAGGCTTTTCCTTTCACAATTTTTTTGTGACCGCGAAAACTAATTAGATTAAATGTTTTTATTGTCTTCCATAGTATAATAATTACTCCATTCTATGTCACCCACGCACGTTCCCCGTTCCCATTTCCCCAGAAATGACCCTGTATACATACAAAAATGCAGCTTGTGCCCTTGTAAACTTTCGTACGTTTCGGCATGCAACCTATCTCACTTTTCTGTTTATAAATATGCAATGCATGATAAACTGCGGGTCCATTTTTCAAGCAGCGCGGTCGTGCGGTGCCTTTCCCTACTTTACGTCTCCATAAAAGAGGAAATATGGGGGGACGACGTGTTTATGGTAAGAATAGAAATGATTCTAATAATGTGCGACGGGAAAATTGTTTTGGATAATTTTGTAAGTGGTCTGCGTATTGTGTAAGTAGTTATCGAAGAATGTCTGCTTTATCTTTGTCTTCTTGTGTACAAAAATCTCGTTTCACAGTATTTGTTATTGAATTCCTTCGAAACAATTCAGAACTATCAAATGAACTATCAATGGTTCATTTGATAGTTCTGAAATAAGATCGAAGGCTAATTAATATGGAGAAAGAAAGTGTGCCGGGGCAGCTAGTCTAATAATATAAAAATCTCCTATGACAGTGTTCATTATAGAATCCCTCCGAAGGGCTCCATTGCTTCATTGAACGGCTGATTTTTTTGCGTAGGTCGCAAAATATGTCGTAGGCTAATTTGGCAAATTAAAGTTTGCCGGGTCAGCCGCTCGATTTTATTCTCTGCGATTTTATAACCTACCTTATCGGAAGTTACTTTCGTGTATGGACCTAAGTCAACCAAATTTGAGTTATCCTTGGGCAACCGATAGCTGTTAAAAGCAAATGATCTGTTTGTTAGTGTACTAGAAACAAGACGTTAGTATTTTAATTTTTTTTCCAGATTTATATTTTTAAATATTAGGCTTTGTAGGTCTTAGTTAAACTATTACATAGAAGGTAGTCGACCAAAATATACATTTTGTCATAACCTTAATATTTCATTGTTATTTTTTCAAATAAATTGTTTTTTTACGGTGGTTACACTTAAGTTTTAAGTATGGCGTCGTTAAATCTAGAATAGAATAGAATATTAGTATTATAGAATCTAGCTATCTACCTTAAGGCTGCGTCCCCAGTTGGCAAACAGTTTGCCGCCGACTGAGTTAGCGGCGTTAGTATGCACTCCCATAAAATATACTTTAACAGGAGTGTTCACAGTTTGCTAGCTTTGCGCTCAATCTACGCAATTTGCAGGGTTATGCGCGCCGACTATCCCAGTGGCGGCTGACTCACAGAAAAGCCTGATCCACTCGGTGGCGAAATAGTTATAATTCGCTTTGAGTATGCCGCTAAGTCGAATTTCAGTTAGCTACAAATTTGCGGCTCACTCAGTCGGCGGCGAACAGTTTGCCTACTGGGGACGCAGCCTTGTTGGTAGAAACATACACATTCTTGCAACGATATTCTCTATAATTATGCTCACATATACATTTGTCGGGTTTATTTCAATTTGGGTGAAACAAGACTGAAGTTACCTGGAGCAGCGATATCAGAGACTACTCTTGCTTGTTAGTGAAGGTGATAAAGTTTCGACTTAGTCCCGCTCTCTGAGCAATGTTCAATGGCGTAGCGGAAGATACCAAGTTACCTGAAATACGATCCGATATTAAATGCCCTTCGCTTCCTGTAATTAATTTATTGACTTAAAGCGTAATTCTTCAAGTGTATTTATCAAAGCGAAAACATTAGATACTCATTCGAGAACCACTCCAAATTAAAAAAGAAGACACTTATTACACGTTTCATTCTTTGAAATCGGCTTAAATTTAATTGTATTCCTTTTTTAAAAGAAAAAGAAAAGAAACCCAGGTTTCTTTGGATTGTTTGGATGGATGGATGTTTACATGTTTGTGACTTCTCTGTTTCTGGTTCCCACAACGCAGGGTATCCTACTGTGGGGGCAGGAGCAATGTATGTGCCTGTATGTAAATTTTATGTTATGTTTTATTAAAGCAGCGTGTTCCAATATTTATTAACAAGTTGAGCCGAAAACATACGAGTATCGATCGCCAAATATTACCGTACGCTGTAATCCTATAAGCGCGAAGCATCTGTTCTAATATATTTCATCTTTTTCTAAGCCGACAAAGAATCGGCTTCCTTGTATTCGCCGTCGAAGAAAACATTTTTTATTTATACAAAATTACTGTTTATTCAGGCCGGCTTATTTATTACCAATCGCGTCTTCTTGACACCATTGTATTTTTGGGATCTGATGGGGTTTTGTGATTTACTTATTGGAAATATTAACGAAGCAATCTTTCTTTAGATACCTCGATGTTATTTCATGTGGTTTTTAATCACAGCGTTGGAAATCAATACGGCGTAATCGAAAATGATTACAAAAGTAGGAAATAGAACGTCCAATTTTACGGGGAATTGTTAGATTGAATTTTGAAAACCGTGTAATTTAATAAAACGAAGTTTGATGCTCTCATTTTTATTTAATTCCTAAGAAAAGGTCCTGTAGTGTGATTGGTATACATAGATTGCTTCATTAAAATATGTGGCAGAGTAAATTAAATAAACTTTTTTAGAAATGTTTTGTGCAACGAAGTGTTTAGTTCTCAATAAAACATTTTGTTTTATGTTGCCTTTATAGATCCCAATACAGGACACAGAGCTTCTCTCTAAGAGAGATTATGGAGTTAATTACCACGCCTGCCCACCGCGTATTGGCAATTTAAGTACATAAGTAAGTAATTTAATGAAGTAATTATTTTTATTTCCAAAAAGACAATTCCAATTAACATTGCTTATAAATAGACAGATGAAAGTACTACAAAAATTTAAACATCTGTATCTTGGGGGCTTTATAGTGTGCGCAGTTTCTGTTTTATTTAGTTGTTGACCAATTTCAAAACGCAACAGCCCTTTTGGATGATATTTACAGTGAACATAATTTATTATTTGTAGACTAATATTACATGCAGTAACCAACTTATTTCAAGCGCTGAGGTCTGAAACATCTCGCATACACAAACATGTTTCATTATTAGCTTAATTCTGGATTTTATTACTTTTCCTTCACAACTAGCGCGTGGTGTCTCTACTATAACTCCAAAAACTTGGAAAACAAAGTCACTAGCCCTTGAAAAAATTCCAACTCACGTGCTCTCGAACGTAACGTCGACGTTCTACCGCTGCGCTACCATCGCGTAAATAATAAAAATAATTAATAAACGGGTAGATCATAGGTGACGGGGACTTGAGCGACCGAGGCAGCCAGTGCTGAGCTCTCTCTACCAGTATTAATGACTCTAGCTCCCCCTCTGTGCGACTGACAGCCGGCCTCAGAGGCTCCAGAGACTCATCTTTGTTTTTGCCTTCATGACTATTATTTTTATCTATACAGGGTGTTGAATTACAGTTTCGCCCGACTCTGGTGGTTATTTACATGATACGGAAGCAAAAAAATATTTAACAAAAATATTTTGTTTTAGTGAAAATTACCTGAAAATCATAACGTTACGTGCGTCGGCGCAAAACCCCCGCCGGACCCGTCAAGTGCAAGCGATAGAAGCTAAGCCATATAAATTTATGATTTTTAGGTGTTTTTCACTAAAAAAAAATTATATTTTTTTTTGCTTCAGTGTCATGTAAATAACCACCCCTGAGTCGGACAAAACTGTACAAATCAACATCCTGTATTGTATATGCAGCAAGTAACATTATCCCTATGAAGACTTAGAAATAGAGGTAAGATGTTCCGTTCTAAAGTTATCACTTACGGCATTAAAATGTGTGATACAGCTTGAGATTTTAAAGTTTTATGCAAAGCTATTGTAAGATTGAAATTATAGTAAATGATACTAGAACTCTTTATTGTGCCAAAAAATACTATGCAAAGAACCTTCTGTTGCATTGAGTACAGTTGAACGCGGCTCTAGATTTTTTTGTACTGACATAAAATTAAAATTTATTTAAAATTTTCAATTAAAATAAATTTAGGATAATACTACTTAGCTTGGAACGAAGTTGCGTAGCTAGATTAGCTACGAACTCTAACACTGGTGGAGTCAGGCATGCTACGAGAAGCTACGCCGGCGTAGCAACAATATTCTACGCCGTAGCACCTTGACAAGTAAAGTTGGACCGACTAAGTTTTGGCCAACCTTAGATCGTAACTCAACGTTGTAGACTGTGATTGTTAACCGGCTTATACTTTGTTAATACATGTTACTTGGGAACTATTGAACGGTGGTAGCGATGGTAATATATAATTGTTGGTCGAGTTACCGACACTTGCTATTGGGAAACCACTTGGGAAACCGCCTGCACTTGGGAAAGTGGTCACGTTTGCAAAAAAACATTTAAAATAAATTACTACAAAAATATTAAAGCAATAAAAACGTACCCCGTTTGCTTTATTTTGAGAGAGTAAGTAGCTAAAATGGATGAAACATTTCTGTTAGGAGTACGTTTTTTCCCAAAATATCATGTCTCATACTCTATCATAATATATCGCAGAGGTTAGCGATGATGATGATTCTTCGAGCTATATTAGTTCGAGTTCTTCTGTGGACTTCCCCATTATTTATTCGATTGACATTGAAAATACCACCATAGCTCTCTCCATTGCTCGTTAGGTGACCTAAATTAGATATTTAGAATATTTTGATTTAAATATTAAGATTAGAAGTTAAGTTCATGCCATGTAATGTATATAATTTTTCTTTGAAATAAACAGCTTAAATTTTAATTTTTTTTTTTAACCTTAAACCTTCTTATGAGGCCCATAGCCAGCGAACAGGTATCACATCCATAAGTCATCACTGGCAACACACATTCGCTATACACCTTTGTTTGAGTAGAAGGGCCGGTAAGATACGCCCCAGGCGGACATCATCATCATCATCATCATCGGCCTCTGCTTGTCCACTGCTGGAAATAGGCCTCTCTCATTGTACGCCACGGTCGAGGTCGGTCACGGGCACGGTCCTCGGCTGTTCCTCATCATCTCCATCATCGCGATCATCAATCAAGATCATCGCTCCACCGAGTCTGAGGACGTCCAACACTACGTTTACCGATTCGCGGTCTCCATTCAAGAACTCGTCTAACCCATCGGTTATCAGTTCTTCGGGTGAATAGGTAGGCCGACTGCCACTTCAGCATTCTAATTCGGTGGGCCATGTCGGTGACTTTGGTTCTTTGTCGAATCACCCCGTTTTAGGCGGACATACCTACTTCAACTAAATAGGGGATGCATCAATAAAGGGCTCGATAAAAAGTATCCGAGACCGGGGCGGGCGTGCATGCTCGTTGCATGCAGTATCGATAAAGCGAAAGTGATCTGTCAGGATCGTGGCAAGTGGTAGTCCTTGGTTTTCGCCTACCCCTATGGGGTACAGGCGTGAGTTTTTGTATGTATGTTTATCACCTTTCTTAAATAAAGTATTACCACACTTCTGTATAATGCCTTTAGCGTCTAGTCTTCGGGAATGACGAAAGCAGAGAACACTAAGAATCGGTTTTCCTCCAGTTTTCAAAAGCTGAGCTGTAATTCCGTCATCGGAATCCGTCCTTTGCCTTCTTGATAACATTGTAACTCTGAGTAAATAGTTCAAGTTAAACCAAGCAGGCAAAGTAAAAAATAAAGAATATTTATTTACTAGCAAAAAAAATTGCTAAGTTACTTACGGTATCTGCACTTCTTAGTGTTTAAGTCCTATAAAGTTCTTATAAAAGAGATTATTCATCCTCACATAACTGCAGCGGCTATAATAATAAGGACGAGATTGTAATGAAACTCAGAGGTGTATGGAAAGGTGGTGTTTAGTGACGCCATTGATGGAATATTACAGGTGATTGATATTCCGATCCATCACGTACGCGCCCAGGAGGCTTACGTTCCTATAATAGCCACGGGAGATACGCAGAAGGACTGTCAATCATAGTCAATCAATTTGTGTCATTTATTTGTTGTGTTTTTAGTTTTCTTTCTGTTGTTGTACATAATATTACTCGTCTGTTTATATTAATTTATATATTGCGTTGTCATGTGTCATTAGAGTTCTATTTTGTAATTTTGAGTCGGTATATGACACCTGTAGGCCACTGCAACATTTACTAATAATAAAACGTCTAATATATATAAAATTCTCGTATCAACGTGTTAGTGCGCATACTGCGCGGTTGTTATCTTTTCATACGTCTATCTGTTAAAAGAACGTTTGCCGCGTTAGCTAGTAATAATAATAAAAGTCAAAATTTCACATGGCAAGTCTTGTCTGACAAGTGTTTTGTTATTACGTGACTAGAATTACTTTTTCATGAAGTATATAATAAAATAAATAAGTTGACACAATCACTTGTAATTAACTTTTGTATTTTGTAGTTTTGTGCTAATAGGCAGTCGTTGAAAATATTTATATATCCAATGAGATCAATATTTTTGTTGTTTTTTTTTTGTTCCAGGATTAAATTTTGACAGACTGATGCCCGGTTCCTATAATATACGCCTACCGGCTACGATCCGTTTTCCATACAATTTATTGACGGTTCGTAGGAATTTCGTAGGAATTGTAACCGATCGTAAGCAAAAACGAAGCTATATATTGGAACCGGGCATGAGTAAAGACGTCCGCGAAAAACGAGAGTATACGCTTAATTATCGGGATCTTTCTCTCTGAGAGAAGTCCTGTGGGCTGCAGTGGGACGTACATAAGCGACATAAATAACATAACATTTACATAACATAACATTAACATTTTACATACACTCACACACTGCTTCTGACCCCACATTAGGATACCCTGTGTTGTGGGAACCAGAAACAGCGACGAATAAATAAATATATATATAAAAAAAGATTTGCCGCAGCGAATGTTGTTCGTATTTATTCCCCAATATTTGGAGGTAAAAGGGGCTCTGGTTACGAGTCGCTATATTGAGCTCGATATTGAGTCTCCTTAATGTCATTGCAAATAGAACAGACATCCCTATGCTGGATTTCAGTCCATGTAAAATAAAATGTGTTTATTAACCTACCTTAAAAACAATGTAGTATTACTAACACTATTAAACTGAAACGAATAGATAAACTTTTTTTCTCCGAGCTTTTGTTTCGAAAGGCGTAGATTAGTACCTTCCGAAACGGTTTGACCGGTATTGTTGAAATTTAATAAGTAGGTATATTCGGTAGGTTTGAGAACAGGTTGTTATCTTTCTCAAAAAAATATGGCGAAACCACGTTTGCCGAGTGAGCTAGTTATTGACCTGTTAAGTTCTGACCTTAAAAATAACAATAGAAAAACATTGTTATTTTAGAATAGAATAATTTTTATTTGGCACATAAAATTACAAAAAATATATAACCTTAACATAACTATTAACAATTATTATTACACACATATGTACCAAAAAGGTCTCCGCTTAGCTTTATGCCATGGTTGGGCCATGGCGCTGAGGTTTCAAGGTTTTAAGAGTTTAACATAAAATTTATGACACCTACACGAGCTGGTACTTCTATTAGGTACATTTTGCGGCTGGGTTGTGGTTGCGAGTAAGCTCACGGCAAGCAGATGGGCGCTGAGTAGCTCCTTACCTAGCTACACTCTGAATATTATCTACCTACTTAGGTGCGTTTACCCCGTCTTGGTAAGGCCCGTAAAAGGCATGATATTATACTTGATGCCTTGCTAATAAAGAATGATGAAGCCTTACCTGCTCTTTTAAAGAGAATGGAAAAGAGTATCAAGAGTGTTTACATTATTAACTTTAATCACGATACACTGACTTGAAATTTTGTCAGAAGAGTCCGACCAGGTTTCGCTCTGATTCGCAGAGCTTAATCGTGGTGAGCAGAGACGGGGCTCGCGTTGTCGGTTGCTAGTCTCTGACCGACTTTTCTGACAAAAGGTCAACTAAGTGTTTCGGGAATAAAGTTAATTATGTCTATTTTTTACGAAGGGTTTAGTTTAAAAGATTGTTACGAGTAAAATTTACACAATATAAACTTTAACAAAACCTGAGGAGAGACTATTTTTATTTTATTTATTACTAGCGAACCGCCCCGGCTTCGCACGGGTAGCAAAAACATTTCCGTGGAAAATTCCCGGGATAGTAATTTGGTTAAATTATTCAAGATTTCGTACTTTTCGAAAATCCAATATAACATAACATAAGATTGACAAGGTACATACATTAATACAATACAATATGTTACTCACGTAGAATGTAGCTTGCTATTGGTGAAAGGATTTTTAAAATCGGCCAAGTAGTTTTGGACCCTATTTATTACAAACACACAAAAATAAAAATAGAAATACATATTTTAAAAATATGTATTTCCCTTTATAATATTAAATATTAATTTTATATTTAGGTAGTTTTTAGTTTAATATTTTATATTTAGTTTAGAAATTATTGCAAATAATGTAGTTTAAATAGTATAGATAATGTCCAACATTACCTTTGACTTTGACTAATTCATTGCATAATAAAAAAATAAACTGTTAGCAAAGTTAGCTTAATTACAATTAAGCCGTTTGTGTTTGAGAAATGACTTCTATAACAATATTTATTGAAACGTAAAAAAAAAACGATTTGAAATTAAATAATTCTGAGTTAATGTAATATTTCATTGTAATTATTAATGTAATTAGTCAACAAAACTAACCACGATCACGGCTTTAATTAAAAAAAATAATGTTTACAGACATTACACAAACTTACATGACTCTATCGCTATTGTAGATAGCGATTATCGCTATTGTAGATAGCGATAGACTGTGTCAAGCAACAAGGTGTTCAATCTATCAAACCATAAGTTGACAAATTGGCTCAACTTTGAACAACGTTCAATCATCATTCGATTCTGATGTCGCCTGTACGCACAGGCTTTAATTGATAGGAGCGGTCCCCCGGCCGACCTTTGTTTAATGCTGGGCCGAGTAATTGTAGGGGACTCTCAGCGGCAGTCGGGCCGCTCGGAAAAGTTCACAACAGAAGGACGCAAAAAAAGGGAAAAAAACTACTGTAAAAGCGAATCAAAAACCTACCGGACAATAGTCTTTTGAAATCAACATGAGCGAAATAAATGTAGGTAGAACTTGTAGCCCAGAAAAGGTAAGCTTGCATTGATTGTGGCAGGGCACGTCGAGACATAGTTGCCTGGGTAGTAAGACGACGCTAGCACGAGCTTTAGAACCATCGCAAACAGGGCGACTTGTCGTCGCGACTCACCGACTCTGACGCCAAGTGTGCGGAGGTTCGAACAAAATATATGAAAATTGACGGCTGTCGCCTGTCGTCGCGTCTAGTCGCCGAACTGTCGCTGTCGCGTGTCGCCTAGTGTGCGCTAAGGCTTATATGTGAAAAGTCGGGAATTTCCACAACATTATTATTTACTTTATTCCGGATACACTTACTTGACCTTTGTCGGAAGAGTCCGAACAGGTTTCGCTCTGGTCCGCAGCGTGCGGTGCTCCCGCAATCAGAGACGAGCACACGCGAGCTCCGTCAGTCCCCATGATTAAGCTCTGCAAAGACCTTGGTCTAGATTATATTAAGGCGTTGTAGTATAGTGACAACTGCATGAACGCGGCGATTTCATTTCATTGCCGCTTTTAATCTAAGCGTGCATACGTACCAAACCTTCTAGGCGTCAGTGGTATAAAAACATGTCACGTGACCCGACCGACTATCTGTCATGGAACTATAACGCACTAGTAGAATTGAGGCCCTGCCCTTATATTACGTAACTTTCCACTGTATCGGGTTAAGGATTTAAACCACTTCAAAGTGCCGAGACATGTATGTGTTTGACAGTTCGGAGTAGGCAAAATCAGACATATCCATACAATAGAGGACTTACGTAATTGCACCCCTGGACAAAACGTCGAGTAAATGAATCCGGAATAAAGTTAATGTGTAGTGTTTGTGTGAAAGTTTTAGTTCACAACATTATTTTAAAAATCTGACATTTAAAAACCACCAAAGCCCTAACTGGTGCTATCATGCTACCCTATTGCGCTTTCCGTTGTAATTAGTTTGCCCCGGGTCGTTCCCGGGTCGCTCGCTAATGTGGAGAGATTTGATGGTCACTCCGAGATAGACCGCGTCGATAGGGTTAATTTATAGCTGTATTCTTCACGAAGGGTTGTCGAGGAAATATTAAAAAAAGTTATGGCTGGGAAAGAGCGGAAGTTTATGGATTGGTTCGGCCATAACTAAGTTCAGTCGTGATTTATGTTTCGTGGGAAATGGGCCTCGATTCACGCATCGAACACACACTAAAGGTCATAGCCCACTTACACGACTCTGCTCCCACCCGGCAAAAATAATATCTTTCAAATATGGGCTTTAAATATTGCTCTTTAGATATATTTTACATTGGCTTCAATGACAGCAGACAGCTCGCTGTCATTTATTGTTAATTTTACGCAAAACCAACCAATAAATTAGCTGTCAGCTGCTGCTGTCATTGATGCCAATGTAAAATATATCTAAACAGCAATATTTAAAGCCCATATTTGAATGATATTATTTTTGCCGGGTGGTAGCAGAGTCGTGTAAGTGGGCTATGACCTTTATACGGCTAGTTGGTTTTGCGTGAAATTAACAATAAATGAATGATTAATGCCCGTCGCAATTAATTCAATCGCATTATGATAATGAAATTAAACTATGCGCGTTAAATGGAATCACATTCGATAGGCCATCGTGGTTGAATGAATTAAATACTCTTTGTTAAATTTTAACGAACGATTGTATAAACGAATATTCAATTATTTGAGACTAATTTGCCATGATTGCTGCATTCAGGCTTGCTTTTGTTGACCTGTTGATCATAACAAAATTTAAGTTTTCAAGAAGACGAAGAAGAAGAAGAAGATCTGTATAGAACAGATCGATCTTGAGGTAGAAAATAAATTTTTATCGGTCTAGGGAGTAAGGATTTTTATAGAATACCTACCAGAAATGCTGCGTGAACCCTCTAATTCAGATGTTAAAAGCCTAAATTCTGAACATAAAATGGGTGATCCTGAACTTTGTTGAGGGTGGTTCCGGTCACAGGATCCTTTTTAAATCACTCGTATAAAAACCACCCCAGGGGCCAAATTACTCACGGGAACACGCGTTTTATATAATAATTTACAATCGGGATATAAGCCTCCCGCATTAAATTAAGCTTGATGGACAGGTGGACAAATACACCGTCAAATCCCGTCAAAGCGTTTCACTTTACAAGACACGTTTGTACGCAGAGGGATTTTAGGGAGTCGATACGCTAAGAGGTCGCCAGAAATGTCCAATTTATTCTTGAGCCGCGCTTGTGCACGCTGTTAGTGGATAAAACGTTAGCGTTATTATGCAGTGCGTCCCGAAAGATACAACAACTACTTTAAAAGAACAGTTTGGGTATCAGAAATTAGACATCAAAAATATATTTGAACGTAGAGAATTTACCTTCTGTTTGCTGAATACTGTTATTGCATATTGTTAGCCGCTGCTTCCGGGCCGTATTTGTAGTGAAAAAAAAGGTAGCAAGGAAAAAAAACGTAACAGTGAACATTCTCAGTTTTTTTTTTTCAACGTGATCATATGATAACCTTTCATGATTTCCACCAATAATTTTAAATGCCAACACGATATAAGTTATTTTTCTTATCTGATAATCTTGTTTTGCGTCGTTGTTCAAAAGTTTACAAATCACAGCTTTGCTGACGCTCTGGCAAGAGTGGATAGCTTACGACTCCATAACATAACATAACATTTACATACAGGCACATACATTGCTTCTGGCCCCCCCACTAGGATATCCTGTGTAAAATGTAAACCAGAAACAGTGACGTCACAAACATGTAAACTTAAGACTAGCACACCCGTCTTAAGAAGATCATAAAATGTAATAAAGTGTATTTCTCCTTCCTCTTCTTCTTACATGAGATGTATATTCTACTACTATTAATTAATATTACATTAATTGAAAACCGCGTAGGTGGAGCAAGCCCACGCCTGCGCCTTATCTCCTTATACCCTGTTCTATGAGTCGAACCAAATACTCGCATCTAATAGGCAATGAGCGTGGTTAGATAAGCTATACAATAAGAGAAAACGGTCTCCTTCATAAGGTAGGGCAGTCGCTATTGAAGGTCGCACAAGTTAACCTATGGGCGCACATGGACGATTTTCTTTGGGAGCTCATTTTGTGTGATAGAGTATAGTAGAGAGGCAAAAAAAAAGAGAAGAGAAGAGAGAATTTAATATAGAGTTGTGTTGAAATTTAAGGCGCCGTGACGGACGAATTCTCGGCGATATTTTTTCCCAAATTAAATCCTTTTATTTCAGATTATCACTTTCTACTTCATACTGACAGAGGAAAAAATAGTCTGTGTTCAGTTCATACTAATTTAACCTACAACTTCTTTTTGGAATAAGTTAACAAGTCACTTATTCCAAAGTTTCCAAGTTGGGAATAAGTTTGTTATAAAAAAAAAGTTAACTTAACTTAATTTTTGTCAACAATTTATAATCGATGCGGATGATTGCAATACTAATATCTATTGTAACCTACCCCTGGTTGGCCAATCTATCTAAAGTATGCCAAAGCAGTCTTCTGCTCGTCTTTATTCAGAAAACGAGTGTCCCAAGCACCCTTGTCGCGAGGTCGGTCCACACACGAGAGTTGTGCACACAACACGCTACTTAAGCGGGTGGCTAATGGAAATTATTCAAATATGGGCGGCTCCCATTTAGCGGCCGAGGCAGAGTGTATTGGCAGATTGGAAGCCCGGCGGCCTGCGGCAACGGTCCATATGGACCGGGTCCGGCTAAATTAAAAGTAGAGTGAAATGAAGGCACCGTCCGGCGTCGCTGCCGGCTATACCAGGACGAGCCATACGTTGCTGAATATTTCGTTTACTTTTTTTATCGACAGCCAAGGCTTTAAATTGTTAGTGCATCAGGTACGGATATCTAGCTCAAGTTCGAGATCTTGGGTAACAGGATTAGTTTATCTTATCTTTCATAATTAACACGTAACCAATTAAATTCTCTTAAATAAAATTTTAAGTTGTAAAGGTACTTTGGTATAATATTACATATTAATGTACAAACACGACCTCTAAATAAACTCGCTTACCATACCTTTTGGGATGAGGCGCTGTTTACTGTAATACAGGCAATAAGCCTAGCTCAGCAGCAGATGCTGTATGTTTTTGTGCTATTGAACGTATCAGTCCTATGTAACTTAGACATATTTTGTACTCTTTCGGTCAATAAATATATTCTTATTCTTCTATTCTTACCTATTTGAATACAAATAAACAAATGGTATGGCAAGCTTAACAGCTTGCATAAACAGTTTTAATAATTTGAATAAAATAAAAATAAAATAAATAAATAAACTCACGCCCGCAATCCCCGAGGGGGTAGGCAGAGGCAGCAATCACTAGAACTGGGCCCACGTTTTGCCGAGTAATTTGAATGTTGAATATAAATTCGTATCTAAACCAGACATTTTGTAACCGACTAAATCTATCGGTGAGGAATGTTAAGGTGTTAACAAAATGTATTGGCTGAGTAATTAATTCCTTTTAAGTAATTTTTGTTAATTCTGATTTTCCTCCTTAATAAAATAAAATTCTAAAAATTAAATATCTGAATGTTTTACCTCCTCGCTATCCGTATTAAACTGGATAGCTTCTCTTAAGTCTAGTACAAAAAAAATCAACATATCAAGACTATAATCGGGGTTATAAACTTAGGGATACCATACCTTTTTTTTAAATCTACCATATCTAGGCCATTGTAAAGTTCGCTTTGCCAGGCTGTAATACAATATTAGAGCTGGTCTATTGTCTACGTCTCTATTTCGATATATTCCAATGAGTGTTTACTAGAATGTGAAGCCAGCATTCTGCCTCTGCGCTTCCAGCGCTAATTAGAATTTCGTAAAAGACAAATTTCCTGGTATCCTAACAGCTCAAAGCGTTTCTTTAATCAAAACTCTCTTATACATAATTTTATTTGAATGTTCACTAAGCGTTCCATTTTTTTGTTGCCCAAGAAAGAAAAAAAAAAAACTAATGAAATGTGAGAAAATGATTTTCTTGGTAGTCCTTTGGTACTTTTTAAGAAAAAAATAAAACGTTGCTCGAAACACCTCTGAAAAAACGATTTTCGTTAGTCTCCCGTGTCAGTTTATAATTACTAAGCAAACTTTGAATACGCTTCAAAGGCGACACCTCCTAATGGGAGGCTGAGAGGCTGAGGTTCCTAATTATCCCCATCTACATAGGATCCATCGCAAGGAAGCAGATAGGGATAGGAAGTGATAAGTGAACGGTTGAAATGGGACACATTCATACTTCGGGTTAGAAGGGACTAACCGCACGTGATTATAATTATTATTATAGTTTCTCTCTAATTACAGTGAAACTGGGTTGATTTAGAATTCTCAGATGATTTAGGGCACGCTTTAATTGTAAATCGACGACCTCTGTGGCGCAGCGGTTAGCGCATCTATCATGCGAGAGGTCCCGGGTTCGAATCCCGGCTGGGGACAAAAAAAAGAAACCCAGGTCTTGGATGTTTACATGTTTGTGACGTCGCTGTTTCTGGTACCCACGACACAGGGTATCCTAGTGTGGGGCCAGAAGCAATGTATGTGCCTGTATGTAAATGTTATGTTAAATCGAAAACTTTCAGTTTCATAATTATTATGATAATACTTAGCGGCGAGCGCAGCGTAGAACGGCCAGCCACAAGATGGATAGACGATCTCATCCAAGTGGTAGGCAGACGCTGGATGCAAGCCGTTTCCAACCGGTCTTTTTGGAAATCCATAGAGCTATGTCCAGCAGTGGACTTCTTTTGGCTGAATGATGATAATGATGATATGATGATGATAATACAATACATTCTACATACCCAAGAAATATAGGCAGAGGCCAGGTATTGCCACCTGCCACGATCCTGACAAATCACTTTCGCTTCATCGACATTTTAACGATATGTGTTGACTACGGTGGGTTGAGGTTGGAGTCCGGTTATAAATGAGAAGACCAGTTGTGCGTTGCATGGAAGACAGAATAGAATGAATGTTGAATTTTTTTTTTTTTTTTAGCCCTATAAAGGGCACCCTCCGGAGGACACGGGGGAGGGAGGTGGTGAATGCTCATGCATAACAGCACGGGCCCGGCCGTGCTGCCAATGTGGGACTCGCAGAGTGCGCCTACCCACTAAACACCACCTTGGTGCTGGTTTAGTCCTAAGGACCCCTAAACCTACATCATGAGCGACCCCCCTCGAGGCCGAGGAGGGCGCACAGCGGAGCTCACTAGAGCTACCGCTTAGGGGGATTCGTCACATAGTGACAAAAGGAAAAATTAAGTGAGAGTAGTGTCCCCGTGGACACTGTTGGGAGCGGGGGCTACATCTGACTGGGCCTGGGCCTCCAGGAGGAAGTCGAGGCCGGATGAGAGCTTATCGGGTGGGTCGACTAGAACGTTCCTGGGCCTGCGCACCAGGTAACGAGGGTTAGTGGCAGTGCCGCCGCCTCGTCGGCCGTCGGCTCTGTCATTCCTGACAAGAGAGTACTTGGGAATTCTGAGACCCCGCATGTTGGGTTTTAGGAAGGTTTCCTGTACTAAAAGAAGATCTACTTCGTTACCTTTAACGAATTCCCTAAGCTCATGTATATTAGTGCGGAGACCGCGTGTGTTGTACGAAACAAGCGAGACGCCCCTAGGTTTGAGTCGTCCCGGAGAACGAGAGCGGTCAAAGTGACCGGGGGATTTGGCATAGCTTAGCTAAATTAAAATTAAATTTAACTTAACTAAGCTAAGCTACTTAGCATATGGCTGTGATCAGCCAGAGCCAGCAGACGTTCCGTCGGGGTAGATGCGACTCGTAGTTTGTGCGCTAGAATCGCAATCTCCTCGAGATCTATATTTGCTATCGCGGCGCCGATCAACCTGAGGTCGGCCGCGGCCTGGTCCTGGGAGTGGGATTTGGACGGGGCGGGACGCGAGGTGTGGGGCCGCGACTGGGTAGGCGCTACAGGCGCGGCTGTAGGTGGAGGGCTAGGTCTGTGGGCCCATGCGGAGGTCGGTGGGGGGGTGGGTTTGGCACTAGGGCGGCCTAGAGCGGGGAAAGCTGCTGAGTCCAGTGCCGGCACTGGTTTTGGCCTTGGTGCCTTAGGGGCCTTGGGAGCCTTAGGGGCCTTGGGAGCCTTAGGGGCGGGGGCGCGGGGGGCACGCGGGCACCCTCGATAGTTAGCCACATGGCCGGTCTGCTTGCACAGCACGCAAGCCGGAGGTCCCTCCGACTCGCGCGTGCGTTTGCACTCCCCAGTGGCGTGAGGCTCTAGGCACTTCACGCACCTGGGGGGCGCAGAGCAGTTTGCCGCCGCGTGGCCATATAATTGGCAGCGGTGGCATTGGCCGGGGTGCCCCCGTCTGTGAGGATTTTCGACCTTAATGTTCGAAAGTCCACAGACGGTGGGTACTCCCGCGAAAATAGAACGGGCTGCGGGGGTGTTCGACAGAATTACTGTCGCTAGTGGGAAGGACTTCCCGCGGCTGCTGTGTACGGCGTACACAGCCTCCACGGGATGCCCTTGGGAGATGACGTCTTCCTTGATCAACTCCACGGGGAGTTCAACGGGAACGCCTCGGAGGATGGCACGAACCTTGCGCTCCTCGGGAAGCGCATAGGTGTGATATGGGATGTTGAAATTTATTTACAAGCGATATTTATACGAACTTAAAAACTAGATAACCAATCAAATACAATTAAAATAATATACACCAATAGGAAGATCAGAATAATAAGCCAATCACAGAAGAGAATAGTACGCAGGCGCGCGCGGGGGAAGATGCGGACGCAGTGTGCAGGGGGCACATAAATATAAGCTGGTGCGCCGCGTGAGTTTGCTCCAGTCGCGAATTCATATCGCGAACGGCTGACGTACTGGTGCAGTACTTGGTAGCTACAGGGCTCCCTCTCAAGCGAAGCGTACCGGCAGTTTGACGACTAGTCCGCTTCTGGTCTGCCGGGATGAGTCAGATTTCTTCAGGATGCTAGTAGGGGAAAGAAGCGTAGCGTCTTCTGTAGCGACTGTGTAGGCGGGCTTTAGACGGTCGATGGAGATAGTCGACTGTCGTCCGGCAGTTGTACGATGAAAGTATTTTCGTTCCTCTTCACCACACGGAATGGTCCATCATATGGTGGGTGAAGTGGCTTCTTAACAGCGTCAACACGTACGAAGACTTGTTCGCAAGTTCGTAAGTCTGGGTGCACAAAGGTTGCTCGTAAGTTAGAGTGCGGGTGAGCTGGTACAGGCTTGAGTTCTTGTATAGTGTTGCGTAATCGTTCAACTTAGTTGTAGTCCATTGTGTCGTCGGCGGTTGATGACACAAAAAAATCTCCGGGCAGTCGTAGGCTGCGTCCGTAGGTAAGTTGGGCGGCACTCACGCCAGTGTCGGTACGGGCAGCGGCACGAAGTCCCAGTAAGATGGTAGGTAGCTCTTCGATCCACTGCGATGAAGTTTGTAGACGTGCTTTCAGTGCGTTTTTCATAGAGCGATGCCATCTCTCGACCAACCCATTGCTTTGTGGGTGGTAGGCTGTGGTACGAATCTTCTTAGCGCCTGTTAGTTTCGTTAGAGCAATGAATAGACGGCTTTCGAATTGCCTCCCTTGGTCGGTTGTGATTTGCGCAGGACAACCATAGCGAGATATCCAATTCTCGTAGACACATCTAGCTATGATCTCGGCAGTGATTTCTTCGACTGGAATTGCCTCGGGCCATCTCGTCGTGCGATCTACCATAGTGACGAGGCAGCGGTGTCCGTGCGGAGAGGGGGGGAGTGGACCAACTATGTCAATGTGAGTGTGCGTGAAGCGGTCAGCTGTCGGCGGGAACGACGATATTGCACTTGTAGTATGTCGCTGAATCTTCGCTCGTTGGCATGGGATACATGTTTTTGCCCATTTCCCAATGTCCGCTTGCATCGATGGCCAGAAGAATCTTTCTTGTAGAAGCATGCGTGTGGCTCGAACTCCAGGGTGACTGAGATCGTGTACGACTTTGTAAGCAGCGTAACGGTAGTCAGTAGGCATATACGGTCGTATATTCGGTGTTGAGCATTCGCAGAGGATTTTCTTGTTTCGTGCTTGAGGCAAGTGCAGTTTCTTGAATTGCAAGTTTTGTTGTTGCATGAGCTTAGGGATATCGCTGTCTCTCTCCTGCGCTTCGGCGAGTTGCTCGTAGTCGATGGGAGAGGGCGTGGCGATCGCGTCAATGCGTGATAAAGCGTCGGCCACGACGTTATCAGCGCCACTGATATGGCGAATGTCTGTTGAAAATAGGCGGTGGGATTTATCTTGTACGCCGGAGTCCGCCGCAGCCAGCGTAGGTTCTAGTTTTCCGACGTCTTGGCACTATAATCGCAGGGAGTAGTGCAGCGTCGCGCGTCGGCACCAAACTTGCGGTCATAGTAGCAATACGGCGAAAGAGACGGAGATCGGTTGCGAGAGCGAGACGGCGTGCCATTCCTTGGGAATCGGTGGGGACGGCGGTTGTCGCGTTTGTATGGAGAGCGTGCGCGTTGATAATGCGGTGATTTTAACTCGGCGACTTCAAGTGATAGTTTTCTTATTTCTTCGATAAGGTACTGCGTCGTATCGGGCGGTGGCGGTAGCTGAAGCGATGGCGTAGTTGGCTTAGTGGTGGTGGAGAGAGCAGCAACTTCTGTGTGTTGTTCCATCATCTTGTCAGCGAGGAGAGCAAGGTCGTCGAGAGCGGTCGTCTTACTGATGCTGTCGCTGACGAGAAGAACTGATCGGACGTGCGGTGGTAGATGATTCATCCACATCATTCGCAGTGTAGAGTCAGGAACTTTGTTTTGGGCTAGGCCGCGCATGCGCCGTAGTAGTTGACTGGGTCGTTGACCTCCGAGCTCGATTTCTTGTAGCAGTTTTTGTAGTTGCCGGTCTTCGCTATCTTCATATACGGAGATAATAATATAATAATTTATTTCTTATTTCAGACACAATGTATCCATATTTATAATGTTATATTAGTAAAAGGAAGAACTTAAGACTATGTTAGTAACTTAGCTATATACTATAGTAACGCTTACGCTAACCCTTATTATTTACACTGACATTTACATTTATTTATTTCGTTCCATGTGCACACCCACCCAGTGTCGCATAAAAGGGCCATCCGGCTTATCTGCAAATACCCGGATCAGCGCGTTGGTAGTGCTCTGTAGTCGCGTTCTGGTCGATGCGATACGCTTACGCAAGATCGCATAGAAATCGTCAACGTGAGCTTCGACAAACATTAACGACGCGCTGCAATGCCTAGGCTTTCTCAACAGAGCCCTCAGTGCATTGTTGTACTGCACACGCAGAGCGCTGTAGGCCCTCCGCGTGTAGCCCACCCATAGGCTGCACGTGTAGAAAGATTGGCAGTATGCTTTGAATAAGGTAAGCTTTACCTGCGTAGTACATCGTGCAAACCAGCGCGCCA
The DNA here is from genome assembly GCA_947310845.1 of Yponomeuta plumbellus. Lineage (NCBI taxonomy): Eukaryota > Metazoa > Arthropoda > Insecta > Lepidoptera > Yponomeutidae > Yponomeuta > Yponomeuta plumbellus. Next base: position 5,907,958 of record OX371211.1, on the reverse strand, counting down.
GCATGTTGCAGCGGACCGCCAGCGCCCTGCGTTCTCTCTCCATATCTTCGTCGTCATTAAGACACTCTGTTACCACGTGACCTAGGTATTTAAATTCATTAACTCTGCGCAAAGGTGTTCCGTTGAGTTTGATATGCGGCACCGTAGTAGGTAATTTATTCTTTGCCTTAATAACCATTGGTCAAGAGAAAACCGGATATTGGCCATAGACTATAAAAACACGGCAGAAATCGAAGTCAAATCCAGTCTCTCGCTTAGCGTACACCCGTGTGTACGCTAAACAGTTGGGGCACAAAAAGTTAACGTACACACGGGTGTACGCTAAGCGCTTAAGGGGTTAAAGATCATAATTTCACTTTTCTTAGAATTATACCTAAGTCCATGGCTTTCAGAGTACCTTTCACACTCGCAGATTAGTTTCCGTAGACCACTGACCGACGGGCTCAGCAACACCATGTCGTCCGCATAGCTGATGTTGTTCATTGCCACTCCGTCTACGGAGCAATCGACTTTGGTAGCGCTAAGCCCCCCGATCAGTTGGTTAATAAAAAGATTAAACAACTTTGGTGATGTTAATCCTCCCTGTCTAACGCCACATTTCAATTTATATTGAAACTGTATGAATCCTACCATCGTACTACATTTATTTGATTCCTATACCAATATTTAAGTAGACCAATATACTCGCTTTGTAGACTTGTTTCCTTAGACAGCTTTTCCCACAATATGTCGTATGATACCAAATCAAAAGCTTTCGAAAGATCTAAAAAACACGCATATACAGGTGTCTTCCTATCAGTATAATACCTAACAGTCTGCTTGAGGCACATTATAGCATTTTCTGTGGACAATCCAGCTCTAAACCCAAACTGCGCGTCATGTAAATCAAGATGACTATCCAATTGTGTTTCAAGCAGACTGTCAAGCACCTTCGCAGTCATTGTGGCTAAGGATATTGGCCTGTAATTAGTTCCGTCCGCTACATCTCCAGTTTTGTTTTTAATTACTGGCATAACAACAGTTTTCATGAGAGATTCTGGCAAGAAGGAGTGGCCCACACAAAGATTAAACAGCATTAAAAGTACCCTGGGTAGGTGCACACCTGCATAATTGAAGTGTTCAACGCTCAATCCATCGTGACCAGGTGATTTACCATGCTTCATACTATTTATTGCCCGCTTAATGTCAATGGCCTGAAAGCGCATAAAGGGATCACCGCATCGTGGCTCACGATGTTGAGTGTCTTTCACCTTATTATTAATGCTTACAGGTTCTATTTTAAAAAGGCCCTTGAACATATTGGCAATATTTTCGTTCCCTTTTACACCTGCCACTTCCACGGGGAGATTTGCCGTAGGATTTATCTTCTTAGTCTGTTTCCAAAAATTACAAAAGTCTTTAGCATTATGATTAGTAGCTAATATATCCATTTTTATCTGTTCCTCATTATTTTGGCACCATTTTAGCTTACTTTTAAAGATCTTCCTTGTCTCACACATTTTGACATATAGAGGACCATTTGTGGGCTTTCCGTGATTAGCCCATAGTAGATAACTAAGTCGAGCCTCCCCGTGGGCCCCCTTGACATATTTATTCCAGCCCGTTACGTACCGCTTTTTCCTATTTTTTGAATTTTCAACCTTATTAATACTGTGACTAGATAAAGCAGCCTCTTGTAATATTGAAATAATAGTATTATATAATGTGTTTATAATAATTTTATGTTCATGCCTATCACAAATTGTATCGCAACACAATCTAAGCTCATCGGGAAAATCAATATCACGCAACCCCCTGTGGCATAGTTCCGCATATTTATTTATTTGTTCAGCGTCTCTGGTTCCCCATATGACGGGATTTAGTAAAATATTTTGTGTGCCAAATGTTTGCGGGAGCACTTTAAAATTACAATTCACTTCTAAGGGCAAATGGTCAGACCAAGACACATCGCGCAGTACATTCACTTTTTCAACTGTACATTTTGCGGCTGCCGTCACCAAGCAATGGTCGAGCCACCGTGTACAGCCATGAGCGTCGCTAATAAACGTATATATATCCGGCGCACTGTCCAACAAGTCAAGGTCCGCACAGAAGCATTGTTGTTCCCAACAGAACTTTACCATCTCATTACAAAATAACTCACCTGGATGAGCGTTGAAGTCTCCAAGAATAAACACATTTTCGACGTTATTTTCTAACACAATAGCATTGATTTCTGATAAGCAATCAGTGAATTCCATGAGATTTTCCAGTACATCTGTAGGCATATACACCGTAAAGAACATGAATGATCTATGCAGCACTAAACACTTTATTGCACACAGTCTTACACTTTTACATTTTATTGTCGATACAGAGTCAAACACGGTTTTTCGCCATAAAAGTGCGACAAACCGTCGCACTTTTATGGCGAGTGTGTGTTTTGCGTGGGGTATTGCGTGGACGGCCCGTAAGGCCGTCCACGCAATACTCCGCCGCTTGTGTCGACCGCCGATTTGCCGGTAGCCGCAAACTCTGGATGAATACCCCCAAGATAGGATATATCGTGTGGTAGCAGCCAGGTTTCTTGAAGTGCTACAAAGTCAGCTGTTCTACATAATTCTCTCACGCTGTCGACTGCTCTTTTAACAGACTTGCAGTTAAAGCTTACAAGCTTACATCTTTTTTCTTGTTTACTACTCATGTTGGGGTGTAGGTGTGATGCGCCGTGTCTCCATTACTCGTTCTTGTTTAAAGATAATATATCGCCTAAAGAAAATACCATCAGGCCATAATGAAGCATCATCAAATAGTGGTAGTTTCTGCCTAGGAATATAAAACTTGTAAGAGTCGTATTCTTTAGCCGTCTTCATACGAATTTTTTCAGGCACTACAACTATTTGAGTTTTATTCAAAATATAGTCCGCTGTATCTTTTGGTGTGGTTTCATTTGAGACGTTATAAATAAATAACGGTATTTTTACATCAGCAGCCTTAAATTTCGAATTGGTATCGACAATGGCTTTACCCTTCTTTCCTTGAAAGCGCGCTTTTTTACGCTTCTTAACTTCAATCCATTCTTCTTCATCATTGGTACATACGGGCCTTTCATAGTGTTTGATAATCTTATCACCCTTGGCCTGCTCATAGCACTTGGCTGTGTGTGATTCAGCTGATTTCGTGTTCGAGTTCGTGTTCGTTTCGTGTTTCGAGTTCGCAGATAAGCCGATCCTTCATAGCCTTGTATGGGTCTTCTGATGGGGTCGTAAGGAGATCGCCGATTTGTTCTACGTCTTGCCAGTGTAGCTGCGCGATGAGAAGCTGAGCCAGTTGGTGGCGGCTTTTCTTCAGTCCAGCAGTGGCAAACTCGAAGCTGTGGGACCATAGTCGAACGTTGTCGCGCCAGAATGCAGGGATAAAGTTTGCGTAGCCAATGCCTTGGACTTCTTGAGCTGTGCTTGATGCTGGTAAGGATGATGGACCAGGCGGTTGTGTTGAAAGTTGTTGCGTGTTGCTCGCGGGATCTTGATTCTGCATCTTGTACGGAGCAGGGTCACCAGTTTAAAGATATGTGTTGACTACGGTGGGTTGAGGTTCGAGTCCGGTTATAAATGAGAAGACCAGTTGTGCGTTGCATGGAAGACAGAATAGAATGAATGTTGAAATTTATTTACAAGCGATATTTATACGAACTTAAAAACTAGACAACCAATCAAATACAATTAAAATAATATACACCAATACGAAGAATAATAAGCCAATCACAGAAGAGAATAGTACGCGGGCGCGCGCGGGGGAAGATGCGGGACGCAGTGTGCAGGGGGCACATAAATATAAGCTGGTGCGACGCGTGAGTTTGCTCCAGTCGCGAATTCATATCGCGAACAGCTGACGTACTGGTGCAGTATTTGGTAGCTACAACATTTATAGTAATTGCATGCACGCACGCCGGTTTCAGGTACTTTTTATCTTGCTCCTTGCTAATACCTCCCCTATTAGGTGGACACACCTGGGGCGTCCCTTACCGGCCATTCTACATTAAATTCTGAGAAAATATTGTAATGAAACATGAGCGTCTGAGGTGTTCATACCTCAGCTCTGGAAATTGCCAATCTGCGGTAGGCACGCGTGGTAATTAAGCCCATACTCTCTCTCTCTCTCTCTTTCACTCTCTCTCTCTGAGAGAAGGCCTGTGGCCTGCAATGGAATGCAAAAATTTCGTATTGTTAATAAAAAAGACAGCGCCGGTCGCTATTTTGAAAAAATACTTACCACCGTAGATATTGACGTAGTGTTTTATCATCTGTTCCAGTATTTTCTGTAAGCCTAGGCGCACACTAGCGACACGCGACAGCGACAGCTCGGCGACTAGACAGGCGACGGGCCACAATTTTCATATATTTTGTTCGAAGCTCCGCACACTTGGCGTCAAAGTCGCGGAGTCGCGACGACAAGCTAAGAGACATCGCAAACAGGGCGACAGTCGCCGCGACTAGACGCGGGAACCAGTCGCCCTGTTTTCGCCGGTTGCAAACGACTGTCGCGGCGAGAATTCGTCCTGTTTGCGATGGCTCTAAGTCTCCCATCTGTAATCTCTTTTAGGATTCTAAGGCACTACTCGCCTTCGTCTGTTTTTCGAATTCAATCCGGCCGGGCAAGTGGTTGTTTGGAGAGCAGCCAGCACTAGAGAGACGGCTAGTTTTGCAAGTTTTGCGTCTCTTATCTCAGAGGCTATGCGGGCGCGACCACCGACCAGTCCTCGTATTTGCCAAGCTGTTTTGAAATGCCGAGCGAATTAGCTAAACAGTGTTAGGGATGGGCAAATTAAAAAAAATATATCGATGTTTAATTGTCGAAGCCTCTGTAAATCATTATCCTACATAGAATAAAGTGTTCAACAATGTTTTTTATTTTATTACACGACTGCGCCAGATAAATTGTTATTTTTTTAACAAATAAATTTTTTAACATTATAGATTAAACAGTGCTATTGCAAGCGTCGTGAAACACATAAAAACCTTAAAATATAAAACATTGTTGTGTGGAAGTTATAAGTTGCTAGACGAGAACCCAGATTCACTCGGGTCATCATTTCGTATGTATCAATATTTCACCAACTAGATAAACAAAAATATCTTAAATCTTATTTACACAAATAATTATCACGTCTCTGTCTCAAAATCAACGACCGTAGAAGTCACAATGGATAACAAAATACAAATCAACGCGTGATGGATGATATGACATCAACGTGATATTGAGGACATTGACATGTTACTTACCAACACCATTATAATAGCAATTATTGTTCGGCCGCTGGGAGTATACGATCCTGACACCTATCGGTTTCATATGACTAGTGATGGGAGAAAATCAACGTTATCATTCCTTACGTTATTCTTAACTAGCTTTTGCTACTGACTCACGATTAGGTAGTTTTGTTTTTTAGACGACCTTCACTCAGTCATCTCTTGTGCCATTTTCGCAGGCATTTTAGAAGGGTCATCATCTTTTTTGTGCCGAATGGCGGTGAAGTGTTGTGGCAAGCTGTGCGACGTTTTTTTTGAGCCCAGATCAGCTCAATCGCTTTGTACGGCAGTGGTACGGAGAGATTCTGAGAACGCGATGATCATTTTCTAAAGCCTGTTCATCAACTTCGTATCGTTAAAGGGACCGTTATTATTTTCGTTATTTTTGGTACGTCACTACAAAAAAAAATACGGTTGACATAACCTTGTGACAGCGTAGTAAGGATTTTACGCACGAACATTAAATATTGATTTCTTCTTTTAACATTTAAATCACGGTGCAAAATATAACATTGATTGTAAGTTTACACAATGATATAGTTTCAATGAGAATTATTTGCTAGTAGGATAAATAGGACATAAAAATATTTTAATCGAAAATTTAACGCCTGGTTACGTCGTCCGTTCTAACATGACCTGTCAGGATAGTATTCTCCCAGCGGCCGGACGGTAATTAATTCATTTTTATATTGAAAATACTCGATCATCCGAATTTTCCGACTATAAGTTTTCGACTGAGATCAACAAATTTTTATGCTCTTTAATTTGATGTGCATTTCATTCGAGTCTACCGTAGACCGGTATGAAATTATTAATTCAATTCAATTCAAATATTTATTCATAGTCCAAACACAGTGTTTGCTTTATGAAATTCAAGGTTTTAGTTTCACAATTAATAGATTACATGGAGAAGAAACTAATAAAGAAACTCCACATTTATTTTTTTCAAAACAGTTTTAGCTTAATTAACAAACTTGTTAACATAGATATTTAGGAAATTGAAACCAAAGATTCAAAGGTTACAAAAAATTTTGTAAGTGACACGCTTCCTAATTTGTTTTAAGGGTTTAGAAATAATCGATGCAAAAGCTATCGATGTTTTTATCGAGTCTTGGTCTCTTGACGTCACAAGGGTATGTGTGGAAATAGTATGCTCAGAGTAATGGAGTATGGGTGCAAATAGTCTGAAGAGTTCACTGAACTTACTGTTTAAGCTCCGGTCATATTGCGTAGTACGAACGACATCACACCAACTTGCAAGCACTTTACTCCTCACCGTTGACCATCTAAACTCTTTGAAGTTTACTTTACACCTGGACTAGATGGCAAGTAATAAAATAAGTCCGGAGCAGGCAGTCGGTAACCCAACGTCATACGTTACCAAAAAGAGACAAATTTGGGATTGTACGAGTATGTCTTTAATGTGTCTATTTAGGGCCGGTTTCTGAATTGACAATTTCACTAAGTAACTACTTAACTGTAGTGCCGTCTCGTCAAATTTCTCAGAAAAAAGCGTGACAGAACTTTCATCATCAACCCATTATGTCCCCACCGAGGGGCACGGGTCTCTTCCCTGAGGAAGGTACAGGCCATACTCCACCACGGGGGCCAAGTCCAGATTGGTGGAGGCTTGTAAGACTAGTGGCTGGTCTTACTGTCAGAAGTTTTCAAGCCGCCTTAAAGCCTCTGACTTGGCTTAACGACCGACATCTATCGACGGCAGCCAGCAGCAATTGCTCAACGTGCCTTGCGAAGCACGGAATCGCTCAGAAAAATGGCACTAGCGTTAGTCATAGAACGGTCACCCATCCATGCGCTGAACGCGCCCTTTGTTGCTTAACCTTCGAGATCGTTTTAGATCACTCAGGCGGTCGGGGCTACGAGCGACAGAACTTTACTGGAGAAATAATAGTAGATATTGTAGTTGTAGCCTTTTAATTTATTATAATTAGTTTTTATTTGCTTCATTTGTCTAAACAGTCGCTTAAAATGCATTAGGTTGCCAGAAGTTATCATAATACTCGTACCGTCAACAAATTCGCCAACTGATTTGGACCGCCATCGCTTGCTCAATGACATTTATAATTATTTTTTAATTAGTAAACTTTTCATACATGTGGTCTGAGGGCTTAATGCATAGTTTGTAAATAATAAGGTGAGGCAACTAATAAAAAAACCTTGCCACCCATAATCTTGTAGGATCTTTGGTCAGCCGAGTTTTACGTCTAGACATTTTTCGAACATAAAACTTTGTAAGTAAGACTAAGAAATTTTCCAAGTCTAGGGGTGCTAACCAAGATTACTCTGGTCTTGGTCTCGTCTTGCCCAACTAGGTACCTAAACTAACTGAAATCCGTATTTAGCAATGACGATAAACTTGACTCTGTATGCTATTTCAGCGGTGGATATTTGTACCCGAAAGCGAAAGCAAAGAAGGCAGTGAATTTGGCTCGTTTGTAAGTTGGAGAATAAAATAACATGCAACTGTCTGTTTGGTGATTCTAAAAAAATAAATAAATAAAATAAACATATTTTTCCGGTAGCTATACATTTATTGATAAATAAAGTCAAAGTCAAATATTTTATTTATAGTAAATACAAACAAAATGTTTACTTTATGAACGTCAAAGTTGTTAGTTTCACAATTAATAGATTACATGGAGAAAAAACTAACAAAGAAACTCCACATTTATTCTTTTCAAAACAGTTTTAACCTAATTAACAAACTTTCAAACTTAAAAAATATTACTCTTGGATGTGCTGAACACTAGACACAGTTATCCTCTGATTAAAAGGGCGGTAAAGTGGTTAAACCGGGTTTTAGTGGTTAAATGGTTAAACCAATACAAACACATAAACTCACGCCTCACGATACGTCCCGGAGGGATAGGATAGAGACCAGGATCTGCCACTTCCCGCGATCTTGACATACATCGCTTCTCTTCGTATACTATTTAAAATAAACTATTTTATAAAATACTACTTTAATTAAAGGCAACATAAAAGTACTAAAAATGTTTCCGCTCAACTTAATGCCGTAGTTAGTTTTGAGCAGTCAGGTCTTTTGGTTTTTTCTAAAAATGGTTGTGAATAGTGTTTATTGTGTAGTGCTGTGAATAGTGTTGAAAGCGTTTCTTGTTACCGAGTTGGAGAGAAATAATACTCGGTTACTTGCCTACTTAGTTTTGAACGAAACGACTTGATTTAGCAAATAAAATTATCTTTCTTTCAAGTACTTCTTGTTTAGCAAAATTCCAGAGGAAATTGTGCCCTGCAAAGATACAGACAAAATGTAAAATCCGGTGGATTTAATGGTTTACAAATGAGTCAACCTCAAAGGCCAAGCATTTGGAAGTCATTTAAATTTATAATGAGCTTCCGTCTTTTACTTTAATTGGCTTTCTTTACCCGAAATCAGTTTGAAATTCAACTAAGGGTCCCCTTTGGAGGTGCAAGATAAATTCGTAAAAAAATATCATAAGATATAAGTTGCTGCATGTCCGCACGCCGATTTTGAGTGATTCCAATAATTGTGTTCCAATGACAATGGCGTCGGCAGTACCTTTCATTTGATGCTTTATTTGTCAAAATCGATGTAGCCTTTCAGCCTCCAGATGGTCCTAAATAAGTATAGTTTTTGTAAATATGTGTAACTCTTTTTGCTAACGCAGTCGTTGGGGATGGAATTGGGGATACAGAAATTAAAAAGGTATAAATGCAATGAGTGACCGCCTGACTCCTAATGGCATTTTTCCGAGCGGTTCCGTGCTTCGCAAGGCACGTTAAGCAGTTGGTGCCGGCTGCCGTCGATAGATGCCAGTCGTTAAGCCAAGTCAGAGGCTGTAGGGCGGCTTGAAAACTTCTGACAGTAAGACCAGCCACTAGTCTTACAAGCCTCCTCCAACCCGGACTTGGCCCCCGTGGTGCAGTATGGCCTATACCTTCCTCAGGGAAGAGACCCGTGCCCCTCGGTGGGGACATAATGGGTTGATGATGAACTGCAAAACGAAAAATACCCGAAACCGGTGAGCATGAAAACACTAAAGGATGTTGACGAAGCGAAAAAGGTTTGTCAGGATCGTAGTAGGTGGTAAGCCTCTACCTAATCTTCTTGGATAGAGGCGTGAGTTTAATGTAATGTTTTTGATGTTGTTTTCTGTAATATCTGTGTAATCTCTATTTTGTGTACAATAAAGTGTTCTCTATCTCTATCTATATAACTATCAATTCACTGTTTTTTTTCTTCGCCTGTGTGCTGAAGGCATGGTTTCCATGCCAAGGCAGACAACCTTAATGTCTGTGGGAGAATTTATTATTTCTCAGTAGCAACACTCTCGCTTGAAATTTGCCTTTTAATCAAAGTAAAGTAATCATTGCTTATTGCCAAATAAATGATGTTACATGCGTGTAGATTCATCATTATCAACCCGTTATGTCCCCACCGAGGGGCACGGGTCTCTTCTCTGAGGAAGGTATAGGCCATATTCTACCACGGGGGCCTAGTCCGGAGTGGTAGAGGCTTGTAAAACTAAGGCGTGTGGATTATTAACTATTAATCTTTGTTTAAATTTACAACAGAATTAAAATTAAATTCCTTGTTATGTTTCGCTGATATCGGTGTGTGCTTTTGTAGACACAGTAAAAATATATAAATAAATCTAATATCTTTAAACGAGCAATTCTTGTATCTATATTTGTATATAATCAGAATCTCGGAAACGGCTCAAACGATATTCATGAAATTTTGTATGCAAGGGGTTTCGGGGGTGATTAGTCGATTTAGGTAGGTTTTATTTTAACAAAACGTCGTTTTAACCGTGTTTTTAGGCAAAGAAATAACTGCTACACTACAGCAGCTCACTACAGATTGCAGTAGCTCAAGTGGGAAGTAAGACGATACCGTAATCAGAAGACCCTGGTTGTAGACTTGGCAAAAAAAATTTCTGTTTTTTTTCAAGTTCCTTTTTTTGTGTGTAAACCTATTATCAGGAGCCCTTTATCAACGCACCTAATTCGTATCCAAGTACCTTTTGTTAGATTAGATTAGATTAGATTAGAACTCTTTATTGTACACACCAGAAAAACAAACAAATACATTATAAGACTTATATAACTAAGTTTTGCCGTATACAATTTGTTTCTAAAAGAAATACGAAAAAAAATCAGATCAATGCTCATCAGAGATTCAACTTTGTTATTTAGAACAATTTTTATTTTGTTTGTTATTTTTTAAGGCGCTGTTTGATGGACAATGCTTGAAACCATACTTTTTAATCGTGTCACAACCCAAATTATTGTGTCATTTATTCGAAGCAAAACAAACATTTTCCTAAAGCTGTGGCATTGGTGCAAAGCTCGAATTTATCTCGGAAACAGCTCTAACGATTTTCATGAAATTTAGGATGCAGGAGGTTTCAAGGCCAATTAATTGATCCATGTAGGTTTACTTTTTAGAAAATGTTCTTTTATCAGTGTTTTGGGAAATAAAAAACTGTTCATTAGAATGACACCTAGCGCCATCTGTTGGAGATTTATATCAACCCAACAGGACATGTGTCGCCATCTATTATCGAAAATAGGAACTAAAAATACCCCTACCTATGTCGCTGAGAATCTACGTTTTTTATAGATACACTACTTGCTTGTCCGTTACCTGTTCGAATCTAACGTAGCTTGAAATAAACCGTTTTGCATTTATAACGAATAAAATAAAATTATTGAAGGAGCCCTGAAAACCCCCTAATACTACACAAGGTTGTATTGGCTCAGGTGAGAAATCGGGCGGTCCTGGAAGCATAAGAAACTTTGACAAGGCAAAACCAGGACGAGGAACTCCACCGAGACGAGACCAACTGCCGATCTCCATCCAGTACCAGGTCGAAGGCTAAGACGTTGCGAGTTCCAACGTAAAAGAAACAACGCAATATTCAGATGGGACAAACTTGCGAGGCCGAAGGCCGAGCCCCGCCAATCGAGAACAAGAAACTATGACAAGGCAAAACAAAGATGTGGTAACTCCACCGAGGCGAGGCCGAAGGCCGAGCTTCATTCAGTACCAGGTCGAAGGCTGAGACTAAGAAACAATGCAAAATCCAGATGGGACAAACTTTCGAGGCTGAAGGCCGAGCCTGCGAAGCGAGCACAATAAACTTTGTCAAGGCAGAACGATGACGTGGAACTCCACTGAGGCAAGGCCGAAGGCCGAGCTCGATCCAGTACCAGGTCGAAGGCTAAGACGTTGTGAGTTCCAGCGTAAAAGAAACAATGCAAAATTCAGATGGGACAAACTTGCGAGGCCGGAGGCCGAGCCCCGCGAAACGAGCACAAGAAACTTTGACAAGGCAAAACGAGGACGTGGTAACTCCACCGAGGCAAGGCCGAAGGCGGAGCTCCATTTAGTACCTGGTCGAAGGCTAAGACGAAGAAACAATGCAAAGTCCAGATGGGACAAACGAGGCCGAGCCTGCGAAGCGAGCACGAAAAACTTTGATAAGGCAAAACGAGGACGAGGAACTCCACTGAGGCGAGGCCAAAGGCTGAGTTCCATCCAGTACCAGGTCAGGTTCCAGTGTAAAAGAAACAATGCAAAATCCAGATGGCACAAACTTGCGGGGCCGAAGGCCGAGCGATAGAACTCAGTTCAGGCCAAGGTTGAAAGTCAAGACGTCCCGTGTTCCAGCGTAAAATTAACAATAAAAGCCGGATGGTACAAATTTGCGAGGCCTCAAGCTCCGCGAAGCGGGCGGGCAAGAGAGGCTGAGGCTGAAGGCCGAGACCATACATGTTCCCATGCGTCAAATCTCAATCAAAAGTGTCTAGCGAGGCCCTAGGCCGACTGCAACGGAGAGTGAAACTCGGAGCGGCTGGGGGTTGGCGCGTGAAAGTGTGCAGGGGTTTGTCCCTTAGTCTGAGTGTAATTTCCAAAAAACACGATTTATCAAAAAAATACCGAGCAAAGCTCGGTCATCCAGGTACTATTAATTTAAGTGATGTGTTTTTACTTTGCCCGTAGTTTAATTTCTAATATTTAGTCTTGAAAAAAAAAAAACTAGATTTTCGTACCTAAAAGGGGAAAAAGGAACCCTCTTCTTTGTTGTCTATCCGTCCTGTCAAGACCATCTTTCTCAGGGAAAGATAAAGCTAACAATTAATTCTAAATTAATATCAAATACTTACTCAGGCCTGCAGACCCTAGACGGTGTAAAAAATTCAGGCTTTCCTTGATGACGCAATCGAAAGCTGTGACTTTTCATTACGAGTGCGGAAAGCCGGTCATTGCAGAGTTCCGTCCGACAAATATCTACAGCGCCACCAAGTTATCTGTTCAGGTGGGCAAAATTGTAACGAACTAATTCATTGTAAATCCTGTTCCCCATTTTTTGGTTGTATTTATTCACTTACTAAGATTTATAGATATATGTATGGGTGAAAATCCCACCTGCATTTTTAGCACGGCGTGGCTGATTTTGATACTACAGAGTACTTTAATAGAGTTGTAGTATTTTTTAAATCAAAATATACGTTAGACTTCACCTGGAGCCATTTTTCAAATGAATATTATATAATTATAAAAGGTATATAAAAAATTAAAAAGGTCCGAAATCATATTACGGTGGGGTGTCCTTAACCCGAATTTTATCACAAAACCAATAATTTTATGAATTATATGCCATATTTTGTAATAAGTGTTAATGTTTATGTATTTGACATTAAATTTGACATATAGATTTAACATCTCATCCTAATACAATGATTGTAAGGTCTGTGTAACCGTTGAGTGTACCAACACTCAACGGTTACACAGACCTTACAATCATTGTATTAGGAAGTGTCCGCGCAAAAAGTACAATTTCGGTGTGTTTTATTCAACTCGACATAACTAAAAACCTACACAAGCTAGAAGCACCCCCGTACCTCTCTCGGTACGGGCCAGTAATGCGCTAGCGCTGACAAGAAACAGTTGCGAAATAACTTGCTCCACCATCCCGCCAAAAATGTAAGTACCTTCTAAAATAGCATGGGAGAACGAAATTCTACAATGTCGGTGGCTTAAAATATTAACTTTTACGTAAATAATTGGATTACGTCTTTGCTGTATATTATGCGTCCTGTGTTTTCTTTTACAAACATACTATTTCACTTTTAAAAATACGGATGGTTGCAAAAATATTACTTTTTTTGACGTGTCTCTAACTTCAGTGATACAATTTCGGTGGATTCGGTAGTTAATTTAGCACCACCGAAATTGCAAGGTGCCACCGAAATTGTTATATATAAAGATTATGGTTGTTATTCGTACATAACCTAGTTATATTACCAGCAATGTACAAGAAAATCGTATTCTTTTAACAAAACCGGGTAATGTCCTACGAAAAAACATTCTTTGTATATTACTAGCAACATAGCCAGTTATGTACAAGGACGTAAACATTCTTTCTACATAATCCGGTTTTATTCGAAGAAATCGTTGTTCCTTATACAAAACTAAGGAGGTTTGTAACTACCACACACTCATTGCTCATTTCTTTTGTTTCTATAGGGTCCAACATTACAATCTTACTTTGGGCCCCACGTTGGGTGCCAGTGTCACAATATTTGATTCGGGAGTACGGTCGGAACAAGTAAAATAGGATATCCAGAGGCAGTAGAGAAATATGTTTTGTTTATATTATGGTAAAAAAATAATTAATAGAGAATAACACAATCCGATTCGTGATAAACTAAGTGATAATGTGATAAAATAATTTTGTTTAGGTCCACCTTGGATGGAAGCTAAGGGTTATCTGGCTCCAGCTACGTCCAACCACTGTGGCAAATGTCGAAATATAATTAAATTTAGAATTGATAATGGCCAAAAATAATATAAAGCCTCGTTAGAACTTTATACCTCAAGTTGTTCAATATGGGGTGAATGGCCCCTTAAGAGATCCTTATCTAATAATGAACAACCTTATGTGCAAACCTATTTTGTTATGATGTTTATGCTCAGCTAATTTCAAAGTATTTAGCTTTGACATAGGTACTTCAACCGTATGTTTTCAAAATACCTACGCACTTTTCAATTTATTGTGATCTTTACAAGGACAAAACGATTTCTTCGTACAAAACATCCTTGTACACTGCTGTAACTGGCAACGTTGCTGCTAAAGTGCAAAGAAGGAATTTTGCTTAGGACGTTACTCGGTTTTATGTGAAAAATATTTTTTCCTTGTATATTGCTAGTAATGTAATTCGTTGATTAATCCGGTAAAATGGTTTTATGGAGACTTTATACAATACAACCAGAAATGATGATTTTTGATGATGATTGTTTTTTAGCTAAGGAAGCTAAAAACTGAAATAGAATTTAGATAGTGATCTCTAGTAGGTGCTGCATCAATAAAATTTTCCCTCATTTTATTCATGAATTCCAAGATTAATGAAAAAAAATCTTAATAGATACCTACTTCACGTATTTCTTGCATACTTGGGTATTTTAAAACATCTTCGATAATAAAACCGGCTCCCAAAACTTGAAAAATGCAGTGAAAAAAAAGTACTCCACAATCCACATTAGATGTATTCTAAATAACAATTCAATAATATTTTTTAGCACATTTCTTTGCTGCATTTTTTTTTGCATGTATTTTATTGATCGGAAATAAAACAAGTATCGTACAAATAATAACCAAGAATTCCTATCTCTAGAATGGCAAAAATAGGCGCACAGTGTCCTGTACAAAAAAAGGGCAATTAAAGGGCTAAAAGGTACTTATATGACGAAAACTAAGTACAGTGATTTTGAGTTTTGACCTGGATATTATGAATGCCAAGTCTTTGTTTTATTAAGTATAATTTTCTTCGGTAGGACATTTTGTGTTTAACATAAAAATCCATATTTTATTTATGAAGTCAAGCAATGAGCTTAACTATAATGAATGTTGAAGAACAAATATGTTTTATTGGTTTTATTTAAAGTGAAACGGGTAATTTTTGTTTACGGTTGATTGATATTATTTAGTTAATTTTATTATTGAAAACTATTTGATTAACGCACATTTTCAAAAAAGAGCAAGTCATTGTCAATTGAGCTTAACTTAATTAAAATTAGAGAAGATTGAAGTAGTTCTTTGAGTGTTTCTGTTTGTTTAAGTGCTTTTATTATGTAGTATTTTAATCAAGACTCAATCCAATATCTTTGTTTAAATCATAATGGATATTATTATATTTTATGTGTGACTGAGCTTTATAAGCTAAATTTAAGTATTATTAGAGAAGGTTGAAGAGCTCCTTTGCATACTTACTATAATTTTGATCTGGGTTTTTGTTGGTAAGTATATTACCATGTATCTTGATCAAGACTGAATACATAAGGCTCTTATACATTTCAAAATAGTTGTTAAATGGTTAATAGTGAATAATCAATGATTAAATCATAAAACTTAATCTAAATCAGGAAGTGTTTTATTAAATTAAAATTTCGGTGCATTGCTTGCAATTTCGGTGTGTGAAAAGTATAATTTCGGTGGTAGATATCAATTTCGGTTAGCATGAAATTTAGGTGGACGCTATAAATCTGAAACTATTAGAGATTATTCAGGGTCGCTAACATATTACTTTTATAAATACTTTCTAAAAAAATAAAACTTTTCTTTGAAAGAAAGATTTTCTTTGAAAAAATAAAATTCTTACTATAAAACCATAAATAAATAATACCACCGAAATTAGGCAAAAATGAGCTTTGTTGATTTTCACCCATATTTTCATTAAAATTGAGAGACTGGTTAAAATATTCTCATTTTTCTAGGTAAATTTCTTAAATGTTACTACTAAATTCTCCACTAGCGCAGCTATCAACTGAACAGATAAGATGGTGGTTGACATTTCGGAACAAGTTGCAATGACGGTTCCGCACGTGTACTGAACAACTATTTTTTAATACAGTTGCTTGAAAAGTGGAGTATTGCAGGCACCGCGAATTGGCGATTACGAGCGCTGAGGTATTGAATAGCTCAGACACTCAGGTTTCCTCACGATATTTTCCTTCCATGTTAGCGAGTGGTATTGCTACTATAACTTCACAGATTTACATAATTTAGAAAATAAAGTCCTAGGCTTCCGAGTCCATTGCTCCTTTAATGTAAGTAATCTAACACAAAAATAAACTCTATGAACAACTTGTCACTTTCAGAATAAGAGGTCAACTTTCATCACTACTAAGGTATATGCGTGTAACACAGTGGGTGTTATCATCATGGACCCATTACGTCCCCACCGAGGGGCACGGGTCTCTTCTCTGAGGAAGGTTAGGCCATACTCCACCACGGGGGCCAAGTCCGGATTGGTGGAGGCTTGTAAGACTAGTGGCTGGTCTTACTGTCAGAAGTTTTCAAGCCGCCCTAAGGCCTCTGACTTGGCTTAACGACTGCCATCTATCGTAGTAGCCGGCACCAACTGCTTAACGTGCCTTGCGAAGCACGGAACCGCTCGGAAAAATGCCACTAGCATTCGTCATAGACGGTGACCCATCCATGGACTGATTGCGCCGTATGTTGTTTAACCTTAGTGATCGTTTAAGATCACTCAGGCAGCCCAGGCTACGAGCGATTAAGGAGGCTTAGTGGATGTTATAATAACATAAAATAGCACCGTATTCTAGTGCAGGTACGCTTCGAGAGTTCATCAAAATCAATCGAGTTGAAAGTCGTAAAGAATGACGTCTTAAGCCGACCGATAAACTCACTTTCGTATAATACGAAAGAAACAGCGTAATGATTCACCGGCAGCGACTCGCTCGAGCTCTCAGTTATTTGCGCTATTTCCATCTGTAGCAGATTTATGCTCTTGCCGGTGCCGGACGAAATTCCGTGGCCGTTTCTGCTTTTTATTTGCCACAAAAACGCAGTACGTAAAAATAAATTGAAATGCTTTTAGAGCCTCCTTAATCGCTAAAACAATATCTTATTATCTATATACGAGTATATCTTATTTTATATGTAAGTACTAGCTGTTGCCCGCGACTACGTCCGCGTGGGCTTTAGTTGAGTAAAGAGTTTGCAAATAAGACAGGGATACTTTTAGCGCATGCGAAAGAGCTTTCTTATCCCTTTCAGACCTGACCTTGAAAATAGCAGTAGAAAACCATTGTTATTTTCGAGGTCAGGTCTGAAAGGAATACTAACTTCGCAACCCCCTCGTACCCTCTTAAGGGATGAATTTCGAATGACTACTTTATACGTTCGTCTTTCATGACTTTCAATGAAGGACCTTCATAATGAATTTCATTCAAATAACTTCAAAAAATGGCAAAGTTTCATACTAACTTTGCACCCCCCTCTTACCCCCTTAAGGGATGATTTTCGAAAAACTATTTTACATGTGTTTCATGAACTTAAAATGAAAAATCTTTATTCTGAATTTCGTTCGAATAACTTCAAAAAGGGCAAAGCGTCATAATAACTTTGCACCCCACCTTTCTACCCCTTTACGGGATGATTTTCGAAAAAATATTTTACATGTTTTTCATAACTTTTAATGAAGAACCTTCATATTGAATCTCATTCGAATAACTTTAAAGACGGCAAAGTTTCATACTAAATTTGCACCTCCCTTTTTCCCCCTTAAAAAATGATTTTTAAAAAACAATTTTACACGTGTTTCATAATTTTAAATGAAAAACCTTCGTACCAAATTTAATTCGAATAACTTCAAAAACGGCAAAGTTTCATACTAACTTTGAACCCCCATTTTACCCCCTTAGGGGATGAGTTTTCAAACATCCTTTCTTAGTGCTCTTTTTTTCTTAGTTCTTTTTCTTAGTGCGGTTTCTTTTGTAACATAGGGATGTTACAAAAGAAACCCATGTGCAAAATTTCAAGTTTCTAACCCGTATAGTTTAGGCCCTGCGTTGATATGTCAGTCAGTCAGTCAGCTTCTCGTTTTATATATATAGATATACTAGCTGTTGCCCGCGACTACGTCCGCGTGGGCTTTAGTTGAGTAAAGTGTTTGCAAATAAGATAGGGATACTTTTAGCGCATCCGAAAGAGCTTTCATACTAAATTCGCACCCCCCTTTTTCCCCCTCAAGGGATGATTTTCGAAAAACTACTTTACACGTCTTTCATGACTTTTAATGAAGGACCTTCATGCTGAATTTCATTCGAATAACTTCAAAAATGGTTAAGTTTCATACCAAATTTGCACCCCCCTTTTTCCCCCTTAAGGGATGATTTTTTTAAAACTATTTTACACGTATTTCATAATTTTAAATGAAGAACCTTCGTACTAAATTTTATTCGAATAACTTCAAAAACGGCAAAGTTTCATACTAACTTTGAACCCCCATTTTACTCCCTTAGGGGATGAATTTTCAAAAATCCTTTCTTAGTGCTCCCCTACGTTACAAAAGGAACCCCTGTGTAAAATTTCAAGTTTCTAGCCCTTATAGTTTAGGCCCTGCATTGATATGTCAGTCAGTCAGTCAGTCAGTCAGTCAGTCAGCTTCTCCTTATATATATATATATATATATAGATTAATGTGCAAGTTTATTCAATAAATGTATGTTTTTAGATTTATTCAATTACTTTTGCACGCCTACCAACTCTTTCCATTTACCTCCTGCGGTTGACTGGTAGAAAATGCTTATGGCATTAAGTCCGCCGCATTGTACTCTATTTTTAATTTAAATGTAAGTGCAATAAAAGTATCAATAAATAAATAAATAAAACATAGTCATGAATGAAGAATTTGTCTTACGACACAAATTCACCTCAATCCTTACATTCGCATTAATTGCGTTGTACCGTTAACACAATTTAACACGCGTAAAACGACTTAATGAATGAGCATTTAGGTAAATACTTACTTACTTTTACTTAATTCATCATCAATTATGTCCCCACCAAGGGGCACGGGTCTCTTCCCTGAGGAAGGTTAGGCCATACTCCACCACGGGGGCCAAGTCCGGATTGGTGGAGGCTTGTAAGACTAGTGGCTGGTCTTACTGTCAGAAGTTTTCAAGCCGCCCTTGGGCCTCTGACTTGGCTTAACGACTGCCATCTATCGACGGCAGCCGGCACCAACTGCTTAACGTGCCTTGCGAAGCACGGAACCGCTCGGAAAAATGCCACTAGCGTTAGTCATAGATGGTGACCCATCCATGTACTGAACGCGCCGTATGTTGCTTAACCTTAGTGATCGTTTAAGATCACTCAGGCAGCCCAGGCTACGAGCGATTCTACTTAATAAGCTAATCTTATTTTCCACTTAAAGGCATTCGTGTGATAAATTATTTCACAGCAACTTGTACTGAGCAGAAAAACACAAGTTACCAGTGTAAGAACATAAATCCGTCAGATTTATTTTTATTCGAGTCGCTGCGAAGCGGAAAACATGATTTAAAGGGCACTTAATTCTCGCTTTGGATCCCTTTTCGGCGTCAAGGCAAGGCCCTAAATACTTTCGGATGATTGGAGCTTCTCTAACGACGTAATTTTTAGTCTCTTAATTAATTAAAAGGTGGCCTTATCGTAAGCACGTAGCGAGTTAAGAAGCGGATTAGTAAGTTGAGTATTATGTTCAGTTATTATTATAAACCGACTTGAAAATAGGAGTGGGTGCTTTATTCGTCGGAATCTTTTTTTGTATTTTAATCTACATGGTCCCCGATTGTTCAGAGACGCCTGGACTCATTTAGAAAACTATTTGTATGAAAGGGTAGACTTCTCAGATGGTCTCATTGTCATCAGGTCAGGAGCTGATGATAAAATCCTGGAGAGATTAAGGTAACTTTTCAAATTTTATGATTTAATTTTAAAATATACATATATATATAAAGAATCGATTTAGGTATTTTTAGTGACTCGGGCATTTGTTGAAAACACATTTTTAGTTGCACAACATTTAGGTACTTTAATTACACGAGAGACATTGTCTAAACTGGTAGAGCGCTTACTTTACTTTATAACAATGTATGTGCCTGTATGTAAATGTTATGTTTATGTTTATTGTCACAGTACAAATAATTTTATGTTATAAGTTATTATTGTTAATTCTGTATTTCACAAAAGAAAGTTTACAAATGGTAGCCTTAGTGCAAAAGTCCTTCTTTGTAATTTTGTCGCCCGGAGATTTTTCTCGAGAACTTCCCATCAGTAAAGTTCCCGTTAAAAACTCGTGATGAAAAATATAAACCGAATTCAAAGTACTGTAGCACTAAAAGCACAGAAGTAAATACTTTTATATACATGTAGCTATTGTAAGAATATATTTTGTAATCGTTGCCAAAAATGTAAGTACGTGCAAGTCGTGTAACTTGGCATATTCGTTTAAATTATTCCTGTGCCGTAGTGTTTTGAAATCGGTTTGTTATTTTTTTATTTTCTAATATTAGCAAACTGTGATAGCTATATAATATAGAACATGCTTCACGACACGAATGCCAGAAATATACATTAAGACAGTTAAGATATAAGCAAAGTACAATTTAATGGGATTACTCTTATGTAACCCTTACTTAAAGAAGAGCAATCTCTTTTAGATAAATATAAAGATAATGTTTATTTTTGACAGGTACACAATCACACAATTAATAAGGTACCTAATCCAATGTTATCTAAGGTTATCTTTTTTAGGTAGGTAATCTTGAGAATTTCTGGTCTTGATTTAACGGTCTTAAGAATTGCGAATTTCTTTAAGCAGTGTCTGATTTATTTCGGGTCATGCCATAATGAAATGAAAGAAATTACAAGTTTTCCACATTTCAATCTAATTTCGGCGGGTCTCGGCTTAAATTAATCTAATCGAGCTCAGACAGCCTTTTACTTGAGTAGATGTAAGTTCTTCACGTTGAGTAGATGTAAGTTCACGACTTCTGTGACTATGAATTGTTTGACTGGCAGGCGTTTGACGTGTCACTTTTACCCTTGACTAGCAGAGGTCGTACGATGAAGTCACGCGTTTTGTGGCGCTTAAACGTCAGAATTTGACAGTTAATGTACTGGAAAGTCGCGAATTTTGACGTTATGGCGCACGACTCGCGTTGTTGGACCTATAATAATCTGGTCAGGATGTAATACATCCCACTTTAAATGATTTTAAACTTTATCAAAAAGCAATGAAAAAATCTTACTACCCTAAGCACGTCTGTTGATTCTTATACTAAGACGGATTATTATAAAAAATATTTACTTATGTTCAATTAAAAAAAAATTAAGTATAGCATTCTTTTACCTGTAGAATTTCTGAGTGGCTGATTGGCTCACCAAAACAATGGTTTTTAATTGTTTTTTAAGGTTATAACGCAACCGATTACAGGTGAATTACAATCGAAATTATTGTTTAGTTTTCACTTCCGACTTATTACTTTAAATGTCGTTCCTATCCCGAACTTACAGCCTCGACCTATGTAAACTTTTTTTTATATGAGATATTATGATATTGAAGTGCGTTGATTGGCATCAGGTACGGCCAAATTTTGTCACCAATATCAATACCATACCAAAAATAATTATATTGAGATCGAACCCTAGTGAATTTCCACTTTTACAAGGCGATAAAAGGTGCGGACATCTGAAATCCATTAAATTCCCGGAGCGAGGTCCAACTTTCTAAACTGCGGTCATTAATTAGCCGCACAAAGACTTGAACATTAAGTCAACTGAAGTAGCAAAGAGATTAGACCACTTCGAACTTTTGAACAGTGGATGACCCTGGTGGTTATTGAGACCCTGTGGAAAACATTATAAATGATGAATTGTTAACGACTGAATGTCGATGAAGTGAAACTGATCGACATCCTGACAAGGCTCGTGGCAAGTAGCAGTACCTTGTCTCTGCCTAAAGTCCGTTTTTTAAATCGAAAAATGACGCGGTGTTACAGCTATAAATTCTATAAATTGTATAGGTTTACTCGGTAGATTTTTTTTGCCGTGAATAGAAGACTCGTGTGACCAAAATCAAAATCCAAAGTCAAACAAGAACACCTACCTACGTAGCACAAGCAATTTTTACTTTGAAATAAAATGGGGTTATTTGGTTTTTGCGTACTAGCAACATTCAGACATTGACAGCCTTTGGATTGTATTGAGATGTCAACGTGACAGTTTAATTTTTTTGCATTGAATTAAAAAAACAGACTTTACTCTTATAGGATACAGGCGTGCGTTTATGTATGCTAATGGCTGCGACTGACTGCTGTATGTTTCAACCCAGCGATATTGCGAACGCCTGTCACTAAGACGCTAGATTTCTTGGTATATTTCACACAATGACAATAATCGAAATTAAGTTAATTCGAATGAAAAATTTACTTACAACATATTCCTGGTTCTGGTTTAACTGGAGATTTCCGCAGTACTGTAGTAAGTACTGAGTTATGTAAATACCTCAGACACGAGGGTTTCCCCGCGCTGTTACCATTCACGGTTAGCGAGTGGTAATGCGAGTACAATTTCACAAATGTACGAATTAGAAAACAATGACATTGGTAGGTACAATGCCGGGATTTTAACCCACGATCTCCCGAATGACAAGCCGGCCCTTCTACCACTCGGTTACGGACAAAATATTCCTAATAATTACGCATAAAAAAATAGTAAAAACAAAACGTTTACTTTGTGAACGTCAAAGTTGTTAGTTTCACAATTTAATAGATTCAGTGCATGAAGAAGCTAACAAAGAAACACCACTTTTTTTTTTTCAAAACAGTTTTAGCTTAATTAACAAACTTTCAACCTTAAAAATTATTAGCCTACTCATGGATGTATAGTTCACTACACACAATTCTCCTCTGAATACATTTAGTATTAATCTACTACAGTCCGTTTTTTAATTCAATGCAAAAAAAATGAAGCGGTGTTACCGTTATAAAATATATAGGTTTACTGGGTAGATTTTTTTTACCGTGAATAGAAGACTCGTATGACCAAAATCCTTATCACATCAAAGACATTAAAGTTTAATTCCTCATAAGAGCAAAGTAAAAAAAAACACCTACGTAGCACAAAAAATTTTTACTTGGAAGTAAAATGGGTTAATTTGGTTTTTGCGTAATAGCAACATTCAGACGTTGGATTGCACTGAGATGAGAGACGTGACTGTTTTATTTTTTTGCATTTAACTAAAAAACAGACTTTATTTAGCGCCAAACACGCATGCAAAATTGTAATAATTGCTTCGAAAAAATACGTATTTTTTAACATAATATATGCGGAAGTAGTAACAACTTGTCAGGTAGGTATCCAGCGTATCCAGCGTGTTCGCACTAATTGGTGACCACCCGCCACGCTTCCATTAGTCGAATTAGGGAGCGTTAGCTCTTTGGAACTGCTTTTAGAGGCCTAGGTGAAAACTAACGACATTAAACGACACAGTTTCGGGTATTTTTGGTGAGAAGGGAGAGAAATGAGAGCCATTAAATAAAATAGAAGAGGCGCTTCCACCGAAGCTGAATAGGAGTGTATTATACTACAAGATATGTCCATTCTGTGGTGTTGTTATGGGCCGCAGTGGCATCAAGACTGTCGATAGACGGTGTGGTTATCATAATGCCGGCGCCAGACCTAGCTTCACATATTTGAACACATCTTTGAAGACTGTGCAAAGACTTGAAAACATATTTGAACACATATTGGCGCAACCTGCCAGACATGCTTCGCAAACACTTCTCTCCACAGTAGAACGCTTTGATGTGCGCTAAAAAACCGACACCGCATGGCAAAGTGCAAATGTTTCTTCAAAGTTTGCAAAAGTCTTCAAAGATGTGTTCAAATATGTGAAGCTAGGTCTGGCGCCGGCATAATACACATAGCGCCTATGCACAACGTATCTACCTCGCTAAGTTGTGGCTCTTTTAAGTACACAAATTATGGCGAGTATTGGTAGGTTTCGGTGCATTTTTCATATGATTGCTATGTAGATATATTGTTTCAGTTCTTGCGCATATTTTATTACTCTTGGGTGTATCTGTTGTACTCACAGATACAGTTTCTATCTAAGATGACGGTACCTACATATTTTCGCCATATATTACCGAACTCACTCCAATTAGTTGGTATTGGCCAGCCCCACCCCTCTGGCATAACAGAGCATATAGGGTCAGCTTTTGGCGCGAGTTTTTACTGTCACTGAGAAAAAGAAGTAGAACAGTGTGAGAAGCCTTACGTTCCATACAGGAAAACATTCTATCAGAGCTATCAGATGCGACGTGTGGGCACTACAGATTGGCGATTTGAAGCATGGAGATATTGGAATACTCGGGTTTCATCACGGTTAATAAGTGATATTGATATGCTTCTGCACTGCAGTGTATCTAAGTAGATACTTTAAGAGTATGGTATTAAGAGTGAGATATTATCTATGTAAATAAAATTCAAAGTCCTGACTGACTCACTCATCAACGCCCAGCCCAAGCCGTTGGACCTAGGAAGCTGAAATTTTGCACAGAGGGTCGATATAATTATAATGTAGGCAAGTAATAAGACCGGATTTTTTTAAATTCAACCCATAAAAGGGGTCAAAATTTTTGCCAAAATTTGTATGGGAGGTATAAAGAATGTTGTCTAATTTTCTTGACACCTAAAATATATACTCTTCAACACAATTGAACACGTGTTTCGCCGTTTTTCTAAATTTAACCCTTAAGGGAGTGAACGGGGTTACAAAATTTTGAACCAAAGTCCACGCGGACGGTGTCACGGGCGAAAGCTAGTATACTATACACAGTCTCGAGTGCACACCGGCAGCACAGCCGGCAGGCTGTCAGCTATTAGGCTGACGAGCTGTCAGTATCAACGCGTGTCAGGAGTGTGATCAGCCAGCCAGTGAGTGTTACACTAACTAGCGGAGTCACTCCACCCACACTCACTGCACTCCACTGGAGTGTGAGTGCCAGCATCTAGCCGCAGCATTGATGAGGAAAATAAGCTATTTTTTTACTTTTTTTTACGACAATTATTGAACCTTATCATATACTTAGGCTTTGATGTATAAGTTTAAAATTATTTTAGACAAGATGGTCAGAGTGGAGTTTTTTTCGCGCTGCCTTTTTCTCAACTTCAAATTCGGCCCGAAGACAGCGAGTATCATAGTATATTGACATTCAGCAATGTAAATTCTTTACGTTGAAATAAATTATTTTCATACTAGACGAAAACCCGGCTTCGCTCGGGTAAAATGTAGACGCAAAATAATATTCCACTATGTTTTTTTATATGGTGACGCCTCTGTATTTATCAACCACCAGTAGATATAAATCTCTTAATACATTCAGATACATAAGCTCACACCTGTATCCCAGAGGGGTAGGCAGAGACCACGGACTGTCACCTGCCACTATCCTGACAAATAACTTTCGCTTTGTCGTTGCATGTACCCACATCGGTTTCGGGTACTTTTAATCTTGCCCTTTGCTAATACATCCCCTATTTGGTCGAAGTATGTCCAACTGGGGCGTCCTTTACCGGCCCTTCCACTCACATTCGCCCGATATATTTGCTTTGTCAGTCTTTCTTCGTTCATCCTCTCCACATCTCCAAACCAACGCAACATTCCTTTTTTCAATTCTAGTCACTCACTACATCCTCTTTCTCTACATCCTCGGTCTCTGATCACAATATTACGTATTCTGTCATTCAAAGTAACACCACACATATTTCTTAAGGATCTCATTTGTACTGCACTAATCCTACTTTCATGATTCTTTTGCCATACCCAAATCTCACTACCATGCTTACATCAGTATTGGAACTAGCACACTATTACGGATAGCCAATCTTGCTCTTTTGGACATGTTCTGGCTACTCATGAAGGAATGCAAGGCGAAAATCGGATGCTTATCATAACTTTGTCATGGGTACCTCATCACAAATTACTAAAGGAGCTTCCTTCATAAACTTCACAGCTTTTTTTTTTTTTGTTGACGGCGGTGAAATCTTTAAAAAGATACCCGACTTCCTGGGGGGAAAGTCGAGTTATGTGGGGTTTTTACCCACTAAAACCCCCCCGGTGGCATTCATCCGTGCTTTGTGGGGAGCACCGGGTACTAGAACACTTCCAGTGCTCCCCTGCACCGTGTGTGCACCCTTCTCTGGGCTGGCTGGGCCATCCCAAGTGCCATCCTACGGCAACGAGGAGCCACTCCAGGTTTCCGCCTTCCCGGAGTCGCTTGATGGACGGATCGAGCCCCCACTCTCACCGGCCACGACTCCGAGGTCCCCTTTTAGTCGCCTCTTACGACAGGCAGAGGCTACCGTAGTCCAATTCGTCACCCGGAACTACGGGGTTTGGGCCCGGCTAACGGCGCCTGTTGCCGCCGCCTCTTCGGGCTCGTCTCCGAGCGGGATCGACTCTCTCCCGCTCCCGCTCAGCGTCCTCCTTCCGCTTCATTACTACTTCACAGAAGGTGGTCACTGCCTTCCATTGGGTCTCTCCCTCCACCATGGATGCTACCACAGAGGGCAGGGATAGGTCTCCCCCGATCTGGGCCACCAGATCGCTGCGCTCGGACTGCCACGCTGGGCACACCTCAAGCGTGTGCTGCGCGTCATCGCAGTCCGCAGCGCAGTGGTGACACCTCGGCGATTGCTTGCGCCCAATTCTATTAAGGTAGAAACTGATGCAGCCATGCCCAGTGAGCACCTGGGTGAGCCGAAAGGAGACGCTCCCGTGCTCTCTGTGGTACCATCTGCCGAAGTTCGGCAGAATCGCACTGACCACCCTCTGACACGCACTTTGCGGCTCTCGGAGCCGTTCCCGCCACTCGTGCCGTGCTTGCCGGTGCGCTTCCTGCCGGAGCCTTCCGACCACCCGAGGCAGCAAGGTTTCCCCCCCTTGGCGAATTTCGCGGAGTCGTTGGTATAACCTCGCGTCCATGTCAGCCAGTATGTCCAGGGGTGGAAACCGTGCCAGGACCGTCGCCGCATCGAAGGAGATCGTGCGATAACCACGTGCCACCCTGATGGCCATCCGGCGCTGTACACCCTTCAGTTTAGCCTTACAGCGTGTGTCACGGGATAGCCTATCAGCCCATAGGGGTGCCCCGTACAGAGCTATAGATCGCACGACTCCCGCGTACAGTCGGCGGACACTCTCCTTTGGTCCCCCGAGATTTGGTAGGATACGGTGCAAAGCACCAGCTACCTTATCGATCCGGGGAACCAGGCGGTCGAAATGCTCCGCAAACTTCCATCGCCCGTCCAGTATGACGCCCAGGTACTTCATATACCGGCTCACCTGTATTACGGCATCCCCTACGCGTACAGATGAGCTCGGCGGTTCCCTACCCCTCGGGAGGCTATGAAACCACAGGGCTTCGGTTTTGTGAGGGGCCACCTTGAGGCCCAATTCGCAGATCCTACGCACGACGCAGGCCACCCCAGTCTCGGCCAGCCGAGTAGTCCTTACGAAGTCCTCCCCCTCCGCTAGGACCAGAGTATCGTCCGCATAGCAAACGACGTGAACGTCGTTGGGAAGAGCGACTCGCAGGACCACATCGTACGCAAGGTTCCATAGTAGGGGGCCCAGAACCGATCCCTGCGGAACTCCGCAGTGCACCTCCCTCCGGTGAACCGATTCATCCCGCCCCAGATATTCTATGCTCCGGTCGCGCAGGTAAGCCGCAACAATGTCCCGTAAGTAAGGGGGCATCCGGTGATATACCAGGGCTGCCCCGATCGCACTCCAAGGCAGAGAGTTGAAGGCATTCACGATGTCTAAACTCACCGCAAGTACTACCCTGCCCTGGGACACTGCCTGCTCAGCGACCGAGCGCACTCTAAATATAGCGTCCACCGTGGACCGCCCGTGCCGGAAGCCAAATTGGCAGTCCGACAGATCCGGACCCACGCGCCATAGGTGGAGTGTGAGGCGCTCAGCTACTATCCGCTCGAACAGCTTACCGGCTTCGTCCAGGAGACAAATGGGTCGGTACGCAGAAGGTGAATCAGCGGCTCTGCCTTCCTTTTTTAAAAGTACGAGTCGCGCCCGCTTCCATTCAGCTGGAAAGGTCCCTGTCCGGAGGCAGCTGCTGAAGAGCCGCCGCAGTCGGTCCCCTAAGGCGCCCAACGCTAGCACCCAGGCGCGACCCGGTATCCCATCGGGCCCCGGAGCAGTGTTGCGTGTTGCCAGGCGCTTCACAGCGCGGTCCAACTCGCCCCTTTCTACTTCCAGGTCATCGGTCCAGGTGGGCAGATCTGGCGTCAAAACTCTCACGCTTGGAGGAGATCCCTCGTTCCTTGGAAACAGGGTATCCACTACCCTCGTTACGAGGTCTGGATCGAGGGTCTCCGTCAACGGAGGGACCCACGGTCTCAGCTTGCCTAGTACCGTTTTGTACGGACGCCCCCATGGGTCCTCGTTGAGCGTATCCAGGAGTTCATTCCAGGCCCGGACCTTGGCATTTGCGACCGCGATTTGAAACCGATTTGAAACGCCTTGGTAGCCTCCCGGTAGGGCAGGTAGGCCGCAGCCCTTTCCTCGGCTGTCTTATGCCTTGAGGTAAGCCTCAAATAGGGCGAGACTTATGTTTGGCGAGACATAGCAGCCAATGACGACCAAAGGCCCCCATTGAACCGCTACGACGCCCTGACCTTTCTCAAGAAGAAAGCACGGTGTGGTACCGAACCCAGGCTGTTCCCATCCGGCGGGCGGAGAACCGGATTGCGCCAACCTTCACCTGGTCGACGCTACACTGCCCCGTTGCGGCGACTGAGGCTGCAATCTCCTCTGAGGTGACCGATTCGTCCAACCCCATTATTCTAAGCTCACCGGTCTTAATAGGGCGCACAACCTTCACGCCTAGCTCGGTGAGAGCTGTTGTCAGACGTTGGGCTAGCTGGTCAGCCTTTACAGCACAATCTTCGCCACCAACCTCTAGGACAAGTCCTCCACTGATTGCCCTCTTTTGTCGGACCTCCGTAAGACCGCAGTCTGCCAGCCTTACTCGGGCTCTAGCGGTGGCCATCATGTGCGCGTACGTGATGTCCGACCCGTCTGGCACTGTCAGTGTGATCGCTGCAGACGTGGGAAGACGCGCTGGTTTTGCTCTTTTGTTGCCCTTGTCCGGTTGGGGTTTAGTCGGCTTGCTCGGCTTAGCCTTCTTCTTGGCTATGGTCGCCCACGTTTGGGTCGCTGGGGCTGGGCTCTCAGTTGGTGGTCCCGAGCTCAAGGGCATCTCTGACAGCGCCACTGAAGAAGGTGGGCTTTGTTTCTGGGCCTTTCCTTTGCCTTTCCTTTGTTTCCCCGGTACAGTTGCCGTGGTTGAGGTCGCAGACTGAGGAGTCACTGCCGCGGGTACTGTTGGGGCTGTCGCCATGGTATTCTTGCCCAGCGGAGGGCGAATTAACCTGTTAGGGAAAAGCTCAGCCGTGAACTTCGCCAACTTTTCGTCCATCAGCCTTGCCACTTGGGTTAAGGAAATGGGCTCCTCCCTGCAACAGGGCTCTCGCAAACCACTCGGCGCAGCTCCGGCTCTGCCGTTGTCTTTGCGACGAAGGGCCTGCAGATCCGCCGCCAAGGAGGACATTTGTAACTCGAGTCCGGAGATCTTTGAGCGCAAGTCAGCATTTTCACGCTCGAGCATTTCCGTCCTTGCTGATAACGCTGTACGCTGAGTTAGCTCCTCCGCAGCCGCTTTGACAGTGCGAGCCGCCAAGCGCAGCTCCCGCACAAAGTTGCACTTCAAGTTGCGTGACTTGCTTGCAACTGCTTCCACGACCATAAGCTTTTCAGCTATCCGAGCTCCCAGGTCCGCTGTAGGCTGGCTACGCATTTCGCCTGCCAATTCCTCCGCAGATGGCATGTTTTTGCTGACACCTATATCCGTACCCGATACAACAAGGACATCATCCTCGTCACCCGCTTTTTCCCCGTTTTCGCTTTTGGCCTCTTAGTAGAAGGAGCAGTAGCGGACGGAGGCAGGGCACGTTTTCGACATTGTGACCCCACTGAGGTCCCCGACACAAAATACATCAGCGAGGCGTCAGAGTCGTAGTCGCTCTCTGGTACGGCGCTACTTCTGGTGACAGGCCGAGCAGAGTCGATACTCTGTCGACAGACGTCACTCACAGAGGGTCCCATAGGACGCCTCTCGTCGTCATCCCGTGCTATGGCCTCACCATTCCCAACACCGCTGACGGTGTTGGAAATAGCAAAACTACCCATAGCCTTTTTTGATGGCTCACTTGAGACGCAGCTCAAGGAGGAAGGGCCGTTGTTGCCCCCCCCAGAATACGAGGGGCAGCCCGGCGCCGTAGTGGCACCGGGGAGGGATTCACCTGATAAACAGGTACCCTCCTGGGGTAGTATTTTTGTACAAGCGGACTCCATATTGAATAACAGTTTTAATAGCATTTCGGCTACATCTGAATGCGGTGCGGGAGGCTACACACGCCGCTTTCCCAACACGACGTAGGTGCTATTTTAGGGGCTGACACCCAGGGCCAGCACTAAGCCTGCAGGATTTGGCCGTTAGTGGCTGATGAACTCCCCAGCCGCTCTTACGAGCACCCGACGCCACGTGCCTCAGCGCCAAGGATTGAGGATTTTTTATAGAGGTTATCTCCTCGCGGTCCAAAAGACCCTCGGTCCCAGTTCGTCGGGATTACGATATGCCCACACACGCCAAACACCACTCTAAGGATAGAGTAGGTAGTATGCAAAACCCTCCCCGCCAGACTTTCGCCGCTAGTCAGCAATATCCCGAGACGAGAAATTACTGCCTAACGCCCAGGGTGCACCGGCCCTTACCACTGCCTTTCTACCGAATTCAAAGAATCAAATAGAAAGGCAGCAGTGGGGCAAACGAGGAAGTTGTCTGACATCGCACCCCAAACTTAACAGCTAGTGAATCTAATGACGTATGAGACGTAGAATCCACTTGGCTAATCAACTAAAAACAGCTCCCTCTCTTTGGCTTTACAGCTTTTAGTTTTGTATTGACCACATGTTTTTCTTCATCATTTTAATTTTTGGTATTTTTCTTATCTAGTGGCTTTTTCATTTCAATAAGTTTATTGGCACCTAACTAAGCAAAACAATAAAGATCAATTTATGACTTTGATTTCCTTTTTCAATTATTTTTCAGACCCTTCCAAAACTCAATGTCAATTATTGTCTTCCCGCCAATGAAAAACACCACAGATTACTTACTACACCTTCTCAGTTGGCATAGATTATAATAACCTTCTTGGATGCCACGGTATTCCACACACCATGGAGTTAACAAATTAGATCAAAGGGCCGGTTTAGATTCTCTTAGTGTTTAGGAGAGTGCTTTACTTTACACTCTGTTGCAGCATTATGCTGAATCGGGCCCATTTTGGGGGCTCAACCTTTAATGTATTTTATTATTATTTTCATGTTGTACAGTTTATTTATTTTTACGTTTTGTATGCTTTCTGTGTTATTTTTTTTATTATTGTACGCACTCTGTGTGTGTGTGTTTTTTTTTGTTTTGTTTTGAGTATCAAATAAATAAATTTTCTTTTTTTCTTTCTTTCTTTCTTAAGGAGAGTGCTTTTGTAGAAACGTGTAAGCGCCACTTGCTTTAGTACGTTTTACGGTATAGTACGGTTCAGAATCAGAATCAGAAATTTATTTCAACGTAAAGAATTTACATTCTGCTTGTTGCATGTCAATGTACATACAGTTATTTATAATGTTGTAGTGGCCGTCTGTAGTGGAGAAAAAGGCAGCGAAAAAAAAACTCCACTCTGACCATCTTTTCTCAAATCAACTTAAAGCTAATACAAATACAACTTACAAAACAATATCTTGGGTGTGTTGAACACTAGACACATTTATCCTCTGATTAAATTTAATATTAAACTACTATTTAAAGCCATACGTCCTTGTCTTCTAAATAATCGTTGATTTTATAATAAGCTTTTTTGCAAAGAGTGTGCTTAACACAATTCTTAAATTGCGTTGGAGGTAACTCTAATATATCTTGGGGTATCTTGTTGTAGAACCTTATACAGTGCCCCATAAAGGAAGTATTAACTTTTGCAAGTCTAAAGCGTGGAAATGACAATTTTAGTTTATTCCTAGTATTAACGTTATGATGGCTACCAAGTGTTTCGAAGTCTTTAATATTTTTCCTAACGTACATAATATTTTCATAAATGTATTGGCTTGCAACTGTTACGATGTTGATTTCTTTGAAAAAAATTCTTAGTGTGTCCCTACTACCTAGCTTGTAAATAAATCGGATCGCTCTCTTCCGCAATATGAAGATAGTCTCAATGTCTGCTGCCCGGCCCCATAGTAGTATACCATAGGACATAATACTATGGAAGTAACTAAAATAAACAAGCCTAGCAGTTGCAACGTCAGTAAGTTCTCGAATTCTTTTCACGGCAAAAGCTGCGGAGCTAAGTCTATGTGCTAATTTTACAATATGTGGGCCCCATTGTAGTTTAGCATCGATTGTGATGCCCAGAAATACAGTATCATCAACAAATTCTAGTTTTTCATTTCCAATCACAATTTTATTTTCAACTAATTTTACATTAGGTAGGGTAAACTTCATACATTTTGTCTTTTTTGAATTTAACAACAGATTATTTGCTGTAAACCAATCTAGAACGTGCGAGAGAGCATTATTTGCTTCGTCAAGATTATTTTCCTGTCTCCTTATTTTAAAAATAAGTGACGTGTCATCAGCAAATAGCACTATCTCATACATTTTTTGTACCATAAACGGTAAATCATTTACATAGACCAGGAAAAGGAACGGCCCTAAGATAGATCTCTGGGGGACTCAAATTTTTACAAGTGAACCTGACGATTTAATACGGTTTATGTCTGCTTTTTGAACCCTTCCTTCTAAATATGATTTTAGAAGATCTAAACTTAATTTTTTTATTCCATAGTGTTTTAATTTTGAGAGCAGTGTTTTGTGGTCTACACAATCAAATGCCTTTGACAAATCACAAAATACTCCTATAGCATCATTATGATCCTCCCACGCACTGAAAATATGTTTAACTAACATGACTCCAGCGTCTGTTGTATTCCGCCCTTTAGTGAAACCGAACTGCTGACTATGGAGGAGTTGGTAATTATTGAAATGAATAAGCAATTGATCTAAGATAATTCTTTCAAATATTTTACTTAATACTGGTAGGACTGAAACGGGTCTAAAATTTGTTGGGTCTTGTTTATCACCGCTTTTAAATAAGGGCACTAACCTACTATATTTCATGAGGTCTGGAAATACTCCTTCATCTACGCATTTATTGAAAATCTGTGCTAACGGCAAAGCTAGGATATTTATCACTGAATTAACTATTTTTACTGACAAACCCCATAAGTCCTCGGTTTTTTTAAGATTCAATAATTTAAAATTCTTAACAATGTCATGGGGCTTAATGTAATTAAATGTAAAATCGTGTTCGCACGCGGGGACATGGTCCCTTAATAATGTCGCCGCACGATCTGGTGACGAGTCTAATGGAGCTGTAGTTACGATTGGGACATTAGTGAAGAACTGTTCGAAAGCTGCAGCGATACCTTCATTTGTTGTTATTATTTTGTCATCGATCTTAAGTGAAATATCTCGGTCTCCTAATTTTGCTTTACCCGTTTCTCTATTTATTATGGTCCAAATTGTTTTTATTTTATTCGGTGACTGTTGGATTTTACCTTTTATATGATCGCATTTAGCTTTATGGCAGACGGCCTTAAATAATTTTGAATATTTTTTTACGTACTGTATGAAGTTGGCAGCATGTGTATAAGTCTTTTTGTCATATAATTCATAAAGTGTGTCTCTGCTCTTTCGAATACCTAACGTTGCCCATTCACTAAATCCTACTCTATTGTCGTTGGTTTTTAGATGGCGCAATTTAAAAATCTTTTTAAAACTATCTGACACGACTTCGAATAACTCTTTGTAATGAGTATTAGCATTTTCATAATTTGCTTGAGTCGTTATACCACTTTCGAGGTCTGATTTAAACGAAACTAATTTTTTACTTGTTACGGGCCGGCAGAGGATAACCGGTTCGGCGTTTTTTGTATTTATTTCAAAATAAACAACTTGACCGCTGTGGTCTGACTTTAGACAATTTACTGTGGAATAATCTGAAAAATCGCAATCGCAGTAAACATTATCTAGGCAGGTGGCAGTAGTTTCAGTTATCCTAGAAGGCTCCAAAAAAATATTTATTAGATTAAACGATTTGAAGAGAATTGTCAATTTAGTATTCAAGGCGGTGTCTGCCATTAAGTCGATGTTGAAGTCACCACAGACTATGACTTTCTTATTGCTGCTAGAAGCTACCTTTAAAACATCCTCTAATATGGTTTCAAATAAACTGTAATCGCTGGTAGGGGGCCTGTACAAGGCTACTACAATGTGTCCAGACAGTTCAACACACGATATTTCAATTACTTTTTCAACAGAAAGTCTGCCAATATCATTCCGTTCTTTAAATTTCAAATTATTTTTTGCTAGTATCAAGGACCCAAAGGTTCTAGTCGCCTTTCAATTATAATCAAAATAGAATTGGTTTGTATTGTTCTATCCAGTAACACCTGAGCGCGTTACTATCCTCGTTACTTATCTGTGTATAAACTAAAAATTTAGTGAGAACTTTAGGAGAGTGCGCAAGTGACTCGTGACGGGTGCGTGTTGTTTTCAATAACTCGAATTATCAAACTTACTTATGTGTTCCATTAAAACTCATAGTATTTTGAGTAGGATAGCGCATATTTCGCGACGTCGACGAAGTGACACTCTACTGGAAGAAATATAAACGTTCACTCGAACGTCTAGTAATGTACTAATGCACTTGCCTCTCTAATTGTATTATAGCACTCTCCTAAACACTAAAATAATGTAAACCGGCCATAACAGTTCACAATCAAAACTTGTGACACTAACACAACAATGATGACATCGATATGTTTACTTAGCAACGCCATTGTTGAATTTAATAATTTTTATATTGATGCTGCTCGATAATACGATTTTTCCGCCCATATGTTGTCGACTCAAATCAACCATTTTTTTACGCTCTTTCATTTGGTGTGCATATCGTTCGAGTCTACCGTAGACCCGAACGAAATTATTAATATAGACTAGACGAAAACCCAGCTTCGCTCGGGTAAAATATAGACTTAGTATTTATCAACCACCAGTAGATATAAATATTTTAATACATTCAGATACATAAGCTCACACCTGTATCCCAGATGGGAAGGCAGAGACCACGGACTGTTACCTGCCACTATCCTGACAAATCACTTTCGCTTCATCGACATCCATTAGTCGTTGCATGTACCCACATCGGTTTCGGGTACTTTTCATCTTGCCCTTTGCTAATACATCCCCTATTTGGTCGAAGTATGTCCAACTGGGGCGTCCCTTACCGGCCCTTCCACTCACATTCACCCGATATATTTGCTTTGTCAGTCTTTCTTCGTTCATCCTCTCCACATTTCCAAACCAACGCAACATTCCTTTTTTCAATTCTAGTCACTCACTACATCCTCTTTCTCGACATCCTCGGTCTCTGATCACACTATTGCGTATTCTGTCATTCAAAGTAACACAACACATATTTCTTAAGGATCTCATTTGTACTGCACTGATCCTACTTTCATGATTCTTCTGACTTCTGCCATACCCAAATCTCGCTACCATGCTTACATCAGTATTGGAACCAGCACACTGTTACGGATAGCCAATCTTGCTCTTTTGGACATGTTCTGGCTACTCACGAAGGAATGCAAGGCGAAAATCAGATACTTATCATAACTTTGTCACGGGTACCTCATCACAAATTGCTAAATGAGCTTCCTTCATAAACTTAACAGCATTGAATTTAGTTAACAGCTAGTGAATCTAATGACGTATTCAATGAGACGTAGAATCCACTTGGCTAATCAACTAAAAACAGCTCCCCCTCTTTGGCTCTACAGCTTTTAGTTTTGTATTGACCACATGTTTTTCTTCATCATTTTAATTTTTGGTATTTTTCTTATCTAGTGACCTTTTCATTTCAATAAGTTTATTGGTACCTATAACTAAGCAAAACAATAAAGATCAATTTATGACTTTGATTTCCTTTTTTAATTATTTTTCAGACCCTTCCAAAACTCAATGTCAATTATTGTCTTCCCGCCAATGAATAACACCACAGATTACTTACTACACCTTCTCAGTTGCCACAGATTATAATAACCTTCTTGGATGCCACGGTATTCCACACACCATGGAGTTAACAAATTAGATCAAAGGGCCGGTTTAGATTATCTTAGTGTTTAGGAGAGTGCTTTACTTTACACTCTGTTGCAACATTATGCTGAATCGGGCCCATTTTGGGGGCTCAACCTTTAATGTATTTTATTATTATTTTCATGTTGTACAGTTTATTTATTTTTCCGTTTTTTATGCTTTCTGTGTTATTTTTTTTATTATTGTACGCACTCTGTGTGTGTGTGTTTTTTTGTTTTGTTTTGAGTATCAAATAAATAAATTTTCTTTCTTTATTTCTTTCTTTCTTTCTTTCTTTCTTTCTTTCTTTCTTTCTTTCTTTCTTTCTTTCTTTCTTTCTTAAGGAGAGTGCTTTTGTAGAAACGTGTAAGCGCCACTTGCTTTAGTAAATTTACGGTATAGTACGGTTCTAGTTGCCTTTCAATTAGAATCAAAATAGAATTGGTTTCTATAGTTCTATCCAGTAACACCTGAGCGCGTTTCTATCCTCGTTACTTATCTGTGTATAAACTAAAAATTTAGTAAGAACTTTAGGAGAGTGCGCAAGTGACTCGTGACGGGTGCGTGTTGTTTTCATTGCCTCGAATTATCAAACTTACTTATGTGTTCCATTAAAACTCATAGTATTTTGAGTAGGATAGCGCATGTTTCGTGACGTCGACGAAGTGACACTCTACTGGAAGAAATATAAACGTTCACTCGAACGTCTAGTAATGTACTAATGCACTTGCCTCTCTAATAGTATTATAGCACTCTCCTAAACACTAAAATAATGTAAACCGGCCATAACAGTTCACAATGAAAACTTGTGACACTAACACAACAATGATGACATTGACATGTTTACTTAGCAACGCCATTGTTGAATTTAATAATTTTTATATTGATGCTGCTCGATAATACGATTTTTCCGCCCATATGTTGTCGACTCAGATCAACTATTTTTTTACGCTCTTTCATTTGGTGTGCATATCGTTCGAGTCTACCGTAGACCCGAAGGAAATTATTAATATAGATGATTGGAATAGCGAACACTACAGCTACTGTGTAAATAAATCAATAACTACATAAAACAATGTAAAACCAGCTTTATTTGTAAAACAGCGACGGTCCTTCCCCGAAGTTCTTTATTTGAGAGAGCGCACAAGAAATCGGCGCTGTAGCGATTCCTAGAGCAATTCAGTGCACCCGCGCCTTGCGCCCCTGTCACAGGGAATTTGCAACTTTATCTAATTCGTATACGGTGCACTAATGCCCGCTCGCCTCCGCCGCATTGTTTCATTTCGAGTGAAAATATTTACTTTTCACTTTGTAGCTGCTCCCTTCCGTTGTAATGATTTCAACTTTAACAGCGACGACTTTGTTGGAATTTAATAAGCCCTTTGTTCGGCAACAAAAGAGTTGTATTGTTGAGATTCCGTAATTGCAAAAACATTGTGAACACAGTTCTTGGTGGTAAACAATTAACGCGTTATGGTAAGAGAATTATTATTAGAAAATACATTAACAATTTTTGGATTTTCTTTTCTCCAAATTTTCTTTCGTGTGTGTATACTTTGGGTGACATTCTAGATCTACTTTATTAAGCTCTCTCTGTATATTCTAAAGATTGTTGTTACCTGTTTTACACTTCAATAAAGAAATAAAGAAATTACTG
Organism: Yponomeuta plumbellus; assembly: GCA_947310845.1. NCBI lineage: Eukaryota > Metazoa > Arthropoda > Insecta > Lepidoptera > Yponomeutidae > Yponomeuta > Yponomeuta plumbellus. Next base: position 5,869,812 of record OX371211.1, on the reverse strand, counting down.
AGCTTTATTTGCTATTATTCAAAGCCTTTCTTAGGCTAGCTGGAAGAAATTTCTTTTGAAATAGGCCCTTTTTAGTACATCGATACTCACCGGTTATTTAAGTTTTTTATGTATTTTTTTTGTATTTGTGCAAAGCGTAACAAACAATCAAACGAACCTCCACATAACACAATTGAGCTAGGTCCCAAACTAGGATTCCCTGTGCTATGGTAACAATGTCATTAGGACATACAGACCCTGAAAGAATTTGGAAGTATTTCGTAACACTACATAACGCTCGGTTCTCACGTCAACTAATTTCAGCCAATCACGTGCCGGTATTTTGAATTAATCTTGGATTAATCTCTTGTTACATTTGAACACTCTTTCAGAAACTGAGTCTAAGAGGGAATAGGCGATGGTTAATCCGTTGCTAAACGGATGTTTTTACCGCAACTAATATGCAACCGGTCATCAACATGAAAGCTGAAAACCATTTACACTGCCAACATATAAGTAAAACTTTAAAATTATCAATTTTATTTTTTAATTTGTCATTCAAAATTTCAAAAGTTCATTCAAAGTGTCATCAAAGTTAAAATTTTGTTTTTTTGTTAGTCCATGAATGTAGATATTAGTAATCTGCATTCATGCACTAACAAACAAACAAAATTTTAACTTCCTTATTGTACAATGAAAATCAATTTAGCAACTGTCTCCCCGACCACCACGATTCAGGCTCCCTTTATCACCTTCATTCAACGATTTCAGAATTAGCGGGGCGTCTGCAGCTAACGGTTAGTGCCTTTAATTGTGTTAATACTGAAGAAGCTAAGGGCGCTTCCATTTTTGACCCGCGTAGAAAGTGTAGAGTAAATACTTCCAAAGCCGTGACCGGAACGGTTGGATATTAAGCTCTTACTCTCTCTTCGCCCAGCAGTAGAACGTATCAGCCTGCTTATTTAATTAAATACATAGGCTGCTACTTATGTTTGCGGAATCTGGGATTCCAATAATTTTAAACGCAATGTCTGACCTCCATGGTCAAATTTGTTCTTTTTTTAAATACTGGCCGCTAATATTTTTCTCTTATATACGTTAGTGTTTTGTTTTTGTTGGGTTTAAAATGTCATATCGCTGAAAAAATGGAAATCACTCGTGAAAATATTCGTGCTATGATTTATTACGATTTTCGACGTGGTTTAACGCAACAACAGTGCGTAGATCAATTAACTTCGACTTTTGGTGGTGAAGTTCCATCAAAAACCACTGTGTATCACTGGTTTAGTGAGTTTAATCGCAGGCGCAGTAAGCTCACGGACGAAGTTAAAGAAGGTCGCCCGAAATCGGTGGTTGTGCCACAAAATATTGAAGCTGTGCGAAAACTAATAATGCAAGACCGCCATGTTACGTATCGCGAGATAGAGGCTATTCTGGGCATATGTATGACGAGCATTCATAGGATATTACATGAACATTTGTCTGTAAAAAAAATTTGTTCGCGTCGGATCCCGCACAACTTAGCTCAGGATCAAAAAGATGCTCGCGTCGAATGGTGCAAGAAAACCTTAAAAAAATTCAACGGAGGCGACTCAAAATCTGTTTATAATATCTACACAGGTGACGAATCCTGGATCTATGCGTACGATCCCGAAACTAAACAACAATCAACAGTTTGGGTGTTTCAAAATGAGCCGAACCCTACGAAAGTGGCTCATGCAAAAAGCACTGTAAATCAAATGGTGGCCTGCTTTTTTGGTATTAATGGCCATGTGGCTACAATACCACTGGAGAATCGCAGAACGGTTAATTCGGAGTGGTACACGACCATTTGTTTGCCGGAAGTATTTGAAGAAATACGCCAAAACAACCAGCGACGCAGAATCATACTTCACCATGACAATGCCAGCTGTCATACATCTCAGGAAACAACTACATTTTTGGATGGTCAAAAAATAGAATTGATGGGTCATCCACCATACAGCCCTGATTTGGCTCTCAATGATTTCCATTTATTCCCAAATGTAAAGAATAAATTACGTGGTCAACGATTTTCGACCCGTGAAGATGCCGTAGATGCGTTCAAACAGCACGTTTTGGAGATACCTCAATCAGAGTAGAAAAAGTGTTTTACAAATTGGTTTCATCGAATGCAAAAGTGCATCGATCATAGTGGAGAATACTTTGAAAAACAATAAAAGCATATTTAGCCATAAACATTTGTTTATTTTTTCTATTCCGCATACATAAGTAGCAGCCCTCGTAGTACCTGGGTGACCGAGCTTTGCTCGGTACTTTTTTTGTAATATAAAATATGTAATATAAATTTAAAATAATCATGTCGAGTCATGACTCGAACCGGGTCTCTTGAAATCGGCCCGAAACGGGTCGCCCGTTTTCCCGTCGGAACTATCCCAACCTTGCAGATAGACGCGAAATTTACCTGTATGTTATCATAGCAAATTTAAATTGGCTTAAAACACGGATAAAACAACGTTTTCTAAAAATGTAACCTAGTTAGATCAATTAAACGCCCCCGAAAGCATCTGCCTACAAAATTTCGTGAAAATCGTTGAAGCCGTTTCCGAGATTCTGATTATATACAGGGTTACAGGGAAAGTCGTACACAATATTAAAGGAGGTCATTATTTGGATCATTTCTGATGGATTTTGTTCTATTATATAGGGTCCGAAAACTAGCCGTTATGGAGATATTGACTGTTAAAGATTTAAAAAAAATATCATTTTTTTTTTTACTTTTTGATTGATTGATTGATTTTAAAAATTCTTTATTTAGCATAAACATAAGTGGTAAAAACCAAAACACGGTCATGGTTTATACATTGCCATACACTAATATACATTTTCAGGCTAAAAAATTAAAGACACCTATCTAAACTTTTTGCATAAAATGAGGAAAAAAAAAAATGTAACGACAATATGTATTTATATACTTACATGAATGGTTTTTGTATGGTAACTTTAGGTACCTAGTTCACATTTCTTGCCATAACATAACATATACTCACAAGTATACTGATTAATTGTTAATTTATAATAACACTCATTTGAATTATATTAACATAGAAAAATTCGTAATTTGCGGGTGGATCAAGAACATTTTACTGCGCACGCACAAAACAACTGCCTAACTACGTTTGGTCCAAGCTTGGTCACACATACGAAGAATCGCTGTCAAGCACATAGTGATGGGGTAAGCGGTATCTACGGTACTTATCGATGTACGACAAGTCTTTATTTCTACTTCTACCTATAGAGCGAACCAAAACATTTTTATGAAGTGGATTTTTATAGAGGTAAAATAATTTAGTTTGTTTTAAAATAAACTCTTTTATATTTGGATAATTTAGCTTATTATGAAGTTCGCATAAATTCGTAAGAAAGGGGGTCTTGAAAGATATTTTGAGAGCTTTATTTTGAATTACCTGTAGTTTATTGTAATTAGTGGCACATGTACTACTCCATACTGGCGACGCGTATGTGATACAGGGACGGACCAAGGTGGAATATATTTTTAATTTTGTGATTGGAGATAGGGAACTACGTCTAATTAAAATTGGACTCAAAGCGTTAAGGGCTCTTGTACCTTTAAGTCGAATCGAGTCAACATGTGACGTCCAGTTTATTTTGTTATCAATTATGGCTCCTAAATATTTTACGTTCTTTTGCCATTGAATTTCGTAGCCATTAATTACAAGTTTACGCGATGGTAGCAATCGTTTCCTTGAAAATAGAATCGCTTCCGTTTTGGCCTCCTTTAATTTGAGTTTCCATCTAGTAAAATACAAACTTAGCCGCTCAATTGATAGTTGTAAACGATCGATTATTAGATCGACGTCTTTTGATGATGTAAACGAAGCAGTGTCATCTGCAAAACAAGCCAACTGTGTGCGAGGCTGAATTGGTATGTCGTTAACATAAGCCAAGAAGAGGGTAGGCCCAAGGACCGATCCTTGCGGCACGCCAGCTGGAATATCACAATACTCAGAGATATTATCGCTGATATGGACTCTAAACTTACGGTTGCGTAGGTAAGCCTGGATGATTTTGATTAGATCCAGAGGAACACCAGCAACGATAAGTTTATGAAGAAGGCCATCATGCCAGACGGTGTCAAAGGCCTTCTCCAAATCCAACAGAAACATACCAGTGGATTCATTAAGATTTAAATTATTGGCTACGTGTTTACTTACCCGGGCCAGCTGCTGAATAGTGGAATGTGACTGACGAAAGCCAAATTGTTCTTTAATAATTAGAGGGCGTAGGTGAGTTAATAAACGATCGCGTATAATTCGCTCAAGAAGTTTTCCTAATGTAGGGAGTAAACTAATTGGGCGGTAGTTAGTAGCTATTGAATCATCCTTGCCATATTTCTTTAATGGTATCACTTTGGCAACTTTCCAGCAAGATGGGAAGTATCCCAAAAGAAGGCAAGCATTGAAAATTTTTGTAAGCAATACAACACATTTTTGGGGCATATTTTTTAATAAAGCATTATGGATGTTATCCTCCCCCGGAGATTTTCGAAGTCTTAGACGGCGAAGGTTACGCCAAATTTCATGAGGGTGTACGGGATGTTTAAGTTCCGATATCGAATGTGAATTGAGAGAATTAATAGAATTATGAACCAAATCAGATACATGTTTGTCATTCCAGCTTAGAGTGAGTTGCATGTTCTGTTTAAACGCTAGAGCCAGTTCATTACATTGTTCGCTAATATTGATAGTTTTCGAGCCATCTTCCTTTAGCAGGGGTGGGATGATTACAGGTTTGTTACGCACAGATTTAACTATTCGCCATAGATCAGACCTGGCATCATTAACTTTGGCCAATTTATCATTCCATAATTTATCATTATGTTTGATCAAGGCGGTTTTGATGCGCTCCTGCAGAAAATTAATATTGGTTCTGAGATATTTACGAAAGCTAGGAATAGTAGTGCGCTGTTCACGACTTCTCAAATTGTTCTTAGTTTTGATCAATTTTCTTATGAAACGTGGGATAGCTTTAGTTTTAGGTATATCGTTAACTTTTGGTACAAATTTATCTCTTCCATTAGATAGGATGTCATTCAATTTCACTAATTCTGAATCGATAGCAGGAATACTTTTAAAAGTTTTGGAAGTAAGACTTATTTCATTGTTAAGGAATTTACGATAACCGTACCAATTAGCTTCCTTATATTTATAAAAAGTCTTAGGACAACGCTGAAAAGTGCCACCCAAAGAAACAAATACAGGCAAATGATTGGAAGATAGGGCAGCTATTGTAGTTATCTCATTTATATCATGTACGTTCCGAGTAAGCAACAAATCGGGCGTAGATGGTTGCCAGTCAGGACAGTAATGAACTAGTGTTGGTAATGCAGGAGCATGGATTATGTAATCATGTTTCATCATGTGGCTCAAAAGCGTATTATCATGAAGGTTAGCACAACCGGGACTCCAATGCGGATGACGCGCGTTAAAGTCACCAACTATTAAAATATTTGTGTCAAGATTTAGAAGTATATCCAGATCACTAACAATCAATGGTAAGTTTGGAGACTGATAAACTGACAAAATAGTGTGACTTTTGGCAGAGATGGTTACTCTAATGCCTACCACCTCAATATGTTTTGTTGGAGGAGTCGTAATTAACAAATGATTGATATCAGATTTTACTAGTAAAGCGACACCTTGCCCAGTTTTGCCAGAATGCTTATCTTTCCGGTAACAAATAAAACCGGGAATATGCAGGGAAGTATTTCCACTTATTCTGGTTTCACTTAAAGCAATAACATCGATGGACAAGTTATTAGACACAAGGTCAGTTAGTTCGTTGAGTTTTGTGCGTACGCCGTCAGTGTTCCAATATAAGATCTTTAACTCTTTGCTACTAGACATAGTGACCTAAGTGAGACAAAACTAACATAACTTTATCAATCATAGAATTGCATGACTTGAATTCATCTTTTATAGATTTGACAACAGATAAAATATTGATAATTTCTACAGTAATGGCATCTGCTTGATCTAAATTAGTATGATCTGGCACATTTGCTACAGTTGGAATTGATGGAACCGGTGGGGGTTTTACCTCAGTAGTATTATTAGTACCGCTAGCAACAGCAGACCACGATCTTCCATTCAGCAAAGCCGAACGTCGAGGGATGTTGACCGGAATTAATTTAGGGTCGCTTCTTTTCACTTCTTTTTGTTTTAAATACTTTATACGCTCTTTGCATTGGCGAAAGCTAGCCGGATGGCTCTCACCGCAGTTGCAGCATTGAACATCATTTGTTCGTTCCTTCTTAGGACAATCCTTTGTGGCGTGTTATTCTGCGCACTTTACGCATCATTCAGTTAAGTTGCAATTTCTGGACGAATGCCCAAAGCGTTGGCACCTATAGCACTGTGTACCGGCAGAGTTGTTAGGACTATATTTCTGTATTTGAATTGCACAGTTACAAATATATTTTATTTGCCTGAATTTCCCAAAATCTGAGCCAAGAGGAAGCTGCACTAAGAGGGGAGGACAAATCAGATCTACGTTAGCTGAGGGTTTCTTGAGTTGAGTGACAACCACATCTTTGAAGCCCATGGCAGCCAATTCCTCAGGGACAGTATCTGCGACTGTAGAAGGTTACCCACGGATAACGCATTTCGACATTTTTTCCTCCTTACGGGTGAAAGTATGAAAAAGTACGTTATCGGAACGCAATCCATCCTTTAAGAGTTGATGACTTTCTCTGGAGTCACAATATATGGCTATCTTACCACGGCCTCTGTAGTGAAGATGAAACTTTGTAGTAAACTTCGATATTAGGTTGATGATGATGAGATGAGTCCAATCTTTCTTAGGTTCAATTATGATCGGGGGTACACGAAGCCTCTTCTTCCTGGCACTTGTAGTGACAGTCCCATCATAGTTTGAAGCAACTGTATCCTCAGACGACAAACCTAAAAAACTGTTTCCCACGCTGATACTGGTAGGTGCTGCGGGGTTTCGTCTCTGGGCTATTCTTTTTGGTTTTACCCAGAGGTCATCATCACCAGGTCTTTTGCTGGACAGGCTTTCAGTTGATGAACTTCGTGTCACAAACTTGTCCATAGTAGATGAAATTGGTTGACGACGGAGTAGTATCGAGATGTCGTTTTACCCCATCATTAGTTTGGTGACAAATAATCTAACTCGAATGTATGAGTGGCCAAAGTCTGGGCACAACTTTACTGTGTCTATGTTAATCAGAATAAGCGTGCGCTCGCTACCCGATCGAGAAAGAACTGAGGACTGATTGTTTTTTTTTTATGTATTTAGTTAAAAGGTATGTCAATTGATAAAAAAATATCAGCAAAAGCTGCACATACTACTAACAGCTTTAAAAAACTGCTCGGCAACGGTTAGAATGAAATATTTTTTCTCTAAATATTTTTCACATTGAAGCTCTTAAAAAAAATTTACGTATGGAACTTATTCTGCAAATAATTTTAAAAACTTCTACGACTCTTTAACTATTCAAAAAGATATAACATTTAATAGGTATCTGCATGAAATTTTCAAATAATGTTATTGAGGTATCTAGTGGTAGTACCGACATAACTGAACTTCGATACAAAAAAAATCTTTTTACTTCCTGGCACCTTTAAACTATGTAAAAAGGTCAGATAGGCTCTTTGTGCTCTGGAGACATGATGTCTCAGGTGTTCAGGTACCTACCTATTTCAATATTTCTTTTTTCGAATATTCTATCTATTATTTTTGTGTTGGTCTGCTCGTGTGATTTTTCCGTGGTAGATGTGTTAATACGTGCTTTGCAAATGATTTGCGTTTTAGAAACTTCTACGTCTCTTTAGGTATTAAAAAACGTATGACGAAGTAAAAAGATTTTTTTTTGTGTCGAAGTTCAGTTATGTCGGTACTACCACTAGAGCCTACTCAAATAACATTATTTTAAAATTTCATGCAGATACCTATTAAATGTTATACCTTTTTTAAAAAAGTTAAAGAGTCGTAGAAGTTTTTAAAATTATTTGCAGAATAAGTTCCATACGTAATTTTTTTTTAAGAGCTTCAATGTGAAAAATGTTTAGAGAAAAAATATTTAATTCTAACCGTTGCCGAGCAGTTTTTCAAAGTTGTTAGTAGTAGGTGCAGCTTTTGCTGATATTTTTTTATCAATTGACATGCCTTTTAACTAAATACATAAAAAAAACACTTTATGAGCTCTATTCTGAGAAAAAAACAATCAAAAAGCCAAAAAAATTGGATATTTTTTAAAAATCTTTAATGTCAATATCTCCATAACGGTTAATTTTCGGACCCTATATAATAGAATAAAATCCATCAGAACTGACCTAAATAATAACCTCCTTTAATATTGTGTACGACTTTCTCTGTAACCCTGTATAAATATATATACAAGAATTGCTCGTTTAAAGAGATTTGATGTCCTAAATAATTAAATATGTCCTAAATTTCCATAATTCTATTTAAAAATTTCATTTTGTGAGTTTGTAGTGTCCGTCGTTAAGGGACTCCACACACGGCGGCTATAAGGTAAAGATGTATATTATAGCACGATAGGTATAACTCATTACATCTTTCCATAGAAATCGTCAGGAGACCACACACGACAGCTATAATATACATCTTTACATCTACGTATCTTAAAGGTACTGAGCGGTCTCCAAGCTATACATCCTGGGATTAGGTAATGTATATTATAGCCGCCGTGTGTGAAGTCGCTAACTTTCTCGTTCATCGTGAAGAAACCCGAGTGTTGACTACAGCGATCATTGAAATGTTAAAATGTGCGAGCGAGAGATGTAGAAATAAAAACAGTGACCGAGAAGAAAAACAGGAAAAAAGAAAATGTAAATGATTTTTGTAACAATAAAATTAGTCCTAAGATAGTCTAAATAGTCTGTAAATCAGAGTGCGAGTTAGTTTACTTACACTATGTGCAACTCTGACGTCTATACTGGGTAAAAATAACCTGTGCTACAGACATCAGTATCTTAGAAGAATCTAAGTAGATCCTAATTGTGTCAGTTAATACCAGAAGCTTATTCGAGTGCCCGTAACGTCACTAGCTCTTCAGTTTAACTGCGCTTTGGCTTTGTCTTCGCGCGGCCGCTGCGCCTTTGAAATGTTAATCTGAGGCTCTGCGCTACGGAGTTAAAGACCCAATACACAACACAACACAATTTTTGTAAATTTTTGAGATAATTAAACCGTTGTTGTGCATTTTAATTAGATTCAACACTAGAAAACTATAGTTGTAAAATAAAATTATATATAATTACTACCTGCCCCCACAAACGTTGTTTTGCCAGACAGGGGTACGAAAAATAGATAACAACCTATTCTCAGACCTACCGAATGTACATATGAAATTTCATCAAGATTGGTCAAGCCGTTTCGGAGGAGTATGCGCACTAACATTGAGACACGAAAATTTTATATGGGTTAGGGAGTCACTCGTCATTTTCCCTAATTCGTCAATTTCACTAATTGGTCCCTTTCCCGATACGTCAATGTCTTAAAAATCTTTAACTCGTCAATATACATAACTCGTCATTTTCGCTAATTCGTCATTTTCCCTAACTGGTCAAATGTTGTACTGTAGAATCAAAGACAAAACGCGCAGCGCGCAAAGCGCAACGCGCGAACGCGCGAACGCGCAACGCGCAACATGCAACATGCAACACGTGTACCATACAAAGTGCGAAAAAACATCGTTGTTTTATTAAATACAAACAAACTTGTTGTGAGAGAGATCAATACCTTTAATTTGAGACCTCATTCTTCGAAATCGGTACAGCATGACTGTACGGAGACTGACAGTTGACGAGTTGTTGATTTGACCAGTTAGGGAAAATTACTAATTAGCGAAAATGAAAATTACTAGTTAGGGATATTGACGAGTTAAAGATTTTTAAGAAATTGACGAATCGGGAAAGTGACCAATTAGTGAAATTGACGAATTAGGAAAAATTACGAGTGACTCCCTAACCCACTGTTTCATGCATAGCAATATCTGTCAAACTACATAGTTTTTCCTAGACAATTAATATAATTTTGAGATTTTAGTACACAATGACTCTATATTCAGCAGTAAATTGCAAAACCAAGGGTAACTATCTATTTCCTAAAGATGCTAAAGGAAGAAAGCCGTTTTTGCGAAGAAAAATGGGGAGCCTAGTAGCTCTTCTAGGTGGAGAGCTGAACATTTTAAACCTGAAGATTTTCATGATAGAAATTCATTCACATGCATGATTCTTTTAACACTAATTAGTGTATGTATTGATCTATCTTCTGATGCATCGGACAGTGGCACCACCAATCACAACCTTTTTGTTTTTAACGCCATTGAGTTCAACACATTCACAAGATACTAGATATGGGTGACAAAAATAATGAGGAACATAATTATGTTTCTGTCTCTACGAGGGTGTAAATTTCATCGTTACTGTATACGGGTTTCTTGTGCTAAAAAAAGCCCCGAACCGTGTAAACGCATCTTCAGCTCCGAGGCACCAAAAGTTCTTTACCGCGGGCCGCGGGATGACGTAAGTAATTGTCACTTGAGAGATTAACTTTTGAATTATCTTTGAGGAGATTAATGAAGTGAGAGAGGGATAGATGTAGGTACTTGGACTATAAGCTAGCCAAGCTATGCATCCGTTTTAACAGTTTATGTTAAAAAAGTTGAAATAAAATGGATTTTCAGTCCAGGGGCTTAGCTACCAAGTATCGTCGTGGGTTCGATTCCCACTGGGGGTCGCCGTACATGTGTACAAATGGCCTCAGTCTGGGTGTTTTTCAATGTTCGTAATATCCTTGCCTGATTACCATAGGGTATGTTTGGGACCAGGTCAAGTGATTGTGTTGTGTGGAAGTTATTAGATCTTATCCCCGGCTGCTTGAGTGATCTTAAACGATCACGAAGGTTCAGCAACGTTCAGTGCATGAATGGGTGACCGTCTATGACTAACGCTAGTTGTCATTTTTCCGAGCGGTTCCGTGCTTCGCAGGACTCGTTAAGAAGTTGGTGGCGGCTGCCGTCGTTAGATGGCAGTCGTTAAGCCAAGTCAAAGGCCTAAAGGTCGTAGCCCACATACACGACTCTGCTCCCACCCGGCAAAAATAATATAATTCAAAAATGGGCTGTAAATATTGCTCTTTAGATATATTTTACATTGGCATCATAAATTAGCTGACAGCGAGCTGTCTGCTAATTTATGATGCTTATACCTTTCTCAAGGAAGAGACCCGTGCCCCTCGGTAGGGACATAATGGGTTGATGATGATGATGGAGTAGATGAAGAATCTTTTGTCAATTTGCCTACTTGACAAAAAAAAATAGTAATGACTGGTTAATAAGAAGGTAACTACGCGCGTCACATCATAAGCGTGACTTGTGATATGACTCATTAGTACAGTCATGACTATGACTGTACTACATACACAACTAAATAAATTCTATGACTTCATGATGGAGGTAAAGTTTACAAGTTGCACATAGGGAAATCTAATACTCCGGAGCAAGACGTATCGGAGCAGACAGGTACAGAGCAAAACTATTTCAATAACATCGCGAAGGTACGCTGCACTCTCCATTGATATCTTGGTGCAACTATAAATCAGCGAAGCATATTCATGCGAACTGCATGGCACGGAACACACTCATTGTTCTTGGTCATTTGTTTCTGCTTTTAAAACAGGGGTATTATCTGAGTGCGTGTACTGAGTTTTGTCATTCACTTTCGATAGCGAGAGCGTTTGCGATTTGCATAGGAGTGACAAAGCGCGCCATCTAGTTGTCTCTTTGTCACTCCTATGCAAGTCGCAAACGCTCTCACTATCGAGAGTGAATGAAAAAACTCAGTATAAGCACTCAGGGGCCAAATAGCGCACCAGTTTCTGTCGGAATCCCAAATTCTGCGATAGCAATTAGCATGGAATTTGACAGTATTACAATGGGAACTTCCTGCTTCCTTTATGGGGCACTGTATAAGGTCCTACGACCAGAATCAGAATCAGAATCAGAAATTTATTTCAACGTAAAGAATTTACATTCTGCTTGTTGAATGTCAATGTACATAAAACAAGATTCCCCAAGATAATAATAATTAAAGTTACCTCCGACGCGGTTTAAGAAATGTGTTTAAGCACACTCTGTAGGTAAATAAAAGCTTGATTTAGAGGACAAGGATGTCTGGTGTTAAACAGTAGTTTCATATTAAATTTAACCATAGAATAATTGTATCTAGTGTTCAACACATCCAGGAGTAATTAGTTTTAAGTTTGAAAGATTATTAATTAGGCTAAAACTGTGGAGTTTCTTTGTTAGTTTCTTCTCCACGTAATCTATTTATTAATCGTGAAACTAACAACTTTGTAAAGTAAAAATTTTGTTTGCCTTGTGAATTTTTATTTTTGGTAATGCTTTGAAGTACAGTGAAAACTGCATGAACATGGCGATTTAGTTTCATTGCCGCTTCAAGTCTACGCGCGCACACGTACCAAACCTTCTAGGAGTAAATGGTATGAAAAAACACGCCACGTGACTCGACCGTGTATCTGTCATCGCACTACAATGCACTAGCAGAATCGAGGCCCTGGTTACGGTGGCCACCTCCAGCCTGTATTTCAGTGTATTTCCTAGTTTTTAATGTCTTTATCTGGTTAATCATCATCGTCATCATCAACCCATTATGTCCCCACCGAGGGGCACGGGTCTCTTCCCTGAGGAAGGTATAGGCCATACTCCACCACGGGGGCAAAGTCCGGATTGGTGGAGGCTTGTAAGACTAGTGGCTGGTCTTACTGTCAGAAGTTTTCAAGCCTAAGGCCTCTGACTTGGCTTAACGACTGCCATCTATCGACGGCAGCCGGCACCAACTGCTTAACGTGCCTTGCGAAGCACGGAACCGCTCGGAAAAATGCCACTAACGTTAGTCATAGACGGTGACCCATCTATGAACTGAACGCGCCGTATGTTGCTTAACCGTAGTGATCGTTTAAGATCACTCAGGCAGCCCAGGCTACGAGCGATCTGGTTAATATGTTATAGTTATGGGACCCAAACAAGTGGTTATATTGAGACAAACCCTACACCTTCACTACACCTTTGTATTGAAATAAAGATACTGAAAAATATTAACATTACATTAGCGAATCGTTGGCTACATAACATAACATTTACATACAGGCACATACATTGCTTTTGGCCCCACACTAGGATACTTCGTGTCGTGGGAACCAGAAACAGCGACATCACAAACATGAAACAAACATCCAAGACCTGGTTCTTTAACCACACAAATTCTTGACCAGTTTTACGTAGAACTACAGATTCTAATGGAATGGGACGCGTTTAATACGTTGAGCGAACATAGTTCAAAGCAATGCCGCTATTCGTTTCAAATAGGAAATTGGAAAAGGGAGGATGCGGCCTCACCCGCTCCAACCACCAAATACAACTGACCCAGAACCAAGGAGCTTTTTAATTATTTCATCAATTTCTCAACCCATATTAGTTACTGCTCTGTAGCTGTGAATGTTATCATTGATAAGCGCATCTTGTTGTAAGTATTCCACCGCAACAAATGTTCGACAATATGACTGATCTGACTCCGGTTTCTCACACATCAGCGGTCTGCTGGCTACCCGGCAAGGTCGGCTGCTAGGATTAAATTATTGGTGTACGAGAACCAGGGATTACTATTTACACTACATTCAGAACCAAAAGTTCAACACAGACCTGCATGAATTTGTTTGCTCCGTGCAGACTATAAATGGAACAAATTTGAAACTCTGTAAAGCTGACCTAAACCTGAAGGATTGCGCTCAAAAGATGTAAGGGGTCCAACAGACGAGCAACTGCTAATCAGTGACAGCTCGCGACGCCGGTCGCGCGATGGACGCCGGGGGTCACCGTCCGTACCTACAAGCCGTTACAAAGCCAGCGACAGCTTACGACGCTGGTCGCACGACTATCAGCGACCGTCGGCGGCCGTCGCGCGACCGGCGTCGCGAGCTGTCGCTTGTCTGTTGGAGCCCTAAAGCAGCTTCATAATTGGATACACAATATCTATTCCTCATTCAGGGATCTCTTGTAGACGGGCTGATTAAAAAACATCGCGTCCCGTTCGGAAACAAAGGGATTGCAAGAAAGCTGTTAGCGGGGTTAAGTTTCTGCTATGCCAAGGAAGTGCTCTTTGGATTATCTCATTACAAGAGCTCTGAGGGCGGAGAAGCAACAACAAGGATCTAGTAGTACTGTACAATTACTGGATGTACTGTATATTGTTATTGAATAATTAGTTTGTTATCAATACAACATAACATAACATTTACATACAGGCACATACATTGCTTCTGGCCCCACACTAGGATACTCTGTGTCGTGGGAACTAGCAACAGCGACGTCACAAACATCCAAGACCTGGGTTTTTTTTTTGTCCCCAGCCGGGATTCGAACCCGGGACCTTTCGCATGGTAGGCAGATGCGCTAACCGCGGCGCCACAGAGGTAGTCCTAATTATTTATCAGCTTGATTTTCTTTTATGATTTTTTGATTGAACAAAAGAAAAATTTCTTTCTTTATTGCTCTAACAAACAATTTTGGGTAAAGTCGAGTTTGATACTGTAAAAATAATAAATAAATAAACTCACGCCCGTTATCCCCGAGGGGGTAGGCAGAGGCACCAATAACTAGAACTGGGCCCACGTTTTGCCGAGTTTATTACGTCCCAAACGTGACAAGTGGCAAGCCTGTCGCCGTTATCCGGGCACAATTTCATACTGTATTGATGTATTTTCTTCCAGCTAACCTACGTTTTCGTTTTTCTGAGCTTGATGAAGAAAATATAGTAAAAAGTTTTTTTAATTCAAAACTCGCAAGTTATTGATAATAAATAAAAGTTGTTATTATATCAAAGAGAAAAAAGGCACTTGCTATTTCAAAAGTATTTATGTAATCACTTATATTAATAAAAAATAAAACAACACTATACAATTGGTATATAATTATCTCCTTTTTCATTGTACATTCAACTACGATAATTATGTTTATCACTAGCGATTATAAGTATTACTCTAAAGGGCTGGCAAGATTCAATAAAGCAATATTTTTATAATCTCTCGAATCGTAGGCCAGAGTTTTTACATCCCACGCGGTGCATAACCGGTGCATTCCGTTATATTAAGCAAACGTAAAAAGTTTTTTTCCTGTTAGCTTTTAGTCTGACTAAGCCCTGAAAATTCAACGAGCTGTTGAGAGCTTAAAGAGCGCCCACTCGACAAGTAGAGACAACCACTTTGTATATTTAAAAAAATCGCTCCAACTCACTTGCGCTGGACGTAAGCCGCTTTGTATCCTTTGGAGTCGTTTCTGGGAGCTGGTTAGAAAAGTTCTTTGTTTGCAACTAAGTGTTTCTTGAGCAAGAAAATGTTTCAGTTTCTCCTATTTGGTTTGCAATGTTCACTAAATAAAATTAATTTCAAAACAACACAATCACTTGTTTTGTTCCTAAGCTAAGATGCATATTATCCAATTATCTATTCTTGGCATTTTTTTCAGACTTTAAACTACACTAAATCAAAAACCTTTAACTTTAGAAAACTCGAAACAGCTAGTTTTTGATTTTGATTTAGTGTCGTTTAAGGTCTGAAAAAATGCCAAGTATAGATAAATGGATAGTACATACATGCATGCATAAACTCACGCTTGTATACCAGAGGGGTAGGCAGAAAGTTGGGACTGCCACTTGCCACGATCCTGACGGATCACTTTCGCTTCATCGTCTTTCGTCATGCACGCACGCCGGTTTCGGATATTTTTTATCTTGCCATTTGCTAACTAATCACACTAAGATATCAACGTTCTCTCTATCTATTTATCATTCTATATTCTGTGCTATCGTAACCAGGCAAGAACGTCTTAAATAATACATCCAGACTGAGGACATTTGTACAAATTATCTGCGATTTGAACCTCTGGTTTAGTGGTCAAGCGTGTTAACCGCTACACTGACGAGGTAGTGAACGAATAGTACATTACTGCAGCGGCCAGCAAAAGAAGCATTGATGGACGAACGTGGAAATGTGGGCCGAGGCGAAGACGGGGCACACATACGTGAGTCCATCATTGCCTAGTTGTGGCCAAGGCTTGTATATGATTTTTCTCAAATAATGCACGGAAATTAAAACTATGAACTCATTCTGTTAAATTCAATAAACTTTCAAAATCAGACAAACCACGAACAAACAACAATAATTTTTGCCGCGTTAAAGTGCTCTTTTTTTTTAATAGGTATAACCAGCTTTCTATCGCAAGCCAGTTAGAAATTTAAATAAAACCTCTGATAAGTTAACCTCCTTGGTTGTCATTGTTCGGAGTAAAAGATCGTTCCATTTTTAAATAACACGACAGATATGATTATAGTACCTTTGTAGTTTATTTGGCCGCAAAACACGACAGCTATACATTTATAGAACTTTTTTCCGGCCGCTGCCTCGCGTGTAATTGGCCAGTACAGCAATATCGATTTATCTCGAACAAGGTTGTCGAAATAATGCTCAAATTTCCAAGCATGTTTGAGAAAATACATGAACTAAACATTGAAACGGTTTGTTATTTTACCAACGTCGAAATCCACGTATTTTCTGGATGAATACGAACATTTGAATAAATTTCTTCAGAAGAAAACATGCCTGGTAAATTTCTATTTGCATACTTCTGCATAAATAGCTCTAATATTAGTACCAATACATAGTATTTTGGAAATTACCAAGAAATCCAGCTTTGTTTTAGAAAACGCGATTTAAATTTTAACGTCCTGTGAATTTAATCATCGGAATCTCAAACAAGCGTAGCGCTGGTTTATACCAACTCTCCGTGCTACAGAAACGCTAAAGCTTACCGCGTCCGTCCATTACGTTAAGCAGTTGGTGCCGGCTGCCGCCGATAGATGGCAGTCGTTAAGCCAAGTCAGAGGCCTTAGAGCGGCTTGAAAACTTCTGACAGTAAGACCAGACACGAGTCTTACAAGCCTCCACCAATCCGGACTAGGCCCCCGTGGTGGAGTATGGCCTATACTACCTTCCCCAGGGAAGAGACCCGTGCCCCTCGGTGGGGACATAATGTGTTGATGATGAAAGCAGTTATCTAAGTTACGCGCATACGCGCAGTCTTAGGAGAAATACAACTCGCTAACTGTGTAAGAAAACATCGTGAGAAAATCTGAGAGTCACAGAAGGTGTTCACATATCTCAGCGCTTGAAATTGCCAATCCGCAGTGGGTAAGCGTGGTGATTAAGCCCATAATCTCTCTTTGACAGACGATAGACTTGTGTCTTGCAGTGGCACGTATATAGGCTATACATAAAAAAGTAGAATATAGAATATAGAACCGATAAAAAAGTAGTTAGTTTTGGTTTGCAGTAAGCTTAGTTTTTGGGTCACGCGTCAGTATTATGACAATCTACGAGTATATACATAGACAGGCAAAGAACACTTATGCACAACCTGAAGAAATATTTATAAATGGTTTCCTATATGTAAGTAGCTAGTATAATAAATATATCGAGCGAATGCCCTATGGGACGGCCCAGGCGGACATAAAAGGCGACATATAGACCAAAGAGGCGATGTATTAGCAAAGGGCAAGATAAAAAGTACCCGAAACCGGCGTGCGTGCAAGCAACGACTTATGAATATCAATGAATCGTGGCAAGTCGCAGTCCCTGGTCTCTGCCTACCCCTCTGAGATACAGGCGTGAGCTTATGTATGTATGGATGTGTATATTTATTAATATGTGAAGTTAATGAAGTAAATAAAGCGTATAACATAGGGATTCCCTGCATCGGGTTCAAAGATCACCGGTTACCGAACGGACGATCAAGCACTGCAAACCGCGCGGCCCGAACTTCCGCCACAGGATTGAATAAAGGTCCAAATCTAATCTCTCTATAGGTAAACAATCCGCCCCACATTTATTAGGGAGATCCGATATTGTGGTCTCGTTAGGCCTTCCCTGTTCCTAACGCTAGGATATGTTTGTCTAAGCCTCGGCCTAACTGCGTGCTTAGGCTGTTTGGACGGTACAAGTATTTCAACTACGGCCCGTAATCTTCAAAAACAATTTGCTAGTTCTGTGGTCATTTAGACCTAGCCTGGCGATTCATCTGTAGCTCACGTCAAATTCTGAGTGGTTGGATGAACAAGAGATAGATAGAAAACAATTTATTGAGTCGCTCGTAGCCCCGGCTGCCTAAGGATCTTAAGCGATCACGAAGGATAAGCAACATAAGGCGCGTTCAGTGCATGGATGGGTGACTGTCTGTTACTAACGCTAGTGGCATTTTTCCGAGCGGTTCAGCAGTTGGTGCCGGCTGCCGTCGATAGATGGCAGTCGTTAAGCCAAGTCAGAGGCCTTGCGGCTTGAAAACTTCTGACAGTAAGACCAGTCACTAGTTTTACAAGCCTCCACCAATCCGGTCTTGGCCCCGTGGTGGAGTATGGCCTATACCTTCCTCAGGGAAGAGACCCGTGGTCCTCGGTGGAGACATAATGGGTTGATGATGATGATGAAGTACGAAATTTATTTTAGTTTAGTGGATGTGATTAATCTCTTAGAATTATATTTATAGTACAATTGTTTTCTAAACGTATACGAAGTTAGACGTTCTTTCCCCAGGAGCTAAGATTACAAGTGACGAAGAAATTTGACGTCACTTATGCCCGGTTCCAATATCCACAAAACGCTTCGTTTTTGCTTACGATCGGTTACAATTCCTACGAAATTCCTACGAACCGTCAATAAATTGTATGGAAAACGGATCGTAGCCGGTAGGCGTATATTATAGGAACCGGGCATTAGCGAAATTCTCAATAGGCTATGTGATTGATTTCTGACAACCATCTTATTTTTTTTGTTGGTATTCCTAGAGTCCTCCGAAAGCTTTTATTTTTAATTCTTTCGTGTATTTCTTCTAAGAAAAGCAAACGAAAATTTACCTTTGAAATAAGCCGCCAAAACGCCGTCTTGGGCCATATGGAGTCGCACAGGCATTATGACGTCACTTGCTAGTAAACGAACCAATGAACGCAAGAACGAATGAACGATAGACGGCATTTTTACTAACATGTGACGTCATCATAGAATCGGCCAATCTCGGCCGTTTCTGATACAATGGCTGCAGATACATAGTCATGAAATATCTCATGTTTTTGTTACAAATAAAATAATTGATTTTAGTTAAAATTAAATAAGCTTAAATAAGCAAAGCGGTTTTAACACTCATAATTTTACGACGACGTATAAATAATACTGTTTTTTTCACACTTTCAAATTGCCTATTCAGGAATTGGCCGTGAAGCTTTGACTCGGAAACCATAACAGCACACCAGCCTAGCCAGGGCGACTAAACAATGTCCTGCACAAAACGAAAGAAAACCCATAAAATCAATTGATTTTGCGAAATAATGGAGAAGTCGGTTGATGATTTAGCAAAGGCGCAATCGGGAGTGGCCGAAACAAAAGGAAGCCATACAATACCTTCACAATTTGCAGTCACTCCGTATTGTTCTTTGAATGGAACGCAATTGAGTGTAAGTGCCTAAGAAGGTAAATTGTGTTATATTGAAGGCGGTTAATCAACAACAGAAAAGTTGAGAGCATTTTATTGTACCTACCCAAATATATCTACATTTGAAAAGTTATCAGTACCAAGTAGTTTTGATACTATTCTAATAGAATATACAACATTTTCATCATCATCATCAACCCATTATGTCCCCACCGAGGGGCACGGGTCTCTTCCCTGAGGAAGGTATATGCCATACTCCACCACGGGGGCCAAGTCCGGATTGGTGGAGGCTTGTAAGACTAGTGGCTGGTCTTACTGTCAGAAGTTTTCAAGCCGCCCCTAAAGGCCTCTGACTTGGCTTAACGACTGCCATCTATCGACGGCAGCCGGCACCAACTGCTTAACGAAGCACGGAATCGCTCGGAAAAAATGCCACTAGCGTTAGTCATAGACGGTGACCCATCCATAGACTGAACGCGCCGTATGTCGCTTAACCTTAGTGATCGTTCAAGATCACTCAGGCAGCCCAGGCTACGAGCAATTCTAATTTACAACATTTTAATGCCGACAAATTGTCATTGTTCGTACATGTTGGTACAAGTTTGTCTGAAACAAAATGACCATATTTTCCTAGCGTTTGATATTGAACCATTTTTGCCAATTCGCGAGTATGCGGGGTGATTAATCGATATTGTTTCTTTCTCTCTTTGAGAGACGACCTGTCTTGTACACAGTGTTTTTTTGTAACCACTCGGGATACTTAAACATGGTAATATTTAAACGGGTCTTTTCGTGATTACCTCAGGTAATAGGTTTGCCGGTTTACGAGCTGATCTGACAAATTTTGCTTTTTCATATTAATTAGCTTACGATCTCAGACCTATCAAAGACAGACAAAAAGTTTAATAAAAAATGGTGAAGACGTTTTGGGGGATTTCGTTAATTAATTTTTGATTATTAGATTTTTTTGTAATTGCTAGTTGACCTGGCAAATTTTATTTTGCTACATTAATTAACCTACGACCTAGTTTTAGAGCTACCCTAAAAAAAAAAACGTTAATTGTATTGTATTTATTTCAGTCAATGCCCATATAGTGTTAGTAACAAGGGCGACTTATTCTATGTTAGTAATGTAATAATATAAATATGTTCTCATTACATTTATATTTACATTGTACAGTCCCATCCAGCTCCACCGATAGTCGGCTTTACGTGCGTCGGCACCCAGTGGCGCTGTATGGGGCTGTCCATCCTGTCTGCCAATACCTTCAGGAGGCCGCAGGAACTACTCCTCACCCTGCACATCAGGGATGCTATCCGCTTCCGAATGATTGCATGGAATCGATATCTTCGCGCATCAGCAAACATCCCCGATACACTACAGTATCGAGCACATGGCATTGTTATATTGTACGCGTAAAGCCGTTTCGGAGGACTTCGAAAACACTGCGACACGATATTTTTATCATCATCATCATCATCAACCCATTATGTCCCCACCAAGGGGCACGGGTCTCTTCCCTGAGGAAGGTATATATAGGCCATACTCCACCACGGGGGCCAAGTCCGGATTGGTGGAGGTTTGTAAGACTAGTGGCTGGTCTTACTGTTAGAAGTTTTCAAGCCGCCCTGAGGCCTCTGACTTGGCTTAACGACTGCCATCTATCGACGGCAGCCGGCACCAACTGCTTAACGTGCCTTGCGAAGCACGGAACCGCTCGGAAAAATGCCACTAGCGTTAGTCATAGACGGTGACCCATCCATGGACTGAACGCGCCGTATGTTGCTTAACCTTAGTGATCGTTTAAGATCACTCAGGCAGCCCAGGCTACGAGCGATTCTCGAATATTTTTATATATTAGATGATTTGTCGAGTAAAAGATAGAGAAATAATGATCTTGTCACGAAAAAAGAAAGAAATACTCGTGTATCTAACGATGATGTTTCTAGAGCACATTCTCGTGATAAAGTCACAACATAACCGCAAATGGAGGAGGACGCAGATTAATTAAACGTTGCCGTCTCATCGCCAACGCTGTGCCCCGTTCACATTCCACCCTTCGTGCTGCAGCTGTCTCGTAAGGGGCTCACAGGTTCTAGGTCCTCAGTCGTGACCGAAAGTATTAACCCATCGCTGGTGTGAACGATACATTAAACTGGAAGGAGACGTTATGGGAGTTAATACTGTCCGGTCCGAAGGTCAGGAAGTCGAAAACGTAGCTAACTAAATTTTCACACGTTATTTCGACTTAGTGGGGTTTTCATCTAGGGGTACGAATATTCATATTTGATATAGATTTATATTATACTCATACTGCCTTTGCTGACGTAATAGAAAAGTAATTTAAGGTCAGGGCTGTTTATTGAATATCTTAAAAAGTATAGACTTATTCACAAATCTAAGCACATTTCTCAAAATGGTTTTGAGATATCCGTTCATGTTCAAATGTGGAGCATGGCCAATTGCGCTTGTTTATTAGGTAAATATTAAAAAGTTTCGGTCGGCAACATGGTAAGAATGTTGTGACGAGTGCAGTCAATTATTGTAGTAAGGGTAGGTGTTCTCACACTTGCCTATTCCCTCCTGAAGCGCCTGTAGAGGCAGTGGATACGCCCGCGCCATCGGTACACACGTAGTGCTGACGCCAATTAACGTCAATCCTACAGACACATTATTACTTTTACTATTACTATTAATCCTACACAACCTTATTAATAACATAAGCTTTTGTTACAGAAAAACCGTATTTTTGTTATTGTCATAGAGATTGAAGAGAGTTTTTCGAACTTTTATAAGTACTACACAAGACACAATGTCATGATTTTGACCAATTTTAGTAAAATCCGAGGTGTGTTTGACTATTCCACCATCGTTTGCTTTGATATTAGTGACATGAGATAAAAAGTGCCTATTCAATAAAATAGTGTCATGCATGATACGTCCAAAATCGGAAGTGTCGATGTCACTATTCAAAAGTAACCGTTCGCTATGATGGTAACACTGCGAAATAATATGGCGGGGAGCCTCGGTGAGTTGGGGACGATAGAAGTGCAAGGAGGCTCACTTTTACGTTATACTTGGTGGAGGAAACATCTCTTCACAATTATTAATTCCGATAAGAATGCCTGGAAGAGCTCACTGTTAGGATAAAAAAGTTCATAAGAAAGTACCTTCTTGAACGCTCACTAACCGATCTGAAAGCTACGCATGTTGAGAATATATATGTTTGCAGTAAAAGTAAACACGCAATGGAACTCTTAACGTATCTAGCATGAAGCATATGCCTACCATCGCTGCATTTATTAGGCAAAATACTGTATAATTGTAAATTTTACCATTTCATGATTCAGTAATGAAATGGTACAATAATTGTAAAATTATTGTACATTTTTTTTTCTAATAAGGGCAGCAATGGTAGTACCACCGATCATTGATTAATTCTCACTATACTTGAGCCATTACAAACGTGCGAACCGTGTCATAACTCATAAGTCATTTTTGTCAGACCTCTCTCTCACACTTAGATAATATGCATATCGGAACTCTCGCTCGCACTTCTACGTATCGCGGTACTGTCATTCCTTCGGCGTAATGTTTGATGACTCGGTTCGCACGTTTGTAAGGGCTCAAGTATAGTAGTGAGAAGGTTAGCCTTTGCAGTAGTTCCACATTACACAAGCAGTTGTATAATGTCAATTATAATAACCTCGTGAGGCCCGACCTTGAAAAGAACAATTGATTTTCTGATCTGAGGACATTGGGCCTCACGAGGCTAGCCAAGTAAATTACAAACATGAAAATACATACAGACTGAGACCATCCGTTTTTCAGATTAAAAACAGCGGCCTCCTGTGGGAATCGTACCCACTAACTCCGCGTTGGTAGTTAACCTCGAGACCTAGGAAACCGTTGAAATCTACATCGCACTCACTTTGCGAAACTCCGCTGTTTATAAACGGTGTCGTAATTCATAATTGCACAGGGGTATGCTGAAGATAATTCAGAAGCATTTACATTGCTTCTGGCCCCAGACTAGAATACCCTGGGTCGTAGGAACCAGATGAAAGAACCAGCGCCGTCACAAACATGTGAACATCCAAGATCTGGGTTTTTTCTGTCCCCAGCCGGAATTCGAACTCGGGACCTCTCGCATGGTATGCAGATGCGCTAACCGCTGCGTCGCAGAGGTCGGCACTTCTAAAATGAATGCTTGCAGTGTATGTTGAGAATGATAATGCAAGTACAAGAAAAATACCTACAAGTAACACATTAGGAAATATTTTTACGATGCACTATTTCTGCCCTCGTAAGGAAGAACGCAGTAATCGTAAAAACGCAGTTTTGAGTAAATAAGTAAATAGCGAAAAACATATCACAAACATTTCATGAGATAACTGCATATTTTATTACTGAAATTTCAGGTTTCTAGTAGACCTACAGCCACTATTATTTTTTTCACCTATAGATGTACCACCAGGGAGCTCAATTTTGCATCCAAAGTAAAAACGCGGTAATGGCTATTACTGCGTTTTTCCTTACGAGGGCAGATTTGTATTCCTAAAGAAATAAAATAAAATACCCGGAACGACGAAGTTTAGTAATTTCCCACGACATACACAATATACGCACCCCTAGATGAAAACCCCACTAAGTCGAAATAATATGTGACAATTTATTTAGCTACTTTTTCGACTACCTGACCTTATACCGGACCGGACAATATGACTCCCATAACAATACCTTCAACTTGAAGGAGACGTTATGGGAGTTATTAAATATTGTCCGGGCCGGTAGAAGGTTAGGAAGTCGAAAACGTAGCTAACTGAATTTTCACTTATTATTTCGACTTAGTGGGGTTTTCATCTAGGGGTGCGTATAGGTAACAATGTATAGTCAAAGCACCAATTTCTTCGTTGCCGAAATAGTTCTTTCTTATTCTATTTACTTTGTGTTCCGTTCCGAGCATTTTCCGGTTCTTTATTAGATACAGCGACAAACAAACGCCGCGGCGCGAGAATTAATTAGTGGAATATTCAACAAATTCAAGAACTTACTGGACAAACACATCACTGACCAAAAGAAAAAAATAACCAAGTGAAACTGGATGCGGGCAATTATCAGTTGTTCCAACTGCCTGCCCGTCTACAAATAATAATAATAATAATATTAATTGACCTAGCGTCAAAACAATAGGCGGTGTTGAAGGTACCGGCGAGCTCCAGGCTGGCTGGCAGCCACTATTCTCGCATCGAGTTACTAGTTTTTGCGTTTCCAGCAATTTCCTATGTCCATAAATTTTACCAGTTGTTCATCGCTCTTTGTCATGATCATAGTGTATGAGTATCCATGTGAGACCGATGCTGCTAGTGATGTCCTGCCTAAATAATGATACATTTTCAAGCGGCATCCACACTAGGAGACCCCATGTTGCCGTACCAGTTTTTCTATTGTATTATGGCAATAATACAAAACTTTTCATTCAATTTAAGTACCTAGCTATGTCATTATCATCATCAACCCATCATGCCCCCACCGAGGGGCACGGGTCTCTTCCCTTTTTTTTTTTTTTTTGTTAACGGGGTGAAATGCTTTGTGCACCATAACCGCCACCCTTGGGGGAGGGCGACGGCCGTGTGTCGGACTCTCCTCTCCTAATAATAGGAGAGGCATACCTCCTAAAACACCCCGGGGGCCGTCCTGTCGCTCGTGCAATGGGGCGCCGCCGGATCTCGCTTGTGGTAAACCACAGTGCGAATGCTACAGCGGCGCCCCGGCGACGTCGACCCGACTCGCAAGGAGTCGGGCCCACCCTCACTGGAGAAGGGGCATGGGCCCCCCACCCCCTTCTCCCGTCACGATGTCGGACGGCAGGTCCCCCAACCTGCCGTCTGTGACCCTCCCTCAACCTCCTCTATGCCATCTGCTGAGCAGAGGGACATAGAGGAGGGCCTCCACCGTGTGTTTTTTATAGAGGTTGTCTCCTCGCGGCCCGAAGGCCCCCGGCCCCACTCAGTGTGGGGTTACGGGTGCGGGGCCCATAGTGGACCCCGCGGGACATCCAGCAGCGCAAGCCACTGGACGTCCCCCTCCCTCTGGTTTTGGTCCGCGCCGGCCGAAGCCGGTACCCCCCATATCTGGAGGGCGTTCCCCTATCCGCCACCCGGGGGACGCGTCCGATGGAAGACCAGAAACTCCACACGGACGGGTCTCTTCCCTGAGGAAGGTATAGGCCATACTCCACCACGGGGGCCAAGTCCGGAAGGGTGGAGGCTTGTAAGACTACTGGCTGGTCTTACTATCAGAAGTTTTCAAGCCACCCTAAGGCCTCTGACTTGGCTTAACGACTGCCATCTATCGACGGCAGCCGGCACCAACTGCTTAACATTTATTTATTTATTTTATTGCTTAAAAGACGCCGCCCTTACAGGTTTTCCACCCAATACAGCAGGTTAAATAAAATTAACATCACAAAAAACCGATGACATTAAATATACAATTACATTAACATGCATTTCATTATATGAATTCAAGTATAATATCAATTTAAAAATAATCATAAACTTTCATCAAATATAAAAAAAAAAATTACAAAATTTCATTGGATAATAGCATAAACAATTAATTATTAACTTTCAATTTTCTCAAATTATAAAAACAAATTAATACATATTAATATGTCTGTGCTTGTTTTTCTGTTAAAATAATTGAGTAATCGGATTGCCATCGCTACTGGCGCTTCGCTCATTAACATGGTTTTCGCCGTTGGCTCATGAAAAAGCTGGTGCCTTCTTGCCCGGTTGTAATTGTCAGGTACGCGCAAACCTATTAGTTTTGAAATATCCGGGTTGTTCTGGTATCCGCGAATCAACCCAAAGAAATAAGTCGCCAGTGCCACCTTTCTCCTGACTTCCAGCCTATCGTAGCCCACTAGTCTGTCCTAAGCGGCTGTTACCGGCGTGAAGGAGTAAACATAGACAACGTATTGCTTCCAAGACCATTTATTGTAGACTGACGTATGTCACTTAGGTACAGCTACATAACGGTGTTCCTATAAACTACCCACAATACACTACACACCTCCACCCTTATTCTAAAAACAAACCCTAGTAAATACAACAATTAATGGCTACCAATATAATACACAAAAACAATAAGACTGCCGACTAAAAGTTACATCGTCTCATGTTGTGACAATTGACAAATGACAACTGTTCCATCTGTTTTACAATTTCGCTGCACAATTAAAACATCTAAACCTAACCCTACGACGTATCTTGGGATCGGACAATAGGTCATTAGGTGGTGTTATGTATGACTCATGATATAACATTTCAGTTGCATGTAAATATTTGTACTACGTACTACCTAACCCTACGACGTGCGTCTTGGGATCAGCTAACTATCAAGCTATTAGGTAGATACACTTAATACATATCGTAACAGATTTCTTTGAGTTTACAATCATGAATAAACTTGAGATATCATGTCTATGTGAAATTGTTACTAATGCAGTATTACAGAATCAGTCATGTTTATTATTGTTGCATAAAATTACATCAAAGTACAATTTTTACACATTTAACTTCTAACTAACTTAATCAAACTCAAAGCCATACCTTTTCACGGGATATCTAATTCGTTTAGATCTAACATTTATGTTCGGTTGGGCGGATTGTTCATTGGGCTCGAGACTGCTCTGAGTTGGGGACCCGGGCGGCACGATCGCGCTCGAGCTAGCTGCGTTATCTTGCTGCTGTGGAGGAAACACTGTCTCAGCCACAGTCGGCGGTCGAGCCGGCGAGTCTTTTGAAGTTTCGCCGCTGCCGCCACCTCCGACTATCCCCGTTACGTCACTCACTTGTTCGCGCCGCGGCGACCGCTCAGATGTGGCCACCGTCCCGAGGCTACCTGACGATTCATCAGGGAGCACCCAGGATCCTCTCACCCTCTTCCTCAACTGGTCGATATGCCGATGGATGGGCGACCCATCCCCTGCCCTCACTGAGTAATTACATTTTCCAAGTTGATCTATCACTTCGCCATTGGCCCACTTAGAACCGTTTTTACTAAAATCCCTATACCATACTAACTCACCAGGCGCAAAATTTCTGTTAACTGGTTGTGTACAGACCTTATGACTAATGTTCCCGTGATCGGGCCTTACAGCATCCAACCTGGTCCTCAAATTACGTCAGTACGCAGCAAACGCGCAAGACTTTCACCTGTGGTGCTGTGAGGAGTGTTATGATATACTAACAAATACCTAGCTATAGCCAGCTCCGGTTTTATGTTTTCCCTGCGGGCCTTCTTTATAACACGTTTTATTATTTTCACGGCGTTCTCCGCCGCTCCATTTGACGAGGGATGGTACGGGGCTGTGAACGTCTGCGTTATGCCATTTCTAGCTAAGAACTCCGCGAACTCTCTACTTGAAAAGGGAGGGCCGTTGTCTGACACCACAAGCCGTGGCAGGCCCCAGCGACACCACGATTCTCTTAGCTTTGTAATAGTCGCTTCTGCAGTCGTGCGGTTCATCTTGAAGACCTCTATCCATTTGGACCCCGCGTCCACCGTGATGAGGTAGGTTTGCCCGTCTATTGGCCCCAGAAAGTCCAAATGCAAGCGTTCGTACGGCTTCGCAGGCCAACGCCATGGCTGCGGGGGCGCGGCGCGGGGCGCTGGCGCCTCGGCGGCGCACACCTCGCTCGAGCGGCACGTCATCTCCACCGCCTCGTCTAGGCCCGGCCACCACACGTAGCTCCGTGCGTGAGCCTTCGTTTTTACGATGCCCATATGAGGCTCGTGCAGCTCCCTCAACACCGTCTGCCTGCACTGCTCGGGCACAACTAACCTATGTCCCCACATGACACAGCCTAATTCTGTGTACAGTTCCTGCCTGCGACTAAAGAACGGCTCTAATTCTCTCACACTCACTGCGCTGGGCCAACCGCTCTCAATGTAACTGTAAACTCGCGCGAGAATAGGGTCCCGCGCGGTTTGTTTTTTTACCTCCTTGTTATCTAACAACAATGCATTTGTTGCAAAATGTAAATAAGTTTGCTCCGGTGGCTCGTAGCCGTCATCTCTTCCGACTGGCAAGCGTGATAAAATGTGAGCCCCGTTGTCATTCGTTCTAATATATTCTAAATTGAAGTCGTAAGCAGATAAAATTAGAGCCCACCTCTGCATGCGACTCGCGGCCATAGTAGGTATACCGTTATAAGGACCGAAAATGCTAACGAGCGGTTTATGGTCTGTTTTTAGGACGAATTTCCTACCATATATGTATTGATGAAATTTTTTAACACAATAAACTATAGCGAGCGCCTCTCGATGGATTTGAGAATAGCCCTGTTCGGCGCTCGTCAACTTGCGAGATACGTATGCGACCGCGCGCTCGGGCCCCCCCGCCGCGCGCTGTGACAAAACCCCGCCCACGCCCTTAGCGCTTGCGTCACAAGTCACTATAAGCTCCGCGCTAGGGTCATAGTGGGCCAGCACCCTGCCGTCCATTAGCATCGCTTTCACCTTCCTAAATGAGTTGGCGCAAGCCTGGTTCCAGCACCATTTTTTACTTTTTTTTTTAACAACTCATACAAGGGCTCAAGTTGATCACTTAGGTACGGGACAAATCTTGCATAAAAATTCACCATTCCCAAAAATGACTTAAGCTCGGACACGTTTGTGGGACCTGACATTTCTTTTATAGCGCGCAGTTTCTCCGGGTCCGCTCTTACTCCCTCTTTGCTAACTATAAAGCCTAGGTATTTAACCTCTCTTGCAAGAAATACACATTTGCTCCTTTTGACCTTCAACCCTAAACACTCTAACCTGCCTAACACAGCTGCTAATGTTTTCAAATGACTTTGTCTATCACCGCCGGTGATTATAATATCATCACAAAATGTCTGAACGTTTTCTATGTCCTTTACCACATGAGACATAATTCTCTGAAAAATACCACTGCTCGAAGATAAGCCATACACCAAACGATTGTATCTAAATAGCCCCCTGTGTGTATTAATGACGGTGTAACGCTTCGATTCTTCGTCTAGACAAATCTGATTGTACGCCTGTGACAGATCAATCTTGGAAAATTCTTCTCCTCCCGCCAGATTGGCGAGAAGATCATCCACCCTGGGCAGAGGATACCTATCGACCATGAGTACGGGGTTGAGAGTTACCTTATAGTCGGCGCACACACGTAACGCACCATCCGCCTTGCGGACGATCACGAGCGGCGTGGCCCAATCTGAGCAGTCGACGGGTTCGATGACGCCCTCGCGCAACATAGCGTCCAACTCGGCATCGACGCGTTCGCGCATCGCATGCGGCATGGGGCGCGCGCGACAGAATACCGGAGTTGCCCCCTCGCGCACCGCCAGCCGCGCCGTGCCGCCCGTGTACCGGCCCAATTCGCCTCCCAATACTTGCTTATGTCTGTCAAGAACGTCATTCAATTCTTTACATTGGTTATCTAACATGAAATTGTCTTGATCATTAGTTTGTTTAAACGATGGAATTGTTATATTCAATTCTGCTAACCACTGCCTACCGATTAGTGAAGTTACGCCTTTTTCAACAACATATAATTCTAACGTACGCTTTCTATTTTGATATTCAACAATTGACCTTATAACTCCTATTGGCGCTGACTTTGATCCATCGTAAAACTTAAAAACTAATTCACATTTCTCTAATTGAGTATTCTTAAATAAACGTTCATATGTCTTTCTGCTTATGCACGAACACGCAGAGGCAGTATCTACCTCCATTGTAAGGTTACGACCATTAACAAACACTGCTACACTCACCGGTTTGTAATTACTCAGGCCCATTTGAAACATTGCCTCCTCATCACTCTGCCCTTCTGTACTAGAGGCGCCTTCCTCGGCCGCTTGGCTCACGAAACGAACTCCTTGACTGCTCCGCCCTCGAGTTCTCCCGCGTCTAGGCACTCGTGCTGACCCGTCTGGATCTTTGTACGGACAAGCCTTACGCAAGTGTCCCTTGTTTCTGCATAAGTTACACACGAAGTTTCTGTATCTGCACTGCTGCGACTGGTGAGCCCCACCGCACGCCACACAGGCGCTTCGGCCGCGGCCCGCTCCGCTACGCCTCGCTGCGGCCGTACCCAGCGCGTGCACCGCGCTGCTGAGCTGGCCCACTCCATCGCTGGCACCGCTGGTGGCGCCCACCGCTCGTCCGCCCGACGCGTCAACTGCTGCCGAGTCTCTTTCAGCGGCTTCCATGCTGCTCGCTAGTCTCATGGCTCTTGGAAACGTCAGCTCTGACTCAGCAAATAACCGCTGCCGTATCATATCACTATTGAGGCCACATACGAATTGATCTCGAAGGTTATCGTCTAGTGCTGCCCCAAAGTTGCAATGTTTACACATTTTCTTCAACGCTGCTACGTATTGCGTCACGCTTTCGCCGATACCCTGGCGCCTTTGTCTGAACAGGTAGCGTTCCGCCATTACTGACGGTGTAGGCTGTAAGTGTTCACGCACGATAGTCACTATTTCACTATAGGTCATATTTTTAGGGGATTTAGGACTCACGAGGTTCACTATTAGTTCATATGTACTGTCGCCCACGAGTGAAAGTAGCGTTGATAACCACAGTTCCGGTTTAATGGCATTTGCTTCGAAATAAATAGCCACGCGGTCACAATACAACGTCCAGTTACCCGCGTCTAAGTCGAACTCCTTGATTTTTCCGATCGCCATGGTTGTCGTGCACTTTTACGCGTTGTTTCACTCGCGAATTTATCCTGCGTCGCCAGATTGTCTGTCCTAAGCGGCTGTTACCGGCGTGAAGGAGTAAACAGAGACAACGTATTGCTTCCAAGACCATTTATTGTAGACTGACGTATGTCACTTAGGTACAGCTACATAACGGTGTTCCTATAAACTACCCTCAATACACTGCACCCACCATACCATATATATACAAATAAGGTGGGATAAATGCCATATAATTTAAAATACAAAAATCTAATAAACTTGTTCTGGATTTTTTCCAACATATCGCTATATTTAGCTACATGTGGATATACATGCCATAAACATGCCTTGCGAAGCACGGAATCGCTCAGAAATATGCCACTAGCGAAGTCATAGACGGTGACCCATCCATGGACGAGCCGTATGTTGCTTAACATTAGTGATCGTTTAAGATCACTCAGGCAGCCCAGGCTACGAGCGATTCGTATCGCTCGTACTCGTACCTGTGTACTCTAATTAAATAAACATGTTTTTATGGCATGCAATAAAGATAATAGATCTGTTTACATTGCCTTTTCATTAATGACAATCTGTAAACATTATATAAGTTCCTAACAAATCAAGCGCAAATATTTTAAGGGCCGATAGAGTAAAAGATAAATAACAATTTAGAATGTTCAATACATCAATTAAACCATTATTGTTAGGAATAATAGGTCGAATAAAAAATCGATCGTTCATACTAAATAAACTATTATTCATACCCCTGTCACGTAACAAGCCCAGGAAGCTCAGCGGATGAAGAAATAAGGAGACTTCGTTGGGTGTTAGGACTTCTTTTATTGTCTTTAAGTATGTAAAGTATAAAAATAGTGGTTTTCCACTTGTTCTTTCAGTTCTATGGTGATGGATTTTATGTTTTTACTAGCTGACCCCGCGAACGTTGTTTCGCCATATAATTTTTTTTTCACCTTGGGCTATGAAACATAGATAACAACCTGTTCTCAAACCTACCGAACGTACATGTAAAATTTCATCAAAATCGGTCAAGCCGTTTCGGAGGAGTATGCGCACTAACACGGTGAGTGGTGACACGAGAATTTTATATAATTTCAAGAAAAACGTGTTATTTCGGAACCCTTACGTTACATGAGAGCATTTTTTTAAGATTTCAAAGAAATGGCCGAGAGATAAAGCGCTATAACGTAATGCAGTGTCTCTTTTGCTCATTATTCCGGCGTTTTCGGAGTAAATAAAATAGCGGTAAAAAAAATCTATGAATAATAAATGGTGTTCTTCGAAACATCACGTTTTTCTTGCAAGGGTGCGTATTAGAAGAATAAAGAGATAGAAGAATGAAGATGATGTTGGCATACTATGAGCCACATTACTGACCACTGTCCACTATGGTGCATAAAAGGAGGCATTCGAAAAATTCACTAAGCTGACGATGAATTGACCAAGTGGATTGATGGCCTATACCATACGCAAAGCATTCTAGTCTCCGAGCTAGCCCGCGGACAGATAAACAGACAGACTGACTGACATAGCGATTATAAGAGATCCTTGTTGACTATTTCATCATCAACCCGTTACGTCCCCACCGATAGGCACGGGTCTCTTCCCTGAGGAAATATATAGGCCATGTCCGGATTGGTGGAGGCTTGTAAGACTAGTGGCTAGTCTTACTGTCAGAAGTATTCAAGCCACACTAAGGCCTTGCGAAGCACGGAATCGCTCTAGCGTTAGTCATAGTCGGTCACCTATCCATGCACTGAACACCCCTATGTTGCTTAGCCTTCGTGATCGTTTAAGATCATTCAGGCCGCCGGGGCTACGAGCGAAGTTGACTATGGGACCCTGGAAAGATAATACGAGTAAGGAAGGTTGTATTCTGTAGCACTTTTTACTGTACATTTCTTGATTTCACTGCGCTTTTAAAAGGAGGTTACAGTCTAAATTAATAAAGCATTTATTTACAGTCGAGTTGGCAACGCCATTCATCTCCACTTGAAACTAACCAGATTAAGCGAAGCAAGGCTATTCCACTGAAAAGCTGCGTTGCTCGCTCGCAATAGTACACAAAAGGTTTGGAAGAAAGCTGGGATTGAAATATGCTGCATCCCATTGTAATATAATTTAGCTGTACACGTAGTGCCCTGTTCACACTACACTTCTGATCAAGGACCTAACAACCCTTAACAACATACGACATAAACATTTATATACAGGTAAATACATGGATTTATCCCCACACTGGATACCCTCTGTCGTGGGAATCAGAAACAGCGACATCACAAACATTTAAAAATCCAAGACCTGGCTTTTTTGTCCCCATCCGGGTTTCAAACCCGGGGACCTCTCGCATGGTAGGCAGATGCCCTAACCGCTGCGACACAGAGCTTAAAAGATAAAAAGATAAAAGATTTTTATTTGTCAAACATGCGTATTAAAAGTTGGTACATTTTATGCTGTGTCCTACATGCTTTGCTATTGTAGACAATAGACATAAAAATTTTTGGTGAGAGAGCGCCTTGTGGGTATGGCCTTGTCTAAGTTTTCTTAGACACATTTATAAGTCTTGGCAATAGTTTGTCATAGTAAATAAAATCATGTCAAAGAATACTAAATTAATTACCAAACCATGTCGAAATCCCGACGTCTGCAATAGCAATTTGTATGGAATTTGACAGACGATTACAATCGCTCAGGTTTTGTTTCGCATAATATAGATGGCCTCGTTGATCTAGCCGTTAAGTCGCTTACCTACCAAGACAGAAGTCGGGGGTTCGATTCCCGCTGGGGGCCGCCGTACATTTATACTAATGGCCCTCAATTTGGGTGTTTTTCCATGTTAAAAATGTCCTTGCCTGGTTACCATATCACAGGGTATGCTAGTTTGAAACACTAGTATTGAGGTTATTATTGTTATAGATTATACTAGCTGTCCCGGCGAACTTCCTACCGCCAAATTTTCTCACCATTTAAACCTTCCCTGGAATTCTAGAATCATAAAAAACCAAAAATCAGCCAAATCGCTCCAGGCGCTCTCGAGTTTTAGTGAGACTAACGAACAGCTATTCATTTTTATATATAAGACTAGGGGGCGAGCCCCCTGCGCCAACCCCCAGCCGCTACGAGCTTCGCTCTCCGCGGCGCTCGGCCTAGGGCCTCGCTAGACACTGTTGATTGTGATTTGACGCTTGGGAACACGTGTGGTCTCGGCCTTCGGCCTCGGCCTGAACGGAGCTCGGCCTCGCCGCGGCGGGGTTCCTCGTGCCCGCATCGCGGAGCTCGGCCTCCGGCCTCGCAAGTTTGTCCATTTTGGCTTTTGCGTTGTTATATTTCCGCCGGAGCACGGAACGTCTCGGCCTTCGGCCTCGGCCTGGACGGAGCTCGGCCTTCGGCCTCGCCGCGGGGGGTCTCTCGTGCCCGCTTCGTGGAGCTCGGCCTACAGCCTCGCAAGTTTCTCCCGTCTGGCTTTTGCGTTGTCACTTGACGCCGGAACACGCAACGTCTCGGCCTTCGGCCTCGGCCTGGACGAAGCTCGGCCTTCGGCCTCGCCACGGCGGGGTCTCTCGTGCTCGCTTCGCGGAGCTCGGCCTTCGGCCTCGCTAGTTTGTTCCATTTTTTGTACTGAATTTAGTACTGGAAGTGGATTTTCAGTGAAAAATCTCCATAGAAAATTTGTCAACTTTGATCATTGATATCTCAGCCGCCATCTTGAAATCTCAAGATGTCGGATTTTTCTGCTATACCTGGGTCTTTCGATAACCCGATGCCGTTGAGAGCATGTCTCCAGCATGCGCCCAGTTGGCTGCCGACTTTTTTGCGCAGAGGTCGAAAAATGGTCTTTTTTCAGGAGGCTATAGCTCGGCCGCCATTTTGAATTTTGAACAACGAATTTTTTTTTCTTAATTGGATCATTAAGACAACATTCTACTATTCAACTATTAAAATTTGGTTCAAATCGAGCAATAAACAACAGAGATAGCATATTTGTATGAGAGAAGGCGTTCGTAATTCAAAAATCGGCTTCATAGGATGGCTGTAATTCGTACCTTCCGTACAATTTTTTCATACAAAGTTTTTCTCGAAAACGCACCGTTTCCGAGAAAACATATGGATGAATCAATCAGTGAGTGAGTATACCGCATTGTAGCTTTATATATACATATATATATATATATATATATATACTAGCTGTCCCGGCAAACTTTGTACCGCCAAAGTTTTCGTAATTTTTCCATATTTTCTCACCGTTTAAACCTTCCCTGGAGTTCCACAAATATAAAAAACCAAAAATCAGCCATATCGGTCCAGCCATTCTCGAGTTTTAGTGAGACTAACGAAAAGAAATCCTTTTTTATATATAAAGAAGAGAAAGAATAAAAAATGCCCTCAATCTCAGCATTTGCCGCAGATAATAATCAAATAAAG
Source organism: Yponomeuta plumbellus (assembly GCA_947310845.1). NCBI lineage: Eukaryota > Metazoa > Arthropoda > Insecta > Lepidoptera > Yponomeutidae > Yponomeuta > Yponomeuta plumbellus. Next base: position 5,834,060 of record OX371211.1, on the reverse strand, counting down.
CTAGTTTTCAGCTGTTTACTTCAATGTTATGACAGCGTTGAGAGATGTTTACGTTGCTCTAGCCTCCCACTTCCTTCCACATAAATATAGGAGTTTTGGTCTTTAAGCAAACCTGTTTATTTTATTCTTTATTATGTTAGGTTCCTTTAGAATCCAACAGTCAAGATAGCACTATGTCTTGAAAGAAAAGAAATTAAAATTTACATTTATTTATCGGCACAATGATAATTGTCTGTGTACATAAGTATCTTAGGTACTTAAAAGACTTAAACGTAACTCGCATATCACCATCATCATCATCAACCCATTATGACCCCACTAAAGGGGACGGGTCTCTTCCATGAGGAAGGTATAGGCCATACTCCACCACGGGGGCCAAGTCCGGATTGGTGGAGGCTTGTAAGACTAGTGGCTGGACTAGTTGGCTTAACCAACTGCCGTGTTAACGTGCCTAGCGAAGCACGGAACCGCTCGGAAAAATACCACTAGCGTTAGTCATAGACGGTCACTCATCCATGCACTGAACGCGCCCGGTGTTGCTTAGCCTTCGTGATCGTTTAAGATCAGGCGATTCTTGCAACGACTAATGAATGGCAATGAATTGAAAGTGAACTGTCGGGATCGTGGTAGTCCCTGATCTCAACCTACCCCTTTGGTATACTGGCTTGAGTTTATTTATGTTTATAGTATAAATAATAACCCATAAAAAATACATAAGCTCACGCTTGTTTTCCGGAGGGTTAGGGAGGAGGTCTCTGTCAAAATTCGTGAGTCGTTGTATCCACATACATTGGTTTGTTTCTCTTGCCCTTTTAAATAACAAATAATATAACATGCACATACATTGCTTCTGGACCCACACTAAGATACCCTGTGTCGTGGGAAACAGAAACAGCGATGTCACAAGCATGTAAACATCCAAGACCTGGGTTTCTTTTTTTTTGTCCCCAGCCGGGATTCGAACCCGGGACCTCTCGCATGGTAGGCAGATCTGCTAACCGCTGCGCCACAGAGGCCGTCAATCCATACTGCATTCCCTATTTGGTTTAAGTATTCATCAATGAAGTATACACCCGTCACGAAGTCATTGACACTGATTTTCAGCTGTTCATTTATAATGTTACAATACGCCGTTTACGCCGAATTCCAGGAAACAGATAAGCCGGCTGTCTGTGCGAAACGTCGACGCGCGTTGAACTGAAATCTAGTTCATGTAACACAAACAAACATTTATATACAGGCACATACATTTCTCGCTTGCTTGTAGGAACGAATGAATCATGTCGATCGGGTCGTGTGGTCCCAGCCTTATATCTCGCTGCTAAATGGCTCCGAGCTGCACTTTACTCAACTGCTGCATTGTCTGCACAGTGTGATAGAGGCACTGCTAGTAATAACTACCAAGAGTGTCCGTCAGCTGGGAATAAATTGGCGCAGAGTTCTAACAGCGTTTTTCGGGCTCCGTACCTACTCAGTAAGGGTGTCGACGCGACCCTTTTCATATACGACGTCTGTGTGACGGACCTATAAAGAGCTTTTTCTCTGTAACCGTAATTGGTAGCCCGTTGAAGTTTGCACAGTTGTAACGGCGAATTAACCATAAAATAAGTCAGGAAAAGTATTTTGGAACTAAAACTTTCGTAAGCAATACACTTTGTAAATTTTTGGTCCGGATCAACTTACGTGGGAAAGTATTATAAGAATGGCATCAAACTTAGTGCGATTACAGTGCAGTTAACTGTAATCGCACTAAGTTTTCCAGCCATTCTTTCTTTCGTCTAATATATAAAATTCTCGTGACACCGTGTTTGTGCGCATACTTCTCCGAAATGGCTTGGCCGATTTTGTTGAAATGATATAATATATGATCGGTAGGTCTAAGAATAGGTTGTTATCTATTTTTCATACCTCTATCTGGCAAAACAACGATTGTGGGGTCAGCTAGTATGCTAAGTATGCATTAAACAACTGCATTAAAGATAAGATGCATTATTAGATAATATTTAAAGCCTTTAATATTTTCTGGTACGTACAATAAGGAGTTATTACCTAATTTAATCCAAAGAAATGATTTTTGCCATAAGTAAATACGAAATATAATATTTTTTAATACGGAACCTCGTTGTGCAAGTTCGGATCGCACTTCGTTGGGTGTTCTTTGTTTCATTCTTTCATTCACATTCCTTAGCATTATTTGATAGGTAGGAAGAAGATTGTAAGGAAACAATACCATCTTATTTAAGCATTCTATAAATATACAATCTTCTGATGAAATGTTTCTGTTGTATTGGATAGTCATATCATGGAATCACTGTACCCTCCGTAATGAGTACGAATACTTTGTATAAAGAAAGGAAAGGCTCTCTTTGTCTCGGGCAAATCAAAATCCGCATTTTCGTGTAACACGTCTCAGTAGAATACTAAAAATAAAAGGAATCCACGCCGCGCCAGAACCTAGATAAGTTTTATTGTTCACCGAAAGTGAGAGTGGGGATCCGAGACAAACATTGAATAAGAGATGAATTGCGCCGATCTTGAATAATCTTGATACAAGCCGCCCGCTACAATTGTGCTGGCACCTTTATCTAGCCGAGCTCTTTGTCTCCTGAAATTGTACGACAAATTACCACCAGGCCCCGCCGCTATGCGAAATATTAATTCGGAGAAAAGTTTTTGTGCTCCGAGAATTGTGTGTAAACCATTCCGGAGGCCGAAAAACTGAAGGCGCACCAACAAAAAACGAGGCATCGTGCCCGATCCCCCGTTTCCCACGAGCCGCGATCCCTTTTGCGTCTAACAACGTTTTTCCCGTGCTCGGGCGCTTGCGTCACAAGAACACGCAATACAAATCCTTGTCGTTACATGAAAACGGATTTTGAATCCTTTATCTCTAGAACAGTCGTAAAGGCAGGCGGCAGGCGGCAGGCGCAGCTCGACGATCTGTTCATAAAAGAAACATTAGGCGTGGAATAACAAGCCGCCATCTCTTTAGAATAAGTTGACATTCTATCGAAAAGGATTTTCCGTGTGTATTTCGCTTTCTGTATTTTTTGGCCAGATATCCTTTTGTGACTTGATGGAATTCCAATATTTACAGAGCCTAGATCAGCATTCGGTAAAGTTGAATCGAGTGGCTAAACGAAAACGTCCTGTGACATCAGCACTGGAAATGTCTCCGTCAATAGTAATCTATCTTGGACGTAAAGCTGACCATTAATTAGGTGGACTGTGTACAGAGCCCGCAAGGAACGTGCAAGCTCTTTCTCTTGAGACAAGAACCCCTCATATAACTATCTCTTCTGAGCACCAAGCACATATATTTTACCCCGGGAACAAAGGATACTTCGACCAAATAGGGGATGTATTAGCGAAAGGCAAGCTAAAGAGAAACCAAAACAGGCGTGGGTGTATGCAGCTAAGCTACTAATTAATTGTTAATGAAGCGATAGAGGTTTGTCAGGATCATGCAAGTGGCAAAGCAAAGCAAAGCTCTTCCTGGCAATCCGGGACTTAGGCGTGACTTTATTGTAATATTAAATTGTGGAATCGGTTCACTGTATTCTATTACCTATAGAATATTATATTATACTAGCTGATCCGCAAAGGTTTTTTTGCCAGATAGGGGTATGAAAAATGAATAACATCCTATTCTCAGACCTACCGATAATTATATATTTAAAATTTCATCAAAATCGGTCCAGCCGTTTCGGAGGAGTATACTACGCACTAACACGGTGACACGAGAATTTTGTATATTAGATTATAAAAAATAAATAATGAATATTATTATGTGATTCTATATTTAGTTACCTGTAAATCAATTTTGGTACCTACGATACAAACTTGCTTAGTGTGGGGCTAAAGAAAAACTAATTGTACGAATGAAATTACTCTTATTATTGTCATAAGGCAACCTGAGCTAGTCAATCCATTATGTGAAATATCTATGCTGAAATAAAAAAAAATTAACTATTTGTATTTATTTGTTCCCGGTCAGTACTTTCATGTAATAACATTGGGAAACTAATTTCAACTTATACAGGTAGTAATAATATAATAACTTTAGATTCTATATTACTAGACAAATATCCTAAAATTAATTATTAATTATAAGTAAAGTAAAGTAAAGCAAAAATTCTTTATTGCCAAATGAATTATGTTACATGCATGTGGATTAATAATTATTAATCTTATTTTAACTTAATCAATAATAATAATAATAATAAATTTATTAATTATTTATTCCCTAATCAAAACGAAATAAACCTTACTGTATAGAGTTTGGCACTGCTTGAATAGTAGAAAATAAAGAGCACTGTTGCGGGAAGTCAGTATAAATGGTGGATAGCAGCTCAGTTTTAACTTGAAGTGTCATCGTGTGCACTTCGCTAACTGGTGTAAACGCTTCGCAATCCGAGCGAGTGTCGGGCGATGCGACAGACATTACGCTACATTGTGCATTGTCCGGACCGCTCGTTTATTTTTGAGAACATATTTGCGCTATTGTTGTGAAATAAGCTGCACCGTTAGTTTTCTAAGAAAAGAGCGATAAATTGTTTGGCATGGTCTTTCTTAAGATAGGGAGGCGTTACGTCGTTTTTTTTATAAAACTTTAACAATGAATAAGCTTTTGAGATTTCTAAATTCGTAAGTAAGTAGTATCTACCAACTATATAAATTTGGAATTGTTGGCATTATTCTTACCGTACGTTCTCATAGTCGTAAACTTTTCTTTCTTATACTCGTATATAAAAAAGGATTGCTGTTCGTTAGTCTCACTAAAACTCAAGAACGGCTGGACCGATTTGGCTGATTTTTGGTTTTTTATATTTCTTAAATTCCAGGGAAGGTTTAAATGGTGAAAAAATATGGACAAAGTTTGCCGGGACAGCTAGTAAGTGATAAAATTGTTTGTTAAAAAGAAATTACTAAGCATACCGACTTTGTAAATTTTTGTAAGTAAATATTCTGGATTTATAAAGTTTGACCCGACGTTGTTATTCTCAAACCAAAGTTTTATTTTGTGTCTATCGTCCAATAAGTGAATGAATATTTATTATATTTTTATTACTTTTTATGATTATGTAATTTCACGATTAAGTGACGCAATATTTAGTACAACATATTTTACTTACTTACGATATCTTTTAAACTATGGTTCTAAATCCTCTTAAAACTTTTGCTGAAGAATGATTGGTACCATCTGGCAATAGGTATTTTGTTAGAAAATCTTTCGTTTACAAAAATATAAGTTATCACTAGAGCATGCATAACCGTTTCCGTTTCTAATCCTAATCCGGAGCCGGAACAGAAACCGATTCTGAGTGCTCTAGTTATTTCCACTCTTTCTTCACTCGTATTTTGTGTCTTTGTGCGAAATAATATCTAACATGCAAAACATCGAGACTAATTAACTCAAGAAGCTAGACTTTCGGAATTTCTCGTGAAAGTTTCGAAACATCATTCGATCCAACACATTGGCAATGTGCAGCGATCGCGAGTCAGCCACAACTACAAACGACGCAACCGCGCAGCGATTTGTCTTTGCTCTGAGCCAGGCATGGTGACAGATCGCAGCGCGCACGCTGCATCACCGCTTTCCAGTTGACTCTAAAACCCCGTCGCTCCAAGACCCACCGGTGTACTGTTAGTAAGTTCAATTGCCCGTGAAATCGACTGCTGACGTAGCTTAGCGGTCTCGAGTCCCGCGAGAGACCAAGGCAAATAGACAGTGATGCATCGCGCTAATATGTACAACTGTTTCGAGCGTGTTCCGCAACTGAATTATGTGCAGACGTGTGCTGTAAACACGTTGCTTGTTGGCTAATGACGAATGATTATGGAAAAGCCGTTCTCAAAAATATACAGGGAAAAAGGGCGGCGTGATCGTCGTGGCAGTGGGTCCCGATCTTAAAATAATAAATACATAATTAGATGTAGGATGTACAGTCACGAGCAATAATATTATACACTGTCACATTGATAATAAAAAACTTTTAAGGGTCATTTTCATATAGAAATGTTAGAGTGTGACTACAATTTTTTTTTTCTCCAGATAGTTTTATTGGTAAAGTATGACCTGCAAAAATGTATGGAGGCCGGTCCAAGAACCAATAACGATGTGACAAATTATGTCATTAGTGTTAATTCATTAATACTTTACATTTTGTACGACGTACACATTTTGTTTTGTACTGCACATGTGTACGACAATTTGTCCTAAATTATCTTAACCATTGGTTACATAATTTAGTACAATTTGTTGTGAAGTTCTGTCTAGATTGTTTTAAGTGAAAATTTTTAGAAAATGTGACAGTTTAATTGCTCGTCGTGATTAGTTAGATAACTGAGAAATATTTCTGCTGTCCCACTTCATAAGCAGAAATATCTGGCGTCCGTGTTTCGATCTTCTACAATTAGTCTATTCTAAAAAATATGTTTCATTTTCTATCAAAATTTCATTATACGTAAAAAGTGCTGTAACGCCTAGCATTCCATCTCGTTTGTAAATTTTAAAACGTGTTTAGTGGTTAAAACCATGTAGTCAGATAAATGTATGTAAGAAGATAAATAAATAATAAAAAATAATAAACTCACGCCCGTTATCCCCGAGGTGGTAGGCAGAGGCACCAATCACTAGAAGTGGGTCCACGTTTGTAAGAAGATAAACAATGAAAATGTACTGTCTTATTTGTAAAAATACAATTCCTCTAAGCCACTTCTCAGCGGCAGCTTATTACTCTGTTAATTACTTATTAATCTGTTATTACTTCTTGTCCTTGTAAAATTTATACCACAGGCTATTTTGTAATGTTTTTAGAGTTCCATAGTCGACAAGGAACCTGTGTAGTTTCGCCATGTCCGTCCGTCCGGCCGTCCATCCGGCCGTCCGTCCTGTGATTTTGGAATTCCACTAATTACTTGAAGAAGCCATATTTGCCACTTAGTTTTTTGACCCGAATCTTACGAGGTGTTACTATTATATGGCGTGTTTACTAATATAAAAGGTCATTTATCTATGCCCGGTTCCAATATCCACAAAACGCTTCGTTTTTGCTTACGATCGGTTACAATTCCTACGAAATTCCTACGAACCGTCAATAAATTGTATGGAAAACGGGTCGTAGCCGGTAGGCGTATATTATAGGAACCGGGCATTAATAAATAAATAAATAAACTCACGCCCGTTATACCCGAGGGGGTAGGCAGAGGCACCAATCACTAGAACTGGTCCCACGTTTTGCTGATTTTATTAGGTCCCAACGTGACAAGTGGCAAGCCTGTCGATATTATCCGGGCACAATTTATCAGCGAATGGTGTTGCCGTACAAACAAACAAATGCACGTAACTAAAAGTCATTGGTACATGCGGGATTCGAACCCAGACCCAGACCATTGAATGAATACTTCGTACAATAAGGGTTAAAGTCCGAGCAAACCGTTTTGGGACGGAAACTTCTACTAGGATGCACTTAGCAGCGTACGCTCATGGTTTCATTAAACTCACCGGAATTTACCTGCACACATACAAGTTGTACTTGTAAGTTGACACTATGCGGCCACGTCGCGCGAGCTATCGAATGTACGTGCTTTGAGCAATCCAATACTGAGCCAACTGGGAGCTGTTTCTGTTCGCCACTTTACAAACAAAGCGCAAACCTGCTGTTGCACTAGATAAACATGTCTGGTCGTTAGGTAAACCGTAGTTAATTGGACTTAAGGTGTTTCGACAGGATTGGCCATGCTACTTATTTTTGATATGTTATTATGTTTTTGTAATTTATTTTGAAAATGTTGACCATTTTAATAATAATAATAATCATTTATTTCGGATAAAACAGCGATCCATTGCGTTTTTAGCAGCCTTAAAAAACTAAACTAGAGATAAAAACTATGTTAGGAAGGCCCCACAGTACTTACCTACTTTAAAACTGGCTTAATTAACTGAAAACTATGTTCGTAAGCTTAAACGTACTTACTTTAAAATTGGCTATTTTAAGAAACTAATTTTGGTATTTTTAAGTTTTATTCGTTATATCTTTTTATATTTTTAATATTTTTCTACAATTTTGATGTTTGTGACATCATCAGAGTATGATTAAAGAGAAAGTCTTTGCCTACTTAAAAAGAAAACAAGTGTCTTTTTTTTTGTTAGTAAGGCAAAGGCATAAATTCACACTCATACTGTGTCATAGAAAGTTGTTTAAGGCCGAAGCTTTTCAGAGAATATTTAAAAAAATATAAATTTATTCCCAGATCATATAAATTCACGTTCAAAAATGTAACATGGTCAATCGTATTCGTAGACAAGGTCAGAGTAGAAGAAAAATATAGAGCATAGAATGTAGGCGCCAAACATAGTAGATATCTGAATAGAAATGGAGGCACAACTCGCTAACGAAATGAAAGAAAGAAAACATGGCAAGAAAACCTGAATGCCTAAAGTGTTTACGTACATATGTCAGGGCTTGAAATTGATAATCCACTGTGGGCAGTGGGCATGCGTGGTTTTTAAGGCTTTCTCAGAAACAAATCCTGTGCTCTGCCGTGGGTTATACAAACAAAGGGTTCATAAAATAAATATAGAATGTGTAAGCTACAGCTGATAAATCCTGATAATACCACTGAATTCCAACGACATAGCAATGTTTTTCTGTACAACACGACTCTATCCTTACTCTATTAGCCAGCTTAGCTTTAGCAAACACTTAAGAATAAAATATAGCCCAATTTGAACTGCTAATATTCCTAAACGGGGGTTAATTTAAACGCGTTAGTGCACGCTCCCGGTCCGGGCGACACATCTGTCGCTGCCACTCGCGTCCTTAATCCACTCCTGATTTATGGAATAATTATTCTGTTATTACAATGTTGCCTATTCCGTCCCACGCGCCGCGCCACCGCATCTCTGCTAAAGGCCCAGCCACATACGTATCGGTCACACAAAGCCAACCTCCTTGCTGGAATCTAAAGAAAAAGTTTTCCTTTTATTTTTCAGTGGAAAAGAGCTTATAGTTTGAAAATCTCTTTTCTTATTTTAATAAAATTATGCATTACGTTGTTTCTTGTATATACTTGTTTGCTCAAATATATTTTCCTGAAAAGTGTTTAGTGTCATTAGAAAAAGTTATTGCATTTTTAAACTAATTTTTCATCTAGAGAGACGAAAAAGTTTATTCCGATTTCTCCGATACTTTTTAAATCGGATTAAGCTCCTTGTTAATAGAAAAAGAAGTATTACTGTCGATAGCTGATAAAAATTTGACCTCCTTGCAGTCACCAGAAAAACATTTTTTTTGTTTTCTTTGACTGACCTTCATGGTAGCGGCCTATCCTCCAAGGAGGTTAATGTTTTTGTTGTCTGATTATTTTTTTTACCATACAAAGGTACCTTCATAAAGTATTTGCTAAATAAGTTCCGTTTCTCTACTTTTATACACCCTACAATAAAAAAGTTGACACTGACATTAGCCACATATCGTAGAGAACCCATGGATGTATAACATCCTTGAAAGAACCATAATCCAAAAAAAAAGATACACATACCGGATGCAGGCTAGTGGCAAGTGCGAAAGTGTGTATATTTTTATTTCCCGAAATAATTAATTTCTCCTCATAGCATGCCCTTGAGCATATTTTCGATAGACTTCGAGAAGCCAAGTAGCTACGGAAAACATGCACTTTAAAGTAGATTATCCTAAAAAAAAAGAATTTTCTGAACCTACTTATCTATTCTATCATCGCGATCCAGGACGTTGATTGAGTAGAACCATAGATCAAGCCACAGTGTAACCGGTTTTGCGTCGGTGAATATATTTCTTTGTGTGCGTGAATATTGCCAGAGTAAAGTGAATTTGCCATAATGTGTGCTAAAATATTTCAGTCGTTCGTAGGACGTGAATAAAAATGCAATTGTTTTGAACACTATTATTCATACAATAAAACACGTCTAGCAGTAGAGTTGTCAATTAAACGTCCGCTAACATATTCGTATTATTAAATACACTTTTCTCACTGATTTAAGGTAGTTTCATTTACATTTTACAGGTTGCATTTTAATAATATTAAGTGTACCACTCGTGAAAGCTTCAGAAATTTCTAATCTGTTCATGTGGGTACAAGAAATGGAAAGAAAAGTAATTTTTTTTCTTAACATTTCAATGTTCCTATTTAACGCCTGAAAATACTATTGTTACATAACTTCACGTTCTGGTGTCTAATTTGTTTGCCGTGCGTTTACTCCCTAAATGCCGCCTGGCAAAACATAGAATAATTTGTTACTTGAAGAGTTGTAGCCACTTTAGTTGAAATGTACAGTGCATGTTCGAGCATTTGATGTGGGTGACTAGTTCTCTCTTCCACATGCTAGCACCCATTTATCCAGAACAGAAGTATTTTGAAGAAATCTGGAATGGAAACATTGTGAAATTTCATAAATATTGTAATAGATCAAAATATAATAATATTATTGTAATTGAAAAACTGCTGGCAGATGCTGGATGTGGCAAGCTGAAGACAGGGCGCTATGGCGCTCATTAGGGGAGGGCTATCTTCAGCAGTGGACTAATATAGACTGATGATGATGATGATGATTTCAACTTTTGATTAAAGGCGATTTAAGTATGTAAAAAAGTGAATAGTATATGAAAGTAGTAATGGTCTCCAAGATGATATTCAGATTTGTTTAGTTAAATCTTACTCGGAAAAATATTGACTCATATGTTTTTTTCTACAAAACAGAGTTTTCAACTGGAATTCATCTATTGTAATGCTTTGCATAACAATTTACGTTCGTATGTATTTGACTGCCTACCAGCTAAACTAACTTTTAAACTCACTAATAAATACTAAGTTAAAGTAATGATCGGGATTTTCAACATGCACGAATGGCAACATTTTTTACTCTTCGCTTGCCCCCAAGAAATGTCAACAGTTGACGTTTCTTGGGGGCAACCGAACAAAAAAAGCAGTTACACTTTTGCCTTTTATTCTGTCTCTTTTTCACCCATGATCGCTACGTAAGTTTGTTTCATATACATCTTGTATGTGTGCGTTGTGGCTTGCTCCATGGTTTTACTCCCTCCACGATCCAGGAGCTAAGCCTTTCTGTCAAACAAACAGCCAGACGTCGTAAAGTCAGTTTTTTAATTCGATGCAAAAAAAAGACGCGGTGTTACCGCTATAACATATATAGGTTTACTCGGTAGATTTTTTTTTACCGTGAATAGAAGACTCGTGTGACCAAAATCCTTATCACATCAAAGACATTAAAATTTATTTCCTCTTAAGAGAAAAGTGTAAAAAAAACACCTACGTAGCACAAACAATTTTCACTTGGAAGTAAAATGGGTGCATTTGGTTTTTGCGTACTAGCAACATTCAGACATTGACAGCCTTTGGATTGTATTGAGATGTCAACGTGACAGTTTTATTTTTTTGCTTTGAATTAAAAAACAGACTTTAGCCATATTAATAAGATCCCTTTGAATACGGAACCCTACAAAGTTAAAATAAAAAAAGTGACACGAGTCATAAAGATGCGTCGTCGGAAGCTTTTCTGATTCGTCGGTACACTCGGCGCCAGTAAGGGCTGTGCCAGTAGCTCTTATGGCCCACGTATAAGTACAATTATCGAACAAAGACGAGAGTCTCGGTTACCGCCAAAAGTACGTTTCTGTATCATTACTGCGTTGTAGCTGCGAAAACGTTGATAGGCACTCGTAACTCTGAATGATATCACATAGGCAATATGTGACAGAAGGCTCACAGTCCCTCGGTTCGTATTCTAGTTATCAGTATCCAGTTGCCTAAAATTGTTTACGTGTGTATCACACGTAAAAACGACGCTTATAAGTGAATAGTGAACCGACTTTTATTTCGTCACAGGGTATCCTAGTTTGGGCCCGTCCATTACGTAACTTTCCACTCTATCGGGTTAAGCATAAGACAACTCGAAAGAGTCAAAATAAGAATGTATTATGACAGTTCGTAGTAGGAGTATGAGATACCTACTGGGAAAAAAAGTCCCAGAATGTAACAGTGTCATATAAAGTGGTGTGACATACCGGGAACAAAAGGGCTAAATCAGACAACTCCATACAGTGGAGTCTTACGTAATTGCATCCCAGGTCAAGTGATTGTTTTGTGTGGAAATTATTTATATTGATAAATTTTTAGTTACTGACGGTGTGACGAATAAGCATGTTTAATATACACCTCTTGAGTACAGTACTAACAGAAATAATATGTACATTATTTCTGTATTATTTCCCTTCATGTGGCATGCCCTACAGGGCGTCCCAAAATTATGGGACATGAAGGGAAAGTACCTTAAATATCGTAGATTAAGTTCCTTTCTTTTAATATACTATGTTACTTAAGAAGAGTTATTATTTTTTGGCCATTCTTTCGATTGGCATCATAAAAGTAGGGGTGTTTTTTTTACATTTAAGTCGTTTCGATTCCCAAACGAGGCAAGTAATTTTTAGAAAATCTTTGAATGCAGAATTACTAACTTTTAAAAATAACATAAAGTCTTCTTTGTATTGAATACAGCTTCTGCGTTGAGTTGGTAGAGCTGGTGCTTGGGGTAATATTTCGTCGCTTCTCGGCAGTCGGTTTATCTTTAGAGCGGGTCTGATTGCGCGCGCTTTTAGCGCTAACTTGATTAGGCAGCTCCGCCGTCAAGAAATATACTCTCATCCGTCGCAAAACCATGCTGTAGGTACAGAGGGCCAACTGGCCAGTCTGTCCACAGAATCGCTACTGGTTGTTTCTTATGTTTTATTACATATTTTTTTAAGAAAAGCTTAAATAACAGGTAAGTAAAAAACGTGGAGGGAGTAAACCATCAATCAACGGTAAAAAAAGTAAATCTTTCAAAATAAGAACTCCTTTGTCAATGTACAAAGGAGGACATTTTTTTCCCAGTCAGCCGAAAAATAGTTATTTGTTATGCAGGGCTGCAAAGTGGTTATTTGGCGCGAGTGTTGAAATTGAAAGCTGAGCAAGCGAAGGAATCTAAGATCGAACCATGAGCGAAGCGAATGGTTCAAAAATAGATTCCTGAGCGTAGCGAGGCTTTCAAGACACAAGACGACAAATAATTTTGCAGCCATGCGGAACACACAACTTTTCACCTCATTACAGCGAGGAAAATACAAGAGGCAAGAAAAACAATAACAATAACTACTTATCGCGCGATTTTTCAGCGAGAAAGCTCGACTCGGCATTTTGTAAATGTCCATTAACTCTGTAGGTGTTGAAATCATATCGTCATCGGTGCTAGAATCACTCATTTTATATAGTTCAAATAGAGGCACAGGACGAATCCGACAAATTTACGTGAATTGTGATAACTTTCAACTTTTTAAATTTTTCTTTTTTTAGTTCGTCCCGCAAGGAACCGGCTAAGGTCGTAGACCATGCTGCCACGTCTTTGGTTTCTGTTCTTCATGAATTAAATTTTTCTTTTTTTTCCGGTTGAGTTCAGAAATTTCACTTTTATGTTTCAATTTTTATTTCAAATAAACATTAAAATTGTGTTTTATTTAATCTATTAATTAGTCAAAATATGTAACTTAAACTGAAATACTATTAGTCTTTATAATAACCTATTCGACATAAAATAAAGTTTAGATAAAAAAAAAAGTTTAAAATCGGTAATAAAAAAACATGTTTCTGATTGCATTAGGAAATCAGTCTCGCGTTAAAGGAGTTTTATATTTAAAAAAATAACTTTTCCACGCTAGCGGTTAAAATAGGCTTTCCACGCAGATTCCCCGCTGTAAAATGAGGTTTTCCGAGCGAGTGAGGTGAAAAAGGATACTTTCCCGCATTTTTAATATTGCTCTGCACTTTTTCCAAAGAAGACGAAAATAACATTAGCTAGAGTTCTAAAACTGTCGTTTTTTGACTATTGAAAGGTTATTTTTTTATCTATTACTGATTACAATACTTGCTTAGGTCCGCCATCATGCGTTCTGTCTTTATATTTATTTCGAGAAAATTGTTATTTGATATCTTAGCTCAAGTATTTCGTTTTAGAATACTTTAATTAATTTTTGAAGCGCTAAAAACATAATTTGAGTTCACATTACCGGCAGTACGTTATGCACAGAAAAACGCCATCAACTGGGATCCTTTAGTACGAGCTGTCAATTTCTAGTGATAGTTTTCTGAAGTCTGATTTTTTATTCCGTAGAATTCTGACATTTCATAAGTGTTACTGAAAAAGTTCTCCACCGACAAAGGGACAAATTTGACAGATTTTTTATGTTTTATTTACAAAAAGGTTAATCTAAATATTTTCTTACTCAGTTGACATTATACGAAACTAAAAAATATTTCAATATCACGAACAATATGTTGACTTAACTTTAATTACTTTATTTTATTCTTTAGCTGGCATCACAGCCTACTAATTCAAGGTTTCGTAAACCTTTCTAGAAAAGTGAAGTATGCCGCTGTTAACTCTCTTAATAATTCATGTCAGCGATGATGATTATGATGAAAATAGTGATATTAGTATTAATGACGATTAGATATTTTAATAAAAATATGTTTTGTTTACTTGTACTTTTTTACTGTTTGTGTGATGAAAAGCGACACAATTGTCACTCGCCATAAATTTTCTTTTAATTTGGAGCTCCACACTTTATAAAATGGATACATTCACTAACAAATTAAATGTGTAGTCTCAGATGTTCACACTCGTATTGAAATTGAAAAATGTGCCTGGCAAAAAAAGGTTTCTAATCTCTGACATGTCAAAAAATGATAACTGTCAGAATTCTACGGAATTAAAAATCAGACTTTAGTTTCTAGTGATTTTCACTAAAAAAATATATTTTTTTGCTTCAGTATCATGTAAATAACCACCCCTGAGTCGGATTAAACTGTACAAATCAACACCCAGCAGTATAGTATAGATTTGTCCTCGAGTCCGACTTGCACTTGGCCGGATTTTTATTTATTAAATTAAAATATTGAGTACCTATTTTATCTATCTTTCTCTCAGAAGAAGGAATCTTTCTAAAATAAAAAACAAAAAATATCACAAACCTACTTCGAAATAAATAGGTACTTCATTGACATAAAGAGTCTGGTCGTTTAGTTACCACTTCCTTATATGGGTGAGGCTACCGGACATGTAATCACATTACAACGATCGCTCGCTTGATTATGCACCAATAAAGTTCGGTTTGCCCATCGAGGTAAGATGACATTTGCCTACCTAGCTGTTCGGTTTCTGTCGAAGTGTTTCTATCCATATTAAGTTTGTTCGAACGCAGTTTAATGTTTTATTTTATACCCGTATTCTCGTGGTCCTACTTTTTTGTCCTACTAGTAGGACCACGAGGGGGACCTATTTCTCTCTGTCCTACTATGTGCCTCAGTAGTTGTCAATTATTTAAACCACCTGTATATTCAATGGTTCCGATTCGCAATGGTTTTCACACTAAAACTAAACATAAGAGGGATAAAAAAAAAACAAGGGGTACCTAATTTTTAATATACAGGTGGTTTAAATAATTGACAACAGCTACTAAGGCACATAGTAGGACAGACAGAAATAGGTCTCCCTCGTGGTCCTATTAGTAAGACAAAAAAGTATGACCACGAGAAAACGCCCTATTTTATTTAGCCTGTATGCATCTCATTTCAGGGCACTTTCTCTCAGAAAGAGAATATACATTTAATTACCACGCATGCCGACCGCGGATTTGTAATTTCCAGATATGGCTGCGGTATATTAACACATCCGATACACAAGTTTTCTCACAATATTTTCCTTCACAGTCAGCGAGTGGTAATGATACTACAAGTTCATAAATGCACGTAACAAAGAAAACAGACTCATTGGTACATGCCGTACCCACGGCCGCCCCCCGAATGTGACGCCGTTCTACAGCTGGGCTACCGGTTCATGTGCCTTCAGAGCCTCATTTTCTGAAGCTTAAACTTGCGGTACAATTATTCCTTTCATTCACCCGCACACGATTGGAAGAGTCCGAAAATGCTTTCGGTCGCTTAAAGAGGGATTTAACCAATGACAAATTTGCACCGGCTAATAAATTAGCAAATACCGAAACACCGTACGCGGGAAACCAGCCTCAATTGAAAATCTATCCATCAACCAGTAGACGAATCCACTACATCCACTGATATCCCCCCCCCCCTACTTTCGCTTAAATCACGGACCTAATCCTGGTACTCGGCCATCGCCTCGGCTCGCCAACGCTGTGTAAAACCAGATCCGATGAAGTTAAAGTAAAATAATATTTCCCTAATAGCTACCTATGTAATTTCCTTTCTTATTTACAATAAAGTGCAGTTCTTTATCTATCTATATATTTCTTATAAGTAGGTCTTTCCCATTTAGTGACAACTTTAATCCCTCATCAAGCCCCGAGGACCCACAGGCGGGTCCGATGTAAACTACGGCGCATTCCGTTAGGCCCCGTAGACCGGCCGGCATCGGTCTTGCACCTACACTTTGCATCGAATTTTGAAGACGATATAGACCACAGTAATTGTATGAGCTTGTTTTATTCTTTGAAAACGGTGATCAATTTCAAATATTACTCTGTGAATAACTAACTTAGCTGTGAAAGAAAAATTGTTCTAGGCCTAGGGGATTAAAACCTACACGCTATTGTTTGAATACCATGTGTTTATGCACTATTATCTATTCGTCTATTCTATTCTACACTAGTTTCAAATTATTCTGTAACATGGCTCCCGTCCACGCCCTATTAATTGCTGTTTGCAAACGCACAGTTACGCACAAGCAAATGATAATTATTATGTTTGAACTTTGGAAGCAGAGCAAATAAAAGGGATTCGTAATACACAGCTGACGGAACAAAGGGTCATTGGTGCTGGTATTATTGCTGCTTGTTATTCATATTATCTAGGTACTGGTTTCAGCCATTCACTTGAAACTTTTCAGAAACAAGTGGAATGTTTTTTAATTAAAATTTGATATAAGTACTGTCTGTACTTAATGTAATTAGGAGAAAATTTCCATCGACATCATATTTTAAAAAATGTTTACGTTTTGAGAAGTCTGTTTTTCTATGTGTCTGTTTGTGTCATTGTGTTCAAAAGTTGACAGCTGAACGACCTTCGGTTGTCCACAGAGAATTATTATCAAGACCAAAGAAATAGGTACTAAGCAGGTACCAAAACGTTTAAAAATATTTCCCCAGAAAAAATCTCATAGTTCGTTTCACAGTTTCATTTTAATCGGTACGTAATTTGTCTGTGTATACCACTTACTAAAAAAAAAAACCACACTGGCCAATTCATAAAATAAATAATTATTGATTGCCATTAAAAAAATTTTTTTTTGTTTTTCTATAAGTTAATAAAGGCATTGTTGTCAACGTTTAACAGTTGATCCGGTTGTCCACAATATCCAACCAAATAGGCACTGCGATCCAACTAACTCACCATCATCATCATCATCATTCAGCCACAAGAACTGCCACTTGGATGAGATCGTCTGTCCATCTTGTGGCTGGTCGTCCTACGCTGCGCTTGCCGATATGTGGTCCCCATTCGAGCACTTTTCGGTCCCATCGGCCATCAGTTCTGCGTGCGCCAACGAAATACCTAGGGTTATAGGTTTCTTTTTTTAAATAAATAACAAAAAAATAGTAGTCAGTCCACAAATTCCGAATATGGTATTTGCTAACAATAACTTGCCATCGATATCTTTGCTCCTAAACAGGTAAATGGCAGCTAAGTACCTCTAGTCATTCGGGAATATTTCGCGATAGTTTAATTAGGCCGGGGATGTTTGTGTGAAGCCACAGCCTGTTGCGAAGGAAGATAAACCCGCACTAAGTTCGGGAGTGCGGTTCACTGTTCCTTGAGGGCTTACATCACCACTGCGATGTAAATTACACCTGTGTTATTCGTTGTTTGTTACCCAACAAACAGGAATGAGCAGAAGCAGCGCTCACGCCAAATTGTCGACAGCCTTTCGATCAGAGTGCTTATACTGAGTTTTTTCCTTCACTTTCGATAGCGAGAGCGTTTGCAATTTGTATAGGAGGACAAAGCGCGCCACCTAGTTGTCTCTTTGTCACTCCTATGCAAATCGCAAACGCTCTCGCTATCGAAAGTGAAGGAAAAAACTTAGTATACGCACTCTGGACTATACATACCTCGTTGGTTTACCCGTTTAGGCGCTTACCTACCAAGCCAGAGGTCGTGGTTCGATTCCCACTGGGTGCCGCCGTATATTTGTATAACTGGCCTCAGTCTGGATGTATTTCGATGTTTGTCTTTCCCTGGTTACCATAGCACAGGGTATCCTAGTTTGTCAAGGGTCAAGGGATTGTGTTGTGTGGAAAATATTATATTAAACTAGCTTTCGCCCGCGACTCCGTCCGCGTGGACATTAGTTCAAAATTTTGCGACCCCGTTTACTCCCTTAAGGGTGAAATTTAGAAAAACGGCGAAACACGTGTTCAATCAATTACGTTGAAGATTATTTATTTTAAGTTTCAAGAAAATTATACAACATTCTTTATACCTCCCACACAAATTTTGGCAACCCTTTTCGCCCCCTTAGGGGTTGAATTTAAGAAAACCGGTCTTATTCCTTGCCTACATTATATACAGACCCTCTGTGCAAAATTTCAGCTTCCTAGGTCCAAGGGCTTGGCTGGGCGTTGATGAGTGAGTCAGTTAGGACTTTGAATTTTATTTTAAATATAGAAGATTATTTAAACACTGGTCCAAGTATAAAGGGTTCATCATCAATGAATCAGCCTTTACAGCTGATTTGCGATGATTTGCCATTTCAGATGATTTACGAAGCTTGTTTTGAGCGTTTACGCTCGTGACTACGTCCTATTCGTGGAAGGACTTACCGTCCGCCTATTGGGGCCGTCGTTTTTCCGTGTTGGTAATGTCCGTGATGGTTACCATAGTACAGGACATCCTAGTTTGGGACCTGGTGAAGTGATTGTGTTATGTGAGAGTTATTATTATTATGTAAAACTTTCGTAAGCACTAGACTTATTAACTTTATCCCGGATATACTTTCTTACCTTTTTATCGGAAGAATCCGATCAGGTTTCGCTCTGATTCGCAGAGCTTAGTCATGGCGAGCAGAGATGGAGCTCGCGTCGTTAGTTCCGACATAAAGTCAAGTAAGTGTATCCAGAATTAAATTGATAATTTTTTACATACTTGGCATAGTCAGGGGGTAGGAGCCTCATCATCAAACATTTATGTCCCCACCGAGGGGCACGGGTCTCTTCCCTGAGGAAGGTATAGGCCATACTCCACCACGGAGGCCAAGTCCGGATTGGTGGAGACTTGTAAGACTAGGTCTAACTGTCAGATCAAGACGCCCTAAGGAATATAACTTGGCTTAACGACTGGCATCTATCGACGACAGCCGGCACCAAAGGCTTAACGTACCTTGCGAAGCACGGAACCACTCGGAAAATTCCACTAGCGTTAATCATAGAACGGTCACCCATCCATGCCCTGAACGCACCCTATGTTGCTTAACCTTCGTGATCGTTTAAGATCTCTCAGGAGGCTGGGGCTACGAGGAGCCTCATGCGCGCCAAATGTTGATCTGAACTATCAGCAAAGTTACGGCACATGGTAGCCCAACCCACATGTATGGAGAGAAATCAGCTTAAACCTAAAAAGTTAAATATCTCAAAACTCACTTTGTGTGGGTTGGAACCTCATAAGGACAGTCATTATTTTATGTAGGAATATTACTTAGTTAAATCTTCGACATTAGCAGAGCACGTTAACGAGAATTTTGTAAATGAAAACTATTATCGCTGCTATTACGAATAACATAATCTTGGAATAAAATCTCAGAACAACATTTATTTCCGAGAAATAACCCTCTGTAATATTGTGTTACTTCATTTTAAATTGGAAAACCTACTTACCGGCTTTATTTACTTCATTCATTTTCATCCTCGTTTGTAAATTACGAATCTTCAGTTATTATTTTACGACACAAATAGATATTCGACATACGTATGTTTCGGGCACTTTCAGAGTATGTTATTCCGAATTATGCCGAATATTACTCACGTAGGTACTAAAATTGTGTTCTAAAATAGAGCTTGGGTGTACAGTAAAAGAAATTATTATTTTACAGTGTAGATTTTATAGTAGCAGACACCTATCTACTTGTTCCATTCATGTCTTCTCTTTTGTTAGAAATAGTAAGAGGTTAAACTGAATGTAAATGTAACCATTTTAACTATCAATAAAGATTTATTGTTATTATTTATTATTATTGGGCATGCATACACAATAGAGAGTCTCTGAAAGCAATGAAATATATACTTTTGAATAATATAATTATAGTTAGTTTTGATAAACAAAATACGTGCGTACGACTATTTTTGTTCTACATAGTTTAAAGATAGATAGAGAACACTTTATTGTACATAAAAAAGGAAATTACACAGGTATTTCTTAATCTAAGAGTACAGACGGCGGCCTTATCACTAAAGTGATCTCTTCCAGACAACCTTTGGATGGATAAAGATATATATTAGGTGTTTGTATCCGGAATTTCATTTGAATACATTGAGATCTATTCAAACAGATTGAGTGTAAAAATGAAACTTTTAAGAGAGCTTACCAAACACTAAATATTAAGGATGAAATAAAGTATCTTAATCGTTCCTAGGTGGTTTTTGTAGTGGATATAATTCAGGACGTTTACCTGGAAAATATCTAACCATTATGGAATATGGAATTCTTTGAGCTGACAGACAGCCCGCTTACGACTCGTAAAATAATAGCATCTAACAAAAGGTTAACTCATCCCTTTAGAACAACTTGTAAAAATATGCTGAACTACGCGCGCCATATTCGTACCATAAATATGTACTTTATACTACTCGGCGCAACATAAGACCTTTGTCTTAGCACTTTAAAAAGTTAAGCATTTTTTTAAACGCTATTCTTTAAAATACTTATCACATGCAGTTCAAAAAGTTATCACAGATTACTTAAATAGAGGAATCGTCTTATAAGACAGTAAGACTACCTATGACGTACCCGTTGCCTGGGCTTTTCTGCGCTGGTATTGTAGCCTTGGTCCTTTTAATTGCAGAAATTCTTCTATGTACGGCAAATAATTATCGGCCGTGCGCGTAAAGCGACCTTCATAATATTACTTCTGACCCGGTAAGGTTGGTTTGCTATTTTAATTAGCCTACAACCTATTATTCTCATATCTACCAAATATCCCCAAAAAAAAGATCAAAGTTACACGGCTTTTTGAACGAGAATTTACTTAACGAGATTTTTTATAGTTACTAGATGTCATCCCTGATACATAATTATCGAAAGACATAAAATTAAGAAAAAAACTCTTAGAGCAAAAGTTGTTGTAAAACACAGAGTCTAATTGAGTTGTTTCAGTAATTCCGCATTTTTGACGTAATCCTGTACCTTTGGTGGTGCAGAAATTAACAACTATATTGGTGCCTTCTTCTAATAACTAGTCTTTTTTTTTCAAGTGAAGAGAATAAGAATATCGACTAACACTAAAAGAATATCACTAACAACTTTATATGAATTGAATTGAATAATTGCGACGTAATTATCTACTTTTAATATCTACTCTTGTTTAGCGGTAGTTGACAATATACCCTCTGTTGGTACATATTTTTGCTGACTAACTGTCTGTGCTGTCGATGCAAACATATCGAGGCTCGGTGTAGTGTGAGCATGATTTATTAAACGAGATCCACTTTGACAGGCCGCCTAGTGACACGCAATATAAAAAAGGCGGCGACAACACGTCTCAAAGGGCTTATGAAATATTATTTTATATTATTGTATTTGACAAGGCCGTGAATATCTGAATTTAATTCAAAGTATTAGTAACAATATTTTTACTGAAATCAAGATTTTTTGGTACGAGGTACCAAAATTTTAGCACGCGATTGATTGTTCATTTTGATTTCAACTGAAACTTACTTGTAGTATACGTAATTTTCTTTGTTCGATGTAGTGAACTAGCACTATGGTTGTGTTAAATTCGGACGAATTGAGAACATTAGGGACTTCACACACGGCAGCTATAATATACGTTAATGTACATTACATCCCGGGATGTATAGCTTTACATTATATTAAAGTATCACACACGGAACTGGTAACGTAATGTAATATTTCGTTACATTTCGTTGGCATACGTCTCGATGGACGCACTTCCCGGCTGCTAAGATGTTATACAGGGTGTTGTTATAGATCTGTCGATTTATGTCGAGTAGATTTGAAATGAAATGAAAATAATTTATTGCCAGATAGTATCATGTTAGTAGTTAACATGCTGTATTAACATTACAAGTACAGCCAATCTAGTATCTAATAATGGGTCGCACCCTCAGCTGATGCTGCAGGATAGTTATGGTATGGCTATCCTGCCAGCGTTGTTTTTAGCGTACACCGTAATGAAACTTGAATTAAATTAAAGAATATAAAAAAGTTTTTGAATCACCAAGAAATTTTTTGAACCTGTTCAAAGAGAGATGTATCGCAATATACGAAAAGGTATTGACCGCGACTCGGCAAACGTAGTGTAGGACGCCCTTTAACCAGGTGGGATGACGATCTGCGAAGGACTGCAGGCAGATGCTGGATGCGACAAGCTGAAGACAGGGCGCTATGGCACTCATTAGGGGAGGGCTATGTCCAGCAGTGGACTAATATAGCCTGATGATGATGATTGAGATATATTAAGATGTATCGAAAGGTAAATATACATCTTCGTATCGCTCAGTACCTTTAAAGAAAGGGCGTCAATTTATTAACCGGTATGTAAACGTGAATCGCTCGCAGCCCCGGCCGCTTTTAAACGATCACGAAGGTTAAGCAACATTGGACGCGTTCAGTGCATTCTGAGCGGTTCCGTGCTTCACTAGGCACGTTAAGCAGTTGGTGCCGGCTGCCGTCGATAGATGGCAGTCCTTAAGCCTAGTCAGAGGCCTTAGGGCGGCTTGAAAACTTCTGACGGTAAGACCAGCCACTAGTCTTACAAGCCTCCACCAATCCGTACTAGGCCCCCGTGTTGGAGGATACCTATACCTTCTTCAGGGAAGAGACCAGTGCCCTTCGGTGGGGACATAATGGGTTGATAATGATGATGTAAACGTGGATCGCACTGACAGCCACTGAAAAAAAGGGTTTTATAATCGCACAGATATTTCGACGCTTATATGTAGATGAAAATCGATAGAACCTCGCGTGACATTCTATTAATTGAACCTATTGAAGGTAAATCATTAAAATCGAAAAGGTTCACATTGAATCGAGACGGTAAAATATATACCAAACTAATTCTTTTTTCTTTGAAGAACAAGGAGAAAAACAATCGTGGCTTCAGAGTTTCAAATTAAAATTGTGGTCTACGACCGATTTGTAATGCAAAAGAAATCCATTTAATTAAATATCAACCATAGCTTCTCTGGCTACTTCCACAAGATTCACAATTTGATCCGGCCAACTTGAAGTTGTAAGAAAACACGTTTATGAAAAATGCATTTAGTTTGATTGTACGCTGTAATGAAATTGGGGCTGCCTTGTGTATTACGTTTAAAACATGATGAGCCGTAAAGCTCTCTCTCATTGCAACACCATGGCGACGCCAACAGCTAGGTATCTAAGCAGTTAATATTGAAAATTTCAATATTAACTTGCTTGGATACGTACCTATGCGTCGTTGCCAACCCGTAGCCAAGTGAGTTAGGTACCACAATAATAGCAACAACTTGAACACGTAGCTGGTGACGTCACCATGGCGTCCCAATGAGGCAGGGCTGTTAGACTTGGTCATCATCATTATCATCATCAATCCATTCTGTCCCCACCGAGGGGCACGGGTCTCTTCCCTGAGAAGGTATAGGCCAGGCCATACTCTAACCTGACAAAAATCGTGAGTTGGAATTGATCAACCTTACATATAAGCACGTAACATCTTAGGCCTTGTTTTCATTCACCCTCTACTGAGTCAAAAGCCAGGTGACAGACTGCATAACGTACAAATAGGTATAATATATGCTTACTCCATCAATGTATGATATTATGGATATGGAAGCAACTTTGATGTGGGAGACTGTATATAATAACGCACAAAGTAAGTTGCCGACTCCACATGGATATAATATTTACGTTAGAATTTAAAACGGCAACCGGAAGCGAATTTGAATCATTTACGGCGCTTTCGTTTAATTTACCACTTACAGCCGAGAGGAAAATGGCAGCCAATAAAAACGCCGCAACTCTTTCAAAGTATCCACCGAGCGCGCATAATGGGATTCCTAAGGAATATCGACTTGTTTCAGATGAGACGAGGTGAGGGCGCAAAGGAGAAGCCGCTTTGTGCTCTCTCAAATTAGATCCGCCGCAAGAAAATGGCTGTAGAACGATTTTAATTTAAAAGTTACTATTTAATTTCATTTGAGGTCATTAGGGTTATTTCTTCCAATATCAAACGTCTGGCGGTATTGTTGAAGTTTTTCCCCAAAGATTTCTTTATAAAGGCCTACTCGAATTCGTTGTAAACCCTACAATAAAATGTTGTTTTCTTCTTTTTCTATTTTTAGTATCGCTCGTAGCCCCGGCTGCCTGAGTGATCTTAAACCACGACGAAGGATAACCAACATACGGCGCGTTCAGTCTATGGATGGGTCACCGTCTATGACTAACGCTAGTGGCATTTTTTCCGAGCGATTCCGTGCTTCGCAAGGTACGTTAAGCAGTTGGTGCCGGCTGCCGTCGATAGATGGCAGTCGTTAAGCAAAGTCAGAGGCCTTAGGGCGGCTTAAACATTTCTAATGTAAGACCAGTCACTAGTCTAACAAGCCTCCAACGATCCGGACTAGGCCCCCGGGTTGGAGTATGGCCTATACCTTGGGAAGAAATTCGTGCCCCTTGGTGGCGACATAATGGGTTGATGATGATGATGATGATTGTGTACACCAAGATAGCATGTGACTTGCAATCCGTAATGTCTAGGCATATGTTATTTTAACCTACCTCCACGAGTATCATACAATGAGTAAGCCAGCTCTTTTTTAATATCGTTACGTTACAGTAAAATGAAGAGGGCATAATAAATTCGAACTGAAGCAACACACGTTTGTCTAAAAAGTACAAAATAATTTCCTGGTTCTGTAACTTCACTCGCTAAGCCAAAAGCCATTGGAGACTGTCTAATAGCTGCTACACACTATGGCGGCGGCACGGCGGCCGGGCGTCTTTGCCGCTGGCATGTTTAGGCCGCCGGCACTTGCCGCGCTGGTGCCGCAGAGCAACATTGGCATGCCGGCTCGGCTTGTGCGGCATTGCCTGGCATAGTGTGTAGGAGCCATAATACGTCAACATTCAACTAAACAAAACAACACGCGTTTATCACTAAATCGGTAACTGTGTTTTTGTATTGAATGAGATTTAAAAAACGTATTTCCATAGCCAATTATAGCATGATATCTACATTTCAATATCACGCTAGCTTACTCACATTTCAATTGAGACTCGTATCAAATTTACAATATTTTTCAATGCTTGTAACAATACGAGCATAAGAATCAATCCTTAAAACATGTAGCTATTGATGGTGGCCATTTCAATCCTTGATATATTTTTATTTCCTGTTCTCCTTACCGGCAACGTGTGTTTCAAACAGTAAATTCTCCTTTAGAAACCTTATCTCTCACGCAACCCTAAAAAGAACATCAGTCTCCATCTATTACTTGTTAAGACATCTCCAAGCACCGCGTGTCTCGTGAATCAATTGACATTTACATATTCGGATGAAGGGCGGCGGATCCTTTGTTTACCTTTCGTATCTAACTTATGTAAGACGATATGTCACCGGCACCGACTTTATTAGCGCAGACATTCAATCATAATAAAATATAATCTACCTCAAGTATTCTGACAATGTTGAAACCACTCTATCTTTGAGCTTCTGCTGAGCTATGAACGTAAGTAATTGACAACACCTCGATATCATATAATATAGAAGATTGTCTTAGAAGCTAAAGTAAGTTTTTGCAGTATTTGCCTAATAACAGTAGGTATTACGAACACAGCAATGAGATAAATATTGAAAAACAAGGCCCATCGCAAAAGGATCATGAAACGCAATATCTAAAACATATTATCCCACGCGTTCGCTCCATCAATATTACGAGTACGTTGGTTTGTTGACTTGCCGGAAGCGTACATATTCCGAGAAAATTCTCTCATTTTAAATTACATTTAACGAAAATAATTTATTTTGTTCCTTACCTACTGAGTTCGAATTGAGCCATTCGTATCTTTATCTCGTTTTCCATTACGTACATATTTCTATTAAAACGTTTTCCTAAAGGAAATAGCGTCTTGACATTAAGACAATGTTTCTTTTAATAAAGCCCGGAATGCACAAATTACATTTGAAATTGCCATGCACACAAATGTAATATTATGTTGATTCTCAACTTAGTAAAACTAAGTACTTGGCAGCTATGAATATTTCGACCAAATTTTCGACGTCACGCCGTTCCATTTTAACGTGACACTCTAAGTGACTTTTACTTTAATATTCTATAGGTGTTGAATTGAAACCTGAATGTACTTTTATTTGTATTCTACACTCGTGACGACGAAAAGTTTTAACCGTGACTATGAAAACGAAATGCATCAAAATTTTTTGTTTTTACCAAAATAACTTAAGCATGAACTAACGATACGAAGACTAACGTAATAACAAGTTAAGACTATGCTTCAACGATATTAAATATCGTTGCTATGCTTATTGTCAGTGACGGCCAACTCATTTGTTATTTTACTTATTTACACAAACCGAACGAAGTAAACTACAACATTTTAAATCAAATAATTATATAAAAATCTCGTGTTGATTTTCTAACTACACCGAAAGGGCTTCACTTCAAGAAATCATAAGAATGATTTGTTTTTGTGCATATTGGTAGACCAATATGCACAAAAACAAACGGCAGCCCTGGTTGCTGATAGCTTATCTAGAACTTTATTTGAACATTGTGAAACGGGCTAAATATAATATAAGTTGATACAAATGTTCATCTACCTTAGAAGCTTAAGACCAACCATAAGACCAACAGTTTCAATATCAAACACTATTTAATATTCTTACAAAGGCTGCGGCCAGACACACCGACGGCAACCGTGTGCAGGTAAACGCTTTGTACGAGTACTCGTAATTATTATTTGCTCTGCTGCACCAACTTTTGAATATCTCCACATGTAGCCGGTCCACCCTACCCAAAAGTAAGTCGGCAGCTAAGCTCGGCTTAACAATATTTATATGCAAAAGGGTTTTGCCAAAAACCGCTCTTGTTGAGGTGTGCTTTAATAAATACTTTAGTAGGCATCTGCTAAAATAAAGGTCGTTCATACAAGGTTATGACGGCGCAGCGGTTTTATTGGCTGATTTTATAATGAGTGAAATTATTTATTTCAGACTGAGATCCACAGCTTTATGAAATATCTTCTAAATGTGTAAACCTTCCTTTGCACTCGTTCGTGAGTAGTCAAACATCTACAAAAGATCAAAATTGGCTATCCATAGTGTGCTGGTTCCACACAGATGTATGGTAGCGAAACTTGGGTATGGCAAATTACTCATGAAAACGGGATTAATACAATAGAAATGAGGTCCTTGAGAAATATGTGATGTTATTTTCGATGACAGAATACGCAATAGTTTCATTAGAAAACGTTGGCTCGAAAGTGCAAATAAGCGACGCCTCCAAGCGGACATACTTTGATTTGATTTGATTTGAAATTTCTCCGGAAATTTTCGAAATTTTTTCAAAATTTTCAATTTTTAAAATTCGGATAACGGCGACAGGCTTACCACTTGTCACGTTTGGGACCTAATAAACTCGGCAAGACGTGGGCCCAGTTCTAGTGATTGGTGCCTCTGCCTACCCCCTCGGGGATATCGGGCGTGAGGTTATTGTGGTGGCCTGTGGCCTGGAGTATTTATAGCGATAGCGCGTTCCACAGGCGCACAGTTGTCACAGTGAAAAAATCCAAATAGCCTGCCGTACTATGCAATGTCGTACAACACTTTGACCAAATAGGGAATGTACTAGCAATAGACAAGATAAAAAGTACCCGGAACCGGCGTTCGAGCAAGCAACAACTAATGAATGTTGATGTAGCGGAAATGATTGTTAGGATCGTGTTTCACTTAGATACCGCATTGTGGTTAGCCTATAACAAGATTAGCATTGTTGTCTGAGGTAGGGCCGCCTAATCTATTTGCTCACGTAGCAACATCTGCTACGCCGTAGCGCAAATTTCGTAGCTGCTACGCCGTGTCAGACACACGTAGCGTGGCTACGAATCATCTCACGTTTCAGTATGACTTCTTTGATGTGATTGTGCTGCATTTTCGCCACACTACGAGTATATACATATGTAGGTACTGCGCTGTTGTAGACATTACAACAAAAAGCGGATACGCATTTAGGTATGTTTCTGCTAAGACCTCGAAAGCATTTTATGTGATTGGTACTGTTTTGTTTTTGATTTTAAATCGCTCGTAGCCCCGGCCGCCTGATTGATCTTAAACGATCGCGAAAGTTAAGCAACATTGGGCGCGTCCAGTGCATGGATGGGTAACCGTTCTATGACTAACGCTAGTGGCATTTTTCCAAGCGGTTCCGTGCTTCGCAAGGCACGTTAAGCAGTCAGTGCCGGCTGCCGTTAAGCCAAGTCAGAGGCCTTAGGGCGGCTTGAAAAACTTCTGAGAGTAAGACCAGCCACTAGTTTTACAAACCTCCACCAATCCGGACTAGGCCCCCGAGGTGGAGTATGGCCTATTCCTTCCTCTCGGTGGGGACATAATGGTTTTTTTTTAAATATATAAATACTTATATTTTTCCACAGACGCGGTCCGTGCCTTTTGGTTTTTTAATATTATTATTTTAGTCGTCCCTTTTTTATTACTACTACTACATCTACATATTTGCCTTATACAGTATAATTTGGTACGGATGTTGTGGTACCTCATACAGACTTTTTTTGTAACACATAATGTAAGACATGATGACTGTTTTGTTACAGGTGGCGTATTTACGTCGCAGTGCTAAGCAGTGTGATGGTGGTGGCTTCAGGCGTGGCGGCGGAGTGCGGCGGGCGACTAAGCGGACCGCACGGAGTGCTGCAGACGCCCAACTTCCCTCGCGCCTTCCCCGTGCCGCTGCACTGCAAGTGGATCATCGAGCGCGAAATCGCCAACGGCTCCATCTCCGTCTACTTCACACAGCAGTACATCACCAGCGGACTCACCTTCACCGAGTACGACTACTATGACGACACCTACAAGCTGGGCGAGCGCCTTGCCTTCGCCGTTACCGAGGAAAGCATCACGCGTGTCAAGTGGGTGCAGGTGAGTGTTTAACTTTTTTTTACGCCTCTGGGTCTTCTTTACACAGTTTTGTGTGTGTAATTACTGTTAATAAAATGTAGCTGATGTCCAAGAATGATTGACAGGTGATTCAATTGTGGTTAACCATTTGCTGCTCTGTATGCCCAATACGAAGTTTTGTTCTGGGAAAGTTGGTACATATGATCGAAAACCACCAACGCATCGATTGAATAAACCAATATATTGAACGGACGTGAAACTAGTTTCGGTAAATGCTTACGTGGAATTTTTATTTTATTTAGTTAGAGCCAATTTCTGAATTGAAACTTTCGCTCAGTAACTTCTTAACTGTAGTGCTGTCTCGTCAAATTTCTCATAAAAGAACGTGACAGAACGTTACTTAACCTCCTCAGTCCCGTGTCGACAAAATAACAATAGAAAACTATTGTTATTTTCAAGGTCAGGACTGAAGAGGTTAAGTATTTACTTAGTGAATATTCTCATCTCAGAAACCGGCCCTAAGTAAGCAAAATAGATCACAATAATAATTAAATAGTCCCTATACAAGTGAGACTACAAAATAGGCACTAAACTGTTGTCTAAAGCATGACCACACATCATCATCACATATAATTTCGATTGTCCTACAAATTTATACAATCTCAAACTTTAATAATTGGTATGTACATTTTGCAACAAAGCAAAGAAAAGGCTTTCTTTCTGACGCTAATGAATAATGACATTAAATGTCAAACAGCCATCTTTGCTGTTTAAAGCTCAGAGGACTGCAATAAGGTGGGTGGCGCGGACAAATAGAGATGGATTATCTTTATGGCGGTGAGGGATGGCGGCGGTGCCCAAGAGTGGAGGCTAATAATGCACCGCATTTTTCCGCCTAACGAGTTTGTCGACGATTGCGCCGCGAGCGCTATTAGGATGTATGATAAGACATAAAGTACAGGCATTCTTATTCATCGCTCGGTAAATGCCAGCCTTAACTAGACACGATAGTAGCTTGGCTGACTTTATTCCACGCACAAAGGTAAATAAGAGGTCACTAGCTAGACTCTCTAGCTTAAGGCATCAATTACGGAATGAAAACTACCCTCGTACAATTCCAAAAGCAAATACAGGAATATAGGACAGCCGAAACTGACGCCACCTTGTCGTTGGGGTCCATTCGTGCCGAATCAATATTGATGATGGACTCCAATCTGTGCTTAAACTGGAACTATTAATTGAAATTTACTGTTATCGTAGGATTTCGTTCAATTGGGTGTTTATATTTTGTGACAGTGATTAAACCTAATTAATAATTACATTGTTGTCTTTTACGGTGAGTGTATTTTATTTTATAAAAGACATTTTCATCGTCATATTTACTCACTCTCCGAAACGCATATGCGACAAAGCTAAGCGTGAATACTTTCTAAAAGTACTTTTCAGTTACACAAGAATGTAAGAGAGTTTCAAAGACAACACGAAGTTAATATTTCAAGAAGGAGGAGAGAAAAAGAGACTTACGGAAATGTATGTATGAGATCTCTTTAACACAACAAAGGTGCACGCTATTTTCTCAAGGGAGTTCGTACAAAAGTTTTTCAATACATAATTATGCATTCCATCAGCACGCCGCGGTCTCTGCGCTCCGGGACGTGACGAAATTATGCTGAGCATCTCTACACCATTAAAATATTGGAAACAATGAGGTTCTTATCGGATTTTTTTTACTCCTGCTTAGTTCACACAGTATCTCGGTCGAAATTTAAATATAAACACTTACATGGAGGACAAACTACGCAATAAATTCAACCTAGCTACAAGTTATTGTGTTGCATGGAAACAATTAGATATAATGAATTCAAATTAAGTTCTTACTTATTTCAACCTAAGCTAAATGTGAAATAACAATGATAAACTAAATATTAAAACTTAACCAAATATTAAACTAAATAGTACATAAAACCTAAATATAAAAAAATGTCTCTAGAGCGCTGCCGTTGTTACTGGCAGCATTTCTTCTCTGAATGGCCAGGTTGATGCGCTGTTTTAATTCATGAATTTGAAAGGCGCGTACAGTTTGTTAACTGTTTATCGCTAGTGTGTGCACTCTACTAAGCTTCGCGAATC
Organism: Yponomeuta plumbellus; assembly: GCA_947310845.1. NCBI lineage: Eukaryota > Metazoa > Arthropoda > Insecta > Lepidoptera > Yponomeutidae > Yponomeuta > Yponomeuta plumbellus. The sequence goes on along the minus strand of OX371211.1, from coordinate 5,802,508 downwards.
AAAGCGAAACCTGGTCGTACTCTTCCTACAAAAAGTCAAGTAATCCAGAATAAAGTTAATATTACACTCTATGTTTTGAAAATATGTATTATACGATTAAAATAAAAACCACAGAATCTCTGCTACCACCCCTTTTAGGGGAAATACGACAACAAATACAATAGACAACCTTAAAACTAGGACAGTTCGTGAGTATACCCGCACTCTAGGATGTGAATATTAACCTAAGCAACCCTCCCTTGAGAGCTCTCTCCCAATTACTAAAATAATTTCTGTTTTCAAGACCGGGGCTTCCAGAATCCGAGGACGGTTCCTTGACACAATGTCGGTATCACAGCGTACATAATTTAACACTATTTCCCGATAGCTTGACAAAAAAACACCTGTGTTCACCAAAAACGAGACAAGTTACCGACTCGCCCCATTTTTTTTTGCTAGTGAGGTGACACAATTAACATAGTGCGAAATCAAGACGCATCGATTCGATATTATCGATTAATCGATTTATTCTAAACACTACTATGTTTTATTACTCGTGATTTTGCAGCTACAATGTAGCATGTCATGTAAACGGTTGACATGATGATGATGATGATAATGATGATGTCCTCCTCGTCGTAGTCCGACGACGGCGACCTCAAGTATTGGTAGGACTTCTGCGGCTGTGGGCTCGCTTGACATACTATAGACTTGTACAGTCGATATTAAGTCAACCGTTGTACAAACACAGCTTTTTGCTCACAAATTTCCCCATTTCCTCGAGGCCCTGATTGGCAAAAACAATGCCAAAACTGAACATGCGGGCTCAACTGAATGGCGGTATGTAAAACTAATCCTTCAGAGAGCAAAGCAAACGAAGTAGCTCGGAAAATTTGGCAGGTAAAGCAAACAGAGAACTGGGATACCCCACATGGCTCGTACCCGCAAAAAGATTGCCAAAACAAATGCTATTAATAAAGATGGTTTTCCGAGAAGTGAGCCTCGCATTTGCCTCAAAGTAAAACGATGGAGAAACTAAAATAATAATATTGAGATTCTTCATTACTACGACGAAAATATACTTTAAACTAGCTACAAGATCCACAAAACCCACGGTTAGGAGAACGCCCACGGATCTAACCCACAGTTAGATCGGTGAACATGCCGATAAAAACATTGCTTAGTATGGAACTTGCCTTTGCACAAATATGCTTATTGGGTAATAAAGAGTTATTTAAATCCACCACCAACGCCATCATGATTATGATCATTGACTGCCTCATTGGCCTAGCCATTAAAGCGATTAATTGCCAAGACGGTGGTTGTGAGTTCGATTCCCACTAAGCGCAGACGTACATTTGTACAAATGGCCTCGGTGTGGGTGTATTTTCGTGTTTGTAGTTCCCGGTTACCATAGTACAGGGTATTCTAGTTTGGGGCCAGTTCAAGTGATTATGTTAAAAATCCCATCCCATCGCACCACTTTCTACAGCTGCTCCTTCACAGTGCAAGCAGTCCGCCTCTGGAATGACCTACATACAGGTAGAGGTGCGGAAAGCCAAGTCGCTGCCAATTTTTAAAACTAAGGTGAAGTGTCATTATCTCGCTAGTTTACTGTAAGACTGTTGCTGTTGTTGGTATTTTGTTTATATCCTATGTGTATGGTTTATAAAGGAGAATGACCAAAAACAATCTATGTTGCTTTTTCGTTGCGCTTTAAGCATTTATACCTCAAAATGTTTCTTTTGAAAAATGATTTCATAGTTATATTTGATAAAATAAAAGAATCAGGGGCTTAAAAGTAAAAATTAAAAAGTATCTGTATTGATTGCATAACTTCAGTGGGAGATGATAATGCACGTACCGCGAATGCACATCCTGAGAACGTACGCCCTGGTAATGTACAGCCATTGAATCCGTGTACATGTACATGGATTCCCGTCCGCACGTTCTCGGGTCGTGCGTTATTAGCATTTCTAAACGAATCCCAAAAGAAATATCTCACACACTCCAGTAAAACGCGCAAAACCTATGATGTGAACAACGTGGTCGACTGTATTCTCTGTGATGTGAACGAGGCACCGAATGGTCACCGATTCCAGGGCTGTACAGGCAGGAATGCACATCCCGATAATTGGTGTCATTTGGGCACGAATTCCTGGGCTGTGCATTCTCATGCCGTACATTGTCGGTCCGTGCAATAATAACCCACTTCAGTCACTCAATACAGATTACAAACACAGATAAGATTAAATTATTGCAAAAATCGCAAAAGGTGTACTGTGTACTAGTGCAAACTGCAAACGGGGAGTTTTTGACGGGAATTTAAACGAGCGGTTTTATTACGGTTTAATTTTTTCAAATTGATCCTAGTGGATTGGATAATAATATTGTTTATGTCCAGCAGTGGACGTCCAATGGCTGATTTTTTTTTTTATTATTGTTTTTTTAACAAACTTAACTATCAATACAGGGAGTCCCTAATTCAATAGTTAAGCTTACCACAATGAACAATCATATACAATTCTGAATAATAAAAGTCTACAATAAACAATACAATTTAGAAACAACACAATTATCTATAAACTTAATATTTGAGTTGCGGCCTTTGTGAACCCGTTCAGCGTACAAGTAAACAAATCTACCTGATCGGCTACCTGGTTGAGAGCGCGCAGTGCCCGCGTGGGCGGCGCCAGGTGGCGCTGCCATGATGATGATGATGATGATGTATGAACAATATGTGGAATAAATAACTAAAATAAACCGCCATTGTGGGCTTAGGATAGTCTTGTCTCAATTGTGCGCAGGACCTAAGACTGTTTATGCTTATCAAAAATTATCTCTTTGTCCCCCATTAGGCTCCTTAAACATTGCGACTTTTTGCAGCGATATAGTCGCGATTTAGACGATTTGCTAGTGCATGGATACACTCGCAAATCGTCCATCGTTACACACACACGCTATCTGCAAAAAGTCGCAGTATGTAAACGCCTGCATATTTGGCTAAAAGCATAAATCCGTACCAGGCGAGAATAAGTTGACAAGTCGACATGTATGAAAATTACGATTCCACCGGAATTGGCATCTGGATGGCCTAATTTATATGGGGAGTAAATGAGTAAGTCGATAGGTTCACTTATTTTTGCTACACTGCAGATGTGAATAATTAAAAAACTACCTTTTTGATGAGTAAAATATGACATCTAGATATATCTAAAAACAATATTTGAAATAAATTTAACAAATCAACATACCATGTTATGACCAGCACCTATTCTAATAAAGAAACTGAACACCTTGAGATATTTAATTGTTCACTTTCGACTACTTGCATTTTCAACTTCATACATCGAGATGTCAAGTTATTACCGCTTCAAAGGTGCACGGTATTATTTGTCAAGTAGATTTTCAACCGTTATGCATTCAATGAGACAAAACGATACGTCAGAAAAAGATGTCATTAGTTTTGTTTATTGTTAATTTGTACGACTGAGTGATCTGTCGCCGCACTTCCGCATCATTTTGGTGTCCTTGACCGAGTTATTTGGTTTGTTTGTGTGGTTTGTTGCACGTCCGCAGTGCATGTATTGAAATGCATTGCATTTATTGACTATCGGACGATAATGGCAGCAAAAAGACGCTGGTTTTTAGAAGAATTACGACAAAACACAGTTAATTGCTCCGGTGTACGATTGAGAGAAAAAAAAACTGATAATAATAATCCTCACCTCACCTAACAGTATGGGCAACACATACTTGAGATTGCTATCGTAAGATTAGTACAGTCTGGGATACCTTTTTTATTTGATTGGCGCACTTATATCTCGTGCGGTAAGAGCTGCCATGCGACTGTACTAATACTACCGATGCCATCGGGGTTTTTTGTGACCTATCCAAAGCTTTTGATTGCGTAGACCACAAAACCCTCCTTTGTAAGATGATCAAATACGGTCTCAGTAATTAATCTTTAGGACTTCTTAGATCGTAATAGAGTGCAGAAAGTTGATATTAATGGAGTCAAGTCATCCGGAGCCGATGTTAAAATAGGAGTTCCTCAGAGTTCCATTTTAGGGCCGTTCTTTTTCTTAGTATATGTTAATGATCTGCCGTACCTAGTTGAGAAATTATCACAAATAGTATTGTTTGCGGATGACACTTCTCTAATTTTTAAAATTAAGAGAGGTCAATCTAATTTAAACGATGTAAACAATGCTCTTTCTAAAATTCTGAACTGGTTTGCCGTAAACAATCTTATGTTAAATGCCAAAAAACAAAATGTATTAAGTTTTCATTGCCCAATGTCAAAAAAGTGGACACAAGTTTAACAATAGCTGGTGACAGACTAGACTTAGTTGAGACAACGGTTTTTTTAGGCATTACAATAGTCTCAAAACTACAATGGGATCAACAGATAGAAAAGTTAGCGGGTATGTTGAGTTCAGCTGCATTTGCAGTTAGAAAAATTAGACAACTAACAGATGTAGAAACTGCGAGGCCAGTTTATTCCAGTTATTTCCACAGCATTATGTCATATGGTCTGCTATTATGGGGGCGGGCGGGAAATATAGAAACAATTTTTATTCTCCAAAAAGGGCTATTAGAGGTATTTACAATTTAGCTGCCAGACACTCACTACGTGAGTTTTTTAAGAAAATAGGAATTCTTACGCTAGCTTGCCAATATATATTCGATAACATAATGTATGTACGTAAAAACATAAGTACATTTAAGCTAAACAGGGATATCCATAACGTTAACACCAAAAACCGAAACAAAATTGCCTCATTTAGATTCAGATTAGCCAAGGTAAATACATCATTTGTAGGATATAGTGTACGTTTTTATAACAAGATTCCAGAAAGTACCCTGCCAGGAAATAAATTTAAATTTGTTATTAAAACTGCGCTGTGTAAAAAGGCATACACAGATAAGATGACTTTATAGATGATAAAAACCCTTTGCAGTAAACCAACGAGCTAGTTATGGTATTCTGTAGTGTAGATCATCATTAATGTTAAATTAATTGGCGATTATTAATAAAATTATATTATCTTTTTCAAAAGTTTAACGTTCTAATGTTTTTAAAGCAATAATTAGTTCATATTCCGAAGATTTTTAATTAAAATTTAGATGGATTCAAAGGTGAATAAGTTGACAAGTCGTCGGTTAAGTCGTTTATTTATTAAATCTCAAAAAGAACCAATTGGGGTTGCCATGAACACATAACAATGTATTTATATAAAATATATATTTTTACATTATTATTTATTTGTGTATATTATTTGTATGTATCTATTGATAGTTCATATTTACATTATATAGTATCATTGATAGTATTTATATTATATTATATAACTTTGGTAAATTAGACATGTATAATAAAATTGATATATATCTCAGTAATTATTATTTTACTTATTTTGTACATCTGCTTCCTTCTCTAATATTTTGCTCCTGTCCATCCAAAGGTTGTTTGGAAGAGATCACTTTTAGTGATAAGGCCGCCGTCTGTACTTTTACATTAAGAAATACTTGTGTGATTTCCTTTTTATTTACAAGTGTTCTCTATATCTATTATGTTACTTTTATTTAATCTAAAAATCCGAACGTAGCTTTCATAGAGTGATTTTGTGTCGATATTTATTCCAGTTGTTGCTTGTTGTTTTCCAGCATCAGAATTCGACTCATAGCAGCCAGTAGGCTACTCTACGTGACTACGCGTAACTTTCGCTAATGGGGAAACAAACTTCTCACAAAACAAGAAAAGTTTCGATTGGTAATATGTTTGCGGGGAACCAAGTCTGGGAAGTTCGGTCAGCGACATTTACGCCATACGGAGCACCGATATGTTTCCATTAATGAAGCCGAAGTTCTTGTACTGTTATTTTTGCTCCAGTGAAACATACCTCTGGAGGTACAACTGTAGGTATATTACAGTCACATACGCGGGAAATATCGGCACCGTCGGTCTCTGGTGGAAATCTGAGCTTTTAATGTCAAGCATTGAATCGGTTTAACATGCCTTGGGAAGCACGGAACCGCTCGCTAAAATGCCGTTAGCGTTAGTCATGGAACGATCACCCATCCATGCACTGAACGCGCCCTATGTTGCTTGACCTTCGTGATCGTTTAAGATCACTCGGGCAGCTGGGTCTACCAGCGATTAATTGTACACAGAATACTACACTACGAGTACTAATACTAAATGTACTTAACTACTTAATTTTTTGGCAAAACAAAAATAACGCCATTAAAAATCGTCTTCTCTATAAAATCCTATGTAAAGTGAGTATGCTTTCGTAAAATAATTGCTTTTTAACTTTAGTACAAAAGGCGGGGCTCGCAGTTGGAACTGTTGGCGCAAAAAACGTTATTTCGTGCATAACAAGGAAAGTCGTGTGGGGTATTAGCCGCGGCCACATGGGCGCCAAATACTCCGTAATAAAACGCTGGCGTCGAGTTTTGTTACCACATTTAATTTTAGGTGTACTTGTTATAACTTCTAGCCGTAAGTATGTTACCTTTTGGTATAGTACGTCAAGCACAAGCCGACAAAATAGAACAAATTAAAATGAATAAATACTTTATTCGGAACCTGAGGTTAACTATAGGAATATAGTTTACGAGGTAAACGATAAATTTATGGTTGCTTGACTTAGATACGTACCTACATTTTTTTTTTTCGTTCGTACGTACATTACGTACGTACATTTGTTTGTTTGTACAGCAACACAATTCGCTGATAAATTGTGCCCGGATAACGGCTATAGGCTTGCCACTTGTCATGTTGGGACCGAATAAACTCGGCAAAACGAGGGCCCAGTTCTAGTGATTGGTGCCTCTGCCTACCCCTTCGGGGATAACGGGTGTGAGTTTACTTAAATGCCTGAATTTTTAAGCTGTCAATAGAACATAATCATACTGATATAATAGGAGTGGTAGCGTATTAAAATAAGATCAGAAAAAGAAAAATACATACCTGCGGCATACATACTGTACCTTCTGGGGGGTTTTGTACACTATCTTTTGTACATTAAAGAAAACAACGTCGGGTTTGTTCGAGCACTTATTACTAACTCGAGAACGGCTAGACCGATTTTTATGGTTTTTGATTTGTTGTATTTGTTTCCTAGGCGAACAAAGTCGAGGGCAAATTCTAGAAATACATTAAAAGCCTTAAATATCAAAGCGTTAATAAATATTTTTGTTGAAATAATTTCAATATAATCAATCCAACCAATTCTGAAAAAAATATCCTAAGAGCCAAAAAAGGCACAGTCGAATAGCATCTTAGAACGCTTCTGTCTTTTCATTTAATATTTTTAATTACGAACGCGTACCTCGAAAAAAACGGAAGTCTTATTAGTATTTCTAAGACTTTCTAAAGCATTTGTAATAGAAGTGGCTAAAAAGGTTCTGTCAAACGCCAGCCCACTAGTACAAACGTCTCGTTCATTGCTTTCCAGAGGCTTTAGTAATGTTGTTGTTGAATGGACTGTATAATTAAATAAAAGTGATGAAATCTGGTAGAAATATAACAATAGTACGATAGCAGACACTAGTAGAGCTCCTCCGCGGTTTCACCAGTCCATTCTTACCGGTTCTTCGCTAGCTAACTTTGAATATAATAAATAATGTTTGCTTGTGGGTTTGGTTGGTCTCTCCCGTTTTTTTATATCTGTGTTAGCAACACAAAATAAAAAAAATAACGAGAAACAATGTCAAACGTGCAAGTCAAGGAAATGACTGACTCTAATTTACGTTTTTTTGCTAATGGCGCATTATGAAGCTGTAACTCTGTATAATTTTGGTGAAGGCAAACAAATATGGTAGCCGGAAAACGGGATGAATTAAAGGAAATCCCCGGGCAAAAGCAAGGGCAGGCGCTCCCAAGGCGCTTCCACCTACAAATTTAATGTAAAATCTCAACTTTTATTCAGCGCATCCATTCGCCGAATTTCGACGGCCGCAATGGACAATTTGGCTCTCTCATAAAGTTTTGTAGCTCTTCACCCATTTGGGCCACACGGAATAGGCATTAGTAAATAGTGCCCTCGATAGTGTTTCTACGTATTTACCTGACACCGAATTTTATTGTTCATGATGGATTCAATTCATAGATATTGAAAAAAAAACCGTTGACTTTTATGTAGGTGTGTGTGTGTGTGAGGGTGTGTGTGTGTGTGTGTGTGTGTGTGTGTGCGTATGCTCTGCTGTGGGATCGCGTGGGTAGCCAACGGCTACCTGCCTTTGGTTACTTTATCGGTTACTAGCTGTTGCCCGCGACTACGTCCGCGTGGGCTTTAGTTGAAAAAGTGTTTCTAAGTAAGTCACGGATAGTTTTGCGCAAGCGAAATAATTAAAACAAAAAAAATGCGTGTTCATTAACACTATATTTATTACATAATTTAGATTTTATTGACATCATTTTGAAAATCTGAGTACATACTTTCATATTAACGCTCCACCCCCTTTTGCCCCCTCAGGGATTGAATAAAAAAAAAGGGATATCGGAATAATCATTATTAGGAACTTATAACCCAAATACAACATTTTATTAAAAAAACCTTGAAAATCAGAGAACTTCCATACTTACTTTGCATTGCACCCCTGTTTACCCCCTTAAGGGAAGATTTTCGGATAAATATTTTACACGTGTTTCATGACTTTTAATGAAGAACCTTCATACTGAGTTTCATTCGAATAACTTCAAAAACGGCAAAGTTTTATACTAACTTTGCACCCCCCTCTTACCCCCTTAAGGGAAGATTTTCGGATAAATATTTTACACGTGTTTCATGACTTTTAATGAAGAACCTTCATACTGAGTTTCATTCGAATAACTTCAAAAACGGCAAAGTTTTATACTAACTTTGCACCCCTTTTTTCCCCTTTGGGGGTGAATTCACAAAAAGGGATATCGGAAATCATCATTATTAGGAACGTACCTATAACCGACATACCACTTTTATTAAAAGAACTTTCATACTAACTTTGCACCCTCCTTTTACTCCCTTAAGGAATGATTTTCGAAAAAATATTTTACACGTATTTCAAAACATTTAATAAAAGACCTTTATTCTGCATTTCATTCGAATAACTTCATAAACGGCAAAGTTTCATACTAAATTTGCAACCCCCTCTTACCCCCTTAAGGGATGATTTTCGAAAGACTACTTTACACGTCTTTCATGACTTTCAATGAAGGAGCTTCATACTGAATTTCATTCGAATAACTTCAAAAATGGAAAAGTTTCATAATAACTTTGCACCCCCCTTTTATCCCCTTAAGAGATAATTTTCGAAAAACTTTTTTACATTTTGTTTCAACTCATTCAATGAAAGACCTTCATTCTGAATTTCATTCGAATAACTTCAAAAACGCCAAAGTTTCATACTAAATTTGCACCCCCCTCTTACCCCCTTAAGGGATGATTTTCGAAAATCTATTTTACATTTGTGTCATGACCTTCAATGAAGAATCTTTATTCTGAATTTCGTTCGAATAACTTCAAAAACGGCAAAGTTTCATACTATCTTTGCACCCCCCTTTTTACCCCCTTAAGGGATGATTTTCGAAAAATAATTTTACATGTTTTTAATAACATTTAATGGAGGACCTTCATATTGAATCTCATTCGAATAAATTCAAAAACGGCAAGTTTCATACTAAGTTTGCACCCCCCTTTTTCCCCCTTAAGGGATGATTTTTGAAAAACTATTTTATACGTCTTTCATAATTTTAAATGAAAAATCTTCGCACCAAAGGACCATGGGCAAAAATGTATGGCCTCCGTCCCCACCTACTAACAAAAATGAAACTGGTACCAATGTGTTCCTAAAGTGCCCCCTATTTGATTAAAATCATTTGTTTTAGATAAATCAGTGGGAATATACATATATATATATATATATATATATATATATATATATATATATAAAACAAAAATTGTAATTATTAATCAACGTATATTTTTATTTTACATTTATAACTTATTTTAACATTATGTTTATATCACAGTGATTATGATTGAGTAATTAACAAAATGTACAAAATATATTTCTATTGGTACCTATAACTTCCTACGTACCAGTTTGCAGTTTTGCTCACATTATATCCATTAAATGGTGGTTTCATTAACATATTTCAATAATCTTTTTACTCGTCAATTATAATGCTGTCTAACAGATGCGCTGGCAGATTAAAGCCTGTATGACGACCTATTCCCATGTACCATATAATGGATATGATATGAGCACAACTTCCTACAGTGCGACTGCCCGTCAAGCAAGTACAGTAATAGTGTGCAATAGCATGTCTTTCAGTAGTATTCCCATCAAGTAGCACATACGAATAATATATGCGAGATCTTACATGTCTAGACTGTATTCGCGCTCTTATCAGCCACGCATTATTTATCATTATATTGCATCTTGACAAGTCATTCAATGCATTTTCGCGATATAATTCAATAATGTATAATCCATTTTGAAAATGTTCTGCACAATAAGACTTAGCTAGTTTTAAATGATAAGTGCCTAGTGCTATTAAAATGACGTCATCTTCGCTTAGTCTTGGAAACTCTTCGAAGTGAGCCATTTGTGCTTCCATGGCCGTAAAAGTCACTCTCTGACGATTGAGATTGTTCATTTCCTACGTAATCACGTAACAGATTAGGCGAGTTGATTTTATCGTGTATGATATTCAGAATTTCTGAGGCAAGTCTGGTGTCAGTAGCAACGCGATAATGTGCATTTATGATCGCTGCAGCGATTCTAAAATCAACGAACATATTCGGTAAAGCTCTGTTAAAATATGACTGCCTTAAAAGCTTAAACCTATTTTTGAACTTTCCGTTCACAGCTTCTACAACCCACCGGCATATCGCTACTAACCGCGACTTATTTGCCTGTTCAGTGGTGAGTTGGGTCGCATGTCTGTCTTTTGTTGGAGGTATGTGAGCCTCGTAGCCAAGCGACTGGATGTCATAAATGCTATCTCTGAACCCTCTGTCTAATATAAAGACATCTCTTCTGTGTATGAGCCAATGCAATAAATGCTCATCTTGGTTCATTATAGTTTGCATAATCGTTGCATCCGATGTCACAGCAGGATGTGGACCAAAAACATCGATTATATATCCATCACTGGCTACTAATAAAAAAGGCTTTAATAAGTTCCTCAACTTGTGCAGACTATAAGTTTTTCGTTGAAATAAAAAGTTCGCACTTTTTTCTATATAAATATATGTTCCGTGTGCTATTAAAATCAAAGTAGTATTTTCCTCATTCCCAAAAATAGCTTTTGGTATCATAAGATTTCTTTCGAGAAGATCTCTTCTAGAATCACGGCCTATTCCAAGATGGTTTGGAACAAAATCTTGAGTTAGACATTCTCTGGCCATTTTTAATTTTCTTTCGAACTCTCTGCGTGATATTTTAAAGAGCGTCGCCAGTCTCTCATTAGGTTCACCTGTTCTCAGTTTAGTCATATAAACACCTAGAACTGTACGTGGATGACGGGTCCTTTCTGATAGACTCGGTGTTTCCGCCAAGATAGCATCGAACTGTTCTAATGTCAAACCGGTCCAAAAATGTAATTCCTATGCGTTAAGTCTAGATTCAAAATCCAAACTTGGGGCATTGTTAATGGCATTCACCAACATGTTTGTCAAGTCTGAAAAAAAAGAAGATTTGAAATAAGACGTAACGTTGATGTTGTCTAATATTTCGTCGATGTTCGTGTTTCTTAAATGATCATGGCATAATCGTGCACTCGGTGGAATATACAGGCGATAGTTACATACCAAATACACTTTCATTAAAGTTGGGATTCGCCTAAGGTTTTGGTTTGTGCACTGTCTATAACAGCAGCTGCGAGAAGAATTTGGTACCCTCACATAATCCCGAACGTGAAAGTCCTGTTCTTGATTTGCTCCATCATTGTTCAACACCTGATCTTGAGCATCAACACCATGATAATCTTCCACAACGATATTTTGTACATTGACATCATCCGCGTTTCTTTGAATTTCTGGACCTGGGACGTCATTGTCTGCATTTCTGATGCGACCTTGTCGCGTAGCATTGTTAGCTCTTTGCCAGCATCTATGGCACACTGCCATAGTGTTATTGAAAACAACCTGGAACAAAAATAAAAATGGATGAACCAAGCCTGCCTTCTGAACGGAACCAAAGGGTCGCGGGGTCAAATCTCGTAGGGAACAAGGGGTATTTTCTATACATATTCAATTATGTATTAATGTGTTTCGTTACATAGTATACTAATACTCATAGTACAACCTCTGTTTAGTTCGGGGCTAGATAAATAGGTGTTAGTATTCATTATTATTAGTTATCGCCCAAAGATAGTCCCAAGTATAAAATGGCAATCAATAAATATACACAATGTAGGTGTGCTACAGGAGGGTTTACATTATAATAAATATTATACAGTGAAAAACACATATTAGTTAGAATTAATTACATATTTGTGGACCAGCCCCAACGTGAGTGTCCACGTTTCGGCTCCGTATGTTATGACAGGTAGGAGGCACTGATGGAAGACTTTCATCTTTAGACTCTGTGGGATTTGTGACGTGAAGACTCGACGTAGCGATGATCTTCGCAGGGCGGCTGGCAAGAGCTGGATGAGAGTAGCCGAGGACCGTGCTCAGTGGCGTGCAATAGGAGAAGCCTATGTCCAGAAGTGGACAAGTATAGGCCGATGATGATGATGAATTACATATTAGTTATATATGTATATATATATATATATATATATATATATATATATATATATATATATATATATTAGTTATATGTAAAAGATGTTATTTACCTGTATCAGCGCATTTTGTGAAATATGGTTAACTAATTCAGGTTCACTTTCAATTAACGCCTCTTGTAGAATGTGCCGCCTTCGTCGCAAAACAGATCGCGGACACATTATACACCGCCGTCCAGTTTCCATAATATACAGTATCCGAACCAGTTATCACAAAGTCCTTTATCGTGCCAGGGTCAATCGAAAAGATATCAATCAGTCCAGTAAACAAGCAGGGGTCGTAGTTGTGAAATATACACCGATAACACAGAAAGAAATAACACGTGAACGTACACTGTAGCGAACAGACTGTGACTAAGGTTCGGGCAACTACCCTCCTATGCCTGCGCAAGAGCGTGGGTCGGGGAACGGGGGGAGGGGGTAGTTTTGTAACGGGTTATCTTTATGTGCATGCGCCGCCCGCCGCGCCTCACCGCTGTGCACTATTGAATAGATAAATGAGTAGATATTTTTGAAGTAACTTAAGATACCATGAGAACCCCATGCATTTGGGCAACGTCGCCATAGTAAAATAATATCATCTTGCCAAGATCTATCAATTGAGCTACATTTCATTTTTGTTGATGGGTGGGGACAATTCCGCCCATAGTCCTTTCATTCGAATAACTTCAAAAACGGCAAAGTTTCATACTAACTTTGAACCCCCATTTTACCCCCTTAGGGGATGAATTTTCAAAAATCCTTTCTTAGTGCTCCCCTACGTTCTAAAAAGAACCCCTGTGCAAAATTTCAAGTTTCTAACCCTTATAGTTTAGGCCCTGCGTTGATATGTCAGTCAGTCAGTCAGCTTCTCCTTTTATATATACAGATTAGTTACTCATAAAGTCGTTTTAACATTACTGGACATTGTTACATTATTTGTACTATTACTTAGACGTGTTTAACTTAACACAATACTGAAAATTATTTTTCTATCTACCTATTTAATAAGAGCACCCCTCTCTGCCACATCCGGCGGACGCGGGCGAGGTGCGGACCACAATGGGGAATTCAACCCAAAATTTCATTGCGGAATCATTGTAAAAAATACACACAAAAATTAATATAAATAAATAAAACAGAAAGCATAAAAATATAGCTTTTGGGGTCAAGTACAGGGTCTCGTAATCATTAAAGTAAACCGTATTGTTTTTGAATTCTGAAAGTATCTCAGCAGGTGCAATAAAAACTTTATGTAAAAGGCAAAAGTAAGAAATGTTTTATTATGTTATGTTTATTTATAAGCCATACCACCAAATTTCACATACAATTTAAATGGCAACGTATATCGATTAGATTACCCAAATATTAATAAATGTTTCATACCTTTCAAGGCATATCTATCAACATGCGTTAGCACCCGATTTGTATAGAGCCTCTTTATACCAGATGATTAGAATAAGATCGGGAGATTAGATGTGCTAAATATTATTAAAACTATTTGTACATTTTTTAATCAAGATTAATAATCTTTTGAAACCTGTGCCTCACTGACTTTACACGTATTTGCGCGTTGGGCACATACATTGCCGGGTGTCCTGACGAAACCTTTACCATTGTGAAACCTGCAATGTAATGTAAATCGGGAAACTAATACAAATAGCCAAGTAAAGCGTCATTATAACAAGGCCTTCCCAATGAAATTAAAATATTTTTTTGCACGTTGTCCATTGTAAGAAAGCGATTTGGCCTCAGCCGTATTATCTTTGCGCCATTACGCTAAAGTCTAATTTTACACTTGATCTGCAGCATCCGCGCTGCGTCCCTTTTATTTTACGATAATATTCGCGATAATTGCGTATTCCCGACGCAAAAGGGGCCTCTTGTTTTATAAATATTTGATTGCTCAGTAACAAAGAAGAGTTTGAGAAGTTTCGCTTTATATTTATTCATAAAAGAAAGATTTCTCAGGGGGTTGGAACACAAAGACCAGGGCAGTCTAAAAGAATAAAATTTAGAAGTATTAAGGGCTTTTTAATGACTTATTTAATAAACCTATGGACGTGATAAGAATCATACTCCCATGGACGGTGGGTCTCACTGACCCTGATTATAAATTGCTGTGTATCCGTATCATCATGAACCCATTATGTCCCCACCGAGGGGCACAAGTCTCTTTCCTGAGGAAGGTATAGGCTATAATACCCCACCACGGCGACCAAGTCCGGATTGGTGGAGATTTGTAAGACTGGTCTTACTGTCAAAAGTTTTCAAGGCCTCTGACTTGGCTTAACGACTGCCATCTATCGACAGCAACCGGCACCGCCTGCTTCCGTATACCCAGGTCTTTTTCAATAGTTAAAGAAGGTAAAACGCATTAATCGCTTTAAAATACAGAGACAAAAGTAGAAATCATCATCATTAATTACAACTGTCATAATTATTGACAGAATCAACGCATTTAGGAACTTTCCAGCATTCTGGGTTTCAGACTTGTCACAAACCTCTCTAGCATCAACAACAACAAACAAACAACATTTACATACAGGCACATACATTGCTTCTGGACCCACACTAGGATACCCTGTGTCGTGGAAACCAGAAACAGCGACGTCACAAACATGTAAACATCCAAGACCTGGAGTTTTTTTTTTCTCCCCAGCCTTCAACATTCATTACCCGTAGCAATCCCCAGAGACCAGCTCTGCTTACCCCTCTGGGATACTGACGTGACTGTATGTATGTGTTCATTAGTTGTTGAAAACACGCAGGTCGGTTTCTAGCACTTTCTTTTTGCTCTTCCCAAATACACACTGACTTTCTCGTTGGTCTGTCAAAACGCTTAGCTGTCAAAACCGAGGTCGTGGGTTCGATTCACACTGGAGGCCAATGTACTTGAATAGATGACCTCAGTCTGGGAATATTTCCATTATTGTGATGTCCTTACCTAATTACCATTACACCAGAATATCCTACTTTGTGACCAGAACAAAGTGATTATGTTATGCTCCAGTTATTACATTATTATTATCATCTGTTAGCCCTATTTGTGCCACCACAACGATTACGAGGCTAATTTCGTTTAACCAATAAATGGCTATTGAAATTTAGTTTCAATTGTGAACTTATTTTTGTTCAATAGTTCTGCGGTCTGATAAATAAATCCACCGAGTGACACCCGTGACAAGCAAATTTACAAACCTGAAATTGGGGTTGTTAATGATTTTGAAATTAAAACAAGGTTTTATAAAAGAACTAGATGAAAACCCGGCTCGCTCGGCTATAATGTTGACTTGCTTTGCTTTTTCATTTCCACAAATTAGACCTTGGAGTTCACAATGACACCTGTGACACAATATGGTGACGAGACTGCAACGCAACATTGGTGACATTTAGATATTTACATAATATAGAAATTCCTTCATTTTTATATTGAAAATACTCGATAATCCGAATTTTCCGCCTGTAAGTTGTCTATTCGGATCGACTATATTTTATGCTCTTCAATTTGATGTGCATTTCGTACGAGCCTACCGTATTTTAAGTATTTTAATTATAAACTCAGCAAAACGTGGGCCCAGTTCTAGTGATTGGTGCCTCTGCCTACCCCCTCGGGGATAACGGGCGTGAGTTTATTATCAAGAATTTTAATTTCCATCCCTATACAATTAATTATATAAATGTTTTATTTAGTACGACCAAATAGGGGATTTATTAGCAAAGGGCAATACAAAAAGTACCCAAAACTGGCGTGCGTGCATGCAAAGACTAATGAATGTCGACGCGGAAGTGATATTTCAGGATCATGGCAAGTTGGAGTCCCTGGTCTCTGCCTACTCCGCTGGGATACAGGCGTGAGTTTATGTATGTCAGATTTTATCCATCATAGGGTTGTCTGGAAAAAATCGCTATTAGCAATAACACCGCCAATTGTACTGTTACCTTGTAAATAATTTATATTTGGGTTTTTTTGCCTTGTGCACAATAAAGAGTATTCTTATCTTATCTGATCTTAATAATAAATCTCATAGTTTTTCACTACTCGTGACAACGCAGAAAAAAAATTAACATTTTAAATTACTTATTTTTAAATCGGCTGCATTATCAAATAGTTGCTAAGCATCGAGGCTAACCAATGCCATCATAACAAAAATAATACTTATTATGTAAAACGCTTTTTGTTATGTCTTAACAGGATGATAATATGAAGTTAATCGTATTATGTCTTTTATGACTCACAGAGACACTTAAGCCCCATTCAAAGAGAGAAAATACAAGAAACATTCTCACCGTGTTCGACCAACTGTCTACCAAAACATGCGGCTAGCCGCTACAGCAACCAAGCGGAAGCTTTTGTTTCGTCTCTGAAGTTATCCCTGTGCAGTAGTGATGTGAAGCATTACAATTTTCAGCACCGGTATTTACCAATTACTTAAAAAAAAACGGTTTTCTTAAGTGCCGTTAGATTTTTAGGGTTCAATCAAAAAGTCTTACGTTATTATTTTATTCATCGTCAAAATCACGTGGATGATGTCTTCTATGTGGAAAAATCATCAGCTTGATGCAAAAACAGTTCGGGTGTATAGTCTAATAGCCCGGTTCTCTTAAAAAATATCAATTATCACCAGCACAAGTTCCGATACATGTATAAAAATGTTTTAAATTTCATACTTTGAAAATAAATTTCAAAAATATATGTGAGTTGTCTCTCGGCCCCTGACGGCACTTTATAAAATACGCTACAAAAAGTAATCGATTACTTTTATAAATCAACATCATCATCATCATTCAGTCACAAGAAATCCACTGCTGGACGTGGCCTCCTCCATGGATTTCCAGAATAACCAGTAATAATCGGCTTCATAAAACCGGTTGTTGACCGGTTTTTTGGAAGCGTTCCACATTACTACTGTGCAAGGATAATCCCCTAGCACGATATAGCCACCTAATTTCTGGCTCTTCATCGCCTTCCACTCTAAGACAAACATTTTCCTCTAGGCCGAAGAGAAACTTTTGACAAATCAGCGGGAGTAATCCGACGGAATGACGTCATCTAGAAAAAGCCGCCTGCTGTTCCCAGATATTTTGCCCTTTCTTTTGACAAATTGTTTGACCTCGGTGGCCGTAACTCCGACCTCGCTTAGGCAACCTAACGAAAAAGATCTTTCTTCTTTACTAATGCATTAAAATTTAACAATTTTTTCTTTACTGTGTTCTTATTTATTCTTTAGCCGACCAAAATTAATTAAAAAAGGTCCCACGCTATAACCATTTACATTTAATAAAGTTATATTACATAAAAATAACTTAATTGAACACAAAAAAGGAAATGACACCGATTTTTCTTTTCCTAAGAGTAAACGGCGGCCTTATCGCTAAAAGTGATTGTCGCTGCGTAAATAAATAAAACGAGCACTGCACTATCAATATCCAACCCTTTATTGTTCCAACAAGAATTCAATATATACTTCCTCAAAAACATAACCATACCGCGATGTAGAAGTGTCATAACACCATCTAGTGGACAAAATAGAAACTACACTATACTTTTCAAACATCCCGCCCACCAAAGAACCTCGTTCTTTTACAAAGGATCAAATTACATCACTAAAACAACCAAACACTAAACAAAAAAAATACAAACTTGGTATGGCGACTATCAGTAACACAAAATATTAAAAAACACAAAATAAAGTAACATTTGTTACTAGTAATCTGTTATTAGTTGTCAGTATCCGACTTAGGCAAAAAACATAACTTATTACAAGGTCTCTTACTCAATCCAGTTTTTGTTTTAATAGTAACAACTCTTGTGACATTATCTTTACCGGTATGTTTTTCTACAATTTTTCCTAGCAGCCATTTGGCTGGAGGTAAATTATGGTCTCTTATAATAACAATATCATCAATTTCAGGTTCAGATCTCTTAACATTCCATTTATATCTCTGATTGAGAGTCACCAAATATTCTTCCGACCACTTTCTCCAAAAATCATTAACCATCTTTTGAGTATACTTCCACCTCTGTAAACCAGTTATTTGTGTATTATCATAATTTTCGTCTGGCAGAATAATTAGTGGCTCTCCTACAAGAAAATGACCTGGCGTCAAAGGCATAGGATCATCGGAACAGTTGCTCAAATGTGACAAAGGACGTGAATTTAAGCACGCTTCTATTTGGGTTAAAACTGTAGCTAACTCTTCAAATGTTAAAGTAGAGTCGCCTATCACCCTCTTTAAATGAGCCTTTGTAGAGCGAACCCCTGCCTCCCATAATCCACCGAAATTAGGAGCGTGTGGAGGAATGAAACTCCACGTCGTTCCATCATTAGCCAATAATCTGCCAATTTCATTTGGCAGTTGTGACTTCGAACGATCAAACATTTCTCTTAATTCTCTGCTGGCACCAACAAAATTGGTACCGTTATCGCTGTATAAAGTTTGACAATGACCTCTTCTCGCTACAAATCTTCTAAACGCAGCTATAAATCCTTGAGCGGACAAATCTGAGACTGCTTCAAGATGAATCGCTTTGGAAACCATACATATCAGTACACATATGTAGCCTTTGTACGATTTTGAGCCTATTCCAGGCGAAAATCTTATGTTGATATGACCTGTAAAGTCAACACCGGAGATCTTGAAAGGTCTAATAGGTTTCAATCTGACCTCTGGTATCTGACCCATAAATGGGTTATTATTCTGCTTTGCATATCTCAGACATCTAATACATTTGCGATAACATCTTTTGGCCAAATCTCGTGCTCTGATAATCCAAAATTTAGATCTCAATAAGTTCAACATCAATTGAGGCCCTCCATGAAGTGATTTGTGATGCGCATCTTCGACTATCAACTTAGTGATATGACTCTCACTAGGCAATATGATAGGATGTCTCCTGTCGAACTCCGCTTCTGCTTCATGTGTACGTCCTCCCACTCTTAAAATGCCTTTGTCATCAACGAAAGGACTAAGAGTGTTGAGTTTACTGCTGGGAGAAACACTTCCACGTGCCTCAAGCTGTTTCATCTCTTCTCCAAAGTGTAGCATTTGGGTTTCTCTCACACAAAACTTTAAAACTTCTTCTCTCTCACTTGGTGTTACAACTGTAGTTATGTTCTTTGGTCGTCTCTCCTTTTCTAGTTTATAATGGGTTATTCTTTTGCAGTACGATAACACTATTAACATTCTCGTTAGGTTTGAAAATCGTAACCAAATAAACTGCTCCTTAGCTATAGTTGTAGTTAAAGTTTTCACAGGTCTCGTCTCTTCGTCTGTCACAAAATCCGTACAATTCTGCGTGTCGCACTCCTTTCTGCGTAAAAACTCGGGACCGTGCCACCACAAATCGTTTTGTATCAGCTCTGCAACTAATGTACCACGAGAGGCGCAGTCAGCAGGATTTTGGTAAGTACTCACATGATTCCATTGTTCTCTATCAAGCACGGTAAGTATCTCTGACACTCTATTACTGACAAAGGTTGTCCAACGACTTGGTTCTCCAGCTATCCACGCTAAAACGACTGTGCTGTCAGACCAAGCATGCAGGTTTTCCTTTGGCACGTCCATAATTTGCGATACTTCGAATATTAATTTTGTGGCAAGCTGAGCAGCGCACAACTCCATTCTGGGAATCGAAAGTTCTTTCTCTATCGGTGCTACTTTAGTCTTTGCGGTTATTAAATTACTTTCTATGTCTCCACTAATATTTTTTTATTTCAGGTATACGGCGGCGGCGTATCCGGCTTGTGAAGCATCAGCAAACACATGAAGCTCTACGTAATCTTCTCGTTTCATTTTCAGCCATCTAGGTTTCGACACTTTCTCTGCATTGGCGAGGTCTTCTCGAAAGGCAGACCACCCACGCAACAACTCCTCGGGAAGTTCATCATCCCAGTTCAGACCGGATTTCCACAACTGCTGCATGAAAATCTTGGCATTTATAATGACAGGTGCAATCCACCCCATAGGATCATATAACCTTGCTATATCTGATAATACCTTCCTCTTAGTAATTGTTTCAGCTCTCTCAGGCAGTTGCAAGTCATATTCGAACTCGTCAGTATTCTTGTTCCATGCTATTCCCAGCACTTTGACCATATCATGTTGTTTGAAAATCACAGACTCATCAATCTTTTGACACTCTCTTTTGATGTGGTTGAGCAGTTCTCCGCAATTAGTGCTCCATTTTTGTGCCTCGAAACCTCCGGCTCTTATTAACTCATTCATCTGTTCTTATTTCGTCCTGAGAGTCCTGAAGAAGCATATTTCAATTGCTTCTTCAGGACTCTCACAACCAGTAAGTAGATCATCCATGTAGTAATCTCTTCTAGTAATCTCTGAAGCTTTCGGGTATTTCATCTCCTCGTCCTTGGCAAGTTGCTGCAATGACTTTACAGCCAAATAAGGGGCGCATGCTGTACCGAAGGTAAGACGTAGTATCCGATAATGTTGTACTGGTTCGAACTTTTTCGGTCTCCACAATATTCTCTGGAAATCCACATCTTGTAGATCCACCTTAACCTGTCCATACATTTGTTTAAGATCCGCAACAATACAAATGCTGTAGCGTCTCCACCTCATCAAAGTATGTCTCAAATCCGGCTGTAGTTTAGGCCCTACAAGAAGGTCATCATTTAAAGAAACATTGTTTGTACCTTTACTGGAAGCGTTGAAAACAATTCTCACTTTTGTTGTCTCCTTATCCTCTCTTACGACGGCATGGTGTGGAAGATACACCACGTTCTCTTTTTCAATTTGCTCTCTCTCAGTTATCAGCTCCATATGCTCTTGTTCAACATAATCGTCGATCACCTTCTGATATTCTTCATACAACTTCGGATTCTTGTACAGTCTCTTTTCTAACTGTGTAAGCCTTTTCATGGCAATGTCTCTCGAATGGCCTTCCAAACACTCGGGATTAGAACTCTTAAACGGAAGTCGTACGATGAAACGTCCACTCTCATCTCGTTGTGTGGTCTCTTCGTAATACTTTTCACATTTTAACTCTTCTCTAGTCATTCGTTTTCCGATAGTATCCGGCTCTCTTTCTATCTCCCAAAATTGTCTCAGCAGTTGATCTACTTCCACCTGTACATGCAGACTAACGACATGACTTTGCATTGAACTCGAACTACCTTCAACTCTCCCAGACAAAATCCATCCAAACTGCGTATTCTGCGCAATCGGACCGCTTGGTGACGGATGTTTCAGTAGACCTTCACTCATTATTGCGCCATAGACATCAGCACCCAATATAATGTCGATTTTTCCAGGTGAACCGTACGATGGATCCGCCAAGTTTAGATTTTCAAGCATTGGCCAATCCAAAATCACAGCCTTGCTAGAAGGAAGGAACGAAGTTAAGTTCCTCAAAACTAAGGCGTTCATCGTTATGGAAAAGTTAGGGTTGTTAAGGGGCTCTACCTTAAACGAAACCATACTTTTGGTTTTTGTTTGACCCTCACCTATTCCGGAAACTATGCCATTCACTGATGTTTTTTTAAGACCCAACAACTGTGTCGTTGCCTCTGTCACAAACGACACCTCTGATCCTTGATCAATCAATGCTCGCACTACTAATGAATGTTCATTACTCGATTTTACTCTAACCATGGCGGTGGCTAACAAAACACTACTCTCTTGACTCTCAGCTGCGAAATGCGCAGTAACTCGATTCTCAGGCTCTTGTGGCGTGACTCCCTCACTCTCAGCTGCGAAATGCGCAGTAACTCTCTTCTCAGGCTCTTGTGGTGTGACTCTCTCAAAGTGTAGCATCAAATGGTGTCTTCTGCCACACCGACGACAGCACATTGACTGTCGACAACTTCTCACTGAATGGTTGGACGACAAACAATTGAAACACAATCCCTTCGATTGTACAAACTCGCTCCTCGCTTCTGGAGATTGTCCTTCAAATTGTTTGCATTGATATATTGCATGTGCTCCGTCACACATCGCGCAGACTTTCTCATTTTTATTATTTTTCACTTTCTCATTATTTTTCACATCTTTTGTCTCCTCATTCGTCGTAGAATGAAATGCCTTTTTGTTTGTCGTTGACTTCGCATTGTAATTGTGGTGTGGTGGCTTATGTGCAGTCTTTACTCCGTCTAACATCTCTAAAGTCCTAAATCTGGTCTCAAGAAAAATGCTCAGTTGTTTCCAGGTAGGCAATTGCTCAGACTCAGTTTGGCTCACTTGAAGCTCCCACAACTTTCGTGACTCAGCATCTAGTTTTGTGAGAACCAAATGATTTATGATTGCATCCCAGGAACTTGTATCTATCTTCAGATTTTCTAAAGAATTCAGACAGGCCGATGTAGTATCGAGTAATTGTTTAATGCCAGTAGCCGACTCTGTAGACAAATTCCTCTGACCAAACAAATCCTTCATAACTTCATTACAGTTAAATCTCTTGTTTGTGTAACGTCGTGTCAACTGCTTCCACGCTTCTTCGTAATTTGTGTCAGTTGTGGCAACATTCTTTAGCAATTGTTCGGCTTCTCCATATAAACTGCACTTTAAGTAGTGTAGCTTCTGAACTGAACTCAACGATTGATTCGTGTGAATGAGTGACAAGAACATGTCATGAAAGCTTTGCCACTCCTCATATTTGCCAGAGAATCTCGGCAACTGTATCTGCGGCAGTCTAATTTCCGCTGCTGTAAATGAAGATACACCAGCGACTGACGTTTCTTTCTTAAGAAATTTCCTCAAGTCTTCCTTTAATCTCGTCTTGTACTCAATATAAACGTCTTCAAACTGTATGTATAGATCATCTTTAAAGTACGGTAACTCTGATCTTTTCACCGCGGTATCCAGACTGCTGATGATCTTAAAGTGCATCTCTTCGAAGTTATCTCGGCATTTCTCTAAGCTTTCTGTTCGCGACTCAATGTATGGCACCGTGATTCTATCCTTAGGAGACTTTTTATAATTTGTAAAAGCCTTCTGGACGCGCTCTAATATATCCTCCTGACTAAGTATAAACGTATTCATTTTGGAAAGATAAGTCTTGGAAACACTCCAGCCAAAATATTCTAAGTCTCGACTTCCTTAAATTTTCCAAGTGTTGGAAAAATGTTCAAAGTCTCGGTCACTCGACGAAAATTTTACAAGTCTTTAAAGACGCACTATTTCTCAATTTTTTCTAAGTCCCACACCAGTACACACTGCTCGAAATATTACAAGTTTTTAAATAGCACTCAATTTTTCTAAGTCCAAATTCACTGATTTTTACTAAGTTCCAAATTACACTTCTTGAAATTTTACAAGTCTTTTAAACACTGATTTTTCTCACTTTACTCACGATTACTCTAAGTCCAATTCTGCTTCTCCCGGGTTTCGGCACCAGATGTCGCTGCGTAAATAAATAAAACGAGCACTGCACTATCAATATCCAACCCTTTATTGTTCCAACAAGAATTCAATATATACTTCCTCAAAAACATAACCATACCGCGATGTAGAAGTGTCATAACACCATCTAGTGGACAAAATAGAAACTACACTATACTTTTCAAACAGTGATCCTCTTCCAGATGACTTTGGAGAAAGAAGTAGACATAAAAAATGGAAAATAATAATTAAAGTGGTTAATTACATAGTTACATGCCTGAAGAAAAAAAGAACTGAAAATAATATTAGCAAACATTATTATTATGATTACATATTCTATTTTGAGAAAACATGCAAAACTAACATCTTTATTAGATACACTTAACTGTGTAATACCCTTTTTTATGTACAATAAAGTGTTTTACCTACCTATACACAAATAAAATTAAAATATGAACTCGTACAGTATGGTTTTTGAATAATAACTTCCATGCAAGATACTTGTCCTCAAAGCTCCGCGCGGCACGTTGTTTTGGTATTTTATCATCGTTATCTCTAAAATGAGACAGCTAAATCTACCCGAACTCTTTGATTAAAATATAATGCAAAAAACAAACACCTTCTAGTGATCCTCAATTACCGTCTGTAAATATATTCGGTAGACAAGCTTTCAAGTATTAAATGAAAATCGGAGACCTTCTTTTAACGAGGTCGTTTGATACATCAATAAACTTGCTTAATAACAGCGATGAATAGGCAATTTCTGTGCGCATTTTCCTACTGCAAACTAGAAAATTTTGTGAACTTCAAACGCCAAAAAGTCAAATTGCTGTTAGCATTAGGAACGCTATTCCAATATTTTCAAATTGTAACTTTCATTTGTCATTATTTGGCAACATAGGGCGCGTTCAGTGCATGGATGAGTTACCGTCTATGACTAACGCAAGTAGCATTTTTCCGAGCGGTTCCCTGCTTTGCAAGGCATGTTAAGCAGGCACGTTGGTGCTGGCTGCCGTCGATAGATGGCAGTCGTTAAGCCAAGTCAGAGGCTTTAGAGCGGCTTGAAAACTGTAAGACTAGTGGCTGGTCTTACTGTCAGAAGTTTTCAAGCCGCCCTAAAGCCATCTATCGACGGCAGCCGGCACCAACTGCTTAGCGTGCCTTTCGAAGCATCTAACCGCTTGAAATAATGCCACTAGCGTTAGTCATAGCATGGTCACCCATCCATGCGCTGAACGCGCACTATGTTGCTTAACCTTCGTGACCGTTTAAGATCACTCGGGCGACCGGGGCTACGAGCGAATCTCGAGGACATTACAAACATTGAAAAACACCGTCGCTGAGGATATTGTACAAATATGTGGCGGCCCCTAGTGGAAATCGAAACCACGATTATTGTTTTGGTGACATTTTGTCTAGAATATTTTATTTTTACAAACGACAGTAAAAATATTATAAGAATCGGTCAAGAGTGCCCAGTAAGCCACATGGAACAACATTTGTGTAAGAGGAAAACCACGTGCCCTTTTTTATAACAAATGGTGAAGGCAATAAAGAACGGCTGAAGATATTTTTCCCTTTTAAACGGCCCGCCCATTTTTTATTAACGGTACCCTGAAAAGGTCTACAACATCGCGACTTTTTATTTGAGGCGACATCGCAACATTTTCCCACTCGACCCCAATGTTTTTTTGTCTGCACGGTTAAGGTAAGGATAAAATAAGGGTTAACAGCGTACTTGATACAGTGCGTTTGATTTTTATGACCCATAAAATCGAGCAAGTTTACGGACATGCTCAACTTCTTTGATAATCTTTATGTCCTGAAACAACTCTAAAAATATTTTTCGATCTTAATGTAGATTAGCCAAGGACGTCATCATCAGCCCGTGATGACGGTCAAATGAACAAATACAACAAAATTAAATTAGCTCATACTTCTATTATGAAATATTTTCATCATCAACCCACTATATCCCCACTGAAGGGCACAGGTCTCTTCCCTGAGGAAGGTATAGACCATACTCCGCCACGGGAGCCAAGTCTGGATTGGTCGAGGCTTGTAAGACTAGTGGCTGCTCTTACTGTCAGAATTTTTCATAAATATTTGAACATTTATTTGGAATGAAATATTTTACTACGCAATTTCTTAAGTAAGTGCAATTGTAAGTTTCAATAATTTTGTTAACTTTTTTTATTATAACTTTCTTTACTTAAGGGACCTCCAGGTCTATTTTTGTATACACATACTTTTATAGTTTTTGTTTATGACTGTTTGTGCCCTACATATATACCCACTGCGCTACCACTTTGAAGCCTCCCGCACGTTTTTCCTAACCATAAGGGGGGTTGGCAATCGCAGTATGCTGTTGGAATCTCAGGAAAAAGCTGCTGAACGTCTCTTGGTAAATTATTTATTTATCCACGGATGAAATGGAGTGGTGCTGTTCTTAATCCAGCACCACACGGGGTCCCAACTGAGGACGAGATTGGGAAAATGACACGTACAATGTACATATGCTCATGCCTATATCCCAGAGGGGTAGGCAGAGACCAGGGATTGCTGCCTGCCACAATCCTGACAAAACACTTTCGCTTCGTCGACATTCATTAGTCGTTGCATGCACGGACGTCGGTTTCGGGCAAGATTGGGAAAAGGGTGATTCTCAGAACTGCATAATTTATCTTTGGCGCATTTTTTTCACATGAACTCAATAAAAAGTAACACATATTGTAGTAGATGCCCCCAAAACCTACAAATACGTTACAATACAATCTTCAGGAGCCAATAAACCTACACTATATGTTACTTTTTAGTGAGTAATATGAAAAAACATGCGCCAAAGAAATTGTGCAATTTGAGTCATTTTCTGAAAATCATCCAAAATTATTTAGTATTTACGAAAATGTGAGAAAATATTTCCTCAATCAGAATATCGTATTCACATAAAAAAAACATAATTGTTTGTTTGTTTACATTACCCCGTCGCAGGCCAGTGTTACTCACTGACATAGTAAGTACAAATGGGCCGATTTCTGAATTGAGAATGTACACTAAGTAAATACTTAAGTAACGCTCTGTTACGCTCTTTTCTGAGATATTTCACGGGACAGCACTACAGTTAAGTAGTTATACTTATCGAAATTCTCAATTCAGAAACTGGCCCATACTTACTACTGAACCGCCGCCGTGCCGCCACTTCGTTTCTTTCTGCAGGAAGTTCCTATTTTCCCGACAAAAGAAATGGTCGATTTACAGCGATTTCCTTCAGGAAATGGAAACAAATGCTGGCAATGTGTGAGGGATGTGATCCGTGGCCGGCCCGCCGGATGAACGATGCGCTCCATTCCCAAAGTTACGAGCAAACAGTAAACAAAAAGCCGACTTTCGCAAACAATTTGTGGAGTAACACAGCCGATTAAATAAACCACTTTTCGATTACCCATCCCCCAGAATGATAAACCAGGGATTAACGTGGAATGGGTACCTAGAATGCGGGACGTATCATTGGATTTTTCCGCACGTAGAATTTTTCTCCGCTCCGATCGGGAAAAACCTTCATCGTTCGGTTAGTGCCACGTTTAAGGTCATAGCCCACTTACACGACTCTTCTCCCACCCGGCAAACATAATATAATTCAAATATGGGCTTTAAATATTGCTCTTTAGATTATATTTTACATTGGCATCATAAATTAGCTGACAGCTGACAGCGAGCTGCTAATTTACGATGCCAATGTAAAATATATTTAAAGAGCAATATTTAAAGCCCATATTTGAATTACATTATTTTTGCCGGGTGGGAGCAGAGTCGTTTAAGTGGGCTATGACCTTTTTTCTCCACTCCGATCGGGGAAAACCTTCATCGTTCGGTTAGTGCCACGTTTAAACTACCCAAGTAAATGCTTAGTCAGCACTTTTTTCCCTATAAGAACATTGGTCGATAAATCACAGTCTATCTGTAAACAGACCAGTGCCCTTCCGTCGCTTTGGAGGCGCGAAGTCTGTAGGATTTGACCAAATGACTCTTTCTACATGAACGTTATAGAGGGAATGGATCATGTCCAAATATTGACGATGCTGACTGTACCAGACTGATGCTGGAGCATTGTTCATGAGTCACGCTATTCAGGCATTCCGAGCTTTGTCCGGCCGACCCACGTCACGGTGACGTCACACACAGCCCGCCGTCAGCAATATTTTACTGCCCCCTATATTTGCGCCGATGCTGCGGCAATGTTACACTAATTAACCTCATTATGCTTTCACTTAATTTCTCTGCTCTCCGTGATGAATTGAAGCAATCGGCTTATCAGACGGTACTGGTGCCAGCGTCAGTAATATCATCATCAACCCATTATGTCTCCACCGAGGGGCACGAGTCTCTTCCATGAGTAAGGTATAGGCCATACTCCACCACGGGGGCCAAGTCCGGATTGGTAAAGGCTTGTAAGACTAGTGGCTGGTCTTACTCTCAGAAGTTTTCAAGCCGCCCTAAGGCCTCTGACTTGGCTTAACGACTACCATCTATCGACGGCAGCCTCCACCAACTGCTTAACGTGCCTTGCGAAGCACGGAACTTTTTTACTAATCTGATCCTTTATCCTTGACAGGCGACCATATATATGGGGCTCATATTTGGTGGAGATACTTTACCTGGTACAAGGTATCTCCCTGTATGTTAATCTGCCGCGCTTTAGTAACTCCCGAAATCCCCTCTTGGGCTCCCCTACCATTAGTCATAGAGAGTGACCCATCCATGGACTGAACGGGCCGTATGTTGCTTAACCTTCGTGATCGTTTAAGATTGTTCAGGCAGCCGAGGCGACGAGCGATTCCAGCGTCAGTAATAGCATTAATTTACCTACACGCCGTTAATGGACAGTGAACAACACCCACTTAGAGCAAGTTTCTAACAAACTTAGCCACCGGGCAGTGCCTTAGCGATAAATACGGAGTGCAATAAATAACACTAAGTTTCAGTTTCGCTTTAGTTATGAAGAACAGGAACAAAGGACCGGGGGATGAATAATGTCGAATTTATTCAAGACAAGCGCGAAACAAGCGGTGCAGTAAAGTTGGGCGATTTATTGCGGAACTCAAACGCGACGTGTCGGGACGGGCCGAGCTGCCCGCAGCAATGCAAACGGTCCACCGACGATGTTTTGTCACAAATGCCGGTGAAGCGCAACTTTGTCAGTGTCATTCATAAATAGATCGAACGTGAAATGTTAAGTGGGAAGCTTCCTGCTACTGCACGTAGCAGGAAGCTTCCCACTTAACATACTATACGAACTAAGCTAAGCTACTACACGAGGTAAATCACGTTGCAATGTTGTTGATTGTCTCGTTGGTTTGCCATTAAGGCGCTTAACTATACGGTAGTGGGTTTGGTTCTCACTGGGGGCCGTCGTACCTTTGTACAATATGGCCTCAGAGGTGACCCGACCGTGTATCTGTCATCGTACTGTAATGCACTAACAGAATCAAGGCCCAGGTCAAGTGATTGTGTTATGTGGAAGTTATTACTATTATTTTTAATACCAGAGAGCGCTAAAGCCTTTTCCGAGAGCGCTTCGTCTTTGACTATGCAGATTGAGCCTAGGCGCACACTAGCGACACGCGACAGCGACAGCTTGGCGATTAGACGCGACGACAGGCTACGGCTGACAATTTTCATATATTTTGTTCGAAGCTCCGCACACTTGGCGTCAGAGTCGCGGAGTCGCGACAACAAGGTATGAGCCATGGCAAACAGGGCGACTTGTTGCCCTGTTAGCGCGTGTTGCAAACGACATCGCCGCGTCTGATGCGGCGACAAGTCACCCTGTTTGCGATGGCTCTTAGCCTAGGTGCACACTAGCGACACGCGACAGGCGACAGCTCGACGACTAGGCGCGACGACAGGCTACGGCTGACAATTTTCATATATTTTGTTCGAAGCTCCGCACACTTGGCGTCAGAGTCGCGGAGTCGCGACGACAAGCTAAGAGCCATGTTGCGCCAGATGCAAACGACGACGCCGCGTCTGACGCGGCGACAAGACGCCCTGTTTGCGAAGGCTCTTAGCC
The DNA here is from genome assembly GCA_947310845.1 of Yponomeuta plumbellus. Taxonomy (NCBI): domain Eukaryota; kingdom Metazoa; phylum Arthropoda; class Insecta; order Lepidoptera; family Yponomeutidae; genus Yponomeuta; species Yponomeuta plumbellus. The sequence goes on along the minus strand of OX371211.1, from coordinate 5,772,353 downwards.
TAGGCGCACACTAGCGACACGCGACGGGCGACAGCTCGGCGACTAGGCGCAACGACAGGCTACGGACGTCAATTTTCATATATTTTGTTCAAATCTCCGCATACTTGGCGTCAACAAGACGCCAGAAGCAAATGACAACGTCGCGTCCGACGCGGCGACTTGACGCGGCGACAAGTCGCCCTGTTTGAGACGGCTCTTATACTTAGAGATATGAGGTAAAGTCTACGAAACGTGAAGAATAACCCATTCTAAAAACAATTGCCTATTTGCGTAGCACCTTGACCCCTTTTGTCTCCGTAGAGGTTCAGTAAATCGAGTGGGTAATATTTTACTCAACCATGTCTTCAATATCACGTGAGAAAATTTATCGTCCGTCGCCGCTCACGGCCGAACATAATATTGGCTATTATCCATCGATCCTTGCTCCAGGAAATTTTTCGGACCACTTTCAGGCGTTATACGTGGAAAGTTCTACGTAGGAACTGGAAGGCTCATGCATTTCAAATTAATCAAGTAAGTTTAGCGAGATGGATGCGAAAAGTCACCATGAGTCGGCTGAGGGAAAAACAAGGGGTAGGCCTCTTTGACGCTTTTCAACAGTGTACTTAATTGCAATCGCCATAGAGACCGGTTTTAGATGGTGTGGAGTTTGAGCATCATTTTAGATCTACGATGTCCGTTCCAACTTACTGAAGTCATGATTTTATTGAAATATATTTAACTTTATACGTAAGGATGTCTATTATCCTTTTAAAAGGTATCGACATAATAATAGTGGCATTCGCAACCATGTAATTAGAGAGTCGTAAATCGTGGGGTATGTAAAAATTACATTGACAAGCATTAAATAGTAAAATCGCTAATAGAGTCGCTCGTAGCCCGGCCGCCTGAAACCATCACGAAGGTTAAGCAACTTAGGGCGCGTTCAGTGCATGGATGGGTGACCATTCTATGACTAACGCTAGTGGAATTTTTCCGAGCGGTTCCGAACTTCGCAAGGCACATTAAGCAGTTGGTGCTGGCTGCCGTCGATAGATGGCAGTCGTTAAGCCAAGTTAGAGGCTTTAGGGCGGCTTGAAAACTTCTGACAGTAAGACCAGCCACTAGCCGTATAAGCCTCCACCAATCCGGACTTGGTCCCCGTGGTGGAGTATGACCTATACCTTCCTCAGGGAAGAGACCCGTGCGCCTCGGTGGGGACATATTGGGTTGATGATGAAATAGTAAAAATATTAAAGGGTAGTTGTAAAAGGAAACGGAAACTAAAGAGGGCTTTGCAAATGGCTGCACGTGATGCACGTCGCACGCTGGCGGCGGGAGGCCGTTGCGTACCGGATTGTGGTGTCGATCAGATTACCGATCAAACATCATAATATGATGTTACTACTATTACTAAGGCAGCGGCTTACATTATGAGTTCATCGACATTAAACAACAGAATGTAAATTCTTTTTTTACGTACGCTGTATTATTGTACTGCTGGGCAAAGGCTTTAAGTAGAAATAAATATCTGGTTTTTGATTTCTTTAATTTATTTTAGGAAGTGTTCAAAATGACCATATTTTTTTAAATACAAGATTCAGTTAAGTACAGGTTTTTTTAATGTGTGAATTCAGTTTTTCTTTTTATTAAAATCTATGACATGGTTCCTAATAACAGATGTTCGATGTCTTATTCAGTTTCAGACTTTCACATACTGACTGATCTAAATGAGCCACCCTGTATACGTATGCGGCCTCTTGCCATTCGCATCCATGACCCGGAAGTCCTGAAACTCACAAATATTTAGTCAGGATGTACATAACAACAACGTACGGTATTGATCGCATATCAAATAGGTCGTTGTTTGCCTGTTGACTTACCTAACCGCAACAAATTATCCTACTATGCTTATATTATGTGCTCTGGTTACACATTTGTGCGGGACCTAGCGGGAGTTTGTTGTTGTATAATACTTCATCGGTTGAAAAACGTACATGTTTTGGCAGGCTGAGCGCATATTTTCGAGAAAAACCGGTCAAAAGTAATAGTTCCATAGCTCCGTAAATAAAAGATTAGGTAAAGTAAGATAAGAATATTACTTATTATCCAGCGGAAAAAACAATAAAAATTACAATAAAATTACAAAAATACGTAGTGCAATTGCACTTATTATGCACTTATTAAGCTATGTGACCGCCAATTATTGGCGGCCCCATAGCTTTTACCAATTGTTCCGTTGAGACACTTAGCAGGAATCCAACTCATTCTTGGTCAGTTTTTATATGTTTCTTTTATGGGGACCGTCTTTATTTATTTTTCTATAAAAAAATTAATACATAACCATTACATACAAATCATAAAGTTATATGGCTTAGCTTCTATCGCTTGCTCTTGAAGGGTCCGGCGGGAGTTTTGCGGGGCGATTTATGATTTTAGGTGATTTTCACTAAAAAACTCTTTTTTTTAAATATTTTTTTTCTTCAGTGTCATGTTAATAACCACCCCTGAGTCGGACGAAACTGTACAAATCAACACCTTGTATATACAAAATAAGAATTACATAGAATGTGTCTACAAAAATGTATGACTCTGGGGCCATGGGGCCCGGAGGCGCGACTCCTCTTTAAGGAGATCTCGTCGCGCCTAGTTGACGCCTCTGTGGATCCGAGAGCTGGGTGCCTACTTTGACCAAAGGCTAAGCCTTGCTATACAGCGAGGCAATGCTGGATGGCAGCATTACCCCTTTGGATAACGAGGTTAATCCGCTGTCCGAAATAAGCCCCTAATTATTTGCTGTTGCTGCGAATGTGAGTGGAAGAACTTGTAAGGGACGCCCCAGGTGGACGTACTTCGACCAAATAGGGGATGTATTAGCAAAGGGCAAGACAAAAAGTACCCGAAACCGATGTGCGTCCATGCAATGACTAATCAGAGTGGGTGAAGCGAAAGTGATTTGTCAGGATCGTGGCAGGCGGCAGTCGCTGGTCTCTGCCTACCCCTCTGGGGCACAGGCCCGCAATAATAACAAATATTTTGTAAAAAGTTCAAATTACTACCTACAAAGGTTCAAGAGACAAAGCTCTTTGTAAGCCACAGTACTCAAACGTCGGCCTCGCGGTAACATGGTGTCATTTTGAAGATTTATTGGAGCTAGCGCACTTAGCCTCGCCACGTCTAGTAGATGGCATGAGTGCCCTAAATTCTGCACGATTTTGTGTCAATGAAAAGTGGCAATGGACTGACCACATCTGAAAAATTGATGACCAATGCAGTAAAGTTTTCGACTGGATGCCGTGGAATGTGTTGCGCACAATTTTGGTGTAATCGTAAAAAAATGAATAACATAATACTGAACTATAATCGCTCGTAGCCTCAGCTGCCTGAGTGATGTTCAACTATCACGAAGGTTAAGCAACATATGGCGTGTTCAGTGCATGGATGGGTGACCGTTCTATGACTAACGCTAGTGGCATTTTTGCGAGCGGTTCCTTGCTTCGCAAGGCACGTTAACCATTTGGTGCCGGCTGCTGTCGATAGATGGCAGTCGTTTAGCCAAGTCAGAGGCCTTAGGGCGGCTTGAAAACTTCTGACAGTAAGACCAGCCACTAGTTTTACAAGCCTCCACCAATCCGGACTAGGCCCCCGTGGTGGAGAATGGCCTATACCTTATTCAGGGAAGAGACCCGTGCCGTTCACTCTTTAGTATCGGTGGTTAAATAATAAAATATAATAAAGTTAGTAATCTATATTAATAATTTCGTTCGGGTCTACGGTAGACTCGAACGATATGCACACCAAATGAAAGAGCGTAAAAAAATAGTTGATCTGAGTCGACAACATATGGGCGGAAAATTCGTATTATCGAGCAGCATCAATATAAAAATTATTAAATTCAACAATGGCGTTGCTAAGTAAACATGTCAATGTCATCATTGTTATTAGTGTCACAAGTTTTCATTGTGAACTGTTATGGCCGGTTTACATTATTTTAGTGTGAGAGTGCTATAATACAATTAGAGAGGCAAGTCCATTAGTACGTTACTAGACGTTCGAGTCAACGTTTATATTTCTTCCAGTAGAGTGTCACTTCGTCGACGTCGCGAAATATGCGCTATCCTACTCAAAATACTATGAGTTTTAATGGAACACATAAGTAAGTTTGATAATTCGAGTTAATGAAAACAACACGCACCCGTCACGAGTCACTTGCGCACTCTCCTAAAGTTCTCACTAAATTTTTAGTTTATACACAGATAAGTAACGAGGATAGTAACGCGCTCAGGTGTTACTGGATAGAACAATAGAAACCAATTCTATTTTGATTCTAATTGAAAGGCAACTAAAACCGTACTATACCGTAAAACGTACTAAAGCAAGTGGCGCTTACACGTTTCTACAAAAGCACTCTCCTTAAGAAAGAAAGAAAGATAGAAAATTTATTTAATTGATACTCAAAACAAAACAAAAAAACACACACACAAAATGCGTACAATAATAAAAAAATAACACAGAAAGCATAAAAAGCGTAAAAAAAAAAACTGTACAACATGAAAATAATAATTTACATTTACATATTTACATTTACATACAGGCACATACATTGCTTCTGGCCCCACACTAGGATACCCTGTGTCGTGGGAACCAGAAACAGCGACGTCACAAACATGTAAACATCCTTGACCTGGGATTTTTTTTTGTCCCCAGCCGGGATTCGAACCCGGGATCTCTCGCATGGTAGTCAGATGCGCTAACCACTACGCCACAGAGGTCGTTAAAGGTTGAGCCCCAAAATGGGCCCGATTCAGCATAATGTTGCTACAGAGTGTAAAGTAAAGCACTCTCTTAAACACTAAGATAATCTAAACCGGCCCTTTGATCTAATTTGTTAAGTTCATGGTGTGTGGAATACCGTGGCATCCAAAAAGGTTATTATAATCTGTGCCAACTGAGAAGGTGTAGTAAGTAATCTGTAGTGTTTTTCATTGGCGGGAGCTCAGAAAAATTGATCTTTATTGTTTTGCTTAGTTAGGTACCAATAAACTTATTGAAATGAAAAAGCCACTAGATAAGAAATATACCAAAAATTAAAATGATGAAGAAAAACATGTGGTCAAATACAAAACTAAAAGCTGTAAAGCCAAAGAGAGGGAGCTGTTTTTAGTTGATTAGCCAAGTGGATTCTACGTTTCATACGTCATTAGATTCACTAGCTGTTAACTAAATTCAATGCTGTTAAGTTTATGAAGGAAGCTCATTTAGTAATTTGTGATGAGGTACCCATGACAAAGTTATGATAAGTATCCGATTTTCGCCTTGCATTCCTTCGTGAGTAGCCAGAACATGTCCAAAAGAGCAAGATTGGCTATCCGTAATAGTGTGCTGGTTCCAATACTGATGTAAGCATGGTAGCGAGATTTGGGTATGGAAGAAGTCAGAAGAATCATGAAAGTAGGATTAGTGCAGTACAAATGAGATCCTTAATAAATATGTGTGGTGTTACTTTGAATGACAGAATACGCTATAGTGTGATCAGAGACCGAGGATGTAGAGAAAGAGGATGTAGTGAGTGACTAGAATTGAAAAAAGGAATGTTGCGTTGGTTTGGAGATGTGGAGAGGATGAACGAAGAAAGACTGACAAAGCAAATATATCGGACATACTTCGACCAAATAGGGGATGTATTAGCAAAGGGCAAGATGAAAAGTACCCGAAACCGATGTGGGTACATGCAACGACTAATGGATGTCGATGAAGCGAAAGTGATTTGTCAGGATAGTGGCAGGTGACAGTCCGTGGTCTCTGCCTACCCCTCTGGGATACAGGTGTGAGCTTATGTATCTGAATGTATTAAGAGATTTATATCTACTGGTGGTTGATAAATACAGAGGCGTCACCATATAAAAAAACATAGTGGAATATAATTTTGCGTCTACATTTTACCTACATTTCGTCTAGTAATAAATATTTGTGTTCCCGTTATTTTTATAAAAACCATGTTAGTTTTAAGTTTTATTGCCACGCCCGACAAGGGTCCATGATCAGTACTAAGAGCTAGTTTATAAATATTTTGATTTCATTCAATTCTGGTTCCAATTTTTTTATTGGACTAGTTTCCAAAACGAAGATAATCCTAGAATGAACTGAAGCTTCAAAACAAATAGTTTTTTTCTATTTCTCGTCAAAAATAACTCACATAATCCGCATATTGTCCGGCGGCGCCGCACCGACAGGGCACGTCCTCGCTACAATAACCGCATTTTGGGTCAATATCCGCGGCACCTGTCCACCGCTAATTACTTCATAACTTCACGCTGACATGCGTTCATACCAGATAACGGGCTAACTGGAACACTGCGCTGCTACGTACTGGATAATAGCAGTTACAGCTGCTGCACATGACCATCCGATTCGGTTTTCTCTTACCATTTAAAGTTACTAAGGTTTGATTTTTGAATAGTCAGATAACTTTTATCTGAGGAATAAAAATGCCGGTTTGACAGCATATGTATGAAGGTTATATCAAACCGCCATTTTTATTCATCAGATAAAAGTTATCTGACCATTGAAAAATCAGCCCTTAGGGGAGTTAACTACGGCGGAAAACATCGTGAGACAATCTGAGCGTCTTGTTCCCTTAACCTGACGCTTGAAATCGTCAATTTTCGGAGGGCACGACTCTCTCGCTTTCTGAAAGAAGCTTTGATCTTTGAGAATATTTCATTAATTTAGAACTCTATAATTAAGAGATGTTGCTTTGGGAGCCTAGGCAATGATGCTAATGCGGATGAAGCTAATTTTATATGCAAGGCCTTCAATAGCGTAGTTTTGCATTTCTATACAAAGGCTGTGACTTTACTTTTCTGTCCTGCACCACCTTACTTGCTGTTTCTGATTCCCACGACACAGGGTATACTAGTTAGTGTGGGGCCAGAAGGAATGTATGTGCATGTATGTAAATGTTAACGTTAATGTGTTGGTAGTGATTTATTAAATATTCTAAAAGTACAATTTACCATAACTGTAGTTTTCTTCTTATACTGGAGGCTGGTTTTCTTCTAGATTTTCGATGCTGATGACTCCAGTCTATTATCTGAGGTCGCGGAGCCATGATTTTATTTTTCTACCAAAGCGCCTCTTTCCCTTTATTTTTCCCATTGATAAGTTGAAGAAATCTGTTCGGTTCGCTGTGAAGGACATTTCTCAAGTAATGTGTCTCCTTTTTTTCATCAAAGGTCAATGTGAGTTCTTCCAAAATGACAAGCGGCATTAAATTTTGATCCGATACAAACGATGGGACTTTTCCCATTTTTGAGATTGAGAAGCAATTTCCGTCGGACTAAAAGAGCTGTAGTCGCGGAACCGGTGGTGTGGCGAACCGTTATAAATTCAGCCCTTATCGCGATGGCTGATGCCTCGGCGCGTTTTCGGGCTAGTTAGTTTCATTTGCACTTTGTTTGCGGAGTGCAATCACATTTTTCATTATGGCGGACGAGGTTGGATGCGGTCGCTTTTGATCCACTCCCCACTTTGATACGCAGGGTTGACATAATGATGAAGCATATACTGTACCTTTGGAATACTTGGGCAGGGAAGGGAAGTAATACATTCGTGTAAACAGTTTACTTACTCGACTACTTCAAACAAAATGATATTAACAGGACGTACAGTCTGTTAGCTTTTAGAATATACCTCGGGCTCTAAAATAGGCTTCAGTTTTCGTCGTATATTTATTTATATCGTACTGATGAAACGCAGTGATTGTTGGTACCGGGTTCTTGGACTTATTTTCTGGTCTGTAAAAATAGCAGTGACAATAGGTCTTTTAAAACAAAAAAATGTGAAGTTGGTGGCAGCTAGGTAGATATTTAATTTATCGAAATGCCCTCATTCAGGGTGTTTTTCCATGTTTGTGATGTCTTTGCCTGGTAACCAAAGCACTGGGTATCCGGGACCGGTTTAGATGATTGTGTTGTGTGGAAGTAATCATTATCATTTAGGCACTCTTTTAAAATAACTGCTAACTTAAAATAAGTAGAGACAGATGACCATCGATGCTTCGAAATAATCTGTATGTATTTGTCTGATCGAGTTTTACTCATTTTAAAGTGCTGTGCAAGGGGCAGCTGCAGGTATTTAAACGAGGCATGCACGAGTTTTAATCTTTGTTGGTTGGGGAAACGGATAGCTTCGGGCAACATGCGGGATGGAAAAGAGCCGCTTTCAATCAGCTTTACCTACCTACCTAAATGTCATCTCGTCGAGCATAATATTGAAAATTTTTTTTTCACCATGCAAACAATTCATTTAACGCAACATTCCTGTTTCAATGCTAGTCTCTTCATTCTTATTAATGTCATAATTATATCGCATTAATGTTTATAAACACTCAAATCAGAGTGCAGTTTCTTCTTCGTCTTATTCCAAAAACCGCTTACAATATGCATTCAACAGAATGCAAATAAGTTACGTCGAAATAAATTTCTAGCACAAAATGTCAGGCAATTTCAGTCTCTTAGGCCCTGATTTTGTAATTGTAATACCTTGGGGAAGATAACAAATGCAGTTCTTAATCGAATGAATATCCAATGGCGCAGATTAAAAGACCTAAATCAGGCAGGGCGCTAGCTCCGGCGCTTCTAAACAATCCAGGTGGGGGGCAGCTGCACCCCGCGATTTACCGCTGCGCCGCACTATTGTGCGCCTGGAAAAATTATTAATTGCTTTTACGACCGCGCCCTGCATCTACCTCCCACTATCTCTGAAGCCGGACAAATTATGTAGAGACAAATTCCGACAACTTCAATTGAGGTTTGAAATCTATTATTAATTCAGGACATAAATTTAACTGGCCGTAAATTGCTAGGTTAGAAGTCGTATAAGGCCGCATTTTGAGGTTTCCGTACCTCAAAAGGAAAATTTAAAGGATCCGGTACTTTCTTATCCGTCCGTCTGTCTGTCTGTATGTCCAGACCGTTTATCTCGGGAACACGTTGAGGTATCGAGTTGAAATTAAAACCATATACTCAAGTAGGTATATGGTCCCTTGCAGCTTTGAAAAAAACCAAAGTTTTAAGGAGAATTTAAGAAACTTAAAGAATCCATCCAATGCAGAGATACAGAACAATGGTGTAGTGCAGTGCTGCGTCTAGAATATTTGCGGAAACACGTGTGGCTTGCTTTAGAGACGACATTTAATAGGGAAGATTTTTTTCGCAAATTCAGGAAGACCTCCTCCTCCTCCTCTTTTTGATAAAATGAGGCGAGATGTAAATCGAATCCTCTAAATTAAATCTGCCAATAACTTTTATACAAAACCACTGCGTCAAGTTTCAGCGTTATACTTTATCGTCTTTATGTATGTGCTGTTTTATAGGAGATTGACAACCAACTCAGCAATCTTGCTTTCAACATTGTTTGTACCAAAACAATAATATATATAAACAATAATATACAAACAATTTCCATAACATATTAAGAGTATTATAAAGCCGGGTTACCGGGTAACTCAGTAATACGATGCCAATGAGATCGAAATGTGCTAGAATGGGAGCGTCTGTATCATGCCACCGTTTTGAATTTGGAATATTTCTCTTTTTTTTTATATTTTAGGACTACAAAATTTATTGTTAAAATAAATTTGATCAGGATGTATCTATTATTCGCCCAACCCTAAATCAAAATCCGACTTCGTTGTATGAAATTTTCAAATCAAGTATTTTCATTATTAGAAAATCTGCTCAGAAATTATGTTCGATTTAGTTTAATTCAGATGTTCCTGCCTAAACAGCTTTCAACGCTAAGCTGCGGTCTTGAGCAATGTTTATTCTCGCTAAACAAGCATTTTCGTCTAGCTTCACTCGCTAAGGATGATTGTATTTAAGCATGTCCTCCATACAACAGCCAACACTCACTATATCAGTTTTCCTTTCTAATTCTGAAATACTAATCACGTATAAATATCATATCATCATCAACTCATTATGTCCCCACCGAGAGGCACGGATCTCTTCCATGAAGGTATAGGCCGTTCTCCACCACAGGGGCCAAGTCCGGATTGATTGAGGCTTGTAAGACTAGTGGCTGGTCTTACTGTCAGAAGTTTTCAAGCCCTCCTAAGGCCTCTGACTTGGCTTAACGACTGTCTTCTATAGACAACAGCCGGCACCAACTGCTTAGCGTGCCTTGCGAAGCACGAAACCGCTCAGAAAAATACCTTTAGCGTTAGTCAAAGGATGGTCACCCATCCATGCACTCAACGCGCCCTATGTTGCTTAACCTTCGTGATCGTTTAAGATCACTCAGGCAGCCGAGGCTACGAGCGATTCGTATATCATATTATTACGTATCACAAATAATAATGAAATAGAGGATGCCGCTGTCGAAGAAAATTTCAAACAGAATCCAATAGAAGTTTAAGCTATGCCATAGCCGGCGGGGTGTGTGTTGGCAAACTGACAAAATACATATGTATGTAGGACCTAACCACGTGGTAATTAAAGTTAGACCGCACTGGCAGTACAAGCTTCACGTATGTAGTTACTAAATAATTCCGTGATGCCGCTTGGCGAATATATTACATCTGATAAGTGAAGTTGGGATCAGTTGCGGAGAATTAAACGTATTCATAAGCAACCTATGTAGACGTCTTTACTTACCATAGACCTTCGAAAGAGAGAGAGTGAGTGACAGAGATAGAGAAGGTGTATTAATCCCCATGTTTACTCACTCCAGGGGTGCAATTACATAAGTCCTCCACTGTATGGAGTTGTCTGATTTAGCCTACTCCTAGCCGTCAAATACATACATATTTTGACACTTTGGAGTTGTCTAAATGCTTAACCCGATACAGTGGACAGTTATAACAAAGGGCAGATTGGCGATTAGTAATTAATTGTAAGTGTATGTATACACGTCATGTTTTTTTTACTGTTTTCCTTCACCGCTAGCAAAGGTATTATTACTTCTTATCCAGAATCTATCAAACTTTTAACTGTAACACCAATATTAGGCTAAAATTAAATAATTATAGTGCTAAATAATGATAAATTGAACAAATACTACAGAATGCGGCATTATGCGACAGAGCGAAACGTACAGTTTATTTTCAGTCTTATTGTCAATTGTTAAGATACACGGCAATGATCTGCCGCAATAAGATAGAGGTGATTTGAGGCGGCCTTCCGCCAATCTTCTTCGCTCCTTTCAGTGGAAATAGAATAGGTCTGGCTGGCCCGAAAGCCCGTCCATATTGAATCGTTGTCTATCTAGGACCCGCGAGCCTCACGGAAGCCTCCCGTTGAATTCTATCCGGGCCCGGAAAACGCCAAATCCCTCTCTAACTTTCCATTTTATTCCGGCGGCGTCGTTTCGTGAAAATGCTTCTTTGAGTTCGAAAGCCTATAGCATTTCTAGCTCAATCCTTTTTCTATCTCGAAATGATGTTATTTATTATTGGAGACTGGAGCGACGGAAAATAATGTCGTTAGAGCGAAATAGGTGTGTCAGCAATGTTGCAAATGGGAACCTTGAATTCCCAAATTCAGTCCGTGAACAAGTAAGATTATTTAGATGTGATTATCCAGCCACGAATCGCTCGTAGCCCTGGCTGCCTGAGTGATCTTAAAAACGATCACGAAGGTTAACCAACATAGGGCACGTTCACTGCATGAATGAGTGACCGTCTATGACTAACGCTAGTGGCATTATTCCGAGCTGTTCCGTGCTTCGCAAGGCACGTTAAACAGTTGGTGCCGGCTGCCGTCGATAGATGGCAGTCGCTGAGCCAAAAATCCGAACTAGACCCCCATTGTGGAGTATGGTCTATACCTTCCTCAGGGAAGAGACCCGTGCCCCTCGGTGGGGACATAATGGGTTGATGATGATGACCTATCCATGTTCAACAGTGAAAACTAATATCGATCGTGAGATTATATTGTGGACACAACGATTGATTAACCGGTTGTTTTTACTCTCTTGTTGTAGTTCGGTTGTTAAGTCCGGTGACCAGACTAGTGGGACTTTTCAATCGCTGTAGTTTAGTGTTGGACTTCTGAGCTTGCTAGTCCGGTTACCGGTCTAAACAACCGAAAGTATCGAACTTTCACGCTCATCAGTCTGGTTGTATTTCATGACCAAACAACTGACTCTGAAAGTTCAGTCCCTGGACGCAACCACCGTCCTAAGTGTCTAAATACACTAGGCCGAAAATACGCGACCGAAGTTCCGTGGCCGATTTTACGTTCCGAATGTTCCGATGCATTAGGCTGATATGACACACGATAAGAGCCGAAATTACGCGGTCGCGTATAATGTGTTCCTATACAAAACATTGCCGCCGAATCGCTGCTGAACTTACGCCCGACCAAAGTTCGGCTGTACGCTATAACGCGACGTAATTTCGGCATGGTGTGTCATCAGTAATTTAAAATACATTGCAGGCGTATTCATGCCGAGCTTCGGCTGCGTATTTTCGGCCTAGTGTGTTTGCACACTAATGAGACAAAAGTATTTTCACGTAGTATGTCCGATTATTCGACGTCATATGAAAGGAAACAACACCCGCGTAAAGAGTAAAACAAAGGGGAATGTCGGTACAACCTTTGTGTGATCTCGAACGCACGCATCCAGCCCGGTTATGCCAAAAGTTTCCGGGATAGAACGGTCCGGGATTACCATAAACCTCCCCCGGTGCCCGGATTTACACTAGACGATAACCGTACATAAGTGTCGTAAATGCACGATATCGTTGTTACAATGTTCCTGATATTTGATATCGGTCTTACCATCGTTAATTGTTTAGTAATGCTGAAATCAATTTGATTTCATAGTTGATCTGTCTCATTGGTCTAGCGGCAAACACGCTTGATTCTGAAAAGAGAAGTTGTGGGTTAACATAACATAACATTTACATACAGGCACATACATTGCTTCTCGCCCCACACTAGGATACACTGTGTCGTGGTAACCAGAAACAGCGACGTCACAAACATGTAAACATCCAAGACCTGGGTTTATTTTTTTTGTCCCCAGCCGGGATTCTAACCCGGGACCTCACGCATGGTAGGCAGATGCGCTAACCACTGCGCCACAGAGGTTGGTTTATCCCTGGCGCATAATTGCCTTGCAAGGCGTCTGTGTGTCTTCCATGTTTGTGATATCCTTGCCTGGTCGTCACAGCATTGATTTTTGGACCAAGGCAATTGATTGTATTTTATGGACCGGCAGTTATTTGGAAACTCTTATAAGGTTCATACAACTTAGTAAATGTATGAAACTACCAGTCAGAAGATGTCTAGTCGTCGCGGATGTCGTTCAATGTAAAACCGGCTGACGTCCCGGCATCAATTTTCACTCTTGCCGCAACAAAGGGGAGTACACCGTGGTAATTTTCCGCGGACACACACCGGCTTTATTATAATATTGTCGGCTTTTTTGTAATGGTGGTATAGTAGATATACTAATAGCATCTATGTGATGAAATATCTGTGGCTCTAAAAACCGACTGCAAAATACGACTGAAAACGGCTACCGCCACGTCGCACGCCCGACGATCTGAGTGCGATCCCACTGGCAATGGCTGGATGAGGATGTAGTATAGAAGGATGTACACACGCACATACGCACGCACACCGTGCACACACACACACACACACACGAGCGCGCGCGCGCGCGCGCGCGATGTTCCGCGAGCGTGCTTATTGCATGTTAGTTTATTATGTCTTTTAATTTATTTCACACCACCTCTGTAATTTTCCTTAATAAGACAGACTGGCAATGAGGATCGGGCCTGTGTCTTATAAACAGGTTAGATGATAACCTAGCTATAGCACCAGATTACAACAGATATAATCTGGGTAATTGTACCTAACTATTACTTTGACATAATGAATTTTTATTTTATTTTTTTAAGTGGAGTGTCTTAGGAGAGGAGTTTTGGTAGATGCCAGGTACATGCTAGGTTTCGTACCCACGGCCCCCCGAATGAGAAGTCGGCGTTCTGCCATTCCGCTACCACCAACCGATTATGGCAATCAATTCAGCTGATCGCGAAGGCAGAGGTGCCCAGATTCAATGAAGCCCCCATTAGCGGGAGAAGCGCTGGATTCCATTAGCTCTCTAACAAATCCCATTACGTAGAAAACGTCGCGTTTACACTGCGCCTTTTGAAACTAGAAGAAGTGAGATATGGTGCTCGCCGTTCTAAATAGAAGAACGGAATTCTTCTATTTGCATTTTACATTTATATAAAAAATACATAGGTGTAGGTAAAATCACGAGGTAAAACCTGTGGCTGGTGATATATATATATTTTTTCAGTAATTAATAATGTAGTCTTGACAAAACTTACCTTAGAATTATGGTATAACTAAAATACGACTTGAAGTACGGTCAGGCCTGTTTCACTACCCGTGTCGGTATCGAACGCGTAAGTACATGCGGCGACCACTCCGGTGTGGCAAATATGTAGGAATTCAGGCGCCAGAAGAGGTAAGAGTTACGCGGTAGAAAGAGAGGCAACATGTAGGTGAATATAACGTAGCTTTTTTAGCGCCGTGCGATCTGAATTGCACCTAATTGTATCGCTGCTAGAGTCCCTTTTTCTTTAATTGATTTTGCGGAGTGAATCTTCTGTACCTGTACTATTATGTATTTTGTGCGGTTGAAAAAATTGAGGACGTAAAACTTTCGTAAGCACCACACATTATTTACTTTATTCCGGATACTTCCTTGATTTAAGTTTTTTTTATTATGATTATAATGTTAACTTCCACACAACACAATTGTTGCGTCTCTCTCGCTCGTTCCCTCTCTCGCTCGTTTTGCCCGTGCCACGACAATTTGCTGTGCTCACTAAAATAAACATTTGATTAATAAAGTCAGTGTTTTCTTTAGACAACAATCATTTAACCTGGTTCCAAACTAGGAACATCGAAACAAACATCGAAAAACACCCAAACTGAAGCCATTTGTACAAATGTACGGACGCCCCCAGTGGGAACGAGGCAGTCGAAGTTAAGAACGACAGCGTAATTTCTAAAATGCTCAATTCCCGAAACAGTGGGGTTTAGGGTTTAGGGTTTCTTGTTTTCTTCTGCAACTTATAAAAAGATTTTGCTTAGTTTTCACATTTTCCGCAATCAAACTTGCCGTTTCTATGATTTGTGGTGGACGCTTTTGACCGATAATGCTTATGTGTTAAATAAAATGGTGTATCTGTAGAATGAACGTAGACGTAGAGTGCATAATTCACTAATTAGAATAGAATAGAATAGAAATGTTTAGTTAGTACCATTATAAAAATAAAACTTATCATCTACACATTTACAAACTAAGAATCGGCAACAAAATGGCCTCCGCTCAGCTTTATGCCGTGGCCGGTGGTGACCACGACGCTGGTTTTCAGCGGATACCACAGGACAAAACAAACATAAAACAACACAATACTGACAATACAAAACAATACAAACTTCAGTAATTCAGTAAATTTTCAGTAATTCAGTAAATTTATTCAATATTAAAAACGAGAACAATTACATTCCTTGTGCTAAATTGCTATAGGTGCTCGTAGTGGAAATTATGTACCTACTAGGAAAAAACGATGACATCTGAACTAGTGGTAAACACTGTATCTCAGATGTCAGCGCCCACTACCGCTAGCTGTCAAATGAACACTAGTATGCATTATTTAAATAAATGTTACATCAATTGGAAAATTAGAAATAAAATTAAATTAGTTATATAATTTGGTAAGTGTTGTGAGATAGTGTGCGAGGGGGCCGGGATGGGAGACGTGTGTGTGTTGTGCTTGTGCGAGACTGGAGTGTTTGTGTTATGTGTGTCTGTGTAAGGAAGAAAGGAAAGGATGGGAAAGACAGGAATGGGTAGGATATTTTCATTTGAGAGGCTTTTACTGTAGAGGTTTCAGTAGATCCTCCGTTTTTTGGTAGTCAAGACTAAGGAGCCATTTCTTTGTTAAGTCTTTACATTTTCCAAGAGGAAGAGAGTATATATTGATGCATTTATTTATTTTATTGTAAATGTAAGAGCCTATCACATAAAAACTTGGATACATAGAACGGCATCGCTATAACACAGAACATTAACGGCCATATTATCCGTAATATTTCAATGCGTTAGTTATATACATGTGAGCGTGTGTGCGCGTACTTGGAGTGAGTGTGGGGATAGATAAGAAAATAATAATAATAAAATAAAATCGATACGAACTCACATAAAATTAAATATAATAAAATTATAATATTACTTTTAATTATAATATTCATATTAATTATAATATTCATATTCATTATAATATTCATGTTAATATAATATTCATAATAATTATAATATTCATTTTATTAATTTATAATATTCAATTATTAATTAAATGTGCACGAAATACTATTATACCCTTATATTTAGAAAATTAAAAATCTCTTAGAATAAAAGTTGTTGCCAAACAGGAACTTTGATCGGGGTACCCACAGAACAAAAAAAAAAGAGTAGAAATCGTATAGGTCTGTTATCTAAAGCTGGCACGTTCACTGTACTCACACTTATGCAATTTCACTATACAGGATGTTTAAAAATATATGATTTTGATTCAAAATGCGACTCTAGTTTAAGTGTAGACTAGAGTTAGGTTTTAGTAAGATAGGTGCGTTGTAGATAAATAAATACATATATATGGGTTACTTGTTATAATATATTTTTAGCAAATTCGAGCGAAAAGTATTAAAAACAAGGTGGAATCAATGGTTACAAAATAGTTTTAAATTTCAATAAATTTTCACATGAACAAAAATTATTTCACCTAAGAAAATCTTTACCAAAACAGAAAAAAATTATCCCAGAAATCCTCAACAATTTAATTATAATTTAATTATGTAACAAAGGGTAACGGACGCTCAGTGGTCAGTTACTGGATGAATTACCCTACCTTTTTTTCTAATTGCTTGCCACAGATAAAAACTTTATTACTGTTCTGTAATTTCATCAACTGGAAGGAATCTGTGATCAACTGAGCAACATCATTCGGTTTCTATTGTGGTTACGCGAATGTTCTGGTCTCCTGTTCTTCTTCTTTTTCTTTAAAGTTTTTTCCATGATTTTAGCACCAGTAGCAGTTGTTCGAAGTCCATTCACAATCAAATGCAAGAGCCAAAAAAAAGAGGAAAGACCACAGAATAAACTGGCAATTCCCATTAGAAAAACAAAAACCCTCTCTTAAAAATGCCATCTACTGACTAATGAGCCGTTTTCAGAAGAAAAAAAAACGAATGGCTGTCAAAGGAATGCAGTTTTGGACCTCAGCCCAATAGCCATGTGTGATACATGTTTTTTTTTTAAATTGAAAATTATAGTTTTTTTTCAATACAATATAACTCCGAAAGGACAAACATTTGGCTGTTGACGTTATAGTAACTTTTATTCAGCTCGCTGAGACCTATTCGATGATGTATCACACATGGCTATTGGACTGAGGTCCAAAATTGCATTCCTTTGACAGCCATTCGTTTTTTTTTTTAGTTCTTCTGAAAGCGGCTCATTTGGAACTACTTTTCTTAGCTGTCAGAAAAATCCCTCATTGAAACGCACATACGCACATACAGGTATTTATGATTCCTAGCCGGGCGAAACTATAACTGTGCTACTGTTATAATACAACTCGCTAAAATAATAAGAAAACGTCTGTCAGAGCAATGTGCGTGATAAAAAAAAGCTAAAAGTTTCTATATTGTGATATTGAAGGAGATGGTATGTAGTAAATAAAACTTGAGAAGGCTTTTTTTCACCTAAGTGTCTTAGTATGAAATTGTAAATAAGTAAAGACCACATGGAAAATATTAAATAGTTTTTATTAAATATTTACAAAATTAAAACTATTTCAAACTAATTTGACGAGGAAGAATTCCAAGGTTCATCATCAGCATCACTTTCTTCTTCAGTTCCAGATTCTGCCGATTCTGATTCTTCTTCCGCATCAAGGGAAGAATGCAACATCATTTCTAATGCCTCTTTTGAAAATGAATGAGTTTTTCTCTTCGGCTTTGGCCTCATGCTCGTGATAAGTGGGTCCGAAGCAGGCGATTTAATACATCTGAAGCCACGTTGCATTGACAGCAGTAAATTTATCAAGAGTTCTATTTGCTTGCATCCATCTTTTCTTAAAATCACTTTTAAAATGTGATATCTTGTGTTTGAAAGTCATTTTTTGATCTTCATTGTAGTTTGTTTATCAAAAAATTCTCTAAATAACTCAATTTTTCATCAATAGTATGCAGCTCTGGTTGCTGCATCTTATTAAACAAGTCCTGTCGAGATACTACTTTATATTTGGAGCTCCCTGGTAAGGGTGGTTCTGTAACAAAGAAAGACACAAATTTAAACAATATTTAACTCAGTTTCTACTTTTCTTGCTACCAACAACACTAAAAGCATAACTTTGTTTACTAAAGGCAAAAAGGGGCAGTTGAATTTATTAATACCTAATAGATTGATAGTTTTGTCAAATTTTGCTAAAGAAACTGCTACTCGGAAACACTCGGAAGGCCAAGTAAGAGTCCTTTGAAATATCAAAACCAGGAAAAAACTACACGACAAAATGTGGTTTCTAAATATAGTTTTAGAGCCATTAATATACAAGTAAATCTTAATGAAGCAACAATAAATACAACCTATCTTACCTGTAGATTGATAATCCATAGCAGTTTTGGTGAATAAAAACACAAAAACAAAGTATCGTGGTATGGAGAGATACGCTTTTTTTAAGTAGCCAATAACTGACGCGAGCACACGGAACTACGATCAAGTTTCGACTGGTGCTGCGCCGGATTGTGCGCGCGCTCGGTCTCAAAAAGGGATGTCTATTGTTCAGCAACTACCTGGCTTTCTCAAAGATACCAAATTTTAGCGTTATTTTGCAAATTGTATTCACGAGTTTCGCCCGGCTAGAAATCCTAAATACCTGTATGTGATACGGTTGAATACCAAAAAGATCACGCTGTATATATAAACAGTAGTAAAAGTAAAACTATAACTGTCCCCTTCACACTCATAAGCTAGACCGCGCGCAAGAGAGACGGGCAGACTTTTCATGATGCGCATGCAGTACACGTCACGCCGCGCGCTATTCACAGACACTACACAAGCGCAACGTGTAAATGTGTTGAATGTGCCAGCTTTACTTAACTGACCTATAAGTGGGCGGTGCCCGCGTGCCTCAAATTAGCAATGTATTGCCTAAGCGTAGTCTATGACAGTTTTTCTTACCTCAGTTGCCGTGCACTTCTAGTAAAGAAAACAATTGTGAAAACTCTACTAAAATGCCTTATTGTGCTGTGTTAGAGTGCAAAAATAAAAGTTGGGGACCAAAATGTACCGGTCATGCCGTAACATTCCATCGGTAAGTAGTATTTCCATTGTATTTAATTTAATAGAAAATAAATTTGCAATGACATGAACAAGGAAAGCAATCCGAAAGTGAGAAAGTAAAACCACCTTTATTTACTGGAATATAATATTCAATTTTCATCGAAGTCTGTGTACTTTTTCTACAAATTTCTGTCAACATTTGAATGCTACTCAAATGCTACTCAATTCAGCTGGGACACAACATTATAAAAATCTATCGATAATATTTTGTCTATGACTTAGCAGTAATAAATAATTATCGGTACTTTAGGTAGAGTACCTGCGTCTTATTAGGTACTTTGGGAAAATAATTGTCGTTATTTTATTTTAATTGAAGACCTCTGTGGCGCAGTGGTTAGTGCATCTGACTACCATGCGAGAGATCCCGGGTTCGAATCCCGGCTGGGGACAAAAAACAATCCCAGGTCTTGTATGTTTACATGTTTGTGACGTCGTTGTTTCTGGTGCCCACGACACAGGGTATCCCAGGGTGGGGCCAGGGGCAATGTATGTGCCTGTATGTAAGTGTTTATTATCATCTTTTATTATTATTATTATTATTGAACACATTTTTAGTTGCATATATTTTTGATACTGCGCAAAATTTATTGATCATGTTCCTTGACGCTGTTTTAGTTCCTTTGCGAGAATGTGGTCCTGTAGATCCGGACTAAATGTTTACAATGTGTTGTGCCGAAAGATTTAGTTCAATAAACATGTCACTTTTATTAGTATAGATTGGCGTATTGTCATCAAAACAAAACCAGCATGCATAATTTCAAAGTTAGATGATTTTATGTGCTCGTGTAGTAAAATCATCTGGGGGGTTCTAGATAATTTAATCAACGCTTACTCCATAAATCTATAGGGAAGTCTCCTGACTTTCGTTGGCAAATGTCATCTCCATAATATAAGTGAAGCACAAGCGTTGATGGATAACGACATTTTAAATAAATAAATAAAAAAATAAACAAACTATACATACGATAAGTTTGCTGGGCCTCGTTTCAAAAGCGACTATGGTTAGTTTCATATGAGAATTCCATATACGTTGCGTAGCCGATCATCCAGAAGGTAGGTTAATATACTAACAGGCTGCGTAATTTACATCGAATTATTATTGTAATTAAATTAAATATCAACTGTCGCTTTACGAAACAATTCTATAATTTGTCGATAGGCCATCCATAGCTGAGAAGCACCGTTGCACATATTTGTTTTTTAATTTTTGACTTTATGGTATATCACATAAAACTTCTCGACGGTCAGACGCGGCGGGATTTCCAGCTAGTGTAGAGTAGCGGTACTACGAACAAAGATCTAATGTCAAACTTAATTTCATCATTATCATTCGATTTTGATCGTTGTTTATATCACCAAAAGGTTCATATGTTACGTGGAACTTTTATGATGTAGACCTTTTCGGCATTGCCTTTATTTACCAATGGCAGCTTGGCATTCATAGTGTGGGTTTTGGCTTATGTGTGAGTTTGGTCACACTGGTTTTCCTGCTAATAGGTCATGTCACTCCTTCTACTCTTTTTTTTCTGTTTTGTGGACACAATCGAGGCTACGTAAGAAAAAAAATATTCCTTATTGCACACAAGAAGCAAGAGACAAATAAAAGTTACAGTTAAAAAAAATATACAATAGGCTTTCTTATTCTCTATAAATTGTACACGATAAGTTTGCTCGGCTTCGTTTCATGAAGCGACTATGGTTAGATTATGAGAATTCCATTATAGGTACATTGCGTAGCCAATCATCCAGAAGGACAGTTAATATGGTAGCCGGCTGCGTAATTTACATCGAACTGTGGTACAGTTTGGCAGAAGGGAATACATTATGTTACTTTGTCAATGTAGGTACTAAAAAAATAAATGATTAAGAAACATTGACATAACAAATTCATTTTCAACTGTCGCTTTATGAAACAGTTCTATAATTTGTCGATATGGCAATATGTCCCATCCTTAGCCTGAGTAGCAACATAGCAGATAGTTATTTTTCAATATTCGACTTTATGGCATAGAACTTAAAGCTTCTCGACGATCACACGCGGCGGTAGTTCCATCTAATTTAGAGTAGCGGTACTACAAAACAAAGATCGTATGTCAAACTTATTTCATCATTATCATTTGATTTTGATCATTGTTTATATGATTGAAAAGGTTCATATTTTACTTGGCACTTTTGTGATGTAGACCTTTTCAGAATTGCCTTTATTTGCCAATGGCAGCTTGGCATTCACAGTGTGCTTTTGATTTGTGTGTGTGTGTGAGTTTGGTCACACTGGTTTTCCTACTGATAGGTCATGTCACTATTTCTACTCTCTTTTTTTGTTCTGTGGGGGTACCTCAGTAGAAAGTAACGTAGAAAAAATACCAGCAGAAGAATGAAACGGTGTAGTTTTATAAAGCGCCAATAGTAAATTGACGTATAGAATGCCTATTCTATACGTCGTTATTTGCGGTTCGCAGTGAAGAAATGTGAAGTAGCTGCAAACGCTTGATGTAAACGGGGCATAACGCTCTTCGATGGTTCTGCACGCTTAATTACTTCATAACAACGACTGTCAATAATGTAGGAAGTATTGTTAACTGTAGGAAATAGCTTAATTTCCATTGTCGAGCATATTTTAAATAAGTAATAAAAATTCTTAATAGGAATTCATTGTAATAATAGACTAATTCGGCAAAACGTGGGCCTAGTCTAGTGATTGGTGCCTCTGCCTACTCCCTCGGAGATAACGGGTGTGAGTTTTTTTTTTTAAATAGACCAAATGACTTTATGATTTAGTTTAAATTAGTTTGTTTTTTTTTGTTTGTTGCGTTGCATGTATTAGCTCACTTGTATATTTTGTTTCTGTGATGTGTGTCTGGATGCCTTTCGAGGATAAGCAACATAGGGCGCGTTCAGTGATTGGATGGGTGACCGTTCTATAACTAACGCTAGTGCCATTTTTCCGTGCTATTGTAAGGCACGTTAAGCAGTTGGTGCCAGTCGTTAAGCCAAGTCAGAGGCCTTAGGGCGGCTTGAAAATGTCTGACAGTAAAATCAGCCACAAGTCTTACAAGCCTCCACCACTCCGGACTAGGCCTCCGTGGCGGAGTATGGCCTATACCTTCCTCAGGGAAGAGACCCGTCACGTTACGTGTTTTTTAATACTACTGACGCCTATATTGTTTGATATTTGTGCACACCTATACTTGAAGCGGCAATGAAACTGAATCGCCATACTCATTCAGGTGTCATTGTACTGCATTGTATTAACAGAATGTGGGTCCTGGTAGACAAACGGATCTATTCAACCCCGCTGTGAATCTCGAAGTCGATGGCTCACAACTGCGCCGCCACCTGTGCCGCTCCCTCCGTGTAACGTATTCATTCAGTTTTATTACAATCCTCTCGCATTTCTATATGACGATACTGACGCATCTGTAATCTGTATCCCGAACACGTTTCTAATAGTCTCCATCGCTATGGGACTGTAACTGGAGAGCATGGTGAAATTGCGGAAAACCGAAATCTAAGTTTTGCCGTATACAGTTGGCGGTCTTATCGCTAAAAGCGATCTCTTCCAGAGTTTATCTGAAATAATGTAGAATCAATTGGGGAATCCGAACCGATTGGGTATTTACTTTTATTTTTATTATAGATATTTATTTTCCCAAACAAATTGTCAAATAACAATCACCAAAATACCAAAACTTAAAATGATGAAGAAAAACATGTGGTCCATACAAAACTAAAAGCTGTAAAGCCAAAGAGGGGGAGCTGTTTTTAGTTGATTAGCCAAGTGGATTCTACGTCTCATTGAATACGTCATTAGATTCACTAGCTGTTAAGTTTATGAAGGAAGCTCATTTAGTTAGTAATTTGTGATGAGGTACCCATGACAAAGTTATGATAAGTATCCGATTTTCGCCTTGCATTCCTTCGTGAGTAGCCAGAACATGTCCAAAAGAGCAAGATTGGCTATCCGTAATAGTGTGCTGGTTCCAATACTGATGTAAGCATGGTAGCGAGATTTGGGTATGGCAGAAGAATCATGAAAGTAGGATTAGTGCAGTACAAATGAGATCCTTAAGAAATATGTGTGGTGTTACTTTGAATGACAGAATACGCAATAGTGATCAGAGACCGAGGATGTAGAGAAAGAGGATGTAGTGAGTGACTAGAATCTTGATCTATGTCTGTGCTAGAATTGAAAAAAGGAATGTTGCGCTGGTTTGGAGATGTGGAGAGGATGAACGAAGAAAGACTGACAAAGCAAATATATCGGGCGAATGTGAGTGGAAGGGCCGGTAAGGGACGCCCCAGTTGGACATACTTTGACCAAATAGGGGATGTATTAGCAAAGGGCAAGATTAAAAGTACCCGAAACCAATGTACATGCAACGACTAATGGATGTCGATGAAGCGAAAGTGATTTGTCAGGATAATGGCAGGTGACAGTCCGTGGTCTCTGCCTACCCCTCTGGGATACAGGTGTGAGCTTATGTATCTGAATGTATTAAGAGATTTATATCTACTGGTGGTTGATAAATACAGAGGCGTCACCATATAAAAAAAACATAGTGGAATATTATTTTGCGTCTACATTTTACCCGAGCGAAGCCGGGTTTTCGTCTAGTGCTTATCATAACAAGATTGCAACAGTATTGAAAGAAACTTGTCTTAACATTTTTGCGATCACAAGCTTAGAGCTAATTTGAAATAAATTTGTCACGTCAAGTTTGACGTGACAACTAAATATCAAATAAAAAACAAACTTGCAGCAAATTTAAATGCTATCTGGGTGGTAATTACACAAGACCATCACAGAAGTGGAAATACACGCAGACTGAGTCCATTTATACAAATGTATGGCGGCCCCCAGTAGGACTCGAACCCAGAACCTCTATAGGGTAATCAAATGTAATACCGCAGACCAACTAGGCTGTCAAGTTTTTTTTTCTCAAATATTCAGTCTTGTATTTAATTTTCTTGACTGCCATGTTGTCAGTCTAGCACTGCTTGAGGTTGTCGGTTTAATTCCCACTGGATGCTGTACTTTATTTATACAAATCAACTCATTCTTTTTTATTCTTCTTTTCCCTGTGAGTAATTTTATTGTCCAATGACGTGAAGTTGTCTTCATAACACTTGGCAGGCTGTCATAAGTAGCCGCAAGAAAGGTTTAGTCTGGTGTTTTGATGTGAACTGGTGGCCAATAGGTTACATTTGTTGGGTCTGTCCGACTAGTTATATTATTTGTTATACGATATATAAAGAACATCATCATCACTTCAAAAAAATCTCACTTTTACCTCACTGTATTATCACGAACAACACAAT
This sequence comes from Yponomeuta plumbellus, assembly GCA_947310845.1. NCBI lineage: Eukaryota > Metazoa > Arthropoda > Insecta > Lepidoptera > Yponomeutidae > Yponomeuta > Yponomeuta plumbellus. The sequence continues at coordinate 5,747,618 of OX371211.1, read as the reverse complement.
TCACTTACAAATCTCACATCACTGTATAATCACTTCACAATTTAACTTTTAATATAAATTATAAACATAAATTCTGAAATCGGGCAGAGCTTCCGCCCGATCACAACTCTAGAACAAGACTGACGGTATATCATCCAGCCCTCCCTTTCATAGACTAAAGGCGAGCGCATGGAACTCGGCGCCATTTTCTGACAAATCCGTTAAAATGTAATTCTATTCAAAATGGCCATTTTTAAAATAATGAACTGTTAAAAATTATATTAAATACTTCTTATAAATTACCAGTTGTTCTAAAATAATGTTTTAATGTTAAATTAAATAGAACCTTTGCCGCAAATTTATCAAAATCATGACAGATATAACAAAACAGACAAAATAAATCCGAATAGTTATACTGTATAATTATAGCTAATCGGATTCGCATTAATTAGGTGAGCTATGTCCATGTAGTTATACCAACTACATGAGCTGTAGTCCTTTAGCAATATGGACATGAACATAGCTTACCTAATTAATTCGAATCCGATTAGCCACACTACACAGTATAACAAAACGGACAACTAGTCGGACACATCGGACAGACCCCATTTGTTCTTTCAGTTGTACATTAGTTTCTTTGACATCATTACCGGATCCGAGCATAATATCATAAATGGTAAGAAGGTGAGAAAGCCCGTGGCCTATAGTTATGTCATTGTATTTCCTATGAATTAATCCATAGGAAATAGACCGAGCTAATCCCTGCTTAAAGGTGAGGTATCCTACTGTTTCTCGTAAATCTGGCAACTATTTGGCCACAGTAGATGCTGAAATGCTAACTGTTACTGTATGAGAAACCGGGAGGGTAATCATTAGCTGTATAAATCACTCCACATGGTGTAAATCATTCCACTTTCCGAAAGATCCATTCCACATCCCGAGGTATCTTTTCACAGATTTAAACACGCACGCATCCTACAATCAATCAGTACAGAACTTTGAACTACTTTGAAGGTTATATTTTATTTGACAGTGACATTTGTTGAGATGCTTTTCCTCAGGGTGGCCGTCTTGTAGTGTAAGAAAAAAAAAAATCATTTTATTTAGAATAATTTCTTAATATTCTAAACAATATGAAGCATTGTATAATGTTACATATTAAATTAGCTTTCGAATGACATAAATTTCATTGCAGACGTTTTTGTGGTACCAGAATTGGCGTTCACCTTTGGTCATCCAACCTCAACTCTAAACTAGCATATTAAATCCTTTAGTAAAATTTTGAAATTTTGAATTTTGATTCAGTTTCGGACACTTTAAATGGGTAAAATCATTAAAATACAAAAATCCTCCACCCCGTTTCGTTCATCTCAGTTTAGAGGTTCCAAAACAAAATTGTAGTTGGGTACCAACATCACAAAAATATATACTTTTAAAAAAAAATCGAGACTAGTTTCACGATTTCGTCGTAAAAGTGCGGCTAGCACTGGCCGTTTTTTTCTTTCTTAATTTGCCTGACCGAGCTTACATGTTCTGAAACTCCAAGTACCGCTCTGCCAGGGGTAATTTACGACCGCCCTAAGTAAGTTTGAAGTAGATTAGATACATGACACCTGACTCAAATGAAACTCGCGCGCGCCGGTGTCCCCTCGTAAACCGACACCATCATCCCTTCCACGGCCTATAAATTGTTCTTAGGGAAGCATAAATTACTGCGCCAACGTTTCAGCCCGCTCTCCTCACGAAATTCCGTCTTTGAAGGCTAACTTTGTTGAAGAGTTTTGGTAATTTTCTCTGCAAACTTTTTCAGGACACAGCATTATTACGTTTGGAATCGCCCTATACTTTTTTGTCGAAACGGCCGGCCATAGCCTTGTGTCAAAATTTGATTTCGGAAGTTGAAATTAAGTACCTATCTCCTTTGCTCTGCCCATAATTGAGCAGATAGACTACATAATTTCACAATTTTTCTGTGGCTTACTTATTTAATAGATTATTCTTATGGATTTATCTCCATACACACTTTACAACTTCATTGCATGAAATAATTCGTGCTAGGTCTAATAGGGTATAATAGGTAGCTACATTCTGATATTTTAAATAAAGCCTTATCATGTTTTGGCAGCCGTACTAACGGTTTGCTGTTCAAATATTCATATTTATTAATTTCATTCAAAGAATTGACCATGATACTTATTTTTGATTATATTTTTTTAAATTTATTTTGAAAATATACAGTGTGGCCCTGGATAAAGTGCAATCCCGAAAGGGGATGAAACTAGACCATGAATCATTGACTAGAAAAATATAAAAAAAAATTATAAAAAATTATTGTAGGATTTATTGGTATTTTAAGATTTTCATGTTTCATTAAGGACTCTATGTACAAAAGTATTGATTTCTTCCAAAATAATGGGTCTATTTCTTTGAAATAAAAAAAAACAGTATGCCTAATACCTGGCGATGACCATGAAATAATAAATAGTCCGCAAAAAAGTAACTATCTTGGGTAAAAAAATGTATTTTTATGAAAAAAATGATTTTCTTAGACGATTATTTTAAAAAACTTCAAATTACTAAAAAAATGTGCCCTATAACTATGTAATTTTATAGCTTACTTTTATTCTTTACCATTTTAGCTTCCAAATAAAAAAAAAACAATGTTCTAACTAAAAAATTGGCTAGGTAGGAGTTATTTACATTTTAGTAGGTAATAAAAGTCAGACTTTAATCACAATAACTTTATTAATAAAATTATCCGTAATTTACAATTTTGCATTTTTATTTAATGCATTAAATGTTCAAAATAGCCTCCTCGATTTTGCAAGCACATTACTGCACGAATATTAATTTGGTTAGTGGCTCTGCGAATCATTCCTGGATCATTTTTAATGTCATTTGCGCACTGAATTATTCGGTCGTGCAACTGTGCCTCGGTATTTATTGGCGTGCTGTGTATACTCTTTGCTTCATGACACCCCATAAAAAATAATCTAGGGGTGTCAGATCAGGTGAACGCGCTGGCCAGCCTACTGGCCCTCCTCGGCCAATCCACCGGTTCGGGTAATTTTCGTTCAAAAATCGCCGCACCTCCCGCCCATAATGTGCAGATCATCCATCCATTTGGAGATACATACGCCCACGCCGTCTCGTAGCCAGGGGAACATCTTCCATCAACATGGGTAAATTTTGTAGTAATTCTAAAATACGTTCAGCATTTAGGGTTCTGGGTAAAATGACTGGACCAATTAAAATGTCGTCCCCGCTTCAATCGTGGATTTTCGTGAGACCACTGGTGCAAATTTCTGCAGTTTGTAATGCCGTCTCGGGTAAATGTCGCTTCGTCCATCCAAAAAATGCGTTTGGGAAAATTTGGGTCAGCTCTAATTTTTCTTAGAATCCACGTCGACATTACGCATCTTGGACGATTATCTACATTTTCGTGTAAATGTTGTACTCGTTGGTAATGGAAAGGATGCAATCCCTCCTTTTTCAAAATTCGCCAGACAGACGTCTTCGATATGCCATTACGCAACGCTAATCGTCTTATGCTTGTTGTAGGGTCAGCAAACAGATCGTTTAAAATGGCCTCTTCTATCGCATTGTCAATAACGACAGCTGGTTGCTCACGGCGATCTCGTGCCAAACCAAGTCCAATGTTGGAGAGCCTCCTATGAATCTCTTGAAAATTTCGAGCTGAGGGTATGAGTCTGCCCGGGAAAGCATTTATGTATGCAGTCCGAGCGACTGTTGTGCGACCATGTGACATGCCATAATAATAATGCATGTCGGCTATTTCTCGAGGTGAGAACTCTGTCAATCGCGGCATTTCGTCAACACTTAACAGCAGAACAGGAACAGTCCAAACGTAACGAACAGTAGAAAACGTAACAGTCAACAATGTAACAAAAACTTAATAACAAATCAACGAGAACACAATGCGAGAACGAGAACAGTAGTAGCAGCGGCGAGAATATCGGAGCGACTGTGTAAGTCCTGTTTCGAACCCCCTGCCTCCCCTCCCCTCGCCTTCCCTCTACCTGAGTGTAGAACAAAAGGACTGCGACTGCCGAAGGGCACAGAGTAGGACGGAAACAATGGAAAAAACGGTCTCTACCTGCACGGTAACACGATTAGGCTCCACTTTAAAAGTTCGTAGATAGCGTGTTTTTTTAGTTAGAACATTGTTTTTTTTTTTATTTGGAAGCTAAAATGGTAAAGAATAAAAGTAAGCTATAAAATTACATAGTTATAGGGCACATTTTTTTAGTAATTGGAAGTTTTTTAAAATAAACGTCTAAAAAAAAATTTTTTCATAAAAATACATTTTTTTACCCAAGATAGTTACTTTTTTGCGGACTATTTATTATTTCATGGTCATCGCCAGGTATTAGGCATACTGTTTTTTTTTATTTCAAAGAAATAGACCCATTATTTTGGAAGAAATCAATACTTTTGTACATAGAGTCCTTAATGAAACATGAAAATCTTAAAATACCAATAAATCCTACAATAATTTTTTATAATTTTTTTTTATAATTTTCTAGTCAATGATTCATGGTCTAGTTTCATCCCCTTTCGGGATTGCACTTTATCCAGGGCCACACTGTATAATATCTAAGGGTTTGAAGATTTTGGCATACTGGTCAGCCGCCATTTAAGAAAAAGGCTAAGAGCTTAAGCCCATACCGCCTGGTCCTATTTTTTAGTTTTTTTTTCAAAATGTGGTAAGAAACTAATTTCGGTATTAATGAGTTTTATTCAATAGGTCTATTTTTAATATTTTTTTTAAAGTTTAGGTGTTTGTGATGTTATCAGAGGATGATTAAGGAAACAGTCTTTGCCTACATAAAAAAAAACAAATGTCATTAACGTCAGTTGTTTTTTTTTTAAATAAGGCAAAGGATTAATACTCATACTGTCTATGCTGACGCCATAGAAAAGTCATTTGAGGTTATGACTTTTTATTGAATATCTTAAAAAATATAGACTTATTTACAAATCTGATAAATTGTACTGAAAGCATAATTCTCGGAATGGTTTCGAGATTTCCATTCATGTTCAAAATTTAGCATGACCAATTCAGACTCTATGTTATTAAAATAAAAAGAGAAATTCCCCGAAATACCATGTTTTATTCATCAAAGCTACAGTTATTACGTATTCCACGAAAACTAATAGAGAACTTTATTTACGGATGAAAATAAATTTTGTGTTTTTGGTGTAGTGTGGAGTTTGAAAGTTAAACCTATACTCGCAGAGTAGTTACGAAGTTACTAGAAATATGAAACTTTGATGTGAAATTTAAACGCTCACACACACACACAGTCAGGTATCTCGTAAACGTTTTTAACATACGCCAAACAGTGGAGGCGAGGTAAAATTGCCACAAAAACTTAAGTATTCTCCCGTGAGTACCGAACAACGCTTAACTTTTACAAATTAGTTGCAAACTTCAGCTGAACGTGGGTTGATTTGAAAAGATATTAATTTTTAAAACAAACTTCTAGGGCCGCAAATAAAATCTAGTGATTTTATTTGCGGCCCTAGAAGTTTGTTTTTGTTTGAATATATTTCAAAAAACGATCAAGTAGATTTTTTTTATTACCTATACGTATACTGAAGAGCGCAACAACATAGGGCGCGTTCAGTGCATTGATGGATCTCCGTTTATGAATAACGCTAGTGGCATTTTTTCGAGTGGTTCCGTGCTCTGTAAGGCACGTTAAGCAGTTGGTGCCGGCTGCGGTCAATAGATGGCAGTCGTTAAGCCAAGTCGGAGGCCTTAGAGCGGCTTGAAAACTTCTGACAATAAGACCAGCCTCTAGTCTTACAAGCCTCACCAATCTGGACTTGGCCCCCGTGGTAGAGTATAGCCTACACCTTCCTCAGAGAAGAGACCCGTGCCCCTCGGTGGGGACATAATGGGTCGATTATACATATACCTAGGTACCTAATCTTTTTTTTTAACTAAAACATTCGTAAGGCCCTTATTACATTATCATAGAACTTTGATCACAAGTGATGTACATTGGTGGCTTATAACACAAATAAGGATCAAGACACGTGTCGGCACCAGCAATGGATAAATTTTTTAACAAGTTTAGTGCTAGCATTAAATTAGATAGCCTTCGTGTTTGGTTTTTTTTATTTGTACTCGACCACGAGCTTACTAACTTAGCGTAAGTGCTAGCCTAGCACTAAAGTTGTTAAAAAAAGTGAAAACTTAGAATTAGTTCAAATTGGCCATATTATTATCTCGAAAACCGTGCAACTTTTACTGAGGTCATGTTAGGTTGGTTCGACGCCTCTTGAGCAGGTCTACCTCCAGTGTCACTGTGACGTGTCAGTTTTGGGACCCGCTGTATTATAAGCTGTTTACTTACTTATTGATATTATTTGGATAAAATACGACTTTCGTCACTGTCCAACGTAAGTACGGTCTACTGTGCAACAGAGTGAGGGCTACACACGGTCTCCTTTGCTCGTACGAAGACTATTTATCATCTTTTTGACCCAAAACTTTCGTAAGCACAACACATTATACACTTTTAGGAGTGAAACCTGGTCGGACTCGTCCTATGAAAAAACAACCTTAAGTTGATCCGGACTAAAAGCTTTCATTATTATCATCCTTTAAAATTCCAAAATAAAATCCAATTGCCACAAGTATGTGGTAGCTTATTCATAAGCGTTTTACACATTTATACCTAGTATAGCCATAGTTGTGAGTTTTACAATTTCCAAAACAATTCGTAAATGTGGCGACAAGCTTAACCGAAGTAATAGAGGCTTAGGTCATGATGATGACGCATTTTTTTTACAAGAAATCCATAATTAATTAAGGCACAATATTAAATTTCTAATTGTGTGAATTAGTAGCCCATCTAATCCATTTTGTTATGAAAAGAAAGCACCTCTTTGGATCTTCAGACCCCTCATTTTTTCAGCCTCCACGTCTGACCTCACAATTTCGCTTTCGACGCGTCACTGGAGCTAATTTCTTAAACCTAGCCCTTCCACCACCCGCCAGAACCACTTCGCAAAGTTAACATGGGTATGACAAGAGGTATGAATGCGAGGCACCTAGACTTCGCGAGAATAAACCTACAGCGGCATGAAAAATGAAGGGATTTTTTCTGAAGCCTACCATTTACTTCATAACTATATTCTATTTTTTGAAGCGAACGACTAAAGGTAAACAAAGACACAGCATCTCTCAAACTTACATGTCACTCAAAATAGCTCATTCACGCAGCTTTGCTTGCATCGTATACGCACATAGGTTTAGGTAGGTAGTTACGTCTGCCGACTCAACGAATAGAGCTGGACCAAGCAGAATCTTCTCGTCGGTCTAGACGCTGAATCGGCAAGCGGATGTTTGTTCAACGGCCACCTGCGGCGGCCGAGCTTAGCGATAGCAACTAGAAATAAGTTAGTCTTAGACCAGAGTTTGTGACAAATACACGTCTCTATTAATTAAAAATTGTATTTTTAAAACGTCCTCCCGCTCGCACGACGCTTGACTGGCGCAGCCGGTAGGATTTCCGGGTCGCGTAAACTATAAATCAGTATACGACGGCGAACGTTTTCACGCGTTTTCAGCGGAAATCCTCGAACCAAACAAATTCGTCAAGAAAAACCTATCGAAGGTGTAAACGCAGCCAAGGAAGGACGACGTCTAAGACTCAAGGAGGGACATGGGCAGCCTGTAAGTAGATCTTAATCACTACTCCAGTCTCTTACCCTATCCTATTCCATTATAGATATAAGTGTCTGAAAGTGTTGTTAGTGTTTTTCCAAAAATCGATTAACCTAAGCTGAAGCATTTTGTAAGACGTAGTTATTAAGAAAAGTTAAAGAATTTGAATAAATAAATAAAAGTGAATAAATAAATAAGTATAATAAAGTATAATTAAATAATAAATATAAAGTGTAATTAAGTAAAAGAAAATGGAAAATATAACTCAGATTCCGAAGGAAATTGCCAGCGTCATCCCCAAATTTGATGGTGATGAAAAGCTGTTAAACTTATTTATAAGAAAATGTGAATATGTAATACAATGCTGTAGAGTGGAAGGCAATGCTGATCAGGACTTGTATGTTTTTCACATAATCACGTCAAAACTCACGGGTAAAGCAGCAGCTTTAATAAGTGAAAGACAAGACCTAGATACCTGGCCCGCATTGAAAGCCGCCTTAGAGCAACATTTCGGTGATCCGCGTTCAGAAGAATGCATAGCAATCGAGCTAGAAACACTGAAAATAAACAATGGCGAGTCTTATCTTGATTTCTGTAATAGGATTCAACACACGCGAAGTACCTTAATCGCTAAGGTTAACACCATACAAAATGACCACTTGCGAGCAAGCAAAGTAACCATTTACGACAACATGGCGTTAAACGTCTTCCTCTACAACTTGCCAGAGGACCTTTTACGCATCGTGCGATTAAAGGGTGCTACTTCACTGGAAAATGCATTAAGCATAGTTCTAGAGGAGGTGAACTTCTTATTTCAGTATAACGCCCGAAACAAAATGACAAAAATGCCAACCGTCATGCCACCCAGACCAATGGCTTTTCCCCAAAATAGTCAACCGCAACATGCCTTTAAATTCGGCATCCCCAATAGTGCGCCTAACGCAGCCCCTAGGCCTTATAACCCGTTAGTGCAGGCACAACCACAGCAACAGTTTAAATTTGGTATCCCACATAGCAAACAAGTAAAACTACCCTCTGCGGCCCCGCAACAGTTCGGATTTAGACCGCAACTACCCCATCAACCCTTAGGCTATAAGCCTCAATTCGGAATTACACCCCAAGTTGGATATCGAACACCCTTGAACCAAACGCAGCAGCAGTTTGGATACAGACCTAATCACGGACAGCAGCAGTTCGGCTTCAGGCCAAGCTTCAACCAAGGCCAATTCGGCTATAGACCGAACTTCAACCAAGGTCAAGTTGGCAATAAGCCCCTTACTGCGCAACAGCCGACGGACGTGAGCATGCGTACCGCACCGCCCGCACGTCCAGGGTTCCGTATGAACGAGCTTTATAACATCTATGAGGACGAAAATGACGAGTACTACTGCGACCAAGTGTACACGCAGGAGTCATACGAAACGGAAGATAACATGTACACAGAGATTTACGAGGACAATGCTGAGGTCCAGGAAGACCCAAGCTCATCACAGGAGTCAACCCAGAATTTTCAGATAGCCAAGAACAAAAACATAGACAGATAGTTTACCTAAACTGCACAAAATTAAAGTTGCCATATATTGAAATTCCAGAATTACAGTCTAAATTCATGGTGGATACGGGAAGTCAACGCTCATTTATTAGCCCCGCTAAGGCAAATGAGTTCTTTTACAACTATAAAAGGTACGAACCTTTCGAAGTAATAAGCACTCACGCCTCTAGCCAGCACAGCGAAGTAATCGAAGTTCCACTTTTTCCAACTTTCAACAGCCCCGAAATTCACAAGTTTTACGTATACGACGTGGACGGACGCTATGACGGACTCATAGGCAGCGACCTCTTAAAACAGATAGACGCGAAAATCGACATGAAAAATAACATCATTTTCACAAGATCGGCGAACATACCAATGGTGTATAACCCCGATGACGTCATATGCATAGCTCCTCGATGCGAACAAAGAGTGAAGCTACCCACGGACTTACAATACGGCGAAGCTATTATCAACTATGTAGCGTTCGCAGAAGGCGTCAGAATGCCTAGCGCTATAGTTAAATGCGAAGACGGCTACGCAACTACCGTAATACAAAATACGCTAGATGAAGACATAACACTGACCATAACCAGCCCTTTTATTGTAGAAAAATACAATAGCGAAAAATGTGAACTTAACAGCTTAGTTTCCCCTCAAAACAAAGAGAAAATACTCACGGAAAATCTAGAAAAATTACGCCTCGACCATATGAACTCAGAAGAACGAGAAGGCATACAAAAGCTTTGCAAAGAGTACAAGGATATTTTTTACACCGAACAACTACCCTTAACTTTCACTAATGAAGTAAAACACAGAATAAGGACTCGTAATGAGGACCCCATCTATATCAGGCCGTACAGACAACCACAGGCAGTAAACGAGGAAATCGGAAAACAGGTTGAGAAAATGCTTGCGAACGACATCATACAAGAGTCGCACTCTCCCTGGAGCGCCCCTGTACACCTGGTGCCCAAGAAACCAGATGCATCCGGTGAAAGGAAACACAGACTTGTAATCGACTACAGAAAGTTAAACGAACAGACCATAGATGATAAATACCCCCTACCGAATATAACAGACCTCTTCGACAAATTAGGTAAAAGTACCTACTTTACCACCCTTGATTTGGCAAGCGGCTACCATCAGATAGAAGTGGCTGAGGAGGACCGCCAAAAAACGGCTTTTACAACCCAAACAGGCCACTACGAGTTTTCCCGCATGCCTTTCGGTTTAAAAACCGCACCAGCTACCTTTCAAAGAGCTAAATAAAAACCCAGGTATATTACCCGTTAAACACGGAGTTGCTGTTCTTAGCAAGGACAAATGGGTCATCGCGAAGACGCTCGACTTTAAGTCAGTCGCAGACGATTTGCAGACTAATGTCGCAAGAACATCGCAGCTAAATAGGTTAATTAGTACTTTAAGTGATAATTTTACGTGTAATTTTGTAGATTTAAGGATACAAACAGAGTTTGTTAGGAATTTAACCATTGACAAGTTTCGGCAAGTAGCACCCTCTATTCGAATTAAACGTGGACTCATTAACCCTATTGGTTCAATAATTAAACTAATTACCGGAAACCTCGATAACGACGACGCCCTTAGGTATGATAAAATGATAAGCGACTTGAAATCCAATCAAAACCGTAACGACAGAAAACTAACGCTAATTACCGAAATGGTCCATACTTTAGCAAACTCTACATTTAGATTAAACGATAACCTCATTCAGATTAATACGGAAATTAAAAGGTTAACCGCCGACGTAAACAACATTTTGGAAAAGGAGTTTTCTAATCATCTGGAAAACCAAATTATTAACACCTATAACATGTTAATACATAACTTTCAGGCGATCCATATTAAACTGAATGAAATAGAAACTAGCTTAGCATTAAGTAGATTAGGTATTTTACACCAATCTGTTATAGAGTCGAGTAAGCTACTGCAACTTCTGAAAAAGGTAAACGAAGTGGAAAAATTAGTTTTCCCGCCTAACATGGAAAATTTAGTTAAAATTGAACAAAGCATTATGTTAAAAGCCTATTCTAAAATGAATTCAATAACTTACCTTTTGGAAATACCACTAATTGAAACGGACACATATATCTATTATAGACTCTATCCTTTACCTGTTTTGTCCCAGAACCGCACCATTGTTATCCTACCCAAATATCCTTACATCCTAGTGAAAGGATCTAAAATCAGGTTGCTTACTCGCCCATGCAAGGAGATCGACGAATCCAGCTTTCTATGTCTCGATGACGACATCTCGCACTATGTACAAGACACATGTATCATAGAGCTTATGACGTATGCTGAAAGAGTGACGTCATGCTCTCAGGTTCCTGTAACTATTGAAAACGTTAAGATCCAGCCAATACAACCCTATAGATGGATATTATATAGCAAGGAAGAAAGACTGTTATCCCGAACCTGTGCCGACGAAACGTTTCACCAGAAGATCCATGGCACCTATATACTCACCCTAAATGACCTATGTGAGGTAAACATCGGCAACTTAAGCCTGAAAATGCGGCAAATGGACGTGGATAACTTCGATTACCGGAAACTGCCTTTAGTGAACTTACCCACTGTAAAACAACCCCCAGTCAGTACACCTGCAACCCCTGTAAACCTGGAAGGCGTGGATCTTGATGACCTGAAGTTCCTGTCATTAGCATTGAAGAAAAGTTTCAGTGAAAATAGTGAAAATGAAAAGCCCATTATCATGGTGAAAAGTGTCAGCATCTGGACAGTTGGACTTTATGTAGTGCTCCTTATATTACTGTGTATTTTAGCTTATAAGTATCGCATTAAGATTTTGCAGATGTGTCCTCGAAGTTCTGCTCCTTCAGAAGAGAACTTCGATCCTAAGGAGGGAGGAGTTACGTCTGCCGACTCAACGAATAGAGCTGGACCAAGCAGAATCTTCTCGTCGGTCTAGACGCTGAATCGGCAAGCGGATGTTTGTTCAACGGCCACCTGCGGCGGCCGAGCTTAGCGATAGCAACTAGAAATAAGTTAGTCTTAGACCAGAGTTTGTGACAAATACACGTCTCTATTAATTAAAAATTGTATTTTTAAAACGTCCTCCCGCTCGCACGACGCTTGACTAGGTACCTACCTACTGTTTAAGGAAAACAGACAGACAACCAAACAAGACAAAACAAATACAAAAGAAAATATAATAGTTTAGAGATGTTGCACTCGCATCAACAACGTCAATCGTGAGTAAATATGGCGTCGGGGTGGCTATCTTACTTTTTTTGCCTTTAATTAAAAAAGAGGTTCGTAGTCAGCTCAGACATACTTCTTCCTACACTTCGCGTAGGTAGCGCATTAGCATAAAATAATCAATCATAATCGGCTTATAAACAAAAGTCTTTGCTAGTTGCGAACATATTTGGCAGCAGTAGAATCGCTTTTATTTGAGGACCACTGAAATTTTAGGTATTTTATGGGGCATAGATCTCTTAAGCAAATGGTATTTTCATGATAAAATAAAATATTTAGTTAAATAAACTGCGAGTGAGGGATAAATCAGGTAATAACAGTGTTATTGTGTTTATTGCTTATTGGCATTTAATAGCCATATCGTTTTGTATAACTTTGCTAAATATTATGCAGTGTTCTAAATGTGGCATATTGAAAAACCAAATTTTTGACACGTTGACACTTACTCGTTCGCTTCAGTAAATAGGGTGTAGCTTACTTATTTACTTGGACTAGAACCATTATGACAGCTACGTCAGGCCAGGCGCACACTAGCGACACGCGACAGCGACAGCTCGGCGACTAGACGCGACGACAGGCTACGGTTGACAATTTTCATTTTTGTTCTAAGCTCCGCACACTTGGCGTTAGAGCCGCGGAGTCGCGACGACAAGACGCCAGGTGCAAAGGACAACGCCGCGTCAGACGCGGCGACAAGTCGCCCTGTTTGCGATGGCTCTAAAATCAACGAGACTGGCCTCTACATTGACGTGTCGACGTGAGGCTTTCGCGGTGGAATTGGAACAGGAAAATGCTCGACCATTTCACGCAATGACCTCTCAAACAGAACCCTAAACGGATACGTGTTACGCCACTCACCATAGGAAATAGCGTGCATTTTATTGAGTTGGCCCCAACCTCGTTGCCAAATTGCTTTATTTGGATCTGTTCTGTGACGGCAGCTTTTTGGTGCAGTTCTCGAATAGTTATCAATGTCTAAATAAACGTTAGAATGATTTTATTCGAAGTAACGTTCATGGAACCACAATGCCAAATTACTTCGTAAATAATAATTAATTAACAATAAATTAATAGTGACCTAAGACCTATTTGCTCACAGGTAGAAACTCCCACATACTTAAAAAAATAAAAAATAAAAGTAATTTATTAACTCTATTAATAAACTCACACCCGTTATCCCCGAGGGGGTAGGCGTGGGCCCAGTTCTAGTGATTGGTACCTCTGCCTACTCCCACATACGTATTTTTTTATTATTATACTCTCCTAAGCGTAAGCGTAACTAGTCGCGGTCTCGGAAGCTTTTTGATGCAATCCGTAAAATACATATACTTGCCGATGTCAAAGTAAAAGTCAAAATATTTTTATTCAAAGGAACGCTGAAGCTGCAACTCCATTGGCACTAAATTACTTTCGCGTAGAAAATTCCACATACATATTATTATACTCTTAGAGGCGTAAGTAATATGTCATGTACACACGTCTGTATTTCCTAGTATTCGAGTGCGGAAATTGAGTCGTATATTTTGAGGGAATGCTCGAGGAATACGTAACGTAACATACGTTAATTTACTGACTTCACGTGGCGGAGCCGCTGAATATTAGGACTGACTGACTACTGAAGAAATACTTCCTAGAAGAAATACTAATATGTCACTAGCTGTGCCTCGCGGTGTTACCCACGGTTTATTAAGGAAAATAAATTGTGTATTAACTGTAAAAATAATAACTATTCACATTTTTTGGGATTTCCCCATGGGAATAAGATATTTTCCCGCGGTAAAACGTAACCTGTTTGTTAATTTAGAGTGTCAGCTAACTCCATACCAATATTTTTTTAAATCGCTTTAGCTGTTTAGACGTGAAGAAGTAACAAACATACAAACTCCCAAAACTTTCGCCTTTATAATATTAGTGTAATCACACTAATATTATAAAGGTTAAAGTTATTAGCTGATGCCGCAAACTTTCTTTGGCCTTATTAATTAGCCTACGATCTATTCTTAGACCTACCAAATATACACGAAAGAAATCTTAAAGATCGGTGATGCCGTTTTGTAGGAGTCGGTAACCTGGAGTGTGACTCTAGATTTATATAATACCTGTTATGTATTTAAAAAAACAGTTATTTTGATTTTTATAAATTAGACTAGCTGACCCCCCAAGCGTTGTTTTGCCATATTAAGTAGCCAACGGCCTATACTTAGACCTACCGAATATACACAAAAAATCATATAAATCGATGAAGCCGTTTCGGAGGTGTTCGATAACAAATAATACGAGATTTTAATTTTAGATAGCAGATATTTAGTAAAAATGGTTCTTTTCAAACTTATACTAAAAAAATTGATCTCAAACTCGGGATCGCTTCCCTTTTTGACGGTAAAAGAATATCATAGGCGAAGCTCAATTTTCCATTCCTGCATAGAACTTCTTTTCCAGAACCACCAAGGCATTTACTCTTAGCGTTGTTCCTTCGTAATTGGTACCTAAAGCTAACTACTTCCACGAGAAACCTCTCCATTGAAGTATTCCTTCGTAAACAAAGTGCTCCGGTCAACAAAAGGTATTAAAATTTCTACTCTCGTGCTCTTGATAAAACTCAATAATCCCCGATAATGTTCCGCCGTCCTTTCGATTTATCTCTTTTTTCTAAACTCGATACAACGCCTGTTTAAACTTTTTTCGCTTATTCAAAAAACCTTTTAGGCCGACAAGGGGCGAGCAGCTTTTTGGTTGTTTTCTAAACGCTCTCGCAAAATTACCGTATTTTTGTCTACGAATAAAAAGTTCCTAAGAGCCATCGTCCACAACGACTTAACGCTTCAGTGAAAATAGGAGCAAAAGATACGCTATACTGCATTGCATTTGCATCGCTTCTCAAAAAATTCACACAACGTGCTTTTTTTTACAGGCACATTTCTGGCCCCACACTAGGATACCCTGTGTCGTGGGAACCAGAAATAGCGACGTCACAAACATGTAAACTTCCAAGACCTGATATTTTTTTTTGTCCCCAGCCGGGATTCGAGCCCGGGACCTCTCGCATGGTAGTCAGATGCGCTAACCACGCTTTGAAGCTTTGAAGCGCATCCAAAAATCGTCGTGGGCGATGGCTCTAAAAGTTACTAAGGAATGATTGATATTTATTTTAATCGATACTGCATGAATGTAGATTAGATTAAACCGGAACCCAAAATAAATTTTCACGCTTACATAATAAGTATAAGATTGAAGTTTGCAGCGTTCAAACACTACTATGTAACGCGTGTGTAAATCTTGGGAAGGCAATCTGCACTCAGCCGTGTTCCTTTGATCCCGTCAATTTACTTCGTGCGCGTGGCCCGCCCCGGGCCAAACTGCTAGTACTGCAGAGGCAACACTCTTTACACATACAAGACTAGACTTGTACGAGACTCTATAGATGCGTCCACTTCTGGCGTTGAACTCGCCTGCAGACCACTATTTTACTCAGCTTACACAATACAACCCTTCGCTGGTTTTTAATGAAATCTGTTCCGGTTTTCCGCGAACATTGCTGATGTTTGAGGATTGATAATAACGAGGCGCTTCCTGTTCATTATTACGAGTATTTCCTGTTCAAGATGCTTGATGAACCTAACTTTTTTTTAATTAAGTGCATGCCATGGTACACTTACCGGAGGTAAGGTAGAGGCCGGAGTTTCTCTTTTGCTTCATCAGCATCAGTCGATTTCGAGTACTTGTTATCATGCCCTTCGTTAATAGAGACAGTTGCAAGACAATTATTTGATGAAAATTGTATCGAAAATATTGGTAGGTTGCCCCCCTCCCCTTCAGCCACCATAATGTTAATACTAGGAATAAACATAAATTGTCATTTCCACGATTTAGACTTGCAAAAGTTTATATGTCCTTTATGGACGAGTGGGACGACGATAGAAGTGACGATTTTTCTGGTGTGTACAATAAAGAGTTCTGATCTAATCTAAATGTGTTAAGCATACTCTGTGCAAAAAAACTTAAACAGTAGATTCATATTAAAGGCATTCAGAGGACAATCGTGTCTAGTGTTCAACATATTCATGAGTTTCTTTTATGAGGATGTTTACTAAAACCTTTTGGAAAGAATAAATGTGGAGTTTCTTTGTTAGCTTCTTCTCCATCCTAGTGTGGGGCCAGAAGCAATGTATGTGCCTGTATGTAAATGTTATGTTATGTTACACTCTATTAACTGTGAAACTAACAACTTTGATGTTCATGAAGTAAACATTTAGTTTTTATTATGATTAAAACATTGATTTGATACATCCCCTATTTAATCGAAGTATATCTTGACATAATCTGTAACGTCCCTTTCACCTACATTCTCTCCATATTTTTATTTCGGCAATCTTTCTTCCTTCATACTCTCCTTATTGCTTCTTATTTACTGAGCTTTATTGCAATCTGTTCCTGGCACCAACAACCAATCGTATTCCAGGATTACCCCACTTTATACGGGAACAGACTGTCTCAAATGTTTGAACATTCGGGAGGGACGGTTGGACGTCCGTTCGCTGTACATAATGTATTTAGTGTACCCTTAGGCAGTCACAAAAGGCTGAGAGCCCATTTTCTTCAGTTGCCCGGTTTAGTAATTCAAACACCTTGACCAACTGAATAAATTACTACGATTATTAGTTCTAGTTATGCCACTACCTGTCTGAAATGGTGGCGCCCGCAGGTCGCAGAGAAACGACTCGAATTTCGATTAATTTAACTCGAATTTAATTGTGCCAGATACAGCGGAGATTCAAAAAATATTTACTGATATATGTACTATGTTTTGAACGCTATCATAGGACCTCGTTACCCAGTGTTAGGACCTTACAACGTAGGGTTAAGATAAAATACGCAATTTTCGAAACATCAGCGTTTACAGTTTGCCATTTACAAGAACAACAACTCGTATTCTCCCATATTTTATAAAAAAAAAATCGATTTTGTGAAAGAAAGATATAATAATATTAATTTTTACTGCGTTTCTGCATTGTAGTGATGGTGTTTGATAGATAATGCTTAAGCAGTTGGTGCTATCTATCGAAGGCAGCCGTTAAGCCAGGTCAGAGGCCTTGGGGCGGCTTGAACTCTTCTGACAGTAAGACCATCTACCGGCTGGTTTTACTCTCAGAGGTTTTCAAGCCGCCCTAAGGCCTCTGACTTGGGTTAACGACTGCCATCTATCTATAAAAATGCCATTAGCGATAGTCATAGAACGGTCACCCATCCATGCACTGAACGCGCCCTATGTGGCTTAACCTTCGTCGTGATCGATTAAGATCACTCAGGCGGCTGGGGCTACGAACGATTCTATAATTATGCATTTTGGAAATAGCCCTGTTCACTTAATTAATTAATATTTTTCAGGACGCACGCTGGATTTGTACAACGTGATTGTAATACAATGATGCAATAAATCTATATACGTCCTACTGTAGAGCACAGGGCCTTCTCTCAAAGAGACTTTTGAGACCTCAAAGGGGTTTGGGTAATTTTGTATGGACCCTTGGCATGATTTTTATTTTTAGCGGCCAGTAATGGAATTATTATTTTTTGATAGTCCTTTAATTAAGATGGAAAACACATAAAAGATTTTTGTCGTAAGTAATATCGGAGCCGAGATATTTGGGTTCAAAGTTCCTCAATAAACAGTAATAATATCATCATTTTAAACGTGTGTCTTATTTTCACTGTAAATTCTATTTGATTCAGGGTTGTTTCAA
The DNA here is from genome assembly GCA_947310845.1 of Yponomeuta plumbellus. Classification (NCBI taxonomy): domain Eukaryota; kingdom Metazoa; phylum Arthropoda; class Insecta; order Lepidoptera; family Yponomeutidae; genus Yponomeuta; species Yponomeuta plumbellus. The sequence continues at coordinate 5,729,425 of OX371211.1, read as the reverse complement.
TAAGGAACATAAATCCGATGCAAATAAACACATGAAAAAAATTAACTCACGCCCGTTATTCCGGAGGGGTAGGCAGAGAAGCGAATTCATTGAGTTGGGCCCATGTTTTGCCGTGTTTATCAGGTTTATTATTTATTTATTTATTTATTCATTTATTTATTCACTCAACACATTACGAAATTACAACAGCATTAGTTTGCCAAACTGCTAATGCAGTTTATCGGCAAGCTCTTGGTAACAGTTCTTAAATACTTACACAACTAACATTACTTTCTACACAACTAACATTATCGGTAATATTTCATGTTTACAAATTGCTTAAAACAAAGCGCTTAAGCATACTTTTAAATTGTGCGTTTCTAAGGTGCTTGTTACATAATTCCTCTGGGAGGGTTTTGTAAATGGCAGGTACCAAACAATTACTTAGCCTAGATCCATAATAATTACAGTATTTAGTTATTGTAAATTTGACCTGTTTTCGTTTAGTGCTACGCGTTGGATAGCTATGGCTCCACCGTTTTAAAAGGCCCGACTTGCCGAAAGTTTCAATCGCAATTTCATATTTAATTTTTTTCTCTATAGGCATGATTTTACAAATTTTGAAAAGCTGTTCATAATTATCTTTACATTTATTTTTTATGTTATTTGCAACTAAGCATTTGAGAAATCTTATTTGTAGTTTTTTAATTTTATTTAAATAGGTAGGAAAGGTGCGGCCATAACTAGCCAGCCCGTAGCCTATCACAGATTCAGCAAGTGCATGATAAATACAATACAACAGAGACCTACTCACAAAAAATTTGAGTCCTTTAAACTTCGTTAATAGTATTCTAAGTTTTGTACATACATCTTTAATATGACTTTTCCAATTCATATCCTTATCAATAGTCAGCCCAAGATACTTTATTTTATCACTTATTTCTATAGGTCTACAGTTACAGTTTACCTGGTGATCGTGGAAGCACTCATACGAGTGTCCTATTATATTAATGACGACATCTTTTTGTGGGCTTCTTGGCGATCTAATGTGAATAAATTTAGTTTTTTGTGCTTTCAAGATGATGCCGTTGTCATGTGACCACATCATTATATTATTTAGGTTCCTGTGTAACAAATACTATGCCTGTCGATGTAATCAGGGCAATTAATTTTTCATCATTATCATCATCGTCATCATCACCAACACTTTTTTGATTGGATGAATTAATCATGAATCAGGTCTTACTGCTTGTAACAGTTCCTAAAAATATGTTTTGAACATAAATATTTTTTGAGATTATTCTCAATGTGAATGTCTTTTACTATGGGGACCACTTCGAAATATGAAAAAAATAATCAGCTGTTCCATATATTACTGCACAAGGTATTTGAGTTTGTATGGCTTTTTATTTTTGCATGTTTCGAAGTTGTTATCATAGTAAAAGTTGCTCGTATTAAGGAGCAGAATCATTCCTTAAAATATTTATACTTATTTTTAGGACCTTTTGTACCTTAATTTTGAGGAGTGGACTGTATAAAATATGGAAAACTGATGGAAATCGGGAAAAGTATCTATAATCACAGAAAAGTGGGTGATGAGGTGGTGACAATCGAAATATTACAAGAATATGAGTGACGTGAGTATGAAAAAACAATAAGAAAAGAAAAATAAAGGGCGACATAAAAATACTCCAAAGAGTCTCCAACATCCTGTTTACCTAAAATTTTTATTTATTTTTTGTATCATCTGTGCCCTGTCCACTAAATACTTATTTTTACTCATAATTAATAATAACTAATCGCTATATTGCAGATTCTACATCGAATTAAAGTGATCTAAGTACACAATAAAAGGAAGCATATCATAGATTATTTTTTTAATATCTCAGCTCCGATACACTTTAGAGAAAAACCGCCATAGAAGCAAATCAATGTCTTAATATGTGCTATCATTTGGAACAGGTTTCATCAGTGGCCACAGCTTTCGACAATCATGCCACTTTTACCCAAACCTCTTTCGGGAGAAAACGGTTAACTAAATATTAGCAAATCTCTTTGATTTTGATGTCGATCACTTCAGCATAATATATTCTAGGTTTTTAAGTTTCGCTTTTTAAAAAAAATACATTGTTTTTGTTCAACAAACGGCTTAATTCGTTTTCATCACATTTCATGAGTCAGTTTTGATCACAAAAATTACGTTACTTGAGGTGCTTATAAGTTTGAATCTATAGCAAATTTTGAAAAAAGAAAAAGCTATAAACCTAGCAAAAAAAAAATGGAGCAGGAAACTATTTAGAAGTGGAAAAACGTTTTCTCTTTTTGTATGGACGAGCACGTACTATTCTTCCCTCTTAACACGCGTGCCCACCGCGGATTAGCACTTTCAAGCACTCAAAAGAATATAGTACAGGGTATCCCAGTTTGGGAGCAGGTCAAGTGATAGTGATAATGGAAGTTGTTGTAGCTTTGCGGCGCTTCGGCTAAAAACTAAGTTCGCTAAGCCGCCGGGCTTAGATTCAGATCAGGCCACTCGGGAGTTTCCCGTCTTGTTGCTGGAGCTCTTCATAGACAGATTTCCTTGCATCTGCCGACACGGAACTTGGCTACGGAATACGAGCTTTGCATTATTCAGCGGCCAGCAGGACAGGCACTTTGAATCAGAACTTAAGCACTTACGCTGAGACACTAGCTACTTACTCAATTTAATATTTTTTTTTACCCGAAAAAAATATGTGCAAAATCACTCTACGACTCTCGCATCTTCACCGACGTCATTTACCTCCGTGGAAGTGCAGGTTTTCCCGCGCATATCGTTTCAATGAAATCGGCTTATTCAAGATTCTGCGAGCGGCTGCAGCGTCTGTTATTGCAAATTTTTCCTGGAAAAATCTTCCCTCTTCCTTGATTAATATTTTCCGGAAACAATATTTCTCTCAGGTTATCATGTTGATACTATTTCATTGTGACAAAAGACGTTTGTTAGATGTGCCATTAAATGGGTCATTTGACAGGTTCCTGAAAACCACCTCAGTTTCTTTGTTAGTGTTTATAACTGAGTGCTCAGAACTGGTAATCTTAAATTCTTTCGTGTATTTCTTCTATAGCCGCTTCTAACCGGTCTTTTTGTAAATCCATGGAGCAGGCCTATGTCCAGCAGTGGACTTCTTGTGGCTGAATGATGATAATGATGATGATGATTTCTTCTATAAAAAGCAAATAAAAATTCACTTTTAAAATAAGCCGCCAAAACGCCATCTTGAGTAATATGGCGTCATGACGTCACAGGAGAGCCTAGAGTGCGACAAGTGAGTCCTGGCACAAGCCTTTGGCGGGAAATTTAAAAATCTTTTAGTTGATAACCCTGCATCTATATGCCATAAACCATCTTGATACTTTTGCTTAACTTGATTATTTGTTTAATTAGATTGGAGTCTCCAATGAATTTTGTCCAAACATAAATAAATTTAAGCAAAACGAAAACATTAACTACATCAAAACCAACATTTCCACTCCACCAAAAACAGGGATAATAAAGATGCACCACATAAACTTATAAACATTTATTAATGCTGAACCATAGTCAAAATCTGATTCATATCTTTTTTCTCAACATCTTTGAGTTCTTTGACTAAGTCTTCGATCTGACGTTTACCATTTTCGTCATCCGGCAGACATTACAACAAGAAATAATTCATGTTTGCTTTAAAACATTATTACTCGTATGTACATACTAAAACATAGGTAAAATTATGTTGAATAGAAACAAAAGTTTTTTTCTTGTTTAAATCTAGGACGAATATCAAACTGTTTCGGCTGTACTACTTGCAGCTGAAATGACAGTCAGAGTGTGGCCATATGAACAATTCGAAATAAATCGCGTGCCAGGACTCGCTTGTCAGACTCTATCGCACACTAGGCGACACGCGACGACGACAGGCTACGGCCGTATTGAATACATTTTTTTTACACTGTCAAATAGCCTATTGTGAGTGTACCTGCCTAGGTAACAAAACGTAAAAGTTTTTTGGAACACAGTTACAAAAGCTAGCTGCAAAAAGGTTTTAATAAAAAAACCGCAGACCACAATATTGTACAGAAGCAGACTCGCAGATACCGCCAACCGCATTTTAGAGCCACCCTAGTTTATTCTATTGTAGTTTTTATGGCACGTTAGAAATGTGCGAGTTTTGAATACACGTTTCAATGCCGCGACTTTTACTTCGGTGATAGTGCCTCTGTACCATTGGCCGATACACACTGGTGGTTGGTGAAATATCACACTCGAAAGTGCCAACGTATTTTTGGCATATCACCTCACTTCCTGTTACTTGTAACTTTCCACTGGGTAGAATTTCTCAATGTGTTCCCTAGCGCGATCTGTTAAATACTAACAGATGTTTTAATTTAGCTCTGGATTCACTTGTATTTTTGTCAGAAGAGTCAAACCAAGTTTTGTCTGATTCGGTGAGCAGAATCATGTTCGTGCGAATCAGAGCAAAACATGGTCGGTCTCCTCCGCCATAATTACTATTATTAAAATTATTTACTGGCCCAATAGTGTCGAGCAGTCACGAGCAATAATATACACTTTTAACCGCCCACTCAAATAAAGTGGCATCACTTGGTTTTATCTTTCAATTTTTTTTTCATTATTAAAATATTAAAGGATTAACAAATTTATTTTTTATGTTTTTTTCATCTGAAATTATCCCTTCTATATTATTGCTAAGCAAAAAAAACCATTTCCTAATGAATATTTTAAGTTAAGACGGAAAATTAAAGTGGGCGTTTAATTGTGCCCCTGAGTGTATGTATATACACTGTCACATTTTTAATGACGTACACGTTTTGTTTTCGCACATGTGTACGACAATTTGTCCTAAACCTAACCTCGGTTACATAATTTAGGACAAATTGTCGTACACTTTAATTGCTATAACTGCACAAATGTACATCTTTCTTCTTCTTCTATTTCTAATATATAAAATTCTCGTGTTACAATCTTAATGCGCATCGAAACGGATTGACCAATTTCGATGATATTTTAGATGTATATTCGGTAGGTCTGAAAATAGGTTGTTATCTATTTTTCATACCCCTAAATGGTAAGGATGGTCCACTAGAAATATTTTATCTCGCAAAACAACGTTTGCCGCGGCAACTAGTAACTTAGAAAATAAAGCCATAGGTACATTCCCGCACTGGGAATCGAACCTGGGTCTCCCGATTCCGAGTTCATTGTTCTACCCACTGTGCTGGCACCGCAGTGGACTTAGAGAGGCAGTATAAAATACGTCGCGTAGTTTTGGTGAGAGGCCAACGCAAGACACACTGTTGCACATTAAAATTGCATACAGCCCCTGACAGCCCGCGTGCATCTCACAGACGTAAATTATTTTTCCACCAGTTTTCACATTGTTGAATGTTCAGCAGAGGAACATTCTAGGCGTTTATTTCGCGCCGAAATAATACAAGCGAAGTATAATTGGACGTAGTTTAGCAGAAACGTTCCAACCCACACAAAGTGACTTTTGAGATATTTGAGTTTTTAGGTTTAAGCTGATTTACGCCCTCCATACATTTGGGTTGATTTCAATGTGCCAAAACTTTGCACATACGCATTGCATCGCTATCCAAGTCTTTGATTCTTAAAGTACTGAATATAGTGATCATTTTGGTATATTTAACCCAAAAATGACCATATTGTGGGTTGGAACGTTTCTGCTAAACTACGTCCAATTATGAAATACATTAATTATAGTTAGTACCGGCTGGTATAGAATGAGCGAGGCCAGAAAGAAGATAAGATAAGAATATTCTAATTATTTACGTATTGTTTAATTTATGTATTCTATAAATTTTTACAAGTGTATTGTATTATTTTTCTATGTAGTGTATTTATTTTCTGCATAAAGTAAGAAATTGTTTACGATTTTTCTAGTTTATGTCGTATATTTTGTACACGTATATAGACTCGTTTATAACAATTGGTGCCGGCTGCCGTCGATAGATGGCAGTCGCGAAGCCAACTCAGAGGCCTTCTTAGGGCGGCTTGAAAACTTCTGACAGTAAGACCAGCCACTAGTCTTACAAGCCTCCACCAATCCGGCAAGACCTGGTTACGGTTTCAGGGTGGCAGGACTGGGAAACTTATAAAAGCATGAAGCAGGCCTATGTTCTGCAGTGGGCGCAAATCATCATCATCATCATCGGCCTACGCTTGTCCACTGCTGGACATAGGCCTCTCCCATTGCGCGCCACTGAGCACGGTCCTCGGCTATTCTCATCCAGCTCTTGCCAGCCGCCATGCGAAGATCATCGCTCCACTGAATCTCCACTCAAGAACTCGCAAATAGCTCATAACATAACATAACATAACGTAACATCATAACATTTACATACAGGCACATCCATTGCTTCTGGCCCCACACTAGGATACCCTGTAGGTAACTGTAGGATAGCTGATGATGATTTGTAGATAAAAGTGTAACGATCTACTTTGACAACGTTTATTGGATTGGATTGCTAATGGTACTATTTCTCGGATCTACACACACTCGAATCTACACCCTTTACTATAGGTATGTAGAACTACATTTTGAACCTGAAAAGGAGGTACCACTTTGCAATTTAAATTAGAAAGAAGAAAGTCTTTAAAAGCCAAACCTTGGGTAGCCAAAAGATTGAATAATCGAATTAACTCTGTTTTAGAAGTTCATCGTTTGAAATTGAGCGGCTCTGATTAGGTAAATACTTTTTGACTGTTTTACAATTTTTCTCTCCCGGATAATCGCTCGGGAGTTATCCGGGGAAGTTGATGTAAATTTTGCGTGAATTTCGTTTACTTAATTCTTTTACCAAACATATTATTACGGTATTTGTTTTATATTTTTTCTTCTCAAAGCTTCAACTTAGATTACCGTAAACTTAAATATTTATATCGTGTTAGAGTAAAAACTTTTAACAAAAAAAAAACAATTATACAAGATGGTCTAGGAAAAGAATTTTTTTTATTACTCCTAGGTACTCAGAAAGTAGGTTTGAAGTGCCATAAGAGCGGGTTGAAAGTAATATTTTTGCGCCCTAGGGAGAATGGTTTTCAACTGACAGCTGTCAAATTATTTAAAAAGAAAACTAGCTCTAGCGCGCTTTCAAATTTCTGTTGAACCATGTTCCAACTTTCTAAAGTACTCAATTATTATAGTGAGATGTGAAGTATAAATTTAATATGTAAAACATTTCAAAAATGTAGTTTCACCAATTTCGTAGGTTTTACACATATTTTATTTTATTTAGTTTTTCATATGAACAAACAGTTGATAGAAATGCATGAAAAGTCAAGTTGGTGAGTCATCAAACTATTTCAAATTCGCCCATCAATTTCACATCACCCGTCAAAGCCGAATGGTATGAAATTGTGTGAGCAAGAGGCAGATAGTTCTTCGATCCCTTTCTTTTGTTGAACGCACATCAATATGCGACGCGCGCCGGCAGCAGGGTCGCGCTGAGACCCCCGTTAGAGCTTCCGACTAATGAACAAAATACCGACTAAATGGAAATACTCGATAGAATTCGAAATGTGCACCCGCGTCCACGTATTGCTTTTGATTATCTGAAAGGTTAAGATTACTAGAGGATATTTTAAGTTGTGCCGTGTATACACTAGAGAGAGCGACTGTGACCTTTCCATGTTTCAAAGTTCCGTAGTCGACGAGAGACCTTTATAATTTCGCCATTATCCGTCCGTCTGTCTGTCAGTCCACGGCTGAGCCACCTAATCTTTATAGGTATGAAAGTTTTTCGGTCTTTAAATTATCATGTCATCATCATCATCATCATTCAGCCACAAGAAGTCCTCTGCTGGACATAGGCCTCCTCCATGGATTTCCAAAAAGACCGGTTGGAAGCGGCTTGCATCCAGCTTCTTCCTGCCACTTGGATGAGATCGTCTGTCCATCTTGTGGCTGGTCGTCCTACACTGCGCTTGCTGATGTATGGTCTCCATTCGAGAACTTTTCGGCCCCATCGGCCATAAGTTTTGCGTGCTATGTGCCCCGCCACTTCAACTTACTCATCCGCTGGGCTATGTCGACGACTTTCGTTTGTCTACGGATTTCATCATTTCTGATTCGGTCTCGTAGAGAATTTCCGAGCACAGCCCTTTCCATAACTCGTTGTGTTCATGAGCTTTCTTATGAGACCCTAGTGAAAGACCACGTTTCAGTGCCATAAGTCATCACTGGTAACACACTCTGGTTGTATAATCTTGTTTCTAGGGATCTTGAAAAATTTAATAAAAAATATCGTGTAATGTAATTTAATTAACATTGGATGTTATTCCATATTTGTGAAATCCTTATCTGGTTACCATAGGGTATTCTCGTTTGGTATTATTATTCAGAATTAAATGTTTAATCGAAATCTAGAACTGGCTTCCCACGGTCCGCGATGTCGCGGACGGACGCGGACGGCTGACGACCACGGACAGCCATGCACCACGCACGAGGCACCCACGGTGCCTGATTCTGGGGATATCCGCGCACGGCACGGCCGACGTCCACGTATGTACCCACGACCGGTACGGGGCACCGCTTCAGACGTCTGTGCTACTGCGGACCGAGACCCTTACCACGGTGTGTCGTGCGAGCTGGTCCGCGTCCGTCCGCGATATCGCGGACCATGGGAAGCCGACTTTAAACGCTTTTCATTATAAGAAGTACATTTATTTACATTTTGAGACTCGATTTAATGTTTTATTTTTATGTGTGTTGTAAGTGTAATATTTTATAGTATGAACACCATTTTACCCCAACCTAATTTTGAGTCAAATAGCGTAGGTATAGCTTGGCCTATACGTGTATAAGCGGCATGTTATAGGTAAAACTTGTAAATGTACCTAGCAGACAACATCTTCCGTTTCTTCTGGACTTACAGAAATACGAAAGAATGAAGATAAAACAGTACGCTTGAATTGCTAGCACTATCTTAACCCCTAGAGGGTCCACGAAGTCACAAGATAGATGCACTGTAGATTCTCCACTGGAAAATAACTTTACGGACTTCTTCAAATATTTAATACTTGAGATTTAGTAACAGCTGGTTGCAAGACAACATTTAACGCAATCTGTGGTAGAATTTATTTACACTTAGTGGCAACACTGCTCTCCCTGATAGATGGCATTCATTTTTATTTTATTTATTGAAATTCATGCGGACAGCTCAAGTATAATCTTACCAAACAATACAGTCGACAGCACATCCATCTTTACATTTTAGTTGCAAAGTCACCCGTTCGTAACTAATCTAAGTAGACGCGTAAATTTTGCTGTGCTGGCAACAGTAACTCTTCTATATCCTCTTAAGTTTGTTATTATCAATACCAGGACGTAAGAGGTTAAATAATGCTTCCTACTCAATGTACTCATGGTGAATCATATGGTAAGAATCATACCTAACCTTCCTAGCGCAAACTAATCAACTCAATATAATTAAAGTTCACAAGTGTCGCCATTTTTCTCTACCCGTAGTTCCAATAACAATGAAGTAAACAATGTGTATAATCTAATAATTCACTTTAAAATTAAATGAACCTTATAATAATTTAGAGTGGGTGCTGAAAAGTCCAACGTGGACATACTTCGACTAATTAAGGCATGTATTAAGCAAAGAGCAAGATAAAAAGTACCTTAAAAAGTAAAGAGTGTGAAGCGAAAGTGATCTGTCATGATCGTGGCAAGTGGCTCTGGTCTCCGCCTACCCCTCTGGGGTACAGGCGTGAACTTATGTATGTATTTTAAAGTTCTAAATAAAATTAAATAAATAAACTCACGCTCGTTATCCCCGAGGGGGTAGGCAGAGGCACCAATCACTAGAACTGGGCCCACGTTTTTCCGAGTTTATTAGGTCCCAAACGTGACAAGTGGCAAACCTGTCGCCGTTATCCGGGCACAATTTATCGGCGAATGGTGTTGCTGTAAAACAAACAAATGTATGTACGTAACTAAAAGTACATGCGTGGTTCCAACCCAGACCTTCATGACCGAGAAGCAAGGGTCAACCCCACTACGCCACCACCGATTTAAAGTTCTCTCCCTGTATTTGTAACAACTACGTCGGAGTTCAGAACAAACGGTCGTTTAATCGATAGAAATAATAACTTTCACACAACACATTCATTTGTCCTAGTTACGAACTAGGGTATCCAGGGCTACGGAAAACCAGGCAACGGCATTACAATCATGGAAACGCACCGAAACTGAGGCATTTGAAAGAGAAAGAAAGAAAGAAAGAATGAAAGAGAAACGTCTATTGCACCAACAGTCACAAACAACAAAAATACGAATTACAAACGAGAAGAAAACATCAAAGATACAAAGAGGTACAAACATACATAAAGAAATACATTTATACAGTTTTGCCGCGGTGTGTAACCAATATTTTATCACAACCAATTAAAAATAAGGAATTGCTGATATAACATAACAGGTGGGTACTCTGAGAATTATTGTTTCCGTTTGTTTTGCCAGTGATCTCCACACACAAAAGTCAGCTGACTCAGCATAATGCTGAGGGTGTAGGCCCTCAGCGCCGTATATTTGCACAAATATACGGCGGCCTTCAATGGCAACCAAACCTACGACCTCTAGCAAGGTAATCGAATGTGATACCGCTCGACCAACGAGGCAAGCAGTCTGATGTCATCTAGACCCAGAGTACTTTTCACTTCCTATCTTTTTATTGGCATATTTTCCGCACTATTATCTGGAAATTCCGCCACGTTTGGCGCTGTTCTTGTAGGTAATCTCAACTGTTACGAGGGCGAACCAAACGGGACAGTTATTGCCAGAGCCTTTGTATCGTGGGGCGACGTGAATAAATAATCGTTATCCGCAGCAATATCAAGGGAATCGGACAGATCTGATAATGTCGGATATTACCAGGCGGCCTCTCCGTAAGACAATGCCTGCATAATGGAACGGCCGGCCTATCCTAGTGGGACGAAATTAAAACAGGCCGAAGGTCTACTTGGCCTCAGTTTTATTTTAATTACCTATGCGGAATAGCAGGCGGACACATTACTGATTTTATCGTTACTATTCCGCGCAATTTCATTCTTAAGAGCGAAGTAAGATTTGAAGACCGAGGAATTGAAAAAAATATATTTCTTTTATCAAACAGAGTTTATTTATTTTATTTATTAGGAACCACAAACAGAGGTACAATGTATTTTGAACACGTAACTTAAAAATTAACAGCATATTCAATTGTACATCCAGCTCCGTTATCCACATTTTACAATATGTTTCCATTACACTAAGGAATCAAACAAACGCCACAGGCTTAGACCAAGGATTGTTTAATAAAAATAAAGTTACTGTTTATACTAAAACAATATTACTCACCCCCGGTTTCTCGAACGCTAATAGTCTTTTAATCTTTTGTTAACAACTGTCTGTTGTCAAAAGTGTATACAAAAAAACAAGTGACAGCTGTTAACAGAGCGTTCGAGAAACCAAGGGGAAATCTAAGGTACTAAGACTATTTACAATAAATTCAAAGTTTCAATAGAAACATCAGCATTAATCTATTGACGTCATGGCCTACTTAGAAGAAGTGCCAGCGAAAGACATTTGGAAGGGTTGGCCTACCTTAACTAGCCCAATAAACACCTGCGGCCTTACTAATAAAGGTTATGAGCTGTGTATACAGCCGTTAAGCGAGGTCTGACAAACTGGTTATTTGTACGCTAAATGCGATTAAACCAGTATAGATAGATATACGTCAAGTAGTTATTCAGAGTGTATAACTTTTTATTAGTAAGGCCGTAGATGTTCATTAATTGGACTCTGATGCTTACAAAACTTTTTGTTTTATGAATTTGTGTTTCGTAGCAAAGTACAGGGTTCAAAGTCAGCTTTCCTTTCCGTTCTCTCGTGTGATCCGGCGTGGGGCGCGGCTTCTAACCTTCGCCACCTTCGATACCTTTTTTATTAAAAACTTGTAAATCTTAAGACTAATAAATGTCGATGAAGCGAGGGTTATATGTCAGGACCGTGGTACGTAGCTGTCCCTGGTGTCTGCCTGCCCCTGTGGGATACAGGCGTGAGTTTTTGTATGCAATATTTTTGTTTGTTGTTGATTTTAATATTTTGAAGCGACTTCGCGGTTTTTTCGAATTGGTGATGACGCTATTATAATACGAAATATTATGCTTAAAAATTGGCCAATATGTTCTATAATACAAAAATTAATCGCTGATTGTGTTGCTAAGCGCACATCTTCTTACAATAGTTCGTACGGAGAGAAAAAAAATTAAAATTGCCTAAACAAGGGGAAGGTTTAAATGGTGAACAAATATGAAATAAAACGAAGACAGCTAGTTTTAATAAACAATCTTACACGTATATTTAGAATAATTTGTTTGTCAAGCGCGAATGACATAAAATAATGTTAACCATATATTTTATCATAATTATTTGTTATTAGGATAGGAGAACGTTTTCGTGCAATTTTAGGTAAGTTTGATACTCAATCCAGTGTACTACGCAACGCCCGCGTATTTTGTATTCAGCCATCCGCACGGCGACAACTGCGTTTGAACCCACCCGGATTAAAACCCGGGTATTACCCTCTGGTCGCAATTCTACGAATGTGGAAGAACTGGTTCACACGGTTAGTTGATTGACGCTCGGTTTCTAGAAGAGCAATCAAATGTTAATCTCACGTCAAGCTAATTTCAACCAATCACGTGCCGGTATTTTGAATTAATCGCAGATTAATCTCTTGTTACATTGGAACACTCTCTCAGAAACTGAGGGTGAGTGTGACGAAGCAAGGCACATAATTTGTCGTTGAGAAAAGAATATCTACGGGGAGTTGCACAAAGGTTCTGCGAAGCGAACACATCAATCATTGATTGACCGATTTTATTGTGGGAACTATTCTTAAATATCGAAAAAACCCACTTTTTGGGCCGTTTATTCAATCAGCCGTGCCCATCGGTGGTGACAAAATGGGTTGATGATGAACTAAATGTTGGTACCCGTTCGAGTAAATGTATGGTTAGCTAAATAGCGTTTCGGTATTTTGTTTGGGCTCATCTTAAAAGGTATTTGTATACGTGAGTAGAGGAACATTAGCGTTCTGCAACATTCAGTACTATTAAGACAAAACTATTCTTCTGTTAATAGGGTGCAGAAAGCCCGTTTGAGTCTAAATGGCTTAAGATTGGTATTGCATTGTTCCAATTTGATTCGAGTATGGTGGCAACAACTTCACATTAATGTGAGACAACATGACAATTACGACACATAACACGGTTTGAGGAGATAACTATGATTCTACAAAATGATTACTTAAGATATAATCTAAAAGTGTGTTTATCTAATAAGCACACCTTTTGCCAAAAGGTCTACTTTATTATTTAGTTCACAAAGAAGTCTGGACGAATATTATATTTACTCTGCTAACGAAGGACCCTTAAAACTAATTTTGGAGTTTATTTTAAATTATTTAATTTTTTTCTCCTAAATAATCTAGATCTGGAAATGGACACCTAGTTTAACTTGAAAAGTTCATTATATCACAATTTCTGTGTTATGTTAATCAGCTACGTTACTCGTCATCATCATCATCATTCGGCCATAAGAAGTCCACTGCTGGACATAGCCCTCCTCCATGGATTTCCAAAAAGACCGGTCGGAAGCGGCTTGCGTCCAGCGTCTTCCTGCCACTTGGATGAGATCGTCTGTCCATCTTGTGGCTGGTCATCCTACGCTGCGCTTGCCGATATGTGGTCTGCATTTGTGCACTTTCCGGCCCCATCGGCCATTAGTTCTGCGTGCTATGTGCCCCGCCCACTGCCACTTCAACTACTCGTATGCCCTTGAAAATAACAATTAAAAACCATTGTTATGGTGACCTGACCGGCCCACCGAAAATTCGAAAGGCTAAGGCCCGGTTTCATCAAACTCTGTTTGTTAGTGGTAAACGCGGCATTTATAAATCAGCCGTCAAAACTAACAAGGATGTTAAAGCAATGTTAAAATGTTCATGTCCTATGAGCTAAATTTAACAGACCATTAGTAAATCAAGCATTACGTGAATGAAACGCAAACCAGTCATTCAAATTCCTGTCAAACGTCAAACATTTGCGTCTGTGGAAGTCCTAGACGATACTTAAGTTGTGTATTATTGTTGCCGTAATATAATACAATGTGATAAAACTGGTACCCACGATACGGGGTCTCCTAGTGTGGGTGCCGCCGGAAAATGTATTTACTTTTAAGTTATGAGCAATAAACTATTTTTTTACTTTACTTTACTTGTGGTTCAACGCTTTTGAGTTTGTGGAAAGATTGTTCTGGTTTGTTTTGTTGTGATTTTGTTAAATTCGTGCGTTTTCTAAATTAAATTAAAAGGGATGTCTAAAAAAACACGATAACGCAATTTTTCTGCTAACGAATAGGATATCCTCACCCATTTAGTGTCAAAGAACAAAGATGTAGTGGAAAATAAAAAAAACAGACGCAGTTACGACTTCTATGAAACACGAAGGATGGCTGCAGAAGTCCAGGGCCTAGATTCTGTTAATGCATTGTAGTACAATGACAACTGGATGAACGTGGCGATTTAGTTTCATTGCCGCTTCAAATCTACGCGCAAACTCAAATCAAGCAATGTAGGCGTCAATCGTATGGAAAAAGAAGTCGCGTGACCCGACCGTGGATCTGTCATCGAACTATAATGCACCAACAGAATTGAGCCCCAGGTCGTCGTATTCGTCAAAGTAGTCACGCTGTGTTTTGAAAATCTTAGGACGGCGTATAACGTGCTCCAAATTATCCAAATTTTCTAAAACATCTTCATTTTCAAAAATAATATTGTAGGCAGCGTCCATTTTGACAGTTTTGACGGAACTAAATCGACTGTTAATGTTTTAACGGACCTCCAATGCCAGGATTAGATTTGATGCTTTGTTAAAGAAGTTAACGGTCCATTAGAGCGTGGTGGGACACTCGACAGCATTTAACAGTCCGTCAGAAGATGTAACAGACTGTTAGACCATTAACAGAGCTTGGAGAAACTGGGCCTAAATAAAATATTTTTAATTGGCTAAACTGTGTATTTTGTAAGAGGTAATAATACGGCACCAAAGGTCACTACAGTTGTCGAGATAGGTCGATATTGGATTTATTAGGCTCGTTTGGACAGCTGTTAATATGAAGCAGTTATCGATGCGAACCAAATAAATCGGTGCCGTAAACATGCGATTATCACGATAAATCGATTCCAAGTCATATTGTTATCACCTCCGATTTGTTTCTTAATGAAATTATTAATTTTACGACCAATAAATTACAACACTAGGGATTAAAAAATTAAGCTGCCTGAGTGATCTTAAACTATCACGAAGGTTAAGCAACATAAGGCGCGTTCAGTGCATGGATGGGTGAACTAAGTCTATGACTAACGACTAACGCTAGTGGCATTTTTCCGGGCGGGTCCGTGCTTCGCAAGGCACGTTAAGCAGTTGGTGCCGGCTGACGTCGATAAATGGCAGTCGTTAAGCTAAGTCACAGGACTTAGGGTGGCTTGTAAACTTCTGACAGTAAGACCAGCCACTAGTCTTACAAGCCTCCACCAATCCGGACTAGGCCCCCGTGGAGTATGGCCTATACCTTCCTCAGGGAAAAGACCCGTGCACCCCTCGGTGGAGACCTAATGGGTTGATGATGATAGTCACTCATTCACCCATTAGTATCGGATGGTATCGGTGGCGTTTCGGGGTTGCATAACTTGACTCGGCTCATTAGCAGAGCCAATTAGACGTGAAAAAATACTTTATGATACAACAAACGTGGGCTACGTTTGTTTTGAATGTGTACGCATTCATATTTACTAAGCACGCTCTGGCACTCGCAAACTTGCTACTCCAACTATCCTCCAGCTACTTTGTTAGCAAACAATATGGTCACTTTAATAAAACTGTAGGCAAGCTCACCAGTATGTAGGTGCGCCAGTTAAGTACCACTTAAGCCGCCTTCTCGACGTTGCATTAGCAGAACACAGAGACTGCTCCACATCCCGCTGTTTCACGATTTGGAATAAAAATTTCACGCCCCAACATAACTGAGGAGATAACAAGGTTAAAATTAAGGCGGGGAAAAATCGTACCGGATTACAGGGTGGCTTTATTAAATTTGCATTTTGCGCGAATTTATAATGCTCAAGATCCGCCGGCTTTGTTCATTGATTGTGAGAATAGCCCGCTCATAATTCACCGCATTGTGTTTCAAGTCGTGCGTGCGTAGGAGTAGGCCGTTTGCCGAGATGTGAGCATTGGTATGCTTAGAACGTTCATTGACACAAGGATATTAGGAGGGTTTGTTTCACAATCTGCAGATAAGTTCCGGATAAGCTATCCGCAACCAGGGCTGCCGTTTGTTCTAAATTTGAAGCCATAAACGAACACACGCAATATAGGAAAATTTATTTAAATTTAGAACAAACGGCAGCCCTGGTTGCGGATAGCTTATCTGGAACTTTATTTGAACATTGTGAAACAGGGGCTTAGTCTCCATTAATTCAAAAGTGCAACTGTCAACGCACTATCTTTGAGAAAGGATCTTCCCCAGATTTTGGGTGTTTACTTGTCTGTGATGTCGCTCTATTCTGGTTCCTACGACACAGGTATCCTAGTTTGGGGCCAAAAGCAATGTAAGTACCTGTTAGTAAATGTTTATGTTTATATTTTTATTTAATTACGCCTTCAAGTTAGCTTGCACAAACGAGTCACGTTTTTGAAGCGTTATTTGTGCTATTCCTGGCAAAAAAAAATATCTCCAACAGGTATCGTTAACTTGTATCTCAATATAATAAGCCTGGTCGAGCGATTCTCACTTGCCGCTTTCATATCAACGCAGAGCTCACCACTCGACAAAATTTGTAATTCTTTGCTGTTTGAATTTCACCGTGGGCCCGGATATTGTACCGTTGAGTTGGGAATAAAAGCTCGGTTGAATAGGTTTTATATCAAATTCAACGGTACAATATTTCAGAATTCAGTAGTGATACGAAACTGAGATTGATAGAGTGAATATGTTTTATCCCGTGTACACCAGGAATGAGGATTGTTTGTTTTGCACTCATTTGTTATAAAAGATATACGGTCTTATTTCTAAAAACTCGATTCCTTCAGACACACCTCTTGCATTGAGGTATAGATGTAATTTTAATGGTTGTGTAGTTACCATGGTGAGAAAAGAAATATTTACTTTAGGAAGGTCAAATTTGTTAGTTTCACCAGGCCTGTTTCACTACGCGTGTCGGTATTGAACGCGTAAGTACATGCGGCGACCACTCTGGAGTGGCAAAAAGGTAGGAATTCAGGCGCCAGAAGAGCTAAGATTACGCGGTAGAAAGAGAGGCAACATGTAGGTGCATATAACGAAGCTTTTTTAGCGCCGTGCGATCTGAATTGCACCTAATTGTATCGCTGCTAGTGTCCCTTTTTCTTTAATTGATTTTGCGGAGTGAATCTTCTGTACCTGTGCTATTATGTGTTCTGTGGTTTCACAATTAATAGATTATGTGAAGAAGCTTACACAGTTTTCTTTTCAGTTTTAAATTAATTAACGAAGTTTTAAACATAAGATTTATTTCGCAAGAATGTGTTGAACTGAAGAAACAATTGTCCTCTAAATAGCTTTAATTTAAAGTTCTGCATAAACACGAGCTTAATAATAAAAAGTATTTTCTTCCAGCTAACCATAGGTCATGTGTAAAGATTAAGATGTAGTGCTGTACAAGTTTAAAAAGATTATAATTTTGAGACATAAAAGCCTTAAAAAACTAAGAATTTCAAAGGAATTATGATTAAAGACTGTCATAACAAGAGTAAGAGCAATATACGAGTATAGATTGTGGCTAAAAGGCTTACCCCGTTCTTGCTCAGACTCGTGGTTTAATGTTAAGAACTTTAAATTGAATTTCCGAGCTGACTTGACGACTTAATATTATTCTTTGCGACAGCGTCTACATTAATCTCTTAGTTAAACGGAGAGTCTAAGGCTGACATTCAGAGACGAATCCTAAGTTCACGCTTAGATCAGTCTTAGCAAAGTAAACTAAAGTCGTAATTAGTAAAGCGCCGTAATTTTCGTATTAACAGTACTTAAGAAAGTCATCTATATTGTCTATAATTTTTTAGTGATGTAATTCTTACCGGTTTTTTAAATTTGACATTGCTACACGAGAGCAGGACAACATCATACAATTTTATATATGTCAGAGTGAATAAAAAAATCCCACAGATAATGCTCGTAGAATATCAGTGAAATGACGTTTGGAGTAATCTGTGAACAAAAGGCTTAGAAGTGACAGTTCTAAGTTCACGTAAAGTCACCGATATTGACTACTAAGGCTGACATTCAGAGACGGAAACTAAGCAAAGACTAGTCTCAGAAATGTCAAAATCACGTACTTAAGACATTTCGTATTCAGAATCGAATCTTAGCAAGTTTAGTATGAAATGGTGCTTAGCAGCTAAGATTCGATTCTGAATACGAAATGACCAGTCTTTGCTTAGTTTTCGTCTCTGAATGTCAGCCTAAATGTGTGGCAAAGTTAGACGTCGCTGCGTACTAGATCTCATTTTCTTGAGGACACCCAAGTTCTTTGACGACCGTGAATGCTTTCATCTTGCCAAAAACCAAGACTCTGAGATGTGCGACGATTTTACCTCTAAAATCAAGTGCTGTACAGTTGATTCTGTTGTGCCCTTAAGCGAAGCAAGTCAAGGAGAATTCAAAATGAGCCCGAGGAGTCGCTACAGTATTCCAGGAATACAGCAGCAATAGAAAATGTTCCCAAGTACTTACGTACGCATGTACTAACATTCAAATTACCTATTTGCGTAAGAATGCAAAGGAAACGGAGAACAAAATAACGCAGACGCCCTCGGCCTTTTAAAAAGTAATTCGGAAAATCGCGTGATTCCCAGTTGCGAGCGAAATTAATTTCTTCCGACGATTTTGTCTCTTTTATTTCGTAGTCTGCGAGCCGTTGTGGGGTCAATATGTTGACGTCATAAAACAAGCAGTCTGTTTTCTTATAACAAACCATAAATACCGTATTGCTATAGATTAAAAGCGGCAATGAAATGAAATGAATTATGTCCCCACCGTGAGGCACAGGTCTCTTCCCTGAGGAAGGTATAGGCCATACTCCACCACGGGGGTCCAGGGGTCCGGGGGTCCGGTCCAGATTGGTGAGGGCTTGTGAGACTTGTCAGAATTTTTCAAGCCGCCCTAAGACCTCTGACTTAGCTTAACGACTGCCATCTATCGACGGCAGCCGGCACCAACTGCTTAACGTGCCTTGCGAAGCATGGAGCCGCTCGGAAAAATGCCACTAGCGTGAGTCATAGACGGTCACCCACCCATGCACTGTACGCGCCGTAAGTTGCTTTAATTTCGGCAGCCGGGGCTACGACCGATTCGCTAATTAGATAGTAATTATTCACATAAAAGCGTGAAATATATTTTTTTAAATAAAAAATAAAAACCGCCTTCAGAAGACTAAAGAACTAAAATCGCAGTAAAAATCAGAAAATAATAACACAGACGATTATGACCTCACGTAGGTATGCGTGTAGTGGGTATCGCAGAACCTCAAATTTGTTTCGTAGGTATTAAAACAGAGGTCGTGATTTCGATTCTCATTGGAGGGCGCTACAACTTGAGGTGTAAAAATGGCCTCAATCTGGACTTCTATATTAATAATTTCGTTCCGGCCTACGGTAGACTCGAACGAAATGCACATCAAATTGAAGAGCATAAAAAATTAAACGATCCGAGTCGACAACTTATAAGCGGAAAATTGGGATTATCCAGTATTTTCAATAAAAACGTGAATTAATTAATTCCTATTTAATAGCGTTGCTAAGTAACATCACTCGTTACAGGTGGCACAGGTTTGTATTCTGTTATCCATTGCGACATCTATGGTCTTAAATTCTTTGATTTTGAGACAGAGACGTAATAGTTGAGTAAATAAGATTTCAGAGAAATATCCACTGGTGAAAGACTAATACATAGGTTATTCATAGGTTAGCTCTGAAAGTGTTTGAGATAATAGGGTTAAGGTTGGGAATATACGTCAGAATATATACGTATATCTTTCCTACATTTTACCCGAGCGCAGCTGGGTTTTCTTCTAGTATTTGCATATTTGTGATATCCTTGCCTGATTACTACAAGGTATCCTAGTTTGAGATCAGGCCAAATGATTGCAATGTTTGCAATTTATTTCTTTTAATTTATTTCTTTTTTCAATTTATGTATGCGATTTGGCTGTCTCTACTGAATAAACTTCGGTCGAAAGCTGTCGAATTCCAGTGTGTTCGGCTTCTATTCAGCCGGTAAATTATACTACAATCAGTCCTATTGTACGAGCAATCCCATCTGTAACGTACTGCTTTAGAAACACCTTGGTACTGTACTGTGCATTGTATTCTGCAGACATAGACAACAATGTTGATAGTCTCCATTCAGTATTACTTACTCATGCATGCATACAACGCCGTAACGGCCCCTCAATCAAAGTAAACCATACACATACGGCTCGATCTTCAAACAGAGCCATCTTGGCGCATACATTATCATAATGTGTAATGTGTATGCACCCTCTTATATATATATAATACTAGCTTTCGCCAGCGACCATGTCCGCGTGGACTTTAGTTCAAAACTTTGCAACCCCGTTCACTCCCTAGGGTTAAATTTAGAAAAACGGCGAAACATGTGTTCAATCAATTGTGTTACAAGAGTATTTATCAGAAGAAGCAATATGTGCCTGTGTGTAAATGTTATGTTATGTACACACGCTTAAAATGTTAGGCGCTGCTTTAGGGCCGAATGTAGGTAGTAGAGAAAAAGGCAGCGAAGAACAACTCCACTCTGACCATCTTTTCTCAAATCACCTTAATGTTATGTTACTCCCCTACCTATTTTAAATAATCGTCTCACTACTAAGACATTTTTATTCGCCGATTTGGTGTCCCTCTGCTGGCCTTTAAGCCTTTAATGTTCGCACAATACCTAATAATACCTTAGAGAACCATGAATAAAGGTCAATGACGAAATAAGGGTTGATAATGGTTACACAAAATAAGCGAAGTAAAAAATGTATGTATTTGCCTGGCTACTATAGCACACGGTGTCCTGAACCTAGATTCTGTTAATGCGTTGTAGTACAATGACAACTGCATGAACATGGTGAGTTAATTTCTACGCGCGCACGCATATCGCACCGTCTATGACTAACGCTAGTGGCATTTTTCCGAGCGGTTCCGTGCTTCGCAAGGCACGTTAAGGAGTTGGTGCCGGCTGCCGTCGAGAGATGGCAGTCAATAAGCCAAGTCAGAGGCCTTAGGGCGGCTTGAAAACTTCTGACAGTAAGACCAGCCACTAGTCTTACAAGCCTCCACCAATCCGGACTTGGCCCCCGTGGTGGAGTATGGCCTATACCTTCCTTCCATCTATCGATGGCAGCCGGCACCAATTGCTTAACGTGCCTTGCGAAGCACGGACCACTAGCGTTAGTCATAGACGGTGACCCATCCATGGACTGAACGCGCCGTATGTTGCTTAACCTTAGTGATCATTTAAGATCACTCAGGCAGCCAAGGCTACGAGCGATTGTGTTTAATTGTAATTTATTACTATTATTATTAGTTATTTGCTGACCTCATTGATTTAAGAAAAAACAATGCATATTTTCCGTGGAGGGAGTAAAACCATCAACGATATTTTCTATTTCTTCATAGTATTCATCCAGGTCAAGTTCATTTGGTACGGATTATAATGAAATCGATAGGGCGGCCGTGGTGTCGGTCGGAAAAAAGCGCCAAAACGGGATAATATTGCTCGCGCGGAAAAAGCGAATGAATTGTTCGAAATTCACCAAATGAAAACGGTTTTTCTGGGATTTTAACGATTCCGTTATTAAATGAAATCCAATATTATTGAAGTTTGCGTTAGCGGTCTTTTTATGTGTACAAATAGACCTTGTTTATTCAATGCAACTGAGCTGTGGTACAATATTTATTCTATTTTTAAAGTGCGCGAAGTGTGAAACTCGTCAACCAGATTATATTCTACAATTTTTCTTTTCAGATTTTTATTTTTCCAAAATGTAAACTACCGAAACGTACGTAAAATTAGTTACGTAACTTTATGATATTACGTATTTTCTTGCTATAAACATGTCAAATCTGGCTAATTCATTCACTTTCTTACATTAAGGGAAGCTTAGAAGGAAGGGAAACAATAATAATAATAATAATAATAATAATAATAATAATAATAATAATAATAATAATAATAATAATAATAATAATAATAATAATAATAATAATAATAATAATAATAATAATAATAGGTAATAATAATAATAATAATAATAATAATAATAATAATAAACTCACGCCCGTTATCCCCGAGGGGGTAGACAGAGGCACCAATCACTGAAACTGGGCCCACGTTTTGCCGAGTTTATTAGGTTCCAACGTGACAAGTGGTAACCCTGTCATATTATAAACCATTTGGTTTATGATATGCAAAGAAGCAGAATGTTTTTTCTGCTGCAAATTACGATAACATTAATAACTTAATAGTAACTTTCACATAAGACAATCACTTGACCTGGTCCTAAACTAGGATACCCTGTGCTATGGTAACCAGGCAAGGACTTTACAAACATTGAAAAACCGCCCGACTGAGGCCATTTGTACAAATGTACGGCGGCCCCCAGTGGGAATCGAAACCACGACCCCTTTCCCGGTAGTTAAGCGCCTCAACGGCTTGTCCAACGAGGCAGTTAAAATTAAGTAAATGTATATCTTTCTTCTTTCTTTCTTTGGTGCCGGCTGCCATCGATAGATGGCAGTCGTTAAGCCAAGTCTGAGGCCTAAGGGCGGCTTGAAAACTTCTGACAGTAAGACCAGCCACTATAGTCTTACAAGCTTCCACCAATCCGGACTTGGCCCCCGTGGTGGAGTATGGCCTATACCTTGAGAGGCCCGTACCCCTCGGTGGGGACATAATGGGTTGATGATGATGATGATGATATCTTTCTTCTAATATATATAAAATTCTAGTGTCACCGTGTTAGTGCGCATACTCTTTCGATTAAAATAATCCTTTTTCAACAAAAAAAGAACATGGAAAAAAAACATAATGACTCGAACCGGGTCTCTTGAAATTGGCCCGAAACGGGTCGCCCGTTTTCCCGTCCGAACTATCCTAACCTTGCAGATCGACGCGAAATTTAGCTCTGTATGTTATCATAGCTAAAACAACGTTTTCTAAAAATGTAACCTAGTTAGATCAATTAAACGCCCCCGAAAGCATCTGCCTACAAAATTTCGTGAAAATCGTTGGAGCCGTTTCCGCGATTCTGATTATATATAAATATATATACAAGAATTGCTCGTTTAAAGAGATTAGATATGTATATACGGTAGGTCTGAGAATAGGTTGTTATGTATTCTTCATACACCTATTTGGCAAAACAACGTTTGCGGGGTCAACTAGTTAGTAATATAAATATACTAGCTGTTGCCCGCAACTACGTCCGCGTGGGCTTTAGTTGAGTAAAGTAAAAAAAATAATAATAATAAACTCACGCCCGTTATCCCCGAAGGGGTAGGCAGAGGCACCAGTCTCTAGAACTGGACCCACATTTTGCCGAGTTTATTAGGTCCCAAACGTGACAAGTGGCAAGCATGTCGCCGTTATCCGGAGTAAAGTGTTTGCAAATAATATAGGGATACTTTTAGCGGATGCGAAAGAGCTTTCATACTAACTTCGCAACTCCCTCTTACCTTAAGGGATGATTTTCGAAAGACTACTTTACACGTCTTTCATGACTTTCAATGAAGGACCTTCATACTGAATTTCATTCAAATAGCTTCAAAAATGGCAAAGGTTCATACTAACTTTGCACCCCCCTCTTGCCCCCTTAATGGATGATTTTCGAAAAACTATTTTACAAGTTTTTCATAACTTTTCATGAAGGACCTTTATATTGAATCTCATTCGAATAACTTCAAAAACGGCAAAGTTTCATACTAAGTTTGCACCCCCCTTTTTCCCCCTTTAGGGATGATTTTAAAATGTTTAAAATTAAAATGTCGATTAAGACTGCCCATACGTTTATTGAAAATTTTACTTGAAACGTAGATGCCCGCTTCAATCGTGGATTTTCGTGAGACCACTGGTGCAAATTTCTGCAGTTTGTAATGCCGTCTCGGGTAAATGTCGCTTCGTCCATCCAAAAAATGCGTTTGGGAAAATTTGGGTCAGCTCTAATTTTTCTTAGAATCCACGTCGACATTACGCATCTTGGACGATTATCTACATTTTCGTGTAAATGTTGTACTCGTTGGTAATGGAAAGGATGCAATCCCTCCTTTTTCAAAATTCGCCAGACAGACGTCTTCGATATGCCATGACGCAACGCTAATCGTCTTATGCTTGTTGTAGGGTCAGCAAACAGATCGTTTAAAATGGCCTCTTCTATCGCATTGTCAATAACGACAGCTGGTTGCTCACGGCGATCTCGTGCCAAACCAAGTCCAATGTTGGGGAGCCTCCTATGAATCTCTTGAAAATTTCGAGCTGAGGGTATGAGTCTGCCCGGGAAAGCATTTATGTATGCAGTCCGAGCGACTGTTGTGCGACCATGTGACATGCCATAATAATAATGCATGTCGGCTATTTCTCGAGGTGAGAACTCTGTCAATCGCGGCATTTCGTCAACACTTAACAGCAGAACAGGAACAGTCCAAACGTAACGAACAGTAGAAAACGTAACAGTCAACAATGTAACAAAAACTTAATAACAAATCAACGAGAACACAATGCGAGAGCGAGAACAGTAGTAGCAGCGGCGAGAATATCGGAGCGACTGTGTAAGTCCTGTTTCGAACCCCCTGCCTCCCCTCCCCTCGCCTTCCCTCTACCTGAGTGTAGAACAAAAGGACTGCGACTGCCGAAGGGCACAGAGTAGGACGGAAACAATGGAAAAAAACGGTCTCTACCTGCACGGTAACACGATTAGGCTCCACTTTAAAAGTTCGTAGATAGCGTGTGTTTTTAGTTCGAACATTGTTTTTTTTTTATTTGGAAGCTAAAATGGTAAAGAATAAAAGTAAGCTATAAAATTACATAGTTATAGGGCACATTTTTTTAGTAATTTGAAGTTTTTTAAAATAAACGTCTAAAAAAATCATTTTTTTCATAAAAATACATTTTTTTACCCAAGATAGTTACTTTTTTGCGGACTATTTATTATTTCATGGTCATCGCCAGGTATTAGGCATACTGTTTTTTTTTATTTCAAAGAAATAGACCCATTATTTTGGAAGAAATCAATACTTTTGTACATAGAGTCCTTAATGAAACATGAAAATCTTAAAATACCAATAAATCCTACAATAAATTTTTATAAATTTTTTTTATATTTTTCTAGTCAATGATTCATGGTCTAGTTTCATCCCCTTTCGGGATTGCACTTTATCCAGGGACACACTGTATAAGAGGGTGCATACACATTACACATTATGATAATGTGTGCGCCAAGATGGCTCTATTTGAAGATCGAGCCGTCCGTAAAATATATGGTTTCCTTTGATTGAGGGGCCGTTACGGCGTTGTATGCTTGCATGAGTAATTAATACTGAATGGAGACTATCAACATTGTTGTCTATGGCTGCAGAATACAATGCACAGTACAGTACCAAGGTGTTTCTAAAGCAGTACGTTACAGATGAGATTGCTCGTACAATAGGACTGATTGTAGTATAATTTACCGGCTGAATAGAAGACAAACACACTGGAATTCGACAGCTTTCGACCGAAGTTTATTCAGTAGAGACAGCCAAATCGCATACATAAATTGAAAAAAGAAATAAATTAAAAGAAATAAATTGCAAATATTGCAATCATTTGGCCTGATCTCAAACTAGGATACCTTGTAGTAATCAGGCAAGGATATCACAAATATGCAAATACTAGACGAAAACCCAGCTGCGCTCGGGTAAAATGTAGGAAAGATATACGTATATATTTTCGGACGTATATTCCCAACCTTAACCCTATTATCTCAAACACTTTCAGAGCTAACCTATGAATAACCTATGTATTAGTCTTTCACCAGTGGATATTTCTCTGAAATCTTATTTACTCAACTATTACGTCTCTGTCTCAAAATCAAAGAATTTAAGACCATAGAAGTCGCAATGGATAACAGAATACAAACCTGTGCCACTTTTAACGAGTGATGTTACTTAGCAACGCTATTAAATAGCAATTAATTAATTCACGTTTTTATTGAAAATACTGGATAATCCCAATTTTCCGCCTATAAGTTGTCGACTCGGATCGACTAATTTTATGCTCTTCAGTTTGATGTGCATTTCGTTCGAGTCTACCGTAGGCCGGAACGAAATTATTAATATAGAAGTCCAGACTGAGGCCATTTTTACACCTCAAGTTGTAGCGCCCTCCAATGAGAAATAAAATCACGACCTCTGTTTTAATACCTACGAAACAAATGTGAGGTTCTGCGATACCCACTACACCCATACCTACGTGAGGTCATAATCGTCTGTGTTATTATTTTCTGATTTTTACTGCGTTTTTAGTTCTTTAGTCTTCTGAAGGCGGTTTTTAATTTTTTTTTTTTTTTTAAATTCACGCTTTTATGTGAATAATTACTATCTAATTAGCGAATCGTTCGTAGCCCCGGCTGCCGAAATTAAAGCAACTTACGGCGCGTACAGTGCATGGGTGGGTGACCGTCTATGACTCACGCTAGTGGCATTTTTCCGAGCGGCTCCATGCTTCGCAAGGCACGTTAAGCAGTGTAACATTGTAATGTTATATATACGATATTATTATTAAAACTAACACTTTAAAAACATAAATACAATCTTAAAACTAATTTTATCCTAAACTATTTACAAATTATTAATATCAAAACTAACTATAAATTACTTCATATGCTCAATTAAAACAAAATATTTCGGGAAATATATCTCCATCAGTTAATTATTAGTTATTACAATTGTTAAATAGATGAAACATAAAAAGAGTGCTCTGAATAATGACTTCATAATGCGGTATTTTCATAGGTACAAGATTCCGTTTTAAAAGTAATTTAATTGACATTTTGTCAACTACCCAATTATGTTTCGAATTATGGTTGAAATGGGTTCGCATTTTGAAAGCCGCGAACGGGGGGTGTTGACGGAATTCATATCAATTTACACATAAAATAACATTTACATACAGGCTTGCATTTACATACATCGCTTCTGGTCCCACACTAGGATACCCTGTGTCGTGGGAACCAGAAACAGCGACGTCATAAGCATGTAAACATCCAAGACCTGTGTTTCTATTTTTTGTACCCAACCGGGATTCGAACCCGGGACCTCTCGCATGGTAAGCAGATGCGCTAACCGCTGCGCCGCCGATGTCGTTTCGTACAGTCGAGAGCACATCATGTTATACACCCATGCACTCTGCCCCGTTGCATTACGGGCGACTTTGCAACTCAAATGAGAATGATGACGTGCTTTCGACTATACGTTGTCAAGTTGTCCGACCGTGTGGAACGAATTCCAACCCGACCAAGGCCACTTGGTCGGAGAGTCTTTCCGATCGTGTGGAAGGCCTTTGATTCAACCCCATATCGGGTAAGTGCTACATTTTAATAACGCTTTGGGAACTTTAGCAATTAGATTTAGTTATTAAGATAATTGTAATGCTTGTGCTTAATTCTATTTAGTTGATTTTGCACCATCATCCGAGCACAGCTTAATCGATGCACTTTTTATTTCCACCCTCATTTTGGCATAGAAAAATAAAAGTAAATTATTGCATCATCTTTCTAAATTGTTATCTCCGTATCTGATTGTGAACATCCACGGCATCACTGCTACATGTAGATACCTTTTTCTTCTACTGCCGTACGCCGGGATGCTCACAAATCGTTTTCGGACCTTCTCGTAATGGATTTGGATGACGCGTTCCAGGGTCCTAAGTTCGGGTTTACGAATTGGGTGGAGGTGCCACCGTAGCCCTGCCTACACCAACGTTACGCCGCTATTTGGTTGGGAAAACCAAGATTCGCCATCACCGGGCCGCCGCAGAAGTACAGTCCGTCCCGATTACGAGCGCCCGCGCACACAACACGGCATTTCCCAGGCGAGCGTACCTAACCGTTAAAAGAACCCGGGACTGTGTGAATTTATATTAAAAACCCTAGATCTTTTCGATTACGACCCGCTCTTCCAAATTCTAGTCAATACCTCTGTTTAATTTTAACTTATTATTTTAATTATACATTTTTTATGCACGAGTCTTTGTTTTACTTAAATTCCATTCCATAGGAATAGGAACATTAATTAAGTAGACAGAGCTTTACCCGTGATAGCAGTTGGTGCCGGCTGCCGTCGATAGATGGCAGTCGTTAAGCCAAGTCAGAGGTCTTGGGGCGGCTTGAAAAGTTCTGACAAGTCTAGGTGACTTTACGTGAACTTAGAACTGTCACTTCTAAGCCTTTTGTTCACAGACTACTCCAAACGTCATTTCACTGATATTCTACGAGCATTATCTGTGGGATTTTTTTATTCACTCTGACATATATAAAATTGTATGATGTTGTCCTGCTCTCGTGTAGCAATGTCAAATTTAAAAACCGGTAAGAACTACTACACTAAAAAATTATAGACAATATAGATGACTTTCTTAAGTACTGTTAATACGAAAATTACGGCGCTTTACTAAGTACGACTTTAGTTTACTTTGCTAAGACTGATCTAAGCGTGAACTTAGGATTCGTCTCTGAATGTCAGCCTTAGACTCTCCGTTTAACTAAGAGATTAATGTAGACGCTGTTGCAAAGAATAATATTAAGTCGTCAAGTCAGCTCGGAAATTCAATTTAAAGTTCTTAACATTAAACCACGAGTCTGAGCAAGAACGGGGTAAGCCTTTTAGCCACAATCTATACTCATATATTGCTCTTACTCTTGTTATGACAGTCTTTCATCATAATTCTTTTGAAATTATTAGTTTTTAAAGGCTCTCAAAATTATAATCTTTTTAATGTCTCAAAATTATAATCTTTTTAAACTTGTACAGCACTACATCTTAATCTTTACACATGCATGACCTATGGTTAGCTGGAAGAAAATACTTTTATTATTAAGCTCGTGTTTATGCAGAACTTTCAATTAAAGCTATTTAGAGGACAATTGTTTCTTCAGTTCAACACATTCTTGAGAAATAAATTTTATGTTTAAAACTTCGTTAATTAATTTAAAACTGAAAAGAAAACTGTGTAAGCTTCTTCACATAATCTATTAATTGTGAAACCACAGAATATATAATAGCACAGGTACAGAAGATTCACTCCGCAAAATCAATTAAAGAAAAAGGGACACTAGCAGCGATACAATTAGGTGCAATTCAGATCGCACGGCGCTAAAAAAGCTTCGTTATATGCACCTACATATTGCCTCTCTTTCTACCGCGTAATCTTACCTCTTCTGGCGCCTGAATTTCTACCTATTTGCCACTCCAGAGTGGTCGCCGCATGTACTTACGCGTTCGATACCGACACGCGTAGTGAAACAGGCCTGGTGAAACTAACAACTTTGACCTTCCTAAAGTAAACATTTCATTTTTATTATGAATAAAAATATTTGATTTGATTTATCAGCAGCCTTAATTTATAGTTCTTTCATATAAAAAATATTACAAACTACTATCTATGCAGTATGTTTGTCTACATATTGTTTCATTTAAACTTAGTGCAGATTATTTCAGTTGTCAAGAGTAAATTTAATTTCTAGAATGTAGTATTAAGGTAGTTTTTAAGCTGTTATTTGTGTACTTGCTTAAATCTTTAAAATTTAAGATTTAAATTTAAATTTTAAAAAATTAAGAAAAAAGTGCTTTTTTCTTAAATTGTTTCTGATAGTGGAGACTTAGAATTGGCCTTCTGTATGTTTAAATAATATGTTAATCGTTGTTATGTGCTGTTAGCCTTCCTAATATTAAATAAATTAAAATTAAACTGCAAATTTAAGTTTGTAATTGTTTGTTCGGAACCGTAAGGGCGGTAGACTATACTCTTCGTCTTTACGTCTTACTTACTTCATCAAATTAGAAGAAAAATACATTTTAATCAAGTGATGAAAGGAAGAGCGGCCCATAGACTGATGAGTGACCGTACTGAAGTGCTATCCTAATACTTATTCAACGTTTTCAATTATTCAGTGCCCGCTTATTTTCGTTCCCCTTATTTTTCCATCAGCGAATTGATTACTTGAATCCATTTCCTCGACCGGATTGGCAGATTTCATTATTTCAATTCCACTTGGCCGGAGTAGGTCTGTGTTTTCATATTGTCCTCCCGCAATGTGTTGATTAATCTGCCTGTATTTCGCGACAGCTTTTCGCTCCAATTGATAGAGTTCGACCCCAAAATTGTTTGTTTTCATTTACCCCTGCCCGCTCACGCAAATAGTAGGCAGCTACTTTCGTTTCCGGCTTCGCAAGTATTCCAGAGTCAGTATGACTTTACGAAATAGGGAATGGATGAAAATATCAGAAGTGCTTGATATTTTTTTGGTGATAGGAATAATCTTCCTTAACGCGAGAAAAAAGATTCATTTTTTTGGCCTCGTAGTTAGTTTTTAAATATATGTACTTAATATTTTTCCATTCGTCGTACTGGGCTCTTTTTCCTATCACCAAAAAAAATCAAGCACTTCTGATATTTTCATCCATTCCCAATTGTACTGACAGTATGAATTTGTACTTTATTTTATTTAGGGTCTGTTTCACAATCTGCAGATAAAGTTCTGGATAAGCTATCCGCAACCAAAGCTGCCGTTTGTTGTAAATTTGAGGCCATAAACGAACACACGCAATAAAGATATATTTTTTTTATTTAGAACAAACGGCAGCCCTGGTTGCGGATAGCTTATTTGGAACTTCATTTGAACATTGTCAAACAGGCCCTTCGTCTACAATACAAAATAAGCTCGATAGTGCCGCAGCAAGTGCTTTAACTCAGTTCGAAGATACCGAATATCTCAAGTTATCTACACGGAAGAAATAAAAAGGCTACTATTAAATAAGTATTTTATATTACAACCGAGTGACTTGGTTCTCGCGCGTAGCTCCGGCTGCCTGAGTCATGTTAAACGATCACGAAGGTTAAGCAACATAGAGCACGTTCAGTGCATGAATGGGTGACCATTTTATGACTAATCCTAGTGGATTTTTTCCAAGCGGGTTCTTTCTTGCTTGGCGATGAACGTTATGCAGTTGGTGCCGGCTGCCGTCGACAGATGGCAGTCGTTCAGCCAGGTCAGAGGCCACAGGGGGCTTGAAAACTTCGGACAGTAAGACGAGCCACTAGTCTTACAAGCCTCCACCAATCGGGACTTGGACCCCGTTGTGTAGTATGGTCTATACTCGTACCTTCCTCAGGATAGAGAACCGTGGCCTCTGACTTGGCTTAGCAGTTGGTGCCTTGCGAAGCACGGAACCGCTCGGAAAAATGCCACTAGCGTTAGACATAGAACGGTCACCCATCCATGCACTAAACCCGCTGTTGCTTAAACTTCGTGATCGTTTAAGATCACTCAGGCGGCCGGGCTACGAGCGATTCTCAATACTTTACTTAATTTCAGTTAACTGACACTCATTGCCATACAGATATGACCCTTGGTACAGTTTGATTCGCGAAAGAATAACCATAAATTGTTTCATCCGAATGCGCGCCAATAAAATGCTTTATTACTCAACTCGGAGCCTGTTCAGGAATAAGGGAGGCTTTACTCAAAATGTCGTTTATACTCATCGTTAATCCGTCGCGATTGTCTGTTATTGGTTTCATAATTGAAGCTTAATAGCTTCGATGGTCCATTTTGAACAAAATAAATAGCTTTCATTGTTTACAATATTTTGCTTTTTGGTTCAAAGTTAGCGCTGCGTTTTTAAACATGGAGCTGACTAGGGTTCGTCCGTTTGTTAATTATTTAAGTGAAATATGGGGGAGAAACATTCGGTAAAAACTCATTTAGAGAGCGTGGGTGGTAAATGAAAATATCACGTATGCTTTGTAATTCAGGGAAAATAGCAATTTATCTGTCGTACTACATTTTTAATACTTTCTTACGGTGATTTTATGATTTCTTGCGGAAAATTCCATCGGAGGAAAGAAGGGCGTGCCGCTTACCGTCTTACCCAATCCCACTAGAGGAGTGGACTCTAAATAAATTGGTAAATTCTCGTGGATACGTGGGTAAAAGCTTAGCTCATCTTTGACCTCACTAATGTGCAAGACGGACAGATAAAGCTACATGACGACCTCTGTGGCGGCATCTGACTACCATGCGAGAGGTCCCGGGTGCGTAAAGCCACTATCTGTGTACTATTCAACACCTAAAAGTGTTGACATCACATAGATATTGTTTCTCATTTTCCGAAAAATATGAGGACACAATCTGTTCTTACTCAGCGCCATACATTTTTGATAATTTTTACGCAACATATTTTGTCCAGTCTTTGGAATAAAATAATAGCCAAATTATGTTCGCATTCAACACTTCTAAGGTAACGCGCTGAGCCGCAACATGATTTTTCGATCTAAGACACCGCAAGGAAGCATCCAATTTCTGTCGAATATTGCATGTATTAGAAAGAGATATAGGTGCATAGTATTGCGTCATCTCATATGACTGTACCTACAGAAATAAATTCTGAATTCTCACCCATTACTGAGTTCATGAAACAGAATTACACTCCCAATAAAATGATAATTCTTCGCAAATTCTGTAAATCTCTGTCTAACATAGAAACGGAGAACAGGATATTGCATTTGCTACAGCAAAAACAAAAGTCATGTATTCTAAAAACACTAATGTACACCTAATAAATATTAATGTTATTACAGTTTAAGTTGTTTTATTTTATTATTTATTAATATTAAATTATTATAATTATTCTGCACTTTGATGAACCTAAATAAACAAATCTAGAGTTTATTAGCTACCGATATTTTACATACTTAATGCATTTTGTTATGTTTCAAATATTCAACGGTATGATCAACGCTACTGGCGCGTAACATACTTTGTCATTTCAAAATAAGCTTTATAAAAATTCAATGAGACGCGTTCTGTTGCGGCTCAACTCATACAGTGTTGAATAGTACACAGGTAGTGGCTTTACGCGTCCCGGGTTCGAATCCCAGCTGGGGACAAAAAAAAAACCCAGGTCTGGGAAGTTCACATGTTCGTGACGTCGCTGTTACTGGGTCCCACGACACAGGGTATCCTAGTGTGGGGCCAGAAGCAATGTATGTGCATGTATGTAAATGTGTTAGGTGTTATGTTAAATTGGAATACAATAACGAATCAACGGAATGTACACGGAAAAACATAGAAATCAAACTGCACTGCTCCGAAAGGTCGCTAATGGCAGCGCAGCGGTACGGTCCCATGTGAAATTGCGCTCCGCTCCTTTGCATTTAAAGCACCAAAAAATGAAAGATTCCGCTTGGCAAATATTGTAAAAGGTGGTTAGGTACTGCATGAAATTTTACCCGGAAGAGCGGCCGCTTTCATTTCGGACGAACATACTCTTGCAGGAGCAACCCCGTTTTATTTGTTAATTAACCGTTTTATCCCTCAACCAGAATGATCCAACTGGCCGCGAGCCCTGCCCGGCAGATCATCGTATTATTATTCCGGGCTCCCACTTACATAAGTTTCTGTATTAAATCCTCCGCCTTTCGGCAGGCCCAGGACAAAAACGAGTAATTGTGATGTCTGGAGAACTGCCAACTATCATTTTCTTGGTCGCGTCGGCGTCGTCGCCTAGATTCTCACAAAGTTGCCAACAGACAAGCTGAGGAATAACTTCATAAATAATTCGACGTGGCAATTTCTCAGAGAAATATTTTTACTGGAGATTGCTGGTTTATTTTCGCTCACGCTTGCGCTTCCGCGACACTGCCTTGGGATATAAGTTGCGTGATTTCTTCATGCTACTTTTTCCTACTTTGGTCCCGTAAATAGGCTATTTATTGCGTACATACACTACAAACCAGTTGGAGACCACTAATTAAATGACTGTGCCGGTTTTGTTCATATATTGGTCGAATTGAGCCCATCCATAGTTTTGCCAAAAGTAAGTAACAAAACAAGGTTGCAACTTCTGAAACTCTATTTTTCGCGCAAAAAGGTTACAAAGTTTACTCTGCGAAGTGTTTGGAAATGCTCCAACCTCTTTCGGGCACTCTTGGATCAAACGGCGCTTGGAAAGTTTTAGGTAAAAAGTGTGCCTCCAAGTTGTTGCCATTTTATTAAGAATATTCGGTGACCCGACTACTTCTGACGAGAGCTGGTAGTGAAGTATGTCATATCCATTACCACGCTTTTAAAGTACATACTACCTTGGGTGACGTGGAAGACACTCAACAGGATCACCACCCAATTGGTACATATGACTACTACGAGTATGTAGCAATTGGGTGGTGATCGTTTTGAATGTCTTCCACGTCACCCAAGGCAGTATGGATCAAAGAGCTCCTTGTTTTGCCGAAGTCTTTCGACAGACTATGGTTCATCTCTCTCTCATTACCATATTCTTAGTACATGTGATTAGAAGTCTAATTATGCAGATTATTGAGATCATATTGAAGAATTTGGTGCGCGAACACACTAGCTGAACGATCCCAATATTTTGGCACCATTTTGCATCAGCGCCTTTGTAAAATAAAGATGTTTTTAAAGATAATATACACCCTGTATCGACTTTAATTACATCGAATTTATTTTAAGTCTTTGTCCTACAGGTGCAGAGCCCGATTCTAGTAGTGGAGTTGACTCTGAACGTGCTGGAAGGCACGCAGCTGCGCGGGCTCGGCCTACTGAACGTGTTCGGTCTGAACGTGACGTACGCAGTGCACGCGCCACCCCCCGCTGCGCCCGCGCAGCCCCCGCCGCACTCCTGCAGCGCGCTCGAGTGCCGCCTGCTCGGCCACTGCTACGCCAACAGCGACTACCAGTAAGCTCTGTGAATACCAAACATTCAGTTTCATTCAGCTGTTTCTACGATCCTGTATCCATGAATCAGTATTTTTCGCTCGGTTAGACTGGTGGACCATTTTTTATGTATTTGACCGCTTTTTGCACGGTAACAACCGAAGACAATTCCCAGCTAACACCCCGCGGGACAGGGCTAGAGGGGACTAATGGGAATAATGGGTTAAAAACAACGTATACTTCTTTCCTTTATCAACCTCTGTGGCGTAACGGTTACCGCATCTGCCTACCATGCGAGAGGTCCCGGGTTCGATCCCCGGCTGGGGAGACAAATAACTTCAGGTCTTGGATGTTTACATGTTCGTGACGTCGCTGTTTCTGGTTCCCACGACACAGGGTATCCTAGTGTGGGGCCAGAAGCAATGTATGTGCCTGTAGGTAAATGTTTATGTATGTGTTTATCAATTCGTTTTAAATTAAATTTTCCTGTATATCATAAGCCCATATTTGTTTTCCAAACAAAACTAATTGGAAAATATCGGCACGAAAATTGTAATCGACTCACATCACTAGTGCACACGGCGTCGGACAAAACCCTATCTTCCTACCTAATCTTGACGGGACCTCGCGTCGGATGCATCGCAAATAACGTAGGATAAAGTGTGTTCCCAAGCATACAAATTCAACCGGCCAGATACTACGTGGCATCGTGTCTGTCGTATATGAAGCATCAGTGTGGTTCTACTTTAACCTATAGAATTAGTATTTTTTACACCATAGTAAAACCATAGTCTCCACCAATCCGGACTTGGCCCCCGTATTGGAGTATGGCCTATACCTTCCTCACTGAAGAGACCCGTGCCCCTTGGTGGGGACATCATGGGTTGATGATGACACCATAGTTGTTCTTTTCAAGGTCATAATACAACTAATTAAATTATATGCCTCGTCATTCAGCGAATTTTTAGCAGACTTTAAAAAAGAAGCAATTTCTCAATTCGTCCATGTATGTTCAGCGATAATAAATTCTTTACCACGTTGTTTGTTACCTTATTTACTTTTTAAGGTTCCGTACCCAAAGGGTAAAACAGACCCTATCACTGAGACTTCCCTGTCCGTCCGTCCGTCCGTCTGTCCAACCGTATGTCACCAGGCTGTATCTTACGAACCGTGATAGTAGACAGTTGAAATTTTTACAGATGGTGTATTTCTGTTGCTGCTATTACAACAAATACTAAAAAACAGAATAAAATATTTATTTAAGGGGGCTCCCATAGAACAAATTTGATTGTTTTGCTCGATATTGATAACGACAACAGGTAGACGCTTGAAATATTCACATAATATTTAGTTGTATGTTCACTTGAAAATAAACAATCAAATGAAAATAAAATAAATATTTAATTACAAGAAATGTGATTTTTTGCCATTTTTATAGATAATGGTACGGAACCCTTCGTGCGCGAGTCCGACTTGCACTTGGCCGGCTTTTTGTAAGAAAAGTTTCCCCTGAAAGGATGATGCCATATAAATTTGATCCAGATCTATTGATGAGAGAAAGTCTTTATGATGGAAATGAGAAAAAATCTTTTCTTTCTTAGTAAGAGTTTTAGTAAGTTTAGTAAGTCGCACTAAGTGCATTATTTATCAATTGGTGATTTATGCAGCATATAAATAGAGCCTACTGCCGGGCAGAGGCCTCTCTCCTATTGTGATTTAGATTCAACTCGTATCATTTATCGCCTTCATGCGGTCCACAGGGCAATAAAATCGCCATAATATACGTTCGAAATTGGTCTCTCTTCAATACAAACAACTTTTTATTATGTATATATTCCAGTTACAAATACACATCATGTTTATTAGAAGAAGAAGACGTTTATTATACCAACAGGACACATCACAAAAACAAAATGAACAAACAGGTAACCTAATAGATTTGTTCCGGACTTGTCGTGTTCCAGATCTGTCGTACTCCAGATTTGTCGTATTCCAGATCTGTCATACTCCAGATTCGCCGTAATACGTACAGTTATTCAGTATGTTATATATGAGTACAATAAAGAATATTCTATCTATCTATCTATCTACAGTTTAGCAGGCACTTAGTAGGTGATTACATAATTTCACACTTGACTGTACATACAATCTCAAAAAAGAACTCTTACAAATGATAAAACCTCTTTAGGTACGTGAACCCACTTTAGATTAGAAATTCCTATAACATCCAATGACATGAAGATAGAACCTGTTAAGTTACAAAGTGTTTTGGTTCTATCGAAGAAGATAGTTTTTTGTTCCGTTGCTTTTATTTTTGTTAATAAAAATAAGTAACAATTTGTACATTGTTTTTTATTTTATAGCGAGTATGCTTCTATGGTGGACTGTATTACGGCGAATCTGGAGTAAGACAGATCTGGAGTACGACAAATCTGGAGTACGACAAATCTGGAACATGACAAGTCCGGAACAAATCATTTTAATAAAGTAGAAGCGGCCAAAAATGGGGGGGGAAAGTCTCTGCTGCTCAAAAAAATGTACTTTCAGCTTGCGCCCAAAGTCATACCTACTAATAGTGTCACGGTCTGGGAGAGGTATATCACCTAGGAGGTATATTATGTACACACACACGTACGTATTCAGTGGAGGTAAGCACATAGACCAGCCCCTATATTACACGCACCAAATCCTGAGCGTTTCCAATACGGTCATAGTATGTAATTTGACAGTTACACGTTCCATTTTTGTGCACGATGAAGTGTTGTATCTATTTGTCAAAAGATCTGCTCCACATTCCACTCGATGTTTAAATTGACGCCTAGCTGAAGGACGGCCAATAGAGATAGAGCTCAAAATTTTTAAACCGACGGGCAATCCAACGATGCACCAAATCGCTCAAAAAACCGAATGGCCAGATGAATCCGGCAGCCAACACGGTCCACCGTCAACGTTCCATTATTCATTGGCGCTTATAAATTCACCCGGCCTGGACGCACTGGCTGAAAACCTCACGCCGTTTCATATTGTGTGACACGCGGTTGTGCGTGGATTTAGCGCCGCTCGGTAGTAGAGACAACAGAGGAACGGCTTCTATTTCCATGTTTACGGAGACTATTTTTAAACATTTATCATGATATTGTATGGAATCAGGCGTTACTTTGCGGAAATCCATAATAGCATTAAAATGTGAAAATTACTTTGCTAAATTCCACCAAAATCTCACAAGCACCATGCGGTTAGTTAATGCAACGCCATCCCATCCCATTTGTGAGCCTGAGGATGCCTCGTCTTAGAGGCGAATCAAGTATTGGTGTCGGTGGTGGTGCGTTCGTGTCTTGCTTCTGCTTGAAAAAGTGGGAGGGGGGCGGTGCATCAACTAACCGCATGGTGCTTGTGGGATTTTGGCGGAATTTAGCAAAATAATTTTTACATTTTAATGCTATTTATCATGATGACATTTGTGTGTCTCCAAAGATTGGTGCTAACCCTAATCCATGTGAGCGAATTGTAACTGTTGTTATTTACTCGTAATTCACTCATTTAAAAAGTTCTTTTCCCATACAAACTTAATTTGGTCTTAATAAACAAACCACGTGCTTGATCGTAACGAGACTCTACTAATAGATATTTTTAGAGAATACAGAGGTTTGAACGTGTTTTTATAATTGCAAATTGCGTAATCAAAAACAAATTTTAGCGTTGCGAGAAGTTTTTCGAAGAAGAAGCTTATCGAGGGTAAACTTACTTTTCTAAATTAAAATCTAAGCACGTTGGCGATCAGCAAAGGTTATATTGCGATCCGGCTTTTCATTTGTAAATTAAGCTCTCACCCACATGTAATTTGATCGCTCATTCGGTAAGTTTTCCGCGTAGTCTTGTCTCCATGCCTATATTATATTCTTGTACGAATGTTGGTCTCGATGCAGCGTTGCGTTTTTGTACCTAGATTTTATCCTAGACGCCCGATTCAGCGAACTTGGCACGCTCGGCTCGGATGGCGGGGCATGAAGATATGAAAGTTATGAAACCCTATCCGGATGAATACTGATAAGTTAAGCGAGCGGCGAAGCGAGTGTCCTCTTTCAGCAGAGTGCTGAGTAACCTCAATCGAGTTGCATTTATTCTGTACAGTCGACAGCAAATCAAACTTTGCATCTTAGTTGCAAACTCTCATAGCGTTACCGAGTAGAATACACGAGTGGAAATTTTCGTGTTATACCAGCGTGCCTGTGATTTTGTTTGAATTGAGTTCTTTTTGGAGTCATTTTGGCAAAAATACTACCTAACAGAATAAAACAAATATTAAATACTACCTGGTAGTCTGCCTAACAGAATTTAGCTAATTAACTTAGCTAAGATAATTAGCTAAATTCTGTAATTCCAATATTTAAAAAAAAACTTAATACATGCAAAAGTTGTTACTATCGTAATTAATACCTTAGGCGGAGAAGAAGCTAACAAAGAAAAAACACATTAATTTTATTCTTCTGAAAAAAGTTCTCGATCCGGAAATCAAGGGAAATCACGTTAGAGTACATGTACATGACAACAGAACGTGCATGATTATTGCGGATATTTCCCCATTTTTATCATGTAATAAATAACGCATTATAGACTGAACTTTTTATAATAAAAAACATAGGGATAGACCATGTCCTGCATTAGCACTTTATACATTCTTGTCCGCTTTCCTTGTGAATGACATTAAACACCGTTTTAAAATGAGTGGTATTTCTGTATGCTAAAGCGACATCTGTTCCGCAGGGGGTTTTTCTGCTCGTGTTTCGAGGGCTACACAGGGGCGGACTGCGGCGTAGGCCCCCTCTGCGCCGGCCCTGGCTCCGCTCCTGTCTGCAAACACGGCGGACTCTGCAGGTAAGCGGGATTTGAATGACGCAGGTGCCCTTTGATGTCAGCAGAAAAATTGCAATCCTTTTTTTGTAAACGAAGGATAGCGTTTTGAATGTTTGGAAAAGTCAATTTAATAAGCCGACTTGGTAGAGCATTTGCACAGACACGGGAGAGTTGGGGAAATACGAATCAAACGGTCGGTCATTCATTTCAACACTTATGTAAGGCGTGTTGAACCCAAAAAGTTCCCGACCCTTACTTCGGTTGGTCTAGTAAGGGCGAACGACCAAAAAAGATCTTACGCGCGCCTTTAAATATAAAACAGTTTAGTTTCTAAGTTTAGCTAACAATCTGTAATGGTAATGTTAATGTCCAGATAAAGGTAAAGTGGGTTCAGTTACTCTCAACTTATTGTAACTTATTGTCCTGTCGCGTCGATTGATTCAGAGTACCACGATGTTTAATTTATTTTGTAAATAAAGTATAATTAAAAAATATATTTTATTCGTTTCTATTAATGAACTTGAGATAAGGTTAGAATAATCTTTATT
This sequence comes from Yponomeuta plumbellus, assembly GCA_947310845.1. Classification (NCBI taxonomy): domain Eukaryota; kingdom Metazoa; phylum Arthropoda; class Insecta; order Lepidoptera; family Yponomeutidae; genus Yponomeuta; species Yponomeuta plumbellus. The sequence goes on along the minus strand of OX371211.1, from coordinate 5,688,902 downwards.
GTGCACGAGGAAAAAAACACAAACATAATATATTTACAAGGTAACAGTACAATTGGCGGCCTTAATGCTAAATTAAATTCTTACTATCATCATCATCATCAACCCATTATGTCCCCACCGAGGGGCACGTTTTTACTATAGGTTCTTTTTTTTCTTGCTAAAGGTATCCTTATAATTTTGAACACCTTAATTACCTTCGAAACATTCTTATTTTAACTGCAGTTTAAATAACTAATTGTGTTTTCCCCAATTATTGCAATTATGTCGTCACTTGAGAAGTTTTTTGTAAAATGACGTACAGACGGCGTAAACGACACTTTTCCTAATGGCGGCGTCTCACTTGGCTAAAAAATATAAAATTTTGTTTAAGTACAATACATGGCTAAAAAGTAATTTTATTTCTTTAAGTACAATTTCGGTATTATTGTCTGAGCGGTGGTCAAGAACGGACAGTGGGTAGACCATCAACCGGATGGCCCGACAACATTGTGAAAGTGGCTGGGTTCGTGTGAGAAAGAAGAGGCGGATCGGATGCCCAACAGTGGGCTCCATTTATAGGCTAATTAGATCATCATCAACCTATTGTGTCCCTACCGAGGGACACGGGTCTCTTCCCTGAGGAAGGTATAGGCCATACTCCACCACGGGGGCCAACTCCGAATTGATGGAGGATTGTAAGACTCTTATTGTCAGAAGTTTTCAAGTCTCTAATTTGGCTCAACGACTGCCATCTATCGACGGCAGCCGGCACCAACTGCTTAACGTGTCTTGCGAAGCACGGAACCTCTCGGAAAAATGCCACTAGCGTTAGTCAAATAACGGTCACCCATCCATGCACTGAACGCGCACTATCTTGCTTAACGTTCGTGATCGCTTAAGATCACTCAAACGGCCGGGGCTACGAGCGATTGGCTAATTAGCGAAATGCTCATCCTTTGTGTGTGTAAAAATGTAAAGCTAAATATGCAATAATTATCTTCGCAAAATTCTCAGACAACATATACCTCGCAAAATTCTCAATCGTTAACTGAACTCCTTTATACTCCGGCAGTGAGTAAGCGTCCTTATGCCGCCCAGCTCATATCTGTCTCGCGAAACTTCCCCTCGCTCGTTACAAACTTGCATAATGCCGAAGTAGTTACCGTTCTATTCGAACCAGCTCGCTAGTATTTGTTGTTAAAGAATACATCTCGAGCGTGTTTGTGCGCTGCACGGCAAATAATCGCCCGCACAACTTCTCAGCGGGCCCGCCTTTCGGATACAATTCAACTCGACTTTAGTTATTTAACTTGGAAAATTGTAGTATTTAACTCCTAACGCAGCGTCTTCGCTAAGTTAGAAGATGCATACAACTTTCTATTGTCTGTTAACTTGTTAACTCCATTTGGAGGAACTCTAGTAAAACGTCCTTAGGTACGTAGGTGAAGATAAAGATAATTTATTTTTCAGATACAAACAAGCATACAATACATAAGCTCACGCCTGTATCCGAGAGTGGTAGGTAGAGACCAGGGACTGCCACTTGCCACGATCCTGAAACGTCACTTTCGCTTCATCGACATTCATTAGTCGTTACATGCACGCACACCGGATTCAGGAACTTTTTGACATCATTATTTAGTTTATTGTATTTATAAGGGTTCAAAAACGGAAATAATCTGTTTGAAAAAGCATTGCGGAAATATGTGCTTGCTGTAGGATTACACTGCATTGCGTTCTACGTCTTACCGGTCCCAATAATCTACCAGCTACCACCAGTTAAAATGTTAACCAGTGATAGGCCACTCAATAGAAATTAAAAACGGAACATTTCAATATCGCGTTGACAGCTAACTGTCAGTTATCTGTAGATAGGTTATTGGGACCGGGCATTAGGAGGAGCTGGAGATCATAAATAGATAAGCTGAGAATGTTGTTTGAGTACAGTGCTTAGAATAAAAAGTTGTCTTAGCATGATGACTATAGGGAAGAGCGGGTGATCGTGCTCTTCCACTATAAAGGGAAATTTCCCGCCATGCAGATCGTATGCCTGGGGACGGCCGGTCCAACTGTTGTTGGTTGGACGTTGTATTTACATGTGTCATGTGTAAACTTTTGCTTGCGCGATGCAGGAATGTTGGAGTTTTAGTGCGCGCACAGAGTTGACATGTGCTCGCCACATCACTCCCCTTCAAGACCGTAGCTACGCATAGCTAGGTCTGATAGGAATCGAAGTCTGTGCTCTAAAGCTTGCAAGTGCCAGGAGACGCTGTGTCAGTGAGTCGACTACCGTTTGAGGGGTGTTCGGCGGCTAACATTCACTTCACCGGCGACAATACCTATGGAGACCGCGCAAGTGGTAGGAACCGGTGAAGGCTGCTGTACCACTGGCAGCGCGTGCTGCTGTGTGGCTGCCGTGCCGAGGAGTAGGGAGAGATCACCATCAGAACCAGCAGTCGGTGCGTTGACTGTAGTGGAACTGTAAAGTGAGAGGGAAGAGGAAGAATATGTACAAGTATGTACATGCTGGCTTGCATGAGACTGATTGTGTGTGGAGTGAGCTGCGAGAGCGAAGGAAGGTTGACAGTGTTCTGTCAGGGGTCACCACTATAGGGAAGAGCGGGTGATCGTGCTCTTCCACTATAAAGGGATATTTCCCGCCCAGGCAGATCGTATGCCTGGGGACGGCCGATCCAACTGTGGTTTGTTGGACGTTGTATTTAATATAAGTCATGTGTAAACTTTTGCTTGCGCGATGCAGGAATGTTGGAGTTTATAGTGCGCGCGCAGAGTTGACATGTACTCGCCACAGGACCTTTGCATTTTCATATAATAAGTTTGTTAAAAGCCAAAAGTTGTACAAGATGATTACTTTTAAAACTGCTTTATAGAGCAAATATGTACATTGTAACAGGTGGTCTAGATCCACTTACTTGATTTTAGTATGTTGATCCGGACCTTATGTTACAATGTGTAGTACTTACGCAAGTTTTAGTTCAAAATATGTAGGTACTGTACGTGTTTTGGAACTCCACCCCATGATATTATGCAGTAATTAATGGACTAACATAGGTTTTGTAAAACTGCAACAAAAGATCAGATCCCATAATAGGACGTAGACTTTGAAAATGTATAAATAAATTCAAATTCGAATCTTGTTATTCACAGTAAAAGCAAAATGTTTAATGAACATCAAAATTATTAGTTTCACAATTAATATATTATTTGGAGAAGATTAGCTTCAAAGAAACTCCACATTCATTCTTTTCAAAACAGTTTTCGAACTAAAGAGTTCGAGCAAAAGGGTTTTGGACAATACGCTACTTGACTCGTATCAAATTTGACGCGATAAATGGATATTTCCTGTAGTATCTAACGTAAGAAACTGAAATATATTGACTTTGCTAAGTAAATATGCAGGATGGCTGCAAAATTTGCAAATTAAAAAAATATTTTTCGCTCTTAAATCGGAACGGTGAAAACACTATCCGCCATCTTGAAAGCACCTTTGGTTGTAAACAAACATCTGTCAGTCGTGCGTGCGTAGGTTCTATTGTGATTTGGATTGGATTTAGTGTTTTTTGCAAAAACTCTTCTTGTGCAGTTAGTGTCTTATCATTTTATTGATAAGCGCAATCATGGACGCTGGATTCGTGGAAGCTGATAGTACCAATTTGCCAAAACCAAACCAAATCAGACCAAGCATTATTACAGCTAAAAACGGTTTCTGTGTACATTGATATTACAGGACTTACATTAAAGTGATCTTTACATAAATATACCCAAGTTTCATAATGATAATTGATATATTTTGAATGTAAACTCGATGAAATCATGAATGCGTTGTAGTTATTTCACTATGCTCACAAATCACTAAGAGATTTTAGGACTAGGTAAAGATCGTTTCACCAAACAAGTCCCACGGTAAAATCCTTAAGGCCATAACAATAAAAGCCAAAATTCATTAACTCATACTTCTTTCGTGGCACGAACTCTACCTATGTTGAATGTCAAACTTTGTTTACAAAAATAAAGGACTTCAAACCATAGACAAAAATGGCGGACCGCGTTTTTGGCTGTTTAGCAAAGCAACGTTTTAAAATAATGTTTTTGTTGCTTTTAGGTCCTCAAAAAATATACTAAAATATTTTTTGGTCTAATGGAAGAGATATTTAGCATTTAAGTCATACTTGAAAAAAAAGTCAAGTAGCGGATTGTTACTCCAAGGTATTTTATATCACCCGTCTTTTCTATACACGTACAACTTGGATTGGACTTTTGAACTTGAATTGAACTTTTAACTGTAAGGTAAGTTTTTCTGTTCAACGTCAAAACCGAGAAAGTAACTAAGTTTACCACTTAACTATTTGCAGATAGTACAATCCTGACTTATCTACACAGAAGAAAAAACTACTTGGAGCTGTGATTTTCTATCTCCCGGAGAACCACAAAAGTAGTTTTGGAGAGGGATTAAATTTACTTAAACTTTTACATGGTGGATCTAGATGGACAATTCCAAGTTAGAATTAAGTAATTTTGGCTTATGTAAGATGTAAGGATTCTTTATCTAAGTAAGAAACTAAAACAAAAAGATAACAACCTATCTATTTATTGTGTTTCAAAAACTTTTTTTTTCAAGGATATGCTTATTAAAAAAAACTTTGTTCTGTTTTAAAACTAACTTTACATTTCCAAGCTCAATATAATAGAGGATCAGGATCTCAAACAAGTACATATAGAGTTGATTATTAACTTATTTTAAAGATCCCGCGCTACACAAGATCGCTAATTAGAGTACCCCCAAGCCAATCGCGCCTTTCAGGATTGTGCAGGCCTTATCACCCTCTAAACCATATAATTTCTATTGAGGTGGTAACATTAGAACAACATTAAGGATAGTATGATGGACTCCAGCCTCTCAAACTGTATCCAATTATACGTGTCCTGAATTCTTGAAGAAAGTATGTACTTGCTCACATATTATATTAAACTTGGTAGATTTTATGTCGGTGAACATTTTAGAACGGTGGGCTGAATATCGGCTTTCATAGACTTATTTCAATTCGCAAGTGCCGGGTTTTGTAACGGATATCGCTACGGGCCATCCACAAATTACATCACACGAATTTCATGATTTTTCGACCCCTCCCCCCGTCCTTGTCACAGCTGGTCACATTTGTGAAACTCCCCCCTCCCTAGTGTGACGTCACATATTTTGCAATTTTACATGTAGATGTCTATTGAATTAAAAGTGCAGTTCCAAAATTAGTTTTATTTCCGATAGAGTTGCAAATGTTTTTGTATTTTTCGTTGATAGTTCAAAGTTCGTGTTTCAACACTTACATTATAATAGATTTTGAAATGTGACGTCACGAAATGTAGGACCCCCTCCCCGGCTTTGTCACACAATGTCACACTTCGTCGATTTATGGATGGCCCCTTATTACTAATGAAGAAGTGACACACGTATAAATTCTCCACAAACAAGAAGGAATTATATTTTTTTAAGAATAATTCGTATGAAGCTAGAATGAAAAATCGAATTATCTTTTAAACGGCATTGAAAATCGTAATATCCTTACATGTGGTCACAGTACTAATAATTATTTATGATTTTTCGTCATAATGTACTTCACGTAACGGTTATCGATGCCGATAACGATATCCTCGGCGGGAGTATCAAACACTACTTTACCGTGCCTCGAGTGAGAGGTCTCGGCGATAAGCATTAGTCCAGGAATGTTTGGTGGAAGCTGAGCTTCGTCTCTATGGATTTCTTGAATCCACTTATCATACTCCATGTTACTTGCAGTAAGCGAATTTGTCATACGAGTATTATCGCGGTTGGTGACGCATTGCCAAGGCTTCTAGGCGTAGGTATTGCTAAAGCCTGCAATACATGTTGGCCGAGCGTTGCCAAGTGAAGGCCAATACCAACTTAAAGACAGTATGTCCGCATACTCGCAAAGGCGCTCGCACAATACAAAATTACAAACTGACAGCGCCCAACGTGTGGGCATCTTTTCAAAACTCGTCTATATTGGCCATTTGCATTGGTCTTCGATAAAATTGCCGAACGTCTAGGCAGTAGCGTTTGCCTTGTATTAGTTTGCCTAAGCTCGCGTTGGTCTAAGCTCGACCAACATGTATTGCAGCCTAGGCTTTTTGAATGAATATTCTACTTGTTTCTTGACAGACAAATGGGTCCAGCGGCGGTGAGCTGTATCTGCCCTCCGGGATTCAGCGGAGACCTTTGTGAGATCCACATTGCACCCCCAGGTAAGCCTCTACATTTAAAGACTCAAGATGGAACCGATTTATTCTGCCCTCGTAAGGAAGAACGCAGTAATAGCCATTACTGCGTTTTTACTTTGGATGCAAAATTGAGCTCCCTGGTGGTACATCTATAGGTGAAAAAATAATGGTGGCTGTAGGTCTACTAGAAACCTGAAATTTCAGTAAGAAAATATGCAGTTATCTCATGAAATGATATGTTTGTGAAATGTTTTTCGCTATTTACTCAAAACTGCGTTTTAACGATTACTGCGTTCTTCCTTACGAGGGCAGTATAGGGCTTCCACAAAAACCTTTAGGCTCACAATGTTGAATTCTTAAAATGTTGAATTCCTGAAATGTTGAATTCGCATAATGTTGCGATCTTGTTTATAAAAAAGTTAAGTAATGCCTCTTTTATAGTCTCTTTAAATAAAGGTCTATTTATTAAGCTTAGTAGGAGTTTTATCAATATGAAACTTATTATTTATTGATACCATACGTTAAATCGTGTATCAAATTCATGCTTACGAGCGATATTCAGCATTGGACTAGATTGTAATTCGATTAATCGAATATGCATCGCCTATTTATTTTATTAATTTATCAAAGTCCACAGCACAAAACATTATAAAAACAGGTAATTAATGTAGGCCAAACATAGATCAATTATTTAGTCGAATCAGTCGACAAGTTTTATTCGAACAACCTCCATCCCCAACCTAGCAGTCGTTTCTTTACGTTTTCAACCTTTCCCTATTCACAGTCTGGCGATAACAATCCAGTGACTATCTTTCCATAGCAATAACGGTCAACGCGCTGGAGTACTCGTTGAATAAAGTGAAGATGTTAATACCAATTACCATTAATGCACTTCAGTAGGTACAGTTGGGAGAAAAATACACTTAATGTCAATGGGGTTAAAACAAAAAGGTTGTGACTGGTGGCGCCACTGACCGATGCATCAGAAGGCGACATTTTGTTTCTTTGTTATCGCGCTCAGTGAATTTGTTTGCATAAAATAGCAACTTAAAATGTATTCAACATGGAGTGCTAACCAAATAAAAAAGGAGTTACGTAAAAGGAATGCATATACAACTGGAATTTTTTTTCTTCGCAAATCATTTATCAACTACAGCTCAACGTGATTTTTAACCGACTTCAAAAACGATTAACGTTAACTACTAAACGTTTCACGTCGGGATCTTTTTTTATGTATGTTCTCCGATTACTCGAAGACGCATGGACCGATTTGTAAAATTATTTTTTTGTTTGAAAGGGTAGACTTCACAGATGGTTCCCAAAGTCAGCACGTCAGAATCGGGAAGATATTTTGGGGTCTGAGCCGAAATACACAAAATGTATTTGCTGGTCTTGTAATTGGGCACCGGCTCCCATCTATACTTCTACAATACCTACATCAAATTTAAAGGTCATATTCGTTTAAATTATATCTCAGTTTTTAGTTCTGTAGTGTTTTGAAGTCGTTTTTTATTTTTTATTTTAAAAGTTTTTGTTGCAATTTGATTATGACGACTGTATGTGTTTCTCAACAACACGAAATGGCAAACAAATTATTTTTTTATGACAAAAGGCTCTCTTTATTTTCTACAGAATTTTCTATAGAATTTCCTTTTGCATATCAAACTAATTGCGATGGTAACACAACGTTATAACGTCAGCCTCATGTTCGATATGGCGTTAGTTTGAATACTAGCATGTACCAATGACTTTATTTTCTAAGTTACTTTAATTTGTGATTTTTTAGTGCTAAGTAATTACTTAAACATTTACGTAGGTACATTGCTTCTGGCCCCTCACTAGGATACCCTGTGTCGTAGATGGTCGTAGGAACAATCGGCCACGTCACAAACATTACAAGATAGGAGGATCAAACATTTTGCCCACTCTGCACTCATATTCATGAAGCTCATCGGCTGTAAAGTCAACGTAAACTGTACAATACAGCCAGTATACAGAGTAGCTAATGTATTGTCGACTGTACCTTTTAAGAGGTAGTTGCCGGTGCAAAAAAGAGAGTGCGATCCTCCACACAGTCTGTAGTGATAACGACAGCTATATTTTTGCCCAGCAACTGCGCCATCCAGACAACTTACCGCCGCCGGTTTCTCAAACGCTAACAGTCCGTTAATCTATTGTTAAAAACCTGTCAGTTGTCAAAAGTGCATACAAAAAAGAACTGATTACTGTTAACAGTAGATTAACAGACTGTTTGCGTTCGAGAAACCTGAGGTTAGTCAGCCTAGCCTTATTGCCGTTAAGAAAGACAAGTTAAAACGTGTGGAGCCAACGAAGCCGCTGATTTTCTCACGATTTTTTCTCTCATAGCGTACTCCATCTAAAAACAATGTCCCAGGCACTGCTCTGCACTGCACTGGATGTTTACATGTTTGTGGTGTCGCTGTTTCTGGTTCCCGCGACACAGGGTATCCTAGTGTGGGGCCAGAAGTAATGTATGTGTCTGTATGTAAATGTTTATGTTTATGCTGCGTCCGAGGGTCCCTTAACCCATCTACTGTGAGTGGAGGTGCCTCTGCACGCTGTATCATTGCGTAGATAACTTTTAAATTATTTAAAGAAAGATACTTATAAAAAAGTTAACAAGAAAAAAAAACAGTACATATATAGTTTTAAAAAGTACTGAGTAGGGACGTGATAAATTGAAATAAAAGTCCATAATTTTGAATGAATATTTTATTGAAAAAAATATTATTTATTATCGTGTTTCCGTTTTTCTACACTTTTGGGAATTATAATCAACCAACTGGTGCTCCCGACTTCGTCTGCGCAGGATTACCGGGATATCAAGTAAATTCTCAATTTACCCTCTCTCTCTGTCTCAGTTCAGATTTGTCTTATCTGTATGCCAAGTTTCGTGTAAATCAAATACATATACAAATTATTTATTTACCAATAGGTTAGGTGACATTATTATTACTTATGCTAATGAGAGCACACCAAAATTATTTGATTATGCTTCACGGTGGCCTCCGCACTTGGCGAACCTGTATCATTGTTGTTGCAAATGCCGATTGCCATGAATGTTACACGGCCATAGGAGGTAGCGGATTCGTGTTAGGTCTTGTGTATTATGTATTATGTATTACATTAAAAAAGATGTATAATATAATAAGTAAATCCGTTGAGCCGTTACTGGGTGATTGAGTAATAAGCATCTTTACCAACTTTCACATTTATATTAGTAGGGAATTGCATTGCAGGATTGCGTTAGAGGAATGAGGCTTGTGCAGAACTATACGAAACTCCTTCTTTGCCTTCACTGCGCCTTAATTCTTCTTGTTTGTCTGAAGTTTGCGTAATTTTATTTTCAGAGTGCGGCACGGAGTGCTCGGAAAGTTGCGGCGATGGGGCTGAATGTGAATGCCATCCCCAAGACAATGATAATGGTATTGCGTACGATTTCAATTACTGAATTTGGCTATTTTGATAACTACTACTACATAGATGTAAACTCGCTAACTGACTGACTGATTACGATTATTTTTCATCATCAACCCATTATATCCCCACCGAGGAGCACGGGTCTCTTCCCTGAGGAAGGTATAGGCCTTACTCCACCACGGGACCAGGCCGGGTTGGTGGAGGCTTGTAAGACTAGTGGCTGGTCTGTATGTTTGTTTGTTACGCTTTATTGCACAAAAGAAATAAAACAATACATAAAACCTGGTCTGCTGGTCTTACTGTCAGAAGTTTTCAAGACGCCCTAAGGCCTCTGACTTGGCTTAACGACTGCCATCTATCGACGGCAGCCAGCACCAACTGCTTAGCGTGCCTTGCGAAGCACGGAACCGCTCGGAAGAATGCCACTAGCGTGTCATAGAACGGTCACCCCTCCATGAACTGAACGCCCCCTATGTTGGTTAACCTTCAGGCGGCCGTGGCTACGAGTGAGCGATACGATACTTTTGAAGTCTCTTCAGCACTGTCGCGTAGTACTGACTGGTAAATTTACATCTGGTAAATTTGCTCTCTTACACTACTAATACGGACTTGGCCCCCGTGGTGGAGTATGGCCTAAACCTACTAAATCAGAATCAGGGAAGAGACTCGTGCCCCTCGGTGGGGACATAATGGGTTGTTGATGACATGATGACACTACTATTCCGGAACACAAAGTTAAAATAATAAATATTCACTGAAAGCTTCGTCATACAAAGTGGCACAACAAACAAAAATCATTAAAGTAATAAACCAAATCACTCAAAAGTAACGCCGGGGTCCCTATCCAAAAACTCCCATAACGCTAGCAGCATTCCCCGCTGCACCACCAGGGAAATCCTCCTGAATCAGGAATGCCCCGGAACGATGATCAATATAAATTATGATAAACATAAACATTTACATACAGGCACATACATTACTTCTGGCCTCACCCTAGGATACCCTGTGTCGTGGGAACCAGAAACAGCGACGTCACAAATATGTAAACATCCAAGGCCTGGGGTTTTTCTTCTCTCCCCAGCCGGGGTTCGAACCCATGACCTCTCGCATGGTAAGCAGATGCGCTGACCGCTACGCTACAGAGGTCGTCATGATACGAAGCTTACGTTTGATTCGAATCTATTCTCTTGTCAATTCGTACGTGAATTAAGTCTGATTCGAATTGATTCGATTGTCAATTTGTTTTTACGGTTTGGTATCCGAAGGGTGCCAACTGGACCATCGTCGCTCTAACCTATGAAAGGTTTTCTCTCTTGAAACGGCAGTACAGTCGACAGCACGTCATCCTATACAAAAACGGACTCTGCTCCATTGCATTACGGGCGACTTTCCAACTAAAATGTGAAGGTTGACGTGCTGTCGACTGTACATACAAGATTCAAACTTGGTGTGATAGTGTATTGTAGTCCCTATACTATCTATTTATTCATAAGAGTTCATTACGGCGGACGTATTGCCCAATAATAAATTGTTGTATAATATAACATAAACTCATGCCTGTTTCCCGAAGGGAGAGGCAGAGACCTGGGTTTTTCATTTGCCACGATCCTGACGTATCTCTAGCGTTTTATCAACAATGATTAATCGTTGCATGCACGCATGCCGGTTTCGGGTGCTTTTTATCGTGCCCTTTGCTAATAAACCCCCTATTTGGTCGACTTATGTCCGCCTGGGACCCTCCATACAGGTTCTTCTGGCCGTCCCTTATTTGTATAACAAATATTAAAAACTGGCAAGGTGTAGGTCGGAATTTATTTTTATCCATCTGGGCCAGAAGGACCTTAGTGTTATATTTTTCGAGTGTACGTATATATTCTCAGGCACGCCTTGTAGACTACATGGCGTACATAAGATATGTACGTCAACCAAAACTTTCGTAAGCACTAGATATTATTAACTTTATTCCAGAGACACTTTTTGTCGGAAGAGTCCGACCAGGTCGCGGTCCGACAACGCGAGCACCATCTCTGCTCACCATGATTAAGCTCTGCGAGTCGGAGCGAAACCTGCTCGGACTCTTACGACAAAAATTCGACTAAGGCCCTTTCTCCACCGCTCCGGTCCGGCGTCGGAACCGGAATCAGTCATGAGAAAAATATCGGATGCCGGATTACGCTTCTGCACTTCATCCGACTATAATCGGCAATGGCCGTGACGCAGTGCTTTATTAAAATTCCTCGGTTTTTCTATTCGAGGCAGGGGACGTTTTCCACACATTCTATTAATCTAATTAAATGGGAACATTTTTGGGATGTATGCACGGTGCAAAAACGTGTATTGTTTTTGTACGTCGATCACTTCCGACCGGTAAAATACCGTTCCGTTCTAGCAAATTTATCGGACTTTAACGGTCCGACCGGATGCCGGAGTAGTGGAGAAGCTTATTAGTATTCTTGTTTGTTTCTAAATCGGATCGGTAATTAACGTTTGCCGGAGGACCGGAGCAGTGCAGAAAGCCCTAGTGTACGTCAACTGTAACTAAGATTTTATTTTCCATCGTTAATCCCTTGATTGCAGTGTCAGCACGCTACGAGACGACTCTACTGATAACGGAGCAACCTAATCTGAACATATCTCAAGTGACAACAAACCAGTTGACGCAGTACCTGAGCGCCTCAAATATTACATTAGATGACAAGATAGAAGTATTAAATATAAGGTGAGTCAACACGGAGATAGACAATGGCCTAAAAAAGTAAACAATCGTTCCACGAAGTGGAATCAGAATCACATATTATAAAGGGTGAATTAAATATGTAACAACTCACGATGTTTCCGGGGACCAAATATAATAGGTATGTTTTTAAAATATCGCAGTAATCAAACAACATAACATAACCTGCCTTGATTACTTTGTTATAACAGTTTCGAGTTATTGGCACGGTGCAAAGTTCACATGCCAAACACTGGCAGTTTCATGACGATACAATAAAAGCCAGTACCTGGCGTGCTAGCTTACTAGCTTCTGGCATACCAATACCACCAACTGAGACTTATGCAAATCAAATCCTGTAAGAACCCTAACTTTTTTGGAGAGCGTTCAGCGTAGAATTGTACAATAAAATCATTGGAATTGTTCAGGATTTCGTGTAATAACTATGCGTTTGTCTGAGGCTGGTAGATAGATGAAACTTTATTTCCCAAGTATCAAGGGCCTTTTTTTGTTGACGAGGGGGAAATGTTTTAAAGAAAAACTCTTCGGGGACAGAGTCGGGTTACGTAGGATTTCCATCTAAAAACCTCCTCGGTGGCGTAGTACGAAGTAGGGGAGCTCCGGGCACTCTGACAAACCCAACCGGAACCCCTCTGGCACTTGGTGCGTGTGCACCTCGCCCCAGCAAAGCCGCAGCCCTCCACGGGTAGCACTGCACCCACGGCAACGCAGGGCCACCCTACGTCGCCATCTTCGCAGAGCCGCGTGAACGGACGAATCGAGACCCCACTCTCACCGTCCGCGGCGCCCAGGTCCCCACTTAGTCGCCTCTTACGACAGGCAGGGGATAACGTGGTCCTATTCTGAACCCGAAACTACAGGGTTAAGGCCCTAATCACCATAATCATCAGCCGTTAGGCCTCCCTCGTGGTTTTCCAAGTTTCCCGATCTTCTGCCGTCCGCTTTCGGCGACAACCTGCCAGTGTAACCAGGTCGTCACATCACCTGTTGGAGGGCCTACCCATGCTGCACCGTCTGTCGTCGCAGGCTATAGAGAAGAGCGGGTGATCGTGCTCTTCCACTATAAAAGGAAATTTCCCGCCAGGCAGATCGTATGCCTGGGAACGGCCGGTCCCACTGTAATCTGTTGGACGTTGTATTTATAGTAGCTTGCGCGATGCAGGAATGTTGGAGTTTATAGTGCGCGCGCAGAGTTGACATGTGCTCGCCACACAGGCTATAAATGACCTACTAACCCCCAGCTCTGGAGACGGCAGCGGCGCACACGCAGTCCGCGTGCGCGTGTGGTGTGCGCGCGGGCTCGCCGAACCGCTGCGCGCGGCGCTGGCGCGGTTCACGCGCGCACGCGCCGACCGCGCGCGCTTACAACCAGCCACGCTGCACGTCGACGTCCAGCCGGCGCTGAACCTCCTGGTGAGTCCTACCTGCTCGTAATATAAGGGTAACTTTCCACTCTATCGGTTAAGCATTTATGCCCGGTTCCAATATCCACCAAAATGCCTGGTTCCAATTTCCACAAAACGCTTCATTTTTGCTTACGATCGGTTACAATGAGCATTGAATTTAGATTCAATGCAATGAGGGATTTTCCTGACAGCTATTAAAAAAAAAAAGATAGTTCCAAAAGCTACGATGAGATGGCACTTGATCGAGAGGGTTTAGGGTAACTCATCCCTTAACTGACCACCTTCCGGAAACTGTCCACTCAGGACTTTGATTTAATAAGATAAGCTACTGTATCTCAGCTATGCATTGTCTTGTTCATTGGCAGAACTACTGCGTAAAAAGTTTTTTTTTTACGCCAGATGGCCATTGATCGAATTGTCAAATTCAGTCGCGATGTGATACTCTTGGAGTGAGTTTGTACTTGTTGATTCGTTAAAAATTTTATTGAAAATATGAGTTTTTTTTTTTCAATACAATATAACTCCGAAAGGACAAACATTTGGCTGTTGGCGTCATAGTAACTTTTGTTCAGCTCGCTGAGACCTATTTGATGATGTACCACACATGACTATTGGGCTGAGATCCAAAATTGCATTCCTTTGACAGCCATTAGATTTTTTTTTAGTTCTTCTGAAAACGGCTCATACGTTGTAGGGAAAACGGATCGTAGCCGGTAGGCGTACATTATAGGAACCGGGCATTAGACAACACGAAAGAGTCAAAATAAGAAGAAAAGAGATGACATTATTAATTATTGGCAGTAAAAATTCGAAACAGAAGCGCGTCAACTCTGTCGCGCCTACTCCGATCGAGCGAGTGTAGGTAGCTCAATCCAGCGGACGGCGAACATTGCCTACTGCCGTTATATTAGGTAACTTTCCACTCTATCGGGTTGAGCATTTAGCCATCTCGAAAGACTCAAAATGAGAATTTATATGGCAGTTCGCAGTAGGAGTATGAGATAGGTACCTATTGTACATAAGGTGGTGTGACATACCGGGAACAAAAAGGCTAAATCAGACAACTCCATACAGTGGAGTCTTACGTAAGTACACTCCTTGGGTACTACGTAAGTAGACTATGCGACTAATGACATCCCGCTATTAAGAAAAACTAACAGTTTTGACGTTCATTAAGAATATGTATCTAGATAGAGACTTATAGATTATTTTTTCATATGAAAATGTAAGATAGGATAAAAATATTCTTTATTGTACCAGGAAAAAAAAACATTTACAAAAATACGGTACATTGGCGGGCTAATTGCTTATGAAATGTATGTGTACAATAAAAAATATTCTTAGATCTACCAATCTAACATTTCGTGTTTGTAGTGAACAAATCCTCGCCTTCCCCTCTAGGATAATGGCGTGAGTTTGCGTCACGTAAAATCTTTGACTGAGGGCCGGTTTCTGAATTGACAATTTCGTTAAGTAAATACTTAATCAACGTTCTGTCGCGCTCTTCAAGCGAAATTCTGAATTCAGAAACTGGCTTTTAGACTTTAAGTCGCTAGGAGGCGTGGGTGCAATTCCTCTTACGACGAAAACGACGCCATGCTACTTACTATTAAGGTTTATATTGAGTTACTTTGACTATCCGCCACTGTTTATACGAGGAAGTCGAAGTGGCAATGGAATAAAAAATATTCAATGACAGTGGCTTGACAATTTCTTGCACATTTACGTTGACAGTATCTAGGACGTGCTGATTTCATGCCTTAACATAGGTACCTACCTACAGAAGTCTGCTACCTTTTTGGCGACCTTCTCGCTACCATGTTGCTTAATGATCTTTGACACCTAGCCAACTGTTAGCCAAAAACATACACTGAGTCACACACAATTCATTCGAAATTGGTCTGACCGCTCACCTGCGGGTCTCTACCGAAATGAATTTCATGTAAAGCGTAGTAACAAACACATTATGCGAATTTATGTCCCGGTTAATAGTTTTAGAGCGGTTTAATAGCTCCTTTCCCGTTATTAGTGTAATAAGGTGGTGCTATGTCAGGTTAACGAGTACTATCAGTCGGGTGGTGGGTCTCCAGTCTCGAGGCTCTACAGAGACTTGGCAGGCTGCCACGCTTCGCCGGGCCGAACAGAAATACCTGCTTGAATCAATTAAACCTTACTTAATACTTATAGAACAGAACTGATGGCCGGTGGGGCCGAAAAGGCATTGAACAGAGACCACACATCGGCAAGCGCAGCGTAGGACGACCAGCCACAAGATGGACAGACGATACCATCCAAGTCGCAGGAAGACACTGGATGCAAGCCGCTTCCAACCGGTGTTTTTGGAAATCCATGGAGGAGGCCTATGTCCAGCAGTGGACTTCTTGTGGCTGAATAATGATGATAATACTTATATTTACTATTGGGGCTTGAATCAATTAATCAGACATTTCTAAAACTAAATTTATTTAAAACTTGCCACCTACAGCTATCGATTCCATTAGTGAAATTCCTCCGTCTACGACGTAGGCTGCGCCAGTGATGCTCTTCGACTGTCTGTCATTGGCGAGGAAGAGAACGACATTGGCTACTTCTTCAGGTTCCAGAAAGCCGAAAGGTAGCGCCTTGTTCTTCTTGTTGGTGATGTCGTCGAGGTTTGCTGAAGCGTCGCAGCTTAGCCAGATGTTGGTTCTGATCGCTCCCGGGTGCACCGAGTTCACTCGGACTCCGTGGCTGGCGAGGTCTAGTGCTACACACTTGGTGAACATCTCTAGGCCCGCTTTGCTCAGACTGTACAATATTCTCCTATGGCTCGGCCTGTTCGATCTAATACTGGATATGTTGACAATGTTGCCTTTGCTCTGAATCAGATATGGCGCGGCCTGGCATGTCAGCAGAACGGGAGCCTTCAGGTTGACTCCGGTCACAAAGTCGTATTTTTTTTCGATCTTGTCTTCTTCGTCGACCATGCTTTCTTCGGTGAGAACACCGGCGCAGTTGATTAGGACGTCGATTCTACCGAAGTTCTGTATCGTTCTGGGGATGACGGCGAGGACATCTTCTGGGTTGAGGAGGTTGGCGACGATGGTCATATGGTCTCCTGAGGTACACAGCTCTAGGGTGTTGTTTAAGCCGTTCTCGTTAATGTCGACAAGCACCAATCGGGCGTGTAGCGAGGCAAACTTAATGGCGATGGCAGCGCCGATGCCGGAACCTGCCCCGGTGACAATAACTACTTTACCTTGAAAATTCATCTTCGGCTATCTTCTGTATCTATGTCTTGATTGTATCTGTCAAGTGATACTGAAGCGACTGATACTTGATGAAATTATCTGATGTTTATATAGATCAACAATTGGACATGCCGAGTTCGTTGCACTTAATGGTTTACACCTTTTGTTTGTATTGATTGACAGGTGATCCAAAATCAACATGTTTAAAGCAGACTGTAAGATTTGTTACGGTTAACTAAATAAATGTGTATGTTAACAATATGTTTTTAAGCATGTAGGGTCTCGCGATTTTAGTTATTGAATGTTGGGGTTGTTAGTCTATGCTGGACACAGTTCCGGATGTAAACAAACTTTTGAAACATGATCAATGTTGTAAATTAAGAATAGGGTTTCTGGGGTAAATTATGTTAATAAATCAGCATAGGTAGTACGATGACGCGAGTCACGCGTTTTGTGGCGCTAAAACGTCAGAATTTGACAGTTAATGTAGTTTAAAGTCGTGACTTTTGACGTTATGGCGCACGACTCGCGTCGTCGTACTACCTACAATCTATTTACTGAAGCGAACGACTAAAGGTAAACAAAGACACTGCATCTCTCAAACTTACATGTCACTCAAAATAGCTCATGCGCGCAGCTTTGCTTGCATCGTATACCCACATAGGTTTAGATAGGTACTGTTTAAGGAAAACAGACAGACAACCAAACAAGACAAGACAAACACTAAAGAAAATAAAATAGTTTAGAGAAGTTGCACTCGCATCAACAATGTCAATCGTGAGTAAATATGGCGTTGGGGTGGCTATCTTACTTTTTGCCTTTAATTAAAGAAGAGGTTCGTAGTCAGCTCTCCATACTTCTTCCTACACTTCGCCGAGCGCATTAGCATAAAATAACCGATCATAATCGGCCTTTAAACAAAAGTCCTACATCTTTGCTAGTTGCGAACATATTTCGCAGCAGTAGGATCGCTTTTTTTTGAGGACCACTGAAATTTTAGGTATTTTTTGGGGCATAGATCTATTTTCATGATAAAATAAATTATTTAGTTAAATAAACTGCGAGTGAGGGATAAATCAGGTAATACCAGTGTTATTGTATTTATTGCTTATTGGCATTTATTAGCCATATAGTTTTGTATAGCTTTCCTAAATATTATGCAGTGTTATAAATGTGGCATATTGAAAAACCAAATTTTGAAATGTTGACACTTACTCGTTCGCTTCAGTAAATAGGGTGTAGTCAGTACCGCGTTTCATGAAACTGCAAATCGTAGTTTATTAAGACAATTCTATGTACATTGCGTAGCAGTCTTCCTACTTGTTAATCTGTGGGTTGATCGACTTTGCAATGTACATCAAATTGTCATAGTTAAGCATAAATTGGAGTTATATGAAACAGGCCACAGCAAAAGCGACGGTGGCGTACCGATAAAACTTCTGCCTCACATGCGAGAACATCATTTGGAATTCCATTCATGACTTGAAGTTTTTATAGGTACGTATATTTGTTCATTTGTAGCAACAATACCACTCACTAACAGATTTTAAACTGACGAGACGGTTAGAAGATTGTTGCGTGGACTTTACTACTTACGTACTACAGAAGACTTTGCAAGGTGTTTGTTAACATCCAATTTGTTAATCCTAGTATGCTGTCCACGTATCGCGTACTAACTAACTCCTCTAGCTCAGTGGCCCGAAGTGAGTATTGACCTTGTCTCCTTGTCTCTTGTCCCGCGCCAGTCGCCCGCCTTGAGCTCACGCAGGTCGTTGTCGGTGGGATTCGGTGGTATTTCTTTTCTACGATGATATTGTATTCGGAAATCAGGTCTTCGATTTCCCGGTCCTTTTTTAATAGGCTATTTGACGGGTTTCTGAAAACCATCTCAGTTTCTTTGTTGGTGTTCATTGAGTGCTCAGAAAGTGGTAATTTGAAATTATTATTTCTTTTCTACGATGATATTGTATTCGGAAATCAGGTCTTCGATTTCCCGGTCCTTTTTTAATAGGCTATTTGACGGGTTTCTGAAAACCATCTCAGTTTCTTTGTTGGTGTTCATTGAGTGCTCAGAAAGTGGTAATTTGAAATTCCTTCGTGATTTCTTCTAAAAAAAGGAAATAAAAATTAATTTTTACAATTAGCCGCCACAACGCCATCTTGAGCAATGTGGCATCATGACGTCACAGGTCAGTAAACAGAACCAGTGATCGTAAGAAAGACATGAATGACAGACTCCATTTTTACTGAGCTGTGACGTCATCATAGATTTGTCCAATCCAGGTCGTTTCCGATAAAGTAGCTACAGATAGAAAACTATCAAATTTTATCCTGGTTTTTTGGACAAATGTTTTTTTTTTTCAAATTGAAGTGCCTTAAAGCGGGTCGAAGACTCATAATTTAACAGATGACAGAATATATAATCAATAACACTTTTTTTTCACAGTGTCAAATAGCCTGTTCTCTACCTTCATCCTTCCTCGTTGAAAGAATCTTGCTTATGATCTTACAAGAGAAAAACCACCAGGTCTTGGATGTTTACATGTTTGTGATGTCGCTGTTTCTGGTTCCCACGACACAGGATATCCTAGTCTGGGGCAAGAAGCAATGTATGTGCCTGTATGTAAATAACACTTACACTTACAGTTTATGTTTTATGTTTTAAATGTAAATGTTTACTCTCCGCAACCAGTAACTTATTTTCGTGCTTGGGTATGAGTGTCCAAGCTCGCCTCAGCGTCGTATTTCGGATGCACGATCACTGAAACCAACACCAGAGAGCATGAAATTGACACCTTAGTACAGAATACCCTCCGTTTGACTGCTGCTCTTCACAAGGTGCTGGTGTCTTGGCATAAACTTGGCATAAACATAAAAAATACTTACAGGCACATACCATGCATGGCAATTTCAAACTGTACCTGTACAGTACATCCAGCAAATCATGAGAAAATGAAAATGATAAATACATATAAGCGTTTCTGATTTGCCTACAGAACCCTTATTCTCTATTTATTCATTATTCCGCTAACGAAGCGTTCAAGTGATTGACGTCTGCAGATGTCAATATTGAATTGTATTTTTAGCGAAACGCTCGCTTTTTGGAATTGTTTACAACATACGATACGTGACGTCAATATGAAAACCCGAATGAAAATAAGTCCTATGATTCACGAATAATGTTTCCGAAAAAAACATTAATATTGGTAGGAAATGCTTATGGCATTAAGTCCGCTGTATTGTACCTACTATATTTTTTATGTCAGGGCAATAAAACTATCAATAAATAAATAAACTAGAGACACGATTTCGTCAGCAACCCACTATAAGTTTCATGTCCATACTACTTTTATGAGAGCACCGTTGGGGACTGCTCACGCAAGCAGGCAAGTAAGTAACTCTGCACCTAATTGTATGCATACCACCAGCCTACTCCATGTAAACTGTAGCGGACGCCGAGACGGAGTAGAAATAATTAGTTAAGCTAGATATAGGCTAGGCTAAGAACTTGTAAATATAGCATAAGATCTCAGCCCTCCGATTAGTCACCCGAGTAAGAGCGAGCGATGCGAACAAAACCCAGCGCTCTGATTGGTCGACCGGGGAACAATGACGCGTGAGTAGTCGGACGGCTGGCCCTGAGCGGTATATAAACCGGAATATTGTTGACTGAGCATGTCCGTGGGCGATGAGTCCGTGGGCGATGATACCCCCTCCGTTCATCGCCTATGCCGGTAGCTGTCGACCGAACCCCCGCCTCTTCGGCCGCTGCTGGGCAGTGACGGCAAGACCACAAGACCGAGCTGAAGTCTTCGCCGAGTGCCTCGAGAAGGCATTCATCCCGAACCCCACCGACGACACGGAGCACGTCGCAGCCGTCGAGCCTACTTCGCAGCACCGATGGTCCCGGCTGAGGACCCTGTGGTTTTCACGCCCGGCCAAGTGCAGCGGATGATCCAGCGCACCAAGTCAAGGAAAGCACCGGGCCAGGATCTCATAACGAACACGGCGCTCCGGCACCTCCCGCAACGTTCAATTGCGGCCGTGACGCGCCTGTTCAATGGCATCCTGCGCACCGGTCACTTTCCACAAACGTGGAAAACTGGCCTGGTCATCCTCTTGCCCAAGCCGGGCAGGAATCCACAGAAGCCCGAAAGCCACCAGCCCATCACGCTGCTGAGTACCCTCTCGAAGGTGTTCGAAAAGCTCCTGCTGCATCACCTGCTCCCGCACGTCCAGCCTCGTCCGGAACAGTTCGGGTTCCGGCCTGAGCACTCGACGACGCTTCAGCTCACCAGGGTACTGCACGACATGACGGTGCGCCTCAACAAAAAGGAGTGCACCGTCGTAGTACTCCTGGATATGGAGAAGGCGTTTGACAGGGTATGGCATGAGGGGTTGCTGTACAAACTGTCGACGTTCGCTGCCCCTCGACGTCTCATCGCGGTCGTGGCGTCGTTCCCGAGGGATTGCCGCTTCAGAGTGGCGGTGGAGGACGCCGTGTCCGAGGAGCGCCACATCCTTGCCGGCGTCCCCCAGGGAAGCTGCCTGTCCCCGGCCTGTTACGCCCGATACACCGACGACATACCAGTCCCGGAGGGCGTCCAATTGGCGCTATACGCCGATGACGCCGCCTACCTGGCACCCAAGCACGCTGCAACCAAGATGCAGCGTGCCCTTGACGCTCTCCCCGACTGGCTGAAGAAGTGGCGTTTGTCGGTCAATGTCGGGAAGACACAGGCCATGCTGACAGGCCGCCGCCACCCGCCGCCGCCACTCCAGCTGCACGGACGGGTCATCGAGTGGCAGAACCAGGTGAAATACCTGGGGGTCACCATCGGCCGTGGACTAACGATGGCTGCGCACGTCAGCGCAGTCGTCAACCAGGTGAAGGTGGCGCGCGCGAAGCTGCGTCCAATCTTCACCTCCCGCCTCCCTCTGCGAGCGAAGCTCGGGGTCTACAAGACCTATGTCAGGCCCCGCCTCAAGTACGCTGCGCCGGCATGGTTCGCGCTTGTCTCGGAGTCGAATAAGAAGCAGCTCCGAGCCCAGGAGAACCTCTCCCTACGCACCATCGTCGGCGCGCCTCGCTACGTGAGGAATGTGACGATCGCGAGGGACCTCAAGTGGGAGGAGCTGGACGCCTTCGTGGCGCGGCTGGCGACCAATATGTTCGCGCGTGCGGACCGGTCGCAGCTGCAGCACCTACGCGGGCTGGCGCCACTGCACGCGCGACCGCCCGATAGCCGCGCCAAGCCCGTCCCCCGATGCCTGGTCGAGTCCACGGCCAACTCGGTCTAAAGAAGACCACCTGCGACCCCCAGTGAAGACCACCGCCTGGAAGGCCACCCATTGACCTGTCCGTAGCCGCGGACAGCGGTAGATCCCTCGGGAAGAGGGCCACGCCCTGACCCCGACCCTCCACTTTCCCCAGGGGGAAGTGTGAGAAAACCGCAAGATGACTGAGCATGTCATTCCCTACCGAACTACGGAACAATAAACATCGAACAAGAACCTGGAGTTTTGTTTATTGAAGATCACCCATACAGTCCACAACAGTGACTGGTCCTTCGAGCCGGATCAAGCAAGAGCCCAAGAAAAAAGAATAACCAGCCTCAAGTCTCATCGTAGCACCACCGCAGTCTCACAACCATTTTTCTCAAATGGTTGTCACTCGGAGCATGGGAGACCCTGCGGAGGACATCGACCAAGAACATATGGAGGCCGAACGTGCGCGTCAAGAAGCACTCCGCATCGATCAGGAGCGCCGGAGAAGACGGCAATCAACCCACCAGCATCACCATCGCTGGCCATGACGATGACCGAAGACAGCGCAACCACTACCGGCGCGACTAACATCACAACGATCTTTGGTGGTGTTACGTCAGAACTACTCGCCGGGAAAGATGAACGAACGCGCGCTACATCGCCGGCACCGTCAGCAAGATCTACGGCAAGCGCCGTCACTAGAAAGCGCCGCGCACAGCTAGAGGCCGCCGAACGACTCGCCGCCCTGAAAGAGCAACAGTTCCAACTCCAAGCGGACCTAATACAGAAGAGACTGGCAGTCGAAATGTCAGTCATCGAGGACGAAGCTGATCAACCTCCCGCACCTACGCCAGCAGAACAACGCCAGAAGGTGAACGAGTGGCTGCAAACAAACCCACGGAACACTCCACGACACGAGAGCGGCGTTCAACCACCTGAGCGCCAAGAACCAAGAGCCCTGCATTTCGAAGAACCATCGAGACGCGGCAGGTCTCCTACACCGACCCGATCAAGGGGTGGGATAGAGCAACTGGCAGCAGCACTAGAGAAGATGGCCAGACCACGAGTTCGTCACACCGAACTACCGACGTTCTCGGGGTCACCGAACGAATGGCTACCCTTCCAAGCGGCTATGCGAGACTCCACGAAACTATACAAGATCCCGGCCATTGAGAACCTACTTCGACTGAGGACTACCTTGAAGGGACCGGCACGGGACGCAGTAGCAACGTGTATGAGCCACTCACACATTTATAAATTTTCCGCTGACAGCGCTTACACGCGCGACCCACTAAAACCTACACCAAACTCTGTAATATTTTAATTAGTGCATTAAAGACCGTCATACCAATCGGCTGTGCACTCATTGACAACTCCCCTCCCCTTGCATGACACGTGACACTACGGGGTGTGAATATTGCATACCGCTCCGTACATTGGTCCTTCGAGCTATCGAACTGGACCTCGCGATTTTCGGAAAACGTATCCAGTGACATTTACAGCGTTTCGGTGATTGCGCGGTGTGGTTCGGAACTACTTACCACGGATTGCAGTGCAGTGACAATTTCTCAGTGCAGAGAAAAGTGACATTCTAGAAGCTATTGAAGCTTGTGACATTCGTGGAAAACACTCGTATTTCCACTTAAACTTGCAGTGACATTGAAAACTGACATTTCTTGGGAGGTTGTCCACTCTTAAGCCTGTGACATACTGTGGAATCTGAGCAGATTCCCTTGCAGCGAAGTTCTGTAGGAGTCTTCTCAAACTCCTGCCAACGGTGACAGCTCGTGGAAGGCGTGCAGACTTCTACTGATCCTAACAATTGGAGGCGTTGCGCAGCAGTTCACGGCGCAGACCAACCGCAGCAGCCGGTTGTGAGTGAGCAGCTGCAGGCAGCCGGAGCATTTCAAGTAAGATCTTTCCATTACTTACTTAACTGACATTATGGAAAACTTGCTAAGTCGTCAGAAAGAGATCGTTGTAGCAATTAAAAAGGTTCGCGATAACTTCAGGAAGGATTCTGCGACTAGAAAGACCGAGGCATATTTGCAACAAAGAAATGACACTCTCAGAAATCTCTGGAGAGAATTCGAGATAAATCACTTTGAGCTTAACAAAGTTCCTGACAAATCGCACGAGTATTTCACGTTAGACATTTACAACAGTACTAAAACTTTGTACGAGGAAGTCTACACATTGATTTCTACTTTCGAGAAACTTGACAATCCAATAATGCAAACAGAATCAAACGCTGGAGAGCTGATGAAGCAGCAGCAAACCAACTTTAGAGCGTTCAAAAGGCTTATTGACAGTTTGAGTATTGAGGAAATTAACGAAAAATGGGAGGTGGATGATGAATTACGCAACTTACAAATGCGTTGGAATCAGATAGATACTCTACACTTGCAAATTGACAATATATTACAAGGTTCAGATATGACATACGAAAATACGTTTTCTGAGTATGAGCTGACATACAAACAAGTTAAAAGAAATCTGAATAAGAGACTAGGTGCAATGACTCATCAACATCAGATGACTCCGCAGGTGGATATACCAAAGTTTTCAGGCGATTATGCACAATGGCCTACTTTCTTTGACCTGTTTAATGGTGCAATCCATATCAATCCTGTGTTGACAAAGGCCCAAAAAATGCAGCAGTTAAAAGGAAAACTGAGAGGAGAGGCTGAACGCCTCATTCAACATCTCAACGTCTCCTCTGACAACTATGACACAGCATGGGAGATTTTAACTCATCGCTACAATAACATACAGATTCTGTTTACGAGGCAAATAGAGACGTTTTTTAATCAATCTGCCATACAGAAGCAAACCTCTTCCGACCTAAAAAGGCTCCATGACACCACCAATGAATGCATTTTCGCTATACGTAATTTGGGTATTGACACAACTTCATGGGATCCGCTGCTTGTCCATTTACTTACGAAGAAATTGGACACCCTTACCTACAGGGACTACATGGAGTCACGCGAAGCGCCGCGTGACCTACCCACGTTCGACGAATTTATGCTATTCCTGGAAGCTAAGCTTACAGCATTAGAGCCCTTAAACAAAAAGGACAGAGTTGATATGACATCCCTCAGCAAACCAACTCATGGTAATCATAGGGAACCTGAAAGGTCGAACAAACCGACTAATTACAATTACAATAAGTTCTACAAGGCAAATGCAGTTGTCAAATGTGGATTGTGCAACACGAACAAACATGCACTCTACCAATGCAAGAAATTCGAAACTTTGGCACCGGACGTGAAGTTAAAAACAATTTCGAAACACGGAATTTGTATTAACTGCCTATATTACCACGAACGGAATATATGCAATTCAAGCAAACGCTGCAGAGAATGTAATGCACAACATAACACCTTATTGCACGAGGCCATAAAGACCGAACAAAATCCATCGCAAACATGGAATAAACAGCGAGAGCCTCGTCAGCAAAATGCAAATCATATTACAAGCGACGATGACGAAATACTCCTCACCACTGTGCAAGTGCGTGTGCGAGCCGCCGATGGAACGTATGTTACACTAAGAGCACTTCTGGACCAAGGCTCGCAGGTCACTCTCATTACTGAGAACGCCGCTCAACTCTTGCGATTGCCAAGGCAATACAGTAGCGCCCTGATATCGGGTGTGGCGTCTACCTCGAAAAAGGGGAAAGGAAAGGTAGAACTAGCATGCAAATCTGTTCATGACGAGTACACATTCACTACAGAAGCACTTGTCATGGCCAAGGTAGTGAGCAACCTCCCTAACCACACTGTCTCTAAGAAAAATTACCAACACATGCAACACCTACAACTAGCAGATCCAGACTTCAACATCTGCAAGCCCATTGACATATTACTAGATGCAAAAGTATATTCTGAGATTTTGATGAGTGGATTACTGAAAGGCTCTACATCTGAGCCAATCGCTCAACAGACCAAGTTGGGCTGGATTATTTCCGGAAGAGTGACACTTAAATGCAACGTAATAATAAACAACCTTGATGACATTTCCGCTTACTGGGAACTAGAGGACATCATTGACGACAAGAGTGATATGACAACCCAGGAGCAATTCTGTGAAAATCTCTACAGCAAAACCACAAAGCGCTTGCCAGACGGTCGATATGAAGTTAGATTGCCCATGAAGGAGCAATTTGAACAAAAACTGGAAGCATCCAAACCGCAAGCAGTTGCGCAATTCAAACAACTGGATAAAAAACTCTCTAGGGACCAAAACCTGCATGACAGCTACCATAGATTTGTCCACGAATACCTGACATTGGGACATATGAAAGAGTGCGTGCCCAACCGAGATGTGCAATGTTTCCTGCCGCACCACGGTGTCCACAAGCAAGACTCTAGCACTACAAAACTTCGAGTCGTATTTAATGCATCATCTAAAACCTCTTCAGGCCACAGTCTAAACGATCTCATGGAGTGTGGGCCGAAACTACAAAAGGACATCAAAGTCTGCTGCTACGTTGGAGAACCCATAGGTACGTTCTGACTGCTGATTGTGAAAAGATGTACCGAATGATACTGATTCATGAAAAAGATCAACAACTACAGAAGGTCATCTGGAGAGACACTCCACAAGAACCACTCAAAGAGTATCAACTTTGTACCGTCACGTACGGGATGAAAGCGGCGCCTTTCTTGGCTATGAAAACCATGCAGCAGCTTGCGAAGGACGACGGTGACAAATACCCACTAGCAGCTGACGTGTTAAAAAATGACTTTTATGTCGACGATCTATTGACAGGAAGTGACACCCTAGATCGGGCACAAGAAATCAAACAGCAGTTGATACACATGCTACACGGCGGTGGGTTCAACTTGAGAAAATGGTCGAGCAACAGCCGCCACTTATTACAAGATCTGACAGAGGAACAGCTCAACCCTTCCGTCATCGACTTCAAAAATGCAGACTCGACGAAGGCCCTTGGGCTAAGGTGGAACGCCACCACTGACACTTTTACGTTTCAATGCAAAATAGATCAAAATGACATGACACACACAAAACGAAGTCTCTTATCTGACATATCAAAGGTGTTCGACCCGCTCGGATGGTTGGCTCCGATTGCAGTGAAAACAAAACTTCTGTTCCAATCTGTATGGAACAGTGGAATAGAATGGGACGACGCAGTAAGCCCAGACGTCCAGCGGGAGTGGTCTTTACTCAGACAAGACTTAACTAATATTGACAAATTTGACATTCCAAGATGGATCGGTGACACTCAAACAGCATGCGAAATACACGGCTTCTGTGACGCGTCAGAAAAAGCGTACGCGTGCGTAGTCTACCTAAAATCAAAAGATGAGTACGGAAAAACATGCATTAAGCTTATTGCAGCAAAGACAAAATTAGCGCCGCTCAAGAAACCCATCTCTCTACCACGCTTAGAACTGTGTGGAGCGCTACTACTGACTAAACTCATCTCGAAGATACTACGATCATTGTACTCGACACTTAGTGACATACAAATACACGGATGGACAGATTCAATGGTCGTATTAGGTTGGCTTCAAGGTGACTCTTCGCGCTGGAAGACATTCGTAGCCGCCAGAGTTAAAATGATAACTGACACAGTGCCAGCTTCGTGTTGGAGACACGTGAAATCAAGTGACAATGCAGCCGACTGTGCCACGAGAGGACTCACTCCCTCTCAACTTGCAGATCTTCCCTTGTGGTGGGAAGGCCCAGCCTGGCTGAAATATGACATTCGTGAAAATACCACAACAATTGACAGCCCTCAGATCGAGTTAAAAACGAAATACCATAGTAACGCAGTGCAAATCGCAGTTCCTTTGGTCGAAGAAATGCTAAGCAAGCATAGCTCGATAACTCGGATTGTACGAATCATATGTTGGGTGTCGCGTTTCATAGCCGCTACACGTAACAAGGCGAGCGCGACTTTGACCGCTTATCTGACAAAAAGCGAGATAGAAGCTTCATACAACACTATCGTAAAATCTGTGCAGGCGCAAGTTTACGAAAATGACATAACGCGACTGAAACAGAAAGGAGCGCTTGGTGCAAAAAGCGATTTACTGAAGTTAAATCCATTTCTGGATGAAAATGACATATTACGAGTAGGTGGACGATTGCATAACTCAAACTTGAGTGACAAATCCAAACATCCCATCGTCCTTCCGCACAATTCACGATTGACAGAGCTTGTGATTATCCAAGCCCACAAAGCCACTCTGCATGGTGGCCCCCGACTGACACTTTCAGTCTTACGTAACCATTGGTGGATCGTCGGAGGCAATAGAGCCGTTAAGAAGCACATACGGACGTGTGTTAGATGTCGCCGATTTGACAATAGCAAAGAAACCCAACTGATGGCCGACTTGCCCGAACCGAGAGTAACTCCCTCACGACCATTTACACACACCGGCGTCGATTTTACGGGACAGGTTGAATTAAAAGTCAATAAGGGCAGAGGCATAAAAACCACCAAGGGCTACATTGCAGTTTTCATATGCTTTGCAACCAAGGCCGTCCATCTGGAGTTAGTGTCCGACCTCAGCTCAGCAGCATTCCTGGCAGCATTTAAACGAATGTGCGCTCGCAGAGGCACACCGAAACACATGTACAGTGACAACGGAACCAACTTCATAGGCGCAGCAAGGACACTGAAACAAGAGTACAAGCAAGCTTTACAGCTATACATTGACAACGTATTCTTAAATGACATCGCTGAGATGGGAGTCACGTGGCACTTCAATGCCCCGTCGTGGCCCAGCGGCGGTGGACTCTGGGAGGCTGCCGTACGCAGCATGAAACACCATCTCAAACGAGTGTTGGGAGATCAACGACTGACGTATGAAGAATTCTCGACGCTCTTGACACAAATAGAGGCTTGCCTTAACTCCAGACCTCTGTATGCTCTGACAGAAGATATTGAAGACGACGTTTTGACACCAGGTCACTTCCTGACTGGCGCCCCAATATTATCAACACCATTCTCTGACATCAACATCAAGTGCATAAAAACGAGATGGCAACTTACAGAACGAATGCATCGCGACTTCTGGAATAAATGGTCAACTGACTACCTGCACCATCTCCAAACAAGAAGCAAATGGCATCAGCCTAAAAGGAACTTGGCCATCAATGACATAGTCCTAATAAAGGAAGAAAACTTGCCACCCTCCAAATGGGCTCTAGGCAAGGTGACAGACCTGCACCCCGGGCAAGACGGACTTGTACGAGTCGTTACTGTGAAAACCAAAGGAGTACTGACTAAGAGACCCATCATAAAACTGGTACCTCTACCCGTGCAACAGAAACCAGACTCCGATAATGACTATCAGCCCAACAACGATGCCACTATTCCGCCGCCGAAGACACGGACTCGACGAAGTAAGACAGGAAAACCAAACCTTTTAGCCACCATCCTACTATTGTTTATGTCGTTCATCACGCCCACTGTGCAACAATTGTTCAGTGTAACACCACTGAACAACAGCAACACGCTGTAACCTTTAAAAACTCCCGTATACAGTCTTAAGCCGCATGACTCAATATGTGACACCCGTTTATTTATAAACAATGATAACGTAATGTACTGTCGGTCGGAAACAAAGAGATGCACCGACAAGTGGGTTAGATTGCACTCCCGAGACTCTTGGCTGTTCTCGTGTTGCGAGGAATGCGACATCCGCATATTATGCCCAGCTGGGATCTCCACAAAACGCTTACGCGGCACAGGAGTCATTGCGCTAAGCCAAGGTTGTGTTATGAAAGGAGACACCTTTACTATACATGCACACTATGACTTCGTAAACCAGATGTATCTGCAACAGAAGGTTGACACGCCAAACCCACTCATATCATCCCCTCTAAATGACATCATCAATACATCGTTACCGAAAGATATACTGAACATAGAGAATCATGCTCAAATGTATCAAGACATACAGAAAAAACTTGACATCCTGAAGTCACAAACTCCAGAAGTGTTTACATCTGATGAGATACCCCATTACATCGTGAACTACAGTATTTCTTCGATTGTATCAGCAGTAATACTATTGTACGCAGTCTATAGAATAAGGCAAAGATGCCAGAAACGATCAGTGACACGTCGTAGTTCAGACGAACCGATCGAGATGACACATCGTATACCAGAAATTAGTGAGTGTAGTGTAGTTAATGAGGTAGTGCCTAATTATTTGAAAGAAGCCTCACCAGTGAAGTGTTGCGAAATAAATAAATCTCGGACAAATCTAAATAAATCATGCTCTTTTGTAGACATAACTTTTGAGTAATAAGTTTCCATAACTTTTGCATTGTAAATTTAGGTACTAACTTGCACCACACCTTTGTAATTGCACTCTCACTAACCTTGTGACATGTAAATATTTAAGATGTTAGTCTTATGCATTTAGGTTGCATCTTAACTTTCTCTCTTTTGGGTGGCAGTATGTATGAGCCACTCACACATTTATAAATTTTCCGCTGACAGCGCTTACACGCGCGACCCACTAAAACCTACACCAAACTCTGTAATATTTTAATTAGTGCATTATAGACCGTCATACCAATCGGCTGTGTACTCATTGACAACTCCCCTCCCCTTGCATGACACGTGACACTACGGGGTGTGAATATTGCATACCGCTCCGTACACAACGCTTCTCTATACAGCGTCCGATCCCGAGACTATAATGAAAACACTAGAGCAGTGCTACGGGCGACCGGAAGTCATGGTCGAACAAGCCCTCGCAGACATAAAGAAACTGCCACGACTCGGGACATCGGCCAGCGAAATGAACAGCTTCGCGATCAAGGTGCAGAACATAACCTGCGTACTGAAGAACATAGACAGACGGGGCTATCTCTTCAACCCAATGCTGGCGCGAGAAGTGCTCGACAAACTTAGTCCGCACACTCGGTCGCGATGGTGCGATTACGCCGAAGAAGTTGACGCAACCTCAGACCCCTAGATCGTCATTCTATCTCGCTTCCTTATGCGCGAGGCAGACCGGGCGCTAAAGTACGCATACACGCTGACCTCAAGCACCACGCCGCCAGTCATGAAAGAACTACGACCCGCCGTGGCCCCGAAGAAGAAGTCAAGCGCCATCTACACCGTCATCGAAACGAGTGAGGAGATCGACCGATGCCCGAACTGCCAGCAAGTTCACACGCTTGTTCAGTGTCCAAAGTGTAAGACACTAACCGTCGATCAACGCTGGGACTTCGTAAGAGAAAAGAGGCTATGCTTCAGATGCATCAGAAGTAAGCATCGACGAGCGAACTGCAAAGCCAAGCCATGCGGTGTGAACAACTGTCATCGCCCACACCACCCGATGCTACATGAAGATCCACCTGCAGAACCGATGCCGTCAGAAGCAGTACTGTCGGTAGCAACCACTAACGCTACCGGCTCACGATCAGTGCTGTTGAAGATGTGCCCAGTTGTCATCGTTGGACCATGGGGGGAGATCAACACCTACGCATTGCTGGACGAAGGCGCTACCATAACACTCATCGACGTAGATTTGGCGCAGAACATCGGAGCGGATGGGCCGCAACGCCCACTGAACCTACAAGGCGTCAACATGTCTCAGCAAGAAGGAGAGAGCAAGTTAGTCACCGTACGACTAATAGGCAAACACAACAGCGCGCTACATGAGCTACGAGCGCGCACGATCAAGAATTTAGTGCTTCATCAACAATCCATCCCGGAGACGTTGCTGAAGCACGAACATCTTCGCGATCTACTGCAGAGCGAGGTGTGCTACGTACAAGCACGTCCCGGCATCTTGGTGGGGATAGACCACTGGGAACACATCGTCTCACGCGAGTTGCGAGTCGGCGGGCCAAACGAACCGGCTGCGTCTAAGATACAACTCGGCTGGGTGATACATGGGACTATACCAAGCAGCGTGATCTACAAAAACGAAAATGTACTGCACGTCTACATACCCGAACAGCTCACCAAGCCAGAGCTAGACGAACCGAACACACCAGAAGACCACTGCCTTCACGAGCTGCTAGAAGCACACTCCCGCATAGAGGCACTCGGCGTTGCCCTAAAACCAAGGGTGAACAGTGCAGATCAGCGAGCAACTTCGATTGTCGAACAGACGATAAAGAAGATCAGCGATGGCTATGAAGTCGGACTACCATGGCGAAACGACGACACGAGCATGCCACCGAACTACAATCAAGCCTTCCGTCGCCTACAGAAGATCGAACAAAGGATGGATGCCGACCATGACTTCGCTGAAGAATACACCGACCAGATAGAGAACCTACTGAAGAAAGGCTACGCGGGACCATGCGACGGCTCCGAACAAACAAGCAAGGTCCGCTGGTTCCTGCCTCACTTCGCCGTTCAAAATCACAACAAACCAGGGAAAACACGGCTGGTATTCGACGCAGCAGCAAAAAGTCACGGTGTGAGCCTTATCGATAATCTGCTAGAGGGACCGGAACTGCTTCAATCACTGCAGGGGATCCTGTTCCGGTTCCGAGAAAAACGGATTGTGATCACCGCCGATGTACAAGAGATGTTCTTGCGCATTAAGATCCGCGCTGAAGACCAACCCGCGCAGCAATTCCTGTGGAGAGGAGATGACCGATCCAACCCACCTCGTCTCCACAAGATGAAGAGCCTGATCTTCGGTGCGACGAGCTCCCCGTTCATAGCTCACTATGTGCGCAACGCCAGCATGCGCAAACTCACCCGTGCGCGCTGGAGGCCATCACACAGAACCACTACATGGACGATCTGGTGGCCAGC
Source organism: Yponomeuta plumbellus (assembly GCA_947310845.1). Taxonomy (NCBI): domain Eukaryota; kingdom Metazoa; phylum Arthropoda; class Insecta; order Lepidoptera; family Yponomeutidae; genus Yponomeuta; species Yponomeuta plumbellus. The sequence continues at coordinate 5,655,815 of OX371211.1, read as the reverse complement.
TATGACGGCGAGGAGGAAAGAAAACGCAGCATCGAAGAGATCCGAACGGTGCACGCCGTTGCTGGGTTCACGTTTCGAGCTGTAAAGAAGTGCTACGCGATGTTCCAGCCGATCTACATGCAACAGCCCCCGTGCAACTGGGGGGAGAAGCGCTGAGTAACAAGATACTGGGTCTCTTCTGGAACGATGAACGAGACGAACTGGGCTTCAACACGTCCATGAACAGAGTTTCTGCTGAAGTGCGCTCACACTCACGCGCACCCACTAAACGAGAAGCACTCAGCGCGTTCATGTCCATATATGACCCACTGGGGCTGCTGAGCCACTACACCATCAGAGCGAAGATCATCCTGCAGAGCCTGTGGTGCCTCAAGATGCCATGGGACGAGCCTATACCTGCAGAGGAAGACGAACTGTTCACCTGGTGGTTACAGCAACTCACTGAAATCGCCCGCCTACGTCTGAACTGCTGCTACGCGTTGAACAACTACGAACGCATAGAGTTGCACATTCTATGCGATGCCAGCGAGCAGGCCTACGCTACCGTGGCCTACTGGAGAATCCTGAACTACGATGGAAGCCTCCGAGTCACTCTGGTGGCCGCTAGAGCCAGAGTGGCCCCACGCCGGACACAGACTATCCCTCGTCTAGAGCTTCAAGCCGCTGTCATCGGAGCCAGACTAGCCGAAACAATAAAAAAGGAACACCGCGTCGAGATCTCCAGAACGATCTACTGGACTGACTCAACGACTGTGGTACACTGGATCTACCACGACTCGCGCCGGTACACTCCTTTTGTTGCGCACCGGCTCGGCGAAATCACAGAACTCACACATAAGGACGAGTGGCGATAGCTGCCGACAGAGGAGAACGTGGCTGATGACGCCACAAGACTCACTCAAACGCCGATCAGCGAGAACGATCGCTGGTTCCTCGGGCCACGCTTCCTACGTGAACCAGAAGATCAATGGCCGACCCGAACATTACGTGGCGAGGAAGACTACGAACAAGAGGTCCTCCACACAAAATACACAATAAACATACTGCAACCAGAGACGACTGGATGCCTGACCCTGCCCGTTTCTCCAAGTACGAGACGCTGGTGTGAACCACCGCCCGTGTGTTGGCATTTGCTGACATATGCCGACGCAGAGCTACTCGGATGGAGCATCAACACATCGAACGTGCCGAACGAGCGCTCTTACGACGAGCTCAAAAGGAAAGCTTCGATAATGAGCTAAAAAGGATCGAGACTGGCCGCCCTATCACCAAAGGCAGCCGTCTGTTCAGACTGGACCCAGTGATGGAAGAGGGCATTCTCCGAGTCCGCGGTCGCATAGGAGCTGCAACCGCGCCAATCGAGATGAAGCAACCCGTCATCCTTGACGGCCGACACCGTCTGACGAAACTCCTGGTGCTGCGTGAGCACTGTGCAGCTGGACACGCCAACCGAGAACGCGTGACGAACGACTTGAGACAGCGCTACTGGATCATTCATCTACGACCCTCAGTACACAGCTGCACAGACAACACAGCTGCAAGCTCTGCCGAGTGCGCCGCACCAGACCACGAACGCCAGCCACTGGAGACTTGCCGCGAGCTCGCCTGGATCCCTTCCACCGTCCGTTCACGAACTGCGGCGTGGACTACTTCGGACCAATGATGGTGAAAGTGGGACGTCGCCGCGAGAAAAGGTGGGGCGCACTCTTGCACCTGGAGCTCGTCGCATCACTTTCAACGGATGCGGCGATAATGGCACTGCGGAGAATGGCTGCACGCCGTGGATGGCCACGTCTGATGTATTCTGACAACGCCACCAACTTCAAAGGAGCTGATCTAAAACTGCGGACCGCATATGCTGAGTGGGCACCCGCCCTGCACGACGAGGCGCTGCTGCATCGCATGGAGTGGCGGTTCATACCGCCGGGAGCACCAAACCAGGGAGGAGCCTGGGAGCGACTGGTGCGCTCTATCAAAGAATTCATTTGTACCTCGCGGCGAGCCGAACAAGAAGGTGCAGCCTCTCCAGAGCGGTGACGTGGTGGTAGTCGTTGAACACACCCTGCCCTGGAACACCTGGCCGATGGGTATCGTCGAGCGCGTCTATCCGGGACCTGACGGCGGAGTACGAGTGGCGGACGTCCGAACGAAGACAGGAGTCTTCAAACGTCCTGTGAGCCGGCTCGTCGTCCTGGAGAAGGAGGCTATGCGTGCTACGCCGGGGGGAGGATGTAGCGGACGCCGAGACGGAGTAGAAATAATTAGTTAAGCTATAGATATAGGCTAGGCTAAGAACTTGTAAATATAGCATAAGATCTCAGCCCTCCGATTAGTCACCCGAGTAAGAGCGGGCGATGCGAACAAAACCCAGCGCTCTGATTGGTCGACCGGGGAACAATGACGCGTGAGTAGTCGGACGGCTGGCCCTGAGCGGTATATAAACCGGAACATTTTTGACTGAGCATGTCATTCCCTACCGAACTACGTAACAATAAACATCGAACAAGAACCTGGAGTTTTGTTTATTGAAGATCACCCATACCCAGTCCACAACATAAACAATGTCCCTGGCACTGCAATATCTGAGTGGTCCCTTCGTTATAGTGCGAGTGAAGGTGCCACTGGACGATGTATAAATTATCTCATTGTAGATGTGCTCACTTCTTGAATGAGCCGTTTTCAGAAGACCTAAAAAACAATATTACGGCTGTCAAAGGAATGCAATTTTGGACCTCAGCCCAATAGCCATGTGTACATCACAAAATAGGTCTCAGCGAGCTGAACAAAAGTTACTATGACGCCAACAGTCAAATGTTTGTCGTTTCGGAGTTATATTTTATTGAAAATGTTAGTTTTTTTTTTCAATAGAATATCATCCCTGTATCATCATCATCGTGTCCCTTATGTATCATCATCATCATCATCATCAACCCATTATGTCCCCACCGAGGGACACGGGTCTCTTCCCTGAAGAAGGTATAGGCCATACTCCACCACGGGGGTCAAGATTATGTGTGCTACAAATTTATTTAATTTAGCGTCCCACGGCTATGCCCATGGAGGGAAACTACCATGAATATTGTAAATGGAACATTTTACTGAAAGAAATAGGTGATAATGGCACTTTCTTTTACACTAACACTTCATCATCAACCCATTATGTCCCCACCGAGGGGCCGGGCACGGGTATCTTCCCTGAGGAAACACTTATCACTTATCTGCAGTTAAACTGCTGCCAATTATTTTTTGTATCTTTGCCCAACTGACAGCTGTTAATAGCGAGTAGGTATTGTCACGCCAACAAATAAAAAACGATTTTAGCGATGATATACACGGAAAGTCATTCCAATCGTTATCTAAAAATAAACAAGGTATACACACATTTAGGCATGTCTCACCTACACTCCGACCGATAATTCTGTTTAGTATGTATTTATTCCCCATACGAAAATAATATTCCTCAAAAATTTAAATTTAAAGTGAAAGCGACAATTTTCAATAGATATTGCCGGAGAGCGAAATAATTATCAAACGTTTACTTTATAACTTTTTATTTCGAAAATTCACAAAATACATTGTCCACATGTTGTCAACGTGTTGTGTGTGTGATGACTGATGAGTCGACCTAAGCAAATTTTCCGCCAACAATAGCAGACTCAAACAACGAAACACCTCCATCGATGTAGTAAGCCGATCCAGTGACACTCCTCGCATCTTCATTGTTCGCCAGGAAGACGACAACCTTCGCCACTTCATCCGGCTCAATGTAACCGAAGGGTAGGACCTCCCGTTTCTTCTTATACACTGCATCTAAGTCCACAGACGCGTCCCATCCGTGCCAAATGTTAGTCTTCACATGCCCAGGATTGACAGCGTTGACACGGATCCCGTAGCTTGCTAAATCGATAGCCATGCACTTCGTAAACATTTCCAATCCAGCTTTGCTTACGGTATACATCACGTGCCGGTGAGTTGCCCTACTCGATCTGACACTGCATATGTTCACTATGTTTCCTTTACTTTCCCGCAAATAGGGTATAGCCTTGTTGGTCAATAAGATGGGAGCTTTCAAGTTAACTCCCATGACAAAATCATAGTTGGCTGTGACATCTTCCTCGGCTAAATTCTCTTGAGTTATGACGCCGGCACAATTGACTAGGACGTCGATCTTTCCGAAGTGTTCAATCGTTTTTGGTATGATGGAGAAGACTTCTTCGGTAAGAGAGAGATCGGCGACTATCGTTAAATGTTTCTCGATGCTATGTTGTCTGCACTGCTCGAAGGTTTTCTTCAGGCCAGCTTCATTTTTATCGACGAGTGCCAGCTTGGCAGATAAGGAAGCGAACTTCAAGGCGGTGGCAGCTCCTATCCCGGAGCCCGCTCCAGTAATAATCACGACTTTGTCTTGGAACTGCATCTTCAGACGTTCGCACTCGAATAACTTTCTATAGAACAGCTTTTTGTTGGTACAGATATAAGTACACGGTAGGATAGAATCTTTAAATAAAATTGTGTACCTCCCCTAAATTAGAGATGCATTTTTTTCTCGCCTACAACATAGTGTATAGTGTGGTACAATGTGGTGTGATCCAACATAGTTGGATTGGTCAACAAAGACCAATCCAACTATGTGTATAGTTGGATTGGTCTTTTAAAAATATAGTTGGTGTAGAAAAACCATTTTTCGATTTAGGGTGCCTTTTGCGAAATATTAAGCATTAAAGCGATTTTTTGTTAGAGTAGTGCGTCCCTCCCAAGCTTTCCTAGCTAAATTGTTTATTGGAAAAAAATATCGTGAAAAAAATTAAGACTGTAGCACATAAATAACTAACTTTAAAGGAAAACTATCACGGCTAAATAGGCTTTGCAAATTAAGGTGTAATAGAAAGCATCGTACAAATTCTAATGAAAATAACTTGTTGTCAATGAAGTTGTTACTTTTGTAAAGCAGGTAAAAATCTTCCTCTACGGAACCTTACACTGCGCGTGGCCTAAAATACACTTCGGTACTTTTCTACTATTCGTGTAGTCGTGCTATAAGTACATATGTCGCAGTAAAGTAGTTAAATCAGAGAGTCAACTAAATCTCTAGACAGTCAATCAAAGATCGATATTCAATCAAATCGCTAAAGTTCCGTCAGACAAGTGAGTGAACGAAACGAAAGCTCTCAGTTCTTCACGATGACACCGAAATAACAATAACAAATGTAATAATCGTGGCGGAGTCGACATCATGTTTACAATTTCACCAAAGACCACAATTTGAAACAAAAAACCACTCACACAAAAAACCAAAACAATGTTGCACAACTTTTGCCAAAAGAAAGACTCTAAAGGTAATCAGCTGTTGTCGTGACCGCCATCTTGTTTTACATTATTAATCAACATGCTGGCTTTCGATCAGTCAGATAGTCAAACGTTTTCGACGCTGCTTTATTTAAATCAAAATGCTAGCGACTTGATTGAATATCGATCTTTGATTGACTGTCTAGAGATTCAATTGACTCTCTGATTTAACTACTTTACTGCGACACATACATTAACACTATCGAGCCGGTTATAAAAAAACCGATAACGATACGATAGGTGGGTACGTCTACGTAGTGTCACTTCATCATCATCATCAACCCATCATGTCCCCACCGAGGGGCACGGGTTTCTTCCCTTTTTTTTTTGTTAACGGGGTGAAATGCTTTGTGCACCATAACCGCCACCCTTGAGGGAGGGCGACGGCCGTATGTCGGACTCTCCTCTCCTAATAATAGCAGTGGCATACCTCCTAAAACACCCCGGGGGCTGTCCTGTCGCTCGTGCAATGGGGCGCCGCCGGATCTCGCAAGTGGTGTGAAACCACAACGCAAATGCGACAGCGGCGCCCCGGAGACGTCGACCCGACTCGCAAGGAGTCGGGCCCACCCTCACTGGAGAAGGGACATGGGCCCCCCACCCCCTTCTCCCGTCACGATGTCGGACGGCAGGTCCCCCAACCTACCGTCTGTGACCCGTTTTTTTTTTTTACCCAGGAGAAACCACTTTATGGGTACCGCCGGCTCGGGGGAGCACGGCGGTTATGTCGGACTCCCCGCCCTGAAAAGGGCAGTATACTGACTAAAACTCCTGGGGTGTTCCATCCCATTCGCAAGGGACGGGGCCACGGGAACGCTTGCGCACACTACCGCAACCCCGTCAGCGGGCGCCCTCGCGGGCACTTCTTCAGGGGGGAAGTGTTTTCTCCCCCCACTACGCTGAGGGCACTCCGGAACACATGGAGTGCCTTCCAGCACGGGACCTCTGAATCGAGCGGTGAGTCCCCCGACCCACCGCCCGAAGGCCCCCGTTAAGGCAGCAGACAGTCGGCATACGCCCGCCGTCTGCGGCCGCCGCCGACGGCGAAGAGGGAGCGAAAGGTGATCATCCTCTCGCGCCCTTTCCGCCGCCTCTTTCTCCCCCATAACGGGCTCGCTGAAGGCGAGGACCGCCGACCAGGCCTCTTCGCTGCCGACCACCGCACTGACGATGGCCGGCAGCGAGAGGTCCGCCCCAATAGCCGCGGCCAATTCGGCACGCGGCTCCGCCCACGCAAGGCACACAGCGCGCGGGTGCTGCGCCGTGTCCTCCGTCGCGTCGCAGTGGTGGCACGCAGTCGACGGCTCCCGACCCACAATCCGGCACAGGTACACACCGAAGCAGCCGTGCCCGGTGAGGACCTGCGCCAGGCGGTAGGTCAGTGCGCCGTGCTTGCGTTCGGCCCACTCCCGAAGAACGGGTCAAACGGCGGCCACTACCTCGAGGCCGGCGGTAGGTTGCGCCAGCCTCTCCCACCAGTCCCGGAAGAGATCGTCGCGGGCTCCCTCTTTCCACCGCACGATCTCCTCCGGACCGTCTGTGACCCTCCCTCAACCTCCTCTATGCCCTCTGCTGAACAGAGGGACATAGAGGAGGGCCCCCACCGTGTGTTTTTTATGGAGGTTGTCTCCTCGCGGCCCGAAGGCCCCCGGCCCCACTCAGTGTGGGGTTACGGGTGCGGGGCCCATAGTGGACCCCGCGGGACATAAAGCAGCGCAAGCCACTGGACGTCCACCTCCCTCTAGTTTTGGTCCGCGCCGGCCGAAGCCGGTACCCTCCATATCTGGAGGGCGTTCCCCTATCCGCCACCCGGGGGACGCGTCCGATGGAAGACCAGAAACTCCACACGGACGGGTCTCTTCCCTGAGGAAGGTATAGGCCATAGTCCACCACGGGGGCCAAGTCCGGATTGGTGGAGGCTTGTAAGACTAGTGGCTGGTCTTACTGTCAGAAGTTTTCAAGCCGCCCTGAGGCTTCTGACTTGGCTTAACGACTGCCATCTATCGACGGCAGCCGGTACAACTGCATAACGTGCCTTGCGAAGCACGGAACCGCTCGTAAAAATGCCACTAGCGTTAGTCATAGACGGTGACCCATCCATGGACTGAACGCGCCATATATTGCTTAACCTCAGTGATCGTTTAAGATCACTCAGGCAGCCCAGGCTACGAGCGAATCAATTGTCAATGTAATTGGTATAGTTGAACAAAAACGGTTTATCTCTATTTTCCTTCAACGAAACCTTACACTGCGCGTGGCCTGACACGAATCATCCAACGATACCGCACACATTTCTGTGCAAATAAATTGCATTCTAAATTGAGGTTTAAGGGAGAAAAAAAAGATAATAGGCCTAATGTTCTTTATTGTACAGTCGACAGCACGTCAATCTTCACATTTTAGTTGCAAAGTCGCCCGTAACGCAACGGAGTAGAGTGCATGGGTGTATACCATGATGTGCTGTCAACTGTACACATAAATTACATTTACAGATTTTTTTACGAAGTGTTTTTTTAATATTTTATCGTACCTACCGTTTTGCTGGCGTAATTAATATTATCAATGCCAAAATTTAGTAGGTATTTATCGTCTCTGTGCTAAGACGCTGACAGACAGACGGACGGAGACGTGGCGTAACAAAAAAGGTTCCTTCGTTGACTATGAAACCCAAAAAATATACGAAAATCAGAAGAAAAAACAAACAATCCCAACACAGTTTATTCACTTATTTCAATAAATCTATACATCAAAACTTTCCGCCAACAATTGGGGACTCAAACAACGAAACCCCTCCATCAATATAGTAAGCCGATCCAGTGACACTACTCGCGTCTTCATCGTTCGCCAGGAAGGCAATCACCTTCGCCACCGCTTCGGGCTCCATGTACCCAAAAGGCATAATATTTCGCTTCTCTTCATAAAATTTCTCCAAATCCATCGAAGGGTCGTATGTGTGCCAGATGTTAGTTTTCACTGAACCTGGATGGACGGAGTTGACACGGATGCCGTAGCTAGCTAAATCTATGGCCATACATTTGGTGAACATCTCCAAACCAGCTTTGCTCACGGCGTACATAACGCGCCGGTGACTAGGTCTGCTCGATCGAAAACTGCAAATGTTCACGATGTTACCTTTAGTTTCTCTCAAGTAAGGTATGGCCTTATTTGTCAATAGGATGGGAGCTTTCAAATTGACTCCCGTTACAAAATCGTATTTGGCCGTGACATCTTCTTCGGCGAAATACTCTTGGCTTAAAACGCCGGCACAATTGATTAGGACGTCGATCTTTCCGAATTGTTCAATCGTTTTAGGGACGATGGCAAACAAGTCCTCCTTGACTGAGAGATCGGCGACGATCGTCAGATGTTTCTTGGTGTTAAGGTCCCTGCACTGTTCCAAGGTTTTCTTCAGGCCTTCTTCATTTCTATCCACGAGTGCCAGCTTGGCGGATAGGGAAGCAAACTTCAAGGCGGTGGCAGCTCCTATTCCGGAGCCCGCTCCAGTAATAATCACGACTTTGTCTTGGAACTGCATACTGCTGAGTGACACGTTCGTTCCTAGCGATTTTCTGTGGAATGATGTTGAGAAATTATCAGCGACAGTTTTACTACTGGTTTATGCTGCTCATTGGGTATTTATAGGTATTGTTAAGCAAATTAAAATTCGTTCCGGATCACGAGTGTTGCGTATTAAGTATGTATCTCACATGTAGGCGGCGAATGTGTGCTTCTTTATACATGAAGGAATGCCGACCTTACACAGCGTGTTATTGATATAACGCAAAAACTGTAATTTTTTTTTAGTAATGAATTATTTATTTACAATAAAATATACATATAATCATCATCAACCCATTATGTCCCCACCGAGGGGCACGGGTCTCATCCATGAGGAAGGTATAGGCCGGTCCGGATTGGTGGAGGCTTGTAAGACTAGTGGCTGGTCTTACTGTCAGAAGTTTTCAAGCCGCTCTAAGGCCTCTGACTTGGCTTAACGACTGCCATCTATCGAAGGCACCCGGCACCAACTGCTTAAAGTGCCTTGCGAAGCACGGAATCGCTCGGAAGAAATTCCACTAGCGTTAGTCATAGACGGTCACCCATCCATGGACTGAAAGCGCCGTATGTTGCTTAGCCTTAGTGATCGTTTAAGATCACTCAGGCAGCCCAGGCTACGAGCGATTCATACATACGTATATACATATAATGTGTACACAAAATGTACATAGGTATAATATACACCTATATGTATATTCGTCGGCTAAAGTCGCAAGGTCATCTTCAAGGCCCTCTCTGGAAAATAACAATGGTTTTCTATTTTTATTTTCAAGGTCAGGACTAAACAGGTTAAACATCATCATTTCATCATTCAGCCACAAGAAGTCCACTGCTGGACATAGGCCCCCTCCATGGATTTCCAAAAAGACCGGTTGGAAGCGGCTTGCATCCAGCGTCTACCTGCCACTTCGATGAGATCGTCTGTCCATCTTGTGGCTGCTCGTCCTACGCTGCGCTTGCCGATGTGTGGTCTCCATTCAAGAACCTTTCGGCCCCACTTCAACTTGGTGGGCCATGTCGACGAGTTTCGTTTGTCTACAGACCTCATCATTTCTGATTCGGTCTTGTAGAGAAATTCCGAGCATAGCCCTTTCCATAGCTCGTTGCGTAACCTTGAGCTTTCTTGTGGGGCACATAACAAAGCTCAAGGTTAAACGTACATTTGTTAAACTTCATGCGGTGAATGTGTATGGAAAATAAATTATTAAAATGGAGAATACCGAAGTAACACGTTGTATCTTCCATCTTTGCAGGAGATCTCAGTGAATGGCCGCCCAGAAGTATGGGATGGATCCGAATTCGTTCTAAGCTGTACCGCCTATGGCAGTCCAGGGATCCGCTTCACATGGTACAAAGACGGGGTCAAGGTCAACTTTAACGGGACTACTCGGTAAATAGCCTTAACTTTAATATAATACATTTTATCGCTATTGGATTTATTATTATCGAATGCTTTTTGTCACCGGATTTCAAGGCTCATCCATAATATCCAAAATCCATAATACATATTTAGACTGCACTTTCTGAAAAGACTCCGGCCATGTTTTGCTTTGATTCGCTCGTTGTGAATAGAAATAGGCTATTTGACAGTGTGAAAAAAGCAGTATTATTTATTCGAGGCATTAGAATTTAAAAAAAAACATTATGATTTGTAAATAAAACACAAAATGAAATGTGATCTTTTTTATCTGCCGCCATTGTATCGAAAACGGCCATGGCCGTTTCTATGATGACGTCACATGTCAGTAAACATGGCGTCTGGCATTCATTCTTTCTTACGTTCATTGGTTGGTTTACCGGGAAGTGACTTCATAATTCCTGTGCGACGCCATATTGCCTAAGATAGCGTTTTGGCGCCTTATTTGAAAAGTAAATTTTCGTTTGCCTTTTTTAGAAAGAAATAAAAAAAAATATTATGACCACTTTCTGAGGACTCCATGAACAGCAACAATCAATAGGAGATGGCTTTCAGAAATCGGTCAAATAGCCTATTGAGCCCTTTCGTTTTTCGTCTTCAGCAAGCAAAAACGAATCCTGACAATTTTTGAAACTCAAAACAATTTCTTTTCTTCGTCCGCTTACAACGCATTTTGCAATTCTCTAGGTCCGGTCCGCAATTTAGACAAATCTAACAACCCTCCATCAGAAACTTGTATGTCTGGATGATCCAGCGTGGTTAGATCCTCCAGCAGATAGTCGGACCTAGTTACGGTGCGTGACAGGAAATCGTTCGATGAGGGAGGCACAAGACTGATGATGATTTCTGAAAGTGTATTGAAAATAAATTATTATGTGGCTCATGGATGGACTTATTTACATATCTACATCCCTCTGAGTCATATACGAATTATTGGACAGTGCACAATGTGCCTATGCTCGTTCCAGAAATATATGGACCCGCCAAATACCAGAAGACGAGCCGGACAAGTTTACATCGGTGGTGAGTGTGGTGAAGGCCGGGCCGCTCGACAGCGGTCGCTGGTCGTGCGCGGCCGTGGACGCGGGGCGGCGCCGCTGTCGGGCCTTCTGGCTGACGGTGCTCGCCGCTCCAGAGATAAAGCTGCTGCCGACTACCTTGACTGTCAATAAGGTCAGGATTATCTTCGGCATATTACGAAGAAAATGAGACGTAGGTAATAATAAGTAAACATTTACACTCTGGCCCCACATTCGGATAACCTGTGTCGTGGTAACCAGAGACAGTGACTTCACAAACATGTGAACATCCAAAACATGGGGTCTTTTTCGGCCCCAGCCGCTTATCGCTAAACGCCGGGCAACAGAGTTCGTCATGTATCGAGGTCCCGTCCTTAATTTACCAGGCTAAGATTTTCCATGAATTATCTGTGTTTGTGTTATCTGAGTTTTATCCCATCATAGATTTGGCATTATTGTTTACAAATACAAATACAAATACAAAAATATTTATTGCCGTAAAAGAATTTTACATGAGCGATACACAGCGGGCCCCGCACTAGGTAAAACCTGTATCGCGGACGCCCAAAAACAGTTTTAAAAAATATGAGGTTATACGAGCAAACATGACAAAATTTAGAGACAAACATGCAATTGTCGTTATGATGAAAAAGAATATAAATTCAAACTTACGTGTAAAAATGACACAAAATAAAAACAGGAATATTACCGCACAGACAGCAGCTAGAATAGTTACATACTTATAGATAAATATGTGTGTAGAATATATATGTATATATATATATATATACATATATGTATACCTCTTGTAAACTATGCACTTACGATTAAGTATTTATCCATTGCAACCAGGTATATAGAATAAATAATAAATTAAGATATATATATATATATATATATAATTATATATAACATATCAAATATAAACACAAATTTAGCATTGCTTTTGTCTAAAAATTGATTTTAATATTAAGAATAACGAATGATAGGATTAACTACAATATTATTGTGTTATTTTCAAAATAGCCTCAGTTTCGCAGTAGTCTAGGTTTATATTCCACGATTTGCTGACCGCCCTAGTACCGGCATGCAGACACTCCTACCCTTGCTATTGTAAGAAGTTATGAGGCACACACTGTGCCAGTTCAAACAACGACTCAATTCATCACCGCATCGGGTAAAGGATTATTATCCACATTACAACCAAAAGTAATCCTCATCACCATAATTTCTATTTTCTATGGTTTGACGCTTCGTAAACAATATTTGCTACGAAATTCTGTTTTCATTCTTCTAATACCATCTTCCTGGCTAACGAACCGTGTGATCAACCTGTACAACAGTGTGGTTTTACAGTGCCACTTTTGCCGGCACACTTGGTAAGCATCGCGAGACGTGAGCTACGAGTGTCTTGGATCATAGTAGGCGCTAAGGCCCGTGCTGGTGGCAATATAGCTTACCGCGCGGACGGTAAGCTTCACTGTGAAACCGCACTTACTAGCATCATGGCTGCTACACACTATGCCGGCGGCACGGCCGGCGGGTTTTTGCCGCGCGGGTATGCCGCCGGGTTATTCAGGCCGCCGGCACTTGCCGCTGGCTGCCGCAGAACATCCTTGTCTCTGTGGCATCATTTTCAAGTTGCCAGCCGGGTAGACTAGTAGTGTTGTACGGTTTGTGATCCTAGTTCTCATCAATGGACAAGGAAGCTGTTGACATCACCATCGCCGCCTTAATATTAATTTTAATTAGCAAAAGACTCGAAAGAAAAATGAGTTTTTGGGCGGGAGCTGCCGCCGGCTCACCGCACAACCCGCCGGCAGCCGGCGGCTCGGCTTGTGCGGCATTGCCGGCGGCATAGTGTGTAGTAGCCATCACACTCATTCCCCTGCCTCAGACCGTAAACGTCTGTGGCTTTCTCCAGGGCGACAACGTGAGCGTCACGTGCCTGACAGGGGCGCGGCGCGAGCTGGGCGCGCTGGGCTTCAGCTGGGCACGCGACCGCACGCTGCTGCGGCTCGCCCCCGGACGCGCTGTCTGGGAGGACCTTTACCCCGCCGGCAGCGTCCTCAAGCTGTATAACATTCAAGTAGGTACTTCAAGGTAACTGTTCGTGGGTCTTCTTTGTCTTTTGCTCTGATATTTGCAGATGGCACTGTATGCCGATGGCACTGCGTCGCCTCCAATAGCGACGTGTCACGGCTAACCGCGGTGCATCGAATCTCCCACGTGTACCTATCGCTCGTTTGGCGAATTTCTGTGCCGATGTAATTCAGATTCGTCACGATATTTTGCATCTCAATGGTCTTGAGCTACCGGAACAGTGGCGACGTCGTACAAAACAACTTTTGTAGTGCAAGTTTTCTTATTTCGCGAAGACACTGAAACTTTTTCGTTTAGATTCTTTGCTGACATCAGAAGTTTTATTGTATAATGAAATAGTTACGTATTTTTTTAAACATACGAATCAAGCAGAAACAAAATAAGTATAGAATGATTTATACAAATTACTTGTGTACACAAATAATTCTAAAAAAACTCTTTTTCATCTCTACTCAACATTTCATTAACAAGACCGTAACACCTTCTGGACCCAAGGCGAGGGCCACGCTTGCCTCGTTAAAGCTTAACGCCGAAGAATAAATCAACTCTCAGCTCCTTTCCATCTGCTTCAGCGTCCTCAGAAGGCTCTCATTTGATTGGTTCCAGAAATCGGCAGAGTACCGATGTCAAGTGTCGTCGGTGGCGGGCACGAACGCGCGAGGCGTGACGCTGTGGACGCTGGGCGCGGGCGACGAGGCGTGCGAGCCCTCCGCCTCGCACGGGGTGCGCTGGCCGCGGACCGCGCCCGGCGCGCACGCCTCCGCACCTTGCCCCACAAACCACTTTGGGGAAATCATCAGGTACATAACCTTCTCGTCGCTCGTAGCCTGGGCTGCCTGAGTGATCCTAAACGATCACTAAGGTTAAGCAACATGCGGCGCGTTCAGTCCATGGATGAGTCACCGTCTATGACTAACGCTAGTGGCATTTTTCCGAGCGGTCCCGTGCTTCGCAAGGCACGTTAAGCACGACGGCAGTCGTCAAGCCAAGTCAGAGCCCTTAGGGCGGCTTGAAAACTTCTGACAGTAAGACCAGCCACTAGTCTTACAAGCCTCCACCAATACGGACTTGGCCCCCGTGGTGGAGTATGGCCTATACCTTCCTCAGGGAAGAGACCCGTGCCCCTCGGTGGGGACATAATGGGTTGATGATGACATGATGACATAACCTTCAATGTTCTAAAGACCAGTAAAGTTCAGGTTATCGTTAGATAGGTAGGTATGCTCTTTGTCTAACCTGCAAGTTATTCTATACTACTTTTAATTATACTTACGTTGGCATCACTCTTACATGATAATAGGTCTTTACCTATGAAATTGCCGTTCTGCAGTACTGGCCATTTCAAATCAAAATAATTTTTACTAGACGAAAACCCGGCTTCGCTCGGGTAAAATCTAGACGCGAAATAATATTCCACTATGTTTTTTTATATGGTGACGCCTCTGTATTTATCAACCACCAGTAGATATAAATCTCTTAATACATTCAGATACATAAGCTCACACCTGTATCCCAGAGGGGTAGGCAGAGACCACGGACTGTCACCTGCCACTATCCTGACAAATAACTTTCGCTTCATCGACATCCATTAGTCGTTGCATGTACCCACATCGGTTTCGGGTACTTTTAATCTTGCCCTTTGCTAATACATCCCCTATTTGGTCGAAGTAGGTCCAACTGGGGCGTCCCTTACCGGCCCTTCCACTCACATTCGCCCGATATATTTGCTTTCTCAGTCTTTCTTCGTTCAAACCAGCGCAACATTCCTTTTTTCAATTCTAGTCACTCACTACATCCTCTTTCTCTACATCCTCGGTCTCTGATCACTATTGCGTATTCAGTCATTCAAAGTAACACCACACATATTTTCTCATTTGTACTGCACTAATCCTACTTTCATGATTCTTCTGCCATACCCAAATCTCGCTACCATGCTTACATCAGTATTGGAACCAGCACCCTATTACGGATAGCCAATCTTGCTCTTTTGGACATGTTCTGGCTACTCACGAAGGAATGCAAGGCGAAAATCGGATACTTATCATAACTTTTTCATGAGTACCTCATCACAAATTACTAACTAAATGAGCTTCCTTCATAAACTTAACAGCTAGTGAATCTAATGACGTATTCAATGAGACGTAGAATCCACTTGGCTAATCAACTAAAAACAGCTCCCCCTCTTTGGCTTTACAGCTTTTAGTTTTGTATTGACCACATGTTTTTCTTCATCATTTTAATTTTTGGTATTTTTCTTATCTAGTGGCTTTTTCATTTCAATAACTTTATTGGTACCTATAACTAAGCAAAACAATAAAGATCAATTTATGACTTTGATTTCCTTTTTCAATTATTTTTCAGACCCTTCCAAAACTCAATGTCAATTATTGTCTTTCCGCCAATGAAAAACACCACAGATTACTTACTACACCTTCTCAGTTGGCACAGATTATAATAACCTTCTTGGATGCCACGGTATTCCAAACACCATGGAGTTAACAAATTAGATCACTTTACACTCTGTTCCAACATTATGCTGTACAGTTCATTTATTTTTACGTTTTTTATGCTTTCTGTGTTATTTTTTTTATTATTGTACGCACTCTGTGTGTGTGTTTTTTTGTTTTGTTTTGAGTATCAAATAAAGAAATGTTCTTTTTTTCTTTCTTTCTTTCTTTCTTAATTTCTTTCTTTCTTAAGGAGAGTGCTTTTGTAGAAACGTGTAAGCGCCACTTGCTTTAGTACGTTTTACGGTATAGTACGGTTCTAGTTGCCTTTCAATTAGAATCAAAATAGAATTGGTTTCTATTGTTCTATCCAGTAACACCTGAGCGCGTTACTATCCTCGTTACTTATCTGTGTATAAACTAAAAATTTAGTGAGAACTTTAGAAGAGTGCGCAAGTGACCCGTGACGGGTGCGTATTGTTTTCAATAACTCGAATTATCAAACTTACTTATGTGTTCCATTAAAACTCATAGTATTTTGAGTAGGATAGCGCATATTTCGCGACGTCGATGAAGTGACACTCTACTGGAAGAAATATAAACGTTCACTCGAACGTCTAGTAATGTACTAATGCACTTGCCTCTCTAATTGTATTATAGCACTGTCCTAAACACTAAAATAATGTACACCGGCCATAACAGTTCACAATGAAAACTTGTGACACTAACACAACAATGATGACATTGACATGTTTACTTAGCAACGCCATTGTTGAATTTAATAATTTTTATATTGATGCTGCTCGATAATACGAATTTTCCGCCCATATGTTGTCGACTCAGATCAACTATTTTTTTACGCTCTTTCATTTGGTGTGCATATCGTTCGAGTCTACCGTAGACCCGAACGAAATTATTAATATAGATGTGGCTAAGAATTCTAATTTCAAATTAATTTTATTTTAAGAACATGAATTCTTTTTCCAAAAGTAGTCATTTGTTTACTGATAAGTTTTCATCGCATTTCAATCTTTTTCGTCATCATGGATACGTAGAAAATTCGACTAATTATGGAATATGAGTACCGTTGTAGCAGCAACGCGGCACAAGCGGCACGCAACATCAACGACGTTTACGGAGCTAGCACTACAAGCTAACACACCACCTGTTATTGGTTTGCTCGCTTCCGTTCTGGAAATTTCGACATGAAAAATGAACCTCGACGTCGTCCGAAGACTTTGGTCGACAATGACGAATTAGAGGCGCTTGTGGAAGCTGATGATACACAAACTACGGCTGAATTAGCAGCAGCTTTCGACGTTAGCTACAAAACAATATTGGTCCATTTGTGTCAAATTGGCAAGGTCAAAAAGCTTGACAAATGGGTACCCCATAAACTCAATGATCGCCAGCGCGAAGTACGCGTCGAGATATGCCTTGCACTGCTCAACAGATACACAAATGAAGGAATTTTGAGCCGCATTGTTACCTGCGATAAAAAATTGATTCTGTTTGATAACCGCAAGTGCTCAGCAAGTTGGTTGGATCCTGGTTCAACACCTAAACAATGCCCTAAACGAAAACTCACCCTTAGAAAATTGATGGTCACTGTTTGGTAGTCTAGCGCCGGTGTGATTCATCACAGCTTCTTACCAAACGGGGTGGGCATTACTGCAGATGTGTACTGTGAAAAACTGAACACAATGATGGAGAAACTGGCACATCTCCAACCAGCATTGGTCAATCGCTCGTCTCCGCTGCTCCTGCACGACAACGCGCCACCTCATACTGCACAGCAGACGGTCTCCAAGTTGCAAGAACTGGGGTTGGAATCTCTCCGTCATCCGCCCTACTCACCAGACCTTGCGCCTACAGACTACTACTTTTTTCAGAATTTTGACAACTTCTTGGCGGGAAAAAAATTCAATACCCAAGAGGCAGTACAAAATGCCTTTGAAGAATTTGTTGCCTCCCGTCCAGCTGATTTCTTTAAGAAGGGCATCAATAAAGCGCCACTGCGTTTCCAAAGATGCATTGATTGCATGTGTGATTACTTCGATTAATATAAAAAATACATTGAATAATTCGTTTAAATTTTTTCATACAACACGGCAATTTTATAGGTAAAGGTATAAGTGTAAAAATATTTTGCATAACGTTGACTCGCAGAGCTACGCATATTTGTATTCTATTTTGTTGTTTAAACCATGAAAACAAAAACATGGTTGTTAGCATTTTACTTACGTCGTCAGACATTTACGCACGTGCATTTTTTACAGATTATGTGAGCCAAAGACGATTCAACGCGGTGTGAAATGGAAATCGCCAGACTTTTCAAGATGCATCGCGTTATCGCTCAAGAATATTCATGAGGAGGTATAGCTAACACTTGTGCCAATATCAATTGCCGAGCTCCAAGTACCAAAATAAGGACGAATAAGCATATTCACCATTTTAGTTTCAGCTCGTCTCACATGGATATTCGTGGAGAAATTTAACAGGTGTTATATGTCGCTACGAAAGTACTCTGCGATCTTTACCGACCCACCCTGGAGCAGGTACAATCCCTCTCCAACACACAAGGGACATGCTGAACTATCTTCTCTCATCCGCTGGAAAGCCAAATGACAGATCACAAAGTGTCGAGCATCTTTTGCGGATATACGACACACTTTTGAAACATCCTGATAACTTTTTGGATGAAGAGGTTCGTACGACTACGAGGTGTCTTTTGTCCACGATTCGCTCCACTTGATGAAAATTTAGAAAGGATAAACTGGTTGAACTTATTATTCTTCTGATGAGACCCAAGTCCATCCATACGATACATAACAGTGTAGGTATTATTTCCAGAAAGTCTACGACCTCCAATATGCCCTGGTTCAGTCTGCAAGTATGAAGGACAACATAGACCACGCTCTCAACCAGTTTTCGGTGATGACCAAAACGGTCCGGGAATACAATGCTGCGTCTTTTAAAATGCAGCCCTTAAATTCATACAACGAAGACTGGTTTGTGACTTCTGCTGGAGTGGAGCTGGTCAGAAATAGTAGAAGCAGTGTCGTTGTGGCTGTACGGTACAATAATCTTGCAGCTCGACTACCGTCCTTGAAATCTTCGATTGAATACAGGTAAACTTTCGTGTTATAACGGTTTACTGGTCAACCCATGCAAATACTAATAGGCACGACTATGACTTTTGCTTTCGAAAAATCTGACTGATATACTTCGTTATTTAACTCGTATCTCAATAAATTAGCTTCGACAAGGTCTCATTGAGATACTTGGTTCCAGGAACGGAGTAGAGATCGAGTACATTATCGCATCTCAGCACATACAAGTAGCAGCCATGGGTCTGGGTGTGAGTGTCTCATTGCCTCATACGGTGACGCTGTTGTTCACTCACATTCAGAATTACTCGGCAATAAGTAAGTAGAAGAACCAACTAATTTATAGAGACGTACCACCGACATTCCAAGACATTTTTTTGCAAACGCTTCGTTATTCATCCACCAGTCGCTTAGAGCCACATGGTATTTCCACGAGAGTTTTCTTCAAATTTGTATTCTCAGACATATTTCTGTTTCCCAATTTTGATCGATTCACCTCCTAGCTTTGGCTTCTCGATTACATTACCAAACTGCCCGTAAGTTCCGAAATCCTAAAGCTGGTCAACTTTATTAACAAATTTAAAATTTAGCTGGAGTTGGAAATACCACTAAAGATTCTTCTACTCTTGGTCAACAGTATCAAAGCTAGCGTGCGGCCTAAGGTCCTCTTCAGAGCCCCGCGCATGGAGCACCAAGGCCTGCGAAGTGAGGATGCCGGAATCGACTAACGTGGCCTGCCAGTGCCGAGGTCTTGGCACCTTTGCCTTGTTCACCGTGGCCAGGTCTACTCTTGTAAGTTCAGCTCTTAAGAGGCATCCATGCACTTGCGTCGCCAATCGTGAATATAACATTTCTTCTCATTTTACCAGGCTGATTTTTCCAAAAAAGTCTTTCAATCATGCTGATGATTTTTTAGTACATGGCCGAATAACTAAGGCAAAAAACCCACGAACCTAGTACCCGGTCCGTGATCCTAGATTCTCAATCATAGTCCCAAACAAATTAAGAATTCATTGCAGCGTTTCGTCCATCAGTGGGACGGACTGACGGACAGGCATGGCCAAAATATAAGGGTCCCTTGTTGACTCAAACCCGAGTCACTGGCGTGTATTCCAGACGCACTCAGAAAAGGAGCTTCGCGGCGCGGTTTGTAGTTCACGGTTTGGGTAGGCGTGGGTGGCGCCCTGTTCCTGCCCCCATAGCAGCGGCACAAATGCTGGAACTACTTTCCCCAAAGAATTTATTTTACCGGCCTGTCGGAGTGTCTGTGTCAAACAACAACTGTCGTGTCTGTAGACTCACACAGAAAAGGAGCTCCGCGGAGCGGTGCGTGTGACGGTGGGCGTGGGCGGCGCCCTGTGCCTGGCCGCCACCGCGTTGCAGATGCTGGGACTGCTGCCCAGCCGGGGCGACCGGCTGCCAGTGCTGCTCAAGGCCGCAACGGCGGGCACGCACTCTGCCGCCATGTTCACGCTGCTCGAGTGCGACCATAGACAAGTGAGTACTGGGAATAACTACGGGGAATAGGCTATTTGACCGATTTCTGAAAATCTCTCTTGTTATTTGTTGGTGTTCATGGAGTCCTCAGAAAGTGGTCATTTTAAATTCTTTCGTGTGTTTCTTCTAAAAAAGGCAAACGTAAATTCACTTTTGAAATAAGCCCCCAAAACGCTATCTTGGGCAATATGGCGTCGCACAGGAATAGGCTATTTGACAGTGTGAAAAAAAGTTTGTTATCAAGTTTTTCTTGTGTTTTTTTTACAAATAATAATTGTTTTTTAGTTAAAATGCCTTAAAGCTGTTTTAAAACTCATATTTTATACGAAGACGTATAAATAATACTGTTTTCTTCATATTAAAAAACAGCCTATTTTGCTATTGTTATGTTGGCACATCTTCACGGACATCCAAATGGAAATTCATCCAGATGGAGGCCATGTGTAGAAATGTACGGGGGCTTCCACTGGAAATCGGAACCACGACCTCATGAATAATCAGACGTGATACTGTTAGACTAACATAAACATTTACATACAGGCACATACATTGCTTCTGGCCCCACAGTAGGATACCCTGGGTCGTGGGAACCAGTAACAGCGACATCACAAACATGTAAACATCCAAGACCTGAGGTTTTTGTGTTCCTAACCAGAGTTCGAACCCGGGACCTCACGCATATTAGGTAGATGCGTTAACCGCTGGCGGCTGGGCCACAGAGGTCGGCGACTAAAGATTTGTTCCGTACGTACGTAAGTCGTATTATTTGAGTTCGGTGGCGTTATGAATATCCAATATAATATTTACCCAGATGGTGAAGAAAAACGTGCTGATACACGTTTCACTTCACATGTCACTAGCAAATGTAGGCTGAATAATCTGGTTTGTAAAGAAAAGATAACACTGGGAAACCTAAGTAGCTACCATAAAGCCGCGATGACACGCTCAGAGTCCACTCGGACCGAGTGCACTCGGATGGGTTTGCTCCATCCGAGTGCACTCTGATTCCTATTGACACTATCATAGTTCACTCGGATCATATTCTTCATTCCAACTATAATTTTTCATAGTCAAGTCAACATCAACATGTCCGATTATGTGCGTAATAGTATCGTTCTTGTGGCAGACCTGCTATTAGAAGAGCTGAGACGGGAAAAAGACAAGGCATCTCGCAAAAAGAGGAGAATTTGGACTCGCGTGACACTTGGTTGCTCGCCATTGCCATTTTGTTTTTCTACTCGGATCCGAGCTGGCTCGGATGAGTAGGGCATGGTCCGAGTTCACTCTGATCGGATGGCGTCATCCGAGTGCACTCGGATTGGGTGTTGACACGATCAAATTACATCCGAGTAGGCATCCGAGACTCGAATCGTGTCAACGCAGCTTAACCAGACGAATATAATTCCAACACAATACTATTGTTATTAAAATTCTTTATTTCATCGAAAACATGTTCGTACAAAGCCCTACCTAATGATAAATATCATTTACCTTTTATTTTCTTTTCACCATTTTCTTCCAGTCAACCTTAGATACAGGTCAGTTAAGTAAAGCTGGCACGTTCAACACATTTACACGTTGCGCTTGTGTAGTGTCTGTGAATAGCGCGCGGCGTGACGTGTACTGCATGCGCATCATGAAAAGTCTGCCCGTCTCTCTTGCGCGCAGTCTAGCTTATGAGTGTGAAGGGGACAGTTATAGTTTTACTTTTGCTACTGTTTATAAATACAGCGTGATCTTTTTGGTATTCAACCGTATGTGCGTTTCAATGAGGGATTTTTCTGACAGCTAAGAAAAGTAGTTCCAAGTGAGCCGTTTTCAGAAGAACTAAAAAAACGAATGGCTGTCAAAGGAATGCAATTTTTGACGTCAGTCTTTCGGAGTTATATTGTATTGAAAAAATAAAACTAACATTTTCAATAAAATATAACTCCGAAAGGACAAACATTTGGCTGTTGGCGTCATAGTAACTTTTATTCAGCTCGCTGAGACCTATTCGATGATGTATCACACATGGCTATTGGGCTGAGGTCCAAAACTGCATTCCTTTGACAGCCATTCTTTTTTTTTTTCTTCTGAAAACGACTCATTAGTCATTAAATGGCATTTCTAAGAGAGGGTTTTTGTATTTCTAATGGGAATTGCCAGTTTATTCTGTGGTCTTTCCTCTTTTCTTTTGGCTCTTGCATTTGATTGTGATTGGAATTCAGACAACTGCTACTGGTGCTAAAATCATGGAAAAAACGTTGAAAAAGAAGAATAGGAGAACAGAACATTCGCGTAACCACAATAGAAACCGAATGATGTTGCTCAATTGATCACAGATTCCTTCCAGTTGATGAAATCACAGAAGAGTAATAAAGTTTTTATCTGTGGCAAGCAATAAGAAAAAAAGGAAGGGTAATAAAAAAGGAGTAAAAAAATATATCTAACGGCTGTCAAAGGAATGCAATTTTGGACCTCAGCCCAATAGCCATGTGTGATACATCATAAAATAGGTCTCAGCGAATTGAACAAAAGTTACTATGCCGCCAACAGCCAAACGTCCAAAATTGCATTCCTTTGACAGCCATTAGATATTTTTTTTAGTTCATCTGAAATCGGCTCATTCATCCAGTAACTGACCACTGAGCGTCCGTGACCCTTTGTTACATAATTATATTATAATTAAATTGTTGAGGATTTCTGGGATAATTATTTTCTGTTTTCGTAAAGATTTTCTTAAGTGAAATTATTTTTGTTCATGTGAAAATTTATTGAAAATTAAAACTATTTTGTGCCCATTGATTCTACCTCATTTTTAATACTTTTCGCTCGAATATGCTAAAAATATATTATAACAAGTAACACATATATTTGTATTTATTTATCTACAACGCACCCATCTTACTAAAACCTAACTCTAGTCTACACTTAAACTAGAGTCGCATTTTGAATCAAAATCATTTATTTTTAAACATACTGTATAGTGAAATTGCATAAGTGTGAGTACTGTGAACGTGCCAGCTTTAGATAACTGACATGTATGAAGATAATGTGACTAAGGACGGCATTCACGAACGGAACGGTACAAATAAAAAAAAACGAGCGGGAATTTAAAAAAGGGGAGGAGGGAGGGGTCGTCATTATATACATAGTCAATAAATACATAGATCAATTTATGTACTTCACAAACATACACAATAAAGTAATTAAAATTAATCATTGATAGCCCATCATTGTATTATTGTGGGAAAAGAGGAATTTACAATTTATGTTTATTTCTACTAATAACATTATCATGGCTACCATTATTTTCGAAATATTTTTTCCAACGTACATACATAATATTTTCATAAACGTATTGGCTTTCAACTGTTAAGATGTTGGTTTCTTTAAAGAAATCTCTTATGGCTGCTACACACTAGGGTAAGTGTACCAGTAAATGAACCCTTAAGAAAATTTTCAACTTTGAAACTTAATAAAAAATAGATTTATAGTATTTTGACATTCTGAAGTATATCAAGGTCACCATTAACTATTCTGGATTTATTAAAACAAAATTTTTGAGTTGTATTTAGCACAGTTATCAAGATATGTTGAAAAATATCCGAAAATACCCTAAAACACCAGTGAATGAACGGCATTTTCCAGTAAATGAACGCAATAAAACCCAGTAAATGAACATAAATATAATTGAAATGAAAAATGAAATGAAAAATATTTATTTTGTACTAAAAGTGTTACAGAATTTGTCCTGGCTCCCAAACTAGGATACCCTGTGCTATGGGTAGCCAGGCACTTTCGTATTTGCTCATTAAAGTTTTAAAAACATAATGTCATAAACACATTTAACTATTTTTAAACATTTTTAATTGTTATAGTTTAGTCACCAATTAATTTAAAATTAATAAGTGACTGCAAAGACGTACTATTCCTTTAAAAAAATAACTATAATCGGACTTCAAAATTATTATGTTAAAACTTTCAGTTTTTAACAATTAACTTACAGAGCATCATAATTCTTGACTTAATTATTAAAATAATTATAAATCTGAAAATTTCAATATCAAAATGTTTTTAACAAATATAATAGAATTCACATTAAAAACACTAACTATTTATTTTAAATAAATTTTTTAAAAACCTTTTTTTGTTGCATTGAGTCAACATGATTGTATTATTAATAAATGATTTGAAAGACTAATTATTTGGTTGAAAAACAAAGTAATTTATTTAATCAGACTTCACAATTACTGAGTTAAAACTTTCAGTCTTTAGCAGTCAACTTACAGAGCATCATAATTCTTCACTTAAATTATTAACATATCTAATTATTATTTGTTTTGTGTGTGTGTGTGTGTGTGTGTGTGTGTAATTAGTTATAATATAATGTGACATTTTATTATTTTCTTTTGCTAATGTATTTCAAGTGTTGTGTCCGATTCAGATATTTAATGTGCTGTGTAATGTAATTTGGAACAATAAAAGCTTTATTTAGTCTGAAAATGTCAGTCTAAAAATGTTTAAAAATCTAAAACTGAAAAACCTCACCGGACCCATGGCACAACTGCGATACTCAATTTATTACAAAGTTTTGTAACAAATATATATAGGAGCAACATTGTAAATAGTACTTATTTGAAGACATTTTTTTATTGACTGCAAAGATTTATTATTCTTACTTATATTCTTTGCTTTTAAAATTGTACCAAGTAACTTAGGGCAACCAGACTTCATAATTATTATGTTAAAAATTTTAGTTTTACAATTAACTCACAGAGCATCATAATTCTTGACTTAATTATTAACACAATATTATTAGGGACAACATTATAAACAGTATTTATTACAAAGATATTTTTTTTCACTTACTTCCGAGTCAGTAAAAGATATCAGGACTCGTCGTGAACGTTTTTTTTCATAGTTCTTTCACTGGATTTTTGAGACCAATAAATGAACAACCATGTTCCAATACTGGCCAAAAGATCGGAAATCGTTTTTGGAACATAGGTATTTTGCAAGAAAATATTTTAATAACAATCAGCCGAAGTTAAAATCGTTCGATAAGAAAAGCAATGTCTTACCCAATAGGGAATGGATGAAAATATCAGAAGTGCTTGATATTTTTTTCGGTGATAGGAATAACCTTCCTCAACGCGAGAAAAAAGTTTAAATATTTTTGGCTTCGTTTTTCCATTCGTAGTTCTGGGCTCAGTACGGCTTAACAGACATATTCCTTGGTCCGCTACGTATTAGAAAAAAAATCTGTGGTGACATTGACAGCTTTTCAAGGTGGATTTTTTTTTCATACGTAGCGGCTAAGGAATATGTCTGATATGCCGTACTAAGCCCAGAACGACGAATGGAAAAATATTTAAGTATATTTAAAAATTAACTACGGGGCCAAAAAAATTTAAACTTTTTTCCCGCGTTAAGGAAGGTTATTCCTATCACCAAAAAAAATATCAAGCACTTCTGATATTTTCATCCATTCCCTATTCCTAAATTCTTACCCATATAAAAGATTTTTCTTCACCCACACTAACTTTTCGTCGTCGACATTTTGCAACTGATGAGTTCACAACATCTGAATTAAATATTCCCAGTTTCGAAATAGTGTAGCCTATGAAAAAAATAAAAGTCTCTGTGGTACAAATGGCTAGTTTTCTTATTTTGGAGCAAAAACCACGTTTCGTTCATTCACTGGGGTGTGTTCATTCACTGGTACACTTACCCCTCAGAAGAAGGAGTACCATAGAAGGAGGAATAAAATAAAAAGTAACAGTTGTATAGCTGTCCATGTTACTCTTAAGATAAATCTCTGCGCCAGAAAGAGACAGCTGTAGTGTACTTATGCACTAAAAATGTTACAATCGTACACGGTTGCCACAGATTACTGAACAAAGCCAAAATCGATAGGGCTGGGACAAACACCATAAAGATGTCGATATTATTTATTCCGATCTATTTTTTTAAATTAATGGTGGTAATTAAGTATTAATATTAAATGATAAAAAAATCATACCTCTTTTTCACAATTTGCAAAAAGTATCTTTTCAATCCCATCACCATGTTTAATAGTGATTTTTCGGACCCATGGCTGTGTACCAAAACACCTACGACTAAATTCCATTATTCCAATTCCAATAATTTAAATTACAGTCATGGGCCCATGATAATCACTATTATCACCATTATCTATCTATCTAATTATCAATGTATTTATCTCTAAAAAAAATATCATTTTTCCCTTGGTGGTGCTAGTGAACCAGCTGGAACCCCTTACGGTTATGTTATTATGTGCTAAGTGTGGTACATACCATATAAGTTACAATAAATATTTATAAGTAACAGTAAGTAATTCTACATCAGGTTTTCAATAATATAAATGGGACTAATAGGGCTATAGCGAATCTAAAAAAGATTATACCAAGTTATGTGGTAACATGGCAAAAAGTATATGTACGGCGAATATAGAACCTTTTTTTTATATGTTTGCAAATCATCAATTATCACCATATACAGCGCCACCAAGTTATCTGTTCAGGTGGGTAAAATTGTAACTAAGTAATTAATTGTAAATCCTGTTCCACATTTTTTGTTTTATTTATTCACTTACTAAGATTTATAGATATATGTTCATTAAAATTGAAAGATGGGTTAAAATATTCTCATTTTTCTAGGTAAATTTCTCAACTGTTACTACTAAATTCTCCACTAGCGCCGCTATCAACTGAACAGATGAGATGGTGGCACTGTAAGAAAATATAATGAATAAAACAAGAACAAAATAGGAAAAACTATTTAATAACATAACATAACATTTACACACAGGCACATAGATTGCTTCTGGCCCCACACTAGGATACCCTGTTTCGTGTTAATAAATTACGTATTTGTTTCCAATAAATACCTACCGCCTAGCATAGTTACTCAAGGCACCCGTTGTAATAACATCATCAGTCCAGGTTCGATGGAATAAAATAAAAATTAAAAACCAAACGATTTATTGGTACAAGATTATTTGGCATCAAATAAAGTACGTAGTTTCAAGCTTTTCACATAAAAAGTGGCAGGTTGCAGCTCAATAGAGAAGAAATCAACACGTATTACTATAATGTATATGTTTTTTATCCCTGACTTCTGTTTCACAAGTACCTATTAACGTTTTTTTTAACAAAAATGTGTCAGCCATAATTTAAAAGATAATATTTTATGAAATTAAAATTAAATCAGCTTGGTTGCAGCTCACGAACATTGTCCATTTCCGCGGAGGTCGCAACCTGAAAATTGTTTTTATTTAAGTACTTCACGTTGATAACATCCACATAAAAAATAATGAAAATCACTTGCACCAGAATCAGACTATGATAGTATTAAACTAGTTATGACCTTTAACTGCTAAACGTTGTCCAGGATAGAAAAAAACACCCAGTCAGGCAATAATCAGAGAAAAATTCTACAAGTGATATACGGCGCCTTGCAGGTTGGAACTGACAACCTGTTTTATTATCCAAGTGGAGTAACCACTAGACCAACGAGACAGTCGGGTCTCATGTGAAATTCCTGATGTACATACATACAGCAAAACGTGCACCTCAGTCGACATAATTGTGCAGTATGTAGACTTTATTTTGTTTTTAGTATTATTATAATGTATAATTATAACCTTACCAATGATCTGCGGGCTAAGGAAAAGCGTAAAGTAGGTACGGCACTTGTTTCCAACCTACGCCACTTGCTATTGTTTATGAAACAGTCGCTTGCTGCAAATGCGGTGTAAATTTTTCCAAGACTACTTTGTACGTGATACTGCGTAATCGACATTTGTTATATTGTGCTGTCTTCGGGTAACCTGCAATAGATAATTAACAATTAAAACAACTATAGGAACGCAAGAAATAACTAAATATGCTCTACGAACTATCGATACTTTTTTTCACTTAGAAAGTGGGAAAGTCCCGTCCCTATTCCCCTACAACAAACAACAAACGGATTCCGTTTTCAGCCATCATGGCGTAAAGTTCAATTTTTTGTAACAAATGTTTTCCGAACATCCGTTAGGGCTAAAGTTTCGTACAGGCCCTGTAAAAATAAATATATAATATAACAAACAACAAACTTGTATTATGATTTATATCGAAAATATCACAATAATCATGATGACAACACCATTCTCTAATAGCTAATTTGCAATTCTAGTAGCCCATAGTTGAAATCTTAGAGAAAATACCCTTTTAGGTACACCAAATTGAGACTTACCGGTGGAAGCTGATGAATGTTGTTTCATTATCTTCTCGGGAAGAATGAGATATACATTCTAACACAACACACGCCATGCCGATGGTTATATATACTATATACCATGAGAATCCACTAAAATTCACTTCAAATGGTGCTTTAGTAAATATAAAATACACAAGCTTCTTGAAAACGGCGCACTCCCAAACCTCTTGTCGAACACACTGCCAAACACAGAACACCCTCTGCCAAAACAATGTCATTGGGCGGCACATTGCATGCCGTCATTTTCTGAGCCGTTCTAATTTGGTCGCGTAATGGTAACCAAAGGTAACCAACTGACGTTTAAGGGTTGTACGCTCGAAAAAAGCAACAAAGACACGACTATATTTTTCTCTTTCTAACACGTAGCTTGCGGCTATTTAAATTGACGAAACAGACTATGTGGCACGTTTTCATTTTTTAACGCTCCTTCTATGGTACTCCTTCTTCCGAGACTTACCCTATACCGGCGGCACGGTTATTCAGGCCGACGGCAATTGCCGCTGGCTGCCGCAGAGCATCATTGCCTCTGTGGCATCATCATTTTCAAGTTGTCAGCCGGGTAGACCAGTAGTGTTGTACAGTTTGTGTTCCACGGTTTGTGTTCCTAGTTCTTATCAATGGACAAGGAAGCGGTTGACATCGCCATCGCGGCCTTAATATTAATTTTAATTAGCAAAAGACTCAAAAGAAAAAAGAGATTTTGGGTGGGAGCTGCCGCCGGCTCACCGCACAACCCGCCGGCACACCCCGCCGGCGGCTCGGCTTGTGCGGCATTGCCGGCGGCTTTATTACGTGTGTAGGAGCCATTATCGAATCCCTACTACGTAGCTTGTAAATTAATCCGATCGCTCTCTTCTGCAAGACGAATAGTCTCAATGTGTGCTTCCCGGCCCCATAGTACTCGTAGTACGCCGTAGGATATAATACTATGCTAGTAACAAAAATAAACAAGCCTAGCAGTTGAAACGTCAGTAGGTAAGTTTCCTAATTCTTTTCACTGCGTATGCTGAGCTAAGTTTTACATTACGTGGTTCTACAATAAATTGAGGAGGCTCAAGACAGCACACATCGGCATAGTCAATATGACCGTACACCTTACTCATAAATTTGAAATTGATAATTGTTTGGTAATTTATTTTGATACATCACCAATTAAATAGCCAGTTACATGAATAATAAAAAAGTATTTTTACTTCACCGAAAAGCAACTAAATAAGCTTTCGCCTGCGCCTTTAAAATTTCTCTGTCCGGTTCATATTTGTCTTGCGAAAATATGACAATATCCTCCGTCAGAATGCTCACATTCTTTTAATTCTCAATTCAATGCTGTTCAATCAATCCAGCCACACCACCGTATCTCAAATAACGCTTTGAATTTTTGAGTCCGATCAGATTACGATCCGCTCATAATCGATTGCTGAACACCAAGTCACTCGACAAGGTTCTTCAGCAATTTTTTGAAGTTTCCCAATTCCAGTACATAAACCATCGGTGACTTTTTAAAATATAGAACTCTTCAGCTTGTCAATTAAGTATCCAGTTTGAGATTTAGGCAGTTCTCAGGTATAGTAAATTCAGATTCTCAGCATCAAGATTCGACACATAATTTCAATAAGTTTCTGTCTTTTCATCTACGTAATGCGATGATTTAGATGATTCCAGTGGCACCTTCACTCACACTAGATTTCCATTGGACATTATTTCAATAACACTATGTAAATACTTCCTCGACACTCAGGAGGAGGCGTGCGGCGGTGCGCTGGGCTGGGTGTGCGCGGCGTGCTGGTGCGCGGGGTGCGCGGCGCTGTGCGCGCAGCCGCTGCTGCTGCAGGCGCAGCTGCACGCCGGCAAGCGCCGCGCGCCCGCCGTCTCGCTGCTGGCAGGTGCGAGCACTTAGCCACAGCCCGTGCGCGCAGCCGCTGCCGCACGCCGGCAAGCGCCGCGCGCCCGCCGTCTCGCTGCTGGCAGGTGCGAGCACTTAGCCACAGCCCGTGCGCGCAGCCGCTGCCGCACGCCGGCAAGCGCCGCGCGCCCGCCGTCTCGCTGCTGGCAGGTGCGAGCACTTAGCCACAGCCCGTGCGCGCAGCCGCTGCCGCACGCCGGCAAGCGCCGCGCGCCCGCCGTCTCGCTGCTGGCAGGTGCGAGCACTTAGCCACAGCCCGTGCGCGCAGCCGCTGCCGCACGCCGGCAAGCGCCGCGCGCCCGCCGTCTCGCTGCTGGCAGGTGCGAGCACTTAGCCACAGCCCGTGCGCGCAGCCGCTGCCGCACGCCGGCAAGCGCCGCGCGCCCGCCGTCTCGCTGCTGGCAGGTGCGAGCACTTAGCGACCTAGGTATAGACGCCGGTACGCGCTCTGGTGCTGGCAAACATCAGAAATAAAGGGCGCCGCCCGCCATCTCGCTGTTGGTAACTATACACTCTGGTAAACGTTCATCAAGGATGAGTCGCACCTACTCTACGTACATATATAGCGTATGATTGTGAGACTAACCCTTCCTCAGGGTTGTGCACGCTGGCGTGGCTGACGGCGCGGCTGTGGGGCGGCGCGCCGCTGCAGCTGGGCAGCTCGGCGCAGGCGGTGTGCGCGGCCGCCTGCGCGCTGCTAACTCTGCTCTGCCTCGCGCTCTCCGTCTGCGCCGCGCTCCGGCTCCGGGCCGCCACGTGCAAGGTGCCCGCTGAGAGGATACTCGTGTTCAAGAGCAGGTGAGGCAAAGGCTATCTTTCAGACCACAGAGACGAGCAACCGACGATGTGAGCTCCTTCGCTACGATTCGATTAAACTCTGTTTATCTTTATCGAACTCTTTTCATAAAAAAGCAAGTGAATCCGAAAAGAACAAAAAGAGCTTTATTAACTCCGTAAAGATTGTTTTTGTCTAGCGACTGCCTCGTTGGTCTAGCCGTGAAAGCGCTTAGCTACCAAGAAAGAGGTCGTGGGTTCGACTCCCATTGGGGGCACCTCTTGTACAATTGGCCTTAGTTGGGTGCTTTTTTAGGTTTGTAATGTCTTTGCCTGGTTGCCATAACACATTGTATCCTAGTTTAGGACCTGGTCAAATGATTGTGTTGTACTGTGCGGAAGTTGAAGCTTCCTCTTATACGCCTAAGATACTTATAATATTCCGAATGTTTTTGAGTCTAATAAAGAGTTCTAATCTAAAGTCTGTTCTCGAGAGGAATTCCTCTTATAAACGTCTTCATAATATTTTAATAGAATCGATCTTTTTCAGATATTATTCCTATGTTTAAAATTTATTAGTTCAATGCCTTTTTTCAGGCGAAGAATAGTACGGCACACTCTAGTACTGCTTCTGACAACATCAGCCGCGCAGGCCGCCGGAATGGCGTACGCGCAGCCGGGCGAGAAACGATCCGCGCACGTCATCGCATTAGCCAGTGCTGCGATCGCCAATGTGAGTGCCGTTATCCTTACCTATTCATTTCAGCTAATCTGTTGTTTAATTAAAAAAAAAACTGTCACGTTGACATACCGATACAATTTAAGGCGAAGGCAAACATGTACACCCCTCTCATATACTTAGGTTTCGTTCATGTTGCATAAATATTTTATTTTTACCTATATTAGGCCTGGTTTACATTTGCTTTATTTTCATGCTTTTTTAGCATGATTTCCATAGAGAAAGAATCAAATAGAGACGGCAAAAATGTATGCCGATTCATAGCTTTTATTACGCACCATATATTATAAAAGAACTTTCAAAAACTCCTAATTACATAGTATACAACCAACCATTACCAATTTATTATTTGCTTATGTACTTATAAAAGGAATTGGCGTCTCTATTCTATTCTAGCTCTATGGAAAGCATGCTAAAAAAGCATGAAAATAAAGCAAATGTAAACCAGGCCTTAGATTTAAGCCGATTACCGTATGATACCTACTGTTTATGGCTCTTTTTATTTGAAATAACGTTTTATTATTTATTTTTATTATTGTGTCACGATGTTTTCCTTCCCGATGCGCGAGTGGTATCGTTCCTACACATTCACAAGTGTATACATAACTTAGAAAAGAAGGTCACAGATCATCATCATCATCATCAACCCATTATATCCCCACCGAGGAGCACAGGTCTCTTCGCTGAGGAAGGTATAGGCCATACTCCACCACGGGAGCCAAGTCCGGATTGGTCGAGGCTTGTAAGGCTAATGGCTGGTCCTACTGTCAGAAGTTTTCAAGCTGCCCTAAGGCCTCTGACTTGGCTTAACGAAGATCTTTCTGTGTGTCTATCTGTTTGTATCTGCGGCTTAACGTCACAGGTCAAAAACCCAGGACCTCACCGTTCTACCCTTACAGTACCATCGCTCCTGAGCCATTTATTCATCCGTCGCTGGTTCAATTCCGGCTCGAAGGACCAAAACTATGGCTTATCGGGATGCTATTGCCCAGCTGGAGTGGAATGATGTAGGCTAGACTTCTTAAATATTGATGTATTATCCAGAATAAAAATAAAAATAATTGACCGAAGCACACTCGATTGCGGCCAATTTATGACTACAAAAAAAAGGTACCTATATCGCGAAAAGTTGCAGCGGCCCCCCACTACGTCACACGCTGGAAAGCTTTATGCTAGGCGTTAACAAACTATATATCATTTCATTCAGCTTTGGTCTTCGTGAACAAACTTCCTAAATAGTTGAAATACGAAAATCTTTAAGGGCTATAAAGTTGTATGCTCGTCCTAGGTTAGTCGACACAATAAATAAATAAATAAGTATCAACCATATTACAGATTTCTTGATTTCACCAGTGAATAAAAATTGTTTAAGTATGTACACCCAGACCAAAGCACTGCTAGGTAAACGAAACCAACATCAGACAACGAGAGATTGTATTTGGGGAAAAAGGCAAAAGAAAGGGGAAAGGGTATAGACTTAGCAGTGGGGAGCGATGGGCTAATTATGATGATTTGATTACATCTACCAACTTGAGCGAGCCTCTACTATACTCTATTCCACGAAACAAACTCCCAAAGAAAATCGTCTATG
Organism: Yponomeuta plumbellus; assembly: GCA_947310845.1. Classification (NCBI taxonomy): domain Eukaryota; kingdom Metazoa; phylum Arthropoda; class Insecta; order Lepidoptera; family Yponomeutidae; genus Yponomeuta; species Yponomeuta plumbellus. The sequence goes on along the minus strand of OX371211.1, from coordinate 5,622,043 downwards.
TACGTGTAGGTCTGTAGGTACGTAAATAAACATTTATTTTATTTTATTTTATTATATTTTATTTTACTTTACTTAACTTTAAAAAAAAAATTAAAAAAAAAACACACGCCCGTTATCCCCGAAGGGGTAGGCAGAGGCACCAGACTCTAGAACTGGACCCACGTTTTGCCGAGTTTATTAGGTCCCAAACGTGACAAGTGGCAAGCCTGTTGCCGTTACTTAACTTTATTTTTTTTTATTTTATTAGTTTCTTTTTCATGTGATCCATTGACCTCCAGGGAGTGGCGATGGTAGTATGCTACGTGTTTCGCGACGAGCAGTGTCTCCTCGCCGTGCGTCGTGTTTTGTCGCTCGCGCCGCCGCGCGACTGGGAAGAGAACCCAGGAGACACCTCGCTCAGCTGTAAGTGTCCCTGCACCGCTCTTAGGCCGCGCCGGCAATAGTAATTCGGGATTCTGAACGCAGTAAATTAATACAAACCTATGAACCACAGGTGCGGAACTAAACGAGTATACCGACAGTAGTTTTCACCTACTGTAGTTTTCCATCGACACTCATCGACGGCTGCCGTCGGCGCGTCGACGAGTGTCGACGACTCCAGTTGGCACCATAAGTAGTAAATAAAGTACCTACTCTTTGGTTGGCACTGTCTTTAGCAACGTGCCGCCCATGCACCTAAGTCGGAAGTTTGCGTAGGTAACTAGGTACCTACACCCTATTTACTGAAGCGAACGATTAAGTGTCAACATGTCAAAAATTTGGTTTTTCAATATGCCACATCTATAACACTGCATAATATTTAGCAAAGTTATACAAAACGATATGGCTAATAAATGCCAATAAGCAATAAACACATTAACACTGTTACTACCTGATTTATCCCTCACTCGCAGTTTATTTAACTAAATAATTTATTTTATCATGAAAATACCATTTGCTTAAGAGATCTATGCCCCAAAAAATACCTAAAATTTCAGTGGTCCTCAAATAAAAGCGATCCTACTGCTGCCAAATATGTTCGCAACTAGCAAAGATGTACGACTTTTGTTTAAAGGCCGATTATGATCGATTATTTTATGCTAATGCGCTACGCGAAGTGTGGGAAGAAGTATGGTGAGCTGACTACTAACCTCTTTTTTAATGAAAGGCAAAAAAAAAGTAAGATAGCCACCCCGACGACGCCATATTTACTCACGATTGACGTTATTGATGCGAGTGCAACTTCTCTAAACTATTTTATTTTCTTTAGTGTTTGTCTTGTCTTGTTTGGTTGTCTGTCTGTTTTCCTTAAACAGTACCTACCTAAACCTATGGTATACGATGCAAGCAAAGCTGCGTGCATGAGCTATTTTGAGTGACATGTAAGTTTGAGAGATGCTGTGTCTTTGTTTACCTTTAGTCGTTCGCTTCAGTAAATAGATTGTATACCTATTAACCGATATGTTCATAATAATATCCGTATCATAAAAAAACCTCCTACCTATAATCCAAATTTAGTACTAGCTAGCACTAAATTTGCAAACTGTTTCGAGCCCTCTACCGCTAAAGGTTTTTGATTTAGTGTCGTTTAAAGTCTGAAAAAAATGCCAAGTATAGACAAATGGATCATACCTCCGCATATTATGTCCGGCGACTACGAGACTCTACCAACGCGTAACCCGTCACCCACTTTGCTGGTCTTTTTATCCGTACTTTCGTACATTGTTCACCATGGTAAATTTTCAGACTGTCCTTTTATTTTCAAATATTTCGCCTTACGCTTCCAGTGTACATAAAGCAAGGCGACGAAGTAGAGAGCAGAGGCGGTGTCGGCGTCATGGAGAGCTCGCCGACGCATCTGTCGCCGGTGGAGTCCTACTGGCGCACGCCCGCCCTTGAGAGCCCGGAGAAGATTCAGCACAGGTGAGACAACCTGAATCGCTCGTAGCCCCGGCTGCCTAAGTGATCTTAAACGATCACTAAGGTTAAGCGACATCGGGCGCGTACAGTCCATGGATGGGATGGATTTATGACTAACCCTAGTGGCATTTTTCCGAGCGGTTCCGTGCTCGCAAAGCACGCTAAGCAGTTGGTGCCGGCTGCCGTCGATAGATGGCAGTCGTTAAGCAAAGTCAGAGGCCTTAGGGCGGCTTGAATACTTCTGACAGTAAGACCAGCCACTAGTCTTACAAGCCTCCACCAATCCGGACTGGGCCCCCGTGGTGGAGTATGGCCTCAGGGAAGAGACCCGTGCCCCTCGGCGGGGATATAATGGGTTGATGATGATGACACAACCTGTGGGCTTATTCTCTTAGGACAAAGGTCGGTAGTTAAGACAAACAGCCAGTAAAAAAAGCAATGATTTTGGCGAATGTATAAAGATAGATAGATATGTATCTACCTAATTCATTTATTTAGCGGCACAATACTGAAACCAAGATACAATAGAACATACCAATGCAATGTGGGGTATGCTGGGAGAGCGAAGGAAGTTTGACAGTGTTCTGTTCTGTTCACCACTATAGGGAGGGCTCTTCCACTTTAACGGGCAGGCAAATCGTGACCGTCAGAATGGCCGGTCAAGTGTCGTATTTTACTTTGAAATATGTTCCAAGAATTGCTTACTAATTGCTTATATTTGCTTACCGCCATGAGAGATTTGCTTACTGCGTATTTTAGAAGAATTCAGTCATTTATGGTTGACCGGCCATCCTGATATCAGGATAGCCGGTCATAAAGCCGTAGCATAATAACTGTGTGGAATTACTGATTATTTTGTAGCTCATAAATTGCTTACGAATTGCTTACTTAACAATTTTTAAACTAAGGTCGTGTAGCTATCAAGGAAATAAAGATATCGTTTAGGTCAGTTATAGCGTAGGTACTGAAAGCCACCAGCGCCTGTTATAACTCTAAGAGCAAAAAGTTATTATCTTGTAGCTTGTGTTTACTTATCAAAAGGCTCTGCTGCTTGTTGCTTTTATTTTTCGTAGCAAGCAGTATAGGTATTTACTTTTTATATTCATAATTTAAAATCAATGTTTTATTAAAGTTGCGTGAGTTTTACGAGTGAGTACTGCGTTTCGACAGTTTTTTCACTGACCCATAATTGGGTAGGTAGAGTAGATTAATTTTTTTTACTTGCTTGTCCAACCTAACATGGCTTTGGTCATACATTCTGCGTCAGAAATTGACGCTAACAATATCTATCATATCAGTGAGGGATACCGGATACATGGCAGTTTGACTCACAGAAAGGACGTCGACCGAGCGCGGAGAAAACCCCCTAATCTTACCAACTCACTTTCGTACAAAGTTACATTGAAGGGACGGGACGCATCCCACACAGAAGAGGGGCAAGTACGCCCTTTCCCCACGTCTTTTATACGTCCCACACGCCTTACATCTTATAGTAGACTAGCTTTCGCCCGCGACTCCGTCCGCGTGGACTTTAGTTCAAAATGTTGCAACCCCGTTCACTCCCGTTAAGGGTTAAATTTAGAAAAACCGAGAAACACGTGTTCAATCAATTGTGTTGAAGAGTATTTATTTCAAGTTTCAAGAAAATCTGACAACATTTTTTTATACCTCCATACAAACTTTAACACCGCCGTTTACCCCTTTAGAGGGTGAGTTTCAAAAAATCCTTTCTTAGTGCTCCCCTAGGCTCCCTAAGGAACTCCCATGCCAAATTTCAACCCCCTAGGTTCAGTAGTTTGGGCCCTGCGTTGATTCTAAGTCAGTCAGTCAGCTTCTCCTTTTATTTATATAGAAGATAGATAGATAGAAGATAGACATAAGTAAAAACTTATGCAAATTCAATACAACTTTGGGTTTAAATATAAAAGTAGATACTGCTTGCTTAAACGAAAAATAAAAGCTACGAGCAGCAGAGCCTATCGATATGTAAGCACAAGTTACAAGATAATAACTTTTTGCTCTTAGAGTTATAACAGGCGCTGGTGGCTTTCAGTACGCTATAACTGACTTATACGATATTTTTATTTCCTTGATAGCTACACGACCTTAGTTTACAAATTGTTAAGTAAGCAATTCGTAAGCAATTTATGAGCTACAAAAGAATCAGTAATTCCACACAGTTATTATGCTACGGCTTTATGACCGGCCATCATGATATCAGGATGGCCGGTCAACCATAAATGACTGTATTCTTCTAAAATACGCAGTAAGCAAATATCTCATGGCGGTAAGCAAATATAAGCAATTAGTAAGCAATTCTTGGAACATATTTCAAAGCAAAATACGACACTTGACCGGCCATTCTGACGGTCACAGCAAATCGTAGCGAGATCGTATGCCTGGTAACGGCCGGTCTAACAGTGGTTAGTCGGACGTTGTATTTTATTTGTTATGTTTAACACTTTGCGCGATGCAGGAATGTCAGAATGTATTATAGTGTGCGCACAGAGATTATGACTGTGCTCGCCACATACTCTTAAATCTTAAAAACGTTTGTTAATGCGTCTTAAGCCTACAGTTTGAAGAAAGTTCTCAGACTTGACGCGTTCGCGCGAGTTAACTTGAAGCGGCCAATAAAACATGTGCCCAAATGACAGGTTCTAGGGTAGGCAAAATCTAGGGTAGGTATAGGCTTCGTGTGATTAGGGTCATAATACTGATCTACTTACTTTTTAAACTTTTCGTGGTTTTGTACAGTATGTAAAATAAACGGGATTCTTGTCACGTTTTCAAATTGATGAAAAAGTAGAGATCCCTAACACTACCCAATTTGCCATCTCAATTTTACTTAACAGCATGCTTTGTTCCCAGGAGAAAATCGGAGCCAGACTGCCGAGCGGACATCGTGCGCTGCGTGGAATACGCCACTTATGGCGAGGGCGCTTCTCGCGCCGCGTGCGATCTTGTAACGCGCGCCCCCGAGTGCGCACTGTGCGCGCGTTCTTCCCCAGACGTGTCCCGGGAGCCCATCAAGAGCTGCCTGAAGAAACCCAGTGACGCGCCCAGCACCCCAACGGGCAGCGCGCCCAATCTCCTAGAGCGAGTCAACCGCGAGTGGAACAAGGCCTACGACGCGGAGCCCAAGGCTGACAAGGTCTTGCACGAAATATCGAGCGACCTGGACTTCCTGCTAAACAGGACTTTGGAGAGCAAAACGATAATTTTAGAGGATATCGAGGAAGCGCCGACCTAGGACTAAACTGGATGTACTTTACTAGAATTTTGTAAATATGTCTATTTAATTGGGTGACTTCTTAGAAAACCTAGTTGCCACGGCAGTAAGGACGTGTGGAAAATATTAGAATATTTTTTAAATATTCTATTTATGTGCAGATGAATAAAAATGTGATATTACTTAATTACTATAAAAATACATAAGTTGAAATTTTGTTTTTTCGGGTATTTCTGTAAATAATACGATATGAAATAGAAAAAATATTTTAAAGATAATAAATGTGTGGTGGTTTTTGTTCATATAATATGATCAACGATAAGTACGTATCTAAACAAACTGTTTCCTTTTTTGTATGCGGATTCAATGCATTAAATAATTTTATATCAATTAAGGAATTTCATTTCACTGGAAGACGGTTAAGTGCCCTTCCCAAAAAAAAATCGAATGAACATGTAATAAAATACTTTTTATTAAAGCTTAACTAGCATAAATAAACAAAAAGTAGTAATTTTTACACAATAGAAAAATTCTTTGCAAATCAATATTTAACATTCGCTGCATAACAAAGGTTTCAAACATGTAATATGTTATGTAACACGCACAATTAAAAAATGACGTACCTCACATACCTATGCTGACATTTTTTTTACTTTTATTGTGCACCGTGATTTAACAAACTCAAAAAACATGGTGGTTGTGTACCAATGAGCGTAGCTTACACTCATTACAATTATTTTTTAAACAAAATTTTAATCTATACTAAACAGAAAACCTTTGCAGTGAGGATAAACATGGTGAATTTTAGGGCTCACAGAGCGCGCCTTCGCGACTAATGCTGTTGCAGGACTATTCTGTCTACTTCAAAAGAATATTAAGACGATCCTGAAAAGATTTCAAAAAGTGGACTTTACTTCTTGGCATGGAGTGCGTTTCTTTTGCAATTTAGCCATAAATAATTATAACGCAATTGTCTCATTGTAACGCGTAACGTAGAGAACGGAGGGGCGGACAAAATCGTAGCTACGCCCACGGTGTCACCACGGAAGAAACCTCTATTCCCACCTGTTCTGTTGAGTAGTTCTGTCGGCAGAACTACTGGGATTTTTTTTACCATTAGTTCACACTGATGATCAATCGTAGTTAAAAGGGATTCGTACAGTACACTGAAGCAAGAACATTCACAAGGAAACGAAGAATGCGCCATAAAAAACATTAACAGGCTTTTAATATTAACATCGCTAAAGCAAGGTTCAAGATGTATCTGCAAAGGTTTAATCGCATAACATAACTTAACTACACCAAATGTAACAAGTCTATTCCAAACATAAAATATTAAATACACGCAAAAGCGCAACATTTAGTTAGGATATTTGACAGTGTGAAAAAAAAGTGTTATTTATGTTATATTCGTATAAATTGTGAGTCTTCGAACCGCTTGAAGGCATTTCAACTTTTTTTAAATGGATCATTGGTGAAAAAAAACCAGGATAAAATTTTATCATTTTCTATCTGTAGCCATTTCATCGAAAACGGCCTGGATTGGCCGTTTTCGAGAAACCTGTCAAATAGCCTGTGAGAGGTACAATAAACGTATTAATAGTGTTATACGGTGTTATTTACAAAAAGTCGCTTCTACTAAAGTCTTAAGACGGAATTAAAACCAGTTTATTTAAAAACCAGCTCCGCGATAGGAGTGTTTTAGTAAAATAGGCTTTTTATAAATAAGAACGTTTGAAAGGAACTCTCAAATTGATATACGGAGCTTCTGTAATGACTAGAGAATATAAATCCAAAAATAATGTGTGCTGATTGTACCTTGCAGATGTGTTTTTTATGTATGTCCGACTCGCACTTGACCTCTATCACATCACTACCACAATTCGATGTACATTGAGTAGCCAATTATTACATTAATCTTCCTACATGTTAAGCAACTATGCAATTTACATCGAACTATCACGGTATCATAAAATTGCAGCTCTATGAAAAGAGGCCCTTGTAGTTAAATTATAATTGGTTTAACATTTAAGACAGACATCTAAGTTATAGAACATTAGTTTAGTATGCATTCCAAGGCACTCAAGGTAAATTGAATCATATTACCTTTGCATAAGGACTATATCAAAATTAAAACGAATAATATGACTTTTTCATGAATGCACAGAGAAAGTACAGGTAGAACATCGAGCCACAGAACAACCATTAAATTATTATTGTATATTTTTTGTGACACTATAGTGGTCGGGTTTTAAATAGATATTCTATAAGCCAATACTTTTCTTAATTATAATGATATATGGACCTACCTACCTATGACGTATAGTCGACAGCACATCATGCTATACACACCTGCACTCTACTCCGTTGCATTACGGGCGGCTTTGCAACTAAAATGTGAAGGTTGATGTGGTGTCGACTGTACATTGTATACACATACTTACATACTTTTAATCTATATAATATGATTTTGAAACACATTAGGATTAGGTCTTAGGATACTTTTTTTCAGTATAAGAATGCCTCGACCACCAATTTCCATACAATCGTTTGGTTTTAATTTCTAAACATGCCTGGATTGCAATGAAACTTTACCAATATATTTAGAATCATGCTAAGATATACAAAAAGACTGACCTTGAAATCGGAAATCAAGAAATTAAAATTTATTTCAACACTAGCGAACCGCCTCGGCTTCGCACGGGTGGCAAAAACGTTTCCGTGAAAATAGCTATACATATTAGTATTAGTAGTATTTTTTTTACAGCTTCGGTTACATTATTCGAGATATCGAACGATCCCTAAACCTTTTGAAAATCCAATATAGTTCCAATATGTTACTCACGAAGAATGTAGCTTTCTAATGGGGAAAGAATTTTCAAAATCGGCCCAGTAGTTTCTGAGCCTATTCATTACAAACAAACATACACACACTAAAATACAAATCTTTCCGCTTTATAATATTAGTACAGATAAAAAAATCCATTGATTTGTATACTTGTGAAAAATTCACTACCGCACTAAAACATAATATGCTCATTCATATATTTTTTTAATTAATTTAGCTTTGTCCTAAATGCCAAGCACAATAAAATCTCAATTTATATATTCTTAACATATTGGTAAAGACTATGACATGGCGTCTGTTTCATCTGCCACGTTATTTGCAAATCAAAAGCAACTAAACTACGTTGATATAGAAATAGCATCGTGTGGCACCCTCATGAACAATATTGTATTATTTGTTACTTATAAACCAAGCAGTCCACGGTACATCTGTCTTACCCCCGGTTCCCCGAACGCTAGCAGTCTGTTAAATCTCACGGATTTTTAAACTACGTAAACTGGATAGCTTACTCAAATTAACAAGGAATACAAACTTACACTCTAAACCAACGATATAAAGTTTATATTTCTCCGTCAAACCTAAAAGTAGAAATATGAGCAGAGTGAGATAGTTTGAAAGTAGTAGTGCGTCCTTGTCTACCGAGTTGCCAGAAATAAATAAAATCTAATTTGGTAGTCTATTTATTGGACAGACGGCAGTATTACTTTTTACATTTTATAGTGACATTAAGCATTTTTGTATACTTAGAATATTGAAACTAGTGAACTGAAAGTCGTTTAAAAAAATGTAGTAGTTTTTCGTCATCCTAAGTGACCACATTGTTCTTGTATCAATTCATTAACCCTTTCAGACCTAACCTTGAAAATAACAAAAGAAAACCATTGTTATTTTCAAGGTCACGTCTGAAAGGGATATGGCAACCGCTTGACAGTTTGACACTCTATTCGAAAGAGACGCACTACTACTTTGGAGCCTCTCACTCTGCTCGTTTTTTATTTCTTAGTGCACAGTCCAGTTATACTAAAGGTTCATGGTTAATCTATTGTTAACAGTTGTCTGTTGTCAAAAGTGTATACCAACAAAAAAAACAACTGACACCTGTCAACAGTAGATTATCAGATTGATAACGTTTGAGAACCGGGGGTTAGTAACGTCACGACCGAATTTGCAACAAAAAGTTTATATCACTCACTCTGTCTCTAAGACTAAAATATCTCTGTATATAAATTAAGGGCCAGCCAACAACAAGTTGTACAAGTATACTTAAACATAATATAATTTAATATAGAATACAACAGTAGAAAGGGACTCTCATATTATTATATCATACATCAACATCATTTCGAGTTACACGGATTTTTTAAAACAAGTGATTTACATTTTTATACAAATCGTACATAGCGGACAATATTATTTACCTAACTATTAAATAGCTCATTTGAAACGACGCAGCTCTATATCATATGTTACGTCGTCGTAATAATTAGGACGTGTTATTATTGGAAAGGACGGATAATTTGTAATAAATTACACATACCACAACCTTTCCAATTCAAATAACAATTTCTGGCTGGGGACAAAAAAAAACCCCAGATCTTGGATGTTTACATGTTTGTGAGGTCGCTGTCTCTGGTTCCCATGACATAGGGTGTCCTAGTGAGTGGCTAGAAGCAATTTCTGTCCTGTATGTAAATATTTATGTTATAATTTCAATGAGTGCAATTATAATATATAAAAATCTCGTGGTACAGGGTGTTATCGAAATCCTGCGAAACGGCTTCACGATTTCATCATCATTTTTTTTGTGTATATTTAGAAGGTCTGAGATTAGGTCTTAGGCTGATTAGTGAGGCTAAACCACGTTTGCCGGGTCAGCTAGTAATATTAATATATTATCTATAAATTCACAAAACAATAGCTAACACATCCATAATTTACCATTTATAAGGAAAAACAATCGAAAGGCAATCTTAAGACTTTTAAGGTACAAGTTGAAAGCGGACGACATGCAGCTGTAGCAAACGACGTGTCGCAGCGACACTACTGGCTTCTATGTATTTCTATGACATTCCCTCCAGAGTTAGCGACATGAAGCGAAGGAGGCGTCGTCGAGCGGCAGACGGCAGTGTCGCCCGACCAGTCTCACAGACACAGTCAAGCCCACCATTCACTACACGCACCGCGAGCCGAGCCCCAAGCCGTACCCATTCGTGGACAAATCCGTCATCGTCCACACACTACACAAGCGCCGAGCTGCTTACTACTTTATCTCCAGACGACGAGCCGCGCACCGAACCGAGAACCAACACATTCACACGCAGATTTCTCTGCGGACTTGTCGCCAGCGACCAGTCCGCCGGATGGGCGCGCCTATGAATGGTAGCCTTCAGTCTCACGACAGATCAGTAGTGCCTCTGACGCCGGACGGAACAACGATACGTCGAGCGAGTTACTTCAAAACTAATTTTGGATTCAACAACTCAATTCCATCTGCTGTTGCCGTCTGCAGTCGGCTTCAAAATCATGACTGCAGCGACAGGACGCAACGACATGTCGTGGCGACATGAAGCATGCTGCGTATAGTCGTCGGCTACCAACTTGTACCTTTATAGCTTTTTTTTAAATATTTATTACACAATTTACATAGTGTTGTAGCGATGCATGCTAACTTGAATAAAGTCGTTTATTTCATACGTCGGAATACAACAATGCCTAATCAGTTGGGTTATACGCCTCTTGCCATAGATTATATACAGGGTGTCCGGTGATATAAGTATACAACATACTATTTACAGATTTCAAACTCTTGTATATGTATATATTTATCTAAATCACTATCAGCTCACCGCACCGTTTAGCTCGAGAGTCAATTCGATCACTGGCGAGTGTGCTAATTGCCTATGACGTCATCAATTACTAGGCCTCAGTGAAACCGCGCATATCTGAAAACAAGCAAATACGGAATTACAGGAAAATTCTACAGCAATAGTTCGTAATCTGCTCTACTGTTGACAGCTGTCAGTTGTTTATTTATTTTATTGTACTATTGCTCCATTAACTATAACCAGGCCTCTTTCACTACGCGTGTCGGTATCGAACGCGTAAGTACATGCGGCGACCACTCCGGAGTGGCATAGGTAGGAATTCAGGCGCCAGAAGAGGTAAGAGTTACGCGGTATAAAGAGAGGCAACATGTAGGTGAATATAACGTAGCTTTTTTAGCATCGTGCGATCTGAATTGCACCTAAATTATATCATGAAAATAAAATCAAACATACAAATATAGATAGGTACAAAGTACTTTTCCTAACACCCTGTACATATTATATGCATATTTATTTGTTTGATCTTGTTTTCATAAATGTATGTTATATTGACCAATAAACAATGATGCGAAAAGTAATTATTGGTTGTATTGTAAATTAAACAGTTGAAAAAGATTTTCTTTCTCTGCAAATGACGCTGCAACATGACTTTGTCGTACATAGTGGCCTTTGTATTTTTTTGTTTGTATAAGTGTCCCCAGTCGATGTACATAGGTATTATTGTGAGCCGCCATTTTGAAAAAAAATCAAAATGGGGTCATCCGCCATTTTGATTTAGTATGCCAGTCTTCCAACAAAAATCTTCAAACCCCTTTCATTTGAGTCTTAAAAACGTACCTGCGCTGCTTCGGCCGTTACAACTGGAAGAGGTCGTCATGCGCCCGCTCGAGCCTCTGCAGCGACGTGTTCACACGCCGTCCCTGCGTCAGCGCCATCGGCGGCGGCGGCAGTGGCGGCGGGATGACCTAGAGCGAGGCATATACGTATTTAAAATAGAAATTGCGGTAAGTTATCTCTGGACTCGAACTTTCTGAAGCTTTCGAAAGCAATATTATCCGGATACACCGGCTGCTGTCGATAGATGGCAGCCGTAAAGCCAAGTCAGAGGCATTTAGGGCGGCTTGAAAACTTCTGACAGTAAGACCCGCCACTAGTGTTACAAGCCTCCACCAATCCGGTCTTGGCCCCCGTGGTGGAGTATGGCCTATGCCTTCCTCAGGGACGAGACCCGTGCCCCTCGGAGGGGACACAATGGGTTGATGACGATGATTTCTCTTCAGTCGCTGGATGCGGACGGCCTATGTTCTGCAGTGGGCGTCTAATGATGATGATGATGATGATGATTTCTTTTCAACTTGAAATCAGAACTTATAGCATACCACTGCATACCATAAATCCCGGAGACGGGTAGGCAGAGACCAGGGACCGCCGCTTGCACGATACTGAGAGATCTCTCTACATCAACATCCACTAACCGTTGCATACACGCACTGGTTTCGGGTGGTTTTTTCTTGCCCTTTCCCAATACACCCCCTGTGGGGAGCACATGTCAACTCTGCGCGCGCACAATAAACTCCAACATTCCTGCATCGCGCAATCAAAGTTTTACACATGACTTACGATAAATACAACGTCGTACCAACAACAGTTGGACCGGCCGTACCCGGCCATACGATCTGCCGGTTGGGAAATTTCCCTTTATAGTGGAAGAGACGATCACCCCGCATTCTCCTATATCCCCTATTTCGTCGACGTTATGAAGACATAAAAAAATAATTTCAACATGAAGAATTTACATTCTGTTTGTTGAATGTCAATGTACAATGATAGCTGCTACCTTAGTAGATTTGTAGCAGAGAAAAAGGCAGCGAAAAAATCTCTAATCACGTAAAACCTGATACATCAATCATTAGGTACAAACTGACAATACGGTATTTGACACTATCAACACTAAATTATTTGAGATGCTCGATTAAAACAAAAATTACAAAATGTTTCGGAAAATGTATTTCTTTTAATCATTTACTAGTTATCACGATTTTTAAATAGATGAAACGTAAAAAGAGTGGTCTGAAATGTGACGTCACAAGCAAGTATTTTCATACAAAATTCCGTTTTAAAAGTAACTCATTTGACATTTTGTCAAATACCCAATTATAACGTAACACTACAAAGATTTCGTGATTGCCACCAATAACTTTATAAATCAAAACAATAATACATACTTTAGGTACAACATAAGCGATGCAGTTGTAGGTCTCCTATCTTATCAGTGCGTCCGAATTTCAGCATATTGCCAACATTCGATACTAACGCGACATCTCTTAATCTCAATAAATCAAACAATTGCCAATACACGACTGACAAATCACTAGAAATCATGATCCGCGCCTCTATAACAAAATTCCCTTGGACATAAGGCAGTCACCGAGCAACTGACATATTCTCAAATGCGCAAAAAATATATCCGTCCTGCACTGTTGATGACCGAATTGACATTATTTTTTTATCCCTGATGTATTATTAAAATTTTTGATCGATATTATTATTGATTTAAATTTATTTCTTACGAGAGTAATTATATTACAATATATTTAGATCTTGTATTTTTTAAAGTATCAGACGATGTTGTCATTTAAAATGAATAATTAATATGGGGATTAGTAAATTGAAGTGGCAGTGGGCGGGGCACATAGCACGCAGAACTGATGGCCGGTGGGGCCGAAAACTGCTCGATTGGAGACCAAATATCGGCAAGCGCAGCGTAGGGCGACCAGCCACATAATGGACAGACGATCTCATCCAAGTGGCAGGAAGACGCTGGATGCAAGCCGCTTCTAACCGGTCCTTTTGGAAATCCATGGAGGAGGCCTATATCCAGCAGTGTACTTCTTATGGCTGAATGATGATGATGGTGAAATTATTCATACATTTCAGTGTTTTAGTAAATTTAGTACTTCTTATGTTTTCAGTCTATTTTTTTTATTACGATTCCTTAAATATGATTCGTGGTTTTTAGTCTACATTTCTGCTAAGCCAGGCAAGTTTTCCACTTAGTGACACTACACTATCTTTGTTATTTTAGTCTGCTACGCATTAATTACAACGGCAAGTGGAAATGTCTTCTTGGCCAACTTAGGGAATTATTCTGTGCGACTTGTCGAGTTTTTGTTCAGAGTAATTGGAAAAGCTGCGATAAACGATATTTTTTTGTCTGTACCTCGGTTGGTTTCATTTTTCTTGTCTCGTTTTCTTTGTAATGATATTTAAACTGCTGCGTGATTTCACGGCTTGAAAACTTGTGACAGTAATACCTACCACTAGTCTTACAAGTCTCCACCAATTCGGACTAGGCTCCCGTGGTGGAGGATGGAGGAGGATTTCGTCAGTTTTTCTCTCTTCATCCTCTCCACATATCCAAACCAACTTAACATTCCTTGGTGTTACTTCGAATGACAGAATACGCAATAGTGTGGTTAGAGAATGTTGTGGACTGAATGAGGATGTAGTGACTAGAATTAAGAGAGGAATGTGCGTTATAGCATTTATATTCATTCGACGACCTCTGTGGCGCAGTGGTTAGCGCATCTGCCTACCATGCGAGAGGTCCCGGATTTGAATCCCGGCTGGGGACAAAAAAAAACCAGGTCTTGGATGTTTACATCTTTGTGATGTCGCTGTTTCTGGGTCCCACGACACAGGGTATCCTAGTGTGGGGCCAGAAGCAATGAATGTGCCTGTATGTAAATGTTATGTTATGTAATTAGCTGCGATAATGGTAGAATCGTGTTAGGCACTCTTTTAGTCTCTCATTATGGTCAGGGCGTTGCACAGCATACCTACTAGCCAGATTACTAACCGCTCCATTCCTAAATTTGTTTTATCAATTCACAATAATATACCGCGACATCCATGATCAAATATTGTAAAAATGGCGGTAGAGTTCGTGGAAATTTCATTCGCAGATTGTGCTCGACACACTCAGTTCAGTCATTGTTTTAACAATAAAATAACAAAAACGTCTACAGAATACAATCTTATTAGAAATTGTTTTTGTTACAGTTAAGGAACGGCCTCGAGGTTGTCCTCAACCTCACATAAGGGCCGCGTTTCATTCATAAATTACAATGACAAAATCGCACACTTGAAGAAGAAGAATAGCACGCAAGAATTACGTGTTATTTCGGAACCCTTACGTTACGTGAGAGCATTTTTATAAGGTTTCAAAGCAATGACCGAAGGACATAGCACTATAACGTGATGCAGTGTCTCTTTTTCTCATTATTCAGGCGTTTACGGAGTAAATAAAATCGCGTTAAAAAAATATATCTATGAATAAAAAATGGGCTTCTTTGAAATATCACGTTGTTCTTGAAAGGGTGCGAAATGAACATTCGTCTAGCGTCGTCTTCGTAGCGTCTTCCTACTTGTTAAAGTAAATCATCTAAACGACTCTGCAACGTGTACAAATGGCGTCAATGTGGGTGTTTTTCGATGTATGTAATGTCCTTGCCTGGTTACCATAGGTTACCTGGTATCCTACTTTGGGGCCAGGTCAAGTGATTATGTTGTGTGGATGTCATTATTATAATACTATTACAAGTGTGTAGTGTAAGTCTGTACCTCGTTGTAGGAGCTGGGCGCACCGAGTGAGGCAGACTGGCGCAGCCTCGCCGTCGGCCGGTGGCGCGTGAACCCGTCTTCTAGTTCACGTACGAACCTGAAGCGAGAGGGGAGATTGTTAGACCGATAGAAGAGAGAGAGAACGAATCTGCCCCCTTGGGTTAGAGAATAGACAAATACTCGCGCCATCCCCATCTCCGCTACGTGAACGTAGGATAGCGCGATTATATTTCTCTACATCTTACGCGCGTGATGGTTATTTTATCCTTCTGGGAAATAGGATAATTAATAGATAGATAGATAGACAGATAGAATATTCTTTATTGTATGTACACCAGGACAAGACATTTATTTGACAATTGTATTGTTATTGTTGAAACTGTTGTTCTCATAACACAGTGGATGAAATGGCACAGTTTTTCAGATGGCCCGGAAGGCAACAGATCATGCTAAGGGTGTTAGAGCGGGATGGGAGATTGTGAGAGCAAGGGGAGGGACAGAACGGGAAGAAACTGGAGCAAGAGAAGAGACACAGAGGAGTCAGTGACGCGTCAACCCGAACTCTAGTCAGCAAACGTGCTTAGAGCGAGAAGGAAAATTGTGAGAGCAAAGGGGAGGACAGAGAAGGACAGCTAACGGTGCTGCGTCAACTCGCCCTCTAGTCTATGCACGGACCTGGCCCTAGATTCTGTTGATGCATTGTAGTACAATGACAACTGCATGATCACGGCGATTTCATTTCATTGCCGCTTTTAGTCTGCGCGCGTACACGTACCAATCATTCTAGGCGTCAATGGTACAAAAAATCATGTCTCGTGACCCGACCGAGTATCTGTCAATGAACTATAATGCACTACAGAATAGAGGCCATGGAGCGAGAAAAATAGTTGGAACGAGAGGGTAGATGGTCAGAGCGAGAGCGGAGATAGTGAGAGCAAGATGAGGGACAGAGAAGGACCACCCTCATCAACCCGTCCTCTAGTACATGCACGAACCCAGAGTGAGAGGAAATAATAGGTCTTTACCTATAAAATTGCCGTTCTGCAGTACTGGCCATTTCAAATCAAATTAATTTTATTTTAAGAACATGGAATTCTTTTTCCAAAAGTAGTCATTTGTTTATTGATTAGTGTTACATTTCCATCGCATTTCAATCTTTTTCGCCATCATGGATACGTAAAAAATTCGACTAATTATGGAATATGAGTACCGTTGTAGCAGCAACGCGGCACAAGCGGCACGCAACATCAACGACGTTTACGGAGCTAACACTACAAGCTAACACACCACCTGTTATTGGTTAGCTCGCTTCTGTTCTAGAAATTTCGACCTGAGAAATGAACCTCGACGTCGTCCGAAGACTTTGGTCGACAATGACGAATTAAAGGCGATTATGGAAGCTGATGATACACAATCTACGGCTGAATTAGCAGCAGCTTTCGACGTTAGCTACAAAACAATATTGGTCCATTTGTGGCAAATTGGCAAGGTGAAAAAGCTTGACAAATGGGTGCCCCACAAACTCAATGATCGCCAGCGCGAAGTACGCGTCGAGACATGCCTTGCACTGCTCAACAGATACACAAATGAAGGAATTTTGAACCGCATTGTTACCTGCGATGAAAAATTGATTCTGTTTGATAACCGCAAGTGCTAGCAAGTTGGTTGGATCCTGGTTCAACACCTAAACAATGCCCTAAACGAAAACTCACAACTATAAAATTGATGGTCACTGTTTGGTGGTCTAGCGCCGGTGCGATTCATCACAGCTTCTTACCAAACGGGGTAAGCATTACTGCAGATGTGTACTGTGAAAAACTGAACACAATGATGGAGAAGCTGGCACATCTCCAACCAGCATTGGTCAATCGCTCGTCTCCGCTGCTCCTGCACGACAACGCGCCACCTCATACTGCACAGCAGACGGTCTCCAAGTTGCAAGAACTGGGGTTGGAATCTCTCCGTCATCCGCCCTACTCACCAGACCTTGCGCCTACAGACTACTACTTTTTTCAGAATTTGGATAACTTCTTGGCGGGAAAAAAATTCAATACCCGAGAGGCAGTAAGTACAAAATGCCTTTGAAGAATTTGTTGCCTCCCGTCCAGCTGATTTCTTTAAGAAGGGCATTAATAAACTGCCACTGCGTTGGCAAAGATGCATTGATTGCATGGGTGATTACTTCGATTAATACAATAAAAAATACATGAAAAAAATTCGTTTAAATTTTTTCATACAAAACATTTCATAGGTAAAGACCTAATAGTTAGAACAAGACGTAAAATTGTTAGAGCGAGAGAAGAGGTTATTAGAGCGTGAGAGAAAAAGTGGGAGATGGCGGAAAATGAAAAGATAAGATACAAAAAAATATATAAACTCACGCCCGTTCTCCCCAAGGGGGTAGGCAGAAGCACCAATAACTAGGACTTGGCCCACGTTTTGCTGAGTATATTAAGTCCCAACGTGACAAGTGGCAAGCCTGTCGCCCAGACAGCTCTATCGGTAAGATAGAGTAATTTATAAAATGTGTAATTTTCTGTTGGTGTCGGTAAGGTAGAGTAATTTATAAAATGTGTAATTTTCAGATCCGTTCCGATCAGATCCGTTTTCACAGAGGTGATGTGGAGCAAAAACTACACATCACCTCTCTATGAACACGGATCTAAAGTGCCATGACCTTTCCGAACAGAATACAGGCATAATTTGCTGTGTGCCGGAAACAGCGATTTTTTAATACTTCGTGTGATCGTTCTGCTAGCATCTTGTTCGACGTCAGCGATAAGATCTGCCTACTAATTAAAGCGACCTAAATTATATAAACAAAAATATTATGAATATGAGCTTATCACAACGACGACATTTCAATGATACAAAACGACTCTTACAATAATACAAAGATTGCTCAATTCTACATTCAACAGCTAATCGACTTATCGCACCTCCAGAACTAAAGTGACCTAACTCAAAATATGGGTAAGATGAGTTAAATACTCAGAATGACTCAAAAAGGTATACTCTTTCATGCCTACATAAAAAAACCGAGTTTATTTGGTCGAAGAGAGATGGAGGAATATTTCGGTATGTTTTTTCTTGAGCAACTCGCTTATAGCGCCGAATACATTTTCTTCATTTCCCAAAAGTTGCAAATTTTGAGTTCAGTCACTATAGTTCTGGAGGTGCGTTATATTCTTTTTTCGCAAAGTCGACCAGTAACATAATGTTTGATATACCCACAAGCTGAATGAAAGCGGAATCGCTCGTAGCCTTGTCCTTCTTTTCAATGTGTAGTGGTTAGTTCAAAAAGAGTTTTATGTGTTTCATCATCATCATGAGCCCAGCGTTGCCCACTGCTGGGTTTAGGCCTTTTCCCAGAAATGCCATCCCACGCGGTATCTCGCCATTCGCATCCACGGACCTTCCGCCGACTCAATGACATTGCCTTGGCCCACTCGTCGTCCCGCCTCGCCAAGAGTCGCGCCCATTTCCATTTCATTCTGAACGTATTTACTAATGGAAAAGGTTGGCCTGCCGTCGATTGTACAGTGTACGCTAGTAAAGTGTTGATAGTACGAGGCAATTTGTTGGTGTAATTGAAAATGCACGACTTCCCTCTTTGTGGCATTCACGCTAATTTTTAAGCTGATGATTCATGAGCACGTGCAATAAGCATTCTAGCCCATTGGGTATATTCCTGGTAATGTTCAAAAACCTCACAATATAAACGGAAGCCTTTTGCCGAGCATGCTAGCGAGCATTTCAGCGAGCAAATTTTCTCTAATTTGTTTGCCGAGCCGAGCTAAATTATTGTTATTTATTTCTCGGCTGTTGCGTTTTACAATTAGCAACTATATCACTAATAAATTATACATAAAATACACATAACATACATACCATTTAGGACATCCTGTGATCCATCTCGTCCACAGTATTTCGAACATTCTTCAGCGACATTCATAATTCTATCAGCAAACAGGGCCCCAATTCTGCTAATGCATTATAGTTCAATGACAGATACTCGGTCGGGTCACGTGACATGTTTTTTTATACCACTGACGCCTAGAAGGATTGGTACGTGTGCGCGCAGATTAAAAGCGGCAATGAAATTAACTCGCCGCGTTCATACAGTTGTCATTGTAGGTACTACAATGCATTCACAGAATCTAGCCCCAGATCTCTGGCGCTGACGACAAAAGGAAATTTAGCGAGGAGAGCGCGCGCACGAGCGGATCCGATGATCGATATGATACGTCCGTTATGACGAGCATTTACTAGAGCGTTTGCTAGAATGATCGTGATAATTTTCGTAGCGATGTTTGACCCTATACTTGGCTGTTTGTTGTATAGACTTTCCAAGGCGAATGCTCGATATTCTGTTACAGGTCTGGCTCCACCTTTACACCACGGTTCACGCCACTTTACGACTGCGACTAACTCAACAATAGTTATTCACTTAGTCAATTCTAAATAGATAAGAAATAAGTAAAAAATAAAAACCGACTTCAGAACAATACACCACTAAAAAAGCAGAAATAACGAAATACGTAGAGATGTACATGTTTTTTTTTTACATAGCCTCTTTTATCTCCCACTCCTGGGCAAAGGCCTCCCCTACAGCTTTCCATCTCTCTCTCTGTCTCCAGCCTCCTCCTCGCTCCATCCCGGCAAGAATTTTAGGTCGCCCCGCCATCTTCCCCTTGGTCTGCCGCGACGACGGTGTCCATTTTGCGGAACCCAATCGGTTGCAATTTTGGCCAACCTATGTAACTGCGCTCATACGGCAGACATGGTCAGCCCAGTCCCTCTTAGACCCCAGTAGGTCCTAAAATCACTGTTTACATTTTTTTAAATTTATTTACAGCGAAAACCCCTTACATATTTGAGTCATATAGAAGCATAGTCAGCAACATCCACGTTAACTGAAAGGGTGAATAAGATAATTATGTTTACTGACAATTATAATGTAGTAGCTTCTAGTTAATATGAGTTATATACAGTAATGTAAAAGTAATGTACTAAAAATACCTGTAGGTATAAAAAAGTCCTGAAAGAAGTCTGATTATTCCGTAAAATAGCTAATACTTTTGGATGTGAAAAAAGTGGATGTTGCTGACTATGCATCTATATGACTCATCTATTTCAAGTGTCGCCAAACTACTGGGCAGTTTGTTGACATGATTGAGAGATTGTACAGATACTTTTGCAAATTCGATTTGAAAAAAAAAGATGTGATTTTTTTTCTTCGGTGGGGAGTCCAGGGAGGGAGTAACATAAACACTGGGGGTCTCGGTAGGTCCCCTGACCGACCCTGACCAATTTCCGAGCAAGGAAATAGGTGCAATAACACTTAAATGACTACTCAACACACCAGACCACATTGTGCCCGGAATATGGTTCAAAAGTAGTGCATTAACTGCGTTACATTTATCAATAACGTTTGGAGTCATCGACACAAGTCTTCTATCGTAGAATGGGTGACATACTGAATCCTATTTATTGTCCAGCTTGACTTGAATCATTTGTGATTGATTGATCTTTAAATAACCAGCCAGCCGCCTGTTTAGTGCTCATAAGAGTTTTATTACCAGACACGAGTTATCAGGTAATATAGAAAGTGTTTACATTAGCAAAGACGGCCGACCTTGGTGCTTTCAGCCCGAGTCACGCGACCCGCGGAAGTCGCGACTTTGTAAGTTTACCTACACTCTGTATCTATTTAAAAAAGAAACCTGATTGTAAATTCTTGATCTGGATGTAGATCTGGAAATTTCTGATAGGCAATCTGTGCAACAGAGAATCTCAGTGGTAATTCGCTTTTGTAATTGGGCGTAATAACCGACCAATAACTTGAACAAATTAGTTTGAAACGCTGAATTACTTAGAAATGTGCATACTTTTAGGTTAATCAAAATACAAATAAAAATTCTAAAATAAGCCCTTTTTTACGAATTAAACCATTCGTAACGCACACGTAATAAGATATTTTTACGAATTAAAACACTGTGTAGTGCATTGTCCATATGACATGTCACATTATAGACAAGCTACCGTTTTGAATCCATAACGTGAATCTGAAGTTAATAAAAATTTTCTCTTTGTCCATCACAGTCATCCTGGCTGCACACTTTTGTTCCAGTTGACTGTGTTGTTGGTCTAACATCTAATTACCATTTTTTCTTAGCATTTGATTTATGTTGTGTTCTTTTCCTCATGCAATAAAGAATATTCTTATCTTATAAATCTTACCATGCAGGTGGTCAAGGGTTTCATTGCCACTGAGGGCCCCCGTATATTCGTAGAAATAGCCTCAGTCTTGCATTACTATGTTGAAGCTATGTTACCTGTTTGTGATTATGCTTACCCATTGACTATACAAATTATTGTGTTGTGTTGAAGGTTTTTATTTAGTTATCAGCCTGGCATCACACCTACTAACTAATTAAATAAACATTTGAGGCAGGGCATTGAATATTATAAGCTTATAATCATTACGCAAGATAAATTTAAATGTATTGTTGAAGACAAAGTGTATAGGTCATAGACTGATAAGATTGTTGTTTGACTATTTGCTCAGCAAACTAAGGAAGATTTAAGGGTAAGTAGAAAATATCAGCAATTTAGTTGGTATCTCGGTGCTCCTACAATGCTGAGTTGGGGCCATTTTGGGGGCTCAATACTTTAAACTAATTGGAACATTGACCCAGTAGATAGGTAATTTGAGTTACGTACAGATTTTTTACTCAGATCTCATCAATAGTTAATTATAAATTCAAAATACAAGTATTCATGATTAATTAATAAATCAGTTTTAATTTTATGCGTCAAAAGTAGGATACCAAGTGCGATACTCAAACAACCTATCCACTAATGGGTCAATGTTCCATTAACATGCGAAATATTGAAAATTAATCTTATATTTACGAATATGTTATGTTTCATGTTGTTTGTGTTGTACGTTGTGTTTTTATTATTGTGGCATTAAGTAAAAGCACTTCAATCTAAAATAGTTAAATAAATTGCTGAGAATCTATACAAAACTTTCGGCATGTTTTATTTTGTTATTTAATCTGTGGAATATTCTATGAAGTCAAGATGTGAAATATTCCCAAATAAACAGGCCAACATCAAATAAGTTGTTATCATTCACTGATAATGTGTGTACACTTTGAATATCCTGTGCACATGCTGATATTAGTCTGACTTTGACTATCTATGTACTTATTATTCTGTCTCAATGAGAAATCATGAATTGGGTAACCAATCCCAAGTAGCTTGAAAGTTATTTTGATAAATTAATAACATTTTTTGGCCTATTTGGGGGGAGAGGACTTATCACTTGCATCACTTCCTAAATGTGACTTAACCCTTTTAAGACTATTAGTATTACAACGTACCATCGGATTTTAAAAAAAAAGTAGTCTTGAAAGGGTTAAGGAGACATTTAAAAAAAATTTAGTGTAAAGAATTTCCATTTAATTATGCTGAACCTCTTGATATCATCCAGTCTCAATATAGGGACTTGGAAAGCAGTTGGACAGTAGTGATTTATTAAGTCATATTATATTAGATAAAAATTTAGTATCACAGTTTGTGTTTGTAATGAAACTCCTTCGAAACGGCTTCACTTATTTTATGATTTTTTTGTGTCTATTTGTAAGACTGGGAATAAATCGTAGGCTAATTATTTTGGCAAACCACGTTTGCGCGGTCAACCAGTGTATATAGAAATCAATGGCCCAACCAAGAGATAAGAAGTTATAAAAATGCAATACCTCAAACACTCCTCAGAATGATAAGTAGTTTGTGGTAAAGAGAAAGACCACTACAGATTTATTTAAGCTACCTCTGGAATGTTTTAGAGGAACCATGTTGTTATAAATAGGCCTGTAAGTGTGTAAAAGTGGATTTGATGTTTCCAGCGAACTGGAAATTCAATCGCAAAAATAAATTTATGTGACCTTCAAAAGTTACTATGATTGGATACTCACTCGCTGTTCTCTTTCGTCTTTTCAACATGTTTCTTGATGTCGGCTAGGGACGAGTCCACCCGGTTCAGGAATTCGTCAAAGCTCTTCTTCTCGTCAGGGCTACCCGGGGAGAAACCCCGAGGCGGCATGCTAGCTATCGAGGCTCTATGGTTCGGAGCCGTGGGCTCCGATACCCTCTCCCCACTCTCATAGAAAGGAGAATCTTTGCTGACAGGTATCAGAAGATACTCTCGCAAAAATAAACTGTCCGACGCGAATAGCCTATTCGCTCTCCTGATTTTCTCCATCTGCAACCAATGAAGAGTATAACCACCCAAGAATAGATTCACTTACGGTGAGAGTTAACGAGATAATCGCTGATATTGCGATCTTCAGACTTACAGTTACACCGTATTTTAACGCAATTCCTTGCAGCGTATCCCCTCTGGCCATCACATGCTTTATATGTTCTTCGTTCCTCTTCATGTGGTTACATGTGCTGCCGTATTTCTTCAATGGGCGAGCAGATTCCCGAATTGCAACTCTTTCATCAAAAAGACGATCTTCCTCCATTTTTGACGTTGACAAACAATCTACCGACGTGAAGATAGCTACAAATGAAGAAAATTTCCGGAGCAGGAAAGATAGGCAACATAACAAAATCGAAGTCAGTGTTGCCATTTCGAGCTAAATTAATACATTTTAGCGCTACCTAGTGACTAGTAGATGTACTAAAGAACATGGAGAGTGACATCTAGTGACAATAAAACGTACTAAGCCTGACAGCTATAAATGTTGCCAGCTTAGAAAATATTTTCATCTAAAGTACCGCCATCTAGGGGTAAAAAAGTGGCACTGACGATGAAGATGGCGCTGACACTAAAAACTGTAGATAGAATTCGTTCAGTCAAAACAGTCAATAAACCCATTCATTCATTCTGTCAGTCCGATTTTTGGCCGGGCTCGCGAGTGTTGTGTTTTGTGTATATGAGTTTTGCAACCGAGCGAAATAATAAAATCTACCTAAAGCTGTAAAAATCAAGAAATAATAGACAATAATCATAGTTGTAAATAAGTAGAAAAGAACAGCGTGACTTATTTTAAGTGTAGTTTTGTGGTACTGCGGTGTTTTCCGATAGTGATTTTAATTGCGCTGATTTGTGTACACATGTGATCAATACAAAACAAATTCGTTTTCATCGAGGGTGAGTATGACTGAAAGTCTTCATTTTCTTGTTACCTTTACCTCTTCAGTGCATTCATTTCAATTTAGGGGCAATAGTTTGTGTATTAGAGCTTGTTTTCTAGAGTCGCAGCGCGCGGCACACACCCACCCCTAGCCAAATTATATTTTTACGCGAGGGTTGCGCCCGGAGCTCTGACCTATAGTCACACTCTTTATTTGGACCCCTAATTTTTTCGAATGATGCTGATGTTATTGTTCCCCTCATTTTCATAAGGATCCTATAAATCACGTTTACTTGACATCAGCTATAAAGTAGGTACTTCGTAAGTCCTTTTGGATTCCCGATCCGATGATTTTGCAGAAGCTTTTGGGGAGATTACATTCCTTGCATGTTTTTGCACTGGCACTGTCTGCGAAATATTATGTTTCCCTATCTACCTACCTGATTGATTCTGAGACAGGTGACTTGAGTTCCTACGAGTTTTTGTCAACCTCAGTAATGATCACGTATTATGTAGGTATACATATGCGTGATCATTATAATTATGTCCATCCAGCCTCAAAACAAATTACATTATGTAATTACTACAATGAATCACGCAAACCCCATAGCTCATAAAAATAATTTATCCAGGCACTGTGTGCGTGTGTACATTAACATTAGAATGTCATGGATCAGGTGAAGGCATCCTTACAGAATGTATCTACCTACCTATAATGTAAGGAATAATGTCCTGTGTAATCTGTCTTGTAGTACCTGTAAATACATAATCCTGATTATATAACATTCAGGTAGGTATACTATACCTACTGTATAAATTCATGTACAATTTTCCTATCACTGTATTCAATGCAAATTAGTACCTATGCAATTTGCACTACCTACAAACTTTTACAATTTGTTGGTGGAATTGCAATAGGTACCTACCATTATTATGGACTCATAAGGCACAGCAACAATCAAGTAGGTATTAGGTATTTGACAGACATATTAGTACCTATCTTCTTTATTCTCGATCTTGACTGCTTGATGAGTCGACGACGAAAGTCGAAAATCTGCAACAAAAATATACCCACCTACCTAAAGGTCGATCAGCTATCGACGTAGGTACATGCACTGTTAAGTGCGACTTTGCAACGAAGATGTAAAGTTAAACAGCTGTCGACTGTACGAGTTTGCTACAGAAACGTATGCTAGTGGTTACGATTCAGTGACCCAGATAGTCGACAAAAAACTGTCTAATGTTGACCCTTATCAACGTTTTTTTATAAGCTTCTGACGTGAAGTTATTACAACGAAAAGGCGCGTTAATGGTGTGCGTCACCAAAAACGGACGCGAGACAGTCCGTCGGGTGAGTTGATCTTGTAATTAGTTACCTTGTGCTGCTGTGAGTCAGCGCGATCTGACCTGAGGAATGCCCCTTATCTCTTACGGATCTACTGCTCTTGTTATCAAAACACCTTGGGGCACACCACCATTTAGAAAAATCGATCTAGTATTTTTTTTCTGGTTAGCCATGATGCCTTCGAGGATGTGTTTGAAACAGAGTAGTTGTAAAATTGCGAACTTGAGGTCGACCTAAGTAATAACGTAGTAGAGTCTATACTATGTCGTCGACTCCATCACCTAACTGGAAAATCGTGTTGTCGATGCGTCACGAATCACAATACCATACCTTCCCACAGTTCCGCAACTTCCAAGAACGCGGACTAATATTCCTCGGATCGCGTCTCCGAACCGGTATTTCACACGATTCAGTTGAGTATGTATTCGTCTGTGTCAAATTAAACAAAACGACCTCCAGCTCGAGATGTGAGGTAGGTACATTTCCAAGACATAAACGTAACGTTGA
Organism: Yponomeuta plumbellus; assembly: GCA_947310845.1. Lineage (NCBI taxonomy): Eukaryota > Metazoa > Arthropoda > Insecta > Lepidoptera > Yponomeutidae > Yponomeuta > Yponomeuta plumbellus. Next base: position 5,595,612 of record OX371211.1, on the reverse strand, counting down.
ATAAACGTGATTTTTGATCTAAAACTTTCGTAAGGATATTACTTTATTAAATTCCGACAAAAAATCAAGTGTCCGGTATCAAATACAATACAAATACTTTATTTGTGAAATATGGGTAGGTACAAACATAATAATGCGGACAGATGTACAAAAGAGACGAGAGATGCTCCACATTTGAAGTTGCGGCATACAAATTTAAAAACAAAACTATGTACAATGTCAAAGTTAATCAAATTAATAACGTAGTTACATGAATTTAAAGTTACGCGCTCGTCGGTCGAATTTTATTGATATCTTAGATCTTATTATCTACACTTCCATAAAATCTGCTGTAACGGCATCAAGTCCTAGATTGCTATCTTAGCCCGCATTTAAGCGATTTTGGTTGTAAAATTACTATGAACTTATTCCGTGACTCCAGTTTAGGAAAGCCAGGGTACAACCATTATAAACATGCTTTCAAAGTGATAATAATCCGTAATAACAATGGAGCAAGGAGGGCACACGACGCTGACCCGGCCGCCGGCAGATGCCCTCCCGCCGTCCCGGCACCGCGGGAGGGCGAGACGTCATAGTTTATTACTCGTCTAGGCCACGCGCAAGGAACTGAGCATTGCTTTGTAGCCTCTATGTGTGACTGAAAAGCCATAGACTTCTCTACAGTCGACAGGTCAATCTTTGCATTTTCGTTATACAGACTCCTCTAACCTAACTGAGTCCGCGTGCAACGTGCATGCTCCATACGGCTGGTTGCAGGTTAGGGCGAGCTGCCGAGTCGTCATAGTGTCTAGGCCTGGCGCAGTGAACTGAGCATTGCCTTGTTGCATTTTTGTGTCACTGGCAAGCCATAAGCAATCACGTAGTTGGTGCCGGCTGCCGTCGATAGATGGCAGTCCTTAAGCGAAGCAGAGGCCTTAGGGCGCTTGAAAACTTCTGACAAGAAGACTAGACCTAGTCTTGCAAGGCTCCACCAATCCGGACTTGGCCCCCGTGGTGGAGTATTGCCTATACCTTCCTCAGGGAAGAGACCCGAGCCTCTCGGTGGGGACATAATGGGGTGAAGTTGAAGCAGTCAGTACCTACAATCGACAAGTAAATCCTTGGATTTTTTGTCGCAAAAACTCTTACAGGTTTAACCTGTACAATTTTTGCTGCGCTAATGGGCTGACCATAACAATGGTATTTAATTGTTATTTTCTAGGTCTACATTTCATAACGTAACTAATGTAACTGGTTGGCGAGATATTCATGGTTTTTTACCCATCAAGGCTTCGCGCAGGGAACTCACCCTTGCCTCTGTGTCTAGCAAAAAAAAAAGTAATTACTATGCAGCCTAGGGCGCTATAAAATCGGCGGTATCGGTATAATACCAATATAATATTGGTAACTGACAAAGTCGAGATGTATGGAAAGAGAGTATTGTTCCTATATCTTGTGTGTAGAGCACGCAAGAAATGCCGTGGAGTAGAAACTGCCAATATCACACAGGCCACACACGACGGAAGGACATTTTGTATTTACTATGCTACGTGACGTGGCCTAAGACCAACCTACTCACGACGACGACTTGGCTTTATTATTCCACTTGATAATACAAAACTTTCTCTTGAGGCAATCCTTACCTCCAGGAAACTCGACGCATTCGAATTCAGAGGGCACTTCCTCACAAAAGACCGTCGGAGTAGTTCCTCGGTACAGTCCGAGGAAAGAGGCGATGGACAGAATACTTACCTATTGATATTCACTCGGTACTATCACCCACGTTTAATAAGTGATAGTACAATGTTGAGGCGTCCCTTGTCTCAATTAGAACCAGCATTTGTTACCTCAGTTCTTATCAACTATCGAGCAGTTAGATATTTTTAATTTTGGTATTTTCAGTGTTTTTTTGTTGGATTTAATGCTCATTTCATATTTCATACAGCCAATTACACTCGCACAACCACAACGAATCGATTGAAATCTTATTCGTGATTGATGACTATTGGTTAAGGAGTTCTGAAGGAACATCGGACTTACATACGAGCCAAACTAATTACCCTCCTCTTGGACTTTGCCGTAGTCAGGTCCTCAGCCCCAATTAGAGGTTGATAGCTCCATATTGATAATAAACTTCAAAACTTAATGCGTGGATCGTACGGTCTTCAATTTCATTATTTTTACGATGATGATTGCGGGCGCGTTCAGGCCAGGCTGCCAAATAAAGGTAACAGCTGTGTTAAAGCCGCACGGACAGGTGTGCTCGCGTCCCTTATTAAGAAGTTTTTTTTGTCTGAAACGAAAACGCCTCGACCCTTTCTCTTTCTAACTTGAAGGCCTAATCTGACGTCTCCCTTCTTTGTTACGGAATGATGGAAGCGTGAATAGAATACAATATGATATGATGTTTCAAGTCATAAACAGAATCGCCTGTCCTGATCCCGAACTGGGACGTGGATAGAGTAAAACTGTTAGTGTTACCTCAGACGATCTCTTTAGAAAGAAAGAAAACCCATTTATTACAAAAACAGAAACACAAACATACATTTACAGCATAAAATATGAAATGTGTTTTCACACAAAAAGCAAAAAAGAAAACAGTAAAACACTTGTTACTAACATAAGTTGCGGTGTGCCTCTGTTGTTGGAAAAGGCAGCTGACTCAGCATTATGCTGAGGGTATTCGCCCAAAGTGCTGATTTTCAGTCAGTCTAGCAAAGCTAAATTTACTAGGCGTTTTACGTACTGGAGGAGGAATATCATTCTAACACTTGGATGCCGTATACCTAAAGCTGCCACGAATCCCAGTTGCGCGACGCCTTTACGCAATAAATTTCATCGATTCGTCTGCGTTTATACTTCGGAGAGATTTATCCTATTTTGAGAGAATATCTTCCTGTAGGTACCTACTGTAAGTCCTGTGGAACGTAACATCTGTTACTATTGTTTTTCTCGACCCTCGTGCACTAGAGGTCCGTCTCTACAGCCGCACTAAATCCAGATCGATTCCAATCGTCGAAACTGTCAAATTTCATTCTAATTGCCATTACAAACGTTAGGATACCGACAGAATTTGGTATGCCTCATTAGGTTTCTGGTCTACGGCTTATCCAGTCTATTTGAACCTTACCCTTCAGATGACTGTCCTAAATGGCAGTGTGAAGTCCATGAGTGTCTTGTAAGGAAACACACACACTTACACATATCGACAAACCCTACGCCCATCTCCTGACTGAGTAGAATTTCCTAATCGGCAAATTGTTGGCATGCCAGACGTCGAAACCGCAAGGTGCAGGCCAAAGCCGCGTAATATCGATATCGACATAACAGGTTCCCTGCAAATTGCAAATCTGCTATCGACAGCTGCTGCCGCGCTGATTTGTATTTTTTGCAAAGGTCCCGCTCAAGTACGGGCCCAACAACGGACGGAACTTTTCACTTTTGCACTTTTTTCAAGTCCTAAAACGACCTTTGAGCACCTGCGACATGGCCATTGTATCGAGCTCGGTAGCGGGTGATATCATATCACCATTATGCTTTAAGTAAGAGCGAACAAGCGCGACATTTTGTCGTCGCGGTCGATACCTATGTATAACAGTACCCGTGCTCCTCCAGTGGGCTGAGCCAAAAAAGTAACGCAAAAGTATACAGCATAATAATCTCAGCACAGCACATTATATCATTATATCATTATATCATCATAGTAGTTGCAGCCTACAACCACAGAAAATGTACCAAATCCAATGACTCTTGATACCAAACGCGGCCCCGCAACAATCAAATGTATCGAAGCGTTTTTAAAAGGATGCACGCATATGTTTTTTCTATTGAATAACTTAATGTAGATGTATTACTATGTAACCATAACTTTTTTCAATAAACAATTTATTATATTATTATTATTATATACCTAAAGGTTGCACTGACATATCTTTACAAGAAAGGTCTCCTAACTCCGTCTGGCCCTAATGGTTACCTTATTAAAATCTCATTACAAGCGGACTCAGACCGATCTCAATAATTAGGTAAATGAAATAGACAACGAACCATGTGAATGGCGTGGATATGGAAAAGAATATCGAGCAACGAATAGTGAGATAAACTGGGAGGGCGTCCTTCTGGCAACATCTAGTTGCGCTGTCTTTACGCCAGCTATGGCCCTATGGTGACCTTTGACGCGGACAATGGTGGCGATTTCCAAACGGACCTCCTTCGCCGATAATGTGACGTGTGGGGACGTTCGGATTGACGTAATTCGTGAGTGCTTTGCTATTGTGCGAGGGACATTTTCTTTGAACAATCGTCTATTAAGGCATCTTCGTGCCAAAACGGGAGCCGTACCTAGTGTAGTATGACATTTGATCTAATTACCGGTAGGTACTCTTCGTAAGAGGAAGATTAACAAAACACCCATCAATTGACCAAACATTCCAATTTTGCAAGCAATCAACGGGATTAGAATGCTCCAAATCTCAGGAGGTATCTAGATAGAGGACACGTCATTGAACAAAAAAAGATATTATCTTTATTCACAACAACGCAACTTGCAACTTTTTCATTTACTGTTTTGTTTTGTACCGTGCCTGTTGGTTTCCTAATAAATAAAATATAAAGGCTTGAAAATCTCTAAACATATAGAGTTTCATTCAATCAACTAATGTAACTAGACCATAAGATACATCACGTTATAACATGCAATGTTACCTATGTATTGTGTGATCCAATAAATAAAATTAAAATAAATCAAGCCTGTACTCCCCGTCTCGTATTTGGTAGGAGTGCCCACACTAAATACGTAATTGTACTATAATTGAATGTTTAAGCAACAGTCCATTTATCAAATGATCGTAAGTAGCGCCAACGACAGCATTGTTAGCCGCCCGACGCAACGCAGCGAAACCCGAGAGTAGAAGCATTCTGATACAAAGTTAGTTGTTAGTGTTATGACTACTTAAAGATATTACAGTTGCTTAATTTTCATGCTTTATGAAACCAGGCAACGAAGGTCGCCTTTAGCATGTTTCACTATTTTAAAAAGCACAGCAGTGATATGCTTAACGTGTGATTTTGTGCGTGCTAAAATATCTCTGAAAATTATTTTGATCGTCGGACTTATTTGCTATCGTGTAGTTAGTAAAAACTCACACGTGAACAATTATCTTATTGATAAACAAGCAGACAAATAAATTAACACTGTTAAAAGCATGCAAATAAATCGAATGTAAATTATAACATTTCCACATTAATTATACACTTAGTTTATATGACGTTTCCGCTACTTCCCTGTCTCTGCAATTCATGAGTTTGCAGTTTTTCAGCAGAATACAGTAATAAGATGCTGCTGCAAAAAGCTAATCGACGTTCGATCAGCCACCACGCTCCACTGGACCAATAGATTGTGTTCATTAAGACAACTAACTGCTGACTTATCGTTATTATACACGACGGTATTTTTGTCGCTTTCGGGAAGCACTCCCATTTAATTAATTAATTAATTACTCTTAGGAGTACCCTCTCTTAGACTAAGTAAGTAATAACATCAGAGTAACATAAAATATCTTGTATAAATAAGTTTGTCAACGGAAAACTTTGTGAAAAATATTTCTTCTGTGACAAAGTTTCGTGGAGGTTTGGTGGTAATCCGCGTCGAGCAGGGAATCACGATTTATTACTGTCGCTCTTCGTTTCGAGGTTCCAATGAAGACGAATCGGTTTTCTTATTAGTTTACCGCTATACCTTTGGTTTGGGCACACTGGTATTAATCATTAGTGGTACAGTCGACCAGCATAGTGCTGTCGATTGTTCTTAAAGAATTTATATTACATAGAATTAGAATAGATAGTTCTCTATAGAGGTACATGTTTCGGATAAAAATTTCATAAACGGACGCCCATCAGGGCCTCAATTCTGTTAGTGGATTATAGTACGATGACAGATACATGGTCGGGTCACGTGACGTGTTTTTTCATACCACTAACGCCTGGAATTATTAACACACGCGTTCAGTGCATGGATGGGTGTCTGTTACGACTGACGCTAGTGGCATTTTTCCAAGCAGTTCCGTGCTTCGCAAGACACGATAACCATTTGGTGCCGGCTGTCGTCGATAGATGGCAGTCGTTACGCCAAGTGAGAGACCTTACGGCGGCTTAAATACTTCTGACAGTAAGACCAGCCACTAGTCTTACAAGCCTCCACCAATCCGGACTTAGCTCCCGTGGTTGAGTATGGTTCATACATTCCACAGGGAAGAGACCCATGGCCCTCGGTGGGGACATACTAGGGTAGTTTCCAGGGTCAAAACAATTAAATTCTATTAAGTCCGTATTTTAGATTATAAAAAAATATTGGACACGTATTTATCCTTTTTTCGATTAAACAAAAAATAACAAAGATATAGCCCATTAAAGTTACGTGTGACGTCACTCCGTGCTAAAAAATGCAGCATGGCGTGACGTCACACGTAACTTTAATGGGCTATATCTTTGTCATTTTTGGTCTAATTTACAAATAAAAAAATACGTGTCCCTTATTTTTGAATAATCTAAAAGACGGACTAATTACATTTTTTAGGGCAACTAGCCCATTGTGTTGATGATGAAAGTATAATTATTTCCTAGAATGACATACGGTGTTGCCCAGGCAGTGCAGCCAAGACGTTGTCAAGAAGAGATTAGCGTTACGGATAGTAATGCTGCCTATTGTTGCCTCGCTTTCAAGCCGACATCGCTATGATACTAGAAACTGGGCTTTGAATCTTCCTGACAACAAAGCAATATTTTCTGCGCAGCGATTATCTGTCTGTTGTGCTGTATCGAGCTGTCACTGAATAATTGCATCAGAAGGAGAGTTTTGCCTTCGTGACGTGAATTTGCTAGAATGAATTACATTATACATAATATATTATCTCGGGGTCTTGGATGTTTATATTGTGGGTGGACTTGGATGTTTCTGATGTCGTTGTTTCTGATTCCCACGACACAGGGTATCCTATCGTGGGGTCAGAGGTAACGTATGGGCCTGTATGTAAATGTTTACGAAGTGTTGAAGCTAGGACAAGACGAAGAATGAAGATTGTAGTTGAACAGGCGAATCGTTTTTTCTTAATGACTCGCGATGCTCTTACAGAGTTATACATCGCAATTTTTTCATGTTTACTGTGTCATAGTCTGTTAGCTTTTAGAATATACCTCGGCTACTATCGGATAGAATCGGATATATTCGTGTAATAGAAATATCGGAACTAATATGACACTTAATTTCACTGATACAGAGCTGGAGGTAGTATTACGAGTACACTCGTGTGCTTTCGGCGAAAACCGAAGCCTTCTTTAGAGCCCGAGGTATATTCTAAAAGCTAACAGACTAATTTCCTATGCTGAGGATACCAGAAATCTTTCAGAAAGATGAGCCATGTAAGTATACGTCTAGTACACGTCTAATTTATTATTGATACAAAACACAAAAATCATTGTTGTCTGGGCCAGTCCAATTAAAGATTTCTATGTATGTAGGCATATAGAGTTTTTGGTGGGTGTCATGATCAGCGTACTTCTGTGTCTTCCGTTAAGCTCTGAAGCTCCATACGAGGTGGTGACAGGCGGATGTAGCTCGTTGCATCGAGAGTTTTAATGACCACTTCCCTAATGAAACCGTAATGACTCAGTGCATGGGCCGGAACCTTATTATGGTATGTTAAAATGCTATCATGCTTTTCGCTATAATATTCAAAAGGCAGGCTGCCAGAAGTCATAGATAACTCGGGATTCTTAGAAGCATTTATTATACCTAATATTATTACATCGTTTGGCTTCGCATTGGACAAATTCAGAGAATTTTTTGCAATCCTAGTTAGATAAACCGGGACTACACGAATGTCACACTAGTCACTAGACTTAACATAATATCTATTGTCGTCGGCTCCATCTTCACTTACCATCAGGTGAGATCGGGGTCAATCGTTGGTCAGTTTTTAATTAAAAAAAAAAACTGTAATATAGTAACTGACAAAGCCGACATCTAGATAGAGCTCCATGAAGCTACTAATCGAATGTGCAATAAAATGTAGTACCTTACAATATTATTAAATTAGCTTTAGTTATCTTCCGCATTTCCGATTCGCTAATCATTTTGTTGGCCGGAATTTGGATTCCGGCCACTAAATGATTAGGTACTTGGATACGAACCCACTTTACATCTCCGCTTGCCGGGTCAACGGACGTGCAATACTGGAATGCCAAATTTATGCGAGAATTTCGTTAATAACGAACTCGACAATGCCTTCTTCACTTTGGGAGCTGCGCTGATTGTGGACCCTTTCGGCGCCGTTCAGGCTTAATTTTTTTTTGGGTTATTCACCAACTGGACACACGTGTGTCTAGTTGGTTAAACTCAAATTAGTATCATTTGTTCTTTCGTCATCTGGACGCACCAAGATTTTTACACGTGTGTCCAGATGACGAAAGAATAAATTATAGTAATTTGAGTTTAACCAACTCGACACAGGTGTGTCCAGTCATGTGTGTCCAGTTGGTGAATAACCCTTTTTTTTAAACGACGTTCTTAATGTGCATTTCAATAATAAGACTTATGTAAACAGTATGTACCTGTTTCTATGATTTAGGAAATAAACAAAATGTGTCTTCGGGCATCGGCCAAGTAGAATAGTTTGTTTAAAATGACTCCCGTTGGATTGATCCGATACGTTTTGGCTCAGTGCGATTGGTAACGGAAACGATTGCTTGCAATGAAATATAAACGAAACCTATAAATGGTTTCTTATTGTTTGCTTGGTATCTTATTTCGAGAGTTTTGGCACGTGATAGAAGTATTGTTTCTAAAATTTGCATATTTTATTTTATGCAATGTCTGGAAGAATTTAAAGTAGGTTGACTCGTATAGTGGCGTCGTCTGCAATGCCTGATATGTGTCGTATCTCGTAAACAGACTATTAAACCGTCATACAAGGAAATTCACCGTCTAAATCAGTCTCAGGCACGCTCTGGAGTGCAGTAATTGCGTACATTTGCATTTAATATTGGCGAGAGCTGCCCAGTTATTTTCGATAACGTCTGAGCAAAGTATGTTGCTAACTGCGGATAGCTATAGCAATGATTTCTGAAGATATCTTATGACAGAAGACGACTGTCTTATTAGGACCTAGTAACCCTCGCCTCGTCTTCACATTCTTTGAAGTTTTTTACAGCTTCTAGTAGTTCTTCAGAGTGACACAGTGGTGTCACTCTGAATTCTAAATTCAAACTGTCAAAATCTGTCAACTGTCAAAACTTGCAGCGGCTGGTGAGTGCACCAGCCGCTGCAAATTTTCATTAATCAAAGTTACTTGATGTTCATTGATTATCTTAAGACCCTTTTAAAATATTTCCAAGACTATTTGATCAACAGACTGCAGAGTATTTTCTTTAACAGAGAAAAAAGTAGCGGGTCCTAGCGTGTTCTCAGAAAATAGACACCGTTGGAAGATATCGGACACGTGTGAAAAACTACGTCGATATTGCACTCTCGGCACGGCGGTGTTATCTGTTCTCAGTATCTTTGTGATTAGGACGGGAACGCTGTGTGACGGCCATGGCTATTTGCATAGCGTGCCTCGATTAGAAAGCCGGCGAAATATTCCCCCTGTGTTAGAAAAACAACACTACATTATAAGTTCTATCTAAGAACTGGAGAAGAACGAGTCTTTTACCACAGCAGATGTTGTGGGTCAGATTCGCAACGGTTGCCGCTGTGACTTTTACAAATACCTGCTGTCTAGGTGTATACCCATTTTTGTCATGTCCGACTGGTTACCATACCTTAGATTATTTTAATTTGGGACCTGGTTATTGTATTGTCTGCAAATATTATTACAGAGCTACACACTTGGTTTGTCACGTATTGCTTAGAAACAGGCTTTAGTTGAGATTGTAGATGCAGTCACAAAAGAGCTAGAGATGCGAGGTATGAAGTAGGAGATCGCAAAACTCGTATAAGCCGGCCTGCACCTCTTCTTCAATGTTACTTAAGCACCATCTTAAAGATAATTTGTATGAAGAATTTATTTCAATGCCATGTTTAATAATTTGGTGCAATTCCCCCAAAGTCAATAGATTCTGTCGTACTGGATCTGTCGGTCAACTCTTCCTGTGATTACGGGCAGAAACACAGATGATGTGCTTCTGGTTGCATTCACGTTGTACAGTACTTGGAAATAGTTCGAACAGCCTGCAAAGAGCCCCATAAATATTGCAAATTGCTGAATATTTTTATTATAGATCGCTCTGATTCACCCGAGCGTGTTTTTAGGAATCACGGAGATGCGATTTTGCAAAAAACTTGACTAGAGTTTTCACTTATTTTGTTGCTTTTCTTGAACGCATAATAAAGTGCTGAACGACACCGTGTAGTTGTTTCTTCGATTATTGCACATAATGCTTTAGAATGTTATATGTATAATAGTTCGGCAACTTTTCGGAAAGTTTTTTTTTTCATCATAACTTGCACCAGCCTTCCTTAATGTATTTTTATTCAATCTTAACGCATCACGCGTTCAAATTGTTACAAAAAATATCATTTTGTAATATTTGTACTAGAGGAAGTTGTTACTTCATTTACTACAGGAAATAATTTTATTTCAATTCTAAATTTGGTTTTTGTTTTTCTTGTGATAAATTTATTTTCTAAGCAGAAACGTTATGATCTCATCTGTAAATACAAACTGAATCACTACGTCGGGGAATCGGCACTGCTTGCCGTGTCAGGTGCCAAGCAACAGAAGCTAAAGTAATAATGTTGATTCGTAAACTAGTTTTAGTTTCAGATGGTTACAACACTAAGCTTTCTGGAAAATGAAAATTTGCAATAATTACGTAATAAGGTTGTTTCTCTTCACCTTTTAAGTCTTTAAGATTCAGTTTCTTTACGCTCTATCTAGTCTTTATGTAACTATAGGTGATATACCTACTTATGGAGCTAACTAGTACTAATGAAGGTACAATCTGGACCGACTGGTCTGCTTCATCCTGATTCGTAGACTGAACTTCTTAGACTCTGATGACGTCGAAAAGTATTACGAAACCTTCGTCTCGTAATAAAATGGTTATTGTGAGTCCGCGATCGCGTGTTCACCGCGACCAGATTACCACGATTAACCGAGCGGCGCCGATCACGCGAGGTAATCTATTCTCCAATGCAGCGATTCCTAAAATTGTATATTAAGAAAATAGGTAATGCTTCCACACTGCAATTTCTTGTCCTAGCTCCAAACTAGTATACCCCGTGCAAGGACTTCACTGATGATATCAGTGATCAGTGTTTGAAAAAATAACCTTAATAAAATAAATACCTAGACTGACGTTGTGGAACACACTATTTTATTTTCCGGAACCGGTATCCAAATTTATAAAGGTAATGTACCTACTTACATTAATTGAGGCCATGAGAGCCAGAACGACCTAATTTAAAAAGTTCAAGAGAAAAAATTGAGCCCTCAATTCAAATAAGTGTACATAACTTTGGTAAAATAATCTAACTTATTATTTTTTGCTGACTAACGCCGGTTTGCACCACCGACTAAAAGAATTTTGACAGTTCCGCCATACACTATGTGTCAAAATTGTATTTAATTTAACGTTAAATGGATTTTAGTCGGTAGTGCAAGCCGACCTTACTCTCTTTATATCCTTTATCTTTTGGTGATTTTATTACTTTAGGTATTTTATTCATTTATTTAACTTCAGGTAGGTACCTATTAAAAAATGACAGGCCGCTCTGGCTCTCATGGCCCCAATTCAAAACGATATTTTTAGTTTGTAGCTGATAACAGTAAAAATAAACGATTCAGTGCAAATGAGATTTGCCCCCGGTAACTTTTACGTGAAATTCTTGCGTCCCGGGAACCCACTTTAGGAATCGCTGATCTAATGCTAGTTATTTGCCGTCCATGGCGGAATCTAATATAGTGACTCCCCCTCGGTAATCTATCTCTTCAGCTTTTAAAGCCTTTCTTTAGGTACATTCCCGTTCCAGCCAACGACTTCTTCGACGAAACTGACTTCTTTGCCAACGTTGTACACATCAGCAGGTGCATTTTTTTGGATTCCGTCTGCAAAGGGTTAAACGGGACACTGCTATTAATCTCTGCTTTTTGTCATGGCTGTATCTCATGAACCGTGACAACTAGACAGTTGAAATTTTCACAGATGTAAGTCCGCTATAAAAACAAACTGAATAAAATTAATATTTAAGGCGGCTCCTATACAACAAACGTATTTTTTTCTGCCGTTTGTTTGATGTTGATACAAGTAGACGCTTGAAATATTCAGAGAATATTTAGTCGACGATCTCATCCAAGTGGCAGGGAGACGCTGGATGCAAGCCGCTTCCAACCGGTCTTTTTGGAAATCCATGGAGGAGGCCTATGTCCAGCAGTGGACTTCTTGTGGCTGAATGACGATGATGATGATTTAGTCGTATATTTACTATTTTAAAGAATTAAGGGTCTCCCATACAACCAACGTGATTTTTTTGCCGTTTTTTGCTCGATATTAATATAATATTGGGTATAATGTTGCATTGATTTTATGGTACGGAACCCTTCGTACTATGCCGGATTTTTTCATATCTTCAGCATTATCAGTTTCTTTTTCTTCCCCTCAACCAAATGCCTGGCCACCTCACCTTTACCATTCGTGTGCCAGTTCACCGAGTAATTTATTCAAAGGTGTTAAAGAACCCTCGGGTCTACAATGATAAACTGTTCTCATGAATATTTAGCACAACGGCCCTTTGATTCCCAAACAATCTTAGCAATAGCAACCTTCTTCATTGAAACGTATTGTCACGAGTTACAAAGTCATGCAATGTTTGATTACACTGGACGCGCAATTCCAAGCGGGATCGTCTTGTCCCTTGTGCCCTTGTCGGGCTGAAGCAAGCAGAAAATTAAGTGATCCTTTCGCGCTTCATTGCTCGGCAATGCAATTTATTATGTTGAGGCACAGTTACTTTTTACTTCGATGGCGCTACAACCCTTTGGGAGATCTTGGCCTCATGCACAATTTTCTTCCAGCTGTCGCGAAGCTTAGCCACCTTCCCCCAGTTGGTAAACTTTCCCATCGCACGGCATTTCTTCTACACAGTCATTCGCTGTTTCTTTAGTCTGCCTATAGGTCCCTGTACCAGTTATGCCGCACAATACTCGACTTGCTTGATAAGCGTTCTTACATTTACGATGACTCTTTCAGGATCTCAGACGAAGGCGGTGTACTGTGCGGAGAATGCGTCTTGTTAGCCATTCAACTAAGCGAAATTGCGTGTAAAGAGTAACACATCACATCAAACGCACTACCCTCACGTTCAACGTGACTGCGATCGGCATCACATACCACAGTGACTCTTATCTCACGCTGCATAAGTCCTAATATCGAATAGCCTGAGTTATCTCTCCTTGTTGCTGGCTTTACAAAGGGCAAACGCACTCGTGTCCCCGATGTGTTTTGTTTGCGGAGAATGTCAAGTGCTCTCTGGACCGACCGATGCGACATCGGGCGCAAACTATACATTAGAAGGCTCAATCAGTACAGATGAGCAAGAAACATATGAAGTGCTGGAGCAGGTAGCAAAATAAATTGGTAACATTTGTTACTCGTACAGCCCCAGAAAGCATCAATTTTTATGACGGGAAAGTAGGACTGTTTGGGGGAGATTGATATCCTATTTTATTCTATGGGAGAGCTCCCACGTGTCATAATTTGTTAACCAAACACAATGCCCAGGAAGTGGAGAATACATGTACAACCTACCATACAATATATTATGTACTACCTTTTTGGCATTTCTTGATAGTTGCCTGTTATCCTGTTCTATTAAAGGTGGTGGTCATTGGCGTTACTGAACCTTGATGTAACGGAAGAAGTTTGTCATGACGTCGTTGCTGCTGCTGGTTCTGCCTATCCTTATTCGCACAATTGAGTACTTTTTGGTGTTAAAATCTGATTGCCTAATCCTGTGTGAGAGGAGAGTATTGGGTTAACATCCTTTACTAAATATTTGGTTGAGGGCGACACAGGAAATGGCATGCGTTCACCGTGCTAGCGGGATTTACTATTTTAGTCCAGTCAGCTTTGGGATTAATTTGGGATGCAACTTGTCGGGGCTTAACTGCCACTAAGCGTATGGGATTAGATGACGGAAATATTAGTCGGGCGCTTAATTAATGATGGCGCATAGCGATGAAATTACGAAATTTTAATTGTAACTCAAAAGTGGGTTTCTAGCTAATATCTGAGCTCAGAACATGCAGTTAATTATGTCATAGAAAACCATGAATTAATTGTAGTTTTTTTGAAATAGTAAGTTAATAGGTTTGGCACACACTTCCTCAAATTGCGTTATAAATTATAATATACTATGGCTCAAGTTATCTGCTCGTTGCTCGCCGAAAAACCTATAATTTTCAATTATTTCCTGAGTCGAGAGTGTTTATTTGGCAAACAGACGCACGTGTGGCCATGGAGCTGTGGGGGTACGACTGTGGCGTCGGGGTCAACAGCCTTGCCACGTGGTAACCTAATTCAAAGGCCATAATCGCCATTATGGCAAAAGTTCTCTATACGGGGTGTCCCATAAATGACACGTCACAGTGACACCGGAGGTAGACCTGCTCAGAAGTACTGTACTCGGTCACGAGCTTACTAACTTAGCGTAAGTGCTAGCATAGCACTAAACTTGTTAAAAAAAGTGAAAATTTAGAACAAGTTTAAATTGGCCATATCTCGAAAACCGTGCAACTTTTACTGAGGTTATGTTAGGTTGGTTCGACGCCTCCTGAGCAGGTCTACCTCCAGTGTCACTGTGACGTGTCATTTTTGGGACACGCTGTATAAGGTTACGCGCGATTACATTCGAGTAACTGGAGGACCGGCTATGGAGTTAGGGACTTGAAGGATCCCGTTCGAGTGATGCGGGCCACTCGTGTGGCTGTGATTGATGGCAATTCTGGGCCTCGATTCTCTTAGTGCATTACAGTACGATGGCGTTACACGGTCGGGTCACGTCACGTGTTTTTTGATACCATCAACGCCTAGGTTTGATTATGTGTGTGCGCATCGACTTGAAGCGGCGATGAAACTAAATCGCCACGTTCATGCAGTTGTTATTATACTACAATGCATTAACAGAATCTAGGAGCTGGTCTGTGATTAATGCTTCAACGCCCTGTGAACGATGTATGTATAATGAGGGCTTTTCAATGACAGCTGTCAGTTGCACAGAACACACCTACTAAAGAAGAATGAAAACTACATACAAATAAAATCATCTGTCTCACTAGCGCCACCTAAAGTTTGCCCACAGCAACTATTGTATGGCGGCAATTCATGAATTTTGGACTGTCAAACAGATTTCATAGTATACTCAAAAGAAACATTCTGAATGAACAGGCGATTCCACTTGTGAACTCACCATTTTTGAGTTCACAAGTTAAATTTACCTCTTCATTCAAAATGTTTCTTCTGAGTACTGAATGCAGTTGATATTTAAGATTTGGGAGGACTTTATGGTGAAAATTAATAAACAATTTTCCGATATGAAAACATTCTAATTGTGTTTCAGATTTAATGCAGTATAACAAAACAATATACCGAAATAGCTGTACGTCGTCTGCTTCTGTAGATTAACCGCACTTGCTACACTTTTTCCCTACGATTTTCGTTGTTATCAGACATGTTTACTGTGATAGTCACTATTTCGTTTGAACCCCGTGAAACACTAGAGTCACTATCTTATTACACTTTAACACACAAACGAAGGAGTAAAAACTCAACTCAACGCCAAAAGAACGCAAATAATTAGAAAAACAAAGCAAACGTGCCTTGTTTACAAAATGAAAATTCGTCGCCATCTTGATAGTAGATAGTTTAATGGTGTTGCCGTGATTTACATCTTTACTTTCTACTGGTATGGTATAGTTTACATATTTATTTTTAAAATCTTAATGTGTCCTTAATACTCCTTAGTATAAATAGTTTAAATTAAATTTAATGTTACTTTACTTTTTTTAGTTTTTTCCGTTAAAAAATAACCACTTTTTTCAAAATCATTAGGAATTAGCGTCTCTTAAATTCTACCAATCTACAAAGGGTATCGTTTTTAGAAAGTGGCAGGCAAAACATTGCCCACAGTTGGCATTTTGGTTAGCCCATACAATGTTAACACCCCCTGGTCAGTTGAGTTCATTAAAAAAAAAACTAGAAGGCGCTGCAAGAAGAACAAAATGTCATCACGTTTTTACGTCTGTGGTTTTAATCGTTATTAATTTGTGATAGACTAAACATCTCTTTGAAGTCTGTGATCTAAACTAGACTTTGTTTAGAAATTGTTGAAACTTGAAAGTTTGAAGTATTTTTACTTGGGTATTTGATGTCATGTCATGTCAAATGAGTTACTTTTAAAACGGAATTTTGTATGAAAATACTTGCTTGTGACGTCACATTTCAGAGCACTCTTTTTATGTTTCATCTATTTGAAAATTGTAATAACTAGTAAATGATTAAAAGAAATACATTTTCCGAATCATTTTGTAATTTTTGTTTTAATCGACCTTCTCAAATAATTTATTGTTGATTGATAGTGTCAAATACCGTATTGTGTCTTTGCTCATGACTAGCCCATGCATTGTGCATTTTTGTAAAAACATAGGACAGGAACCACAGAGAAGTTACAGTGATGTCATGTCAATTTTGGCTTATTACGTGACGTCAGCACCATTTATCGGTAATTTGCGGTACTATATTTTTTTTAATGACGCTTTGAAAAGCCCTCATTCATCATCGACCCATTATGTCCCCAAGCCCTCATTGTATACAGTTAAATCTATTCAAAATGCAGAGTTATTTTCTCAATAAATGAAAAATAAAACTAAATTCGTTCAGATATTTTTCACAATCTTTCTGAATCATACATTAGTGCTTTTCTATGCCAAACCTTGTATTGACTGGTACCAAGGAGTTCAGTGATTCTTTACAATGAGCAATATATCCCTCGCCGGCTGTTACCATCAGGAGTAAATAACTAACTTCATTGGAAAGGTAGTCGCGTTTAATCTGTCTGTCATAAAAGGTCGTAACATAACGTACAGTACGACCTTTTACAACATGCGAGAAAGCACCTGTCAGATAAAGTCAGGTTTGCTACTGGCTCGCTTTCTAGGGTTCCGCACTCAAAGGGTAAAAACGGGAGCGAGGTTAATAGATAGATAAATCATTTATTTGCATTTACACACACGCAATAAAAACAATATTAAGCAAACAATACGGTAGTGAGAAAAGCAAGCAACACATACAAAACAAATTTAAACAATTAACAAAACAAAAACATTAGCAAAAGAGACATGGAAAGAGAGAGGCGTCCAGTCTGAGTACTGTGGGTGTGGCAAATGCAAAAGGGCTCTGACTCAGCATAAGCTGGAGATGGAGACTAATCTCTAAGAGTGGAGTCTTAGATGTCCGTCTGACTGCATGAACGGTTATAGCTATACAGTTGAAATTTTCACATACATGATATTATATTAATTTCTGTTGCCGTTATTACAAATACTAAAAACAGAATAAAATAAATGCTTAAGAGGGACTCCTATACAACAAACGTGTTTTGTTTTGCCCTTGTTTTGCTCGATATACAGGGTGTCCCAAAACTCGAGGTCAAGCCGGAATCGGGTGAAAAGGCAAGTAATACTGGCTATCAGAAAAATACAAAAAAAATCAAAATTGCATGTATTACAAAATTATAGGCCAAAATTCCAAAATTCTGTACCACAAATCTTTGCTTTTTCGATTTTTTTTTTGTTTTGTAACTCTGAATAATGCTTCTCTAAACTGTTAACAAAAATTTAAAACCAGCTGCTCAAGCTTGGAAGAAAAGGAGACTTTAAAAAAAAAATTGAACTTAAAACTTTGCCTAGTTTTAATTTTAAATTATTTATTCAAGAAATTTCACAAAAATAATTAAATTTTTGTGAAATTTCTTGAATAAATAATTTAAAAAAAAATTAAAAAAATTACTACTGAAAAAAAACTAGATTTTATTTTTCTGATAACCAGTATGGCTTGCCTTTTCACCTGCTTCCGGCTTGACGTCTAGTTTTGGGACACCCTGTATAACGGCAACAGGTAGACGCTTGAATTATTCACAATATTTAGTTGTATATTCACTCCAAAAATAAATAATTAAATGAAAATAAAATAAATATTCATGTGCGTATGAGAGCCATACAAAAAACGTCATGTTTCGCCGTTCACGATCTTTATGTCTAATGTTGTATAGATAATGGTACGTAACCCTTCGTGCGCGAGACCGACACGGACTTGGTCGGTTTTTAAATTAATGGTCTTAATGGGTCCGTCGAAATAAGAGTCGACTTGAAGCATTCGGGCCTTTTTTACGTAAGATAACTAATGTCATTCCAAATTAGGACTGCTGGATGAGCACGGCTGTGGACAGAAAAAAATCTTAGCAGCCCTATGTTTAAAATGAAATGTTCTAATTTATTCAGTTCTTAAAAGTGTACAGACGACGTGATTAATATTAGTAAATAAATATATCACGTATTTCACGCCCTTTTCTGAATAATTTGACGAGACAGGACTCCAGTTAAGTAATTACTTAGTGAAAATTCTCAGCATAGAAACCACCCTTTAGGCACAGGCGAGGTCTGTGGCCCAGCGGTTAGTGCACCTGCCTACCATGCGAGAGGTAACCGGTTCAAATCCTGGCTGGGGACAAAAAAAATGTAACCCAGGCCTTGGATGTTTACATGTTTGTGACGTCGCTGTTTCTGGTTCCCACCACACAGGGTAACCTAGTGTGGCGCCAGAAGCAATGTATGTGCCTGTAACTTTATTTTTTTTTTAGAAAAGATGGTCCGAGTAAAGTTTTTTTTCCCTCTGCCTTTTTCTCCACTACGGCTCGAAGGCAGCGCCTAACATAGTACAGTCGACAGCACATCATCCTATACACCCATGCACTTTACTCCGTAGCATTACGGACGACTTTGCAACTCAAATGTGAAGGTTGAGGTGCTGTCAACTGTACAATCAGAATGTAAATTCTTTACGTTGAAATAAATAATTATGATTTGATTTGTGTCTGCTGTGCTGACGCTGCCTACTGTCTACTTTTGATGCAATTACCGTGTATGATCCATTATCTATACTTGACTTTTTTTCCAAACTTTAAACGACACTAAATCAAAAACCTTTAGCGGTAGAAAACTCGAAGCAGTTTACAAATTTAGTGCTAGCTAGTACAAAATTTGCAAACTGTTTCGAGTTTTCTACCGCTAAAGGTTTTTGATTTAGTGTCGTTTAAAGTCTGAGAAAAATGTCAAGTATAGACAAATGGATCATAGACAGCCGCATGCACCTGACGATAAACCGTTCCCGTCCTAGTTACAACTTCGGAGAACCCTGACGACGTCGGGTTGTAGTCGACAACACATCATGGTATACACCCATGCACTCTACTCCGTTGCATTACGGGCGACTTTGCAACTAAAATGTGAAGGTTGACGTGCTGTCGACTGTACTTACAAAGAAAATCGTATTAGGAGGTTTTGTTTTATAGCTTTTTTCGGGACCATAAAAGCGGTTTAGCGGCCACATGCGCAGTGTAAACAAACACAGAACTGCTGTTGGTACTGTTACTTCGGCTCAAAGAATGTAGCGTTTGTTTACGAAATAGTTTTCATTGCGTTTTATGATCGTACGCGGTGACACTGGAAGATTTTTTACAATGTTGGAGGATTGTTGGTTATAAAACATAACATAAATTCACGCCTGTATCCCGGAGGGGTGCTCCCATACAACAAACGTGTTTTTTTTTTTTGCTCAATATTATTAACAGACCCGTGTCTGAAAGCTTGAAATATTCATAATGTTTTATAGATGGTACGGAACTCTTCGTGCGATAGTCCGACTCGCGCCTGACCGTTTTTTTATTTTATTATGAGCACCTCCCATGTTACTGCGTTTGAGCGATGATGAAGAGACAATTTAACAAAAACAAACTAACAGAAGCTATCCCAGTCGACGTCAGCGTACTGAATAGATAAGATCCTTTATTGACTCGTCTGTTTATTTACGGCCAGGAGTAACGTGGTCCACCGTCCACGACAGGTCTCTCCCGATAAGCGTCCAGTGTCATCGGCCATCGATACAAAATAAATGCCACAGAGGACTCTTCAAACAAAAAAGTTTTTTGGAAACTGCTTTTGTTATCCGATTTGTCTGGTGGTTTCCATCAGCCCACATTCATTCATGGCTCACCACATCGTCCTGTCCTCGCCTATGCTGATGTAGCTGGCCATCTAGCCTCCTGCAATGACCGTTGTCGCAATGACGTGACCCACACTGGCGCTATGGATACATGTGGCCTTGGCGGCTTGAAAACTTCTGAGAGTAAGACCAGCCTATCCGGACTTGGCCCGCGTGGTGGAGTATCGCCTATACCATCCTCAGGGAAGAGACCCGTGCCCCTCGGTGGGGACATAACCTCGTGAGGCCCAATGTCTTCAAGTGATCACAAAATCAATTGTTATTTTCAAGGTCGGGCCTTACGAGGATATTGCGTTGATGATGATGATGAACAAATGGTGGCGTCAGCTTTCTTTGTTGTCTATCCACTTTCCCCTAACTTACCTTGCCCTGTTCAAGGTTCTCACTGTATGACTGACGGCCTTTGTGGTGCAGTGGTTAGCGCATCTGCCTACCATGCGAGAGGTCCCGGAATTCGAAGCCCGGGTTGGTCTTGGATGAAAGAAACCCCAGGTCTTGGATGTTTACATGTTTGTGATGTCGCTATTTCTGGTTCCCACGACACAGGGTATCCTAGTGTGGGGCCAGGAGCAATGTATGTGCTTGTATTGATGTATGGGTTCAAGAAAAGTTTGTTCTTTTGTTCGGTTAACCGAGCACGGACCATACCCGTGCAGCAGATGTGTTTACTTCGCGTGTCCACCGGGCAGCATCATGCTGCGATAAGGGCAGATACCGCGCCCTGCGTCCTATCCTCGCTCGGTTAGTGACACAAAAACAGGATGGGCAATTAAACTCCAGTTTTGCACTGATATTTAATAAGGTCAGATTTTTGCTAGCTCGGCTGCTGATGCAGCTGTCACGCGGGAGAGATCGAAACTTTGTGGTGCCCCCAGGACGGCAGTGAACTAAACCTACGCTTTCTAATTAGATAGATAGATCGATAAATCGTTATTTATCTTTCTAAAGGAGTCTGTTTAAAAATGATGGAGAGCTGGTTCCCAGAAATCGACTGAACCAATTTTTTGCCACAGCAAACACGTAGTCTTGCGAAAATGTGATATGTATAATCAGATTTGTAACGATTACTCTATATTTGTAAGAAATAATAAAGTGGGACATAAATATTGAGCTTGCGAATGACTTTGCGATTGTCATTAAAAAAAATTATGGGTTGCACATGCACAACATTATACCACTCAGATATTTTTCCTTAGTCTGTGAATACATTTTTTCCTCATTTTGGATACTAATTATAATCCCTTCCTCTACTTTATTGGTATTTTATCCTTGCCTGGTAACCATAGCACAGGGTATCCTAGTTTGGGACCAGGTTTGGTAGCAGGAGTGTGTTGTGTGGAAGTTTTTATTACTATTTGTGCATGCCTCCTAGGTTTCAAATATGTAGTTTGCATTTTTTTTTACATAATTGCAAAGTCCCCTATTTAATACTTTTCAATGTTTCAAAGCCGTCACGAGTCGGGTGCTGATTAGTTCGCAAGTGAGTTTCCGGCGCGTCCCAAATTTAGATTCAAGTCGCGTTCAGAATTCGGTAACCATAACAAGAGCTGATGATATAAATACAGTAAGGACTTATTACTCGCAGTGTGATGGATCCCGCTATTTTCCGGTGCGGGGCTCACGAATCGTCGTCGTGAATATTATAATAATGCTGCGCCTAATGACCGTTAAACGTCCTTTTAATTTTACTCTGTCATTAAGGTTCGTTTGTACGCAGTCGTTCGGGAGAAAGGACCTCATTTCGGTATCTTACTCATGGATCAGCGGTTTGCCGTCAGTCACGTCTCTAAGTCTCAGTATTTTTAAATATTTCAGGTTTTTTAGGGTTCCCTATCTCAAAATGAAAAAAACGTTCAAAATGAGAAAACTCGTTCACGGTGAATTACCCCCACAATTATACTCGGGTGTCTCCATAAGCCATGAAACAACTACTTCTTGATTGCTTTCCTCGTTGGTTGCGCCGTTAAGGCGCTTAGCTACCGAGTAAGAGGTCGTGGGTTCGATTCCCACTGGGGCCCGCCGTGCATTTGTACAAATGGTCTCAGTCTGGGTTTTTCGATGTTTGTAATGTCCTTGCCTGGTTGCCATAGGACAGAGTATCCTAGTTTGGGACCAGGTCAAGAGATTGTGTTGTGTGGGAGTTATTATTGTTATTATTAGTTATTATTAAGCGGTGGTGGCGTAGTGGGGTTGACCCTTGCTTCTCGATCATGAGGGTCTGGGTTCGAACCACGCATGTACCAATGACTTTTAGTTACGTACATTTGTTTGTACAGCAACACCATTCGCTGATAAATTGTGCCCGGATAACGGCGACAGGCTTGCCACTTGTTACGTTTGGGACCTAATAAACTCGGCAAAACGTGAGTCCAGTTCTAGAGACTGATGCCTCTGCCTACCCCTTCGGGGATAACGGGCGTGAGTTTATTATTATTATTATTATAGTTATTATTCTACAGTTAACAACCGTTTAAAGATTGAAAGTCCGTTCTGCAGGCGAACTTTGACATTCGTCTAATTAACAACGAGAAGTTTCAGTTTTGAAGTTAGATTATCTTACGCGAGTTTCCAGAGAATCAAGAAGCTAGTAGCTAACTCATATAGACAATGTAAAGCAAAGATCAACAGTGGAGCGTCAAATGAGTTCCTGAAACGCCCGTCGCGGGCAAAAGCTCTTTGGGAGATTATCTTATCTCCCATAATTTTATTACAATATATTTTATTATTTAATTACAAACATCGTGAGAATCTGTGCAATGTTTATGAACCGGTATACTTTTAGGACACGAAATATCCACTTGAGATGCGAATTACTGACAGCATTCCCGAATCTGTAGCTCCATCAGCGACAGTTGAGGCCAACCCCAAAGTATCTCTTATTTCAATTAACACAACATTGAAAAGAATTATTTTGAGTGTCGACAATTTCGATATGGAACAGAAAAAAGTCCCGAAAATCAACATACATCGCCATGAAGCGGTCTTAAGATAACGTAGATTTCCATCCATCCCCGTAGAAGTCTTTGTTTTCTCGCTCATTGTAGTAGAACTCCGTACTATGTAATCTGTGTTGGCATGTTTACAAATTGTTTCATCATCATCAACCCATCATGTCCCCACCGAGGGGTACGGGTCTCTTCCCTGAGGAAGGTATAGGCCATAGTCCACCACGGGGGCCAAGTGCGGATTGGTGGAGGTTTGGAAGACTAGTGGCTGGTCTTACTGTCAGAAGTTTTCAAGCCGCCATAAGGCCTCTGACTTGGCTTAACGACGCCATCTATCGACGGCGTTCGGAAAAATGCCACTAGCGCTAGTCATAGACGTTAACCCATCCATGGACTGAATGCGCCGTATGTTGCTTAACCTTAGTGATCGTTTAAGATCACTCAGGCAGCCCAGGCTACGAGCGATTCAAAAATACGAATTGTTTACAGACCCATAATAAGAAAACACGTCTTGTTACAGATTCTTGAAGAATGAAGCTGCCATAAAGGGAATCTCAGGCGGACGTCACACCAGAGGCCAATAGACAGGTGCGTTTGTCATCAACTTACACACACCTTGTTACGACAGATAGTGTGACTCACGCCACGCCATACTTTACTATTATCCGCCGTATCCGTTCCGGATAGCTGACCAGAGGTCAACTATCAGTATTTTTCCTACTGACCAGTGATCTTACTGGATTAACTGCACTGGACGTACCAAAGAAGTCAAGTTATGCGCATTCCATACGAGTATCAGTTCCGCGGATTTGCTAACAGGAATCTCCTCTTTTTACATCACATCATCATCATCATCATCATCATCAGGCTATAGTAGTCCACTGCTGGACATAGCCCTCCCCTAATGAGCGCCATAGCGCCCTGTCTTCGGCTTGCCGCATCCAGCATCTGCCTGCAGTCCTTCGCAGATCGTCATCCCACCTGGTTAGAGGGCGTCCTACACTACGTTTGCCGAGTCGCGGTCTCCACTCAAGAACACGTTTACCCCAGCGGTTGTCGGTTCTTCGCGAAATATGGCCAGCCCACTGCCACTTCAGCTTGCTAATTCTCTGAGCTATGTCGATAACTTTGGTTCTCTGTCGGATGTATTCGTTACGAATCCTATCCTTCAGAGAAACTCCGAGCATAGCTCTCTCCATAGCTCGCTGAGCGACTTTAAACTGGTGGACCAACCCTTTCGTGAGTGTCCATGTCTCGGCTCCGTAGGTCATAACAGGTAGGACACACTGATTGAAAACTTTCGTTTTCAAGCATTGCGGTATGGATGACGAGAAGACCCGGCGTAGTTTCCCAAACGCTGCCCAGCCCAGCTGGATCCTCCTCTTGGCCTCCCTCTCGAAATTGTTTTTACCTAACTGCAGAATCTGCCCGAGGTAAGTGTATTCGGAAACGATTTCGAGTAGGTGACCATGTACGACGACCGGTATTGGATCAATGTGACCATTGATCATGACTTTGGTTTTATCCAAATTCATACCAAGACCGATGCGTCGCGAGGCTGATGCTAGGCTGGCCAGCATGTGGTTCAGCTCCTCTAGCGACTCCGCCATTAAGACTATGTCATCTGCGAATCGCAGGTGTGAGATGTAGTCGCCGTTTATGTTAATGCCCTTTTCTTTCCAGTCCAGCGTCTTAAACATGTCTTCCAACGCGCTTGTAAACAGTTTCGGGGATATAACATCCCCCTGTCTTACTCCTCTGCACAGTTCGATAGGTTTAGACTGCTGGCCCTGTACTTGGACACTCATGGTGGCGGCTTCGTACAGACATCTCAACACCTCGATATAACGATAGTCTACTTGGCATCGCTGTAAGGATTCCAGAACAGCCCAGGTTTCGACAGAGTCAAAGGCCTTCTCATAGTCCACAAAAGCAAGACACAGGGGCTGATTATACTCCTCGGTCTTCTGTATAATCTGCCTCACTGTGTGAATGTGGTCTATGGTGCCATATCCTCCGCGAAACCCGGCCTGTTCCGGCGGCTGGAACTCGTCGAGTCTTCTGGCGAGACGATTCGTGATCACTCGTGAAAACAGCTTATAGACATGGCTCAGGAGCGAGATGGGTCTGTAATTTTTAAGAAGAGTCTTGTCACCCTTCTTAAAAAAGAGCACCACCAAACTCCCGCTCCATGCCTTTGGAGTTCTCCCACTGTGAAGGACGGCGTTGAAGAGCTTTTGTAATTCCTGTATAACAGGGGCTCCTCCAGCTTTCAAGAGCTCTGATGTTATTCCGTCCTCACCGGGGGCTTTTCCATTTTTAAGCTGCCTCAGAGCTAGCACGATCTCGTCTTGACTGATGTCAGGCAGTTCGTCGGTGTAGTGGCGCGTCAGGGTGGCTCTGGAATCTTGGTCGTCTCGTTGGGAATAAGGGGCATGTGCAGCGTATAATCGGCCATAGAAATCCTCTATCTCGGCGGAGATCTCCGGCTTCGACAATACGGTCCTCCCGTCGTGCGTTGTAAGCTTCGTCAGGTGGCTCCTGCCAAGCTGCTGAGTGAATACTTTGGACCCTCGGTTTTGCTCTATTGCCTCTTCAATGAGGCGTGTGTTGGAGCTCCGAAGGTCGCGCCGTACCATCTTCGCAATTTGCTTGTTCAGGTTTGACCTCTCTGACGAAGTCGCTTGGGTGGTTTCCCGTCTTTTTGTCAGCAACCGGAGAGTTTCATCCGAGAGTTTGGATTTCTTGCC
Organism: Yponomeuta plumbellus; assembly: GCA_947310845.1. Classification (NCBI taxonomy): domain Eukaryota; kingdom Metazoa; phylum Arthropoda; class Insecta; order Lepidoptera; family Yponomeutidae; genus Yponomeuta; species Yponomeuta plumbellus. The sequence continues at coordinate 5,569,607 of OX371211.1, read as the reverse complement.
TGTCCGCTGCGTTTTGCAGAACTTGATGCCCTCGTCCCTAAGAGTTACGACCAGATTGTGTAGGGTCTCGTCAGCGTCATCGGTGGGCTCCAAGGCAACAAATCTATTCCCGAGAAGCTGCTGGAACTTCTCGGTGCCCGCCATGATTTGGATTGGGTTTGGTCGGAGCGTGGACTTCATCAGACGGTTTCTCTCAAGCTTCAAGTTGATATTCAGAGAGCCTCGGAGAAGTCGGTGATCAGATCCGGTATTAAACCTGTTGATCACTGAGACATCTCTGAATATATGCTTGCTATCCGTCATGATGAAGTCGATCTCATTTTTGGTCACAGTGTCGGGGCTTCGCCATGTCCACTTCCTTTGAGGCTGTTTCTTGAAGAAAGAGTTCATCAAGAATAGTTCCTCTTTCTCAAGGAAGTTGACAAGCATTTGCCCCCTGTGATTCCTGACTCCATAACCATGCGGGCCTATTCGGGACTCGTTGCCACTCTGGGTTCCCACCTTGCCGTTAAAGTCCCCCATAACAACGTTGAAGTGAGCCTTCGTGGTGTTATGTAAGGCTTTGGATATGTCTTCGTACATATCCTCAACTTCATCATCCGAGTGTGCCGAGGTCGGTGCGTAAACCTGAATGACCTTCATGCTGTAACGCTTGGACAGCCGAAGGATCAGATACGCTACCCTGGTCGACACACTAGAGATTTCTTCAACGTTGTTAGAGAGGGCCTTATTGACAAGGAAACCTACGCCACCCTGGGATGTTTTATCACCCTCGCGAAAGTAGAGAAGATGGCCCGAGTCTAGGGTTACAGTGTCCTCCCCCTCTCTACGGACTTCACATAACCCCAGAACATGCCATTTAATGTTCTCTAACTCCACTTCCAACTGCGCTAGATGATGGTCAAGCCTCAGAGTGCGTCCGTTGAACGTTGCCAGGGTCAGATGTTTGTGGCAGCCTGAGGTAGCCCGGTGATTCTTAGCACCCCCTACCCCGCCGTTACCATGGCCGCTGCCACGATGGCCAGGAATAGCGAGGCGGCCGGGAACTGGGGGCCGTTTCCTGGGTTGTGCCATCATGGGGTAATGCCCATAATCCCCACGCTGGGCATGCGGGTTGGGGATCGCAGTGCGGTAGAGTTGTACTGCAGGAGGCGCTGCTGCCCACCCCCCGGTTTTGTGTCCCTTAGTCGCCTTTTACGACACCCGCGGGAAGAGTTGGGTTGGTGCTATTCTCTAGGCCGACACCACACAGCCATAAGAAATATTATTTCCTCGTCCTACAACAACTCTTGAATGCTTTGATGAACATAACCATAACCAATCAGGTTTCTTGCTAGATCGCTGATTAACTTGAACAATCGCTCGCACTGGGCCTAAAAACACGCGCGTCTTCCTCCGTAAGTGTACCTACAATAGACAATGCTGTTTGTCATTCAGAGTGAACATCGGTACGGAAGTGGGGACGTGTTGTGTGTGTCAGAGTCTTGTACACTTTCAAACTATGGGTTAGTGTGTTATAAAATAAGGGTTCAGAATGACGACTCGATTGTATACTCGTAACTTCGCTTAGCTCTTTAATAGCATTTTTTTGTTGTGCTAGGACGATCCTGATATGAGATGTTGTGTTTGATCATGCAGCTGTGTGGTGTCACAGAAATGTCCACTTTTGAATTTGAACAGGCGAATTTTCTTAATGTATAGGGCTGCCAGTCTCAAATCCGGAAGGTTCTTTAGCGTCAGCAAGAAAAGCCGTGAGCATACTCGTAATTAGGGGTAGTTTTAGATTGAAATCGTTCTGCCCGCAAATCGTTGACCCGTTGTTATTGAGAGTGGACATGTTTTGTAAAGGTTATACAATTATGTAGGTGGAGGATGTCGATAGTTGAAATTCAAAGAGCCGATTTCCGAATTGAGAATTTCGCTAAGTAATTACTTACAGTCTGTTAGCTTTTAGAATATACCTCGGGCTCTAGAGTAGGCTTCGGTTTTCGCTGAAAGCACACGAGTGTAATAGTACTTCCGGCTTTGTATAAAACTTTTCTTTACTATTTTGAAAAGTTATGTAAATTTATAAATAACAATTACAAAATAAACCTTACCTTATTGCAATATAATCGGTTTTTGATTGCTCAGTTGAGGTACGTACGAGTATATTCTAAAAGCTAACAGACTGTAAATGTAGTGCTGCCTCATCAAATTTCTTTAGAAAAGAGCGTGACAGCACTTTACTTAAGCATTTACTTATTGTTCGGCCGCTGGGAGACGATCCTGACACATATGACTAGTGATGGGAGAAAATCAACGTTATCATTCCTTACGTTATTCTTAACTAGCTTTTGCTACTGACTCACGCTTAAGTAGTTTTGTTTTTTAGACGACCTTCACTCGGTCATCTCTTGTGCCATTTTCGCAGGCATTTTAGAAGGGTCATCATCTTTTTTGTGCCGAATGGCGGTGAAGTGTTGTGGCGAGATGTGCGACCTTTTATTTGAGCCCAGATCAGCTCAATCGCTTTGTACGGCAGTGGTACGGAGAGATTCTGAGAACGCGATGATCATTTTCTAAAGCCTGTTCATCAACTTCGTATCGCTAAAGGGACCGTTATTATTTTCGTTATTTTTGGTACGTCACTACAAAAAAATACGGTTGACATAACCTTGTGACAGCGTAGTAAGGATTTTACGCACGAACATTAAATATTGATTTCTTCTTATTTCACATTTAAATCACTGTGCAAAATATAACATTGATTGTAAGTTTACACAATGATATAGTTTCAATGACAATTATTTGCTAGTAGGATAAATAGGGCATAAAAATATTTTAATCGAAAATTTAACGCCATTTCAAGGTTACGTCGTTCGTTCTAACATGACCTGTCAGGATCGTAAACTCCCAGCGGCCGGACGGTAGTGTAAATTCTCAATCCAGACATAAGTAGGTATGTACTTCTGAGTCTTTACTTCTGGAGCTATTTCTCAGTGTCTGAGCCAGGCAGGTATTGTATTCTGTTGTGCCGGTGAATGCAAGAGTTGGGCTAAGAAACGAACACGGACAAGTCTTGGCACCGGCCTGGAACATTCGTTTCGAGGTGACACTTGGAATATACGAGCGTCTGGGCCGGTTTCTGAATTGAGAATTTCACGTAAGTAAATACTTACAATCGGGTAGAAATTAATTATTGCAATAAGGAAGGTAACATTTAATTAATAACATAACATAACAATGATAGATGGGTCTGTTTCACAATCTGCAGATAAACTTCCGGATAAGCTATCCGCAACCAAGGCTGCTGTTTGTTCTAAATTTGAAGCCATAAACGAAGACACGCAATATAGGAAAATTTATTTAAATTTAGAACAAACGGCAGCCCTGGTTTCGGATAGCTTATCTGGAACTTTATTTGAACATTGTGAAACAGGGGCTTAATATTAAAACTAAACTAAGTACTACATAAAAACTAAATATAAAAAATTGTCTCTATACCGTTGCCATTGGGGAGAGTAACATAAGGTAAGGTTTAGTTTGTATTGTTATTTATAAATTTACATAACTTATCGAAATAGTGAAGAAAAGTTTTATGCAGACCAGGAAGTAGTATTACACTCGTGTGCTTTCGGCGAAAACCGAAGCCTGCTCTAGAGCCCGAGGTATATTCTAAAAGCTAACAGACTAAGCAACGTTCTGTCATGCTCTTTTCTGAGAAATTTTACGAGACAGCACTAGAGTTAAATACATAGTTACTTAGCGAAATTTTCAATTCAAAAATCGGCCCTTTGAAATGTACCAGGTACACTTAAGCACCACATACACGTAAGAACCATTTTTTCGACATTCTAATCCCATTCGGGTTCCTTTTAAGTGATCCCAGTGAACTAACAATTAAGCGACAAAATAAATCTTAACCCTAAACAGTAGAAGGGCATTAAATTCATAGTCCACGTACAAAGTTGTAGGGTCTAATCCGGTAGTTTGAGTGGCCACTGGGTTCAGTAACCCTTCTCTGCTGTAATGGGCCAAGCAGGCCCGCTGTCTGCGGCTCTGCGGCACTAGAGGTGGCCTAGTTAGCCTCCCTGACTTGGCAATTTCCTTTTGTTATTAGTCGCTAGCGTCAGCGTCATTTCCGCTCGGGAAGATGTGCGATGGGCAATTGTTTCGAATGTTTGTTTTGTGAGCCACTGTCCGCGCTTAAAATGATTGCAGGTTCATCGGCATTCGCCTAAGGGCCAATTTTTCAATAGTCAGATAAAACTTAACTGGAGAATAAATTGAATGCTGTCACTGTCTAAATCATACGACAAGACAGTGACAACATCAGTTTTATTCTCCAGTTAAGTTTTATCTGACTATTGAAAAACCGGCCCTAAGAGGAAGATAAAAGAAGTTTCTTTACTTTACTCTTTCTTATTATTTTTGTTAGAAAAACTTGCCTTTTAAGCCGCTATCTTCCAAAGAAATAATAAAGAATAAAGAAGGAAACATTGCAACAACAGTTACATACAGACATACAAAACTGTCGTTGCTAAGTAGGCTTAACAAGTTAAACGCAGGTAATGGTCGTCTAACTTATGAAAGGAAAACTTTGGAGAAGTGATGTAAAATCCTATTATAAATCAGAAACCGCTCGCTCGTAGCCTGGGCTGCCTAAGCGATCTTAAACGATCACTAATGTTAAGCAACATACGGCGTGTTCAGTCCATGGATGGGTCACCGTCTATGATTAACGCTAGTGACATTTTTCCGAGCGGTTCCGTGCTTCGCAAGGCACGTTAAGCAGTTGGTGCCGGCTGTCGTCGATAGATGGCAGTCGTTAAGCCAAGTCAGAGGCCTTAGGGCGGCTTGAAAACTTCTGACAGTAAGACCAGCCACTAGTCTTACAAGCCTCCACCAATCCGGACTTGGCCCCCGTGGTGGAGTATGGCCTATACCTTCCTCAGGGAAGAGACCCGTGCCCCTTGGTGGGGACATAATTGGTTGATTATGATGGCGATGAATCAGAAACCCCTTCTTCTAGATTATTATATTTTGACGACCGGTTTTTTAATAAGTGCAGAATTGACAATAGAACAAAACTAGTGGGTATCCCCTATTTATTAGTCCGTGACTAAAACGTCACCTTAGACATGCGTCTCGATCGGCTAACAGATATGCCATGACTAGGCACTTCTATTCGAAATCCTATTATACGCCCGCGCTCATTTAAATTAATTTGAATGTACCATTAGAGAACAGAGCACGTCGATGGCAGCAGAGATCGTTGAAACTATTAACCCTTTAGCGCAGGGCTGCGGGTCGTGGAGACCCACTTGAGGCGACCCAGCTCGACCTAATTCCGTAGCGCCTGCCTCCACTGCACTAATATCCTCTTACACTTGAAGAGAATCTCGGCTGGTGCCGCGATCATTCGAGTGGCTGGCTCTCATGATTTGCTTTCTTTGTGTTTATCGTCAAACATACACAAGTTACTCGTGTAACTTTTTGATTAGATATCGATTGATCAAGGCAGTGGTATTTGGTATTAGGTCTTGTACGAATGTCTCTTATGTCATAGTGATATAGTTAAGCAATTTGTTTTGGGCAGAACTTCACTTTAGTTTTAGTTTTAATTCTACTTAAGCTTAGCAATCATTGAAATAAGATAACAATAATATTGATGGTAACCAAAAAAAATAATACAAATACAGAATATTTACAAAGTCCGATTATAAATAAAAGTAAATCATTTAATGCGCCCTTCATGTTCTCTTTAATTCTACAATAGTGTTGTCTCAGACCATAATTTCGATGGAAGCTGATATCTATATTACAGACCCAGTCTAGCTTAGATAACAGCTGTAACCCTACTACTGAAACCTAAACTACATGACAAAACTTATGTATATTATGTATCTAAATCCGATTTACGTCAACGGAGCCACAGCAGCTTGCTAAACATAGGCTTCACATGGCTGGTCACAAAATCCCTCTATGGTTGTACACACTAAGAACATAAATATAATTATGATACACTGTTAAAATGCAAATGGGATAGCTGATAACTTTATCGCTGTTTCGAAGTTTTCAGAGAAAAGTGGTCGTTGTTGACGAGCAGAAAATACATATAAGCATTAAATTGTACCCTGTATAACGAAATTTAACAGAGAAAAATATATCACTCGGCGTGTGAGGCAAGCTATCCAACTTATTAATTATTATTTTTATTTACATACACGCACATACATACTATCATCATCATCATTCAGCCACAAGAATTCCACGGCTGGACATAAAAGGCCTCCTCCATGGATTTTCAAAAAGACCGGTTGGAAGTGGCTCGCATCCAGCGTCTTCCTGCCACTTGGATGAGATCGTCATCATACATACTATACCTAATTATTACAATCGATAACAATAAAATATAGATCTTGATATTTTCGAGAGCGTGAGATTTTCGTGTTTCAATGAAAGAAAACTCAACGAGTCTAACTGTGCCATCTCAAGTACCGTCGTCGTAGGCGTAGGACGCATACTCCATCTTCTTGGCTTGCGGTAAGCCGGGTCAGCAGTTCGCTGTCTACTGATCCCATATTTAAGGCTAATAAATATTTTGGATGCCAGCTGCTTGATCACCCAAAAAAACTTAATGAGATTTGATTTACAATAGCAATACTACACCCGGATACACATTTTGAAAATCACGCAAGGTCGCGGCCAGAAGCTAGAAATATTAACTTGCACACATGACAAACATCCTAATACTAGGACACCCGGTGCTATGTTAACCAGGCAGGATTGCTCAAACATGGAAAACTAACCTCAGGGTGGTTACCTTTCCATGTTGGAGAAATCCTTCTGGGCATTCGTACAAATCAAGTACGTACAGCTGGAATAGAATCCACGAGCTCTGTCTGGATAGTCAAGTGACTTATCGCCAGACCAATGACAAATATCGTTAGACATTACAACATTGTGTATTTTTTTTTTACATTTACATACAGGCACATACATTGCTTCTGGCCCCACACTAGAATAGCCTGTGTCGTGGGAACTAGAAACAGCGACATCACAAACATGTAAACATCCAAGACCTGGATTTTTTTTTTCTCCAGCCGGGGATCGAACCCGGGACCCTTCGCATGGTAAGCAGATGCCCTAACCACTACGCCACAGAGGTCGTCAAAATATTGACCACAAACAGACAAGAACGCAAACTCCCGTTCACATACCAATAGCATATGCCCGCGAATGAGAGTAGTTTATTTATGCCTAATGAATCAACGCATCAATCATCGGCTTGCGTCTCGTGACGCGCGCACATTCATCTTCTGACAGAGCCACTTAATCTGTGATGTAAAACCTTTTACCGCACACGCTGATGCGATGCGCCACATACTGTACGAGCTAGCACAGTACAAATAGAGCGAGGGCGTATAGGATACTACTTTGCAACAGCCCTTAGCTTCCTCCGGACATTTTAGTATCTGCATACAGATTATCTTGTCCCAGATCGCCTAGACTTCACATTCGGGGGATTTGAACCGAATGGGTTCGAACCCCGGCTTGTGTTTTCTACTAAGTTGTAGTATCAATATTACTCGCTAAGTGAAGGAAAATACCGTGAGGAAACCTGCGTATGTAAAGTGTCCACATAACTCACCGCTTGAGATTGCCGAGAAAAATCCTATGGCGTCGCCTCTTATCCTCTTCAGAACCAGCACGCCCTGTAAATGAAAAATAAAAAAGTACACATGTCAATCATATTGTATTGTAGTATTTTCTTATTGTATCACAGAGAGAACCTGACTGCGGTGAAACCCAAATGCAGAGTAAGGTGTTGGCTCGTGAATATTATAACGTTGAAGCGTTATAATATTCACGAGCTGTCGGACCTACATCTTCACCGTAAAGCAGGGAGCAGGGCTTAGATTCTGCTAATGCATTGTAGTACAATGACAGTTACATACTGCGTCGATTTCATTTCATTGCCGCTTTAAATCAAAGCGCGCACGCGATTTCTTATTTCCACGCGTCAATGGAATCATAAACCATGGCATGTGACCCGACCATGTAACTGTCATTGAACTGTAATGCACTAACAGAATCGAGGCCCAGGTCTTTTAGTTCGGACTTATTTTACAATGGCGCCCAACGTGGGGCGTCACTGCGAAGCCGTTGCGACTTTACCTTGCGCTGACATTCTCTTTTGTCTTGGTATACAGGTTGTAAAATTGCTGTTGTAACCCGCATCGTCGTCGTTAGATCGTGGTGCAAACATTGTGTGAACATTGTATGAATACTATATTGTATTGTATTGTATGTTTGTGACGTCGCTGTTTCTGGTTCCCACGACACAGGGTATCCTAGTGTGGGGCCAGAAGCAACGTATGTGCCTGTATGTAAATGGTATGTTATGTTATACTTATCCAAGTCGCGTAGCCACGGTTGTCGTCCAATGTGAATCCGGCCATTGTTGATATTTTCGGTCGATAACCCTGCACTGCATAGAGCGACCCTTCTTCCAGGAGACGCAAATTGCTTGTCTTGCTTCACTATCCCTATAAATCGTGTAATCGATGTAAACGTCCGTCTCGCAATATTTTGCTTTCTATTCTCTCGAACTAACAAGTGTTTGAAGTAATATTATAAACAAACCTGCTCTAAAATGCGTGCTTCATTTGGGCACGGCCCGAAACCTCTATGCGTGCACGTATTACTACAACGTACGTGAATGTCTTAACTAGGACTGCCACCTTTAAAAAAATCTGGCCCGGAAATCAGAATTTGAAAAAAAATTTTATTTCTTATGCAAGGTTACAAAGTGGTTATTTGGCGTTAGTGTCGAAATTGAAAGCTGAGCAAGTGAAGGAATCTAAGATTGAACCATGGGCGAAGCCAATGGTTCAAAGATAGATTCCTGAGCGTAGCGAGGCTTGCAAGACACGAGACACACAACTGTCCACCTCACTACAGCGAGGAAAATGCGAGAGGAAAGAAAAACAACGACCGATAAGGAGGTTTCGTTATATCCTGTATATTTAAGTATGTAGCTGTATCTCGATAGCATAATTATGTATGACTTCCGTTCCGGGAGTTCCGATTCTGCCCTGACCTGACCCAGTTTCGAGCCTAAATATGGAAGACGGAGGCTGCAGCGGATGTTTCTGTCCCGGGCTAAAAATAACTCAGTCGGGGATTTGCAATAAGTTGCATACAGCGTCATCAAATACGTATTTTTGTTCGATGCACTCGTTTTCAACGTAAGACGGGCCTCGATTCTATTAGTGCATTACAGTACGATGACAGAACAGATATGACGTAGGTAAGACGTGACGTGTTTTTTTCATACCATTGACGCCTAGAATTATTGATACACGTGCTCGCGTCGACTTGAAGCGGCAATGGAACTAAATCACCATGTTCATGCAGTTGTCATTGTACTACCATGCATCAGATCACTAATGTTAAGCAACATACGGCGCGTTCAGTCCATGGATGGGTCACCGTCTATGACTAACGCTAGTGGCATTTTTCCGAGCGGTTCCGTGGTTCGCAAGGCACGTTAAGCAGTTGGTGCCGGCTGCCGTCGATAGATGGCAGTCGTTAAGCCAGGTCAGACGCCTTAGGGCGGCTTGAAAACTTCTGACAGTAAGACTAGCCACTAGTCTTACAAGCCTCCACCAATCCGGTCTTGGCCCCCGTGGTGGAGTATGGCCTATACCTTCCTTAGGGAAGAGACCCGTGCCCCTCCGTGGGGACATAATTGGTTGATGATGATGACGATGGCAACTGCACGAACACTGCGATTCAGTTTCATTGCCGCTTCAAGTCGACGCATCCACACATATCAGACCTTCTAGCCGTGAATGGTACGAAAAATTTGTCTGTCTATTCACTCTGTTGAAATAGTTGTGCATGCTAAGCTACTTCCGTGCTAATCAGACGCTCGTGAAAAGCTATCGTGTGCTTACACCCTAATACAACGGTGTGTTTATGTAAGTATACAGGACCCTCACCTGCGCTTTATCGACTTCCTAACAACAGCTGTTGTCGATATAAACTTTACTAATCTAATAACGAATCGCTCGTAGCCCCGGGCGCGTGAGTGATCTTAAACGATCACGAAGGTTAAGCAACATAGGGTGCGTTCAGTGCATGGATGGGTGACCGTTCTATGACTAACGCTAGTGGCATTTTTCCGAGCGGTTTCGTGCTTCGCAAGGCACGTTAAGCAGTTGGTGCCGGCTGCCGTCGATAGATGGCATTCGTTAAGCCAATTCAGAGGCCTAAGGGCGGCTTGAAAACTTCTGACAGTAATACCAGCTACTAGTCTTACAAGCCTCCAGCAATCCGCACTTGGCCCCCGTGGTGGAGTATGGCATATACCTTCCTCAGGGAAGAGACCCGTGTCCTTCGGTGGGGACATAATGGGTTGATGATGAATCTAATAACTCTGACGATAGCTCCAATACACAGGTTTCCCGATGCCATGGATAAATCCAAATGGACACATGCTTGAATCATCTGATGATGAGTAACAAACGCTTAATCATACGAGCAATCTGTTTGTACTTTACGGGTAAAATCGCCCGATTTCGTGCGGTATTTTAAAGTCTGTTTAAAAGTTTAAAGTTTAGTTTAAAAACCAGGAATATAGGTTTTTCCATTTCCTCTGTAAATGCCACACACCACCCCGCACCGCCGACTCTAACCCATTACTTCTACTGTCGGGCATGTAAGTAATATTCCGCTCAGGGTCTATCTCAAACAAGAGCAACTTTACTGTCGTTCTGCGTTATCTTTCACGTAATCACATAATATGGATTATCACTTTTATAAATCAGGGACGACCTCTGTGGCCCATCATGTACTAGATGGGATAGATGGCTCTGTGGCCATCTATCGACGGCAGCCGACACCAACTGCTTAACGTGCCTTGCGAAGCTCGGAGCCGCTCGGAAAACATGCCAATAGCGTTAGTCATAGACGGTCACCCATCCATGCACTGAACGCGCCCTATGTTGCTTAACCTTCGTGATCGTTTAAGATCGAGTGAGCCGCCTCAGTAGGCGGCTGGGGCTGCGAGCGATTCTCAACTCACGTCACACCACGGGGAAGTGCAATCGTGTATCAATCAAGCGAGAATTAAGGATCAGAATTATAAAAACGTTCTTTTCATTAGCAAGTCTATCATAATAACAATAAATAAAAAATAAAAAATATTTATTTCAGGCATTACCCATATTAATGTTAATAACAATAGTGACTTAAGACTATATTAGTAACAATGATAACTAATTCTAATCTACTCTGTGCTCAATTATTTTTGGTACGTAACTGACAGAGACTTCTATGTCTCTCGGCCCACATTTCGGTGTATCGACTATCTACCCTGTCCGCTATCATAGTCAGAATGCTATTGGGGCTGGCGGTGTGCGTATCTTACAAGAGAACCCTATCTTCATTGTTCAGTGTTCAGTCATTGTAGCGTTCGCTTCGAGATAGGCCCGCAGGCTACGGAACCCGCCGCTTAGTGCTCCAATCGCGGCCCATTCACGTCGCGCGTTGTTTTTTAGGGTTCCGCACTCAAAGAGTAAGGGGCCCTATTACTAAGACTACACTGTCGGTCTGTCTGTTTGTCACCAGGGTGAACCATGATAGCTGAACAGATGAAATTTTCATAGGTGAATGAACAATATAGTTTACATTATACTCTTAGATGTCTACGCGAATAAATCGCAAGTAATAGGGTAGCTTCCAGGGTCAAAAGAATTAAATTCTATTTAGTCCGTATTTTAGATTATAAAAAAATATTGGAGACGTATTTTTTCTTTTTTCCATTAAAAAAAAAAACAAAGATATAGCCCATTAAAGTTACGTGTGACGTCACTCCGTGCTAAAAAATGCAGCACGGCGTGACGTCACACGTAATTTTAATGGGCTATATCTTTGTCATTTTTGGTCTAATTTACAAATAAAAAAATACGTGTCCCTTATTTTTGAATAATCTAAAAGACGGACCAATTAAATTTTTTAGGGCAACTAGCCCATTGTAATAATTAGTTAAAATAATTAGTCTCTCCGTACGTCCGTACGTCCGTCCGTCCGTCCGTCCGTCCGTCCGTCTCTCTGTCTGTCACCAGGCTGTATCACAAATTTTACTGATCTATTTCTGTTGGCGCTTTAACAACAAATGCTAAAAACAGAATAAAATTAATATTTAACCTTTGGAGTACGGATGTGCATATTAAATGTGCACAAAAGAATTAATTGTTGTTTTCAAAATCACGGATACGTGAGGTTAAGTGAGGCCCCCATGCAACAAACGTGATTTTTTTGCTCGATATTCATAACGTCAACGCTTATAATATTCAAAAGTTGTATAAATGGTGCGGAACCCTTCGTGCGCTAGTCCGACTCGCATCTGGCCGGTTTTCTTCTTTCGCTCCGCGCATTCACGGCTACGTTGGCTGCGTTTTTAGTCTGCCATTATTATGGAGACGTCCCGTGCAAAAAGCGGCTACATAGTAGATATACCTCGGCCGCGTATTTCTCCATTCTTCCTTCGATTCATAGTCTTTTTGCATTCTGATCTGTTGATTCTTATCGCTGCCATCGGAGTGAGCGGAAAGAAAATGAATGGGTGTAATTAAAACTTAATAAACACATCAGAGTAAATTGCGGCGTTAACACGTTCAAGGATCAATCAATCAATCAATCAATCAGCTCGTATTCATCCACTGCCTCTCCGAAGTCACGCCACTTCTTTCTGTCCTCGGCCATAATCATCCAGTCGCTGCCAGCAGTCTGCCTCTAATCGTTGGTCCAGCCAGCTGTTGAGCGTCCTACGCCACGTTTGCCAGTTCGCGACCTCCATCTTTGTACCTACCTCGTCGACTATCGTTTCTTCAGCATCAGTGACCAGCCCACTATAACATCAACTTTTAAATCTTACAGACCTTTTCAGTGACGTTAAAAATATTCTGTTTCATTGTGATGATTAACAAATGCCAGGCAAGAGCTACGCAATATTTGTATGCAGTGTCGGTGGTCCTGACAGTGGAGATATGACGTCTGCACTCCGGAAAGTCATATGCGTGCGGATTTGACCCACTGCGGCAGCTGCAGGGTTAATGTACAATATAAGACCGTACAGAAGCACCTATGAGCACGGTTGGCTAAGCCTTTCTGCAAACGGCAATGTTATAAAAAACTGGATAAGTGGGAAAATGTCTCAGGCGCTGAGAATTCTGAAAAACTTTGAAAAATACGACTTTGCAGGTGCAAGATTATCCCATTGCAAATATAAGATTGTATGGGTTTTTTTTTTGCTGATGACGGTCTATGCACGGACGCTTCGGTCTGTCTGAAATCGCCAAGCTTTGATCAGCATTATGATATATGTTTTTTTTTTATATTTATTTATTTTAGGGACTTTTGTACACAAAGTGACGATGGCAGTCCCATCGTCCCCGTTTTAATTAAACCACCACCAAATAAATAATTCTTAAATCTAATTACTATTATTTACTAGCAGTAATACTAAAAGTGTATAAAAGCTTAGCCGCGCTACAGTTTGGCTCAGACAGAATGCTCTGCAAGATTCCAACATCCAAGAAATTTATTTTATACGTATCTTGAAGTTCTTTTCTTTTGCTACTATTTCGATTACATTCCAATAGCAAGTGTTGAACATCCTCAAAATTTTATATGTTTCATTCAGTATAAATTTAATTTAATTTTTCATATTCATATTTCGTATTATTCGAAGCTCAAGTAACGTAGGCACTCTTTTGTGGTAGGACAGTCAGTTTCAGAGTGGCCCTTCTTATTTGTTTTGTGGTTGCCGCGGCCACTTGCCCCAACAAAACGAGCACACAAGTCACGTGTTAAATGAGTTATTCAATTTGCCAAGTCAATTGTTTTATTCGCCAACCGAGGTCGCCTAGAGCGAGCTTGTCTTTGCAACTTATGCGTTGGAATGCAGACCATGTGTCCTTTGAATAAGGTATTAAAATAATGTAATGGATGACAGTGCTTAGGTCTTTGACCTAAAAAGATTTAGTTCGACTGCCCACACGCGGATTCTTCAATGCATGGCCGGATTGTGGAGCATTATATCTTTAGCAGCTGGTTTGGTGGGCGTCGTACTAGATTCACTATACTTACCCTATTGATTGATGGGGACATCCAATTATGACCGACTTCGGCAAAGATAGTTTGGGTTTAATCATCACGCGTCCCCACCGTGGTGCGCACGTTACTTTGAAAGCCAATTCATTGGTACATGAAGACATTCTAATCCACAACTTTTTAAATGTTTTTTACCGACCTTGCTACCAACACGTCTCAATCGCGGGTTCCCCTTCAGAACCTCATATTCCGAATTTTCCTAGGATGGTCACGTATTTTTCGTTTGTAAAAGGTGAGAAATAGTCCGCTCGGGATCTATCTCAACCAAAAGCAACTGTGTTCTGCGTTATCGTCCACATAATCAGATAATAATTTGACACTTTTATAAAGGCATACAGCACCGCAAGATCATTTTATAATGCGCAGTACGAATCATTTCACATAGCTCAGAGTTTGAAATCGCTAATCCACGCCTAGTTTTTTTTTTATGTTTCAAAAGCTCTCGCCTATATCCCGGTGGGGTCGGCAGAGACCAGCGCGCGTTTTCCACTTGCGATCGTTACCCTATTGATTGATGTCCAGATTAGGTATTGTACACCGTGTACCTAATGCAGACAACTTGGACAAACATTTGTGGAGTCGAAATGAGTTTTTGATTCGACGGACTCGTATAAGCATTTTTTTATTGACTAAACTAAACTCCGAAGAAATATAAGTCACATCTCCCCTCCCCTGTCAACGTCCAAGCGGTGCACGGTGTCTGACTTGCCTCTCAAATGATTGACTGAATGAAAAGACTTCATTTAGTCAAGTTACGGTAATCGGGAATGACTTTGCTTTTGAAGCGGACGATGTACGTCTACCATACTGTCGTAAACTTTGTTATCGGAGCTTGTAAAGTTAGCTGTTGCTCTCTGTGTCAGTCTGTCCAAATTACCATTATTTGCCGTGTTTACCTCCCTTGGGCACTTCCTCGACTGGTAATAAATTCGTAATTTTACGGTATGCACATAAAACTTATTCATGTAACTTTCAGATTACTTTAACGAGCCAATATAAACACCAAAACTAATCGTGATAAACCCCTAGAAACACAGGCGGCTCACGAATAGAAATTTCAGGCATAGACTCAACAACTGCTCAGACATGACAGCCTTTATTAGGGTTCTGTACTTCAAAAGGAAAAAGCGGAATCCTTGCAGGATTACTTCGTTCGTTCGTCCGTTCGTCTGTCAAGACCCCTTTACATCGGCAACGCGTGCAGGAAATTAAAACATACTCAGGTCCCTTCAAGCTGTGAGAAAATCAAACTTTCAAGTTGACGTGAAAATTAGATACAGCGGATTATGCAGTAAAAAACCTATATTTCGACGCTCACTGGAATCAAAATTTGTAGGGCTTTCCGTTGACCTAGTTTAATGTTAAACTATGAAATTTGGTAACTAATATCGTATTATACTACAAGTACCTACTATACACTTGTAATTTAATCATTAAAAAAATATTCTTTGAAGTTCGGGAAAAAATCTACCCGCTCGCCCCCTCGGCGGGCGAGTAAGACTCGTACTTGTCAGGTTTTTTTTACTTATTAGTGATAAAGTTGATACATAATTATTAAAGATCAAAACATTCACCCTATATATACAACCTATATCTCTCCAATGTCTGACTCCCAACTACATTCTACACTTATATGGAAGCAACACCAAAGAAAACTTATCAGCTGCTGCATGAAATTTGAAAGTTAAGAATTTGGATACGTAAAAGATATTTTTACTATATTGTTGATTTGACAAATACATACCTACATAAATAAACTTACGCCTGTATCCCGGCGAGCGTGCATGCAACTACTAAAGAATGTCGATGAAGCGAATCTGATCTGTCAGTATCGTCGCAAGTCGTAAAGAGTTCGTCGTCGCAAGAGCACCGTCTCTGTCTCACCGTCTCACCCCCCTGGGATACTAATAGTCATGTTATAACAATGTATTTAAAGTCCCATGATAGAGAGAACACTTTATTATACATAAAAAAGGAAATGACCTAGGTATTAAAAAGAGATTGCAGATGATTTTAAATAACATCTCGCGTTCCTCGCCAGTGGGACCCAAAATACTATAATGCGAAATCTGACTCACTTCTTCCAATTATTCAGTCCAGAGTCAGATTATTTACGCGCATGGTCTGGGCTCCAGCCCATAATTGAAAGTCCGCGTCAGGTCCTCACGTTCCTAGCTCTACAGCCGGCGCCTATTTCTGTCCGGGAACCAATAACGCCACACGCCGCTTTATGGCAATTAGATAACGCGCGAGATTTATGACAGGTTGCCTTCGCGTGCGCCTGCGCATCCGAGCGACACGCTCCGCTGAGACGGGACAAATAAAATAAAAGATGAAACGAGCTATTTGTGTAATACGGGATTCGGCATGGTCTATGGTGTTTGGTTACAGGTTTCAAAATTAAACTGGCGTAGTAGAACTTCCGAGTCCAATGGATGTAACGAATTAAGTAATGAAATGACATAAACATTTCGCACGCTTAAAAGAATACTGACCGATTTGGCTAGATCAGGGGCCTTATTCCCAATCTTGAGCAGTTCCAATGTCTAACTGTCACATTCCATACTAATTTTAAAGTTACACGTTACAATAGATCCGGATTTGGTGCACTTAATGTAGGGGCTGATTTGAGTTACGCACATGCTGATTGCCCTTTGTGCCAACTATCATTAACAAGGAAACTCCACGTTTATTCTTTTCAAAACAGTTTTAGTTTTAGTTTTTTTTTTCAAAATATTACTCGTGGATGAGCTGAACACTGGACACAAATTATTGTCCTGTGAATAAATTTAACACCAGACATTTTTGTCGTCTAAATAATCGTTGATTTTAAAGAAGCTATGATGTACAGAGTGTGCTTAACACTACACACTTATGTAGTTGAGTGTTTACTATGATGTAGTGTTTTAATACTTTCAACTATATTTGGAAAGCACACAGTTTTTACGTAGTTGTTTTTTCGTATAGGGGTCTAGCATAGAGGTACGTCGAGGTTTTCTGGAACGCTAGGATTGCCAATATCGCAGTCCGGGAGGCACACGACAGGCGGAGCGCTGAGCGCTGACAGGAAATTAACTACATTATAGGTAGTACACTCTGCTACACTCTTCAATGTAACTTCATAAGTGCCATAGGTGTAATTAAACAGTATTTTTTGCGCAGATTATTGTGTATAGTACAGTATAGCATAGTTTACAGTATACTCCTCCTAGACTGTCCAGACATCTATGCGAATAAATCGCAAGTTATTTATTGCACTTACATTTAAAGTAAAAATATAGTACAATGCGGCGGACTTAATGCCATAAGCATTTTCTACCAGCCAACCGCAGGAGGTAAAAGGAAAGAGTTGGTAGGCGTGCAAAAGTAATTTAATAAATCTAAAAACATACATGTATTTAATAAACTTACACATAAATATATACTTACGTATTTAATAAAATATATATACTAAAATATAATGAGTCTAAATATTACAATAAAATTACACACTATGAGAAACCTAGGGAACATATATAATTTACCATAAATCTATGAATAAAAAGATACAGAACATAAGGAACATACAACTGAAAGATCCTTATGATGGAATCATGGTTATTGTGTAAAAAATTGAAAATAAATTTTAAGTAATTTTAATACATAGTTACAAATTGCCGTTTGTCTGTCTGTCTGTCCGTCTACCTGTCACCAGGCTGTATCTCAAATTCTCACAGATAAATTTATTTCTGTTGCCGCTATAACAAGAAATCCAAAAAACAGAATACAATACAATACATATTTAACCCTTTGGCTCAACTGTTAGCCGTCAGGTTCACCAGGAGTCAAGGGACTTTAGAACGATGGTTAATGAATATAAAGTTTAATTTCGTTTCCGACTTCCCGCTACCAAATCTGGTAGCCGCCGACCCAGCAAGTTAAGGTACATACAACAAACTTGATTTTTTTAACGTTTTTTGGTCGATTGATAACGACAACAGGCAGATGCTTCAAATATTCAATTGTTGTTACATACATGGTACGAAACCCTTCGTTCGCCGGTTTTTCTTATTACGTTGTATGAGTTTTTAAATAATTGTGACAATTAACTGAGAAATATGAAAAATATCCCACATCATTGTCTTAATTTTATTTTAGATGAAGAGCGAGCCCCGAGAGAGTGTCATCCATTATACCCACATTAAAGCGATGTGTACAAATCAAGTAAATCGGGAATCGTACCATGTACCTCAGTTTTGGTAGTCAAGAATGTCGCTCTAGACGACGCAGAATGGACTGAGTATAATATAATGTGCAGACTGTACGAGCGATGCGGAAAAGTTACAGAGCCGTGTCTAGCGGTTTATAGGTCACCGGCTATTAGCCGATAGGCAATATCTAAAGCCTTAGAAAAAAATACATCTTTTAATATTTATATAAATATCTCGTGTCAGTGTTTAATATCGAACTCATACAAAATTAATAAAAAATTGTGTATTAATATACACCATTATTAACCGACTTCAATAAAGGAGGAAGTTCTCAATTCGAATGTATTTTTTTTATGGTACCTCAGAACTTTTTTGTTTACCAAATGGTATATTTATGACCTAGCCAATGAATGGTCTGAGAAAAGTTCGGAGGCTAATTAATATGGCAAAACAACGTTTGCCGGGTCACCTAGTAACAATATATAAACTCAAGCCTGTATGCCGGAGGGGTAGACAGAGACCCCTTGCTACGATTCTGACTATCAACTTTCGCTCATCAACATTCATTAGTTTAGTAGAGCTCGTATCGAGTAATTTTTATCTTGCCCTTCATTAATAGATCAGCTATTTAATAGATGTGTCCACCTGGAACGTCCATTACCGCCCCTTCCACCCACATTCGCCTGATAATTCTTTCTTACTTCATCCTCTCCATATGCCAAACCAACGCAATTTTTCATTCCTAGTCGCTCAATACATCCTCTTTCAATACTATGTACATTAATCTGTAACCACTTTTGGGTATCCTGAATTGTTCATGAATTGCACTTGTGATTCACTTCACTTTCTCTTTCTATAGTGTGGAATTATAAGTTATGGGGTCATTAACTATTAAAAAAACTTTTAACTTTGCATCTGCGTAGTGAGATACAGTGTCCAGTAGCACCTTCACTCACAGCTTAGTCGGCCTAGTCCACATGGAAAGACGAGTCAATACGCGCGGAGCCCACCAAGGCAAGGGTTTTCTCACGATGTTTACTTATATTTATCCAATATTATGAAGTGCCGCGCGTGGAACCCTCATGGGACAGGCGCTGACTGAAAATCAAATCAGTGCTGAGGAATAGTACCCTCGGCAGTAAGCTGAGTCAGCTGCCTATTGCAGCAGCAGAGACACACCGTGACCATTGTTTGTCAATGTTTTGTTGAGTACTTTGTTTTGTAGTGTCTAATGCCCGGTTCCAATATCCACAAAACGCTTCGTTTTTGCTTACGATCGGTTACAAATCTTACGAAATTCCTACGAACCGTCAATAAATTGTAGGGAAAACGGATCGTAGCCGGTAGGCGTATATTATAGGAACCGGGCATCAATGTATCAAATAGTCAGTATCTTAAGTATTTTATGGCTACAAATAAACATTTTCATTTTCAGTATATCTAATGTTTTGTGTAAGTGCCCTGCCTCACTAGGACGCCATGGCGACATCGCCAGCCACGTATCCAGGCAGTTTGTATTGAATGGCGACGTCGCCAGACAGTCGCCAAATGAGTTAGGCACCATACATTTCAATACAAACTGCTTGGATACGTGGCTGGCGACGTCGCCATGGCGTCCTAGTGAGGCAGAGCACTAACTGTTTCTGTGTGTTTTCGAATGTGTTTTCTCCTTCATGTTTCATGACGCGGTGGAGGCGTAGCGGCGTTGACCCTTGCTACTCGATCATGAGGGTCTGGGTTCAAACCACGCATGTACCAATGACTTTAAGTTACGTACATTTGTTTGTTTGTACAGCAATACCATTCGCTGATAAATTGTACCCGGATAACGGCGACAGGCTTGCCACTTGTCACGTTTGGGACCTAATAAACTCGGCAAAAAGTGGGCCCAGTTCCCGTGATTGGTGCCTCTGCCTACCCTCTCGGGGATAACGGGCGTGAGTTTATTTATTTTTTATTTTATTCATGTTTTCCGTCACTAAGGGTGGTAAACAAAAGTTATAGATACATACATGCCCGCAATAGGAATCGAACTAGGGTATCCTATCCTACATCTGAGTCTACTGGGATACCACCGCTGTTACGCCAGTCAACTATTGCATTGAATTAATCACATAGCTAGTGGCCGCTGTTTCAAAGTTGGACTCTAACGAAGAGATGTACACTGAAATACCCGCAACGTGTTGACCTATTTAAAAGTTCATATTAAAGCTCGTTACGGGTCGCCACATCTCAATCAGAAAGCAATATCGGACGCACTCAGACCACTTACACTCTGGCGAGGTAGTTACGACCTTCCTTGTAATCTATAGGGACCTACCTCCTACTAAGAACTATATTATAGTAGGTATCTGGTTTTCCGTTTGGTTTTCGTGTAGAAAGTTCTCTAGGGCATGATAAAAGTGGTAATATGTATATGTTTCTGGTGATTGGATGTTGAAATTTACCTACAAATTGCATAATTGTAGGCCCAGTTCTAGTATACTCTTGTGGTTGTGGGTCGTTGGAATTTACCTAAAAATTGCACGTTTAAATTTTGAAATACTTTTCCTGGTCGTTATACATAAGTTGCAATGTACCATGAGATGTCTCCGTTCAGCTAAAAAACCGGGCAAGTGCGTTTTAAGCCACGTGTAGAGTAGGGTTCCGTAAAAAGAGTGGGCTGTATCTGCTTTACATAACTATAACTTCATCAAAGTAATTTTCAATGGGTTTTGTTCGAATATTTCCATTTAAAAGTTTTTTCATAGTTTTCCTTATAAGTTCGTTATTATAGGTGCTACTGCCCCGAATTTTTCGTGATTTGAATCAACCGTTTAGCCGGAAAGGGGGTGGACCTTTTGTAATGGTTTAAGGTGTACTTAAGGCGTGAGAGCGGTATTCGAAACCATTATTTTTTTAATATTTTTGCTCTACCGTTTTATCAGCGTAATTAGTTTGTAGCCTTTCTGCATTTTTGCACTAATCACTTAATTTTTATGAAACTAATGATCGCGATTCACAATTTAGTCCCGTAACTCTGCATCACATACTCTGCAAATAGAACTAAAAAGGCAAATTCAGACAGAATATACGACACGAGGCTATTTACCTCTTTTGTACTCGTAGTTCTGAAGTAGCTTACTTGCTTAAGAATTTTAAGCAAGTGTTGTCAAAACTAGCAAACCTCGTGAAGATTCGAAAAGATTTCTTTTGATATAACGGTAGAAAAGAGGCCAAGTGCGAGTCGAACTCGCGCACGAGGGTTCTGTACAACATTTCAATATTTCAAGCGTCTACCTGTACCTGTTATTAATATCGTGCAAAATACGGCAAAAAAATAAGTTTGCTGTATGGGTCTACTTAAATAGCTATTTTATTTTGTTTTAGTACTTTTTTGTTGTTATAGCGGCAACAGAGATACGTCATCGCGATCATGAGATTCAGCCTGCTGAACGACGGACAGACATTCGAACAGTGGACTAGTACAGTCGACAGCACGTCAATCTTCACATTTTAGTTGAAAAGTCGCCCGTAATGCAACGGAGTAGAGTGCATAGGTGTATACCATGATGTGCTGTCGACTGTACCCTTTTTGTCCTTTGGGTACGGAACCCGAAAACACACTTCTGCTACCTGAGGGCACCATGAAGGCGTGAACCTACCGGTTGTTCCTAAAATAACTTTCCCATGGCCCGGCCGCATTGTTTTCCACATTAGGAAGTAGGAATGTCTCCTGCTCTGCCCCCACCCAGTCCCCCACCCGACGTACCCGTGGTTAAGTCTGGATTTTTTACAACAAAGTGGAAACCTGTAGAAAGTCCGCTGAGTCGTATTTTATCTACGTTTGGGCTCGAATTTATTTTATTTTCTTTTATTTTTATTTATTTAAAGGAAACAAACAATTGTACATACAATATCGGTAAACATTAGAATAATGTATGTGCCTGTATGTAAATGTTTATGTTTAATTACAAGATGTAAATTGAATTTACAAGATGTAATTGCACAACCAGCAGCGTTTTCTATAGTTAGTCTATAAAGACACGTAAAAGCTCATAGCTATCAATAGTCTAAAAGGAAATTTCTACAACAACTTTACTGTATAAGTCAAGTTATAGAAAGAAGAAAGAAAGAAAAAAACGTTTATTATACCAACAAGACACATCACAGGAACAAATTAAACGGACAAGTAAAATAATATAAGTACGGCAACAGACAAAAAAAAACATTACATTTACATTAATACTTCTACATTTTCCCGTGGCTCATATTCGCGTATTTGTCGAGGTGCAAGTTTATTCATTGCAGGTTTTACAATATGAGTGCTAAATAAAAATATGCCACACTAGAATACCCTGTGTCGTGGAAACCAAAAATAGTGACATCACAAACATCATAATAGTATCATTATATTTTCATCATATTATTCACCCGTGCCAGTCTGTGGGGACATAATGGGTTGATGATTATGATGATTATTCATCTTACTAGTTTCGCCATAGATTCGTCATTACTCCTTGCATTCATTGCCTGATGTTTAGTGGACCTAAACTCCTTGGTTTGGATTCTGGACTCTAAACTATTGTGCCTAAGCCATGACGAACAATATTTCAAGAGAAATATAGGTACCTATATAAAATCTTTATTGACTTCATCAAACGACCTATTTTATTTAGCTACTAAGGACGTAAAGCCTGCTTCTTCGAAATAGCAGTGTTTGACTTGACGCACGTATGTTCTTCAAGAGCAAAACTTCTGTCAGTACTTTACTCTTGCTTTGTGGAGGCTGCTCCAAGTCACAGTCTAATCTTGCGGCAGCACGCGCCTCTGAAGCTTTTGTCTCCGCCTAGATGCGGAAAAACGGAGCGCTGCTTTTTTATAAGGCAACAGAGCACTGTTGCTTTACCTATGTAAGTCGCGGAAAAATATTCGGCGTAAATCTTTCTGTTAGTAGAGATAATGCCGGCAACAGGGTGGGATTAACTTTAGAAAAGAAAGACATTGTTTTATTAACTTTACAAAAGGATGACATTATTTTGGCAATGGGAATTAGTCGACGGAATGTGGAAATCCTCTCCTTCATTCTGTGAAATTGGAATAGATTCTACAGTCGGCAGTAACTTTGATTGGCCATTGCCTTCGACTTCCTAACTCTTTTGGATTAGCTCACCAAACTCTATCAGGCCGACTTGAAAACTGTTCTGTCTCTGACGAGAATACCATCTTCCGTGTGTAAGGTTTTGTCGATTATGTAGTGAAAATTTCGATAAGGAATACAACCTTTTGTTCTGACCGGTAACATGCTAACAGGTGCTTTGTTTCAGACACTGGTACCCACGTATCTCTAGCAATACTTTAGAGATAATGTCATTTTGCGAACGGCGCGGCTTGTTAGCATGTTATCAGCGCCGCTGAATCTTCGTGTACCGAAACTATCTTCGATCGGAGGCCCGTGATGAAATGTTTTGATTTCAATTCAGTGCAAGTAGGCAGCCCACACAAGGGAGATACAGAAGCGCTTCATTATGTAGTCTAAAGTCTGTTGCACGTCGTTGCATGCGTGAGACACAGGTAGCCCGTACCCAAAGTATTTCATCTAATCTTACCCATTCAAGTACAGTCTGTTAGCTTTTAGAATATACCTCAACTGAGCAATCAAAAACTGATTATATTGCAATAAGGTAAGGTTTCTTTTGTATTTTTATTTATAACTTTACGTAACTTTTCAAAATAGTGAAGAAAAGTTTTATACAGAGCAGGAAGTAGTATTACACTCGTGTGCTTTCGGCGAAAACCGAAGCCTATTCTAGAGCCGTCGATAGATGGCAGTCGTTAAACCAAGTCAGAGGCCTTAGGGCGGCTTGAAAACTTAGGACAGTAAGACCGGCCACTAGTCTTGCAAGCCTCCACCAATCCGGACTAGATCCCCGTGGTGGAGTATGGCCTATACCTTCCGCAGGGAAAAGACCCGTGCGCCTTGGTAGGGACATAATGGGTTGATGATGAGAACTAGCTCTTATAACACTTTTGGGCGCAACGTAATCTCATCTACGTCGTGCCTTGCCCAGTCGTACTCAGGCGTCGTATTTCTGTTAATATTTTAGTGTCGTGTAGGTTCCCAAGGGACAGGCATGCCTCCGTGCCTCAGTGCCTCGTTTGATTCACGTGAGAAGCGCTTTGTTGTAGGAGCTCGTACGTTTTCGATCCTAATCAGTGTAGCACATACATTTGTTACGCATTGCTGGATTGTTTTGTTGCGGTCTTTTTCAACCAGTGCGTAAGTTGCAATGCGTAATTAGTGCGATGACTTATCCTCCGCATGGCAGAAATTATTTTGTCTTACTTTTTGTCGTTTTTGTCGGGACCGCCGGTTTTCAAATTGAGGATTTCACTAAGTGAACAGTAGGTACCTACTTAAGGATATGTCCTTTTTTTGAGGAAACTGGTAGAGACAACGATACTTAAGCAAAGAGGGAGGGAGGCAGTGAATAAAACAACAGAGAAGTAAGGATCTCTTACCCTTTTCCGTTCACCCTTATACATGTATTTTTTTTATTTCTTCTTGATGTCCTGTCTAATGTCTCTGATGGCTTAAGGTATAATACTTTCAATTTGTATGAAATTCATCATCATCAACCCATTATGTCCCCACCGAGGGGCACGGGTCTCTTCCCTGAGGAAGGTATAGGCCATATTCCACCACGGGGAATTAACTCAAAAATCTTTAAATATTAAGATTAGAAGTTAAGTTCATGCCATGTAATGTATATAATTTTTCTTTGAAATAAACAGCTTAAATTTAATTTAATTTTTTTATATATTTTGTTTAAACTTATTTTATTTTGAGCGACGGACATTATTTAATTGCTTGGTGCACGAAAATAACCATGGCAAAAAATTAATCTTACTGTGACCATGGTGTTTAATTGTAAGAAAATATACAGAACTTTAATACAGATAACATTAATTAAATAATATTAATAATGAACTAATTAACAATAAATAAAAAAATAACTTAAATATAAAACTATTCTAGTACCTATTCTAAAACTATTCTAGTAATATTAAATATAAAACTAAATACATTAGCTTAATATATTTATAAAATACCTGCCCCAGGTCACTGTCCCGCGGCAATGAGCCCAGAGGTACGCGCCAGCTCTCTTACTTTATTGACTCAATACGACCTACAAATTGGTATTTGGCATCCGTAGTTCAGTGAAACTTTTCTGTCTTACACGATCTTACTAAGTCTTTTAGGTTCCTGGATTCCAAAACAACAATTTCCCAGGAATTGCAGAATCCGTGTGTAGACCCTTCATCCATCTAGTGTAAGCGAAGGTGCCACTGGACGCCGTATAAATCATCATCTTATTACAGTCGACAGCAAATCATCGTATACACCCATGCACTCTACTCCGTTGCATTACGGGTGACTTTGCAACTAAAATGTGAAGGTTGATGTGCTGTCGACTGTACATGGACCTAGTGCTGATTCCTCAGTCAACTCACCGAATCATATTTTCAAGCGCTCTCAAAGTAAATCAAAGCACGCCGCTCCCGCCCATGTAATTACGTTATTAATTCAACGTGGCGGGAAAGCCTCTCGCTCGAGCCGAGTTACCATACTTATTGAGCTTTATAAACAACAATTCCTTTTGACAGACTGAACAATTCGCCTCGAGCGTCAATTTGCCACCCGCCGGCCCGCGGCGTTAACAAGCTTTTATGTACACTTGGCTACACTGTGATGAAGTAAATCGTCTTGAATCTTCTTCCGTTTAAAAGTCCAATATTGCAGATTAAATCTATTCGTTTTTGTTTCAGCGTGCTATTTTTCTGCCAGTCCCGATTTTCGTGAAATAAAGTATTTTTATTTTTTAACTATAGCTTTCGCAAGCGCTACGCCTTTTTCACGTGCTATTCCTTATGTATTGTTCTGGTAAATGTTTCGTGTGCAACAAAGTATAATAATGATAATAATAATTGTTAACTTTGTCTTGATAAACCTGGTCGGACTCTTCCGACAAAAATAAATTAAGTGTATCCTGAATAAAGTTAATGGTATTTTTATTTTATAATTATTACTTAATGAAGTGAAAGAGGTTTGCTGGAATCGTGAAAAAAGGCGATTCTGATCGGGATACAGATGTGACTAATTGTAAAGGAAGTAAGAAAAGTGAAAATAATTTGAAACGCTTTTCCATACCAAGACGCTTGAAATCGCGATTCTGTGGCACGTGTTGTGATTGTGATCAAGCCCATACTATCTCTGAGACAAGGCTTATTTGCACTGCAGTCGAATTATTTCAAAACTGTCGCGACCCAGACGACTTTATTTCCAGTGATACTCGTAAAACCAATATTTCTCTACATTTCGCCTCTAGTAACATAAAACAAGCGCCCACGCGATCCATGCGAAGCCTTCAAAGGGACATTTCTCACAAAAGCGTGTAGGTATTTCTTTTTAATTCTAGGCCCTGAGTGCTAACTTGTCCTGCGGGTCCGCCCGCCCACGCTCAGCGGAGTCAATAAATTGTGCGTAGATTTCTTTTTTTAATTTATGTGTTACTAGCAGTACCCGCGACTACGTTCGCGTGGGATTTGGACAAAAAAACAAAGTGGAATAGAATAGAATATTCTTTATTTCACACTAGAAAAAAAATACAAAAGAACACAAAATATTTACAAAGGTTCATGGTACAATTGGCGGCCTTATTACTAAAAGCAATTTCTTCCATGCAACCTTACGATGGAAAGTTGCTGAGAGTTTGAAAGACGGGTAGCCGGTGCAAATTTGAAATTGGAATTGCCAGTTAAAACTAGATTTTGTAGCGTATAATTATTTATTTTGTGCGAAAGAGATCTGTCAGGTCTGTCATTGTGGCAAGTGGCAGACCCTGTCTCTGCCTAGCCCTCCGGGATGCAAATAACATAACATAAACATAACATTTACATACAGGCACATACATTGCTTCTGGCCCCAAACTAGGATACCCTGTGTCGTGGGAACCAGAAACAGCGACGTCACAAACATGTAAATATCCAAGACCTGGGTCTCTTTTTTTTTGTCCCCAGCCGGGATTCGAACCCGGGACCTCTCGCATGGTAGGCAGATGCGCTAACCGCTGCGCCAGAGGTCGTCAAATAAAACATAACATAAACGTTTAAACTCACGCGTTTAAATTATGTTTTATTTTTTTATTTTGTGTTTGCTTATAGGTAAAAGGCGAATTTATTAAATGCCACAAGCGTGGTGACGTGGTTTCGTTGGTCACATTGAACCACATCATCCATAATTTGTTAGGTATTTTAAGTAATTTAGTTTTAAGATGAGAGTAAGTCTGCCAACAAACTATCATTTAGTTTGGCGGAAATGAAATACTGTAAAAAATTGTGTTTACCTTTACTGAATAAAACTTTTATTTATTTATTATTTATTTTATTTTGCGTCAAAGCCGCTCAGAGATACAGACAGTGCATTTATAAAGCATTCCTTCTGCACATTGTAATTTTTAAGGTGTTCACTCAAATACCTTATAGGTACATACCTAAAGTAGGTTTTTAATTCTATGCAAAAAATAGTGTCACGTTGATACTATCAAGCCAAAGGCTGTCAGTGTCCGAGTGTTACTAGTACGTAAAAACCAAATAATCCCATTTTAATTCAAAGTAAAAATTATGTATGTTTTGCGCAGTTATACGCAGGTGTTTTTAGAGTTTGCTCTTATGAGTTAAATTTTAATGTCTTTGATGTGATAAGAATTTTGGTCAGATGAGTCTTCTATTCACGGTAAAAAAAATCTACCGCGTAAACCTATATATTTTATAGCGGTAACACCGAGTATTTTCAGAATCAGAATCAGAATCAAACATTTATTTCAACGTAAAGAATTTACATTCTGCTTGTTGAATGTCAATGTACATACAGTTATGTATAATGTTAGCCGCTGCCTTGGGGCCGTCTGTAGTGGAGAAAAAGGTAGCGAAAAAAAAACTCCACTCTGACCATCTTTTCTCAAATCACCTTAAAGCTAATACAAATCAAACTTACAAAACAATATCTTGGATGTGTTGAACACTAGACACATTTATTCTCTGATTAAATTTAATATTAAACTACTATTTAATGCCATACGTCCTTGTCTTCTAAATAATCGTTGATTTTATAATAAGCTTTTTTGCAAAGAGTGTGCTTAACACAATTCTTAAATCGCGTTGGAGGTAACTCTAATATATCTTGGGGTATGTTGTTGTAGAACCTTATACAGTGCCCCATAAAGGAAGTATTAACTTTTGCAAGTCTAAATCGTGGAAATGACAATTTATGTTTATTCCTAGTATTAACGTTATGATGGCTACCAAGTGTTTCGAAGTCTTTAATATTTTTCCTAACGTACATAATATTTTCATAAATGTATTGGCTTGCAACTGTTAGGATGTTGATTTCTTTGAAAAAATCTCTTAGTTAGTCCCTACTACCTAGCTTGTAAATAAATCGGATCGCTCTCTTCTGCAATATGAAAATAGTCTCAATGTCTGCTGCCCGGCCCCATAGTAGTATACCGTAGGACATAATACTACGGAAGTAACTAAAATAAATTTAAATTAATTTTTTTTTGCATCGAATTAAAAAACGGACTTTACGTGTACAGACATGTCACTGGTTGCAGTTTTATTAAATGTATAGACATAGACGACTCGATCCGTAACGGGAGCTTGCTTGACAAGTTATATTTATCTTGGCTGGGCTTGCCTGCAAGAAATTGTTTGTTTAATCTCGCTAAGGAAGGTCAAAAGTGTTTTGTTTGTGAAACGATATTTTATTCAAGGGTGCTC
This sequence comes from Yponomeuta plumbellus, assembly GCA_947310845.1. Classification (NCBI taxonomy): domain Eukaryota; kingdom Metazoa; phylum Arthropoda; class Insecta; order Lepidoptera; family Yponomeutidae; genus Yponomeuta; species Yponomeuta plumbellus. The sequence continues at coordinate 5,540,427 of OX371211.1, read as the reverse complement.
TAGCTTCGGTTTTCCAGACTTTTTATTTGAACTGCATTTAAACAAGCCCCCTGGCTTCGAGGGTTCGAGGAAACTTTACTATAAAATAAAATCTTCTCCGTATAATAATTTTGAAACAACTAACTAGGTACAGTGAGCTACAAATAAATTCCACATCACTTGTCCTGGTCCCAGACTAGGATACCCTCATCATCATCATCATCATCATCAGGCTATATTAGTCCACTGCGGGACAAAGCCCTCCCATAATAAGCGCCGTAGCGCCCTGTCTTCAGCTTGCCGCATCCAGCATCTGCCTGCAGTTTTTCGGAGATCGTCATCCCACCTGGTTAGAGGGCGTCCTACACTACACTACTAGGATACCCTGCGCTATAGTAATTAGTAACCAGAGAACACATCACAAACATTTAAATACGCCCAGGCTGAGGCTATAACATGTGCAAATGTACAGCGGCCGTAATCAGACGTGACACCGCTAGACCGACGCGGCAATCGTGAGATATCTTTCACAAGAAGACGTCATGACAGTACAACGGAAATACCAAGTGTCTATTCCGCTGAAATCTTCAGAAACTCAAGAATCCCTTTTGTTCAGTGTTGAAAAAGTTGAAAAGTCGTGACTTAGCTTACTTTGCCGGTAAACTAGCTGAGATGATCAAGTAGGCTAAAGTCTGCGTACGGGAGTCCGCGTTTTGAACGACGAAGTCGTCCCTCACGTCAAACGAAAATTGGGCCAATCGATACTCAACATCATGATAGTCTGGAAAAAAAAATTAGTTTCAGTTATCTTGTACTGTACTGTATTATCGTTCAAGTCTTAAATGTAAATCCTGATGTACTCACAATAAGGAATATTAAGGAATATTCTATGTGTAATTTTTTTTTTTTTAATTCATCATCATAGCATCAGCAACCATTATTGGTCTGCTGCTGTAACGTCGAGCATCCGTCTCACTCACACATTCTAATGTAGGTATGTAACTTAGAAAACAAAGTCGAAAAGGGACTCGAACCCAAGACTTCAGGCTTGTAAAGCAGCGGGTATCTCTTCTGAGAGACCATCGCAATGAAACATCATACAATTTAATTAAATTCACAGTGGAATTTGAGGACTCTTTCAATGATACTCGACCGAATCTTTCATGTCTCAAGACAATACTCGAAGGCATTAATTTACGTTACCATGACGTCGCGCTCCACTGACAAGGAGCTTCTGATCAAAGGGATTGAGTCTCGAAATAATGTTTTGCCTTGAATCCGCATTAGTCGGTTTTACTTTGGACGGTATCTAACCGTGACTGGACATCGTTGGACTAGTAGTATTCATATAGATGGGACGAAGAAGCGGCTAGGGCGATTGTACTAAAGCGACGGGACATAGCCCTCACGGATAAGGAAACGTATACTTACTACGTGACCCGTTTGAGGGGAGCGGGGTCTTCAAAATACCACGCTTCGTTACAAGGGCGTGGCATATACTACGCGTGGTCACCGAAGGGAAGTTACAGTAAAAAAATGTATAAAGTGGGTTACGTAGTATGGGTACATTCCTTAAGATCAGGCGATTACGCCAACTCCATGCAATGCATCGCATCGCCGCCTTCTCATCGCCTTCCAAGTCACATCGGCCGAGCGGCGTCTCCACGACCACCGCGACGCCTAGTACCTACGAGTAAATGTACGCAACTGCCATACGACGATAGTCTGATCATGTCGTGTCGTTACCGTTTCGTCCGATTTCAAACGGACCATCATGGTATAACTTTAATCGTGTGTGTGACGTATACTGTAACCCAAAAACGCTGGCTGGCTATTATGAGCAAAAAATGCCATACGTTACCAAAAGAAAAGTGTTTTCTCACGTAGTAGAGCAAGGCTCATCTCAACAAAAGATCTAGAGATTTTTTCGGTTATGCCTACCCACTACCGGTCTACATCTTTGAAATCGTAAAATTGCGAAAACGCTACATTATCTGCTACCCCATATATTTTTATGGCCGACAAATTCTGCTTCGATTTATTAAACTTATGTTTATAGTCGACAGCACATCATCCTAAACATCCATGCACTCTACTCCATTGTATTGCGGGCGACTTTGCAAACTAAAATGTGAAAGTTGACGTACTGACGACTGTACTATTGTACCTACAAGAATATTTTATCTATCTGACGCCCGCAGTTAACTTATATATGTCGTAGGACGATTTGATAAATTAACGTATAACGTATAATATAACGTATGCAACGTCGAGTGTATTCAGAAGTTTAGATTTTTGGGATTCTGTTACAAATATAAATAAGAAATATAATATTCCGTAAGCAAATACCACATCAAATTGGCAGCCATTCATTTCTCGAGCGCTTGTTGCCGACAATAGATTCGGGCGCCTGTGAAGCCCATTGAGTTAGAGTTGATTCAATTCAATACAAGGTGATAGCCTCCATTCAATTTCTATCAATATTATCGTCATTACTATTGCGGCAATCGTCTTTTTAATCACCAAGGCTGTTACGGCCTAGAACCTCACTTTCTGTTGTGCATTGTTCAATTATAAATGTAAGCCACAAATTGTACTTATCACTATCCTAACAATCGACCGCGGAATGCTAAGAACTCTCCCAAGTGGATTAGACTTTTTTGTTCTTAATAGAGTCTTGTCATCGCCGTAATAATTGTAAAGCTGGTGCACAATTGAATAGAACAAAAAAACCCAGCAAAGCGTAAACATAATGGGTAACATGATGGTCCCGTAAGTTGTACCGCGTCATTATTTCCTCGGTTTTTCCCGAGGGGCGGCAAAAGCTTTACGCAGTCCAGCCGTCTTTATTTATATAGGCCGCCCGCCGTAAAAACTTAACTAAGGACCTGCTAATTAAGACAAAAGAGACATGAGGGTTCCCTTTACGACAGCGGAACCTTGAACCAGCTTATCGAGCTTCAATGCGACGGATGTTTCGTCACCCTTGATTGGCACCCGAGTTGTCTTTGCCATTTCAGTCATTCCGCATTCACGCAACTACATTTCAGGTTTGTTTTTTGAAGTCACGGCTACAGCTTTGGGCATACGATTCCAATTACAGATGTTGGTATTTGTATGGTTAGTTAAAAAACAGCTCGCTGCTTGATGGTTACCGGAAACATTTTACTGAGTTCTTTCCGAACAATGCAGTTTGCATGTTGAATTACATTTATTCTGATAATGAACACAGCACTATAGGGCATAGGCCTTCTCTCAGAGAGAGAGAGAGAGAGAGAGAGAGAGAGAGAGAGAGAGAGAGAGAGAGAGAGAGAGAGAGCATTTAATCACCACCCTTGCCTACAGCGGATTGGCGATTTCAAGCGCTGAGGTATTGAACAGCTCAGACACACGGGTTTCCTAACGATGTTTTGCTTCACAATTAGTTATAGGAGCAATACCGCTCATTGCTGCTATAACGTCACAAATGTACATAACTTAGAAAACAAAGTCATAGTTAGGTATATACCCGCACTAGGAATCGAACCTTGGTGTCCCGCTTCCGAGACCATTCTTTACCCACTAGGCTACCACCGCTTTCCTGATCATCATCATCAACCCATTATGTCCCCACCGAGGGGCACGGGTCTCTTCCTTGAGAAAGGTATAGGCCATACTCCACCACGTGACTAGTGGCTGGTCTTACTGTCAGAAGTTTTCAAGCCGCCCTAAGGCCTCTGACTTGGATTAAAGACTGCCATCTATCGACGGCAGCCGGCACCAACTGCTTAACGTGCCTTGCGAAGCACGGAACCGCTCGGAGAAATGCCACTGGCGTTAGTCAGACAGTGAGCCATCCATACACTGAACGCGCCCTATGTTGCTTAACCTTCGTGATCGTTTAAGATCACTCAGGCATTTGGGGCTACGAGCGATTCCCTGATAATAAATGTAAATATCTAAATACCCTGTGCTAAAGTAACTAAACAAGCACATCACAAATATGGAAATGCACCAGACTGAGGCCGTTTGTACGTCGACAGCACATCATGTTATACACCCATGCACTCTACTCCGTTGCGTTACGGGCGACTTTGCAACTAAAGCGTGAAGATTGACGTGCTGTCTACTGTACGAATGTACGGCGGTCCCCAGTGGGAGTTGAACGCAAGGCATGTCTTGGTGGCTTGGTGCTTAATAAATTTCTCAAGAGGGGAGACCGTTCTTAAAAATGAGCCGATTTGTCCAAAGTAATTAATCAACAGCGCCAAGTCATTTTAGGGATGTTTGAAGATTCTCTGTGTAATGTAGTGTACCTAATGTGTAATGTGTAATGTAATCGATCATGGGGTCCTAAGTTAAGAGTGACACCCCATCGTGTTGATTTTCAATTGATTGTAGATTTAACGTCTTGGTACCGATGCCGTATATATCTCTGAATCCGTGAATATTAGAAATAAAAAAATCTTCCTTGACCGGATGCTTTTATTTCATATACCTACATTTCGGGCTTGCACGGGAAGGAATATGTTTTATATTTATTAGTAAATGTTACTTAGGGCTATGTCCAGCAGTGGACTAATATAGCCTGATGATGATGATGATGATGTTACTTAAATAATAAAGGAACTCCGCTACTCTGGCCTGGGATTAGGAACGAACGACAATATCATCGTGTCAGATCGTGCTGCTTCATTCACTCGCTGAAAAATTCTGAACGTATGAGGTGTTCTGCAGTTTTTGTATGTTTCGTGCGTCCAGAAATAACTTTCCGGATCCGGATTTAAATCTTCAGAACGCGATTCGGAAAATGTACATACGTTCTTTATTAATGCCTGCCTCACAATGATAGGAAAAATTTGACTATATGGCATAAACATATCCAAAGGGTCGCGGTCGCGTATCCAAATGGTCATGTTGTGGCATCTATCTAATATAATGGTAAGTAGGTAATTGCGAGGGCGTAAGTGACGTGGTTATTCACAATTGGGGCTTCCTGTGGGAGATAAGTTGCGAATTGTAACCCTGAGAGCGATAACGAGGAGGAAAAAGGTGCTTAGGTGCTGTAGGGCTTAAGTGAGTGTATTGTTTTGGACGCAGAGGTGTTCTGAATTTAGGCCAAGCATGTTCTTCTCTTCGGATTGCTCCCAATCGCTTTTGATAAAGGAACTAAAGTCTGTTTTTTAGTTCAATGCAAAAAAATAAAACAGTCACGTTGACATCTCAATACAATCCATGTCTGAATGTTGCTAGTACGCAAAAACCAAATTACCCCATTTTACTTCCAAGTAAAAATTGTTTGTGCTACGTAGGTGTTTTTTTCTAGACTGCTCCTATGAGGAATTAAACTTTAATGTCTTTGATGTCATAAGGATTTTGGTCACACGAGTCTTCTATTCAAGATAAAAAAAATCTACAGAGTAAACCTATTTTTATAACGGTAACAACGCATCATTTTTTTTTGCATCGAATTAAAAAACGGACTTCAGTGATATCCTGAGTTTTTGTCGTACACTGGTATAATGAACCCACTACAAATAACTTCAACAAATAAATGAGTGTGAATGTTTTTCGGACACGCTCTTGCGTGTCCATCGTAAACTTATTCCAACTTGGCGGTTTTTTTGTCGGGCATTTTTTCAGTGAATGAATACAATTTTCCAGGAATCCGGAAAGACCTATTTGCTTTAAAATGCTTTTTGTAGTAATAAAACTTCTTCCCCCTTATTCATAAAAAAATTTAAGCATTAGTTAAGTAAACAACTGATTAAATGTCATGCTGTCCTTTATATTTCAATGACATCTGTCAAGGACAGCATGACATTTAATCAATTGTGGACAGCATGACATTTAATCAGTTGTTTACTTAACCAATGCTTAATTTTTTTTATGAATAAGGGGGCTTATTACTAAGAAGTCGTTGGATGCGGGCGGCACGAGACCGGGAAGCTTAGAAAACCTTGAGGGAGGGAGGGAGTATGTCCTGCAGTGGGTGTTAAGTGGATGATGATGAATATGGTATCCTGTGTATGGTGTGTAATAAAGAATATTCTTATCGCATCTTATCTTCCGGCCGGCAATTGTATTTCGATTTTAATTTCTGTCGATGTAATTTCTGTGTACATAAAAGAATGTTCCATCTATCTATAAAAAGCGACTAGACGCAGTCTATTCACGGACGATGAAAAGAACATTTTAATGAAAAGCGTGAGCAGTTCCCTAGACTCTCAATTAAAATATTTCCGCAATTTTCATTTTCTTAAATTGAATACGCCGGTTTTTTTCCGCCAAAGCCAGGAAGCAGGAAAAGTCATCAAGACGTCCGTTAATAAAACCTATTTGGAAATCATTGCGGATGAACGAGCTTTATAGAATCACACGCGTTGAGTTCCGGCATCCCCTCGGGGACTGAAGATGAATCAAGACGAATGTAACTCGATCGCGGTACAAAATATATAGGTCCAGAAGTTCCTCCGACAATTTTCTGCAAAATATTTATGTGCAATCAGTTTTTTTTATATGTTTGTGCAACAAAAGCGTAACAAACAAACACCTCTCATATTAATGTCATTATAACCAAGTCGTTGATGTCGTAAGCGTCTCACTAATTTATTGTGAAGGATAACATAGTTACGTTGTCTTGCCTGTGCATTAGGAGTTCATAGGATGGTATAGGTGCTGGGCAAGCGTATTTTATCAAGATTGTATCTGAAGATATATTTCCACTGTCGATATGTTCTAGATAGATAGATAGAATATTCTTTATTGTATTTACACCAGGAATTACACATGAGATTTGACAATAACATAGTACAGTACAATGGTACAGTTCTAGGTACTGGAATATTTGATGGAGTGGTCACTTCATCAATGTACTTTATGCACGTGAAAGTTACCACCAGATCTAAAGCATTTAGCATGAATGTAAGAGGACGATGTTAATGTTCAAACATTAGCTTTGTTGATGAAACTGGACATTTGGTAGCATGTCTAGTACTCATTTTTACGCTTTCTTCAAGTGAAGTAGGACTTCTATTGTTTACAACTCTTGTTATGTGATCTGAATGCGATGCCAAAACGATGAAAGGTTACGATCGCGGGGGGAGACGACATCTGGTGCGAGGGTGCACCGATGTTTATATTCGTGTTTTCCTAAATATTGCATTAGAGATGCGTGAATATTTAAATACGTACGTAATGTAAAGTCAACATTAGCGGATTAGGGAATTATTCAATTAAATGTTGCTCGTTGTGCAGTATTGAAATAATTCAATGTTGAGTTATATTACCTCACCACCGACCGTTGACGACCTCTGTGGCGCAGCGGTTAGTGCTTCTGCCTACCATGCGAGAGGTCCCGGGTTCGTATCCCGGCTGGGGACAAAAAAAACTCTTGGATGTTTACATGTTTGTGACGTCGCTGTTTCTGGTTCCCACGACACAGGGTATCCTGATGTGGGGCCAGAAGAAATGTATGTGCTTGTATGTAAATGTTATGTTATTACTCAGTTTCCAAGCGACGAATAATAAAAAGAAAAAGAAATCTATTTCATATGTTGCAAGCCCGGCTCTTGTAATCTGTGCCCAGCTCAGCCGATCTGCACACCGAAATCGACCATAATAAATACCGGCCTACCTTTACGATAACCGAATTTTGTTGTATCATCGACTATGTATCTCCGTTATTAAATACCCTTTGAAATAATTACCGTCACAATAACCCGAATTTATATTGTAATTACAGACGATGTGTAATGACAGACCCACCGCAGTAAATACGCTACCTCCACCAAAACCAGATATTTTTGCACCATTCGACCCTACAGCTCCGTAATCAAATAAGACCACTGCAATCTGTGCCTTCCCACCGGACCGTTGTTGCCAGACGTCTCGATTTTGGCGGGACATCCGGAATAAAAGTTTTTTGACATGATTTTTGTTTTTTTTTCTCTGAAGACGAATTTCACCTTCAACGTAACCCTCATCTTGTTACAGCAACCATGGAGGAGCGGGACCCGGACGAGGCGGGCGGCGTGCCCGACATGACCTTGATGCCGGAGATCACGGAGTCCGCCATCAACGATAACCTCAAGCGGCGCTACAGGCGAGACCTCGTTTACACGTATACCGGCTCCATACTTGTGGCCGTCAACCCGTACAAGGAACTGGGATGCTATACTACGGTGAGTGAATAAAGCTACAAGTGTCGGACTGTCAAAGTCGGGAAGTTGAAAAGGCCAGCAGTGATGTTATAGCTCTGCTGAGCCGCGTTTCATAAAACTACAATTCGTTGTTCATGATTACTATTGGATGTATATTGCATAGTAGTCTTCCTACTAGCTAATCGGTGGTCTGTACTCTTAGGTAAAGAAAAGAATATTATAAAGATACATAAAGAAATACTAATTTTAAGGACAACATCTCTAACAGATTTTTTGGAAGAGAAATAAATTCAATTTCATTTCATTTCAAGAAACATCTGTGTTGTTTCCTTTTTTTGTATACAATCAATTGTCTTATCAGTTCTCTGGGTGAGATTCTGAGATTCGGCAAGTACCTAGTGAACGATGTCTGGTCTGGACGAGATATGAAAAAATACAACATTAAACCTAACAAACACAACCGTCTCAAAGGATCCCATGACTCTAGCTGAGCAGCTCGCCTTTGTACATGTCCTTTTTATGTATTATTCTGTTGATTGTTTATAAAGAAAGTACAATAATAAGTAACTTCCTCTGCTGCACAGTCGGGTTAGTTAGAATCAAATGTGGGCCCTAAACTCCCAAAGTCACTGCCGGAGAAGTAATGAGTTTAATTAAAAATTAGATGAAGTGAGTCCAGAAGTGAGATTCTACTCTATAATCCTTGCTCCGCTCTGGATTCGGAAAAATTGTCGCCGGTGGGAAATGAACGGGTACAATGTATGCTATTTACAACAGTTTATTTACAAAAATATATACAGTAGGCTCGGTAAAAGAAATGGGTCGGTAAAAAGGTTTGGGTTCGTGCCCTACACCATGTAAGATTAGTTCAGTCCTGGATTGCTGCCAAAGGTACTCCCCTAGATTGGGCAGGATGACTCGCCGTGTCGCTTCGGTAAGGACGCTGCAGGCCGGCGAGGATCCTTCCAGGAAGCCCGTGGATAGAGGGTGACGGAGGGAAAAGGTAGAGCCCGTCCAGAATATCTTGATGTCTTCAATTTGTACCAAGAAATGTCCAATCTAGACCTAGAAATGTCCAGTCTGGATCTTGACGCCTGGAAACCATGTCCAGCATTAAAATTTGGCCAAAAGACGCCTGCCGTGCATCGCCACCCAAGCCGGAAAGCACCAGAAGGGAGTTTGAAGGTGGCGGTACAACTAAAATAGGCAGAACGGTGGTAAATAACGGTAATAGAAATATAACAAACATGCAGAGCCCATTCACCAATAGATATTTACACAGATACAAGACATAAAAGTTGTAGCAAACAGTACAATTGGCAGTAGTAAGAAACTAAATATTTGTTCACAACTTCACACTCACCCAAAAGCAAGGGCATAGGTCGCAGATTAAAAGTTAACAGTTCTTTGAGGAAGAACTGGACATGAAAAAATGGCCGTTAGAGCGGTTGGAGAGAGGCGGCGTAATAGAGCGCACACCCATCTCCTTCCGTGGTCACATTTTCAGTGATCTGCGAGAGCCGAGATGAGTGAATGGAAGAACATTTGAATGAACGTATTGAATGAGTGATTACCATAGGCAATCACTCATTCACAGAGCGTCAAAATAGTGGCCAAGTATGAGTAGAACTTGAGATTAAAATAAATAACGTTACAAAATAGTCTCGTTTTAAAATGTTTCGCCTTTAATTGTTTGCTCCCTCGGTACTCTCGGGTGATAATTACATAATTTTGTTTTCAGGATCACATGAAAGAATACAGAGGCAAGGCGTTCGACACACTATCCCCTCACGTCTTCGCGCTTGCAGAATGTGCTTATAGTTCTTTGCAGGTAAGTTGAGCAAAACTGATCCTTATTAGTGTAATAGCACATTAATTTAATTAATGCAACAATGCGAGATTGACCAATTTGACCATTGATGAAATAACGATGGAAGTTTTCTACGTATCTTAAGAGTATTAAAGTTATTGGCGAATACGACCTGCCTATTTCATAAGAGAATATCTCTCTCATTTACCACCGAAATACTAACTAGAATTTCACTCGCTTATCCCCAAAAGGACCAACTTGTCTTTATTAGACCTCGCAAGCTTTCCTGTCTTCCGAAATTCGGTTCCATGTCTAATCAAAGACCGAACTAAACTCAACCGAAAAGTCCCTCGACTAAAGCCGCTTATCGCCTGCTCATCAGAACGGCGAGAAGAACCAGTCTGTGGTGATATCGGGCGAGAGTGGCGCCGGCAAGACGGAGACCACGAAACTGATCCTGCAGTACCTCTGCGCGGCAGGTGGACAGGAGACCTGGGCCGAACAGCAGATACTCGAAGCTAACACTGTGTTGGAGGCTTTTGGTAAGGGCGTTACTGCACTTGAAAACCGCAACTGCAACTGCAAACTGCAACTGAAAACCAGCACTGATGGCCTACACCCTCAGCATTATCTGAGCCTTTTGCAGCAGCGGTTACACACCGCGACAAAACTGTATAAATGTATTTCTTTATGTACCTATGTTTGTACCTTATCTTTGATTTTTTTTCTCGTTTGTATTACGTATTTGTGAACTTGTGTGTGACTGTTGGTGCGATAAACGTTTTCTCTTCTCTTTTAATTATGGTTAGACCGTTTTGTATTATTGTTGTTTCTAAGCCAGCACACATTTAAAGAAACATTTTGTTGCGTGACATCCACCTTAGAAACTAGCTCGAAATAAATGAAATGTACTCGTACATCTTGCTGTCACAGAAGACTCTTAACTTTATAGGCTTAGGATGCCTTTAGATTGAGTGCCGCTGGCTTGTCGCCGGCCCGGGCCTCGATTCTGTTAGTGCATTACAGTTCAATTACAGTAAATGGTCGCGTCACGTGACTTGCTTTTTAATTCAATAGACGCCTAAGATTAAGAATACCAAGCGCGCGTTGATTTGAAGCGGCAATGAAATGAAACCGACGCGGTCGTGAAACTGTCATTGTACTACAACGCATTAGCAGAATTGAGGCCCCGTTGTAATGTTAATAGTCATCTCCTAATTGTTTCACTTGCCCCAAACTAGGTTGCTCTATTATAGGTAACCAAACAAGGACATTACAGACAAGGAAACATATTTAAACTAAAGAAGACTACCAGCGCAAACACCCAGCTGTGTCGTACAAAGTCTGTTGCCAGTGTAATAAATATAATGTACCAGAAATGTAATTATCTGTGTCTTCAAGTATAATGATTGTTGTCTGTGCATTTTTTTGTTTCTTTTCCCCATATACCTACATGGAGAAAAGGAATTATATTGTTTATTTCTTCCTCTAGTAGTTTTAGTTATAACTTATACAAAAAAGTCAAAACACGCAAGTGTTTTGATTATAAATGTAATTTTTTATAAATAAAATATAAATAATAAACTCACGCCCGTTATCCCCGAAGGGGTAGGCAGAGGCACCAGTCTCTAGAACTGGACCCACGTTTGCCGAGTTTATTAGGTCCCAAACGTGACAAGTGGCAAGCCTGTCGCCGTTATCCGGGCACAATTTATCAATGTAATTTTTTATGTAGGTATATTAATAATATTCATATTCGCACCGTCTCATTTTTCCTTTAGCAACTTTCCGTCATAGGGTTGTCTGGAAGAAATTGCTTTTGGCAAAAAGGGCGCCAATTATTGTACTGCGTATTTTTGATTTTTTTAATGTCATTTGCTCTAGTGTACAATGAAGAAAGTCCTATCTTTTAGCAAGTTGTAAAGGCCCCACCGCCATTAGTTAGCTGATATCACAAACAACTTAAATATATGGTTATTATATTCCAAATATCTATGTACAGAATATTTCATAGAGGAAAATGATCATAATTATGTGGTTATTATATTCCACCCCATATCTATTATGTGGAATATTTCATAGAGGAAAATCATCACATATTTATTCGCAATAACATCATTCTATTTTTGTCGACACATTTTCCTGTCCGTCGTTCCTTAGGGAAATTATTACATTTTAGTGAAATACCTACTCCGCCAAGTAAGGTTAAAGTACGTAGCTGCGGTTGGTCATTTCAGTTTTACGTACTATGTTTTTCTCTGGATCAATCAAAGATCCACCCTTTCAACTTTTCCCGTCATAAAATTCTGAAATTATATTTATTTACAGTTTATTTAAATTCTTTCGGTTAAAACACTCCTCACACGCAGTTTAAATAGACTGACAATTTATACTGTATTTAATGAGTATGTTAAGGTATCTTAGTTTTGTGAATAAGACTAATGATCTATTTTACCATTTTGTTCAAAAACATTATTGCATTTTTTAACCTATATACCGACTGGAAAAAACACCTAAGTGTGTTAATATAAAAAGAGTCGATTCGTCTCTGTAGGACTCAGGGCCTATACTGTTTCTGTGACCTACAGAAACGGAATGAGACCGGAATGTTTTAGAAGATCAAGGTAACATCTAGCTAGAAGAACTTGTGTTAATCGACTCTTTTTCCGATTGAGGTCACAAAAACATTTTTATCATACATTGATCTGTAGCCCTAGCCAGTCTAGCTAGACCTTCTAAAACATTTCGTTCTCATTCTGAAATATTTTAGATCACAGTCTCAATGAACAGAAATAACAGGTTGCAGATTTTAACACTAGGTGTCGCTGACGGTATTTGGTATCGCGGTATGATATACTTTATCCTTATTTTGACTATTGCTATCATCAGAAACGCTGAATTAAATGAAGTATCACACAATCCTAACAAATACTGCACATCACCCCCACAGGCAACGCAAAGACGGTCCGCAACGACAACTCGTCACGCTTCGGCAAGTTCGTAGAAGTAAGACTGGACCACCGGGGGGGTATCCGCGGCGCTGTGCTGCGAGACTTCCTGCTGGAGAGAGCACGGATCACTGGACCCGCGCCTAGGGAGACCAATTACCATGTATTCTACCAACTTCTGGAAGGTGCTAAGGTAAGCAACGCGCTCTATGTTAGTTGTATAGATAGATATCTGAATAGTAAAGAGATTGGACATACCGTTCCAAGGCTTGAGAAATAAGCTTGCACAGGGTGCAAACACTAACCTCATGGACATCTGAGCGAGCGCGTCAGACGTGTCAGAAACAATTTCGTTTTGTTAGAAATGCCGGCCTATGCGATCGTTTTTTGCAAAAGACACAGTGACAAAAACAACATCCAGACCGATGGAACTTCATTTCACAGGTAAATGCCTAAAACACCACTTATTTCTAATAAAATAATATTTTTGTCGTAATGATACAACAACGGATAGATAGCGTAACCATGGAGACACTTCTTTGTTTCTTTCTCATTCTAAACGGATGAGTGTGAGAAAGACAGAAACAATTTGTGACGGAACTAGTGAGGAGATAATTAGCTATGTAGGAAGTCAATATCGATAATTAAATATTATGTACTTCCGCCGCCGGCGCCGCCGCCGTATCCAGATTCATTGTGTATGATGTATCCCATCAAAAACATAAATGTGAATGATATGAGAGCCAAGTTCAATAGGTATTAAGAACATACGTCGTTATCGACTTCGCCGACAATAGAATTGAGATCTTTATTGGTGCTGCCAAGTTCTCTGAAGAAAATCATGAAATTTTAGTTACAAGATCACTGAGATGTAAATTGTAATTCAAGCTCAAGATTTGACTGCTAGTTCTTACCAACAACCAATTTCAGAAAAGTTACATAGGTATGATATCAACCTAACAGCATAAGTACAATACAAACAGAAAGTACACTAACCTCCGTATGACTAAACTAAATTGCTTTTTGTTTCTGGTGTAGTCACTTTATAAAGATAAGGCTATACTGAGACAAAAATGTATAATTTAACATACTTGATGTTAAATACAAAAATGTATAATTTAACATATTTGACTTTATTGCGTGTTTTGATAAAATTTTGCCATTTTTTTTGAAAGGATTATTATTTTTCGCTCGTAAAATAGTTAGCCAGAAATCACTCACGCAATTCGTGTTAGATTTTTGGCGCTTGCATGACGAGCCGACAGATGAGAAAAAGCTGATTGAAAAAATGTGATTTTCGGTTTAAGAAGTACCTATTGAAGGAGGTACTTTAAAGCTTAATAATGTATGAGAATTACAATAAACAAGTTGATTGATTATTTTCGCCCAGTTTTTCGGTGATTTCGGTGTAGTCTGATTTCGGTGATTTAAATATTTCGTTTTATAGCCGAGAATCTGGCTACCCAAAATATATCATGTTTAACAGTTTTTAGCCCTTTATCCAAAACAATCGATAAAATTCCTGAAAGACGAAAAAAAAACGACCACCGAAGTCAGCCATTTTGGCCTCTTCTGGAGAAATGCCTAGACGTGTTATTTATTTTCAACCTTTCGCCACATATTTTTCAGTTCTAACATAAGCGCCACGCACATATTTTATGTTTGCACAAACAATTATTTCTCGTGACTTCAGACACACAGAAATTAGCTACTAGATGCACCTAATTATCGACAAGTTATCGACTAAAATCTGTCCCAGCTAGAGTGTGGTTGTGTGGGTGCGTACCATGAAGTGTGCGCACATCTCGTAGCGTTGTGTGAGTAACTCGGGCTTGCGACACCCGGTTCTCATAGAAATTCGGCGATAGGTCCGGTCTCCTTTACTTCAGATGTCTGTGGTTGTATACCTTTTTTTTTTACGGCGTGAAATGCTGTTACGCACCATGACGCCGCCACCCTTGAGGGAGGGTGACGGCCCTGTGTCAGACTCTCCTACATAGTGTAGGCATACTGACTAAAACAGCCGTCCTGTCGCTTGTGCAATGGGGCGCCGCTGGATCTTGCAAGTGGTGTGAACCACAACGCGAATGCTACAGCGGCGGGCATGTTAGTTGTATACCTGGAAACCGCTAGGCAAGACCAAGTTTGTAGAAGTGTGTCTGGATTTTGCGCAGGTATATTGCGAGACTTCTTGCTCTTATCATTTTATCGCTGGTTCTAGAAGATTCAGACCCCCTCGGCCGTTTAGGTAACCGGAGTTTGGAAACAACTTTCTAAAAGGATTTTTTTATCCTTCTACATAACTGGTTTCCTATCCCTAAAGAGTTTTTTATCCTTCTACGTAGCACGTTATCGGTGCTTTCAATGGCAGTGTTCTTTTGCCAGGATACACAACGCACTCCATGGAGGTGATTCTGTTGATGGAACCAGGTCACTTCTATGTAGCTGTTGGAAAGTGTTAAGGCAAGCAGCGCTCTCTATCACTAATCCCAGCTAACACAACATCACATAGATCACCCCTCCAATTCATTTATTTATTTCATTTATTTATTCAGTCGATTTCCGCGTTGCTCCTCTCATTTTTATTTTACCAAAACTGAACCCAGCTCTCTTCCGCAGCACAACGCAGAACTCCGCTCAACCCTCCGACTGCGGGACGACGTCCAATACAAGTACCTCCGACTTGACGACGCGGAGGCGGGGCGGGGGCGCGGGGGGGAGGGCAAGTTGGAGGCGCTACAGTTGGCGCTCACAGTGTTACAAGTCCCGCCGCAAATGTGCGAGGGGCTGTTTCAAGTGTTGGCTGCTGTGCTATGGCTCGGCAACGTGCAGTTTCAGGTATTATTGTATTCGGCAGGCGTACAGCGAGTACTGTATCTTGGTCACCCTACCAAAGCAGTCGCCGTCTAGTACTAATGATTTGGCTGGCCAGGTTTCATTCAATCACAAGGCTGAATTACCTTTAGCCCTTTAATTGGACGCCGCCGCCTAATGAATGTCCTAGGCAGTTCATTCGAAGCCTAATTTTACCTTTTGGCGGCGACTAAATAAAACGTAAATAAATGAATTATCTATCTATCTATCTAAATTGTATGAATTTTCTATGTTATCCACAGTCACCTTATTTTCACTCCAGGGTCTGTCCTCCTATTACGTAACTTTACTCTATCGGGTGAACCTATTTGATTAATCCGAAGTATCATAATATATGTGTATTTGACAGTTCGGTGTAGGTTAAATCGGACGACTCCATACAGTGGAGATCTTGAATCATGCTCCATTAATCATGTCCCACGCAGAAGACCTTGTCTGCATTGAAAGAAGGACAAAAAATCTATCGTTTCTAGCGGTTGTAAAGAAATTGTATACTTTGATCAATGTGGTCTACTGAGTAACGAGACAGCATGCCAAACGTAACAGTAGTCTTGATGAAAATTTGCCCCTAAACGTCAAAGATTTCCTCTACTTGAGCCAATTTCTCACTGGACCTACCTTGAAGCTTTCTTGAGAAAATCGGTGTAATGCTTGCTTAGTGCAAACCTTACAACGAGTATACTTAACTGACTGATTAAATACTGACTGATAGGACAGATGGACAGACGATCTCATCCAAGTGGCAGGGAGACGCTGGATGCGAGCCACTTCCAACCGTTCTTTTTGGAAATCCATGGAGGAGGCTTATATAGGCAGGACATCCAGCAGTGGACTTCTTGTGGCTGAATGACGATGATGATGACTGACTGATAAATGCTACCTCAAGGAAATGCTTCGGAACTCCGCCTTCGTTGAGCCGAGGAGACTTTGAGGAACGTCTTGGAAGACGGGTGTAAAACTAGCAATACTGAAAATACTTTTTCTCAGGACGTGGACGGCGAGCGCAGCGCTTTAGCACCCGAAGATACCGAGGCTGTAGAGGCGGCGGCTAGCTTACTGGGGCTGGCGCTGCCGACCGCGCGGCGCGTGCTGCTAGAGCGGCAGATCAACGTTCGCGGCAACGTCACCGACATACCGCTGCGTCTGCCTGAGGTACTACTCCACAATAGGCTATTTGACTGTGTGAAAAAACAGTATTATTTATACGCATTCGTATAAATTATGAGTCTTAAAACCGCTTGAAGGCATTTTAACTAAAAAAACAATTATGATTTGGAAAAAAACACAAGATAAAATTTGATAATTTGTATCTGCCGTCATTGTATCGAAAACGGCCTGGATTGGCCGCTTCTGTGATGGCGTCACATGCCAGTAAAAATGGCGTCTGTCATTCATTCTTTCTTACGTTCATTGGTTGGTTAACTAGCAAGTGACGTCATAATTCCTGTGCGACGCCATATTGTCCAAGATAGCGTTTTGGCGGCTTATTTTAAAAGTAAATTTTCGTTTGCCTTTTTTAGAAGAAATGCACGAAAAAAATTTAAATGACCACTTTGGAGGACTCCCGTCTTCACCAAGAAAAAAATATGATATATTTTTTTTCAGAAGTCGATCAAATAGCCTATTATGGTCCAGTAGCCACCTTCATAAGACTTAGCTCTCTGAGCACTCTTACCCCCGGTTTCGAGAAAGCTAACAGTCAGTTAACTTGTTAAATTGTTAACAGCTGTCAAGTGGCAAAAGTGCATACAAAGAAAAACAACTGACAGCTGCTAAAAGTATATTAACAGACCGTTAGAGTACGAGAAACTGGGGGTTAGCATACTGAGGCTGTAGCCGAACAGAATCGGCATCTCATAAGGATTCGTGCACGGATTACCTAAACAAACACTCGCATTGCATAGCATAGCAGACGCGACTCAGCGGCTGTTATCTAAATGGGCCTGTAAGTTGGCGCCCAACATGGGTCAAATTAAACTTTGCATTAAAATCTGTTTCTTAATTAAATGCGAAAAAAACTGTCACATTGACATATCAATACAAAGCAAAGGATTTCAATGTGTGAGTGTTGCCAGTACGTAAAAACTAAATAAAAACCCCATTTTACTTCTAACTTAAAATAATGTCTGGATTAAAAAAAAATCTCGGTAAAAAAAATCTACCCAATAAACCTATAAAATATATTTTATAGCGGTAACACCGCGTCGTCATTTTTTTTTTGCGTCGAATTAAAAACGAACTGTAGATAACTCATTATTTTAAATGTTAAATTGCCAGGCGCGCGAGAACCGGCACGCTATGGCACGTGCCCTGTACGCGCGCACGTTCGCGTGGCTCGTGCGGCACGTGAACAGCTGCTCTGCGCCCGGCCGCGGCGCGCCGCGCGCTCTCGGCGTGCTCGACATCTTCGGCTTCGAGAACTTCGCCAGCAACTCGCTCGAGCAGCTCTGCATTAACTACGCCAACGAGAAGCTGCACATGTTCTTCAACAACTACGTGTTTGCGCTCGAGCAGGAGATCGTGAGTGGTTTTTGAGGATATAATTTTGAAAATGTGAGTGTGAAACGCGAGTGCTTTTTTGGGGATTCAGTTCAGAAAACTGTTAAACGTCAGTGTTTATAATTATGTATTCTCTGCAGCGTCATTCAGTTTGCATAGCGAGGAAGTGGACGAAAATGTTCAATAGGTAAACTGCTCGTATTTTTGATAGTAACGCGCAATATTCCATAGCAATACTATGACGTTACGCCGCATTAGTAACAGTCGTTTGGCGCGACGCTCGATAGTTTGTTCGACATCTTCGGCTTCGAGAACTTCGCCAGCAGCTCGCTCGAGCAGCTCTGTATTTACTACGCCAACGAGAAGCTGCACATGTTCTTCAACAACTACGTGTTTGCGCTCGAGCAGGAGATCGTGAGTGATTTTTGAGGATATAACTTTGAAAATGTGAGTGTGAAAGGCGAGTGCTTTTTTGGGGATTCAGTTCAGAAAACTGTTAAACATCAGTGTTTATAATTATGTATTCTCTGCAGCGTCATTCAGTTTGCATAGCGAGGAAGTGGACGAAAATGTTCAATAGGTAAACTGCTCGTATTTTTGATAGTAACGCGCAATATTCCATAGCAATACTATGACGTTACGCCGCATTAGTAACAGTCGTTTGGCGCGACGCTCGATAGTTTGTTCGACATCTTCGGCTTCGAGAACTTCGCCAGCAACTCGCTCGAGCAGCTCTGCATTAACTATGCCAATGAGAAGCTGCACATGCTCTTCAACAACTATGTGTTCGCGCTCGAGCAGGAGATCGTGAGTGGTTTTTGAGGATATAATTTTGAAAATGTGAGTGTGAAACGCGAGTGCTTTTTTGAGGATTCAGTTCAGAAAACTGTTAAACATCAGTGTTTATAATTTTGTATTCTCTGCAGCGTCATTCAGTTTGCATAGCGAGGAAGTAGACGAAAATGTTCAATAGGTAAACTGCTCGTATTTTTGATAGTAACGCGCAATATTCCATAGCAATACTATGTCGTTACGCCGCATTAGTAACAGTCGTTTGGCGTGACGCTCGATAGTTTGTTCGACATCTTCGGCTTCGAGAACTTCGCCAGCAACTCGCTCGAGCAGCTCTGCATTAACTACGCCAATGAGAAGCTGCACATGCTCTTCAACAACTATGTGTTCGCGCTCGAGCAGGAGATCGTGAGTGGCTTTTGAGGATATAACTTTGAAAATGTGAGTGTGAAAGGCGAGTGCTTTTTTGGGGATTCAGTTCAGAAAACTGTTAAACATCAGTGTTTATAATTTTGTATTCTCTGCAGCGTCATTCAGTTTGCATAGCGAGGAAGTGGACGAAAATGTTCAATAGGTAAACTGCTCGTATTTTTGATAGTAACGCGCAATATTCCATAGCAATACTATGACGTTACGCCGCATTAGTAACAGTCGTTTGCCGCGACGCTCGATAGTTTGTTCGACATCTACGGCTTCGAAAACTTCGCCAGCAACTCGCTCGAGCAGCTCTGCATTAACTACGCCAATGAGAAGCTGCACATGCTCTTCAACAACTATGTGTTCGCGCTCGAGCAGGAGATCGTGAGTGGTTTTTGAGGATATAATTTTGAAAATGTGAGTGTGAAACGCGAGTGCTTTTTTGAGGATTCAGTTCAGAAAACTGTTAAACATCAGTGTTTATAATTTTGTATTCTCTGCAGCGTCATTCAGTTTGCATAGCGAGGAAGTGGAAGAAAATGTTCAATAGGTAAACTGCTCGTATTTTTGATAGTAACGCGCAATATTCCATAGCAATACTATGACGTTACGCCGCATTAGTAACAGTCGTTTGGCGCGACGCTCGATAGTTTGTTCAACATTTTCGGCTTCGAGAACTTCGCCAGCAGCTCGCTCGAGCAGCTCTGCATTAACTACGCAAACGAGAAACTGCACATGTTCTTCAACAACTACGTGTTCGCGCTCGAGCAGGAGATCGTGAGTGCTTTTTTAGGAATTTATTGAAAGCATTATAGGACTTTCCAGATCAATCCGGACTTGTCCCCCGTGGTGGAGTATGGCCTATACCTTCCTCAGGGAAGAGACCCGTGCCTCTCGATGGGGACATAATGGATTGATGATGATGATGATTATAGGACTGTAACATTTCTAGGTATTCTCTGCAGCGTCATTCAGGTCGCATTGCTTGGAAGCGAGCGAAGGAAGAGAGCGAGTAATTTCGATTGGAAGTATGTGGTAATTCTCGATAGTAGAGCTGTAGCAACAGCGCTGGCGTTCTCAACATTTTCGGCTTCGAGAACTTCGCCAGAAACTCGCTCGAGCAGCTCTGCGTCAACTACGCCAGCGAGAAGCTGCACATGTTCTTCAACAACTATTGTACGTGTTCGCGTTCGAGCAGGAGATCGTGAGTGCTTTTATTTTTAAATATCGTATTTATTTAAAGCATTATAGTTGTGACATGTTTCTAGGTATTCTCTGCAGCGTCATTCAATCTCGCGAGGAAGTGAGCGATAATGAAAGAAGACAGCGTGTGCTAACCAGTACTTGTATTTTTTTGCATATCTTCTTTGTGTTATGTTGAGTTTGAGGAAGTAACAAAATAATCTCCCTGCAGTTTGTGTGTGTTACCGAAATTACATGGATATTTAACACCACAAAAAATAGTCCGCTAAATAATATGTTTATTCATCATCATCATCATCATCAACCCATTATGTCCCCACCAAGGGACACGGGTCTCTTCCCTGAGGAAGGTATAGGCCATACTCCATCACGGGGACAAAGTCCGGATTGGTGGAAGCTTGTAAGACGTGGCTGTTCTTACTGTCAGACGTTTTCAAGCCGCCTTAAGGCCTCTGACTTGGCTTAACGACTGTATTTATTAACGAATATGTTTATTATAGTTAAATAAATGCTTCCCAAAAGTATGACTTACTGTCACACTTGCGTGCCTACAATTCATAATCGCGTGACGTAAAAAATCCCATAGGGAATCAATTTATAGAAAAAAATAGTCATTTCGCATTTCGATAGCATTAATTTACCTGACCTTGTCATTAAACGTGCTGTATAATCGATAGATGATTTCCTTTTATATTTTTGCTCTACCATGTATTGCTACGAGGATAAGTGCATTCTCCACATATATAGATCAAATCAAATGTTTTTTTTTATAATAAAAATAAAATGTTTACTTTATGAACGTCAAAGTTGTTAGTTTCACAATTATATGAAGAAGCTCACAAAAAACCCCACGTTTTAGCTTAATCAACAAAGCAAAAACACAATTGTACCTTTAATGTTAATCTACTGTTTAACACCAGCTACCTTTGTCTTCTGCATAATTGTTGATTTTATAATAAGCTTTTCTGCACAGAGTGTGCTTAACACATTTCTTAAACTACGTCGGAGTTAACTCCAATATATCTTGGGGAATCTTGTTGTAGAACGTTATACAGCGCCCCATAAAGGACGTATTAACTCTGCAATTCTCTGTGCCCTGCTGTGGGTCGTATATACAGGGCGTCCCAAAATTATGGGACATGAAGGGAAAGTACCTTAAATATCATAGATAGGGTATTTTGCTGAAAGAAGACTTTATGTTATTTTTAAAAGTTAGATTCGGGATTCAAAGATTTTCTAAAAATTACTTGCCTCGTCTGGGAATCGAACCGACTTAAATGTTAAAAAAAAACACCCCTATTTTTATGATGCCAATCGAAAGAATGGCCAAAAAATAACAAAAAATTTTGGGACGCCCTGTAGACTTATTATACATACCTATAGTACGGTATTCTAAATTCTTTTTCTGTTTCTCCGCAGTACCGTCAAGAAGGCATCGTGTACAACCAGATCCCGTTCACAGACAACGCGGCTTGTCTAGAATTGCTGGAGAAACCGCCCAGGAGCCTGCTCAAGTTGCTCAGTGAGCAATGCCACATGCCGAAGGTACGATGACGAATGTATTCGACTTGACACTGCTCAGAACAGTTGGTAGAGTACCGAAAAATCGGAAAGAAGATGCCTGTTGTTTCTTTCTGATGATTATTTTAACAGGCTTAGCCGTAACGTTTGATATTTTGTATTGCATAAATACAATTAATGCAGCCTTTTCATAAAAAAAATCAGGTCTTTAATGTGATGTGGAAGAATGATATTCTTATCATTTTTTTTTATTTTAACTTAAAAAAAAAGTATCTTGCATAAAATTACGTCCTACATCTTTAATATTGCGTTAATGATGGATTTGCTAAAAAAACATGTTCTGTGGGTCTGTAGCAGAATATTGTGACGTGCTACAGATGGTACAATCAGGGACAGACTGCTGTCGACGCTATTCTAGTCATATTTTAAATGCTTCCTTAACATATTAAAATTAGTAATTTATGTTTAGTTTTAGTTTTTACTATTATTAATATATCTAACACCGTCTGATGCTTTAGCATAGTGTCAAGACAACCCAATGTACTATCAACAGTATTTAAAAAAAAACAACAAGATAATGTTGTGCCCATCTGTAATTGGCTAACATACTAGAATAGTTCCTTTTATAAGCTTTAATGTAATACTGTATGTTACCTGTTGGTGTGCCTTAAATAAATAAATATATAAACATTCCATGCATTTTCTTCCAGGGCTCAGACAGCGCCTACCTTACCAACATCCAAGGCGAGTTCGGCGAGCACCAGAGCTTTGTCAAAGGCTCCCGAAGAAAGTGGGAGGAGGAGTTCGGCGTCCAACACTACGCCGGGACCGTCTCTTACAGCGTCCACGGCTTCGTGGATAAGAATCGGGACACTCAGCAGGACGCGTTCATTGACCACCTGAGTCGGTCGACCAACCCGTTCGTCAGGGAGCTGGCGGATTATGTACACGAGTTGGCACCGCCTGGCCAGGTTTGTGACGTCACAATCTATATATATAAAACGAGAAGCTGACTGACTGACTTAGAATCAACGCAGAGCCCAAACTACTGAACCTAGGGGGTTGAAATTTGGCATGGGAGTTCCTTAGGGAGCCTAGGGGAGCTCTAAGAAAGGATTTTTGAAAATTCATCCCCTAAAGGGGTAAAATGGGGGTTCAAAGTTAATATGAAACTTTGCCGTTTTTGAAGTTATTCGAATGAAATTTGGTACGAAGGTTCTTCATTTAAAATTATGAAACACGTGTAAAATAGTTTTTTAAAATCATCCCTTAAGGGGGAAAAAGGGGGGTGCAAACTTAGTATGAAACTTAGCCATTTTTGAAGTTATTCGAATGAAATTCAGCATGAAGGTCCTTCATTGAAAGTCATGCAACACAGGTAAAATATATTTTCAAAAATCATCCCTTAAAGGTGTAAGAGGGGGTTGCGAAGTTAGTATGAAAGCTCTTTCGCATGCGCTAAAAGTATCCCTATCTTATTTTCAAGCTCTTTACTCAACTAAAGCCCACGCGGACGTAGTCGCGGGCAACAGCTAGTCTATCTATAATCTTCAGTATTTAAGATATCCAGGTCGTATTTGCATACGACCGAAACCGTCTCCTGGTGTCCACGGATTCGTGGATAACGATTCGGACAACCTTATATTCGGGTGTTTGCACCTCTATGACCAATCCACAATGACGTTCAATGCCTCCTCAGAAATCGGAAATCCGAGATCAAAAATTAATTTCAACGTAAAGAATTTACATTCTGTTTCTTGAATGTCAATGTACTTATAATGTTAACCGCTGCCTTGGTACCGAATGTAGGTGAGAAAAGAAAAAAAAACTCCATCCATAAAGTCCGTATAATTTCTAAGCATGAATTATTATTGGAGATGCGTTGCTCAAGTGTAGGCTTAGCGTGTATCTAAAAAATGAAATTTTTCATGAAAAGTTTCAGAAACTTTTCGAAGGACTTTTTAAAGAAGTTCCTAAAGTTTCAGCAACTTTTCGTGACAGTAATTGGGCATTGACAAAATGTCAAATGAGTTTCTTTTAAAACGGAATTTCGTACGACAATATTGAATTATGACGTCACATTTCAGAGCACTCTTTATAAGTTTCATCTATTTAAAAATTGTAATAACTAAAGTCCGTTTTTTAATTCGATGCAAAAAAAAAATGACGCGGTGTTACCGCTATAAAATATATAGGTTTACTCGGTAGATTTTATTTACCGTGAATATAAGACTCGTGTGACCAAAATCCTTATCACATCAAAGACATTAAAATTTTATTCCTCATAAGAGCAAAGTCTAAAAAAAAACACCTATGTACGTAGCACAAACAATTTTTACTTGGAAGTAAAATGGGGTTATTTGGTTTTTGCGTACTAGCAACATCCAGACATTGACAGTCTTTGGATTGTACTGAGATGTCAACGTGACAGTTTTTTTTTTCATTGAATTGTAAAACAGACTTTAGTAGATTACTAAAAGAGTGTCAAATACCGAATTCAGAGCGTAACATCCCGCAGGACTGCTCGCTGTCGAGTCCAGGCTCGATGAGCACGACGCAGCGGGGGACGTCCAAGGGGCGGCCGACTGTGGTCGACACGTTCCGGGCGCAGCTCCAGTCCCTCGTCGACATGCTGCAGGTCACTGACGTGTGGTACGTGACAGCCAGTTTCTAGCATACCGACGCAAGAGAGGTATATTGTCAGAGGAAGAAAGAGACGGAGTGTGACAGACCATGGGAAAGGGACAGAGATAAATCATATCCTAATGCCAATTTGTTAAGGATTTTTGTAGTTTATGTAGTCTATTTTGTACACGTATAGACCCGTTTTTACAGCTGCCACGACTCTCCAAGGTTTTCTGGAAGAAATCTTTTATTTAAGATTCATGCCGAGTTTTCACGGTCTTAGTGCGCTCGGACCGAGTGCGCCATCCGAGTAAACTCATGCTTCTGATTGGCCATTTCAGTGTTGTGACGAAAAACCGTCCAATCAGAAGCATTAGTTTACACCGATGGCGCACTCGGTCCGAGCGTACTAAGACCGGGAAAACTCGGCATCAGTGGCGGTACCATGGATAAGAATGGGCGGTACGAAGTTCGCCGGTACAGCTTGAATTTTGCACAAATGGTAAGACCAAGAGCATCTGCTTACTAATGCAGTTTCCCAGAAATACGACTTATGTATGTTTCTGTATTTATTTGAACAAAAATCTTCAATCAGTTACGGACTCCATAATATGCATAAATAGAGAAAACTTTTGAAACTTAAACTGACTGTAACATCATGCCACAGTGTAGTTAGGGATTGTATTATTTTTTCTCTATCTTTCTATGCCTCTATGCCGCCGTTTCCAATAAACAAAAGCCTGAACCACCGGCACATTTGCATTTCCAAGTCCCAACTTCGCTCCCCAGGTACGTCCGCTGCATAAAACCGAACGAGAACAAGGAGCCAGCCACTTACAGCGACCAGTTGGTCCTCGAGCAGTTGCGTTACCTGGGAATGAACGAAATAGTGCGTATACGCCGCGACGGGTACCCCGTACACCTGCCGCGGGCGCAGTTTGTGGCGCGGTACCGGTGCTTGCTAAGCCATCCGAGGCCAATGGATCCGGAAGTTAGGTGAGTTGAAGACCCAGAGCTTATGTGTTGTTACGTCCATTTCGTTACGTCCGCAGTAATTTAGAATATGCATCTGCAGTTTGGAATCCGCAATATGCTGCCTTTACTGATCGTATTGAGCGAATACAAAAGAAATTTTTGTAGTACCTAAATTACCGAATTAAATCACCTCTTCGAGATTACGAGCAAACATGTCGCACAATGCACTTACTCCCGCTTAGTATGCGTCGAGAGATAGCTGATAGTACCTGGGTGACCGAGCTTTGCTCGGTACTTTTATTGTAATATAAAATTAAAATAATCCTTTTCCAACAAAAAAAGAACTTGGAAAAAAAACATCATGACTTGAACCGGGTCTCTTGAAATCGGCCCGAAACGGGTCGCCCGTTTTCCCGTCAGAACTATCCCGACCTTGCAAGTAGACGCGAAATTTACCTCTGTATGTTATTATAGCGAATTTCAATTGCCTTAAAACACGGATAAAACAACGTTATCTAAAAATGTAACCTAGTTAGATCAATTAAACGCCCCCGAAAGCATCTGCCTACAAAATTTCGTGAAAATTGTTGGAGCCGTTTCCGAGATTCTGATTATATATAAATATATATACAAGAATTGCTCGTTTAAAGAGATTAGGGACTCCACACACGACAGCTATAAGGTAAAGATTTATATTATAGCACGATATATCTCATTACATCTTTCCATAGAAATCGTCAGGAGACCACACACGACAGCTATAATATACATCTTTACATCTTCGTACCTTAAAGGTACTGAGCGATACGAAGATGTATATTTACCTGTCGATACATCTTAATATATCTCAATACCTTTTCGTATATTACGATACATCTTTCTTCGAACAGGGTATTCAAAAAGTTTCTTGGTGATTCGAAAACTCCACTAGGAGTCTTATGTCGCTAAACGATATAGGTCTTCAGAGTCCTGTCTCAAAAAATTAATTTGCTCCACATCACTTGTAGTCCTATCTGTAATCACTAAATAGTCTCGCTAAAGGCCGGTTTCCGAATTGAGAATTTCACTTAAGTAAATATTTAAATAACGTTCTGTCATGCTCTTTTCTGAGAAATTTGACGAGACAACACTAGAGTTAAGTAGTTATTTAGCGAAATTCTCAATTCAGAAATCGGCCGTAAGCTACATTTCGTAAGCCTGAGGAAGGTATAGGCCATACTCCGCCACGGGGGGCCAAGTCCGGATTGGTGGAGGCTTGTAAGAGTAGTGGCTGGTCTTACTCTATGGCCTCTGACTTGGCTTAACGACTGCCATCATCTATCGACGGCAGCCAGCACCAACTGCTTAGCATGCCTTGCGAAGCATGGAACCGCTCGGAAAAATGCCATTAGCGTTAATCATAAACGGTCACCAATCCGCGCACTGAACGCGCCCTATGTTCCTTAACATTCGTGATCGTTTAAGATCACTCAGGCGGCCAGGGCTGCGAGCAATTCTTCAATGCAGTCGATTGATGACCTATGATTTTATAGATATAACATAGGAAGTTACAAATTATATAGTGATGGAATATAACATTAAAGTTGCCTTTAACATGAAGGATAGTAACAAAAATCAATCTACCTCAAGAAAAGAAAAAAAAAGTCTAGCAACACAGTGGTCATCAATTTTGTAATAATATCATGCCTGTCCACAAGGTGACGATGTCTGATAATTCCGCATATAATTTAAACTCTTCGGAATTTTCCTTACTTTATATGATGTTCAATGCACATAGTTCTATTTTTGGCACATGTGCCAACGCATACGCGCATCAAAATCTCAATCATCTTCTGATGAACTACCTATCTATTAAATCTAGTAGTAAGTAAGTCGACAGATCCATCCAGCCTTAGCAGCCGGAACGTGTGTCGGTCGAGACGTATGTCAACGAAATGAAGCGAAATATACATTACGATACCTGTTGCGTGTGTGATACTTTAATATAATGTAAAGCTATACATCCCGGGATGTAATGGATATTATAGCCGTCGTGTGTGAAGTTCCTTAGTTATATTACTATTGAAGATTGCACGTGGCATAGTTGACTGTCTAGTCCAGATTTACTTTGTCGTTTCAAGTTTTTAACAGCGACTCGTATGTTAAGATCCAATCCAACTTTTCATTTACCAGTGGTCAGAACTAATTATAGACCGAATTCTTTTTTTTGGCGATCTTGCAATCTATATAACGTTTGGCGAGCGAAGTCGATATTGACTTATTCTATGATGGAATAACTGTTAAAAAAAAGGAGTGATAATATTCAAGGGTGGGTATATGCCCTTTGTATAAAGTACCTACAAAATAAAAGTAGCAGCACTGAACGAGTTAGGTTCAACTTCCATACATTTTTGTTTCATACATAAGAGTATCGTGAAAAATATTGCCAACCCTAGCGATACCTTTCGCGTAGGTACGAAGCGTTTGCAATTTTAAGTACAGTCAACCTTTACATTTTCGTTGCAATGTTGCCCCTAACGCGACGGAATAGAGTGCTTGCATGTAAAGGTTGATGTGCCGTTGACAGTACTAGTATCTGCAAAGACCACTGATAGGGCTGCCGCTTAAATGTTTTATGCAATATTTAAAATTAAATTTTTATCACTCGGTTTTTTTACACACTGTTTATGGTGACCGTGTATTTCAGCGCTATAATGGACTTAGTGCGCGCGTCGCCCGGCGACTGGCAGACTGGCCACACGAAGATCTTCATGCGGAGCTCCGTACACTCGCCGCTGGAGGCGCGGCGGACCGCTCTACTGCAGTCTTCAGCCTTGCGTATCCAGAAGGTAAGATAAGAATAAGAATTACTTCCACACAACACAATCACTTGAGCTGGTGCCAAACTAGGTTATCCTGTGCTGTGGTAACCAGGCAAGGACATGACAAACATAAAAATACACCCAGACTGAGGCCAATTGAGCAGTCTATGAGAATAAGAATGTCAAAAGTCACGACTTTCCAGTAGGTATATCATTCTTAGGTCGATGGCAGAGAAACATTAATCAAACAGTTGCGGCCCGTAATAAATAACCTTGCGACACTAGCATCACTTGGTATTATTAGGTTTTCTCGACTGTTGGTGTTAGGACACGCCAGGGACGATGTTCCAAATAGCTATCGAATTATCAATGACGTAGCCCCCCCCTACCTGAATAATTGCACCTGTCAAAATTATGTTATTATAGCGCCAAAAGACGCGTGACACATAATTTATTAATTGTGAAATTAAGCTTTGACATTAATTAAGTAAACATTGGGTAGTACCATTATGAGTTACCATTAGCCCTGTCTGAAAATCAGCATTGAGGGCTGACAGTATGGTTCCTCCTCAAGTGTTTTTAGGGCTCGCTGCTCCGTCGGCACTGTGACACGAGGCATCGAGATATGAGATAAATACACGTCTCACTACACACGAGCCCGTCCTGTTTGTGATTTTTTCCGACCCCCCTCGTTTTGAGCCTCACGCGGTACCGTCCCCCGGCAGTAGTTCAAGGGTGCTGTGGTGCTGCAGGTGGCAACACTGACGTAAGATTTTTATATTTTAGACGATTACGTTTCACTACATACCCCTCCTCTTTGTGGATTTGTTCCGACCCCCCTCGTTTTGTGCCTCACGCGGTACCGTCCCTCGGCTGTGGTTCAAGGGCGCTGTGGTGCTGCAGGCGGCAACACAGACGTGAGATTTTTATATATTAGACGAAGACGTGTCATTACACACCCCTCCTCTTTGTAATTTCTTCCGATTCCCTTCCGTTCGAGCCTCACCCTCCTGGCTGCCCATAGCACAGGGAATCCTAGTTTGGGAGCCAGTAACCATTTTTTGTTACCGATAAAATATTACAATAAAAAAAATTAAAATTTTCATTTCATTTCACGTCAACCCGTCCCCCGGCAGTGGTTCAAGGGCGCGGTGCAGCCGCGGC
The DNA here is from genome assembly GCA_947310845.1 of Yponomeuta plumbellus. Classification (NCBI taxonomy): domain Eukaryota; kingdom Metazoa; phylum Arthropoda; class Insecta; order Lepidoptera; family Yponomeutidae; genus Yponomeuta; species Yponomeuta plumbellus. The sequence continues at coordinate 5,510,678 of OX371211.1, read as the reverse complement.
CGTGGTGCTGCAGGCGACAACACTGACAGGAGATCCTAATATATTAGACGAAGACGTCTCACTACACACCCTCCTCTTTGTGATTTCTTCCGACCCCCCTCGTTTCGAGGCTCACGTCATACCGTCCCCCGGCAGTGGTTCAAGGGCGCGGCGCAGCGGCGGGCCGCGGCCGTGGTGCTGCAGGCGACAACACTAACAGGAGATCCTAATATATTAGACGAAGACGTCTCACTACACACCCTCCTCTTTGTGATTTCTTCCGACCCCCCTCGTTTCGAGGCTCACGTCATACCGTCCCCCGGCAGTGGTTCAAGGGCGCGGCGCAGCGGCGGGCCGCGGCCGTGGTGCTGCAGGCGACAACACTAACAGGAGATCCTAATATATTAGACGAAGACGTCTCACTACACACCCCTCCTCTTTGTAATTTCTTCCGATTTCCTTCCGTTCGAGCCTCACCCTCCTGGCTGCCCATAGAACAGGGAATCCTAGTTTGGGAGCCAGTAACCATTTTTTGTAAAATTACAATAAAAAGAATTCATTTAATTTTCATTTCATTTCACGTCACCCCGTCCCCCGGCAGTGGTTCAAGGGCGCGGTGCAGCCGCGGCCGTGGTGCTGCAGGCGACAACACTGACAGGAGATCCTAATATATTAGACGAAGACGTCTCACTACACACCCTCCTCTTTGTGATTTCTTCCGACCCCCCTCGTTTCGAGGCTCACGTCATACCGTCCCCCGGCAGTGGTTCAAGGGCGCGGCGCAGCGGCGGGCCGCGGCCGTGGTGCTGCAGGCGACAACACTAACAGGAGATCCTAATATATTAGACGAAGACGTCTCACTACACACCCTCCTCTTTGTGATTTCTTCCGACCCCCCTCGTTTCGAGGCTCACGTCATACCGTCCCCCGGCAGTGGTTCAAGGGCGCGGCGCAGCGGCGGGCCGCGGCCGTGGTGCTGCAGGCGACAACACTAACAGGAGATCCTAATATATTAGACGAAGACGTCTCACTACACACCCCTCCTCTTTGTAATTTCTTCCGATTTCCTTCCGTTCGAGCCTCACCCTCCTGGCTGCCCATAGAACAGGGAATCCTAGTTTGGGAGCCAGTAACCATTTTTTGTAAAATTACAATAAAAAGAATTCATTTAATTTTCATTTCATTTCACGTCACCCCGTCCCCCGGCAGTGGTTCAAGGGCGCGGTGCAGCCGCGGCCGTGGTGCTGCAGGCGACAACACTGACAGGAGATCCTAATATATTAGACGAAGACGTCTCACTACACACCCTCCTCTTTGTGATTTCTTCCGACCCCCCTCGTTTCGAGGCTCACGTCATACCGTCCCCCGGCAGTGGTTCAAGGGCGCGGCGCAGCGGCGGGCCGCGGCCGTGGTGCTGCAGGCGACAACACTAACAGGAGATCCTAATATATTAGACGAAGACGTCTCACTACACACCCTCCTCTTTGTGATTTCTTCCGACCCCCCTCGTTTCGAGGCTCACGTCATACCGTCCCCCGGCAGTGGTTCAAGGGCGCGGCGCAGCGGCGGGCCGCGGCCGTGGTGCTGCAGGCGACAACACTAACAGGAGATCCTAATATATTAGACGAAGACGTCTCACTACACACCCCTCCTCTTTGTAATTTCTTCCGATTTCCTTCCGTTCGAGCCTCACCCTCCTGGCTGCCCATAGAACAGGGAATCCTAGTTTGGGAGCCAGTAACCATTTTTTGTAAAATTACAATAAAAAGAATTCATTTAATTTTCATTTCATTTCACGTCACCCCGTCCCCCGGCAGTGGTTCAAGGGCGCGGTGCAGCCGCGGCCGTGGTGCTGCAGGCGACAACACTGACAGGAGATCCTAATATATTAGACGAAGACGTCTCACTACACACCCTCCTCTTTGTGATTTCTTCCGACCCCCCTCGTTTCGAGTCTCACGTCACCCCGTCCCCCGGCAGTGGTTTAAGGGCGCGGTGCAACGGCGGCAGTTCGTGCAGCGAAGGGCCGCGGCCGTGGTGCTGCAGGCGGCGTGCCGCGGCTGGCAAGAGCGCGCCGCCTTCCTGCGCCTGCGCCGAGCAGCGCTCACCCTGCAGCGCCATCTGCGCGGCGCCTTCGCGAGGGAAGTGGCGGCCGCGCTCAGGGAGATGAAGCGAGTCAACCAGGAGATGAAGCTCCGGGAGGAGAGAAACAGGTCAGTTGGCCGCTGCATAAGAGTACCGTACTGGACACTCTGGGAAGGAATGTGGGAGTTTTGCGTCTGTTTTGTGCATTCCGGGAAAATACCGATTATGTCCCTAGGTTGCGCTACGGATGGTTGGTATGGGAAAGGTATCTGAGAAGGTTTTGGTTAGAAAATGAAAATGATGCGCTCACTCTGCAGCGCCACCTGCAAGAAGGTGGCGACGCGGCTAAGGGAGATGAATCGAGTCAATCGACAGATGAAGCTCAAGGAGGAGAGGAACAGGGCCTAGATTCTGCTAATCCATTGTAGTAAGCAACTGGAGGAACATGGCGATTCAGTTTCATTGGTGCTTCAAGTCAACGCGAGATACACGTGATCAATAATTGTAGGCGTCAACTGTATGAAAAAAACACATCACGTGACCCGACCGTGTATCTGTCATCGTACTATAATACACTTTTAGAATCGAGGCCCAAGTCAGTTTGCAGCTTCGAGATATTCCCGTAGGTACTGGAGACTCAGAAATGGAAATGTATTTCAATGAAAGAATTTACATTCTGTTGAATGCAGTGGAGAAAATAAAACGCCACTTTGACCATCTTTTCTCAAATCACCTTCAATCTAATACATAAGTTGTTAGGAATATCTGTTTACCTAAGAAGCTCTAGACATTGAATGTAATCGACACATACAACATTATTAACGAATATTTACTATCTTGCTGAGCCGTAACCGCGGTCACTGCAGCGGCAAGCACACGTGTGTGTAGTTGCAGTAACCATAAGAATGGTACCAGAAATAAAATAAAAATAGTCAATAAATTAAGTTGAGGAAAGAGAGGATTTTGATTTACAATTCCAAGTAGGATTTAAAAAGGCCTAACTAACACTGAACTCTACTGTCTGGCTACCAAAATAAATCTTTTGTCATTTCGTTTGTATCACAAATATGTAATTAAAATCTTCAGTTAACGGCGGAAATAAAAATAGATTTATCTGTGGATTAAATGTTATTTTGATCAACGAAAACAATCTGCAAAGTTAGGTTCTCTAAACTTTTTGAAAGCTGTCTTCCCTTAATTATTTGAGTGACTGAGGTACCTATGCATTCCTCCCCCAGTATCGCGGAGAAGGCTTCCCAGGAGCGCGCGGAGCTAGAGTCCATGGCGGGGCAACTGCGGGGCTTGCCGGCCGGCGGCGCCCGCGCAGACTCCGTCAACCTCGACAACCTCTTCGACTTCCTCGCTGACGTGCCCACGCAGCGGGGCGCGCCCGATGGCGAATCGGATGCTCGCCAGCCCACCATTGCTGAGATTGGAGACTCCATGGAGCGTTTGGTTGACGATCTGGACCAGGAGGTTAGTGTAGAGTTCAGTCTCTGTCAACCTGGACTCCCTCACCGACGTGTGTCGCGCCTCTTGGCGAATACGACCTCTGACGACCTCTGTAGCGTAGCGGTTAACGCATCTGCTTACCAAGCGAGAGGTCCCGGGTTCGATCCCCGGCTGGAGAGAAAAACAAAAACTCCAGGTCTTGGATGTTTACATGTTTGTGATGTCGCTGTTTCTGGTTCCCACGACACAGGTTATCCTAGTGTGGGGCCAGAAGCAATGTATGTGCCTGTGTGTAAATGTTTATGTTTATTTTATTAATAGGACGCTCACCAATCCAATATTGCTAAGATTGGAAACTCTATGGAACAATAGGTTGATGATTCGGACCAGGAGGTCGTTTTATTTGTACATTTAACTACGGAGTAATAAACATTTACGGTCACTTTTATTAGGTTGGATTTTCAATTCAACTAGCAATTATCATTGTCTCCCGTCCACAGCTGGAAGACGTCCTCGCGGCTGAAATAAACGGTCTCAAGGGCGTCGAGAGAAAGCCGGACGGCGCGCCCTCGGACGCCCTCCCCCCGCCGCCGCCCCCCTCCTCGCTCGCCCTGCAGAACATAGCACAACCCCTCCCCGTTGCCATGACGACGAGCCTCACAAACGGCCTGGCGAGCCCCCCGACCAGATCCATGAGCAACGGACTGGCGAACCTAATGACGACATCACTGACGAACGGGTTGCCGCCGTCGGTTTCCCCGATGAATATGCCGAGCTCGATGACGTCATCACTGGTGCTGCCTCCGCCCCCGCCCCCCGCGGAGCCCCCTATGGAGTCGCCGGTGTACCCCCCGCCCCCGCCCCCGCAAGAGCCGGGCCCCCCGCCGCCGCCTGTCGGTCCGCCCCCGCCGCCGCCTTGTGTCAAAGGTAATTCATGGATTTTGACAGTTGCTAATATTGTATATTGGTCACACGGTTGGTTGGTTAATATTTAGGTACAAATTTTTCTGTTAGTTTATTTGATTATTTGGCGTGAGAAGTATGGGTTCTTTCGTCGTTCATTCGCCATATTGAAACCTCAAACTTTGCGAGCGTTTGAAATTCACCTGGAACTCCAAAATGACTTTGTATGAAACACAATACAGCTTTCCCGCAGAGTTATTTTCGCCCTGGGCGTGTGTTTAACTTTCTACAGTGCAAAAACGACCCAAACGTGTCTCAGCCCCAAATATGGCTGCAAAGCAGGCTCATTAGAAGGCGAATTGTGGTTACCATCAATATTTTTTTACGTTGAGATTATTCTGAATATCTGTTTAACTTAAGTTCTATGACCAATGTACGAGCTAAATATTAAACATGCATTTGCATCTGTATATTGAACTCGATGATATTGATTTGTTCACTGAAAGCATTTTCCCACTATTCGCAAAGTAAATTCTATGTTTTGAGACTAATCGCCATCTTCCTTATTTTATAAAAACATTATTACATATTATTATTTTTTTGTTTTTCTTTCGTCTTTGCTAATTAAAATATGGCTGTAAAGAATTTTTGTTGGCTTCCTGTGTGTACGTGCTTAAAAACATGTTAGTTTTCAAAATTTAATAGGTACATGAAAGTCCCGTGTCACAATGTCACACCGCGTTTTTTATGTTTTTTGTACACCTTTCTGGTATGCCTGAGAATAGGTCATATAGATGTTCATTAATATAGCAAAACAACGTTTGGTAGAAAAATAATAATATGTCCCCCTGCCTGCAGCGTCCACCCCGGCCGAGATGACGAACGGCTTGGTCCCGAACGGCAAGGTGGCCGCGGCGGGAGGCAAGGAGCCCATCTACGAGGCCGTCATCCCGCGCCCTGAAACTAGGGAGGCCATCGCGCCGCCGCCGGTGCTGCCTAGCGACCATAATGGGTAATTTATTGAACATTAATCATTAGGAACAAAGAGGGTAAGAGACTGAAAACCAGAGAAAAAAGATTTCGTAGTTATCTTCGGTTGAACGCCAGTCGAAGTTACTCGTAGTGTATCTTCAGACAGGATTCCTGTTTCATTCGAAAAAGTCTACTTCTAAACGTTTTCTGAGATCTACGATGACAGACTACGGTAAATTAGTGTCCCTTAAAGAATAATGCCCATTCTATTTAACAAATATTACGTGATACTTAAAACATAATGGTTTAAATTTCAGGATTATTCATTAGTTTGTACCGCTAGAAAAAACAACAAAAAAGAGGCAATAAAAATTACAAAAGAAGGAAAATTGAAATGTGATGATGAAGATTTCCTCTTAATCCTTATCAGGAACATAGGGCTCGTAGAAGGGTTCTCCATCTCTCGCGGTCTTGTGCGGCAACTTCTAACTCCTTCCAGTTGAGGCCCAAATTAAAATGAAAATGAAATGTGATATTTATTAATTACTAGCTGACCCGGCGAACTTTGTTCCGCCTTAGACGCCCTAAATGAGCGGATTTTTGATTTTATTATATTGTTTATCAATAAAATAAGATTGACAGAAGAATCCGTTTTAAACGTCATTTTTTTTTCATCCTCTTTGACTATATTTGCAGCACGCATTCAGTCAATTCTATGTCAAATGTCTTAAGGTTACATTAAAAAAGTTTAATAATTTTATATGGTGGTTAAGTAATTTTAAATTTTCTAATTTTCCGCGCAATTTCCTTATTTTTTTCTTTCATAAGAACCTTCTCTTGATAATAACGAACAGAACAAAAAAAGAATTAGCGAAATCGGTCCAGCCGTTCAGGCGTGATGCCGTGACCAAGGGAAATAGGGATTCATTTTTATATATATAGATAGATTTTCTTGTCACACAGATTTACCAAAGACATTGAGCCCGAGTTCCGGCAAGACCTCCCGCTGCCCGCGACCCCGCCCGCAGCCCCGAGGCCTTCCCCGCCGGTGACGTCACACAAGCCGGCGCCCGCGCCGGTGACGTCACAGAAGTCCATCCCCGCGCCCGTGACGTCACAAAAGACGGTCCCCGCGCCCCTTCAGTTACAGAAAGCGCCGACGCCGCCGCCGCCCGTGCCAATGGACACTTGTATGAGCCCGCCGCCTGCGATGAACGGAGACGTGCCGGTATGTACTAATATTATTGTGGCGAACTCCTCTCTGTTTTCTTAGGTTTTTATATCGTTTTCAAAGACTGTTCTTTAATATGTCAGATTGCGATTCTTTTGAAGTATTTTTGTTGGCTTTTCTGCCCATGTATTTAGTTGATTAAAATCATAAAATTACGGTGATTTCTACGCTTTTATTATCAATCATATACCATTCATACAGTCCATTAGCTTCCATCGTTTTGAATTATTATTATTAAAATTGTTTATTGCACTAATATGTGTACAAGTTTGTATGCTTTCATCTAATCAGCTCTTCAATAGAGCCAATCCATCTGGTCACGAGCTAGACTTGCATGAATGTACTTTCGCTACAAACTTGGCCAAATGATGTTGCAAGTGCTCACAACAATTTTCTTGTGTTTACTCCATGATAACACGTTTTCAGCCTCCGCCAATAAGAAACGAAAAGACGTGGGAGAAAGTAAGCGAACCTCACGCACTTTACTCTTCAGATATCTATGCACTGCACATGTATCCATTTTGAATTACATTTTGAAATTACGTGTATAAAGTTTGAAAACAGTAATTAATTCAATTAATTTTACTAGCAAAAAGATACTACTACCCTCCGTACTACTGAAAAACTATAACGGCAACTGGTATGTTCTCGTTCTTGATGTGACCAAGCAAACTGGAGCTCCTTATAAAGCCATATTCTAAGTTTAACCTCCTCAGTCCCGTGTCGACAAAATAACAATAGAAAACTATTGTTATTTTCAAGGTCAGGACTGAAGAGGTTATGTAGGTCTTCATTAACTGGACAACCGATAGAAATTTATACAGAGCAAGGAAACTGTTTAGAGTGAACAGATGACATGACACTTCTTCTGCACTGCAGGTTGAATGACACACAAAACTGAGCCTTATGCCTATCCCCGCAGAGCTCAGAGCGCACGGTGCGGCGCAAGGAGCGCGTGGAGCGGCGCCTGCAGCAGATGGAGACGGCCGCCTCCCCCCCCGCGTCGGCGGCGCCCCCCGCCACGCCCTCGGCCGATGACCTCGCCGAGTTCGCTAAGCTCTACTTCAACGACCACCCGAGGTCGCCCGAAGGTGAGTTCTCGCTTACTCACTGGTTGCAAAGGAGGATTTATGTTTTAAGTTTCAGTCTCCTTGGTGTTTCTCCAGTCTCTTTCTTTGTCTCTCCCATTTCTGGTCTCTCCCTCCTGTCTTTATTTCCCCTTTTCTCAGCTTATATCTGTCTATCTATCTCCCTCACACTCTCTAATCTCTCTTTCTTTTTATTAATATTTCAATTAATTTATTGGTTTAAATTACAGTTTTGCAAGGTGTTACATTTAGATATAGTACCATATAATTTTTACCGGTAAGCAGCAACGCAATTTAGTACGTAAACTAACACATTATACAATCATTCGTAGCTGTCTACTTCCCTACTCATATTATAAACGCCCAAGTACGTTTATTCGTTTGTCCGTGTTCCGCACAACGAAGGAACTGAACGACCTAGATTTTTAGTTCATTTCTAGGCCGGAAACTTCCGTTTTATCTGCAACTAAACGTTTAAACCTAAACAAGCACTCTCTCTTTCTCACTCTCTCGCTTTCCCTTCCCTTATATCCTTCCAGTGACACCACTAGAGTCATCTGATTATAAAGAAAGGATCGTCCTCCATTTGTCTCTGAAGAACTAGCAGAGCATGTTTCACTATATAGTGTCTGGTAGTGTGGTATTGTTATAACAATTCGATATACACTGCATACCCGATAAACAATGTGATCGACTACCCAATGTACATAAAATTGTCATTATAAACTATGAAACGCCCTCTCAGAACATCCCTTTGTACCCTTAACCCATTCCAGGTACAATAATGGCCACATTGACGCGCAAGAGCAAGTCAATGGAGGTGTTAAGCAAGGAGGAGATGATAATCTACCACAAAGGAAACAACATTCCCACTTCGCACATACAGCTGCACGATCCAGACAGTGTCACCGCTGCTGTTAACATCTTCAGGGTGAGCAAGCGATTTTGGGCTTACGTCTTATGTGTTTTAGTTTCTTCATTTGCTTAGAATCTAAGCAAATGAAGAAACTAAAACACATATCTAAGCCTTAGATAATATCGCTGTCTAGTTAAGTATATAAGACTATAAGACCAAGAAGAACTATATTTAATTATAGTTCCAAACTATGCACTGTATCACTTGATTTTAATTACTTGGAACAGGAAACTAACTATCATTCGAATTGGCGTACACGTTTTAATTTTTATGAACCGACTTCAAACCTTATTGGAATGTAGTTAACGTTTCTTATCAAATGTTTAATATTAAATGCTTTTTCAGGATCTATGCCGTTATATGAGAGGTGAACTCACACCAGAGAAAGAGACTCAAGTGATCCAATCACTGATCTCTAAAGGGTTGGAACGTGAAGAGCTGAGGGATGAAATATTAGTACAATGCGTTAGACAGGTAAGTCACTTTTAACTATAGACGGTATTTAAATTCAATTTCTTGGTCGTGATGTTAGTGAAAGTTAAAAAAGGTTTCTATGAGCATCTTCGCCAGTTTAATTTCTTGCAACATCCCAACTTTGAAACATCTCTAAACACTTGCGAATTTGCACTTCGTGTCAAAATATTGTACAACAGGAGTTCATTTGTGGCACTAGTAATAATACTCATAAAACCAAGACGCCCACTGTTCGGCATGGGCCTTGTCACCGTCACGTTAACATCTCCGGTCCCGTCTCTTCTCGTTCTCGTCTCGTGCGCCGTTCTCGTCCTTTGTCCTCCTGCTGCCTTCTTGATGTCATCAACCTATCGGGCCTACCCTCAGAACGATGTCGTCATCGTCCACCGTCCGTCTTCTTGTCTAACCAGATATCCCGCCCATCTCCACTTGTGCCCACGTCTTCAACCTTGGTCTTCTGTTGAATAGAGTGCGGAGTATTGCGCACACGGCTGTCGAGAGAGATGCCTAGCATGGCTCACTAAATGACCCATGTAACACCTAACTAGTCGTCATTATCAACTTCAGTGAGAATGAGTTAGGTGTTAACCCCTCGAGCCCCGTTGATCGGCCGGCGGGTCGATCTTGCAACGGCATTTTGAATCGAATTTTGAAGATGATATAAACCACAGTTGTATGAGCATGTTTTATTCTTTGAAAACTGTGATAAATTTCAAGTGTTACTCTGTGAATAACTAACTTAGCTGTGAAAGAAAGTGTTCTACGCTTCTATTCTAACCTTCTGAGGGGTTAAGTGTAGAACGGCGACTACAATCTTATAAGCTTTTCACCAAAGTGTTGCCCTTATCGAATATAATATATTCGGTTATATTGGGAAAGGCACATGTGACATTTCTTGTCGTTACGAAGTTTATGTATGGAAAATGGGTATTTTAACCAAGAACGTCTCAAGTTACATATCGTCGGCCTAATTATCGGTTTATTTTTACTACGTATGGAAATAATTTCAATGCATTTAGGAATCTAGTAGTAAAAATTATCAAGGAATTTAATTTTTCAAATAGTTTTTAGTTTTGCAGACTAGATCATTAAGAAAATGGACTTACGAATTTTTCTTTGCTACTGTAGCCAAACTTGTTTGGAGTTACGTATTCTGATAATTAGGCCAACGATATGGACGTAGTTTAGCAAAAAAGTTCTAACCCACACAAAGTGAGTTCTGAGATATTTGAGTTTTAGGTTTTAGCTGATTTACTCTCTTTTACGCGGGTTGAATACCATGTGCCGTAACTTTGCACATACTCATCGGATCGCTATGCGAGTCATTGATTCTCAAAAATGACCATGTTGTGGGTTGGGACCTTTTTTCTAAACTGCGTCCATATATTCATGTGACAATTTCTCCCGCCAGGTGACAGAGTGCCCAGTGGAGGAGTGGGCGGAGCGCGTGTGGCTCATCCTGTGCCTGTGCGCCGTGGCGTGGCAGCCCAGCCGCGGCCTGGCGCGCTACTATTGCGCGTGGCTGCGGGAGCGCGCGCGCGCCCCGCCCGCGCAGCGCGCCGCGCACTGCGCGCAGTGGTGCCTCGACAACTGCCGCGGCGCCGCGCCCCGGCAGCTGCCGCCCAGCACGGTGGAGATTGCGGTGAGTAGTACTTCTCTGATCTCTAAAACTCTCAACTCTGTATGTATGTACTACTGTATGAAGTGCGTTATCGTAGGTTTTCGCAGTACTGTTTTGGTAGTGTTCGAGTTTTGAAAAGATAGACAATGACTTGGTAAGTTAGCGAGGTTGTGCAGTGCAAGCCGCGCACTGCGCGCAGTGGTGCCTCGACAACTGCCGCGGCGCTGCGCCCCGGCAGCTGCCGCCCAGCACGGTGGAGATTGCGGTGAGTAGTACTTCTCTGATCTCTAAAACTCTCAACTCTGTATGTATGTACTACTGTATGAAGTGCGTTATCGTAGGTTTTCGCTGTACTGTTTTGGTAGTGTTCGAGTTTTGAAAAGATAGACAATGACTTGGTAAGTTAGCGAGGTTGTGCAGTGCAAGCCGCGCACTGCGCGCAGTGGTGCCTCGACAACTGCCGCGGCGCCGCGCCCCGGCAGCTGCCGCCCAGCACGGTGGAGATTGCGGTGAGTAGCACTTCTCTGATCTCTTAAACTCTCAACTCCCGCCGACGGCCGGGGAACCAGCAAAAAATACTCTCAGCTCCCGCCGGCTCCTTGTGGATACAGACGACTGTGTTCGAATTTAAGCCTTATTTTCATTTAAATACTGCTTAAATTATTTATTTCATAATTTCAATAGATACTGTATGAAGTGCGTTATCGTAGGTTTTCGCAGTACTGTTTTGGTAGTGTTCGAGTTTTGAAAATATAGACAATGACTTGGTAAGTCAGCGAGGTTGTGCAGTGCAAGCCACGCACTGCGCGCAGTGGTGCCTCGACAACTGCCGCGACGCGGCGCCCCGGCAGCTGCCGCCCAGCACCGTGGAGATTGCGGTGAGTCATCGCTGTCTAAATAGTTGTCTACTCTCTTAAGATAGCCAATGACTCGGTGCGGTATTGCTGCGCTTGTAAGAACGTGCGGGTGATAGCGACTAGCGAGGTTGTGTAGTGCAAGCCACGCACAGCGCGCAGTGGTGCCTCGACAACTGCCGCCGAGCACTTTGAAGATTGCTGTGGGTTTTAGTCGCTTAAGTAGTTCTCGGCCTGGTTATGGTTAGACACCATAAACAGCCAAACGCTTGGTGCGATATTTGACGAGACAGCGCGCGTGCTAACCCGGCCTCGCCATCTCTAGTACTATGGACATTGCTGTGAGTTTCCGCGCTCTACGTGGGTCTCTGTTCTCTTGAGATAGTTTGTTGTAGTGTAACGTGCGAGTGATAGCAAGGTTGTGCAAGCTACGCACTGCGCGCAATGGTACCTGGACAACTGTCGTAGAATACTGTGGAGATTGCTATGAGTTTTCGTCGTCTTATTACTTCTACACAGGTGAAGAGATCCCTTCTGCCAATCCTTGTAAAGGTATGGGGATCTCTCAAGACCGTCAAAGGATTGGTGCGGTATCACCAGCGGCGACGTCCACTGGGTTCACCTCTTCAGTTTAACTACGGCAACTTAAAGACATCTCTTAAGGCAACTTCATCAGCTTCAACTAACTGCTCACTCGGGCTTAAGCATCTTACAAGAGAGGGATTAACTATAAGTCATCATGCCCTTAATTAAGTTCACAAGATCTCAACGGCTTCCAACCCTGGACTTAAAACACCAACTCCAAAACCACGTGTAGGGATTTTCTACAGTTATAATATTGACTGACTGAATGTTGTTGAGTTGAGTGAAAATGCGGAGTATTATTGAGGAAAACAACCGCTCACGTTGAGTACGTTTGTTTCACTGAATCATAGAGTAAATGTGACGAATAAAGAATGCTTGGACTAGAATTTCACAAGTGCTAAACTGTACACCACGTCTGAGCGTCCCCGCCCTCCCACAGGCAATGCGCCGCCTCGGCACCATAGTCTGCCGCTTCTTCTTCCTGGACGGACGCACGAAGGCCATCGACGTGCACCCCGCCGACACGGCCGCCGCCGCCGCCGCGCGGCTCGCTGACAAGCTGGGCCTGGCGCCGCAGTCGCGCGCCGGCTGGGCCGTGTACCAGCAGCGGGCCGGGAAAGAGGAGCATGTTAGAGCCACGCAGTACCTCTACGACGTCATCGCGGCGTGGGAGATGTGAGTGCATACAAGATCCGATTTTATTTCCAACTGTTTAGGTCTACAGTCGCAGTCGCGCGCCGGTTGGGCCGTGTACCAGCAGCGGGCCGGGAAAGAGGAGCACGTGAGAGCCACGCAGTATCTATGATGTCATCGCGGCGTGGGAGATGTGAGTGCATACAAGATCCGATTTTATTTCCAACTGTTTAGGTCTGCATTTGCTTTGCCGACAAGCTGGGTAGAGCGCCGCAGTCCCGCCGGTTGGGCCGTGTACCAGCAGCGGGCCGGGAAAGAAGAGCATGTGAGGGCCACGCAGTACCTCTACGACGTCATCGCGGCCTGGGAGATGTGAGTATAAAGAGTGAAGAAGTAAGGTTTAAAGCCGACTGGGCCGTGTACCAGCAATGGGGCGGGAAAAAGGAGCATTTTGAAGCTACCCAGTACCTCTACGACGTCATCGCGGCCTGGGAGATGTGAGTGCATATATGTACAAGTTCCGGTTTTATTGCAACTGTATAGGTCTGCATTCGCTTCGCCGATAAGCTGGGTAGAGCGCTGCAGTCCCGCGCCGGCTGGACCGTGTAGGAGCTAGAAGTTAGGTCTAGCTCTGATGTCTAAAACCGGCTGGGCCGTGTACCAGCAGCGGGCCGGGAAAGAGGAGCATGTTAGAGCCACGCAGTACCTCTACGACGTCATCGCGGCGTGGGAGATGTGAGTGCATACAAGATCCGATTTTATTTCCAACTGTTTAGGTCTACAGTCGCAGTCGCGCGCCGGTTGGGCCGTGTACCAGCAGCGGGCCGGGAAAGAGGAGCACGTGAGAGCCACGCAGTATCTATGATGTCATCGCGGCGTGGGAGATGTGAGTGCATACAAGATCCGATTTTATTTCCAACTGTTTAGGTCTGCATTTGCTTTGCCGACAAGCTGGGTAGAGCGCCGCAGTCCCGCCGGTTGGGCCGTGTACCAGCAGCGGGCCGGGAAAGAGGAGCATGTGAGGGCCACGCAGTACCTCTACGACGTCATCGCGGCCTGGGAGATGTGAGTATAAAGAGTGAAGAAGTAAGGTTTAAAGCCGACTGGGCCGTGTACCAGCAATGGGGCGGGAAAAAGGAGCATTTTGAAGCTACCCAGTACCTCTACGACGTCATCGCGGCCTGGGAGATGTGAGTGCATATATGTACAAGTTCCGGTTTTATTGCAACTGTATAGGTCTGCATTCGCTTCGCCGATAAGCTGGGTAGAGCGCTGCAGTCCCGCGCCGGCTGGACCGTGTAGGAGCTAGAAGTTAGGTCTAGCTCTGATGTCTAAAACCGGCTGGGCCGTGTACCAGCAGCGGGGCGGGAAAGAGGAGCACGTGAGGGCCACGCAGTACCTCTACGACGTATTCGTGGCATGAGAGATGTGAGTAGAACGCGAGAGTAAAGAGTAAGGTCTAGCGCCGCAGTCTAAGGCCGGCTGGGCCGCGTAGTAGCAACGGGGAGGGAAAGAAGAACATGTTCGGGTCAGGCTGGCTGGGCCGTGCAACAGCAAGAGGGCGGATAAGAGGAGAATTTTAGATCTACGCAGTAGCCCTATGACATCATAGCAGCGTCGACAAAGTGTGTCTAGTGTCGCAGTCTACGGCAGGCTGGACGGTGTACCTACGACGCGGGAAAGAATCACGGCTACGTACTATAGAAACAAGCATCAAAATGGTTTCCTTGCGAAAAATTAGAGCTACGCAGCATCTCTATGGTTTCATCGCGGCCTGGGTGATGTAAATACGAAGTCTGGTTTTATTCCGATTATTTATGTCCACACCTTTTCTCTATATCGACAAACTCGGTCTGGCGCCACATCAGTTTCGTCACTATTCGGAAAAAGTGCGCCTAAAGCTTTCACTTAAAAACCATAAGATAGCCGGCATTTAACTCTTGTAATGTTTTCTACCCCTCCGAATACAGGCGTGTTGAGTTGTTTTTATTTTTTCCACCAGGCAACAAGGGCCGGGCGGCGGCTCCGCGGACAACCGCTTCGTGTTCAAGCGCCGGCTGTTCCGCGGCGGTCGGGAGCTGCCACACGACCCCGTCGAAGTGGCGCTCCTCTACGCGCAGGCCGTCCACAGCGTGGTCAAGGTATGCAGGCCTATGAATCAATCAATCGATCAACCAGCTCGTATTCATCCAGTTATAGACAGGGCTCGGCTGTGCGCAACTTTTTTTAGTCCATAGCAACTCAACCTACCTAGACTCTAAAGGGATTAAGCTGTGTCCCACTCCACTTTTCTTTTCAAACAACTGTAATAATCTTAATTTTAATTAGCGACCTAAGTTAGGTTATGGTACATAAGTTATGTGTACATATACAATTTTGTCGGCCTTGTAACATTTAATAATTTGAAAAGAGAGACAATAAAAAACTATCTATCTATCTTACCAACTACGGTATTCCTGCGGCGCTAGGAAAGCTGTCGCTGTGTCCACGGTTTTAATTGATGATGGTGAATCTTACTCGATCGTCACGCAATAACCGACCTTCCCCCCGCGGCAGATGGATGAGTTTCCGTGTCAAAGAAGGCAGCTCTCTAGCTAGCAGCTGCAGGTGCAAATGTCGCTAGGAAAGCTGTTACCCTCAAGCAATAACTGACCTTCCCCCCCAGGCAGATGGACGAGTTTCCTGTGTAGGAATAAGTAGCTCTACAGTTAACAGTCCTGCAGGGGCAGCAGTCGCTGGGCAAGCCACCTCCACCAATCACGTAAATCTTACAATAATGAACCGTACTCCCCACCCGCTCGCCACGCAATAACCGGCCTTCCCCCCGCGGGCAGATGGACGAGTTTGCCGTGTCGGAAAAAGTAGCTCTGCATGTAAGAGGGCTGCAAACACCGGTGACGCTGGGCCACCTCCGGCACTCGCGTTAATCTTACAATAATGAACCGTATTCCCCACCCGCTCGCCACGCAATAACCGGTCCTCCCCTCGGGTGGATGGTCGGGTTTCCCGTGTAGGAATAAGTAGCTCTACAGTTAAACAGCCCTGCAGTCGCTGGGCAAGCCACTTCCACCACTCGCGCAAATTTTACAATAATGAACCGTATTCCCCACCCGCTCGCCACGCAATAACCGACCTTCCCCCGGGCGGATGGACGAGTTTCCCGTGCCGGAAAAAGTAGCTCTGCATATAACAATGGCTGCAAACACCGGTGACGCTGGGCCACCTGCGGCACTCGCGTAAATCTTACAATAATGAACCGTATTCTCCACCCGCTCGCCACGCAATAACCGGCGCTCCCCCCCGGGCAGATGGTCGAGTCTTCTGTGTAGGAATAAGTAGCTCTGCATGTAACAGGGCTGCAAACACCGGTGACGCTGGGCCACCTCTACCACTCGCGCAAATCTTACAATAATGAACCCTATTCCCCACTCGATTGTCACGCAATAACCGACCTTCCCCCGCGGGCAGATGGACGAGTTCCCCGTGTCGGAAAAAGTAGCTCTGCATGTAACAGGGCTGCAAACACCGGTGACGCTGGGCCACCTCCGGCTTTCGCGCAATTCTAACCATAATGAACCGTATTCCCCACCCGCTCGCCACGCAATAACCGGCCC
This sequence comes from Yponomeuta plumbellus, assembly GCA_947310845.1. Classification (NCBI taxonomy): domain Eukaryota; kingdom Metazoa; phylum Arthropoda; class Insecta; order Lepidoptera; family Yponomeutidae; genus Yponomeuta; species Yponomeuta plumbellus. Next base: position 5,494,271 of record OX371211.1, on the reverse strand, counting down.
TCCCCCCAGGTGGATGGATGAGTTTCCCCTGTCGGAAAAAGTAGCTCTGTGACAGGGCTGCAAGCACCGGTGACGCTGGGCCACCTGCGGCACTCGCGTAAATCTTACAATAATGAACCGTACTCCCCACCCGCTCGCCACGCAATAACCGACCTTCCCCCGCGGGCAGATGGACGAGTTCCCCGTGTCGGAAAAAGTATCTCTGCATGTAACAGGGCTGCAAACACCGGTGACGCTGGGCCACCTCTACCACTCGAGCAAATCTTACAATAATGAATCCTATTCCCCACTCGATTGTCACGCAATAACCGACCTTCCCCCGCGGGCAGATGGACGAGTTCCCCGTGTCGGAGAAGGTGGCGCTGCAGCTGGCCGGGCTGCAGGCGCAGGTGTCGCTGGGCGAGCCGCCGCCGAGCCCGCCGCCGCCGCACACGCGCGCCTACTACGCGCACCCCGACCAGTTCCTGCCGGCGCGGGTGGTGCGCGCCCGCCCGCAGCACCAGTGGGTGAGCGTAATACGTCTTCCACTAGTCTCAGCCATTTCACGCAGACCGTAGGTCGTAGACCTCCGTCATGATTTTCCAAGTTTCTCAGTGTTGTACCGCCCGCGTCCAGCGACTCCCCGCCATCGTAACCATCTGTGGTCTACAATACTAATCAATATATCGCGTACGAAACAAAAGGAGACTAGGAGAAAGGAGAGACATTATCATGTTTGATTTTGCAAGTATTGATTGCACTCATGGGTCTTTATAGATGGATATTCATAGTGTATTGGACTTAAGGTGGTTTGAGAAAAGATGGTCAAAGTGGAGTTTTTTTTTTTCGCTGCATTTTTCTCCACTACATTCGGCCCCAAGGCAGCGGCTAACATAACCATTTTAGTCGTAAGTACATTGACATTCAACAAACAGAATGTCAACGTAACGACGTTGAAATAAATTTCAGATTTCTGATTACTGGCAGTGACGTCAGAGCGCTGCTGGCTTTCTGGAAAGATTTAGGTTGGCTGGAGTCATCTCATAGATTTGCTACATACAATAGCCCAACTATGAGGCTAAGTTCAGAATAATAAATATAGCGGAATAAAAATTCAAACATGATAAAAAAAAATTACGAAAATTATGTTTTATAAGTTCACAATTTAATAATTATTGATTCTGAGTCGGTACCAAGTCCGCTGTTCCAGCTAGTTACAAATAAAACCACACTCAGATTATTTTGTTCTTATCAGTCGCCGTACAGTTCTTTTGTCTCACGACGGCATACAAGCCACACTTACAGGTTGTGATATGTTTACTCACACAGAATCGCTCTTGGGTGGTACCACAAGCGGTACTAAACTCCGAGCTGGGGACGAAAAAACCCCAGGTCTTGGACGTTTATACATTTTAATGTTGCTGTTTCTGGTCCCCACGACACAGGGTATCCTACTGTAGGGCCAGAAGCGATGGTTGTGCGTGTATAACATAACATTTACATACATGCACATACATTGCTTCTAGCCCCACACTAGGACACCCTCGTGTCGGCCTTAACAAACATGTAAACATCCAAGACCTGGAGTTTTTTTTTTCTCTCTCCCGCATGGTAAGCAGATGCGATAACCGTTCCGCCACAGACGTCGACGAATACTGCGTTTACATACCACTGCGCCACAGAGGTATGTAAATGTTAATGTTGTATTTTTCAACGTAATGGCGTCCTCCGCAGGCCACGATTCTGGCGCAGGCGCACCGTCAATACGGCGCGGGGCGCGCGGAGCTCACCGCCAAAGCGCTCTACCTGTCCTGCGTTATGCAGTACCCGCTCTACGGGGTCACTCTCTTCCCCGTCACTTACAAGGGATACTGGGCGCACGGTAAGTTTTGTAGGAGATAATAATGAAATGAAATGAAAACGTTTATTTCGGACCATAGAATCCATATAACTTAACCTAGCCTTAAAAATATCGATGAGACAATTGAAAATTTAATTGAAAAACATAATTGATTGGTTGGTTAGTCGACTGATCAGCTGAATATATACTAGTTAGTTAATCAATCACCCAACCAATCAACCAATATGCATCTTCTCAAAATGACGCCACATAGGGCAGTCTGGCCTGTCAGCCAATACTCGTAGGATACCGCTGGGGCTGCCGCGGGCGCGACTAACTAGTGAAGGCATGAAAGCCGTCCGTGCGGGCCTCGGCAAACATGCCTGAGGCACTGCATAATAATGGGACGCATCGGACTGCGGTGACCAGTGGGCTCATTATGTAATTTTCGCAACGGATATTCATACGTCTTAAAATATCTCCTTTTAAGACCCTATGTTAGAGCGAGACGGTACTCCGTACGACGTCGGTTTTTGTGTTGACGTGACTTTTAAAGACGTATGAATATCCGTTGCGAAAATTACATAATGAGCCCACCGGGCCTCGATTCTGTTAGTGCAGTACAGCACGTTGACAGTTACACGGTCGGGTCACGTGACGTGTTTTTTCATACCATTGACGCCTGGAGGGTTTGTTAAGTGCGCGCGCGTCGACTTGAAGCGGCAGTGAAACTAAATCGCCACGTTCATGCATTCAATGCATTAACAGAATCTAGGTTGTGATTTGAAAGATTTAGGTTTGGTAATTAGAATTATGTAGTCTACTCTATTAAGTCTGCGTAAGACGCAGTAGGCTTCTCTACGAAGTTATGCTCTTCCTCATCACTTGCAGGGGATACTTACTGGCCGCACGGTAGGCTTTGTAGGAAATCGTAATGAGACGCATCGGATTGCGGTTGCGGATTGCGAACTGATTAAAGGTGACTCCATTTACTATGTACGGAAAAAAATGAAGTTAAAGAATAAATATTTTGTATTTGTATTTGTATTTATTTATTATTTATTTGAAAATAGATAAGAGACTCCTTAAGATGATCTCCGCCACTTGTAAGAGATGCTAGGCACATGGCAAGTCTGAGGAATCACAGCTGGTGACTTGTTACTTGCCGTGTGCACCGACTCGATTTATATCGGTGGAGGCGTGTCGGGAAAAATCAGTCGGTAGCGGCTGCGTAATTTCTACTTATTTAGAGAGCATTTTACAAATAAAACTATCAATAATAATAAAAATAAAACTTGACTATTTTGACGCATGCGTCGAAAAGCTCAAGTTTGATTTTTATTTCGGGCGAAGTAGGCATGGCGCAAAGGACTACTTCTTGTCAATAATAGATTTGGCTAGCAAACATAATTGATTTAAAGTAATAAAGAATATTCTATTCTACCTTGCCGCTATGAGAAAAGATATCTCAAACTCTGTGTTACCACAAATTCAAAAATGTTATATGCTTCACTTTAGTTTGGTGACACCTCTTACCTCAATTTAGAAAACCACGTCAGCACATAATATGTATCATGCATATTCGGACTATACACACAACCACTATCTTCGCTATCATCGTCAACATCCCCAAACTAATGGAAAAAACGATCTCATGGCGATGGCCATGACTGGCTTTAAGCTACTGCGGAATAGCACCTTCTTTCTCATACTTAAAACGCACTTTGTTACACCCCTATAACCCGTGGTACCCCTCCAGGTCCAAACGTCCTCCTGGGTGTGGGCTCCGAGGGAGTGGTCCTCGTGAGGCCCGCCGACAAGGTGGTTCTCGCCGAGTATCCTTACAGCAACATCGCGGCGCTTCTCATGGACCCCGTGGACAACGGGCTTACCATCAGTTTGACGCACCACGGCCAGCAGGATGGGAATAGGTGAGCCGCTAAACATTTCGCGCGTTTCAGATGCTTTCAAATATTTTATGTTTCGTTCTAACAATGAAACAAACATCTAGTGGTGCTAAATAAATCCACACTGCATCAAAAGTGTTTATTAGCGATTTTTTTTTCGCCGATACTCAATGGGATCAAATTCTAGCATCAAAAAAGATATTTTAAAATTTCCTAACTTTGGTACAAAGTAGCTGATGGATTTGTAATCAGATTTTTACACGATAAATCCTTTTGATATCATTTGTTGTGTTCTATGAAATTACTTATGTCTGGTCTTTTTTTGTGTCGTCTTTTATACCAAAGGACTATCTCATTTTGGAAATATTACAAGTTACTAATGACTCCGTGAACGTTGCTATTATTTAACTTACGATACGACCTCAGATCTACCGAATATACACAAAAAAAATCATAATAAAAGGTGAAGTCGTTTCGGAGGAGCTCGTTAACAAACATGTAACAACATTTTATATTTTAGATGTAATATCGATCTTACGTTTTAGGGTTTTATTTATTTTTCAGTTATTAACGACATATACATTCCGACCCCAAAAAACACGGGCAGCTATCCCTACCAAGCACCCAAACCGCGAAATTCCACCCCCAGGTGTATAGTGCTGGAGTCCCCCCAAAAGAACGAGGCGGCTTGGCTGATGGCGGCGTACAGCCCCGTGCTGGCCAACGGGCTGGCCGACGAGCCGCCGCGCCGGGCCGCGCCCGCGTCCGAGCGCGCCCGCCTGGCCGGAGCCCTGCGGAGTGCTAGGCGCGCGCTCATAGACTCCGGCATGCTACGGAGGCCGACTGAGGTGTCCGCTGGGAACTTCTTGAGGAATACGTTGAGGCGGTAAGTGTAGACTCTTATTAGCTGTTGTGTTTCCGAGTGGTCACGTCCGCTAGGAGTACTGCGAACCGCTAGGCGTATTATTAGGAGTATTTGGTGTCATCTTTCCGAGTGGTCACGTCTGGTAGGACCCCTGTGGAATACGGGAAAGCACTGGTATGCCCAGGAGGCCGATTGAGGTCTCCGCTGGGAATTTCTTGAGGAATACGTTGAGGAGGTATGTGTAGACACAATGTTATCTGTTGTGTTTCTGAGTGGTCACGTCTGATAGGAGTTCTGCGGAGCGCTAAGAGTACACTCATAGACTTTAGATTGCTTAGGAGGCCGGCTGGGACCTTCTTGAGGAATACGTTGAGAAGGTATGTGTAGACACGTGTTAACTGTTGTATTTCCGAGCGCTCCCGTCCCGTAGGAGTGCTGCGAAGCGCTAAGAGTGCGTTTATAGACTCTGGATTGCTTAGGTGGCCGACTGAGGTGTCCGCTGGGAACTTCTTGAGGAATACATTGAGGAGGTAAGTGTCATGTTTAGTGTCATGTTTCCGAGTGGTCACGTCTGATTCCTGTCAGTCCTGAGTCCTGCGGAGCGTTAGAAGTGCACTCGTAGACTCTGGATTGCTCAGGAGGCCGACTGAGGCCTGCGTGCGTGCGTGCGTGTGTGTGCGTGAGAGACGTGTCTGAAGTATATGACTAAATGTTTTAGTATTTAGCCCAGTACAATGTCTTCTCTGTGGAAATAATAATTTTGAGTGATGAGCCAGTCAAAAATTTTGGTGTCATGTTTCCGAGTGGTCACGTCTGGTAGGACCACTGCGGAGCACTAAAGTATCCGATGGGAACTTCTTGAGGAAAAATACTTTTTGGAGAAATAGTTCCGTGTTAATCGCACTTACCTACGTACTCTGTATCTATACGTACAAATTGTGAGTTTTTTTATCTTACGGGGTCAGTCTATATTCTTAAAATGCAGGACGCGTCCACCTTCGACTTTTGCCAGTTAATCAACAAACCACTTAAGAGCCTCAAGCCAATGAGCTCCAGGTTCTCCGCTACCTGTGGCAATTTATGGTCTCTTCTCGAGCATCCTAACGTACTTGTCTTAGCACGACAAAATAGACTTATTGAATCTCTAGTGTCCGATGGGAACTTCTTGAGGAATAATACTTTGTACTAATTGCACCTAAGTAGTATTTCCTTGTATTTATACGTACTAATTCTGTGTTTTTATCTTACACTTTCTGCCTATATTCTTAAAATGCTGGACGTGTCCAACCTTCGACTGTTGCCAGTTAACCAAACCACTTAAGAGCCTCAAGCGAATGAGCTACTTGTGGTAAATTGTCTTATCTAGAGCATTCTAATCTTTGTTTAATCTTCTTGTCTTAGCACATACATAAGAATCTTTAGACTTTGATTCGATCTGTAACTTGCCGTTGCCTCTCTAATTCTCCATCCCGTCTTAAGGCTGAGCAAGACCCGGCTGGACAAGGTGCGACAGGACATGGCGGCCGAGACGTCCGGCGAGTGCTACAAGGGGTTCCCTCCCGGCTACTGGAGCTGGGCGCGCCAGATACCGCACTCGCTCACCCGCCTCAACGAGGCAGAAGAAGTTGCCGCCATGCAGATCTTCAAGGTCGGTTGTGTACTTTAGGCCATAAATTACGTCACACGTTAAGGGGGGGAGGGGGTCGACGAAGTGTGATATTGTGTGACAAGGGGGTGGGAGGGGTTCTGAATTTCGTGACGGCACATTTAAAAATCTATTGTAACTTATAATCTATGGGTTAAAACACGGACTTTGGACTATTAACGAAAAAGGCAAAAACATTTGCCACTCTATCTGCTCCTAATTCTATTTGCAGCTCTGTCGGAAATAAAATAAATTTCGGAACTGCTTTTTTAATTCCGCAAATTTAATTGCAAAATATGTGACGTCACAAGGGATGGGGGGAGTCTCACAAATGTGACCAGCGACCACAAATGTGACGAGGACGGGGAGGGGTCAAAAATCATGAAATTCGTGTGATGTCATTTATGGGTGGACCGTTATCAATAGGTTGAAAGACTCCACAGCGTCAAAATATGTATTTTTCGGTTCTGAGTATTACATACATATCAGACAACTCCAATCAGTGGAGGACTGACGTATTAGCGCCCCTGTACGCGTCAACTCGTGCTCATACCCGTTCCATTTCACCCAGGACATAATGAGCCACGCAGGCCTGAGCGCCAAGGCGGAGGAGCAAGGCAGCAGCGGCAACCTCGCCAACAACAACAGCGTTAGCAGCGGCGGCAGCGGCGGCAGCGGCGACTGCGACGCCGACGACCGCGTGGCGCTGGCTCAAGCGCTGCTGCAGCGCTGCCTGCAGCGGGACTCGCTGCTCTGCGAGCTGTACGCGCAGCTCATCAAGCAGGTGCGTGTGGACACTCGCTGCGTCGCTGCGGCGCTGGCGCAAGCGCTGCCTGCAGCGGGACTCGCTGCTCTGCGAGCTGTACGCGCAGCTCATCAAGCAGGTGCGTGTGGACACTCGCTGCGTCGCTGCGGCGCTGGCGCAAGCGCTGCCTGCAGCGGGACTCGCTGCTCTGCGAGCTGTACGCGCAGCTCATCAAGCAGGTGCGTGTGGACACTCGCTGCGTCGCTGCGGCGCTGGCGCAAGCGCTGCTGCAGCGGGACTCGCTGCTCTGCGAGCTGTACGCGCAGCTCATCAAGCAGGTGAGTGTGAACACTCGCTGCGTCGCTGCGGCGCTGGCGCAAGCGCTGCTGCAGCGCTGCCTGCAGCGGGACTCGCTGCTCTGCGAGCTGTACGCGCAGCTCATCAAGCAGGTGCGTGTGGACACTCGCTGCGTCGCTGCGGCGCTGGCGCAAGCGCTGCTGCAGCGGGACTCGCTGCTCTGCGAGCTGTACGCGCAGCTCATCAAGCAGGTGCGTGTGGACACTCGCTGCGTCGCTGCGGCGCTGGCGCAAGCGCTGCCTGCAGCGGGACTCGCTGCTCTGCGAGCTGTACGCGCAGCTCATCAAGCAGGTGCGTGTGGACACTCGCTGCGTCGCTGCGGCGCTGGCGCAAGCGCTGCCTGCAGCGGGACTCGCTGCTCTGCGAGCTGTACGCGCAGCTCATCAAGCAGGTGCGTGTGGACACTCGCTGCGTCGCTGCGGCGCTGGCGCAAGCGCTGCCTGCAGCGGGACTCGCTGCTCTGCGAGCTGTACGCGCAGCTCATCAAGCAGGTGCGTGTGGACACTCGCTGCGTCGCTGCGGCGCTGGCGCAAGCGCTGCTGCAGCGGGACTCGCTGCTCTGCGAGCTGTACGCGCAGCTCATCAAGCAGGTGAGTGTGAACACTCGCTGCGTCGCTGCGGCGCTGGCGCAAGCGCTGCTGCAGCGCTGCCTGCAGCGGGACTCGCTGCTCTGCGAGCTGTACGCGCAGCTCATCAAGCAGGTGCGTGTGAACACTATGCTACGTCGCTGCAGTGGTGACCACCGCGTGGTGCTCGCACAGGCGCTGCGTGGGAACTCTACGCGCAGCTCATCGGGCAGGTGAGTGTGAACGCTGCTGCGTCGCTGTGGGGTCGACGACAGTGTGGTGCTGACACAGGCGTTGGTTGCTTTGTGTTGCCTGCAGCGAGACTCGCTTCTATGCGAGCTGTACGTGCAGCTTATCAAGCAGGTAAGTGGTCACACTAAGCAGGTGAACGGTCACACTAAGGTGGTGAATGATCATAGTAAGCAGGTGAATGGTCAAACTAAGCAGGTGAATGGTCACACTAAGCAAGAGTGTTCACTTTATGTTGTGCGGTCGACAATCAATCGACCACTGCCCATCTCGACCGATTGAAAAAACTAAACACTTTCGGGATCCTTTCATCCTCACCTGATGTCATCCTCACTCGTACTTTGAAAACTGAATTTTGTATGAAAATACCGAATTATGACGTCATATCTCAGAGCACTCTTTTTATGTTTCATCCATTTAAATATTGTAACAACTAGTAATTGACTGAAAGAGATACATTTTCCGAAATATTTTGTAATTATTGTTTTAATCGAGCATGTCAAATAATTTATTGTCGGTCGAAAGTACAGGCAATGGCCGCATTTAGCTTCATCGATGAGTAATCGCTAAGTCATCGATCGGCAATTTACGATGGATTCTGCTGAACGTGCTTTTGCGCTTCCATGTTGAAGATTTCCATGTTGTATCGTTTACGTTTAATGCCCTTTTCCTATAATATACGCCTACCGGCTACGGTCCGTTTTCCATACAATTTATTGACGGTTCGTAGGAATTTCGTAGGAATTGTAACCGATCGTAAGCAAAAACGAAGCGTTTTGTGGATATTGGAACCGGGCATTAAACAAACTATTATGAAAGTAGAAGTAAAGTTCAAGTAACCGCGAAAATTGACAGTATCAAACACAAATTACGTTTGACAGCATCTTTTTTCTGTGAACGTATCGAGGCTTGCGCCTGGGCCGCACTCGACCGACGCGGCCCGAAGATTCGGGATATCGTGATGTGTATCCAAGTATTCGCGGATACTTCGGAGCTTCGTCCATAGTCGTCAGGACTTCGCGTAGCTGTCGGTAAACTTTCACAGATCAAAGAGTTTTATTGCGATGAACTTCGCTTGAGCGGTCACACTTCAGTCAGCGTGCACCTGTCAAACGTAGCGGACGTGTTAATTCACAGTGTAGGTGCATAAGTTAAAGCGTAACATGGATTGGAGTAATGATAAAATTTTAGAATTTATGCAAACTACGAATAAATAAATAATAGCTACGACATAAATGTAAAAATAATTATTTGCTGCCATAAAATACAGAGCAACCGCGGCGTCCATTTTGTTTTTTGCATTTGACATCGCTTGCACATCGCGTTAAACTTTACATCGCGCATTGTGTGGCTGCGAGGATTCGCCGTAGACCGAAGACGAAGTTTATCGCCCGAATGTTATCGCGATGAGTGCGGCCCAGGCAACTTATTCTGATATCGCTGCAAATTCGATGGAAAAATGGCGTCCGATTGCTATAAATCGCTGTCAGTCATCGGATTTTTGTGTGCGTTCATTCAATTTTGTAATCGATTACTCATCGATGTGTTCTGCTAAATGCGGCCAATGTGTAAGACGAGTCCCCCCCTGGTTAAATACCTACCACAGATGCGCAAATCACCCCTTCTACACGTTGGCGGACGCATCTGGAGATGACGTCCGCAGACGTGTATAGTCCGTTTGTTAATTTAATGCAAAAAAAAAATGACGCGGTGTTACCGTTATAAAATATGTAGGTTTACTGGGTAGATTTTTTTTTTCACATCAAAGACATTAAAGTTTAATTCCTCATGAGAGCAAAGTCAAAAAAGAAAACAATTTTTACTTGGAAGTAAAATGGGGTAATTTGGTTTTTGCGTACTAGCAACATTCAGACATTGGATTGTATTGAGATGTCAACGTGACTGTTTTATTTTTTTACATTGAACTAAAAAACAGGCGTGTAGATGGGCTTAACACGAGTCCGTCCGTGCCCCCCAGACGACGGAGCCGCCGGAGCCGTCGTCGCGCGTGTCGGCGCGGCACTGGGCGCTGCTGGGCGCGTGCGTGGGCGCCGCGCTGCCGGCCGCCAAGCCGCTGCGGCGGCTGCTGCTGGCGCACCTACGCTACCGTGGCACGACGCTGCACGCCGGCGAGGACGGCAAGTTCGCGCGCCGCGCCGAGCAGGTCCGACCCCCACCTAACACGCTAATGAGCCGTTTTCAGAAGAACTAAAAAAAAAATATGGCTGTCAAAGGAATGCAATTTTGGACCTCAGCCCAATAGCCATGTGTGATACGTCATAAAATAGGTCTCAGCGAGCTGAACAAAAGTTACTATGACGCCAACAGCCAAATGTTTGTCCTTTCGGAGTTATACAGTATTGAAAAAAAACTAACATTTTCAACAAAATATAACTCCGAAACGACAAACATTTGGCTGTTGGCGTAGTAGTAACTTTTGTTCAGCTCGCTGATACCTATTTTATGATGTATCACAAATGGCTATTGGGCTGAGGTCCAAAAATGCATTCCTTTGACAGCCGTATTATTTTATTTTTTTTAGTTCTCCTGAAAACGGCTCATAGGCTATTTCGTCGCTTATACTTCAACACCGCGAACATGCATTTAGACAACTTTGCAGGAGACGCATAAACTTAATAATTTCTTTTCTGGAATAAAATAAATGACGCTGCACGCCGGCGAGGACGGCAAGTTCGCGCGCCGCGCCGAGCAGGTCCGACCCTCACCTAACACGCTAATAGGCTATTTCGTCGCTTATACTTCAACACCGCGAACATGCATTTAGATAACTTTGCAGGAGACGCATAAACTTAATGATTTCTTTTCTGGAATAAAATAAATGACAGTAATATAAATAAGCCGAAAATTTTGAATATGACTGGTGCAAAACATGCGCGGGACGACTCTCTATCCTCAACTCTATAACTAAGTTTCTACTAATGGTAAAAAGCATATTCGCGCTGTTGAAGTATAAGCGACGATTTGACAGTGTGAAAATAATAACAATAATAACAATAACATTTACATGCAGGCACATACATTGCTTCTGGCCGCACACTAGGATAACCTGTGTCGTGGGAACCAGAAACTGCGACGTCACAAACATGTAAACATCCAAGACCTGGAGTTGTTTTTTTCTCCCCAGCCGGGGATTGACACATTACCGCAGCGGCCAACAAAAGAGGCTTTGATGGACGAACGTGGAAATGTGGACAGAGGCGAAGCCGAGGCACATCGATGCCTAGTTGTGGCCGGAAATTAAAACAAATAGAATGTAAATTCTTTACGTTGAAATAAATTTCTGATTTCTGATATGCTACCTACTAAGGCAGGACTTTTTTCTTTCAATTTTGGCGGTAACAAGTTTTCTATTACGGCTCTTGCCGCCTCTTGAATTTCAGGTGGTGCAGTCATTTTCATCACTCGAACTCATTCTGTTAAATTCAATAAACTTTCAAAATCAGACGAACCACGAACGAACAAAATATTTTTTGCCGCGTTAAAGTTTTTTTTTTCAATAGTTCGAAATTTAAAAAAAAACCTGTGATAAGTTACCTCCTTGGTTGTCATTGTTCGGAGTAAAAGATCGCTCCATTTTTAAATAACACGACAGATATGAGTTTAGTATGTAATTTATTTGGAAGCAAAACACGACGGTTATGAATTTTCATAGAACTTTTTCCGGCCGCTGCTCGCGTGTAATTGGCCAGTACAGCAATTTCGATTTATCTCGAAGAAGGTTGTCGAAATAATGCTCACCAAGCATGTTTGAGAATAAATAAATAGATTCAAATCCCAATTTTGAGTCTATTTACTTTGATGCATCTGAGCTTGAACAACAATAGCGTGTTTTGGATCCTAAATTTGGGCATCAAAATGCATCATTTCGAGCAGATGTAGGGAAAAAATAGTTGTTCAGTACACGTTTTGAACCGTCATTGCAACTTGTTCCGACTGTCAACCCTCGCCTTCGGCTGCGCCTCGGCCCGTGTAGACATTTGTCGGTACTCTTTGCAATGACAGGCTTTCCGCACTCGTAATGAAATATTAGCGCATCTGACTACCATGTGAGAGGTCCCGGGTTCGAATCCCGGCTGGGGACAAAAAAAAAGAAACCCAGGTCTTGGATGTTTACATGTTTGTGACGTCGCTGTTTCTGGTTCCCACGACACAGGGTATCCTAGTGTGGGGCCAGAAGCAATGTATGTGCCTGTATGTAAATGTTTTTATACTACACCTGCTTGGAAAGTACCTTGATACTTTATCAAATTTACGGTAGAAAGTACGTCATTGCATATCGAACAAATATGCGGGGAGAAAACGCATCTGAGCGGGAGAGAAAAGTGTATGAAAATCCATTTCTTACGTGGTTTTTCTTTTTAAATTTTGGGTAAGACTATGCGCCGGTAACCTAAATATCAAAAGCCAAAAAGTTTTTACAGTGAGTTTTTATCTCCAAGTTCGCAAAATGACACTGGCCACTAGCAACAATTTCAATATAAATTTCAATTAGTAAAGATTTCGTTTTTTATTTTCCTTGTAGGTGTAGTATAAAGCACTATGTATCACTCGAGAGAAACTGCGATTCCCGATCTCAGGTGTTTTAAAGCCCTCGCCTATGGCTCGGGCTTCAAACGACACCCTCGACGGTGATCGGTCACTTTCTCCTCTCGGTGAACAATGTACTATTATGTTGTTTATGTTGTAAAGATCGTTCTATTTTTAAATAACACGACAGATATGAGTTTAGTACCTATGTAATTTATTTGGCCGCAAATCACGACAGTTACGAATTTTCATAGAACTTTTTCCGGCCGCTGCTCGCGTGTAATACGGTATTTGAAACTATCAACAATAAATTATTTGAGATGCTCGATTAAAACAAAAATTGAAAAATGATTCGGAAAATGTATTTCTTTTAATCATTTACTAGTTATTACAATTTTTAAATAGATGAAACATAAAAAGAGTACAAGCAAGTATTATCATACAAAATTCCGTTTTAAAAGTAACTCATTTGACATCCTGTCAAATACCCAATTGGCCAGTACAGCAATTATTATTTCGATTCATCTCGAAGAAGGTTGTCGAAATAATGCTCAAATGTCCAAGCATGTTTGAGAAAAACTAGGTAAGTTTTGCACGCACCCGGCACCGGCAGGTGGCGCTGAGCACGGCTACGGTGCCGCGGCGTTTGGGCGCGCCGTCGCGCGAGGAGCTGCTGTGCGCCGCGGCACGCCGCCCGCTGCACGTGCGCGTGCTGCTGCTGGACGGGAAGCAGCACGGCCTCGTGTTCGGGCCCGCCGCCACCGCCGACCACCTCGTCGCCATGCTGCGCGAGAAGATCGGCCTCAGCGACTCCGCCACTGGTGAGAATCATTGCATACTAAACTTGGTGAGGAGTCTAAATGACTCCTCATCAAGTTTGTGATGTATCTTAATACTTAACCAGCTAAGGGGGGTTGTCTAAGTAAGTATGCTGCCGTTGGATGGCAAGCAGCACGGGCTCTTAGTGAGGGAGGATGCTTACCTATTACTGAAGTTGGTGTCGAGCTAATTGGCTGCGAAGTGACTAAGCCGTAAGCCAGAATTACCTGAGCGTTGAAATTACGACTGACGGGAGAAGGGGCAGGAGCAGTCTTCTTGTGTTGAAGGGTCTAAGTAAGTCGCCATGCTGCCCGAGAAGATCGGCCTCAGCGACTCCGCCACTGGTGATGATGCTTATATATTTACTGAAGTTGGTGTCGAGCTAATTGGCTGCGAAGTGACTAAGCCGTCGCAAGTATTGCTTAAGGGACTAAATGGACAAGGACCTGCGTGAGCTTTAAACTGACGACTGGCAGGAGACGGCGCAGGACAGATGCAGGTGCAGACTTATTGTATGGGGGGTGTAAGTAAGTATGTTACTGCTGGACGGCAAGCAGCACGAGCTCGTGTTCGGGCGAGCCTCCACCGCCAACCATCTCGGCGCCAGGATGCGGGAGAAGATCGGCCTGAGTGACTCTGCTACTGGTGAGAATCATTACATACTAAAGTTGGTGAGGAGCCATTTAGTGTATTAATAGGTACTTCGCCAGCTATTACGTACTAAGAATGAGGTACTAAGGACCTGCGTCAGCGTTATACTGACGACTGACAAGAGACTGCGCAGGACAGAGACAGGTGCAGACTTCTTACATTACTCCGCTACTGATGAGAATAGTTACATACTAGTCGTAGCCGCTGATAACGTCACTCGCGCCTCACTGGCGGCATCCGGCGCGGCGGCGTGGGTTCCTTGACGAAAAATCCGCCAATCCAAATGCATAAAGTGCATAGAAATATAAGAATATGTACAACTATTTGTTTTTATCTTTCAATAATAACAATCTTCTACAAAACAGGCTGCTTGAAGTCTTGTAAGTAATGCATCTACCTGGCATCTACCCTTGAATGAAATAAACCTCTCCACAAGCTTGTAAATATCGATACTCATGTAATAAGTAGGTACAATTACCACCCAATAATATAACCACTATAATGAAATATATTCCTAGATGCATCTTGATATTCCACCCTCGCCTGTTGACACACCTATATAAATTTAATCTAAATTTTACCAGTAATTGATTAGTAAAACAATATATAATTTAGCACGCTATATTATGCGGTAGAATGCTTTGGCGCTATTATTCAATTCTGACAAATACTTCTCCATTTTATCGACCCCTATTTGGCAAAACATCGTAAGCGCCAATTTAAGAAAAAAAGTTGCAATCCATTTAGTGTTTTATCGTAACCGCCAAAAAAGGTGCATACGCTAAAAAAAGTTATTTTTCTTTATCTTATCCGCCATGTCTGAAAAAAAACGTCACATACGTTACCGCACGAGAGTGAAATAAAAACGAAAAGAATATAGGGTCTCTGACCACACAGAAAGAGCCCCAGGCAATTTGGAATTATAGTACTAAACTTGTCCGGTAATCGCGCAAGAGCGTCCAAATACTTACGGATAGGTAAAAATTGTTATTTTTAAGCCTTGCCTGCTAATCACGCAAGCGATAGAAAGCAAAATAAATTATAGCAGTGAGAGTTACCTGTAACTAATCAAAAACAACTTTTAACGCAGTTTTGCCTTCTAAAATTAAGTTTTCTTTTGGGATCAAACAGTAGTACGCACGCTAGCCACGTTGTGTCGACTGATTGACACCGTTTTAAACCAGCTGATTGCTCAGAATTCGAACTCGAAACGTCTATTTCACTCTCGTGCGGTAACGTATGTGACGTTTTTTTCAGACATGGCGGATACGATAAAGAAAAATAAGTTTTTTTTAGCGTATGCACCTTTTTTGGTGGTTACGATAAAACACTAAATGGCTTGTAACTTTTTTTCTGATTGAAAAACCGTTACAATTTATACATATTTTGTAGACGGCATCAATACTGCGTTGGTTACGATAAAAAAAGTATTTTCTTAAAATTGGCGCTTACGATGTTAGGGGTCGTTATGTTCTTAATTTATACGTATACATAACCAAATGTAATCTTTCACGCAGTCAGGCATTAAGCGACTTCCCATAAAAAGTTCCTAATCTAACTTGACATTAAGTTGGCAGTGGAATAGGTGCTAGCATTGAATTTATCTAAATTCAATAGTGCTAGTAATATAATTCGTGCACGAATTAGTAAATTAAACTTATTTTTTACCTTTGTTCTCCGCATAGCACGCGGCTTCAGACGCACCTTACCTGCGTCATTATTTAGTGTTGACTGCGTAACCAATAATCCTGTAGCCATCTCCCACGCACGCAGACTAACGAGGTCTAAGGTCTAAGATCCTAATTCGATTCCGTTGGATGCCAACCAACTAATCGGATTTATTCAGCCAAATTTAAAGCTTAAACACATGACGCACACTTGCAAGAACAACGTGTTATTTCGGAACCATTAAGTTACACGAGAGCATTTTTTTAAGGTTTCAAAGTAATGGCCGAAAGAGATAGCGCTATAACGTGATGCAGTGTCTCTTTTGATCATTAGGTATTCCGACGTTTTCTTGCAAGGGTGCGATGAGTCATATGATTTTTTCCAAGCGGGAGAGAATCGTTTAGGCCATGCTATTGGTTGATAATTCGGTACATACCTACCTGCACATTCTTTCTATTTTTGAGCTTTTGGATATGATTGGTCTTGAGCAAGATATTGATTTTTGCTTAAGACTGAGTACATAGCCAAGTAACTTCTAGCCTTCTAGCTCAAGTTACGCGCTCTACCAGGTATGAGCCTATTCGACGCCATTGGATGCCAATGAGCTCATTGTGTTTCCATTTTTTTTTTGTACTGTGTACCTAACACATCCATATTTTCCAAGCGGGAGAAACTTGTTTCGTTCGTGCGATTCGCTGATAAGTAGGATCCCACCCTGCACATTCCATGCTCTTCGCTTTTGTATCAGTATGTTTGATCGACCGAGTGCGTAGCCAAGAAATTTGTAGCTCGTGTATGTCCCGAGGTCATGCCTTTATTTGAAACTAGCTTTCGCCCGCGACTCCGTCCGCGTGGACTTTAGTTCAAAATGTTGCAACCCCGTTCACTCCCGTTAAGGGTTAAATTTAGAAAAACCGTGAAACACGTGTTCAATCAATTGTGTTGAAGAGTATTTATTTCAAGTTTCAAGAAAATCTGACAACATTTTTTTATACCTCCATACAAACTTTAACACCGCCGTTTACCCCTTTACAGGGTGAGTTTCAAAAAATCCTTTCTTAGTGCTCCCCTAGGCTCCCTAAGGAACTCCCATGCCAAATTTCAACCCCCTAGGTTCAGTAGTTTGGGCTCTGCGTTGATTCTAAGTCAGTCAGTCAGCTTCTCCTTTTATATATATAGATTAGTAGGGTCCCACCCTGCACATTATTTGCCCTTCGCTTTTTGATCAATATGTTTGGTCAACCGAGTGCGTAGCCAACAAAGCTGAAGCTCATATATGTCCCGGGCTCATGCCATTCTTTGATAAGTAGGGTCCCACCCTGCACATTCTTTGCCCGTCGCTTTCTGATCAATATGTTTCGTCGACTGAGTAGCTAACAAAGCTGTAGCTCGTGTGTGTCCCGAGCTCATCCCATTATTTGATAAGTAGGGTCCCACCCTGTAAATTCTTTCCCCGTCGCTTTCTGATCAATATATTTGGTCGACCGAGTGCGTAGCCAACAAAGCTGTAGCTCGTGGGTGTCCCGAACTCATGCCATTATTTGATAAGTAGGGTCCCACCCTGCACATTCTTTCCCCTTAGCTTTCTGATCAATATGTTTCGTCAACTGAGTAGCCAACAAAGCTGTAGCTCGTGTATGTCCCGGGCTCATGCCATTATTTGATAAGTAGGGTCCCACCCTGCACATTCTTTGCCCGTCGCTTTCTGATCAATATGTTTGGTCGAATGAGTGCGTAGCCAACAAAGCTGTAGCTCGTGGGTGTCCTGAACTCATGCCATTCTTTGATAAGTAGGGTCCCCTGCACATTGCCCTTCGCTTTCTGATCAATAAGTTTCGTCGACCGAGTGCGTAGCCAACAAATCTGTAGCTCGTGTATGTCCCGAGCTCATGCCATTCTTTGATAAGTAGGGTCCCACCCTGCACATTCTTTCCCCGTCGCTTTATGATCAATATGTTTCGTCGACTGAGTAGCTAACAAAGCTGTAGCTCGTGTGTGTCCCGAGCTCATCCCATTATTTGATAAGTAGGGTCCCACCCTGCACATTCTTTCCCCGTCGCTTTATGATCAATATGTTTCGTCGACTGAGTAGCCAACAAAGCTGTAGCTCGTGTATGTCCCGAGCTCATGCTATGTTATTTGATAAGTAGGGTCCCACCCTGCACATTCTTTGCCCGTCGCTTTCTGATCAATATGTTTGGTCCACCGAGTGCGTAGCCAACAAAGCTGTAGCTCGTGTATGTACCGAGCTCATGCCATTATTTGATAAGTAGGGTCCCACCCTGCACATTCCTTGCCCTTCGCTTTCTGATCAATATGTTTGGTCGACAGAGTGAGTAGCCAACAAAGCTTAGCTCGTGTATGTCCCGAGCTCATGCCATTGTTTGATAAGTAGGGTCCCCACCCTGCACATTTTTTCCCCGTCGCTTTCTGATCAATATGTTTCGTCGACTGAGTAGCTAACAAAGCTGTAGCTCGTGTGTGTCCCGAGCTCATCCCATTATTTGATAAGTAGGGTCCCACCCTGTACATTCTTTCCCCGTCGCTTTCTGATCAATATATTTGGTCGACCGAGTGCGTAGCCAACAAAGCTGTAGCTCGTGGGTGTCCCGAACTCATGCCATTATTTGATAAGTAGGGTCCCACCCTGCACATTCCTTGCCCTTCGCTTTCTGATCAATATGTTTGGTCGACAGAGTGAGTAGCCAACAAAGCTTAGCTCGTGTATGTCCCGAGCTCATGCCATTATTTGATAAGTAGGGTCCCACCCTGCACATTCTTTGCCCGTCGCTTTCTGATCAATATGTTTGGTCGACCGAGTGCGTAGCCAACAAAGCTGTAGCTCATGTATGTACCGAGCTCATGCCATTATTTGATAAGTAGGGTCCCACCCTGCACATTCCTTGCCCTTCGCTTTCTGATCAATATGTTTGGTCGACAGAGTGAGTAGCCAACAAAGCTTAGCTCGTGTATGTCCCGAGCTCATGCCATTGTTTGATAAGTAGGGTCCCCACCCTGCACATTTTTTCCCCGTCGCTTTCTGATCAATATGTTTGGTCAACCGAGTGCGTAGCCAACAAAGCTGAAGCTCATATATGTCCCGAGCTCATGCCATTATTTGATAAGTAGGGTCCCCACACTGCACATTTTTTCCCCGTCGCTTTCTGATCAATATGTTTCGTCGACTGAGTAGCCAACAAAGCTGTAGCTCGTGTGTGTCCGCTCAGGCTACGCGCTGTACGAGGTGTGCGCCAACGCGACGGCGGGCGGCGGCGAGCGCGCGCTGGCGGGCAACGAGCGCGCCGGGGACGTGCTCGCGCGATGGGAGAAGGCCGGCGCCACCGCCGCGGCTTGCAGGTACACTCCGTAATTGGGTATTTGACAAAATGTCAAATGAGTTACTTTTAAAACGGAATTTTGTATGATAATACTAGCTTATGACGTCCCATTACAGAGCACTTTTTTTATGTTTCATGTATTTAAAAATTGTAATAAGTAGTAAATGATTACAGGAGATACATTTTCCGAAACACTTTGTAATTTCTGTTTTAATCTAGCTTATCAAATGATTTATTGTTGATAGTGTCAAATACCGAATTGGATGGTCCAATTCGAGAAATCGCTAAGTCCAATTTCATACAATTGCAAAACGACGTAAGTCCAAAAATCATGAGTTGGGTTATTTGACAGTGTGAAAAAAAAACACTATTATTTATACGTCTCCGTATAAATTATGTACGAGTCTTAAAACCGCTTTAAGGTAATTCACGTAAAAAAATTAAAATTTGTACTAATAAAATTTTATAATTATGTATCTGTCATTGTATCGAAAACGGCCTGGATTGGCCTATTCTATGATGACGTCACATGTCAGTAAAAATGGCGTCTGTCGTTCTTACATTCATTGGTTAGTTTACTGGCAAGTGACGTCATAATTCCCGTGCGACGCCATATTGCCCAAGATAGCGTTTTGGCGGGTTATTTCAAAAGTAAATTTTCGTTTCTTTTTTAGACGAAACACACGAAAGAATTACAAATGACCACTTTCTTCATCCATCCCACCCAACTATAGGTAAAATTTTACATTGAGGTAGTCAATACGCATTTGTAGTCGTCCATCCTAATTTGCACTTTTAAACTAACAACTTTTCGTACTGAAACGTCGAAATTCTCACCCAAACGGTTGTCGGCACCAGGCTAGTGTTCAAGAAGAGATTGTTCCTGGGCGAGCGGCCGCTGCACGCCGCCTGCACCACTGAGATGGAGCTGCTATACTACCAGATACTGCACGCCGTGCGGCACGACCGGCTGCCCATCGAGACTGATGAAGCGGTGAGCGCGGGGCTAACTTGGGGGCTGTGTGATCTGAGTGCGTATACTGAGTTTTTTCATTCACTTTCGATAGCGAGAGCGTTTGCGATTTGCATAGGAGTGACAAAGAGACAACTAGGTGGCGCGCTCTGTCACTCCTATACAAACTGCAAACGCTCTCGCTATCGAAAGTGAATGAAAAAACTCAGTATAAGCACTCCGGTGACTATCCGTACGTGAGATACTTGTACGGTGCAACCGCACATCTTTTGAACAGCATTTCCATCAATTCACCTAACTAGCGCGGAAACCAGACTTCAGTTCGCAACTGCCAATCAGCCGCGCCGCGCGTTCTCGTAGCATTTTCATCAAGCAGTTTAATATAGTAATAGTTTAACAGCAATCAAGTGCTTTCATTTCTAGCTGATAGCACCCCAGCTAGCTAGTTAAAGTTTTGTAGCAAAGAGTTTTAAAGTTTAATAAGTAGTTCCAAACTCAGTTTTAAAACTTATTGCTTGGGTTGGAGCGAAATAGATATAGGACGAATCCTCAAGAGTGAAAGAGAAGTCCGACTTCTTAGTAAATGAGTGCATTAGTATAGAAATTCAAAATTGGATTTCGAGTTTATTTACTTAAATGTACCTAAAGGTAAATAGATTAAAAAACCCAATTTTGAGTATATTTACTTTGATGCATCTTAGCTTGAACAACAACAGCGTGTTTTGGGTCCTAAATTTGGGCATCAAAATGCATCATTTCGAGTAGATGGAGTGAAAAGACTCTTTTTAATACAGTTGCTCAAAAAGTGGCATATTGCAGGGACGTATAGCGTTCGGAAAGTGGGCTATTACACACTCGAGCTTTTTCTTTACCTTTTCCGCATTCGTGCGTTCTCTTTCCCAACTGTCAAAATAGTGTCTATTAAAAAGAAAAAAAATCAACCACGAAGTTTTTATGATTCATGCAAATATTTTTAAAAGAACCTACTATAATTTGTTTCAATAACAGATTTAATGATTTGATTCAATTGAGTTAGGTTTGGTTGGTTTCATTTCATTTCATCTCATTAAATTTCATTTTCATTTCATATCAATAAAAAAAATCTACTGAAGACTTGGCTGTATGGGCTAGTTCCCTTTGCCTACCCAGAATGGGTGAAGAAAAAAAAATCTCTTTTAGTTTCGGTTGGCGCCATTTTCCAAAAATTTTCATATTGCTTCATTTTTTCGCAACTGTATTAAAAATAGTTGTTCAGTACACGTGCGGAACCGTCATTGCAACTTGTTCCGACTGTCAACCCTCGCCTTCGGCTGCGTCTCGGCTAGGGTAGACATTTGTCGGAACTCGTTGCAATGTCAGGCTTTCCGCAATTCGGGATGCAAAAAAAAAAGTGAACTGCCTGAATCGAAAACCATTTCGAGTTTAGCATCCAAACTACAATATTTTTTGTGTAAGAGATTTTTATCTTAAAAGATGAGCCTTATTTTGAGTAAATAATAATATATAAATGCCCTTCATTTGACCTCTATGGTGACGTCACATGTTAAATCGTCTGTAGTAGGTTATTCTGTGAAAATCTACCAATGGTCTTTCAACTTCATTTGTCAAACACATCGATATTATAGTGCCACCATATTATCTGTTCAGTTGATAACGGCGCTAGTGGAGAATTTAGTAATAACGTAACGTTTATGAAATTTACCTAGAAAAATGAGAAAATGTTAACGCGTCTTTCAATTTTAATGAAAATTATATCAATAAATCTTAGTAAGTGAATAAATAAAACAAAAAATGGGGAACCTGATTTACAATTAATTAGTTAGTTACAATTTTGCCCACCTGAACATATAACTTGGTGGCGCTGTAAACACGATTTGTTTTTACACTAAACCACAGACAATCTAGATGGTTTGGCCCATTCACACGCAAATGCAATCGCGAACTCACCTACACACACAGTAAGTAGCATATGACGTCACGCCGAATAATATTTACTTTAACTAATTAACAATGATAAACTCGATTAATCACGAGAAAAATGAAAGTAGTTTCTTAAAATTACGTCTGCTATCAGAATATAAAATAAAATCCAATCATAAAAAAAACTTTGCATCCCCAATGAGCCGTTTTCAGAGGAACTAAAAAAAAATATTACGGCTGTCAAACGTCTGTCAAAGGAATGCAATTTTGGCCCTCAGCCCAATAGCCATTTATGATACATCATAAAATAGGTCTCAGCGAGCTGAACAAAAGTTACTATGAAGCCAACAACCAAATGTTTGTCGTTTCGGAGTTATATTTTATGGAAAATGTTAGTTTTTTTTCCATACAATATAACTCCGAAAGGAGAAACATTTGGCTGTTGGCTTCATAGTAACTTCTTTTCAGCTCGCTGAGACCTATTTGATGATGTATCACACATGTCTATTGGGCTGAGGTCCAAAATTGCATTCCTTTGACAGCCGTAATAATTTTTTTTCTTTTAGTTCATCTGAAAACGGCTCATTGTAATGAAATATACTATTTTCGCTTAAACCGTCCGCCCGGTTACAGGTGATGCTAGCGGCGCTGCACGCGCAAGTGGTGGGCGGCGACTGCGCGGGCGGCGGCGAGGAGTGCGCCGCCGCCGCCGCCGCCGTGCTGCCGCCGCGGCTCGCGCTGCCCGCGCCCGCCGTGCGCCTGCACCACATGTCGCTGCGCGGCACGCCGCCCCATGCCGCCATGCAGCGCGCGCTGACACTGGCCAACTCCTGGCCGCTGGCGAGGGCCACCATCTTTGATGTCATGGTGAGTGGGCGAGTTTGATTGGGTAGGTTTGTTTGTGCTACGTACGTCCAATGATGCCATGCAGCGCGCGCTGACACTGGGTAACTCGTGGCCGCTGGCGAGGGACACTATATTTAATGTCATGGTGAGTGGTTGGGTAGGTTTGTGCCACGTATCGCTGCGAGGTACGCCGCCCAATGCTGCTATGCAGCGGGCGCTGATACTGGCTAACTCGTGGCCGCTGGCCCGGGCCATCGTCTTTGATGTCATGGTGAGTGGTTGGGTGGGTTAGAGCCACGTGTGTCCAATGCTGCTATGCAGTGGGCACGGACACTGGCTAACTCGAGGCCGCTGGCCAGGACTACCATCTTTGATGTCATGGTGAGTGGTTGGGTTTGGTTGGGTAGGTTTGTGCCACGTATGTCCAATGATGCCATGCAGCGCGCGCTCACGCTGGCCAACTCCTGGCCGCTGGCCAGGGCCACCATCTTTATAGTGAGTGCGCCGGGTTTAGTTGGTAGGTTTTGGGCCACACGCCGCCCAATACGGCTACCCAGCGGGCGCTAACATTGACTAATTCGTGGCCGTTGACATGGGCCACCACTTTGATGTTATGGTGAGTGCGCCGGGTTTGGTTGGGTAGGTTTGCGCCACATGTCGCTGCGCGGCACGCCGCCGCATACTGCTATGCAGCGGGCGCTGACACTGGCCAACCCCTGGCCGCTGGCCCGGACCACCATCTTTGACGTCATGGTGAGTGGTTTAGTCGGTTTATGCCACGTATGTCCAATATGCCGCCATGCAGCGCGCGCTCATGCTCACCAACTCTTGGTCGCTGGCGACAGCCACCATATTTGACGACGTTTCGACTTGTGCCACGTTTGTCCAATGCTGCTATGCAACGCGCGCTGACACTGGGTTACTCGTGGTCGCTGGCCAGGGCCGCCATCTTTGATGTCATGGTGAGTAGTTGGGTTTGGTTGGGTAGGTTTGTGCCGCGTACGTCCAATGATGCCATGCAGCGCGCGCTCACACTGGCTAATTCGCGGCCGTTGACATGGGCCACCATCTTTGATGTTATTGTGAGTGCGCCGGATTTGGTTGGGTAGGTTTGTGCCACGTATCGCTGCGAGGTACGCCGCCCAATGCTGCTATGCAGCGGGCACGGACACTGGCTAACTCCTGGCCGCTGGCCCGGGCCACCATCTTTGACGTCATGGTGAGTGGTTGGGTGGGTTGGAGCTACGTGTCTCCAATGCTGCTATGCAGCGCGCGCTGACACTGGGTAACTCGTGGCCGCTGGC
This sequence comes from Yponomeuta plumbellus, assembly GCA_947310845.1. NCBI lineage: Eukaryota > Metazoa > Arthropoda > Insecta > Lepidoptera > Yponomeutidae > Yponomeuta > Yponomeuta plumbellus. The sequence continues at coordinate 5,470,051 of OX371211.1, read as the reverse complement.
GAGGGACACTATATTTAGTGTCCCTCGCCAGCGGTGAGTGGTTGGGTAGGTTTGATGACACGTATCGCTGCGCGGCACGTTGTCCAATGCTGCTATGCAGCGGGCGCTGACACTGGCTAACTCGAGGCCGCTGGCGAGGGTTACTACGAGTATATTTGATGCCATGGTGAGAGGTAGGGTACGTTTGCGACACGTATCGCTGCGCGGTACGCCGCCCAATGCTGCTATGCAGCGGGCACGGACACTGGCTAACTTGAGCCCGCTGGTGAGGGCCTCCATCTTTGATGTTATGGTGAGAAGTTGGGTAGGTTGGCCATACCTATACTAAATACCGGTGGAGATGAATATTTTGAGGACACTTCGAGTGATGAAGAGTAGTGTTTTATTTTGTGCTTCATTAGGAGGTATTTTTTTTCTATTTAAAGTATTTTTGTCGTCTAAGTTGTATTTTTGAAATAAATATTTTTCACTAAAACCAAGATAGCCTTCGTGTGTACCGACATTATCTAAGTGAACGGACTAACCCCCCCCCCCAGCAATCGTTCACGTCGAACTGGCTGCGCGTGGACTGAGCTTGTAGTGTAACAACGTCCCCGCCCCCCAGCAATCGTTCACGTCGAACTGGCCGCGCGCGCTGTGGCTGGCGGTGGACGCGCGCGGACTGAGCTTGTAGTGTAACACTGTACCGCCCCTCCCCCCAGCAATCGTTCACGTCGAACTGGCCGCGCGCGCTGTGGCTGGCGGCGGACGCGCGCGGACTGAGCTTGTAGTGTAACATTGTGCCCCCCCCCAGCAATCGTTCACGTCGAACTGGCCGCGCGCTTTGTGGCTGGCGGTGGACGCGCGCGGACTGAGCTTGTAGTGTAACATTGTGCCCCCCCCCAGCAATCGTTCACGTCGAACTGGCCGCGCGCTTTGTGGCTGGCGGTGGACGCGCGCGGACTGAGCTTGTAGTGTAACATTGTGCCCCCCCCCCAGCAATCGTTCACGTCGAACTGGCCGCGCGCTTTGTGGCTGGCGGTGGACGCGCGCGGACTGAGCTTGTAGTGTAACATTGTGCCCCCCCCCAGCAATCGTTCACGTCGAACTGGCCGCGCGCGCTGTGGCTGGCGGTGGACGCGCGCGGACTGAGCTTGTAGTGTAACATTGTGCCCCCCCCAGCAATCGTTCACGTCGAACTGGCCGCGCGCGCTGTGGCTGGCGGTGGACGCGCGCGGACTGAGCTTGTAGTGTAACATTGTGCCCCCCCCCAGCAATCGTTCACGTCGAACTGGCCGCGCGCGCTGTGGCTGGCGGTGGACGCGCGCGGGCTGTGGCTGCTGCGGCGCGGCGGGCGCGCGGCGCTGGTGTCGCACGAGCTGGCGCAGCTGCTGGCCGTGTCGCCCGCGCCGCGCGCTCTTCTGCTCGTCACGCGCGCCGACCGGAAGCACGCCAAGCTCGTGCTCTCCACTGACCAGGTGAGCCCGCTCCCCTGCCCCACGGCCGTGGCGTGGCCGTCGGCCGCCCGGGCCGGGGAAACTTGCCGCCTTCTTGTACTTCTTCGTCCGGTGAGACGGAGTTAAGCCTTTCAGACCTGGCCTTGAAAATAATAATGGTTTTCTATTGTTATTCTCAAGGTCAGGTCTGAAAGGGTTAAAAAAGATGTCAGAAATCCTATATAAAAATGTGAAACCTATTTTTTCTACGAATACAAATTGTCTCCAGGAAATTTTATTCTATCAGTACTGTGTTTGTGATGTTAATTTGACATTTTTAATTCATCGTTCTCGTCTTGTACAAAATACATACACCTAAAGCAACTATTTTAATTAATACACAAATACACCATGTACTAGGTAGGGCTCAATACCCCACCCCGCCATATGGCAGCCATTTTTTTTATTTTTTATGACCTATCTCTACGTGTGAACAAATACGTTCACATCTCTTAAATATAAAGTTTTGGTCTTACTGAGATAAAAATAGGCTTATTCGACGGACAATAATACTGTCTATCAACATTGCAAAACAAAGTGTTAACGTTTTCTTAACTTTTGAAAAAAAGATGAAATGCAAAAAACAAAATGGCTGCCATATGGCGGGGTGAGGTATTGAGCCCTAATTAATATTATGGTGTATTTGTGTATTAAAATAGTTCTTTACATGTATTTAAATTATCGCTAGTCCATAACCGGACACATTGTATAAATTGCTGAAATACGAGTTTATTTAAATAAATCATAACAGTAAGCCATTCGTATTTATGTCTCCATCGCTCGTACCCCACAGGCGTACCAGATCGCTACCCTTATCAAGGACTACATCGAGGCGGTCCGCGGGCCCGTGTCCCCGGCCGTGCCCGCGCCCGCGGACCCGTGCGGGGCCGCGCCGCGGGCCGTCGCCGCCGCCACCGCGTGACACCCCGCCGCCTAGTGCCAGTGCTTCCACGTCAGCCAATGAGCCGGCCCACGCGGGCTGCTTGCCGAATGGTCGCCACTCCTAGAGACGCGGACAAACTGAGCGGCCCGAGGACTGGCTGGGTTTCGAATTCATAGCCACACGCAGGAAAAGAAAACTAGTGTTGTTGTGTTGACTCGCAGGACGTTTAGTTGGACAGTGGGCGGGCCGAGGACTGGCTGCTTTAAGAATTGATGGGCACACGCAGAAAAAGAAAATCAATCTTGTTATAAGTGGCCAGTGAGCGGCCCGCAGACTGGCTGGTTTTTTAATTGATAACCTCTAGAAACGCGAAGATACAGTCGGCGGCTCGAAAACTGGCTGGTTACATAATTATCTAACCAGCCAGTTCAATTATTAGGCAAACGCATAAAAAAAACAGTCTTCCGCGGACTGGCTGGTTTCTTAATACGCTACTTGCCTCGTATCAAATTTGACGCGATAAATGGATATTTAATGTAGTATCTAACGTAAGAAACCGAAATATATTGACTTTGCTAAGTAAATATGCAGGATGGCTGCAAAATTTGCAAATTAAAAAAATATTTTTCGCTTTTAAATCGGAACGGTGAAAACACTATCCGCCATCTTGAAAGCACCTTTGGTTGTAAACAAACATCTGTCAGTCGTGCGTGCGTAGGTTCTATTGTGTGTGACTCATACTTCTTTCGTGGCACGAACTCTACCTATGTTGAATGTCAAACTTTGTTTACAAACGTACAGGACTTCAAACCATAGACAAAAATGGCGGACCGCGTTTTTGGCTGTTTAGCAAAGTAACGTTTTAAAATAATGTTTTTGTTGCTTTTAGGTCCTCAAAAAATATACTAAAATATTTTTTGGTCTAATGGAAGAGATATTTAGCATTTAAGACATACTTGAAAAAAGAGTCAAGTAGCGGATTGATTGATTAACACGCACAATCGCGAAGAAACTAGTGTAGTCGGTCGGGACGTTAATAAGTGGCCAGTGCGCCTGGCACACAGTCAAGTAATAGATAAGTGAACAAAAAGGTTGTATGGATGATACAAACGTATCTCTGAAGGGACAACCGACGACGCTCGTAGGGCCGAATAACCTGTTCCAGAGATAGGTATACATTACTGAAATCCTTGCCGGGGTTGGACAGCCATTGGCTAACATGCGCCTATTTACTCGGCAAAGAAAAATAGTCAGATAAATCGTAAAATTCACAACGACTCGTACTGCTTTCTTCGTTTTTCTATAAAGGTTATCAGAGTGGCGCAGTGAGTCTGGACACAAGTTTATACGACACGCGGTGGACACGGGCTGTTGATAGTAATGAAATAGGACCATAGAAGTAGGAATGCCCTGTCTAGTCACTACAATTCAGAAACCACAGTTAGTGCTACGCTCAAAGGTAGGTATTAAAAACAAAGGAATTGCTGTCAGTCACATTTTGGGAGTAAATGTGGACCGAGGGTTATCAGAGTTGTTTATGAGCAACTAGTTCACAAACTATTACGCAGATAAAGGCTTCTAACTAACGCTGAAAGAAATTAAGAAGTTCACTTCCCTTTCAGTGGTAGTTGAAGTATTTCTTTTGACAATATTTGCAATACTTGGAATTTGCCAATCGCCTGTGAATGCCTTCGGAGTTGGAGATACTAACGTAACAACTCTATTTGGGATAGTTTGTGAAACAGTTGCAGCTATCAGTAGAAATTAAGTCTCCAAAGTATAATGTATGTTATAAGAACATAATCACGACACATATCATATGGTAACACTTACTTCATCAGTCTGCATTTACTTCAGCAGTCGTAGCACAGGACCGCCATCTTTGTAAAGTACAGTCAGCGACATAACTGACTACGAAAATAAAGAGAGTTATTGTCGCTGACTGTACTCTGTCCCACTTTGTTTGGTAAACGTAAGGGGACGGAGAATAATTGAGGAGCTACGGCTTCAATAAAAACAAACAGGTGCCAGTGTCAGTGGGGTTTGGTTTCGACAAAGAAAAGACGATTTCAGTGGCCGGATGACGGGGAAGCATTGCATCACACAAAAACAAATGTTTATCATTATACCTATTCATACCACTCAAGTTAATGTACTTTCGATTCAATACTCACACCATACAAATATCTTATGCCTCGGATTTACGCGTCGATCTGTCAGTTGCATGACTGATTGCCTTGTTAGTTTAGAAGCAACAGTAGCAGTACCTTAGAGGTTTTGGGTTCGATTCCTACAGGGGGCAGTCAAAAATTTATTTGTATAAATGGGCTATATCTCGGTGTTTCCATGTTCTTGTCTGTCTACCATATGACAGGCTATCCTAATCTCAGTATCCTACACATGACAACTTGTGTTGTTGTGTGGATAGACAAATCCTGTCTCACTGCATCGTGACTGTGATTCTTCAATCACAGTAAATAAAAAATAAATAAATCAATAAAAAAATCTCATCAGATCCAGTTTGGTAAAACATAGATCTACCAAGAGAAAAATATCTCGAGAGATCGACGGGTGTATCCGCGAGGCAATAGAATTATATTCCGCTCTTTAGACTTTCTCACAATAAAGCTCAGTATTATAAATGTTAAACTATGTGTTACTGTTAAATGTTACAGTTATAGAGGTACTAATGTGTGTTAAGCGTGTATCACGAGTTAAAATTAATATTCCCCTACTCTTAGGCTAACTGCTTAAAAGTTAACAATCCAGTTGGCTTTGTTCCAAAGATTTTAGAACTCTTTTTGTAGACTTTTTGAACTTTGTTTAGACCTTTTCATATTCTACAGATAGTAACCAGTGTTGGTATAATTTAAAACTGTCGAATACGCTTCCTTGACTAGACCTGCTATTTAAGATACACAATACCTTATTATTCTTAGGTTTTTTTTAGATAAATTTTTAGTTGAACTATAAAATGACTCTTGAATTAAAGGTGTTTTCCTCTCTTTTGTAAACACTGGTCCTATACAGTTCACAGAGATAATGCACATAATGTTACTCACATGTCTGTGTATATACTTGATCTGTAAAACAAAGTTGTGGGACTTGATAATATACTTCCATTTTTTGTAATCTAAATTGAAATGAAAACCCTTTGGGAAGACGTGTTCTTTAAATCTTAATTTGTGCCTTGTTACAAGTTTGAATAATGTTGCTGATTATTTGCCTAAAGAAGGCATAGGAAAGTCGTCAGCATGGGTAGTACGATGACGCGAGTCACGCGTTTTGTGGCGCTGAAATGTCAGAATTTGACAGTTAATTTACAGGAAAGTCGCTATTTTTGATGTTATGACGTGGGTCTCGCGTCGTCGTACTACCTAGGCAGGTCATGCAATTTCACTCAGATTTGGTAAGACCTTAAAATACAGACTCCAAAATGAGGGCACTTGAATCAGTAAGCATTATTTGAGTTTAAATTATCCAATGAGCAATTTGTGCAAAATATTTGACTGCTAAAAATTATACTGATTGTTTCAAATTATATTTATACTTCTAGCAAACGCATTACATTATATTGCACAATGTTAAGTCTGGATATTTTATGGTAAAATTTACATAGCTTATAGTATTTATTGTAGGAAACATAATAGAAGAAATATTGAAATGGTACCTTTAAGTCATATGTTGTGTTGGTATTACCCACATGCATTTAAGATGTATTTTTTGTAGTTTAAGATATTATTTTGGTGCTTTGATATCAGTTTGCTTAGCTTGGTTTCTGATCTCATAATAAGTATTATTTATTTCGATGCCATATTTTTTTGTAAAGTTGAGGAATAGTTAACTAAGATTTATTTATATTATGCATTGACTTTTTGTAAATAATTGAAGGAAATTGAGCCAAAGACTTTGAATCGTCCCTTTGGATATTTTGTTTAATTAATTTTGATACCTCCTTTAATTTTGATAATATTTTGGAAATGTGTACATAATTAAATATACTCATTGACATTAACTCTCGTATATTAAGAGATGAAATTACAATATGGACTAAAAGTGTAGGTAGATACTGCAATGTTTGGCATTCTGAATTTAACTAAATTGGGTAGTTGACAACATGTCAAATAAGTTACTTTTAAAACGGAATTTTGTATGAAAATACCGGTTTATGACGTCATATTTCAGAGCACTCTTTTTATGTTTCATCTATTTAAAAATTGTAATTACTATTAATTGACTAAAAGAGATAAATTTTCCGAAATATTTTGTAATTTTTGTTTTAATTCAGCATATCTAATAATTTATTGTTGATAGTGTCAACTACCGTATTATGTACTGCCTATATAATCATGACTTTGGCTTGTATTGCACACATAGCTGTGCCAGTAACCAGTGCTGGCTATATTGTGTAGCATTGACAATATTTTAGTGGACGTCCTATGGTTTCTTTAAGACCGCCGTAAAACGAAACTGCCCAAATAGACTGAATTGTACCCAAATATTTATATGGTTTGATGACAATTATTTTAAATTATTGATTGTATCCACTATTTGAATGCCAAATAAATACCTAATATAACTATGTACTGTTTTTGTTTCATTTCAACTATTTAGGTGGTTCTACTTTATTAAAAAACGGCAACAATTGCTTTCTTAACTTGAGTTTAATCCTTAAATTAAATTACTCTAAAGACGCGTGTTTGATTTAGGTTGACAATTTATTTCGCTAATGCGATGGAAATACAGTCGACAGCACGTCAATCTTCACATTTTAGTTGCAAAGTCGCCTTTAACGCAACGGAGTAGAGTGCATGGGTGTTTAGGATGATGTGCTGTCGACTGTACTCGGTCACATGACCATACCTTAAGGTGAACCTAAGCGAAGCACGCTTCCAATAACTTCAGTGCCATCAATTCGTTATGTGCAACTAGGTGCGTGTTCCCCTTTTCAATTTACTTACTGAGTCACTAATCCTAAATAATCATCCATCAATGTTCCGATAGCAAACTGTAAAGAGAAACAAAGTCATTAGTTATTTTGTATCTAATGAAAATGTATCTGCAAAGAGGAATAGTAATGGCCTGCGCAGACGACGGACTTTTCTCCGCCGCAGAGAAAAAAGTACGCTCCACGAATAACGTGGATTCCTCCGCGGATTAACCGTGAACTCGACGCACACGGGAGTGCGAAATACTCAGTCCATCCCCTTATATTTCAACGCGGGCTACAGTCCGCCGTGTGCGTTGTTTAGCCTAGTCACAAGAGTTCTATTTTTTTCGGGGAATCCTGCGTACTTTAATCGGTCACTAATCGGTTACTACCAATGGTCACTGGCAATAGGGTCATTCAAACAATTATATTCTTACTAATATGACTATTGAACAACTAAATGTTTCAGAGACTTGTCACTCTATACTCACAATTCCTGTAGCATCCACCCTGGTGCCGACAATCTTCAATCTGATAACATCCTCTTCTTGAATTACATTGTCCTCCTGCTTACTCTTGTAGCACGGAGGATTGACATTTGGGCAGAACTCCATATCCGCTGGAATAGACTGTGAAAAAAGTTGTAAGTAATTTGTTGTTGTAAGTATTGTTTTGTATTGTGTTGTAAGCATTGTATTGTAAGCAGCCTTTATTTATCCTATTATAGGACACAGGTCTTCTCTAGGGGAGAGAGTGTGGCCTTAGTCACTATTAGTGCCCACCACAGATTGGTCATTTCAAAGATATGTGAATACAACAGAACAACTCAAGTTCCTCACAATATTTTCTTCACCGTTAGGATGTGGAATTGCTACTATAACTTCACAAATGTACATAACTTTTCAGCAGTGTAGAAATCAAAACTGTTGAAAGAAGTACTTACATGATGTGAAATGAAACAGCTCAATGGACCAATTTGCGCAAACATTCCAACCTGTAAAAAAAAAACTGAAATGAAAAAGTCCTGAAATCCTGCATAACAGCATATGATGTAAGTTTAGACCATTAATTTGGTCTTGTGCTCAGTTGCCTGCATTCACGCCATACACTTTAAGAGTGTATGGCGTAAGCGTAATTTACTTTATACAAGGTTTAACATGTAGAACTTTTGGTGAGCCCCACCATAAAGTTATCTGTAACTCTGTTCTTTTCAAGAGCATAACGCAACTGATTAATTTAGCGATTTGTGCTAGTACGCTCTCATATACAACTATTATAATAATGTTTACTACCTTGTTAACTTGTGTGACAATAGCATCCAAAACTTCTCCCTTGAAGGGACGGAAAACCGTAGCCTTGTATTTAACTGGATACACCACAAAACCCTGACCGGGCTGGATTAGTCCAGCTCCTATGCTGTCTATCGTCGTTACTGCGATGACAAACCCATATCTAAAATAAAAAGGCAATAAAGTAATTTTGCAAATTATTCTAGGTTAGGATCAAAAGCTATTTTAGTTCCCACTTACTTGCCGGTACACGTTCCCTCAACCTCCGTGTATAACTTTTGCTTCACAGTGTCCAGTAATTGAGGCCCAAAATATCGAGGGTGCAGCAGTATTTCGTGTTCTAAGGAAATCTGCAAGTTTTGTTTATGTAGATTGGCTAATAGGATACCACTTCATATAATGTATGAATCGTTACTTACATGGTAAAACATGTTCTTTATTCCAACGCCTCGAAAAGTAGGCAATAATCAGTCACACATAGCCCGTAAATATTAATAAATTCCAACAATTAAGTACGCTACAACCAAACAACAAGCAAGCGGCGCTCTTTTTGACTACGACGTTTCAAAATTAATAAGCCAGATTTTACTGAAGAGTGACGTTTTGTTCAGACAGTGGCACGGCACGAACGAACGATGACTAAGACAAACTTGAAACGCACCTATTTTAGAATGGCAACATTTTTATTCGTTGGTGATGGACTCATAATGTATTTAAAATATCGATATTCGACCAACATCTTGCTAGGTACAGTCAACAGCACCTTCACATTTTAGTTGCAAAGTCGCTCGTAATGCAACGGAGTAGAGTGCATGGGTGTATAGGGCGAATTACAGGTCGATAGCACTGTAACTTTTATAACCATGCGTTGTATGTCTGACCTGTCCTAAATGCTTGTTCAGCTTCGGCCTTTTTATTTCATGAACATGCACCACCGCCACCAACACCACCTTAACGTAGTCGGACTCTCCCGACAAAAAATCAAGTAATTTTATACGGAATAAAGTTAATAACATGCACCATTCTTTATTGCTAACAAATAGAAGTTCACCACAACACTGGCTGGAACAAGTTTGGCGACTATAGTAAACTGTCTGTTGCATGTAACTTATTACTTTACTTTTACTTTGGGTGCGTTTCGTTGATACCTGAGCTATCGCGACAGGTAAGGCTTCGATGAAATTGAGCAGCATATTCTACGGCCACTTTTAGTTACGTTAGGACAAGACAATTTTTTTAATTGTGATGCTCTGAAACTAAGCTGCGTTGACTTTCTCTTGTTAATATCAGAAAATTGTGTTTACAATGAGTACATACTGTTTCAAAAAACAATATGTTATTTAAATTTGTAGGAGGTCTTTGGGGCTTTATTGAATAAAGTGAAGGCACTAGATATCCATTAGAGTATTTATTATGATTTAATAATCAACAAACACGAGTTTCCTGCACTGAGTCAGTCAGAAAAGTGATATGTCTAACATTCAAATTGACATACCACAAATATCAACATTCTATATTTAAAACTTGTGTCAAGCGTGAGTCGATTGCCAATTGAACCTCTATACTTTAACACACCCCCTCAATCGACTCTGCTTGTAAAAACATTAATAACAATTTCTTTAATTAATTTAATTTACCTACTGCATCTAAACAATGTTTCCCAAAATTATATTTTATACATCATCAAATTAATTTCGAAAATTCACTACCCAATAATAACTCAACCTGTATATTTTAAAATACAATATCAAAAATATTCAACCTGTATATCAAATTTTCAACTTTACTATATAAACATTTTCACCCTGTATATCTTTCACCACAAACAATATGAACTATTTATTCCATATCTATCTCTATTTTCACCACTCGACACATCACGTCACCACTGACATAAATAACTACAACTATCTTGTTTTATCTTCATCTTCTCCCACTCATATCAACACCACTATGATATCATCATCATATAAATAAGTATAACTATCTATTTTATTTTCTCCCACTCGACTCGTCATCATTATCATATATAAATACATAAGTATAACTATCATCTTTATTTTCTCCCACTCGACTCGCCCACCATCATCATATATAAATAACCTCAACTATCTTATTTGCTTTTCTCCCACTCGACTCATCACCATCATATAAAAAATAACCTCAACTATATTCTTTTATTTTCTTCCACTCGATTCACCATCACTAAACATATAAAAATACAATACCTCATATATATTCAATTTTAAAGATCTAGAAAAAATACTTAAGGATATCTTCAGAAAATGTGTAAAGAAATAAAAAATTTTAAATTTTTACTCTTCTTTTGACAAGTTAAATGTTAAATAATGATTCAATTAATATTACATTACATACACCCCCTTAAGTGAATCATTATTAAGCACCCCCTTAAATCTGTCATTATTAAGCACCCCTTTAAATCTGTCTGAACTTGTTACGTATTTCAATAATCCTTAAGTGTTTTTCCTTTTATACATATTAAATGTTTACACACCCTATAAAACCTTACATACTACCATAAATTATAAAATAAACCCCGACATTAACCGAAAAGAATAAAGTTCACTTTAGCCCGCACTTATACTACACTCTACGACTCACATTGTCACTCATACACTAATCTTCGTTGACATTTTTCAAACTTTACAGCCGGTAAACTTTTAGTTAGTATATCAGCCAGTTGTGATCCTGTTGGACAGTATTTTACTGTAATCTGATTCTCATCTATTTTTTCTTTTAAGTAACAATATTTCACGTCTATATGCTTGCTTCTATTGCCCATAATTCCTTTTTTCATAAGCCAAATTGCTGATTGGTTATCCACTCTCATCTCAACTTCAAGTTTTTCTTTGGTTATCTCATAGATCAGGTCCCTTATGTAAAGCAATTCCTTACAGCATTCAGCTGCCGCTATGTATTCTGCTTCTGTGCTGCTTAGCGCGACTACTGATTGTTTTCTTGATCTCCATGCCACTGGTCCACCGTTCAGCCAAATCACAGAACCTGAAGTGCTGCGCCTAGTATCTGGATCTCCCGCAAAATCCGAATCACTATAACCCCTGAGAACTTTATCACCTTTCGTAAAGTGAATCCCTTTTCCTGTTGATCCTTTGATAAATCGCAAAATCGTTTTAGCATTATTAAAATCATTTAGATTTGGAGAATTTTGATGTCTCGAACAATAACCTACATGAAAACTTATGTCTGGTCGTGTTTTATTCGCGAGATATAACAATGACCCTATCATTTCACGGTAAAGCTCATGAGATTTTTTATCAATTTTCTCAGATGAATGTTGTTCTATCAATATAGTTGGACATTTACATTCTCTAGCATTATTCAAGTTAAATTTCTTGACTATTTTCTCACTGTAAGTCTTTTGAAAAATTTTAATCCCATTTTCATCTTGTTTAATATCTAAACCTATGTAATTAGTTACTTCATCACAGACTCTTAACTCAAAGGCTTTTCCAATCGTTTCTATTATGTGAAGAAGATCTTCTTCTCTTTCACCGAAAACCAATCCATCATCTACATATACCGCAAGGATAATCCTTCTTTCGCCTTCCATGACAAATATACATTGATCTTGTTTCATTTGTTTGAAACCCATCTTTGTCAAAAAATCTGTAAATTTTATATTCCACATTAACGGGGCTTGTTTTAATCCATATAAGCTCTTGTTCAATTTGCATACCTTACCTTCTTTATTATTGTATCCATTTGGCACCTTCATATAGATACTTTCTTTTAGGTCTCCGTGTAAAAATGCTGTTTTTACATCGAACTGTTTCATTTTTAAACCTTTATCTGCTGCGATTGATAATAATACCCTCAACGAAGTACTGTTGACCACTGGACTATACGTTTCATCATAATCGATCTTGTATTTTTGTTGAAAACCTCTTGCCACTAGTCTGGCTTTGTATCGACCATCGGACTTGATGGTAAAAATCCATTTACTGGTGACTAATTTTCTTCCTACTGCTTCCTGTTCATCCACAAATGACCACGTCTTATTTTCTTCAAGGGATTTAATTTCTTCTTTTATAGCTTGTTTCCATTTGTCCTTTTCTTTCGATTCTATTGCCTCCTCGTATGTCAACATTGATGCTTCAGTGTCATAATCCATCAGATAATCTTTATATCTATCTGGTGGTCTACGTTCTCTGGCAGGTTGAACTCTTCTATTTTGACTATTATCCCTATTATTTCGACTTTCATTATTTTCGACCCGATTTTCAATTTGTTCAGTATCAAAGAATTCTTCATTTCCATCAGAATAAACTTCATTATTTTGTTCTATTTCTTCTTCAACTTCGTTTGTTTCTCTTTCATTTCTTTCAACTTCAATTGTTTCATTGTTATTTGTTTCGTTCTCATTTGTTTCGTTGTCATTTGTTTCGTTGTCATTTGTTTCAACTTCTGTTTCGCCTTCATTTGTTTCGTCTTCGCTTGTTTCGCTACCCAATCTTCTCAAATGAAAATCGCCTTCTCGAACATTCTCAATATTTCTACTACTTACTATTCTTCTTAATATTTCACCTTCTCGAACACTCTCATTACTTCTACTTCTTCCTCTTTCTCTTAATATATCACCTTCTCGATCTTCGTTGTTGTTGACTCTTCCGACTTGATTTTCTTCCTGACTATTATCTATTCTTCTCTGTGTTGTGCCTTCACCAACTGACTCTTGATTTTCTTCATCCATCCTCCAAAAACCTCCACTTCTATCACCATTTCCTTCATTTAAATATATACCTTGCTCATTTTCATTTATTCTAACATCTCTCGCTTTTACAATTGTTTCAGTTTCATCCACCCATATTTTGTAACCATTCCTGACGTAGCCTATCAGGATTCCTTTATCACATCTAACGTCCAACTTTCGTACACCAGAGTTTATTTTATAGTAAGCTGTTGAACCAAATCTTCTAACATTAGATACGTCTGGCTTGATACCAAACCACATCTCGGCTGGAGTTTTGTCTCTGCCTACGGTGGGACTTCTGTTAATAAGGAAGCTTGCAGTTAAGAGTGCTTCGCCCCATAGGTAGTTTGGAACACAACCATCAAACATTAAAGCTCTTGTTCTTTCTAATAACGTCCTGTTCAATCTTTCTGCTTTCCCATTTAATTGTGGCGTGTAGGATATTGTTAAATCAAGAATAATGCCCTTCGAGTTACACCAAGACATTAGGTTATTGTTCGAATATTCCCTCCCATTGTCGCATCTGATTTTCTTCACTTTTGAATTAAAATGATTTTCCGCTAAAGTCACAAATTGTTTTATTTTATCAAAGGCTTCACTTTTAAAGGTGATTAAGTACACGACACAAAAATGCGTAAAATCATCTAAAAATGTAATAAAATATTTTTTGTTGTCCCAAGTGGGAGTTTCTATTGCTCCGTAAACATCCGTATGGATAATTTCCAAAGGAAATGTTGCTTTAACCCTATTATTTACGAACGGTTTCCTACTCATTTTGGCTTTAATACAAATTTCGCAAAATTTTTCTTGATTATCCCCCCCAATTTTAATTCCGTTAACTAATTTAGCTAGGCGCCGCACATCCGATACGTGACCCAGCCGACGATGCCAGGTATCGACAGTTTCAGAAAACAAAGCTTCGCGGACACTCTTTGCATAAAAACTTGTCTCATACAAGCCGTTTCTAGTTTTGTACCCACTCAATATAATATGGTTATTATTCTTTATAAATACCTTGTTTCCAGCGAAGAGTACAGATCCACCATGGTCAGTAATTGAACTTACAGAAATCAGGTTTCTTGATATTTCAGGAACATATAATACCTTTTGCAGGTCAAAAGTATTTGTATTTATCGTGCCTATTGCTTGAGCGACGAGGTTTCCAGCATTTGCACATCTTACTTCTGTGTTTATCTTTTCTGTAAAATGTATAATATTATAATCATTGAACATGTGGGAAGATGCACCAGAGTCAATAATCGCTTTGATTGAAATTTCGTTATCTATTTGTTCGCTTACCATGGTAAACATGCGACAAAACTTTTCTATGTGTCCCTTTTTATTACATTTCTTGCAAGTTTTTGTTGAAAAACATTCAATAGAAGTGTGTCCATTTTTATTACATATTGCACATTGTTTATTGTTACAAAATCTGGCAATATGTCCTATTTTGTTGCAGATAAAGCACTTTCTTTCATCGCTCTTAAAAACTTCATTAATATTAGCGGGTATTTCAGTTGTATTTTCGATTAACCGTATTTCCTTTTGAATTTTTTCTATGAGAGTGTGAATATTTTTATCACATTTCGGGGTTATTTCCCAAACTGTTCTAAAATGGTTTAATGTTGTGGGCAAAATTGTTAAAATCTTTTGAATTATCATTTCTTCATTTATTTTATTTTGAGTAGATTCCAATTCAAAAGCCAAATTCTGTAGTTTACTTATGTCCTGTATTATATTTCCACTGAATTTGTAATTATAAAATTCAATGACTTTGAGATGACTATCTTTCTCGACGTTATAATTGTATACAATATCTAATTTCTCAAAGATGTCTTTTGTAGTTGCGCAATTAATAACATAATGTAAAATGTTTTCATCAATCGAATTTAAAATAAAATATTTTGATTTTACGTCTTTACCTTTTTCCTCGCTGTCGTTTCCGATTCCTTTTGCTTCTAAAAACAATTTTGTAAGCTTCCTCCAATTGGGATAATTGGTATTTGCATTTAATTTATTAATGTTCTCCATAATTATTCAAGAAATACGTACAGTTTATTTCTTCTTCAAAATTTTAAAATGTCACCTTGGTTGCTATGCTTATTTTGTCAACAACTGTTTGGTTGCTATGCTTATCTTCGTAACTCGATGTGTACGAAAAAAGACTTATATTTCTGAAACACTGAAAAACGATTATACTGATCTTTAAAAGCTATTGCGAGCCCATGACCTGTTATTTAAATTTGTAGGAGGTCTTTGGGGCTTTATTGAATAAAGTGAAGGCACTAGATATCCATTAGAGTATTTATTATGATTTAATAATCAACAAACACGAGTTTCCTGCACTGAGTCAGTCAGAAAAGTGATATGTCTAACATTCAAATTGACATACCACAAATATCAACATTCTATATTTAAAACTTGTGTCAAGCGTGAGTCGATTGCCAATTGAACCTCTATACTTTAACACAATAAAATTCACGTTTTGTAGGATTTTATTCGAGTTCTATTTTAAGACTAAACAAACTTCACATATTACAAAAAAACCAAGCCGAAGCGGGATTCAAATTGATCAAGCCAAATACGTGACTGATGTCGAAAAATAACGCACAAATCATAATTTTAAAGCTGTAAAATATCGATATGATCCTACCAATATCGATATGACTAATCTGAGAGATGGCATCACTATTGCTAGTCAAAAAATGCCAAGTGAAAGAAAAGGTTGTGTTCTTCGTCGTACATAATCAGATTGTAATAAAAAATGGCAAAAACTTACGATTATTTATTCAAATTACTCCTCATAGGAGACTCAGGGGTGGGGAAAACTTCTATACTATTTAGATTTTCAGAAGATGCTTTTAATATTTCGTTCATATCAACCATCGGTAAGTGTTAGATTGTAATACCAAAGGTTATTGTTAGAGAAGTGTAGATTTTTTTCTTGCCACTAATTTGTCATCGCCTTTGCTTTGTTTTTTTGTACCCGTGAAGTTGCGTTGATATTGAGGGTGCGGCCCTGTTAAGTATGCCCTTATCGAATTAAGTGAGGCTTTACTGTGTTTATGACATCATACACACTAATTTCAATTAAGTAGCAGCTGCCTCCAGTATCGATGAAATAAAATTTTGTTCCAGGAATCGATTTTAAAATCCGGACAATAGACCTTGATGGTAAAAAAGTGAAGCTACAGATATGGTATGCATAAATTTTTTCAATGGACTACTAGAAAACAGACATTTTGCAGTGAATTAAATGATTATTGTTTTTTGTTTTCAGGGACACTGCAGGACAAGAGAGGTTTCGTACAATAACAACAGCCTACTACCGTGGCTCCATGGGAATAATGCTTGTGTATGATGTTACAAACGAAAAGAGCTTTGAGAATATAAAAAATTGGATTAGAAACATTGAAGAGAATGCCAGCGCTGATGTCGAGAAGATGATTTTGGGAAATAAGTGTGATCTAGATGCTAAGAGACAGGTATGCTTTAGCGCAGTTATTTATAAAAACAGACCCTCTAAAACACACTTTAATTTGCTGTTTAAATAGTCCATATGAAGTCTTTCCATTTTGCACAGACTGTTTTAGGAGTTGTGTTTTTATGAATAAGTTAAGTGCTACCGGCAGTCATTTGAGTTTATTTTTATAATGATGTCTCATCACAGCCGCCCTTATCAGGCAAAATATGCATGAGCATTGTAACTTTACGATGAAGTTACAATAAATATTGTTATATCGGATTCCACAGTCACTTAACAATATTAAAAGTTAAGTTTCTGTTAAATCCGTCTAAAAAAATACAATGGCCATATTCAATTAATATTTACTTATATAGATAGTGGTGCCTACCAATAGCATGAACCCAGATATTGTGACAAGACTAGTATATTTTGGGAAACGAGTCTTGTGACTTACCTAGATGCTAAAAGTTAAGTAAACAGACATGTGAAGCATAAACCACTTTACATGAACTTTGTACTGTCTAGTATTTTTTTAATGATATCTGAATATACCTATATCCGTCCTTATCAGGACAAAATACATGAATAATATAGTATTGCAGTGAAATAACGGTTAATCCTGTATTTTCCACAAAACTTCTTGTTAAAGGGACCAACAAAGTGTTAGAGCCTAAGCACACTGCATATTTTATACGCGCAGACGACGCGCGTATCATAAACGCGCGCTTTCGGCGGCGTAGATACAGATTGTTGCGTTTGTATTGATCGAAACGCACGTTAAACGCGATACAAACGTGCGTACAAAGGGGTGGAGGAAGGGGAAGAGAGGCGCGCGCAAAATGGGTCTATCCAATAGATTCGCTTATTTTTACGTTTTTTACGCTTACTTTTATGTTTTTTACGCTTACTCTTATGTTTGTTTTGCAGGTATCAAAAGAGAGGGGCGAGCAACTAGCAATAGAATACCAGATTAAGTTTATAGAGACGTCGGCTAAGGACTCATTGAATGTTGAGTCTGCCTTCTATACACTGGCCAAGGACATTAAGGCGAAAATGGAGAAAAAACAGGTAAAACACTGTATTTATTACAATTTTGTGTGATTCTCCTACAAAGGACAGGAAAAATATTGTCAAAAATTCTAATGATGTTTGTGTAATTTATCCCTATAAAGAAGTAGCTCATACATGTCCCACTGAAGGGTGTTAACAGCCTTGGGTCAGAGAGGGAGTATGAGCTTATCAACTTTCCTGTATACTGGAATTAAATAAAACAATGTTTGGCTAAGCTTGTTCCTCAGTTCCTGACTAAGCACAAGTTTTATTACTATTTCTGAATCAAAACTAAGGGCCGATTTCTGAATTGAGAATTTCGCTAAGTAATTACTTAACTGTAGTACTGTCTCATCAAATTTCTTTAGAAAAGAGTGTGACAGCATGTTACTTAAGCATTTACTTTGTGTGAATTCTCAATTCAGAAATCGGCCCTAAGAGAGGACCTTTCTATTCCACCTGAGTAGTTTAAATCTGTTTCTGATTCAAAAACTATGATGAAACCTGAAACTTAAGTATCATAACTGCAATGTTTTAAGGGTTACCTTTGATTTCCATTCAATATTAATATGTGAAACATGACCCATCTTCTGTATATTACCATTTGCTAACTCTATATTCTTTGTTCCATGGATTTTGCGAAAATAGAAGGTAAATAGAATGAGTTTCAAGTATTGTTTTTGTTGCGTGTTTTGGTTGAGAGAGTTCCGCTTTTCCTGTGTTGATTGTATGTCCAGCATAAGATAAACTGTATTGTAGGTTTTAATATTTTTACAATAGAGGAATAGTGTGCTACAGGTTTATCCACATTTTATACCCCATTTCTCCCAGCTAAAGGATTTATTTTAAACTTAAAAGCAGGGCCTTAAAAGGAACTTAAAAAGAAAAGTATCACAGCCAAGTAAGTGTAATAGGTGATCAACTTTTAAAAGGAAAATATTGTACAAAATCGATGTCTGTATAAATTGGTATCCAGCATTCGGATCCATTTTGTGTGACTAGTCATTTAATTAGGTGCTAGCTGTCCTGATAAACGTTGTTTTGCCGTATTAATTAGCTTGCGACCTATTCTCAGACCTATCAAATATACACAAAAAAATCTGTAAAAACTTCGGAGGTTTTCACTAAGAAGCACTGACACGAGATTATTTATATTAGATGATGAACCTTACTGTATGCCATGTCGTATCTTCTGTATAGATTGGTATGCATTGTAATGTGGATAGACCTTTGTTTAGGACAAATGGACCTCTTTGTCTTCGACATACGCATCAAATAAAAATTGGTAACTGACTATTTATTTGTGCTTTAGAGTTTCGTTCCTAAAGTTGTTCGGTGTTATTTATAAAAACAAGATTCCTCAGTTTAAATAATCTGTGGTTTCCCTTCACCACAGAATAAGTATTAAGGTTCTCTGATGATATCTTTAAGGAGCTAACCGTGTTTTTATAAATATGACGATTATTTTTCAATCCAAAGCCTTTTTTGCATGTGATTAAAGTTGTGATAAAATATCCTACGGATATTTATTATTGTTGTTGTTTCCGTCGTATGCATGCTAGCATGATTATTAGTTTGAACTCGATTTCACTGTCCTAGATCGCGACTAGTTCTATGTAGTTAACAGACGTTATTTGGTAGGTACCTAGTTGATCTTAAGTATGTCAGATGCTACAAATGCATCAAGTTAAAATCATTGTAGACATATTTTTATATAACATTATAGAAAATTATACTACACCCTTAACGTAACATAACATTTACATACAGGCACATACATTGCTTCTGGCCCCACACTAGGATACCCTGTGTCGTGGGAATCAGAAACAGCGACTTCACAAACATGTAAACATCCAACACCTGGGTTTTTTTTTTGTCCCCAGCCGGGATTCGAACCCGGGACCTCTCGCATGGTAGTCAGATGCACTAACCACTACGCCACAGAGGTCGTTAAACTTTTAAACATATTAAAAAATCTCTTAATATTA
This sequence comes from Yponomeuta plumbellus, assembly GCA_947310845.1. Lineage (NCBI taxonomy): Eukaryota > Metazoa > Arthropoda > Insecta > Lepidoptera > Yponomeutidae > Yponomeuta > Yponomeuta plumbellus. Next base: position 5,450,238 of record OX371211.1, on the reverse strand, counting down.
CTCAACTGGTCTTTGACAGATGTTTTTGTTCCATTGCCGTTTCAAGTTAGATGTGCAAACGCACTATAGGTGCAATTACGCAAGTACTCCACTGTATGGTATTGTCTGATTTTGCCCCTTTGTTTCCGGTATGTCAAACCACCTTCTGTAACACTTGTTATGTGGCCTCCACGCTGCTCGCGAAGTTGACCGAGGTTGGGCGAATACGGTAGGTGTGGAGGGGCACTTCGTCTTACTTCGTCCATCCTCGAGTGTGATGCCTCCTCCAGACTACTCGCGAAGTTCCTCGACAAAATACTCGGGAAAGTTGACTGAAGTACGTAGCTACACACTCGAGGTTGGACGAAGGAAGACGACGTGCCACTCCACACCTACCGTATTCGCCTAACCTCGGTCAACTTCGCGAGTAGTGTGGAGGCCACATAAAGCTACGTACCTCTGTCAACTTTCCCGAGTACTTTGTCGAGGAACTTCGCGAGTAGTCTGGAGGAGGCATTACATTCTAGAAACTTTTTTCCCAGTAGGTATATCATTCTCCTACTCCGAACTGTCATATACTTACAGGGTGACCAATCAGGTGACGTTATTTTTATTTTAGATATCCCGTACCGAGACCTATCCAAAACACCCCATGTATGTTCAATTGTTCAGTCATTGATAGTTTTCGAGTTATGATTTTTTTTTTAAGTTTCGAGATTTTTCCAAGAAATCGTCAATAAAAACACAAAAAATGCTTTTTGGCTTTTATTTTTTCTGTAATTATAATCAGTATTAAGCCTATTTACATATCCAATAAAGAAAACCTGTACATTAAGGGACTTCACACACGGCGGCTATAATATACAATACATCCCAGGATGTATAGCTTAGAGACCGCTCAGCTCAGTACCTTTAAGATACGAAGATGTAAAGATGTATATTATAGCTGTCGTGTGTGGTTTCCTGACGATTTCTATGGAAAGATGTAATGAGATATATCGTGCTATAATATACATCTTTACCTTTGCCCCCATAAGTGCTATTTTATCTTTATTATTTCGTAAGTCTAATGTCTTGCAAAGTTTTTAAGATTGGTTTGGAGCTCCAGAACCAGGCATATGTACTTTTAATTTTATTTTGAAATTTTTGGGTCTCCCGACTAAAAACAGTGACTTCAAACTTTGGGCCCGAAATGTACTTAATTATGGTTGGGATGTACAGGTTTTCTTTATTGGATATGAAAATAGGCTTCATACTGATTATAATTACAGATAAAATGAATCCAAAAAAAAATCATAACTCGAAAACTATTAATAACATTTTTTTTAACATACATAACATTTACATACAGGCACACACATTGCTTCTGGCCCCACACTAGGATACCCTGTGTCGTGGGAACCAGAAACAGCGACGTCACAAACATGTAAACATCCAACACCTGGCTTTTTTTTTGTCCCCAGCCGGGATTCGAACCCGGGACCTCTCGCATGGTAGTCAGATGCGTTAACCACTGCGCCACAGAGGTCGTCAATTAATAATCGCTGAACATACATACGTATATCCTCTGGTTAAATTTAATATTAAACTGCTAACACCAGACGTCCTTGCCCTCTAGATAATCGTTGATTTTATAATAGGCTTATTTGCACAGAGTGTGCATAACACATTTCTTAAACCGCGTTGGGGGCAACTCTAATAAATCTTGTGGAATCTTGTAGAACCTTTACAGTGCCCGCGGCCCTAGTCGATAAAGTAGATGTGACGGATGTGACGCGTTACAGGAGGCGAGCAACCCGCCGGCGCGCTCGGGCGTTCACACGCTCAACAACCAGCCCTCCAGCAAGCCCCAGTCCTGGCTGTCCCGCTGCAGCCTGCTCTGACGCCCCGCGGCCCCAGCGCCCCACCCCGCACACGCCCTGCGCTAGCCGAGCTGACCCACCTCCGTATTTCTCGACCTTCACTTCATAACCAGTGTGCAATCACCATCCAGGGATCGGACTCGCTTTTTGTATTTTTATAACTCGATAATTTTCGTCTTATAAATCAGTATTTTCGTCTGAAATTAGCCGTGTACGCTCTGTTAACTTCAGCAGTGACAATTTTATTATATTGAACTTAGGGTGAACTTTTAAATTGGTGTTATGTTTATGATTAAAGTTATAAAAAGATATTATTTCAATAGATTATTTAGCTGTACTTTTTCTTTTGCTATTTTAATTAATTAAGATTATTATATATTTTAATTATTGTAATATATGATATTTAATTTCAATAAACAGTGCTTTTTTACACAATGATGTATTTATGTTTCCACAAATATGTATTATTTTATTACACATTTAGCATCTCAATGTTTGCTGAAAATATCAATGATATGTAATTATGTAACCTATATTTTAAAGAAAGACTAATTATATAAAATGAAACAAATTATTTACCAATAACTAGCAATATCTTTAATTCTCCAACAGTATGTACAAAAGAGCAGAACATTTGGTCATTAAACAACATAAGTAATTCATGCTCGGAAATGCCACCCCGCAGGATTGAATAACCAAATAATTACAGCAAAATGTAACACATTTGGTTGTTCTTGGAACTTGGAGTTAACAATTTAACAACTATGAATTAAGTAATAGTCAAATAAATAAATGCTCTCAGGTGGTTTGTACTTTAGATGTTTGCTTGTATCTTCTCAGGGCGACATTCTTTACTCCCACTAAGGCACTTTTCGAGACATATCCTAGTATGAAGAAGAGCTTTTTGACTATGTCTAGAGCAAGCTGTGTTGCATATTGAGAGCCCTTTCTCCAGTAAAGCACATATACAGGGATGGGTGGTAGCTTCTCTGACCAGATTCCGCTACGGGCACGCTTGGCGCGCCCTTCGGCCGTGAGCAGAGCGGGCGCCAATTGCGACTCTATCGTGTTCTTTTTAAGGTTATTAGGGACGGACGCTGTTGCAAAACCCAGCTCAACCAATTTCTCTCCAATGTTCAGTGTTTCTACTGTTTTAGTCTGTGAACAAAATTATGGAAAATACCTATTAATAAAAGCTTTTCGTCTGACTCAACACAGCGTCAGCAAGCAACACAGGTAGACCCACATGCTTTTTGACTCAAGTATTGTATAATGGAATTGAAAACTGTACAAATGAAAAAGATAAAAAAACAAAACAATGGACCAAAGATAATAAAGGAAAATTCCCAAACCTACCTTAGCTTGAGGTAAGTGTAACAACACTGCGGAGACCAGATCATCATTCTCTCTGGCGATGGGCTTGAGGGTGACCTGCTTGCCTTGTGCTACGCACTCCAGCCAGTTCACTGCATTGCCACTTGCTATCTCAACTCCCCAAACCTGAGGATAACATATTTTTTGGCTTTAATCACATGTCAGTCTCCAAAGTTCTAAGGAATTAACTGTAAAACAAATTTTGGTTTATAAATATACTAATACCAATCCCAATAGCACAAAGCAAGACTAATAAGATTCATCCGATAAAAGAGGGCAATATAATGGGTACTTGTGTAATGTGTGAAAATAGCAAACATTTGTGAGTTTACTAGACAGTTGACTTGTCTGTGTCCATGACCTTCACAAGCATCTAAAAAAATGTGTGTAAATGCCAGAATTCATTCACATAAAATGATGAATGTTTACAGAACTTCTTGGCACCGATATGTAGGTTAACCGAGGGCCAGCCGACAGACACTGAGAACTCACCTTGACCGGCAGTGGTGGTTTGCTGGAGTGCCATAGGGGGAGCGGCACCGGCGCGCGATGCTGCACAAGAACACGCAGCGGCGAGTGCTGCACGCCGGCGCATGCACCGCGCAACGGCTCGTGGTTCTGAATGAAGTGCTCCGGCACTCGGCTGGCTTTTGAGAACTTGCTAACCTGATTATAATCATAACAAAGTTACATAACAGCCGTTTTGATCAGTTACCCAAAGAAAACAATGCAATTTACCGGTCTAATCTTGTGTATGGAGTATACGAGACCAGCGGTGGCCACGGCGTAAACTGCTATCTGCAAAAGTTTGAGCCGTTGTTATCAATCACTCTACGACAAACTCCATTTCAAAAGTGTAAGCTCAAAGTACTCACGTTCACCCCGCGATAGTCCTGTTGCAGCAAGTTTTGAAGCTTATTAAGTATACCATTATCCTGTTTCGCCATTGTACTATTCTGAGCAATGTTTCATTTTATTAGCTCATCAATATTTTCAAGTTTTCCTTCGCGTTTTCGGTTTCTATTCTCATTCATTCATTTGGCACTTTTGACAATTTGACAGACAGCTGATCTACCTGACGTCACATGCGTCACCTACGCTGAACCATAAAGCATAGACACCCGAGCACAGAAACACTTTCCCACATGATTGGCGTTCGTTCTCCTCTTCCCATTTTCTCTCTATCTCACTTCTTTTGGAAAAGGAGAACCGGCAAACATGTATGGAGTCTGGTCCAAGAACCAATAACGACGTGACATATGTCATTAGAAAGGTTTTTTAATACACTACAATATTTACTATAGGAGCTCACTTCAAATAATTGTGTGAAAAAAGTTATAGCGATATAAACAATATTTTTTTCATAGACGATTTTTAAGCAATAAAAATAATTATTTCGTATTCGATGACATTATTAGTGCAAGTTAAAACATGTTTATGAGTATTTTTCGGGATGCAGAGTGCAGAGTGATTGTCAATCTCTATCAGAACGTAAAACAAAAAAAGTTTTGATAAAATATACTTTTTCTAAAACCAAATAAAATAAGATAAAACCAAAGTCATGATCAATGGTCACATTGATTCAATACCGGTCAACGTACATGGTCACCTTCTCGATACCGTTTCCAAATATACTTCATCATCATCATCATCATTATCATTGGCCTATGGTTGCCCACTGCTGGACATAGGTCTCTCCTATTGCACGCCACTGAGCACGGTCCTCGGCAACTCTCATCCAGCTCTTGCCAGCCGCCCTGCGAAGATCATCGCTCCACCGAGTCTGAGGAGGTCCTACACTACGTTTACCGATCCGCGGTCTCCACTCAAGAACTAGTCTACCCCATCGATTATCAGTTCTTCGGGTGATATGGCCGGCCCACTGCCACTTACGAATACACTTACCTTGGGCAGATTCTGCAGTTAGGTAAAAACAATTTCGAGAACAAGGCCAAGAGGAGGATCTGAGATCTAGCTGGGCTGGGCAGCGTTTGGGAAACTACGCCGAGTCTTCTCGTCATGCTTGAAAACGAAAGTTTTCAATCAGTGTGTCCTACCTGTCGTGACCTACGGAGCTGAGACATGGACACTCACGAAAGGGTTGGTCCACCTGCGAAAAACTGCAGGCAGATGCTGAATGCGGCAAGCGGAAGACAGGGCGCTATTCGCTATTCGACTCGCCACACACAGTTGATGCCGGTGGCCGCCACACGCTACAATCGTCGCTGCTCGCTTCTTGTGGCCCGCACCGGCCACTAACGCCGACACAAAACGCCGCCACACACCACTCGCGCGATTCCGCACCCTTCTCTCCCTTACCTCAGAGTGCTTAGTGCGAGTTTTTTTAACTACTCGTAAACTCATATTCTATAGGAGTGACAAAGCGCGCCACCTAGTTGTCTCTTTGTCACTCCTATACAAATTGCAAACGCTCTCGCTGTCGAAAGTGAATGAAAAAACTCGCACTAGGCACTCAGTTAACCTGTTCGAGTCGACGGCAACGCCACGTAGTCTGTTGTTCATTTAAATAAATATGGATATAGAATTATTTATATCAGAGATTCAATCCCGTCCTGCGATTGCTTTGGTTAAATAAAAAAGTTGCGGCCACCGACCTCAAGTGTCGGCCACCGGCCACAAGAGGCCGCTTCTAGCTTCTTGTGGCGGCGTTTGTGGCTGTGGCCTTTAGCGACATTTAGCTCGCCTTATCGGGAAGTTCAACTTAATAATAATTATAAGGCTTCATTAGTTTTAGGTAATCATATCATTGTTGTTATTATTATCAATGTGAGTAACAAATAACGGTTTCTTATATTAGATAAACAAATGTAAAACAGATTATGATATCGAGTCTAATACAGATAAATACCATTTTCAATAGGTAGTAAGAAACGATACTCCAATAACAAGCTTAGGGTCAACGGAAAAGCAAACATAGCACAATATCAAAGTCTGGTCAAAAATAGTCATGGCAATCAAGAATACAAAGTAATTCACTTGTAACGTAGGTACCCACAAAGCGACTGCCAATGCCGTTAAAAAGTGAAAAAATATATTTTGTTGCTTAAAATCGTCTATGATTTTTTTTATATAGCTATAACTTTTTTCACACAGTGTTTTGAACCAATCTCCTATAGTAACTATTGTAGAGTATAAAAATACCTTTCGAATGAGATATGTGACGTGGTTATTGGTATCAAGGACCGTTTTGTCTGGTTCTCCTTTGCCGATGTTTTCAAATCCAAGATTCTGCAATGTGGCGGGAAGTCAGTATAGGTAGGTACTCCCTCCAGGATAGATACACATTGTAGGCCAAGAACAGGACGACGACGGTCAGTGGACAGACCAGCGACCATGATTTTACGATGACTCTGAGTCGGCGGAAAGTCCGTGGATGCGGATGGCATTGGAGGAAAGACTTTGTGAATTCTTGTGGAATTGTTGTGTGTTTGCCGTGAAAATAAACGAAATATTACGATAAAATACCTAGTGTTTTATTTATGGAGAAAATCAACAAACAATACTTGACAAGAGTTTTTACAAGACAGACATTTGTCAAGAAGAATAAAAAATAACATAGACGTATCTAGGCAACGCAATAGACATTGACTCACTGACAATTAGTCTATGACAATGAGGCTGCATAACCAAAGAGTATATTATAGGAGTGGTATGCATACTCGTTACAGACTTATACCCAGCAGTGGTGGGCTGATGATCTCTTCTGCTTACTGATTAAAAAGAAACATTCGGAGAAGCTCGTCAGTGTAGGCGTAGGCACAGCCACAGATTACATTTTAAATATTTTGCAAATGGCGACATTGGGATTCCACGTCAACTTTTTTGACAGCCGCTGAGTTGTTTCACATTTCGTTGTTCCTCGTTTTTCAAAAACTCTGTTTCAACATGATATCAGTGCTAAATACTATTGACACGGGCCATGAGGACATGATACACGACGCCGAGCTTGACTACTATGGCTTGCGACTGGCTACGTGCTCCTCTGACAACTCTGTGAAGGTTTACGACATCAAGAGTGGTACACAAACTCTCGCCGCTGATTTGAAGGGTCACTTTGGGCCTGTGTGGCAAGTCGCCTGGAGCCATCCGAAGTTTGGCAACCTCCTAGCATCTTGCTCGTATGACAGGAAGGTCATTATTTGGAAAGAGGCTGGAGAATGGAGCAAATTGTACGAATATACCGGCCATGAGAGCTCCGTGAACTCCGTGTCGTGGGCACCAGCCGAGTACGGCTTGATACTGGCCTGCTGCAGTTCAGATGGATCTATATCCATCATAACATATAATCAGGATGGCGGTAACTGGGATGCTAAGAAGATTCCTGGTGCTCATGCAATTGGTTGTAACTCCGTAAGTTGGTGTCCAGCCATATCTGCGGATTTGAACCTAGACCCCCTCAGTAACAAGGATGCACCAAAGAGACTAGTATCAGGAGGATGTGATAACCTAATCAAGGTATGTACATAATCGGTATCATAACTAACTGGTGGTCTGCAGAAAATACAAATTTGATAAGGTTTCACATTATGGTAAAATCTAGTTAATTTGCTGGTCATTTTGATATGTTTCACCATGTGATGAATCTCACTTTTAGGACACATAAGTCCAAAATCGCTCGTAGCCTGGGCTGCCTGAGTGATCTTAAACGATCACTAAGGTTAAGCAACATACGGCGCGTTCAGTCCATGGATGGGTCACCGTCTATGACTAACGCTAGTGGCATTTTTCCGAGCGATTCCGTGCTTCGCAAGGCACGTTAAGCAGTTGGTGCCGGCTGCCGTCGATAGATGGCAGTCGTTAAGCCAAGTCAGAGGCCCTAGGGCGGCTTGAAAACTTCTGACAGTAAGACCAGCCACTAGTCTTACAAGCCTCCACCAATCCGGACTTGGCCCCCGCGGTGGAGTATGGCCTATACCTTCCTCAGGGAAGAGACCCGTGCCCCTCGGTGGGGACATAATGGGTTGATTATGAAGTCCAAAAAAATATTTTTTTGAGAAATTATAACATTTTACTACCATTTTTACATTAACAAAGAGCAATTAATTAAAATTTATAATCTCATAAACAATGAATTCATTAAAGTAATGATAATTTGGTACAAAAGACTAATGTACCAAATTAAAAAAATTATAACAAAAAATAAATAAATAGCAGTATGACTAAAAGCTAAAAAATTCTAGGGCCAGCAGTCAATTTCTAAACGACTGCTGGCCCTAGAATTTTTTAGCTGATTGGATGACTTGATGATTATGTATTTTAATAGCTCCCATACATAAGCTGAAGTAAATATCTGATAAGATTATATCATGTCATACTGACAAACTAGTAACACATCCCATTATTTAATTAATTCCAGATATGGAAAGAACAAGGAGACCAATGGGTTGAGGAGAACCGTTTAGAAATGCACATGGATTGGGTCCGTGATGTCGCCTGGGCTCCATCATTAGGCCTTCAGCGCTCCATGATTGCCAGCTGCTCCCAGGACAAGCGCGTTGTCATCTGGTCCAGTGACGACAATGTGTCCTGGACTCCAATGATCCTCAACACCTTTGATGATGTTGTTTGGAGTGTGAGTTGGTCTCTGACAGGAAGTATGCTGGCTGTGTCTGGAGGGGATAATAAAGTGAGTCTGTGGCGAGAGGGTACTGATGGGCAGTGGATATGCATCAGTGAGGTGGCTAAGGGCTTGGGGCAGACCCCCAGTGAAGAGAGGAGCACCTTATAATTTTTAAGATTATTTTATTAATTAATTTGTTAATTTTGCTATTAGTTTGTATAATATATTATGATCATCTAACAATTACTGCTTTTATTTCTGTACCAATAGTAGTACTAGCAGCATATTCAATGCTAGCAGTATGGATTGGATCCCTTTTTACGGTTTCGTACGGCGGCTTTTTGCAGCGATGCTGTCGCGCGTTTCGTAAGCGCTCGACAGCATCGCTACTAACTCGCGTAGGTCGCACTTGCAACGCGCTGCAACACGCTACAGTATCGCGTTTGCATCGCGAATGAATCACGGTTACGTGGGCGAGGGCACACAGCTAGCGACCACATCGCGACTTTATCGCGGCGGACGCGCGACGGCATCGCTGCAAAAAGTCTCAGTGGGCGAGGGCCCATAGTGTGCCCAAATATAAGTATATGCTTATGTGGTGTGTGCGCCAATATAAGGGTATGCTTATGTGTGGCTCCTTTGTACACCAAAATATTCTCAAGCATTTAGTAAATGCCTCATTCCATAGTGATGCTGTAAAAATACATAGGTGAGATGTCTTCCACTTTGCTTATTATAGTCCGTTTTTTAATTCTATGCAAAAAAAAAAGACGCGGTGTTACCGCTATAAAAGCTATAGGTTAACTCGTAAGAGCAAAGTCTAAAAAAAACACGTGCATAGCATACACAATTTAACTTTGAAGTAAAATGGGGTTATTTGATTTTTACGTACTAGCAACATTCAGACATTGACAGCCTAAGAATTGTATGGAGATGTCAACGTGACAATATTTTTTTTTTGCATTGAATGAAAAAACAGACTGTAGATGGCAAGAAGAATAACAAATTCTGCATGTAAAATTTCATGCATATCGCCATACTTGTGTTGTCTAGTAAATTGATTTAATGGGTAGTTGGTGCCGACAATGCATCTGCCTGACCTCTTGGTAGCCGGGTGTTTTATTAGAATACATGTTATTGTTGTAGACTCACAGAGAGTTCAAGATTGACACCATAATTTTTGTAAAACTATTTTTATTACATTTTAAATATAAAACTTACACAAAAACAACTTATCTACAAATAATATCACGTTTTCTTCCCTATATTGAAATCGATTAGTTCCAGCAGTTGTGGCATCTTGTAATACTGTGCGATAGAGCGGAATGTTTCATGCTGTGCCCGCAGGTCCTGCGCTGATGTCATTAGGGCGAAGTCGCCGGCGCAGTCGCATACTGTTGAAAGGTTCTCGCGCTTCACCTGAAAAAAGAAGAAGTACTTGTCCGAGGTTGATGGATAATGAGTTTCAATTTTCGTTAAAAAATATATACCGAATGACGCAGGGCGTCGAATCCTATCTTACGAGTCGAAATGTTACACAAGGCTTTCATGAATCTTGTACTATTTCATTAGTAACATTGTAAAGTCCATCTGAATAAATACAGTTTACATTTCAATGCAAGATACGGAATGAGCCGATGGATATACAGGGGTATTTATAAAATTGAACAATACCTGAAAAATGAAATTTCGAAAACTTGAATTAAAGGGACACTAAAATAAAACCAATGCTTAATTCTTAAAATCTAAAGAATACCCTTTTTTCTGTTGTTGTTGTTTTTTATGTTGGAGAAGCGCGTAGAGAATTAATTTAATAAAATCATGTCTATTAAAAAAAACACATACAGAAGAAACTCTTAGAACAAAGCTGTTTCAAAATATATTGTGATTTTGCAGGATTTTTTTGTTTTCGAAATAGCCATGTACTTCAGGTCCTAAGCTGGTTACCTGGTGACAGCGCTTGCAGATGAGGTCCTGCAGGGCGAAGGTCATGGCGCGCCGGTTCAGCGTCTCGATGAGCCGCCACTCCAACTCCTGGCTGTCGTACGGAGTCCCACACGTGGGACATAGGCACACCGGCCTGCGGGATCACACGAAATACATTTACTTTTACGATTATAATATCGTCTATCACGTGCTGCGCCTCTTTACGTACCTAAACTGGATTTGACGAAGTAACGAGAGTTGGGAATGGCAAAAGAATCAAGAAGGCAGGATTAATGCAGTAGAAATGAGATCCTTGACAAGTGTGGCTTTGGATTACAGGATACGCAATACTTTGATTAAGCTACTGAAATAGGATGAAGTGACTAGAATTGAGTAAGGAATGTGGCGTTGGTTCGGACCTGTGGAGAGGGCGAAGGAAGACCGACGAAACATATCGAGCGCATGTGGGTGGAAAGGCCGGTAAGAGACGCCCCAGGTGAACGCGCCACATTGCCTTGTATCTGTATGACTTACCAAATATCAAGTACTCGCATGTCATTATGTAGCCGCCTGTGCGTGTCGCGGCAGTAGTTGCAAACCTCGCAAATGAACTCAGTGAGAACGCCCGATTCACATTATGTACCTACTCCCATGTGCCCTAGGCACTTTAAGAACTAGTCTGGAGGTTTTGAGAAACTCACGGCACTATTCAGCCCTCGTACTTAGACACACCACAGACTACATCTATGTTTTGTTTTCATTTACCTGTCCGCTGCGCCAAATTTCTAATAAAACGTGTTAGCAGAACATTTTATCAAAACAGTCCGTCTGCTGCGACTTTTTAGTTTCTAGAAAGCACTGTTTTTGTAGCAAAAATAAAATGACTTCCGACGAAGATGTGTCTGCTGTTTTGTCTTTTTTTGTCTGTTGCCTTACTTATATTATGTTACTTGTCTGTTTATGTTGTTTCTGTGATGTGTCTTGTCTTGTTGGTATAATAAGCGTTTTTTCGTGCGTTTATTCCAAATATGAAGTACTCACACGTCATTATGCAGCCCCCGGTGCGTATCTCGGCAGAGGTCGAGGTCGCGGCAGTGGTTGCAAACCTTGCAGATGAGCTCGGTGAGGAGGCACGAGTCGCACGGGTCGCGCCACTCGGCCGCGGGGCTGAACTCGCCGACGCCGATCAGTCGCAGCAGGTTGCGACGGAGGAGCGTCACCTGTGGAGTCGGGGAGTGGCGGTGTGAAGTCTATAATGGTGTTTTCACTCCATCTGCTCGAAATGATACATTCTGATGCCCAAATTTAGGACCCAAAACACGCTATTGTTGTTCAAGCTAAGATATATATCTTCATCAAAGTAAATAGACTAAAATTTGGGTTTTGAATCTATTTACCTTTAGGTACCTTTGAGTAGATAGACTCAAAATTCAATTTTGAATTACATTCTACTAAAGTCTGATTTTTAACTCCGTAGAATTCTGACAGTTATCATTTTTTGACATGTCAGAGATTAGAAACCTTTTTTGGCCGGGTACATTTTTCAAATTCAATACGAGTGTGAACATCTGAGTCTACACATTTAATTTGTTAGTGAATGTATCCATTTTATAAAGTGTCTCCACACTTTCAAACGTCACCACACTGTCCAAATTAAAAGAGATTTTAAGGCGAGTGACAATTGTGTCCCTTTTCACCACACAAACAGTAAAAAAGTACAAGTAAAGAAAACATATTTTTATTAAAATATAATCATCATTAATACTAATATAATATATTACTAAGCTTGGCATCGGTGCGGCAAAACCAGGGCTTTGATGAAATAACAGGTTGTATCCTGTGATAATGCAAGCCTTTCGTGAAATCCTCTGCCCAGATTTTATTCCAGGACTCCTGGAGATAAACCCTGGGAAGAGTGATAAGATCGCTGGAATAGTTTTTAAACGGAAACAGGTACGCATTTTCATTCCTCTCAGATGATAGTAAAAATCAGTGTTCTACACGGGCGCAAATAATTTTTGGTCTCGGTAGTGTTGAATCCCTCGCTCCTTCAGCGATTCTTAGTTAAAGCCCGAGCTAAATTCAATTTCACAACTTCGACGCAAAAATGTTGTTTGCGCCCTTGGTGAACAATCTACTATTGTGGCGCAGCGGTCAGCGCATCAGCCTACCATGCGATAAGTCCCGGGAACGAATCCCGGCTGGAGACGAAAACAACTATTTACTGTTTCTGGTTCAATTCTGGTCAAATCCTCGGAATGTTTTCCTTCGTCGTTAGCGTGTCGTATTGCTACTTTAACTTCACAATGTAAAATCTGCTTCATAATAATTTAAAAGATTTATTCATTAATAACTGACCTGGCAATCGGCGTTTTGCCATATTTTTTTTTAATATAATAAACAGAGACATTTACATCAACATAAACATTTACATACAGGCATACACATTGCTTTTGGCCTCACACTAGGATACCCTGTGTCGTGGGAACCAGAAACAGCGACAACGTCACAAACATGTAAACATCCAAGACCTGGAGTTTTTTTTTCTCCCCAGCCGGGGATCGAACCCGGGACCTCTCGCATGGTAAGCAGAGCGCTAACCGTTACGCCACAGAGGTCGTAACGGGATAATAAGCCTACGACTAGACTTACCAAACATAAAAAAAATCGGTGAAAATATTTTTTGTTTTCAACATAGCATAAAGTTTTAGCTCACCTGCTCCTCAAGTTCGGCGTCCAAGGACAGCACGCGGCATACGGCGTTGACAAACAGTAGCGCGGGCGTGGCCTCGGGGGCGAAGGCGTCGGGCCGCAGCCCGGGCCGCGGGGCCAGCTCTGCATGGCTTAGCGACGGCATTCGGGAGTTGATCTTCTCCGTTACCCTGCCAACGACGGAGACTCTTAGCGACTACCAGCGGATATAGTCAGCAGAATAGTCTTATAAACAATCCCCCGTAAGAACTCAAGTCTTTTGAAAGAAGAAGACAAGAAGAAAATTAATTTATTTCACGACACAATACTCAAAACAAAAAAAAAAACACGCACAAAACCATTACAATATACATTCATTATGCAACAATTAACACAGAATGAGAGTTGATCTTCTCCGTTACCCTGCCAACGACGAAGACTCTTAGCGTCTACCAGCGATTATAGTCAGCAGAATAGTCTTATAAACAATCCCCCATAAGAACTTAAGTCTTTCCAAAGAAGAAGACAAGAAGAAAATTCATTTATTTCACGACACAATACTCAAAACAAAAAAAAAAACACGCACAAAACCATTACAATATACATTCATTATGCAACAATGGAGAATGTTACTAGGTATGCCAAATCGCTTGAAATTGTCTCAGTAAGGCCTGTATGTATACAAATACACTAGTTTTTGTCTTAGTCAAAAATACCTAGTAGTTTTGATTTTATAGGCATTCAAAGTTTTGAAAAATATCGCGTCCCGCTAACAGTCGAGACCGCTTGTGACGTCATGTTACAACGCGCCGCGCGGGCCGCCCGCCTAATATCAAGTCGCTAGCGGTTATAGTAGTAGGTGTAATAGCTTGCGCAGTATTTTGTTGTGTTTTCTTTCGCGTATTAACTAAGTTAATATTATTTACGTAAATATTATTCGATTAATAAAATGGATGAAGGATTCGAAAAAGGGCAATCGGATAATCTATCTAAAATAGATGGATTAATGGTTGCGCATTATTTATCAACAAATAGTGATTTCGTTGCCGCCGAAATGCGAGGAATAAAAATGCAAAGGTTAATGAACTTTCCGTGCTACTAGTTATGCTTAATAGTTTATCTGTTCTAAATTGTTTTATCAAAACAAAATACCCAACTAATGTCATAATGGAAGAATGTAACTCAAATAGTAGAAGTAGCTACCTAGTTACCTACCATTAAATTTTTACGTAAATGACAACAAAATACGTATTAGATATAGTTTTGTAGCTATTAGTAGGTAACTACGTATGTATATAGATATAGGTACCGCTCTTCTTAGTAAATTTAAATGAATACATACATTAATTTATTGCAAACTAGCTTCTGCCAGCAGCTTCGCCTCCGTTTCCCTCGGGAACTGTTCATTTTCCCAGGATTAAAAGTAGCCTACGTGTTATTCCAGACTTCGTCCAGATTCAGTAGCTTTTTCGTGAAAGATAACAAACACGCACACACGTTTTGACTCTGTCGAAATCTGGGCTGTTCTGAAATCCTTACAGCGATGCCAAGTAGACTATCGTTATATCGAGGTGTTGAGATGTCTGTACGAAGCCGCCTCCATGAGTGTCCAAGTACAGGGCCAGCAGTCTAAACCTATCCAACTGCGCAGAGGAGTAAGACAGGGGGATGTTATATCCCCGAAACTGTTTACAAGCGCGTTGGAAGACATGTTTAAGACGCTGGACTGAAAAAGAAAGGGCATTAACATAAACGGCGACTACATCTCGCACCTGCGATTCGCAGACGACATAGTCTTAATGGCGGAGTCGCTAGAGGAGCTGAACCAGATGCTGGCCGGCCTAGCTTCAGCCTCGCGACGTATCAGTCTTGGCATGAATTTGGATAAAACCAAAGTCATGATCAATGGCCACATTGATCCAATACCGGTCGTCGTAGAAGGTCACCTTCTCGAAATCGTTTCCAAATACACTTACCTCGGGCAAATTCTGCAGTTAGGTAAAAACAATTTCGAGAAGGAGGCCAAGAGGAGGATCCAGCTGGGCTGGGCAGCGTTTGGGAAACTACGCCGAGTCTTCTCGTCATCCATACCGCAATGCTTGAAAACGAAAGTTTTCAATCAGTGTGTCCTACCTGCTATGACCTACGGAGTCGAGACATGGACACTCACGAAAGGGTTGGTCCACCAGTTTAAAGTCGCTCAGCGAGCTATGGAGAGAGCTATGCTCGGAGTTTCTTTGAAGGATAAGATTCGTAACGAATACATCCGACAGAGAACCAAAGTTATCGACATAGCTCAGAGAATTAGCAAGCTGAAGTGGCAGTGGGCTGGCCATATTTCGCGAAGAACCGACAACCGCTGGAGTAAACGTATTCTTGAGTGGAGACCGCGACTCGGCAAACGTAGTGTAGGACGCCCTTTAACCAGGTGGGATGACGATCTGCGAAGAACTGCAGGCAGATGCTGGATGCGGCAAGCTGAAGACAGGGCGCTATGGCGCTCATTAGGGGAGGGCTATGTCCAGCAGTGGACTAATATAGCCTGATGATGATGATGATGATGACGCACACACACACTCGCTCGTAGTCGCTCGGATCGCTAGATCGCTCGTAGCCTGGGCTGCCTGAGTGATCTTAAACGATCACGAAGGTTAAGCAACATACGGCGCGTTCAGTCCATGGATGGGTCACCGTCTATGACTAACGCTAGTGGCATTTTTCCGAGCGGTTCCGTGCTTCGCAAGGCACGTTAAGCCGGCTGCCGTCGATAGATGGCAATCGACAAGCCAAGTCAGAGGCCTTAGGGCGGCTTGAAAACTTCTGACAGTAAGACCAGCCACTAGTCTTACAAGCCTCCACCAATCCGGACTTGGCCCCCGTGGTGGAGTATGGCCTATATCTTCCTCACCCCTTGGTGGGGACATAATGGGTTGATGATGATGATGACGGCGACACAGGGTATCCTAGTGTGGGGCCAGAAGCAATGTATGTGCCTGTATGTAAATGTTATGTTATGTTATCGTGCCGCCAGCAGAGGTGGCTGTAAACATACTAGGTATAGCATTTTTAATGTGGCTACATGGTCGAAGCAAGGAGCCTTCAACTACTGCTACCAAGTATTATTGGAAAAAATCTAAGCTTTCAGGTATTGGTACCACACTGAAAATGATTAAAGCTAAAGATTTAGGTACAAGTTGTATAACACTTCTATCTAATCTAACCTAATCTATCTAGTCTATCTATCTAATCTAACGTCTTTATAGCTTTTATCAATTTTTTCCGCATTTTAACGTCTTTTGGAACTATAAAAAACAACTTTTCCGGCGAATTGGTAGTTGTATTTTTACATTTAGGTACAACACACGATTTCCTAGTATTTGGATTAGACATTATTAAAAGTATTTAGGTATAATTTCGACGGCACGGGCGCGCGACTGCGAGCGGACTAATGAGCCAGACTCACGTGTTGTGCGATGACGTCACACCGTAACCGGCGGCCCGCGTCGTACGGTTACAACTTGTTTTACTTCTAAATCGGAAACTAATTGACGTATCGAAGTAATTCTTTCACTAGTATTTTTTATTTTTCACAGAGAATATGGAGTGCTAATAATCAAAATTAGTTAACATTCTTCATTAACACAGAAAGTATAGAAAGAACGTGGGTAAAAAATAAATTAACGGTACCTACAACACGAAAACAATAATACATTACATATATGCATATAACCCTAAAAGGGTTATATCCAACCTTACTAAGAAGACTTACAAAAGTAAGCTAAAAGACTCTTTGAGCTGAATGACATCTAACTTATAATGAACTCTTGTTGACATCTGTGCAGGTAGATTCAGTTAACGAAATCCCCAGAGAATGGGTTCCGAACCTAACGGTAAATATCCCCACGGAGGCAAAATGCTTATTCTGCGGCGTAATAGGCCGACAATTGGTGTCCGTATAGTATGCTTTCACATGGTCGATTTCATGGTAATTTCTAGTATGTCACAGAACTGTGTATTAATAGTGCCTGATAGTGCTACATGGCACAATTAGCTAGGAAAAATATTTTCCGAGATATTAAGGCGACTCACTGAGGCAGCCAACTAGACGTCTAATTAGCAGACACATCACGAACGGCTGTATATACAGTTATGGTTTGTATGCCAGATAATTGTGCGCTAATAGTGCTCCCTACATGCCAAGTTTCCAGAATAGTGCTTCAATACAAGCTGAGAAAACATACCCTATTGTTGAGGCAGCCAACTAGACGCTTTTTCTTACCATGATTTCTTCGTAACGGCGTAGAGTTTTAAAACAAAAACTATACCAAATAACTGTGCGTTAATAGTGCCTCATAATGAAATACAAATGCCCCCGAATCACCTATGCGTTTAGCCAAGAAATTAATGCAAACTTTTACATACATTACGGTTCTGGTACATGTAAGGACAAAAGTGAAAAAATAGTATCAATGAGCAAATATGGCAAGGACTAAAGTATCCGGAGTTGGTTCAACGCTTTTAAAAAAGTTAGCAAGAGGGTGGTCTCGGTAATTTGCCTGTTGCGTATTAAGACACTGCACACCCGGTTTTTTGAGATTTCCGTTCATTTTCAAAAATATAGCGTGGCCATCTGCCATCCTGTAAATACTTTGTAAAATGTTGTATGTTACTGAAAATACCTAATCATACTTTATTGTATTCTTCACACATCTTGTGTACGTCTTGCATGCAAAGTCCACAAAAAGGAAGTTTCCTCTTTACTTACTCTCTTTTATTGTTTTTTTTTTTAAACTCATGTCATATCGAAACGTGACTTTGGCAGGATTAGTGCGATTTGTGTATAATCCACATAAATATAATATTAATTTCTGTTCGAACGGTAACTACTCCACTTAGTATTTTTTTCCAGTATCTGGCAATATAGTGTTAGGCGCATATATTTTTTCCTCAGAAAGGATTTGTTCTTTTATCACTTAAGTAATTTTGGATTATTTGCTTTTTTTCCTACGTGGCGTTTAGTTAAAGTGCCTATGAGGTACATTTTATTTTAATTGTTACTGAGCATCGTGTTGGGCCTGAAATGTTACTAGTTTTCTAAGCATATTCACATTTTGTATTGATTATAATAATATATTATTAATATAATATTATTATAATAATGAATAGGACTAAATACTTAAATTTGTGATCTCAATATTCTTAAAACACATAGTATATACTATATTGTGATATACGAGTAGATTTATAATACCTAACTTATCCTAATATTGTGTTGCTTTGTTAAAATTAATAAAACTGAAGACAGTTTAAGTGCATTTTATTTACATTCTTTAATAAAATATTAATCCAATTTTCAATAAAAAATTAATTTAGGTCAAAGTTACAGAAAAAAATTATTAATATTTAGTTGGTTTTGCCTCAACTTCCACATGTTTTTTATTTTGTTAAGGCAACTTTTATTCTAATATAAATTCTAAAAAAAAGATATGTATTATATTTTTACGATACCTTCCTTAATCAAAGCTTGTCGGTTAGTCAATTTTTCCCATCTCTACTTTTACGGAAAATCTTTAAAACTAAGCATTTAAGAGTGTAGGACGCTGTGGGTAGACTCTTCGAAATTAGAGTTAGAATTACAGAAAAACGAACGAACTGTTATAATCTATCCTAGTTTGCAGTAAATGCTGAGGCAAGCGAATTAACTTTATATAAAACTGTTTGCAGTCTTGTTTACCAGAGAGTCGACCCATAACCTCCGTCCGACATACACGTACATTTCTAATTGTAGTCCGGTGTTTGTGCAGTGAATAAATTTTGGTTTTAGCAGTAATAAAATCTTTTTTTTAAAAAGGTCCCGCGGACCGCCGTCCTAACAGAACGAAGCCTTCGACACTAACTAGTACAACATTACGCCGAAGAGCTCACGCCATCGCACGCCTAAAAAAGTATTATATCTCAGAAACTACAAGATATACCTAAAAGACCTTAATCTTCAAATCAAAAAATTTATTTTAATTTTTTTAAGTAATCAGCCATAACATAACATACCTATTCTGTGAAAATTACGACTGGTTACTGCTAAGTTACAGCCCTTCAAAGGTTGGATAGGGAAAGACAGACAGTGAAGGCAGAGAGGTAAAAGAGTCTCGATAGGCCCCCTGGGAACAACAACCTAAAACCAGGAACATCCCACCAAAGCGGGTCATCTGGACATACGGTACAACATTTGAAATATTATTCTCCTTTTGAGTTTCCCCACCGCAGTCGTACACAATTTGTGAGGGAGAACGTAAACGAATACCGTGTCTTGTTCATCATTAGCCCACTATTGACCACCAATGCCCAAGACACGCAGTGTACGCAGCGCAGCCTGCTTTGGAGCAACTAGCCACTAAGTGGATGGCAGTGAGTGTAATAATAACTTTTCTGCTTGACGGTATCATATAATTGTTGCAAACAATTTTCACCCTAATTGCGTTTTCATAAGACTTCATTTTAATTGATTCCAAAATTGTTGTTTAGTACGTAGCAGTTCGCATTAATTTCTTGGCGAAACGCATAGGTGTTTCGGGGACATTTGTGTTTCACTAAGAGGCACTATTAACGCACAGTTATTTGGTATAGTTTTTGTTTTAAAACTCTACGCCGTTACGAAGAAATCATGGTAAGAAAAAGCTTCTAGTTGGCTGCCTCAACAATAGGGTATGTTTTCTCAGCTTGTATTGAAGCACTATTCTGGAAACTTGGCATGTAGGGAGCACTATTAGCGCACAATTATCTGGCATACAAACCATAACTCTATACACAGCCGTTCGTGATGTGTCTGCTAAGTAGACGTCTAGTTGGCTGCCTCAGTGAGTCGCCTGAATATCTCCGGAAATACTTGTCCTAGCTAATTGTGCCTTGTAGCACTATTAGGCACTATGAATACACAGTTCGGTGGCATACTTGAAATTACTAAATTCGACCACGTGAAAGCCAACTATACGGACACGACAATTGGTAAATGACAGATATGTTAGACAAAGAGGTTGGACAATTGTGGACAGACTGGCAGGTATGACTGTTGATGTACGTTTGAATGGAATGACGGCGAGTGTCTTGTCGGAGAAAATTTAATGTCAGCAGAGGCTGTAAATTGTTATTGATTGTTACTGTGGTTAATATACATTTGAGCATTATATCTACATGTATTATTGTGTATCAGGTGATCCCTTCCACTAGAGATAAAGAGTGGGATACAAAAACTCCACAGGTTATGGGCGGCACATTGCTTTTTGAACACGTACGATACATGTAGCCCATGTAGTGCTGAGAGTGCTAATAACGTACCTATAATAAATGGGAGAACGAGAGGAAAGCGGTGAGATCTACCAAATTCCTACTACCACCGACGTAACAAATAGAGAAACAACTGCGACAATGTCAAGTGCGGGATCAGGGCTTCCAGCGATAGAGAAGCTACAAGGAGGTAGCAATTATAACACCTGGAAATTTGACATGGAGCTAATATTAGTCCACGATGATCTGTGGAAATATGTAGAGAGTATCCCTGATGACGCGGATGCGACCGCCAAGCGCAATGATCAGAGAGCGCGCACCAAAATATGTCTTTTAATCGAGAACCAATGTAAGGTACATGTTCGTAAGGCAACTACAGCGTACGAGACGTGGAAGAACTTAAAGACTGCTTACGAAGACAAAGGCATTAACAATCGATGCAGGCTACTATCAAGACTGGTGAGCCTGAAGCTTAATATGTTTAATTCGATAACTGAATATGTAACAGAGTTGCTGCATACAGCAAACCAACTGTCAGATTTAGGAAAAGAGATTGACGACGAGTTACTAGCAGCACTGATGCTACAGGGGCTACCAGAGGAGTATGCACCCATGAGGTTGGCATTGGAGAATACTAACACGGCATTGACAACAGACTATATCAAGACTAAACTACTCCAACTAGATGACACCAGAGCTTCGGCAAGTTCAAGTACTCCTTGTCCGAGTTCTGCACTTACAATATCGAAGCCCCATAGAAAACTTGTTCAGAGGAACAAACAGAAGAAAGCTATGAAGTGCTTTATCTGCGAGGGACCGCATAAAGCGTGCGACTGTCTACATAGCCCACGTCAGACAAAGACAACTCATATGGCAACGGCACTAACGATTGCGAATCAAGAGAAGACCCATCAAGACCTTCAGAAGGGACTGGATGAATAACTTTGTAAAATATGACAGGAAGGTAGAAGTATGTTGCGCGAATGGAGGTAAGGTATTTGGAGAAGGTTTTGGTACTGTAGCGAATGAGTCACCTTTTTTTTTTTTTTTGTTAACGGGGTGAAATGCTTTGTGCACCATAACCGCCACCCTTGGGGGAGGGCGACGGCCGTGTGTCGGACTCTCCTCTCCTAATAATAGGAGAGGCATACTTCCTAAAACACCCCGGGGGCCGTCCTGTCGCTGGTGCAATGGGGCGCCGCCGGATCTCGCTTGTGGTAAACCACAGTGCGAATGCTACAGCGGCGCCCCGGCGACGTCGACCCGACTCGCAAGGAGTCGGGCCCACCCTCACTGGAGAAGGGGCATGGGCCCCCCACCCCCTTCTCCCGTCACGATGTCGGACGGCAGGTCCCCCAACCTGCCGTCTGTGACCCTCCCTCAACCTCCTCTATGCCCTCTGCTGAACAGAGGGACATAGAGGAGGGCCCCCACCGTGTGTTTTTTATAGAGGTTGTCTCCTCGCGGCCCGAAGGCCCCCGGCCCCACTCAGTGTGGGGTTACGGGTGCGGGGCCCATAGTGGACCCCGCGAGACATCCAGCAGCGCAAGCCACTGGACGTCCCCCTCCCTCTGGTTTTGGTCCGCGCCGGCCGAAGCCGGTACCCTCCATATCTGGAGGGCGTTCCCCTATCCGCCACCCGGGGGACGCGTCCGATGGAAGACCAGAAACTCCACACGGAGCGAATGAGTCACCTGACATTAATGTGAGCAATGTCATGTATGTACCAGGTTTGTTTTCGAACTTACTGAGTGTAAGTTGTATGGTCAACACCAAAGACAAGGTTATTGTTTTTTCCAAAAAGGGTTGCGAAATCTTTAATGCTGGTGAATGCACAATAAAAGGCGAACCTTGTGTGACCGGAGTGGTTGATAGAGGTGTCTATAAACTTAAGTGTTCTTCACAGGCAACTGCACTAGCGTCCACAGTGAGCAACGAGATGGAGCTATGGCATAAAAGGTTGGCACACCTGGGTATTCGTAACCTCACCTTATTAAGAGACAAGCTGGCTACTGGGGTGAGTTTTTCAATTATTAATAATTGCAAATTGGAGTGCGTAGCCTGCTTGATGGGTAAGCAAACGAGACAGTCTTTTGAGCACAATAAGGCTACTAGAGCTGGAGAGCTTCTAGAGTTGGTACATTCTGACATAAGTGGGCCAATGAGCGGCAAATCTATAGGAGGTCATAGATATTATATCACATTTATCGACGACTATTCGCGGAAAACTTTTGTGTATTTTCTTACAGCAAAAAGTGAAGCTTTTGAGAAAATCAAGGAGTTTAAGAGCTATGCAGAGACTCAAACCGGAAAGAAACTGAAGATGTTGAGAACTGATAATGGAGGTGAATATGTCAACAAGAGAGTCAATGAGTTCCTGAGGGATCATGGCATAAAACATCAACTTACGATTGCGTACACGCCTGAGCAAAATGGCGTTGCTGAGCGAGCAAATCGCACCATAACCGAAAAAGCTCGATCTATGCTACAAGAAGCGGGACTACCCGTAAGTTTTTGGGCAGAAGCGACGAACACCGCTGTCTATCTGAAAAATAGAAGTCCTACGCTAGCAGTGAAGAAGATGACGCCAGAAGAGGCATGGACCGGACGGAAGACAGATCTATCGCATCTGAAGGTGTTCGGGTGCAAAGCGTTTATGCACATTCCGGATCAAAGAGAATTTTGAGGTACCTTAAAGGTACTAAATGTATGGGACTAGAATACTCCATGGACACATGTCGAGACATACAGGGATATGCTGATGCCGATCACGGTGGCAATCTGGTTGACAGAAAATCATATTCCGGGAATGTGTTTAAGATGGCTAAAGGAGCCATCTCATGGCAAAGTATGAAACAAAGAAGTGTAGCTTTGTCGACAGCTGAAGCAGAATATATGAGTCTATCGGAAGCTGCCAAAGAAGCCATATTCCTAAGAAGGTTCCTTAATGAAATCATGGGTAAGGAGGAGTCTCCCATGATCATACATACGGACAGTCAATCCGCCATGGCAATTGCACAAAAACCAGTGCAACATCAACGAACGAAACATGTCGATGTGCGTTACCATTTTATCCGTGAGACAATTGAAAATGGTGCAATCACGCTTAAGTATTTGGACACAAAGCGAATGGTTGCAGATGCTTTAACAAAAGCCGTATTAAGAGAGAAGCATGAGTTTTGCCGTGGAGAGATGGGTGTATGTTGAAGGTCGTTTGGTAGTGAGTGAAAGGAACTTGAGGATCTTGGATGAAGATGGAAGTCTGATGGAAACAATTGAGGAGGAGTGTTAGACAAAGAGGTTGGACAATTGTGGACAGACTGGCAGGTATGACTGTTGATGTACGTTTGAATGGAATGACGGCGAGTGTCTTGTCGGAGAAAATTTAATGTCAGCAGAGGCTGTAAATTGTTATTGATTGTTACTGTGGTTAATATACATTTGAGCATTATATCTACATGTATTATTGTGTATCAGGTGATCCCTTCCACTAGAGATAAAGAGTGGGATACAAAAACTCCACAAGATAAGCGCCACGTGAATTCCGTTCTCGCGCACAGAAAATATGTATGGCTGATGTTCATTGGTGTTTATTAATAGTAGTAAAATCAGTTGTTTCACACGTGGGCTTTAGCGGTCACGCGATCTAGGGATCATTGCCCCAGACGAAATGAAACAGGAAGGTGAAATTTTTGTAGCCCCGGCCGCCTGAGTGGACGAGTATGGCCTATACTTTCCTCAGGGAAGAGACCCGTGGCCCTCGGTGGGGACTTAATAAACAAACAGTTACATACATTGCTTCTGGCCCCACACTAGGATACCCTGTGTCGAGGGAACCAGAAACAGCGACGTCACATCCAAGTAAACATCCAAGACCTGGAGTTTTTTTTTCTCCCCAGCCGGGGATCGAACCCGGGACCTCTCGCATGGTGAGCAGATGCGCTAACCGCTACGCCACAGAGGTTGTCAATATAGTAATGGGTTGATGATACGGTATTTGACACTATCAACAAGAAATTATTTGAGATGATCGATTAAAACAAAAATTAGAAAATGATTCGGAAAATGTATTTCTTTTAATCATTTACTAGTTACTAATCGACTATCTCAAACATTAAATTATTTGAGATGGTCGATTAGAACAAAAATTACAAATGTTTCGGAAAATGTATTCTTTTAATCATTTACTAGTTATTGCAATTTTTAAATAGATGAAACATAAAAAGAGTGCTCTGAAATGCGACGTCACAAGCAAGTATTTTCATACAAAATCCCGTTTTAAAAGTAACTCAATTGACATCCTGTCAAATACCCAATTATGATCAGCGGTACTCACCGCAGCAGCTGCTGCGTCATTTCGTTGGCCAATAGCGCGGGCAGGGCTTCGGGCCGACTGTACGCGGCGCTGACGAATTATGATCATTGGTACTCACTGCAGCAGCTGCTGCGTCATTTCGTTGGCCAATAGCGCGGGCAGGGCTTCGGGCCGACTGTACGCGGCGCTGACGAATTATGATCATTGGTACTCACTGCAGCAGCTGCTGCGTCATTTCGTTGGCCAATAGCGCGGGCAGGGCTTCGGGCCGACTGTACGCGGCGCTGACGAATTATGATCATTGGTACTCACTGCAGCAGCTGCTGCGTCATTTCGTTGGCCAATAGCGCGGGCAGGGCTTCGGGCCGACTGTACGCGGCGCTGACGAATTATGATCATTGGTACTCACTGCAGCAGCTGCTGCGTCATTTCGTTGGCCAATAGCGCGGGCAGGGCTTCGGGCCGACTGTACGCGGCGCTGACGAATTATGATCATTGGTACTCACTGCAGCAGCTGCTGCGTCATTTCGTTGGCCAATAGCGCGGGCAGGGCTTCGGGCCGACTGTACGCGGCGCTGACGAATTATGATCATTGGTACTCACTGCAGCAGCTGCTGCGTCATTTCGTTGGCCAATAGCGCGGGCAGGGCTTCGGGCCGACTGTACGCGGCGCTGACGAATTATGATCATTGGTACTCACTGCAGCAGCTGCTGCGTCATTTCGTTGGCCAATAGCGCGGGCAGGGCTTCGGGCCGACTGTACGCGGCGCTGACGAATCCGGCGACGGCCGCCGCAAACTGCTCCCGCACGACTCGCGGCAAAAACTCCGCGAGGTTCCACTGCATGCTGATTGAACACTCCTGGGGGCCGGACGTTGCAGGAGTTTAGAGCGGGTACACATTGGTCCATGGATGGGTCACCGTCTATGACTAACGCTAGTGGCATTTTTTCCGAGCGATTCCGTGCTTCGCAAGGTACGTTAAGCAGTTGGTGCCGGCTGCCGTCGATAGATGGCAGTCGTTAAGCCAAGTCAGAGGCCTTTAGGGGCGGCTTGAAAACTTCTGACAGTAAGACCAGCCACTAGTCTTACAAGCCTCCACCAATCCGGACTTGGCCCCCGCGGTGGAGTATGGCCTATACCTTCCTCAGGGAAGAGACCCGTGCCCCTCGGTGGGGACATAATGGGTTGATGACACATTAGGACTTGGCTACCAATCCTTCGTCAGGGAAGAGACCCGCGCTCCTCGGTGGGGACATAATGGTGTGGCGGCTGACCGCGCACTTTTGGTTTAGTCAGCAAGTTCATGTAGCGCGGCCAGTCGCGCCCCACCGCTCCTAAAGCGTAGTAGCCCATCTAGTATAATCAGACTGTACGTAGTTTTTCTGTGAACTTAATGTTTTATAACTATTATAGTGTGTGCACCAAATGACTCTTTTATTCAACTCCATAACTCCGTATAGACTATCAATGGCCTAAAGTAGCAATAGCGCCATAATGGGTTGATGATGATTAACACATTAAGCGTTTTGAAGCGCGCGCTTACAGCGCGTTTGCATGTATACACTTCAATCTTTGGAATGCCAGAGCCACCGAAAATTTTGCACCCTCGTATGCCGGGCGTAACGGTGTAAATTGGGTATTTGACAAAATGTCAAATGAGTTACTATTAAAACGAAATTTTGTATGAAAATACTTGCTTGTGACGTCACATTTCAGAGCACTCTTTTTATGTTTCATCTATTTAAAAATTGTAATAACTAGTAAATGATTAAAAGAATACATTTTCCGAAACATTTTGTAATTTTTGTTCTAATCGACCATCTCAAATAATTTATTGTTGATAGTGCCAAATACCGTAATAGAGTGTTACAAAATGTCTTGGAAATTTGTTAATCGGACCTCATAGTTCTTACAACGCGCGTTACCAAAGCGCGCGCTTCAAAACGCCTAATGTGTACCCACAGAACAAAAAAAAAGAGTAGAAATAGTGACATGACCTATCAGTAGGAAAACCAGTGTGACCAAACTCACACACACAAATCAAAAGCACACTGTGAATGCCAAGCTGCCATTGGCAAATAAAGCCAATTCTGAAAAGGTCTACATCACAAAAGTTCCAAGTAAAATATGAACCTTTTCAATCATATAAACAATGATCAAAATCAAATGATAATTATGAAATTAAGTTTGACATACGATCTTTGCTTTGTAGTACCGCTACTCTACATTAGATGGAACTACCGCCGCGTGTGATCGTCGAGAACCTTTAAGTTTCATGCCATAAAGTCGAATATTGAAAAATAACTATCTGCTATGTTGATACTCAGGCTAAGGATGGGACATATTGCCATATCGACAAATTATAGAACTGTTTCATAAAGCGACAGTTGAAAATGAATTTGTTATGACAATGTTTCTTAATCATTTTTTTTTAGTATCTACATTGACAAAGTAACATAATGTATTCCCTTCTGCCAAACTGTACCACAGTTCGATGTAAATTACGCAGCCGGCTACCATATTAACTGTCCTTCTGGATGATTGGCTACGCAATGTTGAATATTTAATTTAAAGATGTCCCTGTAAATGCTCCAAAATGTTGGTAACGTAGGTGTCTTCATAAACGTAATATTAGTTTCACCTTTCACCGTGTGGTGGCGGTGGCGCTAGTGTGTCTTCTTCTTCTTGTGTCAATGAGCCTGAAAGTGTTGTATATTTTTGCAAATAAAAAGCATCGTGTTTTTCGTAACAAATCTTATTCAGTTTCATTGAAATATAGCAATAATCCCAACACGCAATGTATCTATAATGGAATTCTCATAATCTAACCATAGTCGCTTTATGAAACGAAGCCCAGCAAACTTATCGTATGAATAGTTTGTTTATTTTTTTATTTATTTATTTAAAATGTCGTTATCCATCAACGCTTGTGCTTCACTTATATTATGGAGATGACATTTGCCAACGAAAGTCATGAGACTTCCCCATAGATTTATGGAGTAAGCTTTGATTAAATTATCTAGACCCCCACCAGATGATTTTACTACACGAGCACATAAAATCATCTAACTTTGAAATTATGCATGCTGGTTTAGTTTTGATGACAATACGCCAATCTATACTAATAAAAATGTCATTTTTTTAACTAAAACTTTCGGCACAACACATTGTAAACATTTAGTCCGGATCTACTTACGGGTGTTGTTTTATCGGACGAGTCCGACTAGGTTTCGCTCCGATACGCAGAGCAGTGAGTGGGTGGTGAGCAGAGACGGAGCTTGCGTCGTTAGGTTGCTCGTCTCAAAATGGGATTGGTAAGTTGATCCGCATTAAAAGTTTACAAAAATGACATGATACTGCAGTCAGGACCACATTCTCGCAAAGGAACTAAACAGCGTCAAGGAACATGATCAATAAATTTTGCGCAATGTCAAAAATAATTGCAACTAAAAATTTATTAAATAATAATAATAAAAGATGATAATAAACACTTACATACAGGCACATACATTGCCCCTGGCCCCACCCTGGGATACCCTGTGTCGTGGGCACCAGAAACAACGACGTCACAAACATGTAAACATACAAGACCTGGGATTGTTTTTTGTCCCCAGCCGGGATTCGAACCCGGGATCTCTCGCACGGTAGTCAGATGCACTAACCACTGCGTCACAGAGGTCTTCAATTAAAATAAAATAACGACAATTATTTTCCCAAAGTACCTAATAAGACGCAGGTACTCTACCTAAAGTACCGATAATTATTTATTACTGCTAAGTCATAGACAAAATATTATCGATAGATTTTTATAATGTTGTGTCCCAGCTGAATTGAGTAGCATTTGAGTAGCATTCAAATGTTGACAGAAATTTGTAGAAAAAGTACACAGACTTCGACGAAAATTGAACATTATATTCCAGTAAATAAAGGTGGTTTTACTTTCTCACTTTCGGATTGCTTTCCTTGTTCATGTCATTACAAATTTAATTTCTATTAAATTAAATACAATGGAAATACTACTTACCGATGGAATGTTACGGCATGATCGGTACATTTTGGTCCGAAACTTTTATTTTTGCACTCTAACACAGCATAATAAGGCATTTTAGTAGAGTTTTCACACTTGTTTTCTTTACTAGAAGCGCACGGCAACTGAGGTAAGAAAAACTGTCATAGACTACGCATAGGCAATACATTGCTAATGTGAGGCACGCGGGCACCGCCCACTTAAGATTTCTACTCTTTTTTTCTGTTCTGTGTGTGTACCCACTCTTTTTCAAGCTAGTTTCTCGAACGCTAACAGTCTGTTAATCTGCTGTTAACAGCTGTCAGTTGTTTTTTTTTGTATGTACTTTTGACAACAGACAGCTGTTAACAATAGACTAACTGACTGTTACACTTAGAGGGGGTAACTCTGTCAAAGCTAATTTTGCGACGGAATTAATTTAACATTAATTTACATTTACATATAGGCACATACATTGGTTCTGGCCCCACACTATGATACCCTGTGTCTTGGGAACCAGAAACAGCGACATCACAAACATGTAAACATACAAGACTTGGATTTCTTTTTTTTGTCCTCAGCCGGGATTCGAACTCGGGACCGCTCGCATGGAGGGCAGATGCAAACCGCGGCGCCATAGAGGTAATCCAATTTATTTATTTCATTACAGGTGTAACCTAATTTAATAGGGAGAAACTATTAGGCACTTCAAACACTGCGACTTTTAGCATCGATAGCAT
Source organism: Yponomeuta plumbellus (assembly GCA_947310845.1). Taxonomy (NCBI): domain Eukaryota; kingdom Metazoa; phylum Arthropoda; class Insecta; order Lepidoptera; family Yponomeutidae; genus Yponomeuta; species Yponomeuta plumbellus. The sequence continues at coordinate 5,420,481 of OX371211.1, read as the reverse complement.
CGATCGCGACACCAGCAGTAGCGCAAGTGTATAAAGGTGAACCATTTGCGGCTGCATCGATGCTGCATCGCGACTGCATCGATGCTAAAAGTCGCAGCTTGTAAAGGGCCTTAACTATGTTTACAATGTCCTACATCTAACTAAAACTTTTAAATTGGTATGTAACATATCACATATAATATTGTTCTTCTAAATTCACTCATTAAGTGGCAACCCCACAGAGAGATTGTTGTAGCAACACTCGTTTCTGTCGTTTTCATTATTAAGCTTGTTTAAACAGTTTTGATACTTTGAATGTTGAATACAAATTCTTATCTAAGCGCGATGAAGTATCAAAATTATAATTGGGGTTATAAGCATAGGGATACCATACCCTTTCTTATTAAATCTACCATATTTAGGGCATTGCAAATAAGCAATATAATTCCATTAAAGAACGGATCAAACTATGTTGGATCAGATGCGGAATGAAAGACTGAAATTAATCAGATTTCCTCTGTATAGACTAACCTCATCTTGATTCTGTTCATCGGCGGAAGGCAGTTGTGATGTCCCAACTTCCACTAAACCTTCAGGCAGTTTACCCTGCAGAAACAAACGAAACTGTGAATAGAAAAGTAACAAAACTCCTACAGTTTATTCATGACTGACAACTGTCATCTTTTTCAGGCTAAGAATACTCAATACTTTGTTGCATTCCACAAGTTTTAGGGTTGTTACATTTTAACTTGACAGTTATTTGATGAGGTCTTTGTGGAGCCTGTAGGGCACGCAACATTTTAAAGTGCTATATTAAAATATGCATTACATTAACTTTTCATTGAATTAATAATCATGCAATTTTAGTTAATTCTATTTAAAAAGATATATTTATACAATTATTAAATTGTTGTCGTTATTTAATTCTTTAAGGTGATTTGGGAGTTTCTTAAAAATTTTAATAGCCATTACCAATGTACTGGAAGAGTGTAATTGCATTCGAGAGGTGGGTAATAACAATTTATTTTTGTGTCTTATAGAGACGTCCCCTTTTTTGTAAAAAGTTCTTTATGTTGTCTGACGAGTTTTCAGATTCCTAATATGTATGTAAATTGATGGTAAGGTAAGTAGATTATATTTTATAAAATATGGTTTACAACTGTCGGTAGGTACTATTTATTTATTTTTTGTCAGAAAAGAGTGCGCTGCATTACATGAGCGTCAAAATTATGCACATACTATCAATTGAAAAGTCAAGAAATACCGCGTACCTGAATGCCAGCGTAGTTAGCTTCGTCCAGCCACAGAAGATACGACCAGCACTGCTTGTAAGTGATATCAATACCGTGGAACAGTTCCTTGTTCCTGATGCTCTGAACCACGAACTCCACGTAACCTGGGATAGTAACATACATAAGCTCGTTATATAAATAACATACATAAGTAAAAAAGTAACGGTTGAAACAATTGTTATTTTCAAGGTCAAGCCTGAGAAGCCTAAGCGCGATAAAAACATAACTCCTTGCAGTCGGGTCAAGAAAATATAATAATAAAAAAAGTATTTATCACCTCATCAAAATAAAATTTATACTAAATTAAGACTTAACTAGGTATATAATAAGGCAAAATGTAGAGGCTCAGCTGCTGGCTGCCACTGCCTTCTCCCTGAGATGTTGTGCGGGAGTAATGTAAGGAGGGATAAAACAGTCGACTAATAGTTACAGATCGATTACAAATAGCGTTGGGTTTCCATCCGGCTTTTTTTCCGAAGTGGAAAAAAACCAATTTAAACAGCCGATTTTTTGGATAAAAACCCAAACGGGTGGAAAAGTATTTTGGATCAAATTTATCATGTAAATATTTTCAACGATTATTTAAGAGACACAAAGACGTATAAAAATGACAAGAAAATTAATATCCTACTAAAGCGTAACGTATGATACCGAGATAAATGAAGTTAAAGATGGTAAAACATAATATAGATGTGCCCGTCGTATTTATCATCTTTCTCGCTCACTCATTTCATTTTACCATTGTGTGCGCCAATAATAGAGTTGGTTTCCCTATTTTGAACTACTCTGCAGTAAACTTTCTGAACTACTCTACTGCCCACTTTTTACTACAGATGATTATAATTTGTGATTGCGTACTGTACTAACATGGTTTTCTTAGAAAATGCGGCACTTATCACTTTATCGCAGCTTTACTTACCTAAACAATACCACGCCACCGATAGTAAATATTGACTATTGTTTTGTAGTTTCCATCAGGTCGATATACATTGTTATTATCAACAAACAGTTATTGTTTTAAATTAGTGCACACTTCCCCGTAACCTTACTATTTGTTAGGTACCTAAATAAGTAAATAATAGTTCATTTTACATTTCTTTCAGTAAAAAATGGGAAGACCGAAAAATGAAGACATATGGAAATTGTACGATGAAGGTCCGAACAAGATGGTGATTTGCAAGTTTTGTACAAAACAATACAAATTTCCGAACGCCAGTAGAATGAGCAAACATATACTGAAATGTTTCAAATGTCCACTCGATACTAGACAAGAACTGAAGCTGAAAATATCTCGAAAGACGGTCGAACGAGACCCTCTAAGGTGCATTACTAATATGAGCACGAGCAACAACTCTGAAGAAACACCTAACTCCAGTACGTCAATGGTGACTACAAACAGCGATGACGAATGTACGCCTGTATTTCAGTTTCATGTAGTTCCAGAAGCTCAGATACATGAATTAAATCTTAAACTGGCTAAAGCGATTTATGTCAGCGGTGCTCCTTTATCGATTGTTGAGCATCCTCTATGGAAAGACTTTTTTCATCACCTACAACCGTCATATAAATTACCACCGCGAAAATGTTTATCAACCATCCTTTTAGATAAAGTCTACAAGGAAATGAAACAAGAATTGATGACAGAGTTGATAGTCGCTAAGGATTAGCACCTACAATGTGATGGTTGGTCGAATTTGAGGAATGAAGGAATAATGAATTTTCTCATATCGAAGCCGGAGCCAGCGTTAGTACATATTTTGAATACTGAATGTAATCGTCATACATCGGACTACATTTCACAAGAGATAATCAAAATAATGAAGCAATATGGAGAAGAGAAATTTTTCGTGATAATTGGGGATAATGCCAGAAACATGCAACTTGCATTCCAAAAAGTTCAAATTGCGTATCCACACGTTGTGTCTTTGGGATGTGTAGCACACGCCCTCAACCTTCTTAGTCAAGATTGTCTCACTTGTGAATCACTAAACAACTTTATTTATATTGCAACGGGGCTGATTAAAACAATCAAGAATAGTCAAGTACAATCTTCGTTGCTCGCAAAGCTTATTAAGGAAAAGAAATGCGGACAACAACTTAAACTGCCTGCTAAAACCAGATGGGCTAGTAATGTCGCAATGATGAAAAGTCTTCAAGTTACAAAACCATGCTTGCAAGCTTTAGCTGTCCACGAAAGTTCGACATTGCCACAAGACACAAAAACAACGTTGCTTGAACCTTTTGGATACATGTTGATCAAACGCTTTCCATCCTTAAGCCCATCGCAAAATGGATATATGAAATTGAATCTAACGAACACAATATTCATAAAGTTTGTAAGATTTTTGCTGAAATTGAAACGGCCATCGTTACGTCTACAGTGATCGGAGAAGACGAAAAAGTTAATTTTCTCAGGAAGATTCAAGGTAGGAAAGAAATGTGCGTGAAACCAATTCACTTTGCCGCCAACCTACTGGATCCAAAGACTCAAGGGCACGAACTGGACGTTGCTGACGAAATTAAGGCAATGGAATTTATAACTGAAGTTGGTCATAAATTAAATTTGAATGTAATTTCAGAACTGGCTGATTACAAAGCCAAACGAGGACCACTCTGGGGGAAACAGTTCATTTGGGAATCGATAGAAAGTGTAGATTCAATTTCATGGTGGAAAGGTATATGTAGCTCAAGCAACCTTAGTACGGTTGCAGTAAGAATTTTATCGGCTCCTTCGACTTCAGCCGCGACGGAACGTTCATTTAGCACGTTTAGCTTCATTCACAATAAGCAACGTAATCGACTTACTACGCTTATAATTGGAATTTAAGACATAGAAAAATTCCAAGTTGTATTAACGACGATGACAATAGCGAGGCGGAAGCAATTGAAAATGAGCCTAGACCTGGAACGAGTGAAGTTAACGACGATGACAACAGCGAGGCGGAAGAAATTGAAAATGAGCCTAGACCTGGAACGAGTAGAGAAAGTGAGAGTCAAGTAGCTAGGCCATCGCTAGAAGCTTTTAGCGTAGACTCTGAGTCAGACTAATGAGTATTTTATTTTAGACCACGACACCAAAGTAGGGGTGTTATAATTTTGACTTGTGTGTATTTCCATTTGTGTACCTGTGTTTCTCTGTAGCACTGAAGTTCTTAAAGTGATAAACCGATTATTATTCCGTTTTTTTGTTTAATCGTTCTTGTTCTTTGCTATAAATCATTAAAATCTGTTCAGATTTACAATATTTACCACCTCCGACTCCTAACCCAACCATAAAAGTGGAATAATTTGCGAATTTTGGTGTGTTAAAAGTGGCAAACATTGTAAATTTTGAATAGTTTAGGTTATGTGAAATTTTGATTAAAACCAGTGTTTCAATGAATATTATAATTTTATGACATCTTGATTCAAAACATATTTTATATAGGCGCAAAAAGGAGGTTTTATAAGTTTATATTTAGTATCATTAATATATGTATCTGTGTGCCTGTCTGCGGCACCGTAGCTCCTAAACGGACGAGCCGATTTTGATTGTAGTTTTTTTTAACTTGACTTAATTGAGCGTGTTCTTAACTGTAAATCATTAAAATCTGTTTAGATTTACAATTTTTACCACCCGACATCCGACGGTAAGAGTAAAATAATTTGAGAACTCAAGTTATTCGACTTTATGCTTAGGATTCGGGGTGTTAAAAACTATAGATCTTGGTTAGTTTACGTTAATGTAAAAGTGTAAGTGTAATTCAAACCATTGTTTCAATAAATATTACAGTATTGTCATCTTTTGATTCAAAAAAATATTTTTCCGCCCATTTGGGTTTTTAACCAATTTTTCCAATTTTTCCATTTTTTTCCAATCTTTCATTTTTTCCTCCCGTTGTTTTTTTCCTTTCGACCCAACGCTAATTACAAATAAACAGTATTAGGGACATCACACACGGCGGCTATAATATGCATTACATCCCAGGATGTATAGCTCAGAGACCGCTCAGTACCTTTAAGATAGAAAGATGTAAAGATGTATATTATAGCTGACGATTTCTATGGAAATATGTAATGAGATATATCGTGCTATAATATACATCTTTACCTTATAGCCGCCGTGTGTGGAGTCCCTTACTTATACATATAATTCTTAAAAGTCTTAAAACCGCCTTAAGGCATTTTAAGTAAAAAATATATTATTTATAAACAAACACAGGATAACATTTGATAACTATGTATCACCAGTCATTGTATCGAAAACGGGCTGGATTGGGCGGTTCTATGATGACGTCACAGCTCAGTAAAAATGGCGTCTGTCATTCATGTCTGTCTTATGTTCATTGGTTGGTTTAGAGGGAAGTGACGTCCTAATTCACGACGCCATATTGCCCGAGATAGCGTTTTGGCGGCTTATTTCAAAAGTAAATTTTCGTTTGCCTTTTTTAGAAGAAATATACGAAATAATTTAAAATAACCACTTTTTGAGGACTCCACGAACACCAACAAAAAATATGTTATTCTTCTTAATACGAAAGAAATACTAAATACATTATCAACATACCTATTCCATCAGCGACAGAGTTCTTCTTGGTCGCAAGCAGAATCTTGTTGAAGTTGGCGCACACTATGACGGAGCCCAATCGTTTGAACTCGGCTACCAGCATCAGAAAGAGCTTCTTCATCAGATTGTACAGTGTCCTTCGGATGGCTGGGTCGTAGAGCAGAGACGTGGGGGTTTTCAGCCACCTGTTGGGATGGAAAAAATGTTACCGTGATGTTTCCACAGCAGAATATCTTCACGTCCATAATAAAGGCAGTGATAAAGTGGCAAGTCGCAGGATACTCGTGACATCACTAAGGGGTCGAATCGTTCGAAGCCCAGCTGCCTGAGTAATCTTAAACGATCACAAAGGTTAAGCAACTTAGGGCGCGTTCAGTGCATGGATGGCTGACCGTCTATGTCTAACGCTAGTGGCATTTTTTTGCTTCGCAAGGCACGATCAAATATTGATTCAGCAACCCTTTCAGAACAAATTTTCATGTTCCTCGATCATCCTCTCACTATAAACAGACCTTTTGCATACCCCCTCCGATTCGCAGAGCTTAATCAGTTTGAGACGAGCAACCGACGACGCGAGTTCCGTCTCTGCTCACCATGATTAAGCTCTGCGAATCGGAGCGAAACCTGGTCGGACTCGTCCTATAAATATAGCAAAGTAAGTTGATCCTGACCAAAAACATTACTATGTGTAGTGCTTACGAAAGTTTTATTACTATACTTGAGCCATTACAAACGTGCGAGCCGAGTCATAAAAGTGCGAGAGAGAGTTAAATACCTTTTGCCGTCGCTGTTGGCATCCCCAACAAACTATTGTGCCAAATTTTAATATGGCAACACAAATTACTTCTGTCACATAAAATTCTTGCAACGTGTATCTCTATTAAAAGTGAGGCATATAGAATCAAAGGCTGCAAAGTACCACAAAGTAAACTCTGCCACTTTGCCGTATTTAATTCCAACGCGGTAAACACTTAGCAGCCTTTGAACCCAATATGAGATTTGTATGAGGTTTTAAGTGGTCTTTTGCTGATTTTGTTACTGAATTGAAAAAATGCATAGTTTAAACTCGAAATACACTAGATGGCTCTTATTTGGAAAGTATGGCACTTAGCAGCCTTTGATTCTATATGCCTCAAGTGTCTCCAACTGCGACCGAGCTCTTCTTCACCGCAACTAATAACCTCCAGCGAATAAGGGCAGCTGCCCACAATCGCGACAAAACAAAGACTCACCGATAGAAGTGCGATATCTGGTAGTCGGCGAAGACGTTCTTGTAGACGGTGACGTCACGCAGCCAGGCAGCGATCATAGCGCGCAACACGCGCATGGCGCCCGCCACTTGCGCGCTCTCGTCGTAGTTCAAGCCAGGCTGGGCCGCCGCGCCTGGGCCCGAGAACGAAACAAAATAGAAAAACAAGAAGAACAAAATAAACAAAACAATTGGCCATGCTGCTTATTTTTGATACACAGCGTACTACATGATACGGAAGCAAAGAAAATAAAATAGTTTTTTAGTGAAAATCACCTAAAAGCACGCGGGCGCACTCTCCCCCTCGCCCCGCGAAACCCCCGCCGGACCCGTCAAGTGCAAACGATAGAAACTAAGCCATATAAACTTATGATTTTTAGGTGATTTTCATGAAAAAAAAATATTTATTTTTTTATATATATTTTTTTGCTTCAGTATCATGTAAATAACCACCCCTGAGTCGGATCAACACTTTGTATGTTTTTTATTATTTATTTTAAAATTATTGACCATTTAAAAAAACTAATTTGGTATTTTTGAATTTTATTCAGTAAGTCCATTTTTAATATTTTTCTAAAGTTTTGGTGTTTGTGACGTCATCAGAGGATTAACCCTTCGTCTAACGTCACAGCAAAGTCATGTATGGTCATCAGTGATCATCATCAGCCGGGATTCAAACCCGGGACCTCTCGCGTGGTAGGCAGATGTGCTAACCGCTGCGCCACGGAGGTCGTTATATGGGCGTTGCAGTAATGCTAAGGCCACACCTGCGTCTTAACGCGTAAATTACCACATTTATTACTCCGTTACGTATGTAGGTGACGATTTATAGAGATTTAGAATCGATCTTAGAAAATCGAGACGATTTAGGGTGTTAAATTACAAGCGGCTTTAAATGTCAATAAAATGTATCATAAAACGTTAAGCGATCGCTCAAGTGTCGGTTTTTTTCGACACGTTAAAGGTTTTAGCGCGTAGTTTAACGCGCTAAGCGATGTTGGCCACACTAACGCCGGCTCATTCCGGAGGGCGCTTGTTGTGTATTAACGCGTCATCTATAAAGTGAAGTAAACTTGGCGGTTTTGTAACCTTAATGTAGCCTACGCACATTTTTAGTGCCTTAATTAACGAGTCGTAGGACATTACTATCAACGTTAGCGTCAACCTCTCACCTCCAACCGACAACCGGGGGAGCCAGCAAAAAAATACTGTCAGCTCCAGCCGGCTCATAGTAAAGCCAGATGACTGTGTTCGAGTTTAAGCTTTATTTTCATTTAAATACTGCTTAAATTATTTACTTCATGATTTCAATAGCTACTGTTTGAAGTGTAGTGAAGTAAATAAATGCAATACTTTTCTTTTGGTAGTGTTCGGGTTTTGAACAAAGGTTAATGCAGTTGTGGTCCCAGCATAACAGGGTGACCGGGGCGGTAGAGAGCCATCGGGACAGTACTGTAGCGATTATTCTTTATAGTAACTGGCTGGCACAGCCGACTGTATGAATTTAAATATTTTGAAGGAGAATCGCTACGTTTGTTAGAGATGTCAGTCGAGGGCCAGCTAGGCTAGGTTTCCTCCAAAAAAGACAATAAAAATAGTATATTTGCTAAATATCTATAACATAACCGTAAACATTTACATACAGGCACATAAATTGCTTCTGGCCCCACACTAGGATACCCTGTGTAGTGGGAACCAGAACCAGCGACGTCACAGACATGTAAACATCCAAGACCTGGGTTTCTTTTGACCCACGACAACACACGGTATCCTAGAGTGGGGCCAGAAGCACTGTACGTGGCTGTATGTTTATGTATTCTGTGGTGCAGGACAGTTTATTTAGAAACAAACAGTGGTGGCGTAGTGGGGTTGACCCTTGCTTCTCGATCATGAGGGTCTGGGCTCAAACCACGCATGTACCAATGACTTTTAGTTACGTACATTTGTTGGTTTGTACAGCAACACCATTCGCTGATAAATTGTGCCCGGATAACGGCGACAGGATTGCCACTTGTCACGTTTGGGACCTAATAAACTCGGCAAAACGTGGGCCCAGTTCTAGTGATTGCTGCCTCTGCCTACCCCCTCGGGGATAACGGGCGTGAGTTTATACTACTACTACTACTACTAAACAGTCATATAAGTGCTTATAACAATCATATCTTATGTCAAAATAGACCTCTAGTTTCTCATAATCTAAAATTTTGTAAACTTTTAGTCCGGATTTACTTACGATAGATGGCAGTCGTTAAGCCAAGTCAGAGGCCTTAGGGCGGCTTGAAAACTTCTGACAGTAAGACCAGCCACTAGTCTTACAAGCCTCCACCAATCCGGACTTGGCCCCCGTGGTGGAGTATGGCCTATACCTTCCTCAGGGAAGAGACCCGTGCCCCTCGGTGGGGACATGATGGGTTGATGATGAATCATGGTGAGCAGAGACGGAGCTCGCGTCGTCGGTTGCTCGTCTCACACTGATCTAAAATTTTTCTTATTTTTTTTTAAGATACACACGACATCGTTAGTAGAACAGTAGACGTACCCGGGCCGTTTTGCAAGTGGTGCGGCACGAAGGCCTGCGCGCTGCCCTCGGCGGCGTGAATGGCGTGCGCTTGCAACAGCGCGCACACTGCCAGCGCGTCCGTGCCCAATTCCACGCACGCGCCGCCGTGCGCGCCCGGCACGCTGTGCGCGCGCGCGCACAACTCCTCCACCTCGCCGGCCAGCCTGCGAGGGGGGGCAGAGACACAAAACGCCGTTAGCAATACTGCCACATTGAGTGAACCTGCGAGGGGGGCAGAGTCACAAAACGCCGTTAGCAATACTGCCACATTGAGTGAACCTGCGAGGGGGGCAGAGTCACAAAACGCCGTTAGCAATACTGCCACATTGAGTGAACCTGCGAGGGGGGCAGAGTCACAAAACGCCGTTAGCAATACTGCCACATTGAGTGAACCTGCGAGGGGGGGCAGAGTCACAAAACGCCGTTAGCAATACTGCCACATTGAGTGAACCTGCGAGGGGGGCAGAGTCACAAAACGCCGTTAGCAATACTGCCACATTGAGTGAACCTGCGAGGGGGGGCAGAGTCACAAAACGCCGTTAGCAATACTGCCACATTGAGTGAACCTGCGAGGGGGGGCAGAGTCACAAAACGCCGTTAGCAATACTGCCACATTGAGTGAACCTGCGAGGGGGGGCAGAGTCACAAAACGCCGTTAGCAATACTGCCACATTGAGTGAACCTGCGAGGGGGGCAGAGTCACAAAACGCCGTTAGCAATACTGCCACATTGAGTGAACCTGCGAGGGGGGCAGAGTCACAAAACGCCGTTAGCAATACTGCCACATTGAGTGAACCTGCGAGGGGGGGCAGAGTCACAAAACGCCGTTAGCAATACTGCCACATTGAGTGAACCTGCGAGGGGGGCAGAGTCACAAAACGCCGTTAGCAATACTGCCACATTGAGTGAACCTGCGAGGGGGGGCAGAGTCACAAAACGCCGTTAGCAATACTGCCACATTGAGTGAACCTGCGAGGGGGGGCAGAGTCACAAAACGCCGTTAGCAATACTGCCACATTGAGTGAACCTGCGAGGGGGGGCAGAGTCACAAAACGCCGTTAGCAATACTGCCACATTGAGTGAATTATCACTCGCAGCCCCGGCTGCCTGAGTGATCTTAAACTATGAGGTTAAGCAACATAGGACGCGTTCAGTGCACGGATAGGTGGTCGTCTATGGAGCTAAGCCGGCTCCAGACGCGTATTTTTTTTTATTTATTGAAAGAAAACACGCAATTGTACAATATGATTAAAACTAAGAATAAATACATTTACATCGTCATTATCAACCCATTATGTTCCCGAGGGGCAGGGTCTCTTCCCTGTGGCAGGTAAAAGCCAAATCCAGATTGGTGGGGGCTTGTAAGACTAGTGACTGGTCTTACTGTCAGAAGTTTTCAAGCCACACTAAGGCCTCTGTGACTTGCCTTAACAACTGCCATCTATAGACAGCAGCCGGCACCAACGAAGCACGGAACCGCTCGGAAAAATGCCACTAGCGTTAGTCTTAGAACGCGCCTTATGTTGCTTAACATGACATTTACATACAGGCACATACATTGCTTCTGGCCCCACACTAGGATACCCTGTGTCGTGGGAACCAGAAACAGCAACGTCACAAACATGTAAACATCCAAGACCTCGGTATTTTTTTTGTCCCCAGCCGGCATTCGAAGCCGAGAGCTCTCGCATGGTAGTCAGATGCGCTAACCGCTGCGCCACAGAGGTCGTCCCCTTTTATTATTTTTTTTTTTATTAACGTCGGTAACAAAATGCATTTGCGCACTACCTCCTGGCCAGTGGGGGACCAGGAGGGTGTGTGGGACTCGCCGCTGTAGCGGAATACCCACTAAAAAACTTCCGACGACGCCCGCCGCTTTTGCCGCCGCCTTCAACCTTCGTAATCGTTTAAGATCACTCAGGCGGTCGGGGCTACGAGCGATTGATAGTAACCTTATCGTCACTAAATAGCAGTTGCCTTAAATACCTGTTGTCGTCGATCTCGCGGCCGCCCAGGTCGGGCCGCTCGCGGTCGGAGCACCACAGAACGAAGTTGGCCTTCGCCAGGTGCCTCGCGAAGAACAGGTCCGCCGCGAACAGAGTGGGGTCGGCGGGCATGTTGCCTATGGGGATGTGGAAGTATCTGCCGGGGCACAATACGGTACATACAGAACAGGGCCGTTGTTGTTTGCTGTTTTATTACCTTTTAAGAATATTAAATGATGTTTGACATTGCAAGTATTGATTGCTGTGTGAGAAATGCGGAGTTATAGAGGATCACATGCATTTCTTGCTGGAATGTGTTCTGAACAATCAATTAAGAAGAAGAATGTTTCATTCAAACCTACATGGAGGGGAATTAAATATTTTATTTTCCAATCCACTTTCTACGGGAGCTGTTGCGATGTATGACTTCGCTCGTGTTTCTTTTAGATTAATGAAGCCATGGCGGGGTCAGGCATCGCAATAGCTCCTCTTCGCTAAATACCATGAGGCTGACATGACTGCTCAATGGCAGTAAAAGCCTTGTTAAAAATTAGAAAAAAAAAAAAAGTATTGATTGCACTCATGGTACTTGAGATTCTTGGTATATGAACGCTCATACCTAATTTGTATTAGCTTTAAGGTGATTTGATAAAAGATGGTCAGAGTGGAGTTTTTTTTTTCGCTGCCTTTTTCTGCACTACACACGGCCCCAAGGCAGCGGCTAACATTATACATAAGTGTATGTGCATTGACTTTCAACAAACAGAATGTAAATTTTTACGTTGAAATAAATTTTTGATTTCTGATTTCAGGGCCGCCGCGAACAGCGTGGGGTCGGCGGGCATGTTGCCGATGGGAATGTGGAAGTATCTGCCGGGGCACAATACGGTACATACAGAACAGGGCCGTTGTTGTTTGCTGTTTTATTACCTTTTAAGTATATTAAATTATGTTTGACTTTGCAAGTATTGATTGCACTCATGGTACTTGAGATTCTTGGTATATGAACGCTCATACCTAATTTGTATTAGCTTTAAGGTGATTTGATAAAAGATGGTCAGAGTGGAGTTTTTTTGCTGCCTTTTTCTCCACTACAGACGGCCCTAAGGCAGCGGCTAACATTATACATAACTGTATGTAAATTGACATTCAACAAGCAGAATGTAAATTCTTTACGTTGAAATAAAAATTTTTGAATTTGAATTTTGAATTTTGATGGTCAGAGTGGAATTTTTTTTTCGCTGCCTTTTTCTGCACTACACACGGCCCCAAGGCAGCGGCTAACATTATACATAAGTGTATGTACATTGACTTTCAACAAACAGAATGTAAATTCTTTACGTTGAAATAAATTTTTCATTTCTGATTTCAGAGCCGCCGCGAACAGCGTGGGGTCGGCGGGTATGTTGCCGATGGGGATGTGGAAGTATCTGCCGGGGCACAATATTGCCTACATGTTGAGGATGGACTGCTTTTCAGCAATGGAAAATGCTTCGTATTATATTTATGTGCCATGCGGGCGGTGCGGCGGTGAAATGTGCATCAAAATTTCGAGTTGGTGCCGCGGTTATAACAGACTAACTGAAAACAATGAGGCTGCGGCGGGACACAGATTTCTTCAAAACGCTAATCCGCATGCGCAAAAGTCCTGCTGCACCGACGCATGTGATGTCTTGCTTTATTATCGTCACAAATTGCCAACAGATGGCGATACGCAAACAAAAAAAAGTTTAAATATTATTGAAAAAATAATAATTCATCCTCTACACCACATACAGAACAGGTCCGCCGCGAATGTGGGGTCGGCAAACATGTTACCTATAACCAGTCGTGGGATCTGCAGGAGTGGGATCTGCCGGTATAACCAGTCAGTCATGTGAAGTCTTCGAAGAACGATTGTAATGTGAGAATTATTGTTTGGGCCAGTTTTTAGAGATAGAGAACATTTTATTGGACATAAAAAAGGAAACTGTTCTACTATACTTGAGCCATTACAAACGTGCGAACTGAGTCATAAACATTTGTATCAGACCTCTCTCTCTCACACATATAGGAGGCATATCAGGCGTATCGGACTCTTTGTATCAGACCTCTCTTTCACACATACAGGAGGCATATCAGGCATATCGGAACTCTCGCTCGCACTTTTATGACTCGGTTCGCACGTTTGTAACGGCTTAAGTATAATACAGCTATTATTATTTTTTTGGTTAGGTATTTGTTGTTTTTGAAATATTTTAAGAAAAGTAAAGTGCAATAAATGAAGTGATTTTTTCGTGAAAGAAACAGTTTTATTAGACAAACACCGGATCCTAGAAGAAATCTGTAAACCATCCACTGTACACTCTTGGAGGGATATAGGGAGGCTCCAAGATTTTATTGTCTAGCAACGGTATTTGACACTATCAACAATTATTTCAACAATTATTTGAGATGCTCGATTGAAACAAAAATTACAAAATGACTCGGAAAACGTATTTCTTTTAATCATTTATTAGTTATTACAATTTTTAAATAGATGAAACATAAAAAGGGTGCTCTGAAATGTGACGTCACAGGCAAGTATTTTCATACAAAATTCCGTTTTAAAAGTAACTTATTTGACATTTTGTCAACTACCCAATTGTTTGGGCCAGTTTTTTAGAGATAGAGAACATTTTATTGGACATAAAAAAGGAAACTGTACTACTAATACAGGTATTATTATAATTTTTTTGGTTAGGTGTTTGTTGCTTTTAAAATATTTTAAGAAAAGGAAAGTGCAATAAATGAAGTGATTTTTTCGGTGAAGTAATAGATTTATTAGACATTCACTCACTCAAAAAAGTGTCCAAGTCCCGCAGGATACATCCCCAGGCATCCCCATACATCCCCTGCTCGAATCGTCCGTAACGGTCGCGAAGGCCTATGATGATTGGATCCCAGAGGAAATGTGCTGACCATCCACTGCACACTCTTAGAGCGATATAGGGAGGCTCCAAGAGTTTATTGTCTAGCAATTCACCCGCAACTTGTGCACGAAATAGTTAGATAGATAGATAGATAGATTACACTTTATTGCTCAACCAGAATACAGAGTTATTGTAATTTCCTTATGTCTAAATGGTACACAATTGGCGGTATTATCGTTTAGAGCGATCTCTTCCAGACAACCTTTGGATGGAGAGAATTGCAGGAAGAACATAGCCGGTAGGTGTGGATTTTCGGATGTACATAAATAAAAAAAATAAAAAATCGAAAATATATTGAAAAGTAGCAAGATATAATGAAGATAAGTAGGTACTTATAAATACGTGATACATGACATGCATATATTTAGATGATAATACATATACGTACAAAATAAATACATACATAATAAATGCAACAGTTTTCCAGTTTAAGAAGTAAGTAAGTAGCGGGATTTTACCAAAGCCTTAAAACAATTCAAGGACTTTGCTTAGTTAGCAAGTCACCAAAGAATGGCTCACCTGCACTGCTCAGTGGTAAGATGGAATACGGCTTCCAAGTTGAGGTAGTGTCGCATGACGGCGCGCGCGCCCACGCTTGGAGCCTCCCTATATCTTAGAGCGATATAGGGAGGCTCCAAGAGTTTATTGTCTAGCAATTCACCCGCAACTTGTGCACGAAATTGTTAGCAAGTCACCAAAGAATGGCTCACCTGCACTGCTCAGTGGTAAGATGGAATACGGCTTCCAAGTTGAGGTAGTGTCGCACGACGGCGCGCGCGCCCACGCTTGGAGCCTCCCTATATCTTAGAGCGATATAGGGAGGCTCCAAGAGTTTATTGTCTAGCAATTCACCCGCAACTTGTGCACGAAATTGTTAGCAAGTCACCAAAGAATGGCTCACCTGCACTGCTCAGTGGTAAGATGGAATACGGCTTCCAAGTTGAGGTAGTGTCGCACGACGGCGCGCGCGCCCACGCGCTGCCAGTCCAGCCCAGAGTAGAGCGAGTCTACGTCGCGCACGTGCAAAGGCACCAGCGGGAAACTCGACAGCTCTGTGCCCGTACACATAAGGTTCAATAATAATAATAATAAACTCACGCCCGTTATCCCCGAAGGGGTAGGCAGAGGCACCAGTCTCTAGAACTGGACCCACGTTTTGCCGAGTTTATTAGGTCCCAAACGTAACAAGTGGCAAGCCTGTCGCCGTTATCCGGGCACAATTTATCAGCGAATGGTGTTGCTGTACAAACAAATGTACGTAACTAAAAGTCATTGGTACATGCGTGGTTCGAACCCAGACCCTCATGATCGAGAAGCAAGGGTCAACCCCACTACGCCACCACCGCAAAAATTGGCCGCAGTTTCATCTCTTCATCATCAACGCATCATGTCCCACCGAGGGGCACGGGTCTCTTCCCTGAGGAAGGTATAGGCCATACTCCACCTCGCGAGCCACAGATTGGTGGAGGCTTGTAAGACTAGTGGCTGGTCTTACTGTCAGAAGTTTTCAAGCCGCCTTAAGGCCTCTGACTTGATCGACGGCAGCCGGCACTAACTGCTTAACGTGCCTTGCGAAGCACGGAACCGCTCGGAAAAATGCCACTAGCGTTAGTCATAGACGGTGACCCATCCATGGACCGAACGCGCCGTATGTTGCTTAGCCTTAGTGATCGTTTAAGATCACTCAGGCAGCCCCGGCTACGTTTCATCTCTTACTGCTTGAATACTGAGATTCGACATCACTGCAATTTGAAGCTTGTTGCCTTTTCATATAATTAAATAATCGAAGAGTATGTGCCTTCAGAACTATTGAACGTCTCGCTGGTGCGTCAACGTATTTGCAAACTGCCTTTTCTCGGAAACGTGTCTCCCGAACTTTGTGCGGATTACTGCTATTTAACACATTTCCGTTCGTGTTCCAAAATTTGGAAAGAAGCTTCAAATAGGCTATCTGACAGTGTGAAAAAAACAGTGTTTTTTTTTATACGTATTCGTATAAATTATCAGTCTTAGAACCGCTTTAGTTAAAATAGCTAAAAAAAATAGTATTTATAAAAAAAAAAAACAAATTTGATAATTTTACAGTATCTACAGCCATTGTATCGAAAACGGCCTGGAACGGCTGATTGTATGGTGACGTCACAGCTCAGTAAAAATTGCATCATCTGTTATTCATGTCATTCTTACGTTCATTGATTTGTTTACTGACCAGTGACGTCATAATTTCTGTACGACGCCATATTGCCCAAGATAGAGTTTTGGCGGCTTATTTATGAAAATATTATGTACGTTCGGAAAAATATTAAGGACTTCGAAACTCTTGGTAGCCATCATAACGTTAATACTAGGAATAAACACAAATTGTCATTTCCACGATTTAGACTTGCAAAAGTTAATACTTCCTTTATAGGGCACTGTATAAGGTTCTACAACAAGATACCCCAAGATATATTAGAGTTACCCCCAACGCGATTTAAGAATTGTGTTAAGCACACTCTTTGCAAAAAAGCTTATTATAAAATCAACGATTATTTAGAAGACAAGGACGTATGGCATTAAATAGTAGTTTAATATTAAATTAAATCAGAGGATAAATGTGTCTAGTGTTCAACACATCCAAGATATTATTTTGTATGTTTTATTTGTATTAGCTTAAGGTGATTTGAGAAAAGATGGTCAGAGTGGAGTTTTTTTTCGCTGCCTTTTTCTCCACTACAGACGGCCCCAAGGCAGCGGCTAACGTTATACATAACTGTATGTACATTGACATTCAACAAGCAGAATGTAAATTCTTTACGTTGAAATAAATTCTTGATTCTTGGTTCTTTCAAAAGTAAATTTTCGTTTGCCTTTTTTCGAACAAATACACGAAATAATTATAAAAATAACCACTTTCTGGGGACTCCATGAACACCAACAAATGGTTTTCAGAAATCTGTCAAATAGCCTATTGCAGTGATGTCGGATAATTTCCGTATTAAAGCAGTAAGAGACGACTAGAATAATAGGTATCTGTAGCATTGCATGTTAAACTAAGCTTAATGCTTAAAGCGCTTTACCCGGCATCAAGGCGGTGAGTGCGGACGGGGAGAAGACCGCTTGCACCGCTAGAATGGTCCCGCCCTTGTGCTCGTCCCTATAGCGCTGCAGCGCTCGCTGGAGTTGCCGGTACACTTGTCGGGGTTCGGTTTCAACGTGTACCTCCCAAGTCAGTTCACTCGGAGGGAGTGTAGCTTCGTCAGTGCCCAGGTTTAGCCTGGAACAATGAATACCTCATCAATACATGAATACTACGACTGCTTGAATCGCTCGTAGCCTCGGCCGCCTGAGTGATATTAAACGATCACGAACGTTGAGGGAGCGTTCAGTGCATGGATGGGTGACAGTCTATGACTAACCGTGCTTCGCAAGGCACGTTAAGCAGGTGGTGCCGGCTGCCGTCGATAGATGGGAGTCGTTAAACCAAGTCAGAGGCCTTAGAGCGGCTTGAAAGCTTTCGACAGTAACACTAGCCACTAGTCTCCGGACTTGGCCCCGAGGTGGAGTATGGCCTATACCTTCCTCACGGAAGAGACCCGTGCCCCTCGGTGGATTGTAGATAAAAAGAAGTTATAAGTTTAGTGCTGTGGTTGAAAGATTATTGACATACTTGGCGAGCCTCTCCGCGCTATACAGGGTGTTCAAATTGGGCAGCTGGTTGGTCTTCACGGTGTCCAGAACAAACAGATGAGCTTTCTTCGTGGGGCCCAGTACCAGGGCCCACATACTGCGGCTGGAGTTAAGCGCTGAGTGCTGGTACAGGAAGATATGCTTCAGAGGCGAGACGCCATCCTGCGGACGAGGTAACGTTTGTATGGGGATGGGTCGTCCTTTCACAATAAAAAGCACTGGCGCGGCTTTTTGTACGATCGAGAAAAGTTAAGACTGTTTTACGTGAAGCATTGTTTAAATTATGGTATAAAATTAGTAAGCTTCGGACAGAGAAAGAGAGTCAGATGAGGAAGAATGTGTTTGCATGTTTGTGACGTCCTTGCATGGTTGATCGCCATAGCACAGGGTATCAAAAAATATGTATAAAAAGTCTGTTTTGTAAATTAAATATCATATTCATATTCATTATTGCTAAATCATGTACGAGGGCGGAGTGATAAGTCTGGTAAAAATCTATTTTGGAATAAAGTTATCACAAATTGCATCATCATCAACCCATTATGTCCCCACCGAGGGGCAGGGGTCTCTTCCCTTTTTTTTTTTTTTTTTTGTAACGGGGTGAAATGCTTTGTGCACCATAACCGCCACCCTTGGGGGAGGGTGACGGCCGTGTGTCGGACTCTCCTCTCCTAATAATAGGAGAGGCATACCTCCTAAAACACCCCGGGGGCCGTCCTGTCGCTCGTGCAATGGGGCGCCGCCGGATCTCGCAAGTGGTAGACCACAGTGCGAATGCTACAGCGGCGCCCCGGCGACGTCGACCCGACTCGCAAGGAGTCGGGCCCACCCTCACTGGAGAAGGGGCATGGGCCCCCCACCCCCTTCTCCCGTCACGATGTCGGACGGCAGGTCCCCCAACCTGCCGTCTGTGACCCTCCCTCAACCTCCTCTATGCCCTCTGCTGAACAGAGGGACATAGAGGAGGGCCCCCACCATGTGTTTTTTATAGAGGTTGTCTCCTCGCGGCCCGAAGGCCCCCGGCCCCACTCAGTGTGGGGTTACGGGTGCGGGGCCCATAGTGGACCCCGCGAGACATCCAGCAGCGCAAGCCACTGGACGTCCCCCTCCCTCTGGTTTTGGTCCGCGCCGGCCGAAGCCGGTACCCTCCATATCTGGAGGGCGTTCCCCTATCCGCCACCCGGGGGACGCGTCCGATGGAAGACCAGAAACTCCACACGGAGGGTCTCTTCCCTGAGGAAGGTATAGGCCATACTCCACCACGGGGGCCAAGTCCGGATTGGTGGAGGCTTGTAAGACTAGTGGCTGGTCTTACTGTCAGAAGTTTTCAAGCCGCCTCTATAGGCCTCTGACTTGGCTTAACGACTGCCATCTATCGATGGCAGCCGGCACCAACTGCTTAACGTACCTTGCGAAGCACGGAATCGCTCGGAAAAAATGCCACTAGCGTTAGTCATAGACGGTGACCCATCCATCGATTGAACGCGCCGTATGTTGCTTAACATTATTGATCGTTCAAGATCACTCAGGCAGCCCAGGCTACAAGCGATTCGATTTCGAAGGGTTGCCTAAGTCGTATTTTATGGAAGGGATCGAAAAGCTAGAGAAACGCTGGATGAAGTGCATTGAGTTAGAAGGAAACTACGTTGAAAAATAACTAATAATAATTAAATAAAATTTAATCTTTGTTTAATTTTTACCAGACTCATCACTCCGCCCTCGTACATAGTTATAAGTACAGTACGCGAGGGATACGTTCCGGAAAAAATCGCGTTAACTGAAATTCGCGTAGATCGAGATTTATGATTGAACATAGTCAAAATTTAATACAAAAAAATATGAACCATGTTAATCCATCACTTTAATTCTAACAACACTTTATGCACGTTCTATTAAATTTTTTTACGGAACAATACATTTATTGTCTTTTGAAAGATTCTGATGCCGGGAATCGAACAAGGGCCCTTCCATTTCTAAAGTTGCCTTACAGTATTTTTCGGAGAGGTGCATCGTACTCACCTGTTCCGGCAGGTACGCCTGGTACGCAACACTCTTGAACTGGAGTTGACTTAGCGTGAAAGAGTCAGAGTTGTTGCCGAACTGCACTTGCCTAGAAGATAATGATAAATGAGGAGCAAGCATTCAAAAGCGGACTTGTCCACTTAGTAATTTTTTACAGGAGAGGCGAAAACTGACTGAAGGCGACCGAAACGAGTATGCTTTTATCGAAATCGCTGTTTTTAGAGCTCCTTTTCTATAGGATAGGACCGGATTTGAATGAAAATATTTCGACACATAGAACGAACCTCAAAAAATTCGAATCTGCAAAAAAAAAAAACTATTTGCATGGAAAAGTCCGCTTTTGAATGCTTGCTCCTCAAATAAAACATTTACATTAAGGCATATACATTGCTTCTGGTCCCACAGTAGGGTACCCTGTGTCGTGGGAACAGAAACAGCGACACTACAAACGTTTACAACATCCAATATCAGATTTTTTTCCCCAGCCGAGGTTCGAACCCGGGACCGTCAACAGCCATTTGACGCCCACTGCAGTACACAAGCCTCCCTCGTGGTTTTCCAAGTTTCCCGGTGTTTGCCGCCCGCATCCAGTAACTCCCCGCAACCGTAACCAGGTCGTTAGACCATCTGATCAGCCCACACATTATGTAATTTTTCGCAACGGAAATTCATACGTCTTAAAAAGTCATGTATACCACTACTGTATAGCACTATCTTCTTTTAAGACCCTTTTTTAGAGCGAGACAGTAATCGGTACGACGTCGGTTTTTGTGTTGTCGTGACTTTTTAAGACGTATGAATATCCGTTGCGAAAATTAAATTACATAATGAGCCCACCAGAACACTAATTTTGACAAATGTTATAGCTTGCGAAGACGAGGGATTTTTGTCCGCGGACCTTTTTATCCGCTAAAATAGATCGCTTACAACTGTATCGAGTAAAGCAAACGAGGGATTAAAAGTATCGCGTACGAAAAGTCCGCCGAATAACCGAGGACATGAAGAGAGCGGACCGGACAAAAGTACGGGGGAGTCCCCGAAAAAAATTGAACTCGTGTGACTAGGCGAAGCGACGCACACGTCGGACTTCAGTCCGCGTTGAAAATATCCATTTGTAATAAGGGGACGGACTCAGTATTTCGCACACCGTGTGCGTTGAGTTCGCGGTAAATCCACGGAGGACTTTATATTCGTGGAGCGTACTTTTTTCTCCACCGCGGAGAAAAGTCCGTCGTCTGCGCAGGTCTTTAGCCTCCTGACTACTGAGACAAGTTTTTTGCTGCGATCATGTTGATATTCAGAAATTGGCTTCAGGATAGGTTATTTTTTTCACTAAAAAAAATGTTGAAAAAATTCTAATGTTAAATAAAAAATAAAAATGAAATATTTAAATTAAAACTAAAACTTTAATTCTAATTCTAATTCTTACTCTAAATTCTAATGATGTCACTAGTTCTAGTTTCGCGTAAATAATTTCAGATCAAAGGAGACATTTTTATGTCCTTCCATTAGTCACTCAGCGGTCAGGAGGTTAAAGGTATCACATACCGTTTGGCTTCCTCCGGGTCGACCAGGCACACGCAGCCCAGCTGCATCAGCACCCGGAACTCCAGACTCATCTGCGTCTCGTAGATCCCCTCGATCTCCGGCGCCGATAGCTCGCCCATCAGCTCCCTGGAATAATAACGCTTTGCTAAAGGATTTCTTTCACAAACCCTCAAGAAGCAGAAGACGGGGCAGGTTAAAAACTTTAGAAGTAAGAAAGAATTTCCAGTTGGCAAGATGAATAAAGTCCAATTTAATTATTCATTGTACTCAAGAAAATTTATTATGATTAGACAAGACTGTATTGGAAGAAACTTTAGTCGGTAGATATTTTGGTGGTACTGACTGGGCCACAGTGAGTGTTCTATCAGCCGACCTATATAATAGCCACTCAGGCAGGCAAAAGATAAATTAATGAATTATTGATTTGATTATGCTGCGGCCACACTTGAAAGCGAAGATTCGTGTTCGCGTTGTCGCGACGAAATTTCGTGTTCGCTCTACGGCGAAGAGCTTGGCCACATCAAATAAACCTTCGCTACGTCGCGACAATCTAGAACGTTGCTAAATTCATTTTGCCGTTTGATGTGCGGTATCTTACCGACAGCAGCGCGAAGGGTGTTTGTATTCGCGATGATGATTCGCGATAGGACGAATTTTTTGGCCAGAAATGTCACGACAACGCAAATCTTCGCGTTATCGCGATAGTGTGGCCGTACCATTACCGAAAACATTTTACGATGGCGAATTGAGGGATGCTACGGCTAAAAACATTTTGTTGGCTCACGGAATGCAATCCTTGCAGCTTAATATCAGTCCCACTCATTAGCTTAGGGACTTTACTGGTTCAGGTCAGTAAAGTCCCAATTGGCAGGTACCATCGGTATCCATATTCATACGTTCGGCGGCCGCCCAGAGCTGGCGGACGCTGGCACGACGACGACGCTCGAAAGACGCTAGTATGGGGGGTCTCTAAAGCCCGATTTACACTTCAATAAGTACAGCGGCGAGTTAATTTGCGTCATCAGCGAGTAAAGTCGCTTTTGCCGTACACACGCAGTTCAAACGGCAAAAGCAACTAAACGACGCAAGTTAACTCGCTGCTGTACTTATTGAAGTGTAAATCGGGCTTTAGAGACTGCACTTAAACGGCCTTACTAATAATAAGTGATACACTCTGAATAACTATTTGACGTATATCAATTTATACTGGTTTAATCGCATTTAGCTTACAAATAACCAGTTTGTCAGACCTCGCATAACGGCTGTATACACAGCTCATAACCTTTATTATAATAATAATAATAATAATAAACTCACGCCCGTTATCCCCGAAGGGGTAGGCAGAGGCACCAGTCTCTAGAACTGGACCCACGTTTTGCCGAGTTTATTAGGTCCCAAACGTGACAAGTGGCAAGCCTGTCGCCGTTATCCGGGCACAATTTATCAGCGAATGGTGTTGCTGTACAAACAAATGTACGTAACTAAAAGTTATTGGTACATGCGTGGTTCGAACCCAGACCCTCATGATCGAGAAGCAAGGGTCAACCCCACTACGCCACCACCTTTATTAGTAAGGCCGAAAGGGTGTAAGTAAGGATTGGTACTGAGTGCGTATACTGAGTTTATTCATTCACTTTCGATGGCGAGAGCGTTTGCGATTTACATAGGAGTGATAAAGAGACAACTATATGGCGCGCTCTGTCACTCTTATACAAACTGCAAACGCTCTCGCAATCGAAAGTGAATGAACAAACTCAGTATAAGCACTCAGGCAGTGCCGGTAAACGGATTACTAATGGTTGACCAAAAAATTATTGACAAATGGTCATTCGACAAACAACGTTTAACCAAATGTTCATTTGGCAAACGAGACATTTGACAAAAGTATCATCTTACAAAAACTCACTTAGCAAATGATCCATTAGCAAACACTACATTTGTTAAATGTTTTGAATATTAAAATGTCAATTGACCTTTTTTAATTTCACCAAATAATATGTTTCGCAAATGAAGCATTTGTCTAAATGTCATTTAACAAAATGTTGAACGCATCAAAGTCGAGTCTGTTTTCGATCTTACATAGAGAACCTAACGCTCCGACGCGCTCCGCTTCGCTACGCGCGTCGTCGCACCTATATTTCTGTTGTCACGTATTCTTTACATCGCCGACCCCCCGTTCGTAAGATTGATTAATAAACGAAACATTTGTCAAATAACACATTTTATCAAACGTTTTTAGACCAATAGTAGTTTTGTCTGATAACTCAGTTGTTAAATGTTCATTAAGTAAAATAATTATTTGTAAAATGTAAATTTAAGTGTTGATCATTTGGATAAGTGAGTCATTTGTAAAATGATCAATTGGCGAAAGCATTTTTTGTCAAACACTGTTTGTCAAGTGTAATTTTGCCAAATGACTTTTGGTCAAACAGCAGGACCCCCCGGTAAACACTCACTCGCGATGGTCCCGGTACAGAGACTCGGGCACGCAGTAGCGGTACAAGTGGTGCTGCGGCTGCGCGCGAGGCAGCAAGCGGCTGCACTTGCGCCAGTACTGCCCGCTGGCCGCGCCGCGCGCCGTGCGCTGGCTCACGTAGAAGATGCGAGGCACCGTCAGCTTGATCTGGTGCAGCTCGGAGCCCACCAGGGCCCACAGCTTGAACAGCCCTGGCTCGCCGGTCTCGGCCACCTGGGGTGCATGGAGTTTGAGTCGCGAATGACATGCTTGGTGAAATGTGTACATGGAGAGTTTACTGTAGTATTTTTTATGAGTCACAAAGCTCACTCATGTTACAGATTTATTCGTAAATGCCTCTCTATTAGACATGCACACCGGGTCTGAATTTGCCGGAAAACAGTTTTTTCCGGGATATGTTTATTTAAGGAGGAGATTCTACACAACAGAAGCAAAAAAATTTGTCAGAACGCATTTTTTATCTTTTTGTTATTACTTTTATTAACAGTTTATTAACACTTTTATCGGCGCTCGCCGCCGCCGATTCGGGCCATTTCGTCCAATCGATCATCTCTCTCGCTCTTACCACCCGGCTTTAATATTCTCGATTTTTGTCTCTCGAAAGTGTTTTTGCATTATTACTTACTTGCACAATTTGCCATGGCGTGTTCAACAGAGTGCGCTGTGCACGGCGAATGAACCCACCGAGTGTGTTCGTGGGTCCCGCGTTCCGGGGCGGAGGCATCGAGATATTGTCGTCCATACGACCTACAGCATAGAGTTTAATTTGTCAAAGCCTCAAATGGAGTGAAGTGTTATCACACTAATATTTATTATAAAGGAGAAAGTTTGTGAGTGCGTATGTTTGTTACTTTTTCACGTCTAAACGGCTGGAGCGATTTTAATAAAATGTGGTATGGAGTTAGCTGATACCCTGGATTAACACATACTACGTTTTAGAGCGGGAAAATACCTTATTCCCGTGGGAAAATCGATGAAAATGAATTCGCGGACGATGTATGGGGAACTGTTTTTGAAAATATCATCTTTTTCAAAAAATTGTTTGTGACCAGGGCAAATGATTGTGGTGTGTGGAAGTTATTATTAAATACTAGCTGTCCCGGCAAACTTCGTACCGCCAATGTTTTCGTAATATTTCCATATTTTCTCACCATTTAAACCTTCCTTGGAATTCTAGAAGTATAAAAACCAAAAATCAGCCAAATCGGTCCAGCCGTTCTCGAGTTTTAGTGAGACTAACAAACAGCAATCCATTTTTGTATATATATAAGAAGATAATAGGCCCCAAGCCAGTGGCACTGTCGACAATCCAAACAAAGAGCACTCCACTAAACGCTTTAGTTAGTAATCGTACATACCTTTTTTGTTTACTCTGCTCCGCTCGCCTCTTCGCTCTATTTGCCACTTCCATTTTTTCTTTTGAAACACTATCCAGGCTAGGCGTTCTACCTGCGAACAAGCATTCAAAATATTACCTAACCTAAATTAAATTTACCTAACGTGGGCGTGACACGTCATTGAAAATCAGTACTACCGGGTCTTGCCATTGCTCGTTGGCTAAGGCCAGAGGGGTGAGTCCTTTATCACACCCTGTGACATCTCTATGCATCGGACTGTCCGTCATCGTCAGGAAGTAGTTACGGAGGTTGCTTACTCGAAGCAACCTTCTTACTCTTGCTTACTGGAATTTCGAAGGTAGTTGTGCAGGCAAGACGACAGTGGATCATTGAGTACAGTGACAACCAATTTTATCTGTAAGTAATAAAACGTTTTCACGGAGATATCAGTGAAAATTGGTAAACACTGTGGGTAATATCAAATCACCACAAATCGTTTATTCTTCGTCTCTGGCTCAGAAGCTAAACCTATAGACAAAATTCGCAGTCTCAAATAACCTCACGGTTGGCCTAGCGGTTTAGCGGCCGGTCGGATATCTGCGTTACGTAGGTGTCCGCGAGTTCAAACCTCAACCTGAATATCTGCTTTTTGTTTCATTAATTCAAAAAACGAAGAATGGCATTCAGATTGGAACGTACTCCGCCACCCCAATCGTCGTCAGTTCCAGATCTGTCACAGAAAAGCAATGAAATCGTGCAAACAGTTAAACAAGTAAGCGATGAGACTATTTCTAGTAGGCACAAAAGACCTCGCCTTCACGACAACAGCCACCAAGATGAATTAGACAACTGTGATTACACTGTTCTATTGAACGAAATACGATCTCTACGACAGGATATCCAAGAAATACGTCCACTCCGCCAAGAACTTCAAGAATTGAGAGCTACTATTACTGAGAACCTGCGTGATTATGAAGAAAAATTCACCGACCAAATGCGACAGATAAGCAACTTAAAAGCCACCGTCCTAGAGCTGAAACAACAAATCAATCGACAAGAGCAAACATCTGTAGAAAATGAACTAGAGATAATTGGGCTACCAGAATCTGAAAACGAAAACTTACAACATCTTGTTCTGTTGATAGCTAACAAAGTTGGGGTGGATCTTCGAGATTCGGACCTAGACTTGGTATCTCGTGCAGGTCTGTGCCGACCCACCGCCGAGCAACAGCGCCACATCTCCAAGCTGCCTCGGCCCGTGGTAGTAAAAATGGTGAGACGCGCCAAGAAAGACGAACTTATAAAGGCAGCCAAGACACGACGTGATCTGAACACTGAAGGTATCACTAACGGAATACCTACGAGGCTGTATGTAAATGAGCGTCTAACAAAACAAAATAGGTTGCTTTTTCGTGAATCTAAACTACGAGCAAGACAACACAATTTCCTCTACTGCTGGATACGTAACGGATCTGTCCTTGTTCGAAAGGCTGAGAGAGCCCCTGTTAATCAGATTCGCTCTTTTGATGATCTGGAAATGCTTTTCGGAACCTGTAACAACCAAGCCAGTTCAGACTACCAGTAGAGCCCACAACAACCTCGTGACAATCTTTCAAGAAATTTACTGCTTTTTGATATTCATAAGCCAATTTTTCATGAGCTTTCAAACCATTAATACGAACTGTTTTGTAATTGTATTCGCAAACACTATCAATACTGAGCCGGACTTTGTCTATCTCGCACTCAAAAAACTCATAATCGCAATATTTATATCTTACTCGTCCCAAACATATTCAACCCTAATGAAATATTTATTGTTTCCTCATATGAATAAAGTATGTCCTCAGACGAACAATACCGACAGAATATATTTTAAAAAAACCCACATTACTTATACATGTCTATTTTAGAGTTATCACAAGAGTTAGACAAATCTTACGAGGCAAAGTGTCATTTCATGGATATTCCTGAGGACAGTAGCAACATCTTGTCGAAGTATAGTATCAAAATACTTACACTAAATATCAGAAGTATGCAAAAAAATTTTGATGGATTTTTGGTGTTTCTGGAGCGATTAAATACTAGGTTTGATATCATAGTCTTGACAGAGTGCTGGATTAACAGTAGATCAATTATAAAATCAATAAATGGGTACAATGCTTACAGCACTACCAAATATGTTAACAAAGCTGGCGGTGTGGTTGTGTACGTAAAGGATGATTTTCCAGCTAATGTCAGCGAACCGGACGTTTTGGATGCTAACTGCCTTCATGTAGATATTCCTCACTACCTTTCCCTAATGGCCATATACCGATCCCCATCTACGTCCTTCAGTAATCCTCTGGTCTTTCTCCAATCCTTAGAAAGCAACATAAAAAGTTTAAAAACAGGGCCATCTTACGTTGTTACTGGAGATATTAATATAGATATTTGTGACTCTACAAGAACTGATGAGTTATCCTCTCAATACCTGTGTCTCATGGCTGAGCTCGGGCTCACACCAGCAATCACCCAGCCAACTCACAATAAAACATGTCTGGATCACATGTTCATTAGCGTTAAGAGCTCATTTGAATCCCTGATCTGTTCATCGGATCTCACTGATCACGATGCTATCATGATCGGAATAAGTAACAAGAATTCTTGTCCATCTAAGCCTCAAAGAACCCAACTAAAGATCGACCATACTGCAGCAGCCAAGGAGTTGAGTGATAGGAATTGGGCTACGGTACTGAAATCTTCATCAGTCAACGAAGCATCCTACCACTTTTCCGCTATATTCTCATCTATAATAGACAAACATAGTCGTGTAGTGGTGACAAGTCGAAGTAAACATACTCTAAAGCCGTGGATGACCCCTGGACTCATTAAGTGCTCAAAACATAAAGACAAACTTCACTCAGCTGCTAGAAAAAACCCTAATGATCCTGTCAAAAGACTTGTCTTTTCGCGTTATAGAAATTTTTACATATCTCTATTACGACGTGTCAAAAATGCATATGAAAGTGACGAGCTAAAGTTAAACTCAAATAAACCAAAATCTCTTTGGAACTCAATAAAGCGCATTGTAAACCGCTCTAGCAGAGCTAACAGTGCTTTTGAGTTGACCAAAATAAAACCCACCCCTTCCGAATCTCTTGACGAATGCAATAAATTCTTCGCTACTATCGGTCAGGAACTTGCAAACAAAACAATGAGCGCAATTAACGAAAGCCAGGACACACTTACTGCCAAAGTCAAATTGGATCCTCCTGGTTTTCAATCTTTCTTCTTAACTCCTACAGACCCAAATGAAGTTGGTGGCCTAATAAGAGACCTCAAAAGTGTCAGTGCACCCGGAATTGACCGCGTAACCAACAGGTTGGTTAAATTGGTCGCAGATGGTATTGTGGTGCCTCTCACTTACATCTTTAACTTGAGCCTGCAATCTGGCATTTTCCCGAAGGCCTGGAAGGTGGCCGTAGTATCCCCCATACACAAAGGTGGCAATAAAACTAGCCCCAGTAATTACAGACCCATATCTCTTCTGGTTTGTTTCTCCAAACTACTCGAAAGGTTAGTGAATAGGAGACTGACGAAGTACTTGGAAGTAAACAGCTTGCTCTCCAGCAAACAATTCGGCTTCCGTCAACGAAAATCTACGGAGGATGCCGTATCTCTCATTACCAATCAGATTGTGACGCACTTAGATAAGGGAGAGGTCTGCGTGGGCGTCTTCCTTGATCTGGCGAAGGCGTTTGACACGGTCTCCATCCCAATTCTTTTAAAAAAGCTCGAATACATGGGCGTGAGAGGTTTGGCCAAAGATTGGTTTACCAGCTACTTAACTGAAAGATCCCAGTGTGCCAGAGTAGACGGCGAAACAAGTAGCTTCCAAAATATTTTATTTGGTGTCCCACCCTCTTCTTGTGCTACCTAAACGACCTCGCCTCAATTATGCTAACTAATGCTGAGGTGGTATGCTATGCTGATGACACTGCTATTATTTTCCATGACAAGACTTGGCTAGGGGCACACTCTACTGTGGAGACGGGAATGGGTAGGATTGCGAAATGGTTGGCTCAAAATTTACTTACACTAAATGCGTCAAAAACAAAATATTTGTGTTTTCACAAGACTCTAGCCTCTGCTCCGCGGTCTCTCCCACCAATCCGGATCCATATATGCGACTCCCACCGTAGCGATTCCTGTACCTGTATTGGTATTGAGCGGGTTGTAAGCATTCGCTATCTGGGTGTTATATTGGACGAGAAACTTTCCTTTAGACAAAATATTGATCTCATGGCCGGTAGAGTGCGAAAGTTAATACCAATAATGAAAGCACTTCGAGACGTGGCTGAAAAGTCTTTGCTAAAAAGAATATACGTGGCTCTATGCGAGTCTTTACTCACTTACTGCATCTCCGCATGGGGTGGCTGTGCCAAAACCATCCTAATTAAACTGGAACGGGCACAACGATCAGTGCTAAAGGTAATGCTAAGGAAGCCCTTTGGGTACCCTACTACCAGTTTATATTCCGATGCTCAGGTGCTTAGCGTTCGAAGACTGTTTATTTACAAAATAATAATAACTGGCCACAGAAATATGCTCAAAACACCACACCCCAAACCTAGACCGACACGACGCGACCACCTATTACCCATACCCTCCCTAAAGACGGCCTTTAGTAAACGATTTACAGCATTCCTTATTCCACACCTATATAACGTTATCTCCAAGGAGTGTAGCATTCGAAATTGTAATACACGAGATGCCAAAACAATAGTTCGCAATCATTTAAAAGACAAAAATTACGACAATGCTGAAGCGTATTTAAAAGTTGTGTCATGAATAGCAACTTCTGATTGTAACAACCTTATGTAATGATAGATGATTTAATTATTTGAGAAAAATTTGTTAAGTTATTTCATTTGTATGTTACTCAATTGTATGTACGAATTCAATTAAAATATTGTGCTTCAGTTGATATGCATGTGGTACACAATTCAATATTTTTGCGACGTATTGCTGAATTAATAATTGATTACGAGTAGAATGAATGAATAGAATAGTATAACTTAATTAATTTAATTTATGTTAATTTATGTAAATATTATAATTGTCTTAATTTTATTGAATTAATTTTATTTTATCAATACATAGTTAGAGAGAGACTGTACTTTACGTAGTAAAATCCGCACAAATTAGTATATAACAATTCGTCCTGTGGTCTCCACGTTACAGGCTATGCCTAGTGTGGAGATCCCCAGCTATCTTACGAAATACAAAATTGTGTAGTGTGCAGTGAATATGTCTCTGGAAAATGTTTTGTTTTGTATTGTTAATGTAATTGGCAAATAAACTCTATTTTATTTTTATTATTTATTTTATTACTTACCTCGCGATTGTGCATGGTCTGGGCATTTAATAGCCCACGACCACCATGCTTTCGCGGCAAGTACAACCTCATCACTGACGAATTCGGGTGATGCATTCTATGGAGAGTCATAGTTGTGCGGACTTTCCTATCCAGGGCTTGTAGTTCAGTCTGATTCCACCTGAGTATGCCGAACGTATAGATGATGGTGGGCATGACCCAGCCGTTATAAGCGCGTATCTTGTTTACGCCTGACAAATAGCTCTTAAGCACTTTTGTCGGACGCGAGAAGAATACGCTGCAAACTGACTGTTTCATGTCCGCCTCCACGACGTTGATACTCTGTGACATACCCAGGTACCGGTATGTTTCAGCCTCGGAGAGGGTTCTTAAGTTATTATTATTAATACTTTTATTGCACTTACATTTAAAAAATTAAAATATAGTATATACTTCTGACAGTAAGACCAGCCACTAGTCTTACAAGCCTCTACCAATCCGGACTTGGCCCCCGTGGTGGAGTATGGCCTATACCTTCCTCAGGAAAGAGACCCGTGCCCGTCTGTGGGATCATAACGGGTTGATGATGATGAATTTATGGATGGCCCCTTATAGATAGAAGCT
The DNA here is from genome assembly GCA_947310845.1 of Yponomeuta plumbellus. Taxonomy (NCBI): domain Eukaryota; kingdom Metazoa; phylum Arthropoda; class Insecta; order Lepidoptera; family Yponomeutidae; genus Yponomeuta; species Yponomeuta plumbellus. The sequence continues at coordinate 5,388,887 of OX371211.1, read as the reverse complement.
TCAGAAGTAATAAGCCAGAACCCACAGCATACCTGCTGCCAAAGGGCGGCGGGCTGCCCAGCGCCTCTCGCCAAGTGCTGAACACTTGCGGCGGCAAGGAATCGGCCCGTTTGAGCTTGACCGTGTCTACGGAGGGGACGGAGCTCCGACGGGCTTGCCTACGCCTTCCGTGTCTATTATACAGAGGCTGGTCTAAGTAAGTGGTCGCAAAGGGCGGGCTAGAATACACAGCATACCTTAGTGGTCCCAAAGGGCGGCGGGCTGCCCAGCGCCTCTCGCCAAGTGCTGAACACTTGCGGCGGCGGCGAATCGGCCCGTTTGAGCTTCACCGTGTCTACGGAGGAGACGGAGTTCCGACGGGCTTGCCTACGCCTTCCATGTCTATTATACAGAGGCTGGTCTAAGTAAGTGGTCGCAAAGGGCGGGCTAGAATACACAGCATACCTTAGTGGTGCCAAAGGGCGGCGGGCTGCCCAGCGCCTTTCGCCAAGTGCTGAACACTTGTGGCGGCGGCGAATCGGCCCGTTTGAGCTTGACCGTGTCTACGGAGGGGACGGGACTCCGACGGGCTTGCCTACGCCTTCCATGTCTACTATACAGAGGCTGGTCTAAGTAAGTGGTCGCAAATGGCGGGCTAGAATACACAGCATACCTTAGTGGTCCCAAAGGGCGGCGGGCTGCCCAGCGCCTCTCGCCAAGTGCTGAACACTTGCGGCGGCGGCGAATCGGCCCGTTTGAGCTTGACCGTGTCTACGGAGGGGACGGAGCTCCGACGGGCTTGCCTACGCCTTCCGTGTCTATTATACAGAGGCTGGTCTAAGTAAGTGGTCGCAAAGGGCGGGCTAGAATACACAGCATACCTTAGTGGTGCCAAAGGGCGGCGGGCTGCCCAGCGCCTTTCGCCAAGTGCTGAACACTTGTGGCGGCGGCGAATCGGCCCGTTTGAGCTTGACCGTGTCTACGGAGGGGACGGGACTCCGACGGGCTTGCCTACGCCTTCCATGTCTACTATACAGAGGCTGGTCTAAGTAAGTGGTCGCAAATGGCGGGCTAGAATACACAGCATACCTTAGTGGTCCCAAAGGGCGGCGGGCTGCCCAGCGCCTCTCGCCAAGTGCTGAACACTTGCGGCGGCGGCGAATCGGCCCGTTTGAGCTTGACCGTGTCTACGGAGGGGACGGAGCTCCGACGGGCTTGCCTACGCCTTCCGTGTCTATTATACAGAGGCTGGTCTAAGTAAGTGGTCGCAAAGGGCGGGCTAGAATACACAGCATACCTTAGTGGTGCCAAAGGGCGGCGGGCTGCCCAGCGCCTCTCGCCAAGTGCTGAACACTTGTGGCGGGGGCGACTCTGCGCGCTTTCGCTTCACTGTGTGTACAACCGGCCGGAGGGGACGGGGCTCCGATGGGGGCTTGCCTATGTCCTCCATATCCATTTCTGCGGCCTGTGGGGGGTTTTTTATTCTAAATAGGATGTTTGGTAGAATTGGCGATGCTATTTTTAATACATGTAATTTATTTTGAAAATATTGACCATTTTAAGAAATTAGTCTATTATTTTTATAGTTAGTCTATTATTTTTCTAAAACGTTGGTGTTTGTGACGTCATCGGGAGACGATTAAAGAGACAGTCTTTGCCTATATAAAAAAAAACAAACGACATTTGTATCTTTTTGTAAGCCAAATTCATACCCATACTGTGTTTGCTGACGTCATAGAACTCATCTAAGATCAAGGCTTTTTTATTGAATATCATAAAAAATAAAGACTTATTTACAAATCTGATAAATATAAATTGTTTTTAAAGCATAATTTTCGAAGTTTTGAGTTTCCCGTTTATGTTTAAAAGTGTAGCATGGCCAATATTTATTGTTTGTTCACAAACAATAATAACTTACATACAACACAGTCGCTTGTCGCGTCCCAAACCCTGTAGGTAGCCAGACATGGAAATCAGAAACATAGTAATAGAGTAAGGACTGAAGCAATTTGTACAAATCGAATACGGCGGCCTCCACTGGGAATCGAATTCACGACATGAGTTTTGGCATTCAAGCGTGTTAACCGCATAACCAACAAGCGAGTCAAAATTTAATTCATTTTGTTTATTTAGAAAATCAAAAGCTTAATTTTAATTAATAGCTGACCCGGAAAATTGATTTGCCAGATGGGGTATGAAAAATAGACCTACTCTCAAACCTACAGAATATACATATAAAATTTCATCAAAATCGGACAAGCCGTTTCGGAGGAGTATGCGCACTAACACCGCGACACGAAAATTTTATATGTTAGAAACAGAATGATAGAAAGAAAAAATTAATGAATATTAAGTACTAATACTATTTTTTTTCACAACAGCGCCATTTTTAATGCACTTGAATACTAAACTTACAGAAACAATCTTACCTCAGTGGGCCCCTCCCCCTCCTCCGCGTCCTCCCCCTCACTCCCCTCCTCGTCTACAGTCCTCAACTCCCTCGGCTTGGCGCTAAACATGTCTGTGATCTTCCGCACTTTGTATTTGTCCGTCTTGGCCAACATTTTCTTATGCAGCCAGTCCGGATATTGCACACGGGGAACTGGGTTATCCAGCTGAAAAGGAAATCGGAAATAAAATACAATAAATACGTATATTATTATTGGGGAACAAAGCGAATGCCTGTCGAACTATGGACGTCTATAACTGCGGTAGCTTCTCGAGATTCTAGGGTACGAGGCGTGAGCAGGCTTGTTTCACTACGCGTGTCGGTATCGAACGCGTAAGTATATGCGGCGACCACTCCGGAGAGGCAAATAAATAGGTAGGAATTCAGGCGCCAGAAAAGGTAAGAGCTACGCGGTAGAAAGAGAGGCAACATGTAGGTGAATATAACGTAGCATTTTTAGCGCCGTGCGATCTGAATTGCACCTAATTGTCACGCTGCTAGAGTCCCTTTTTCTTTAATTGATTTTGCGGAGTGAATCTTCTGTACCTGTACTATTATGTATACTGTGGCGTGGGCCTCATACGGCGTTCAAGTACTACGTAGAGCAATTTTTGTAACATGCCCCCCCATGTAACGTGCCGTGACGTTTTTCTGTACCGCCCCAAATAATGAATATGTTAGGTACTCGATTAGAACCAAGTAGGGGAATTACTGCTGCTCGTGAATCAATAAAAAAATCAGAACACATTAAAAGAAAAATGCATATACAGATGTTTAAGTGAGCGTGGGGGCGTGCTTACTTTTGCTGACAAGTGGGGAAGGGGGGGTGAATAATTGCAATAAATCTGCTTACGTAATACTTGAACGGCCCCTAAGCCAGGATGGTAAAGTAACCATGGGGTAGGAGTCCCAGAGAAGATGCGCGGAGCAAGAGGCTCTGTCTCACATCTCACAACGACCTCGACTGAACTGCCAGTCAATGCTTTTCTCATTTGTGTGGCACAGACTACAATATTCACAGCGCTACTTGCTCTGTGAAGTGTCAAGTCAGAAGTGGGATGATAGATGTAATATTTTACTTTGAAGAACACCTTAATTTATAAAAAGTAATCTTTCATACTAGCTTTAAGAAAACAAACATGTGAAAAGGTAGAACCTGATGACCTAAATGTGAGCAACTTCAACTCCTAAATGTAACCCATGTTTAAGCTAAAAAAAAAAAAACTCAATCAAATTACAATACTAAACTCACCCCCTGCATCGCCGCCGGTATCGTGATGATTTTCTGTATAGCGCCACTCAACCGCTCGATATAGTAGCCCCAGTCCAGCACATCCCTAATGTCGATATCTTCAGTGACAGAGTTGTCCTTGAGCCATCGCCTTAGATGATGTCTTTTGACAGCGGCGGGGGATTGGAATATGGCGAGTGGGATGGCCCTCTCGGTTACGGGCGCCCCATCCGGTTTGCGTGAAATTATGAACCGGCAGGCCAGACCGGCGTCTTTTACCATTTGGTCGCCTTATGGAAGGAAAAAGTAACCATAGACATTTACATACAGGATATATTTACCGACGGTCGGAGTCATTACCGGAATATTTCCAAAAACACAATCTTTGAGTTGTGTATGCAGAATGGTGGAAATTTTGAAGATATTTCCGAATCACTAACGGTACATATCAAATGTTTTTTTTATCTGTCACAAAAAGACTAATTCCAGTAGAGAAACAATGATTTTACGGTAACATATGAAAATTTTTGAAATCTTTAATAGTCAATTACTCAAAACAGAATATTTTGAAATGTACCAATAATGTTTCCGACCGAGACGATACATTGCTTCTGGCCCCACACTAGGATGACCTGTGTCGTTAACCAGAAACAGCGACATTACGGTTTTTTTGTGGTTCTCAGCGTAAATGTACAAACTAAGTAAATGTTATATAATAACCGCAATAAAAAGTCATTAACAACAAGAAATGTACAATTTGAAACTTAAATATACTGCCGCCGTACGGAGAAAGGCCGTAACTCAAGTTTTTGGCAAAATTTAGTTAAATACTAATTTGGAATCAGCAAAGAAAAATCTATCTTTCGGTCTATGTAAATAAGGTCTAACTCCTACCTAGGCGAAAATAACAGGGCGTAAAAAGCCATCCTCAGACAAAAATCGCTTGAATTTTAAAATGAAAGGCCGCATTTTGATTGTTATGTCTTTTCACATTATAAATCACGTTTGACTAGTATGAAAGGCCGTAATTGAATCCAAAGATTTTTAAATAACAACAAACCTTAATGTGAAAAGCCGTAATTTCCAAGTTGCGGCTTTTCATGTTATTTTCATATCTGATATCTTAACCTTTATAAAATTATAAGATATATTTTTTAAGCAAAACAAAAAAAACTATAATTCAGTAATTTCAATAGTAATAATAATGAGTATCTTTAACTTTAACATTACTAAATCATCTACACACTTAAGGAAATTATAGGAAAATGTATCGATCACAACACAATAGGCTATTTGACAGATTTCTGAACACCATCTCATATTTTTTGTCGGCGTTCATGGCGTCCTCAGAAAGTGGTCATTTTAGATTCTTTCGTGGATTTCTTGTAAAAAAGGCGAACAAAAATTTACGTTTGAAACAACCCGCCAAAACGGTATCTTGGGCAATATGGCATCGCACAGGAATTATGACGTCACATACCAGTAAACAAACCAATGAACGTATGAACGACATGAATGACAGACGCCATTTTTACTGAACTGTGACGTCATCATAGAATCGGCCAATCCAGGCCGTTTTCGATACAATAGTTGCAGATACATAAAATTATCAAATTTTATCCTAAAACTTTCGTAAGCACAACACATTGTAAACTTTTAGTCCGGATCAACTTACGGGTGCTTGGTACTGCAAATCGGAGCGAAACCTGGTTGGACTCGTCCGATAAAAAAAAACACCCGTAAGTTGATCTGGACTAAAAGTTTACTTATCCTGTGTCTATTTTATAAATAATATTTTTTTAGTTAAAATGGCTTAAGGCGGTTTTACGAATACGTATAAATAATACAGTTTTTTTCACACTGTCAAATAGCCTATTTAAATGTTATAGTACAAAGATTAAAATAACCTCCTTGCTTATAACATACAATAAAAACAAACATTCGAATAACTGGCAATAATTAAATCTTTTTTTATGGTTCATAGCGTTCATTTCGATCATTTTTGTTTTAATTTTGATACCTTTTTTCCATAAAATTAAATTTCATGCCATAATATTAATAGTTAGTTTTCTTAATAGATAGTTTTCTTTGGAAAAAATGAAATTAGGGCTTTTTCTACTGAAGAAATATACAAAATTATATTACTGATGACTTGATAAATTTAACAAGAAAAGCCTTAACTTTCTAATTATGGCTTTCTTGCTTAACATTATGTTACTTAAAATATTTTTTTTACTTAAGTGAAGGGAAATCTGCAAATTATTAGAAAGGCTAGTCTATACGGAAACAAAACACAAACCATAAAAATGTAACATATTTTTCTATAAATTTTAAAACTACTATCATCGGCTTAAAGTTAATATTAATGTTTCAAACTTCAATTCAAACAAGATTTTAATTTACTCAAAACTAGTTTCAACTAAGTTACGGCCTTTCTCCGTACGGCGGCAGAATAGTCCGTTTTTTAATTCGATGAAAAAAAATGACGCGATGTTACCGCTATAAAATATATAGGTTTACTCGGTAGATTTTTTTACCGTGAATAGAAGACTTGTGTGACCAAAATCCTTATCACATCAAAGACATTAAAATGTCATTCCTCATAAGAGCAAAGTCTAAAAAACGCCTAAGGTGGATTTCAATAGAATCCGGCAATCATAGACAAGATAATTATTTGTCAGTTGTCTATGATCTATAGACAGTGATAGCGTTGTACCTATACTGATGTCAAAGTGAGTGATTGAGCATTGATCAATGAGATATGGGATATGGTTCACCCTTCGTTGGTTTATCCTAAGTATTTGAATAAATCCAAAATGATTATGAAGCAATTCAAATCAAGATACACTTTTTGTGTACCTATCGATTTTTTTCTATAAAATCAGGATTCCCTTTTGTCCAAATGTTTAATGCATGATAAACGATCACCATGCATTAATATATGAATTATAACGGCCTAATATGCATTAAAATACGTTGTTATGTTTTAGGCTTTCAGTACCTACATAAATTAAATTTGTAAAAGGGCATTTGCAATATTTCAAAACTTAGGGCAAGGCTCTTTAGAAAATTTAGTAGAATATGCGGCTCACTCATTATAATCTAAAAATACCATGTTATAATTTTTCACTTTATAATTATTCTTGGATTTATTCGCAGCATATCTGAGTGATTCTGTGTATATCTTTATTACTTTTTAAAGAACTAATCGTTTAAGAACCTCCGTGTTTCTTGAGAAAGAGATCCAATCGTAAGCAAACACAAAGTCCGTGATGTCACGTAGAAGTCGTCGTCCCTAGAGTAAGTCCAACCAAATCGCAAAGAAAATGTCCAAAATTTATACAAAAAAGCAAAGTCGTCGAATAATAGAGAAAACAGAAAACCGCACAGAACTCGGAACAATTCCCACTCACACAGGAGGGTGACAGTGAGTGAAGTATAAACGTGTTTTTAATATTTACCCTTTTATGCGTAGATGGAGTACGAGTAGAACTACCTTTACGCTTTATGGTACTAGATACAAAACTCTTTTATTGAGAGGCAGTAAAGAGAATGCAATGATATCCTTCATCCTAAACGACAACGCAAACTCTTTTTGTCGTTCAAAACATAAACATGACGGTTTGTTGTGGAACAAAAAAAATGTCAGATTTGAGAAAGTGAGTTGTCTTGGGTAATAAAAGTGGGAACTGAAAATTGTTTGTTATTAAGATAATTACACTTTTAAGTTATATAGAAACCCCACCTTGCTAGTTTGACGCTGTTTGTGCTGCAAGTTTGAGTTTCAATGCCTTTTGAAATATCATGCAATCCGCATTTACAGTTTAGCCGTCATTATTAAAGTTTATTTTTTCGACCTGACTTATTCAAATATTGTAACATTCGACTCAATCAATTTTTTGAATCAATTCAAAAAAATGAACAACACTAACTTTCCAAAGACAAATAAGACTTTGATGAGTAAAAAGTAATATGTCAGCTTTACAAACTATTGAAATTTTCGTCGTCCGAGTATTTTCTATTAAAATAACTATCTTAAAGAAGTTATTTAGTATCCAAATGATTGTAAGAACAATGAATGGTTCCTTGAAATGTGATTATGATCAGGATTGATATTCAAATGTAAGTAATTACGGAGTAATCGTGATTGAATTGGTTTGTTTACATGATTGTGGGATTCTATAGCAAGCTGGTATACCTACGTAGCAAACAATTTTTACTTGGAAGTAAAATTCAGACATTGACAGCCTTTGGATTGTATTGAGATGTCAACGTCACAGTTTTATTTTTTTGCATTGAATTAAAAAACAGACTTTAATAGATCTTATAGTGCCGAAATAAATGTGTTTACCTACCCAAAAACTCAGCTAACCGCTTCGCAGTGGAGATAGACGTCGACTTCTGTCCGCCATAGTCCTCCAACTTTTTAGACATGGACCGGTTCTCCGAGATCAGCTCAAAGAGCTCCGAGTCCGGCATATTAGACCCTTTGCTATAGAGAACGTCGAGCCAGTAATCCGCGACCTTGGCCACCGCTCCGTAGCAGGACTTGAGGTCGTTACCTTTGAGGAAGGCTTCGAAAACTGACGACTGGAAAATTTTGATCAGCTGGAGCTCGCCGCGGCGTTTCACTTCGAAGCCTGGGAAAATATTGTCATCATGCTATTTAAGTTTATGTATTTTTTGACGACCTCTGTGGCGTAGCGGTTCACGCATCTGTATACCATGCGAGAGGTCCCGGGTGCGATCCCCGTATGGGGAGAAAAAAAACCCCAGGTCTTGGATGTTTACATGCTTGTGACGTCGCTGTTTCTGGTTCCCACGACACAGGGTATCCTAGTGTGGGGTCAGAAGCAATGTATGTGCCTGTAGGTAAATGTTTATGTTTATGATTTTATTACTGCGCAAAAAAGACAACAAAAACATGTAAGAAAGAGAAAACATTTATTATAAAAACAACACACGTCACAGATAAAAAAAAACTAAGAAGTAGCTCAACATGAACAAAATCTGAAAGACAAGAAACAAACGAGCTGTTCCCGAAATTCAAAGACTTTTTGTTATGATTTAACGACAAATGTATAGTTTTCAGATTTTCCCCTGTCTGTTTAGTATAAGACGATATTACTTGCAAAATTTCATAGTTCTAGGTCCACGGAAAAGTATCCTTACGAATTTACATTTTTATGTGCATTAAAGTTTTCTTATTCTTATTCTTAATTTTGATTGCCTTACGTGACGAAATATACAATTTTTGCGGTATAAACGGTCGTATATTATTCTAAATTCATTATGTCATTATGGACCCCGTAGAGCATTTTTTGGTAAAACTATCTAAGATACTTTTTAGCTAACAGCTGACATTAACTGAATAAGGATGTATGAATGAATGATTTACTGATGGTGAATGAAAGATTGGCCTTTTTCTCTCTTCGTGCGTCCGCCGCGATTGGGATGCCAAATTTTGCTGTTCGTTTGCTTAAAAATTACTTAAAATCCTACAATAAATACTGGTAGTCTAAAACTACCAGAATTTAGCACTGCCCGACAAACGGTTAAATTGACAAAATAACCGTCAATGTTGAACATGGCGTAGCGTTTCTTGAGTCTTTTACCCTCCTTTAGCCGCTGGTAACACCAGCGCCCACCTCGAAGAAGTTTTGGTTTTCTCTATAATTAATACTAGCTTCATACTTCATACTTTAGTTTACCTTTCAACTCTGCCAAAACCCGTCAAAGTTGAACACAGAGTATCGTTTCTTGAGCCTTTCCCCTCTTTTTAGAGGCTGGTAACACCAGAACCCACTAAGAGCCACCCACGTTGGAGATGTTTTCTTTTTCTTTACAACTAATACGAGTGTTTCATACGTTTACACTTTAGTTTTTTTTTTAAAGTTGAGTAGATTTAGTTCATTTACATTTTTAAATTAAAACAATGTCAAGGCAATAAAATAATAAAAACAAAAAAAAACCTATCCAAATAAATCGCTCCGAGCCACATCCGAACCAAAAGTCCCCACAATACTGGCCGCGTTACCGCGCTGCACAGCAAGGGAAATCCTTTGGCTCAGATTTGGCCAGAGCGAACGTCCATGCCACGGTCCCTCAATCAGCGTCCCAGCTCCCGAATAAAAGCGCTGCCCTGCGCTCCCCATTACTTTAGTTTACCTTTCAATTCAGCCAAAGACCCGTCGAAGTTGAACACGGCGTAGCGTTTCTTGAGCCTCTTCCCCTCTTCCTTAGACGCTGGCAACACCATGGCCAAGTAAGGCCCGTCCACCTCGAAAAAGATGGAGTTTTCCGCGCGCTGCTCGTAAGTCTTCGCGACCGGGTCCGTCAACTCGAAGTATTGATCGTTTGTGAAGTGGTCCTGGTGACAAACGCTGGTTACATTATTCTAGCTAAGTTGGTTGTCTCTTTACGTACTAAGTTATCACATGGTCACATCCGACGCTGTTTAAGAAAGCTTAGAAGCTTAATGGAACGACCAAATCGTCAGATCGCTTGTATTGTAAAAATCCTTTGTCATGCAGTGTTTAATTCAATTCAGTATGTTGGAAAGTTGACCTCTCTAAGATAAAGTGGATATACCCGTACGGGTAGTAAAAAAGTTCCCGTGGAAATAGCTATATTAGTTCCGTGGAAAATTCCCGGGGTAGTAATTTTTTTACACCTTGGATTACATTATTCGAGATTTCGTACCGAACCCTGAACTTTTTAAGCCTATGTTACTCACGAAGAATGTAGCTTTCTAATGGTTAAAGGATTTTTAAAATGGGCCCAGTCGTTTCTGAGCCTATCCATTACAACCATACACTCTTAACCCGTCTTGTGTACGTTAACTTTTTGTGCCCCAACTGTTTAGCGTACACACGGGTGTACGCTAAGCGAGAGACTGGATTTGACTTCGATTTCTGCCGTGTTTTTATAGTCTATGGCCAATATCCGGTTTTCTCTTGACCAATGGTTATTAAGGATTACTTTTGTCAACGAACTTCATGCCATTCCAAAGAAAAAAATAAAGTTCTCATCGAAAAACAAGTGAACCGCGTCTGACAGACGCCATTTTGTGTTTTCGTCGCGAGTTGCTCCGCCCGCTCGAGGTTTTTAGATAATTTCGAAAGGAAGCGGATAGTATTTGTTTATGTGTTATATATAAAATTACTGGAAAAAGTGTGTAGATTATGTTTCAAATAATAGTTTTGTTGTATTTGATGGAAAATCAAATGAAAAAAGCCTCGAACTTTTAGTGCCGCGTCAGGCGTTTCGGCTCCGCCCGCTGGAGGTTTATAAGTTATTCAAGAGGAAAGCAGATAGTATTTGTTTTGTGTTATATATCAAATTACTGGGAAAAGTGTGTAGATTATTTTTCAAATAATAGTTTTGTTGTATTTCATGGAAAATAAAGTGAAAACAAGCCTCGAACTTTCTGCAAAGGTTGCGCGGCCCGTGATGGCATTTATCTCTTCGTCATTTATAGCTTTATTTTGGTGATTTATATTAAAAAATAGATTAAAATAGTTAAAAATAATATGCAAATCATATTATAAGTGTTAGTTCAGTGCTAGTGAAAAGTGCAAGTGAAAAAAACGAAAAAAAGTTCAAAGTAGTAAAGGATGGTGTGGATAGTGGAAATTCACCTCGTCATTTGGAAAACAGGTAAGTTTTATTATAATAAAATATATAATAATTGGATAGGAAATTTCATGCAGATTCTAGATATATATAACACTTATTGAATAATTATGTAGTACTTTCTCTAATTTGAGAAATGCGGAACGGCGTCCCATAAAAAATGTAAAAAAATATGGCAGCGCCTTAGGGCCACTCAGGAAGGGCATATGGGCACACTAGGTAGTCTAGACGCGCCTCGCCGGACGGGTTAAATACAAATCTGTCCTCTTTATAATATTAGCAAAGACATTCTCTATCTAAATTCAATGGTATAGATAGTGTTCTCAATATCCATCTATGTATATCTTGATCAGACACCAAGGTCGTTTTATGATATTCTGCATTAACAATAAAGAGAACTACGTTTAATGACCAATTGTATTGATCACCCTTCACTTGTATTGTAAGCAGCCTATATACGTCCCACTAGATGGCACAGCCCTTCTCTCAGAGAGATAGGATGGGCTTACTCACCACGCGTGTCCACCGCGGATTGACGATTAATTAATTAGATTGGCACTCTTCACTACCTAATCACTCATCCTGACCAATCCAACTGATCATCCTGATCACACTCTTGAGTTGTTGATCACAAATCTTTACCTTGGTTGACTTGTTTATAGACTAACCTTGACCATAGCATTGAGCACCGCATTGGGGTAAGACACGTTAATTTTCTTCTTCTTGTGGTGAGTGGTGTGAACAGTCACCGTCTCCGGGAAGGAAGCGGGCAGCACGCACCAGATTCCGTCGGTATCCAACTCGAGGGGTCGCCCCACCTGACAAACACAATAAATTAATGAGAAACTTGCGGCCAACTTAGTCATTGTTTTTATAGTACACATTTTTGTTATTATTTATTTATTTCATAACAGACTCTGTCCTTACAGGTTTTCCACCTAATACAGCTGGTTAAATAAAAATAATATCACAAAGAGGAAATTATTATACACGTAATTAACATATTCCCCAACTACAAAAAAAAGTAAGACTTTATTATTATTTATTTATTTCAGGCAAAGCCCATATAGTGTTAGTATCAATTGGATTTATGCTATGTTAGTAAACAATATTCAATATAATATTAATTACACCACACAAAGTGGAAAAGCCTAGTCCCAGTCAGCCCCACCGCTTGTCAGAACAAGGTGCATTGACACTCAATGAATGAATGTATGAAAGTCTTTATTTTAAATTTTAAAGCGAAAATAATAAAAAAATGTATATGCAACTGGAAGTCATGCATAAAAGTATGTCATCCAAAGAAATAAAACTGAAAAAAAAACCTGGTCTATGCGAATGTAGTAGAGGTTTTCTTTACAGAATATGCACCTACGTTTTTTACGCTACCCCAAGTGCGGAAATCTCATAAATTGACTGATAAAACGTGTACCCACCTGCTCGATGATCTCTCGCGCCTTCATGATGATGTTAGCCCCCGTGTAGCACACGATACCGGCCATCTCCATGCTGTGCCAGCGCGCACTGCAGAAATTAGTCGCTCCGTCAGTGGATAGCCACATCACACATTGGGGCTTAATAGTAGATTGTCCACCAAGGGCGCAAACAAAATTTTTGCGTCGAAGTTGTGAAATTGAATCCCGAGCGAACTGAGTTCGCTCGGGCTTTAACTAAGAATCGCTGAAGGAGCGAGGGATTCAAAACTACCGAGACAATGATTTGCGCCCGTGTACTTTTCTCTGCTTTTCACTACCATCTGAGAGGAATGAAAATACGTATTTGCGTTCCAATTTCAACTTAAAAGTTTTGCAGCAGAGTTTAGAAGTTCAGTAAGTAGTTCCAAACTCGGTTTTAAAACTTATTGCTTGGGTTGGAGCGAAATAGATATAGGACGAATCCTCAAGAGTGAAAGAAAAGTCCGACTTAAATAAATGAAGTAAATGAGTGCATTAGTATATAAATTCAAAATTGGATTTTGAGTCTATTTACTTAAGGGTAAATAGATTCAAAACCCAATTATGTGTCTATTTACTTTGATGCATCTTAGCTTGAACAACAATAGCGTGTTTTGGGTATTACATTTGGGCATCAAAATGCATCATTTCGGGCAGATGGAGTGAAAAAACTTAAACCTCATCCGGGCCCACGGACTAGACATTAAAGGAAAAAACACACCATAGCGGTCGCGGTAGCGATGACGGTCCATACAGTACTAGCGCCGTAAATGACTTATGTTTGGACCGCCACGGCCGCACTAGCTTTTATCCTTAAAAAGCCCTTAATAACCTTGACGCCCATTACATTAAAAATACGCAGGTTTGTTTGTCCGTCTTTACCTAAGACTTTGGTACGACTCAGACCGGCTCGCATCGGGCCGGGCCGGGCGGCATTTTGCAATGCGGTAAAAAACTTTGAAATGTATCAACAGTAATTACAGTTCATATTTGCATGCAACTTACGCAAGTTTCCCTCGTGGGCATCTCGCGACGCGTCGCGACGTGTGGCAGAATGCATTCGGCTGTCGCGACGGCCGACCGGCCCCGACAAGCTCCGAACGGCGTCGGCATCCAATCGGCTGCCGTCGGGTCCGTTCGGAGCCGGTCGGCCGTGCGTCGCGGAATACGACGCGGCGCAATGTTAGCAGCACTTCTGGGCGCTTGGAGTGCGTACGGACAGGCCTGTTTCACTTCGCGTGTCGGTATCGAACGCGTAAGTACATGCGGCGAACGCTCCGGAGTGGCAAATAGGTAGGAATTCAGGCGCCAGAAGAGGTAAGAGTTACGCGGTAGAAAGAGAGGCAACATGTAGGTGAATATAACGTAGCTTTTTTAGCGCCGTGCGACCTGAATCGCTGCTAGAGTCCTTTTTTCTATAATACGGTATTTGACACAATCAAAAATAAATTATTGGAGATGCTCTATTAACCCTTAACCAGGCAATGATCTAATAGGGACCACTTTAAATTGAACCTTATCATTTTGAAATAAAGTCCAAACCCAATGAAAAATCTTACTACTCATTGCCTGGTAAAGGGTTAAAACAAAAATTACAAAATGATTCGGAAAATGTATTTATTTTAATCATTTACTAGTTATTACAATTTTTAAATAGATGAAACATAAAAAGAGTGCTCTGAAATGTGACGTCACAAGCAAGTATTTTCATACAAAATTCCGTTTTAAAAGTAACTCATTTGACATCCTGTCAAATACCCAATTGATTTTGCGGAGTGAATCTTCAGTGCCTGTACTATTATGTATTCTGCGGTACGGATTCCAGCGGACGCTGTCGCGACCCGGTTGGTCTGAGTACCTTTCACTACAAATAATGGGTAACTCACCCTCTCCTCATGACGTAACCGTAGAACGAGTTCAAGATACACTTGTGGGCCAGTTGTAGCGAGTCGTACAGTACTTCACGGCTTTTGGCCGACTTGACCTCTGCCGCGTCCCCGCCGGCCACCGCCTGCGCCACCGCCGCTTTGGCCTGCTTGTTCAGAGCTTTGTACTCGTAGCGGCGGTCTCTGCAGGGGAATTTTTATTTACAATAGGCTACTTCACAGTGTGACAAATTTGTATTATTTGAGGGGTATAAATGCAAACTCAACTCTGTCCACTTTTTGAATATTCTGACCTGTGAATGTAGTTTAGTTTGTACCTGCGTATATTCGAATCTTATAAGCATTTTAAATCAGCTTTTGAATATCTTAGATTTTATTTTAATTCCTTAAATAAACAAACTTTTTCTATGACCGCTGTTGACAAAAAAAAAAACGAATATCGCTTTAAATAACTCAGTTTGACACTTCATGGACAGAGGCGGCTTTGCTTTTATACCCCTCATTTATACATAATGGTATCAATTAGGAGTCTTACAACCGCCTTAAGTCATTTTAAGTAAAGAAAAATGAATAATTTGATAATTTTGTATCGTAGCCATTTTATCGAAAACACCCAAGATTGGCCGAATCTATGATGACGTCACAGGTCAGAAAAATGACATCTGTCGTTCATGTCGTTCTTACGTTCGTTGGTTTGGCGTCCTGTGCGACGCCATATTGCTTATAAGATAGAGTTTTAGTGGCTTATACTAAAAATTAATTTTTATTTGTTTATTTTTTAGAAGAAATACACGAGGGAATTTGAAATTACCACTTTCTGGATACTCAATAAACACTAAAAATAAATCTGAGATGGTTTTCAGAAACCTGTCAAATACCATAAACATTACGTATGAAAATGGCTTTTTGAGAGACAATGCCGAGATTTTTAATGTTGGTATGTTACCTGAAAGCTCGTACAGTGTCCACATAGAACGAGTTCTCCTTCTGGCAAATAGTTGTGGTCTTCACCTCTGTTTTGGTCACCTTAGTCTTCTTGTACGCGACCTTGCAATAGTCTGCTAGGCGTTTCTTTTCATAGGCAGCCTGAAAATTGGTTGAAAATGGTTTAACAAATGACTGAATTTAGACTATACAAATCCAAGGGATTACTAATGGTTGACCAAAAAATTATTGACAAATGGTCATTCGACTAACAACGTTTAACCAAATGTTCATTTGGCAAACGAGACATTTGACAAAAGTATCATCTTACAAAAACTCACTTAGCAAATGATCCATTAGCAAACACTACATTTGTTAAATGTTTTGAATATTAAAATGTCAATTGACATTTTTTAATTTCACCAAATAATATGTTTCGCAAATGAAGCATTTGTCCAAATGTCATTTAACAAAATGTTGAACGCATCAAAGTCGAGTCTGTTTTCGATCTTACATAGAGAACCTAACGCTCCGACGCGCTCCGCGCGTCGTCGCACCTATATTTCTGTTGTCACGTATTCTTTACATCGCCGACCCCCCGTTCGTAAGATTGATTAATAAACGAAACATTTGTCAAATAATACATTTTATCAAACGTTTTTAGACCAATAGTAGTTTTGTCTGATAACTCAGTTGTTAAATGTTCATTAAGTAAAATAATTATTTGTAAAATGTAAATTTAAGTGTTGATCATTTGGATAAGTGAGTCATTTGTAAAATGATTAGTAGTAAAATGATCAATTGGCGAAAGCATTTTTTGTCAAACATTGTTTGTCAAGTGTAATTTTGCCAAATGACTTTTGGTCAAACAGCAGGACCCCGAATCCAAGGCGAGCTGTTTATTTTTATTGAATGGGTTGTCGTGTAATACGAAAGGCCTACGCTCAACAGAGGGCTCTGTTAATGGGCTGATTAGATAGAATATTCTTTATTGTATGTACGTACACCGGGAATTCCACATGAGATTTGACAATAACATGGTTTAGACGACCTCTGTGGCGCAGTGGATAGCGAATTAGCCTACCATGCGAGAGATCCCGGGTTCTAATCCCGGCTGGGGAGAAAAAAAAGAAACCCAGGTCTTGGAAGTTTACATGTTTGTGACGTCGCGGTTTCTGGTTCCCACGACATAGTGTATCCTAGTGTGGGGCCAGAGGCAATGTATGTGCCTGTATGTAAATGTTATAATAATAATAATAAACTCACGCCCGTTATCCCCGAAGGGGTAGGCAGAGGCACCAGTCTCTAGAACTGGACCCACGTTTTGCCGAGTTTATTAGGTCCCAAACGTGACAAGTGGCAAGCCTGTCGCCGTTATCCGGGCACAATTTATCAGCGAATGGTGTTGCTGTACAAACAAATGTACGTAACTAAAAGTCATTGGTACATGCGTGGTTCGAACCCAGACCCTCATGATCGAGAAGCAAGGGTCAACCCCACTACGCCACCACCACTTTTATGTTATGTTATCACACTAATATTATAAACGTGAAAGTTTGTGTGTGTGTTTATAAGTTTGTCAGTCTTTAGCGCTGAAACGGCTGGACGGATTTTAATAAAATTTGGTATGGAGTTAGCCGATACCCTGGATTAAAACATAGGCTACGTTTTACCGCGGGGAAATATCTTATTCCTACGGGAAAATCGATGAACCGCGGGTAACACCGCGGGGCACAGCTAGTTAAATAATATGTTCGTTATAGTGCAGTACAATTGGCGGCCTTACTGGCGCCGGATTAGAGTAGTACTCGCCTGATCTTCCTTAGGCAGCGCGTGAAAGGCCCTGGACGGTCCTCCGGGGTGAAGAGGCGGGAACTTCTCGGTCTCCAGCTGTTGTTGGATGCGGTGGTACTCACTCCTTGTGGCCGGGACTGGCAAGGGAATAATAAAGTATGCTTAAGCGCTTTGTTTTAAGCAATTTGTAAACATGAAATATTACCGATAATGTTAGTTGTGTAAGTATTTAAGAACTGTTACCAAGAGCTTGCCGATAAACTGCATTAGCAGTTTGGCAAACTAATGCTGTTGTAATTTCGTAATGTGTTGAGTGAATAAATAAATAAATGAATAAATAATAAAAATAATAAACTCACGCCCGTTATCCCCGAAGGGGTAGGCAGAGGCACCAGTCTCTAGAACTGGACCCACGTTTTGCCGAGTTTATTAGGTCCCAAACGTGACAAGTGGCAAGCCTGTCGCCGTTATCCGGGCACAATTTATCAGCGAATGGTGTTGCTGTACAAACAGCAAACAAATAATTTGTAAATCTTGGCAAGGGAAGTTGTAACATAACAGATATTTCTTTATATGGAAAAAGGTATCATATAAGGGACGAGGGAGACGGAAAAAGTCCACGCGGGATCACCCAAACCAGTATTAAATAAATCAAAATCCAGTTTGTCGAGAACTGAGTTAAAATTTCTGCACGCTGCGAGCGTGCAAACATCACACAAAGTTCCTGTGGATATCAAAGTAACTTTCTGCAACTTTGCCGTTTACAATTGTCATAATCGTTACCGAATAGGCCATTAAAAGAAATACACGAAAGAATTTAAAATGACCACTTTCTGAGGACTCCATGAACACCAACAAAAAATATGAGATGGTTTTCAGAAATCGGTCAATTAGCCTATTCAATCATGGATTCAAGAAATGCCAACACCCAATGCAAAAACACCCTGGCCAAAGTTGAACGGGACAAATTGTGGGGGTTTCCTCACGGTAGTCCCCGCGCCACATCCACTCCATGTGCCGCTGGCAGGTGGCGCCGGGCCGGTTGTAGTCGCACACGGCGCAAACGGTCGCGGTCACCATCGCTGACGGCTGTAACCTGCAATGAGAATTGGGTATTTGACAAAATGACAAATGAGTTACTTTTAAGACGGAATTTTGTATGAAAATACTGAATTATGTCGTCACATTTCTGAGCGCTCTTTTTGTGTTTCATCTATTTAACATTAAATAACTAATAAGTGACTAAAAGAGATACATTATCAGAAATAATTTGTAAATTTTGTTTTAATCAAGCATATCAAATAATTTATTGTTGATCATGTCAAATACTGAATTGTGCTAAATAATAAATTTTATTGCACTTGTTCAGAATTTACATTGTACAGTAAAGATAATTAACATAACATTTACATACAGGCACATACATTGCTTCTGGCCCCCCTGGTGTTGTGGGAACCAGAAACAGCGACGTCACAAACAAACAACAATCAAATTAATAATCGTAGGATGTCAGTTGCTTACGTATTTCCGTGCATGACGTACTTCCGTTAACGTTAACAAATTTACTTTTTTATGCTCTAAATATTAATTAAAGCCCTCTTTTTTTAGGACAATGCCAATTAAGGGGTCACTTGCAGACCCGACAACGGCGGAAGAAAGAAAGAAAGAAAGAAAAGTGATTTATTGTCATGCAAGAAATACAGTGATTATATTATTACAGCTCATACACAGGACTCGACTATAACAAACTTAAAACTAATATGGTTTACACAAGGTCCTATCAGTCGTAATGCATGACAATCGGACATACGCTCAGCATAATGCTGGTGGATAGATCTATCCTAAAACAGCGCTGATTTTCAGCGCAGCCCGTGTTATAAAACCACAATTCCTAAAAACACTTCTCGGAGGTAGTTTTAATAGTCTGCGGCAAAAGAAAAAAACAGAAGCACACAGTGCTCATCTCATTACGTTTGCAAAGAGAAACTTCATCATCATCAACCCATTATGTCCCCACCGAGGGGCACGGGTCTATTCCCTGAGAAAGGTTTATCCTCCTCAGTCCCGTGTCGACAAAATAACAATAGAAAACTATTGTTATTTTCAAGGTTAGGGCCCTTGTTGCTGGCCGAGTTCTACGCTCCCAATCGAAGGCTGCCCTTCGCCTGTTTCTAATGCACCGGAGTTCGACCCTAGACTGCCGTGGCGTCTATCCGCAACTGCGCAAGCTAAGTGGACTAACTCAAATAAACAGCGCAAAGTGAACTCGATCCATTAATACGAACTACGACCCGGGCCCGTAGTGCGAGTTTTTTCATTCACTTTCGATAGCGAGAGCGTTTGCAATTTGTATAGGAGTGACAGAGAGACAAATAGGTGGCGCGCTTTGTCACTCCTATAGAATATGAGTTTACGTTAACGCGATCGAGTAGTTAAAAAAACTCGCACTAAGCACACCGGAGCTATTCTAAAGACTATTAAAGCTATTTTATAGTGTTAGTATTAAGACTTGCCACAGGCTTGCCACTTGTCACGTTTGGGACCTAATAAACTCGGCAAAACGTGGGTCCAGTTCTAGAGACTGGTGCCTCTGCCTACCCCTTCGGGGATAACGGGCGTGAGTTTATTATTATTTATTATTATTTTTATTAAGACTAAAAACTAAACTGTATTAAAACTAACAACTAAATCTTATTAAAATTGTAAATACCTACCTCATTAAAAATTGTAAATATTTAAAACTATCTTTTCCTAACTAAATTAGTAACCTAAACCTACTGTAAACAACTAAAAAGTTAACATACGACCAAAAGGTTACAATGGCCATACTCCACCACGGGGGCCAAGTCCTGATTGGTGGAGATTGTAAGACTAGTGGCTGGTCTTACTGTCAGAAGTTTTCAAGCCGCCTCTGACTTGGCTTAACGACTGCCATTTATCGACGGCAGCCGGTACCAACGGCTTAACGTGCCCTGCGAAGCACGGAATCGCTCGGAAAAATGCCACTAGCGTTATTCACAGAACTGTCACCCATCCATGCACTGAACGCGCCCTACGATGCTTAACCTTCGTGACCGTTTAAGATTACTCAGGCAGCCGGGGCGCGTAAAGCCACTACCTGTGTACTATTCAACACTGTATGAGTTGAGCCGCAACAGAACGCGTCTCATTAAATTTTTATAAAGCTTATTTTGAAATGACAAAGTATGTTACGCGCCAGCAGTGTTGAGTCTACCGTTGAATACTTGAAACACAACAAAATGCATTAAGTATGTAAAATATCCGTAGCTAATAAACTCTAGATTTGTTTATTTAGGTTCATCAAAGTGTAGAATAATTATGATAATTTAATATTAATTTAAAAAAAACATAAACTGTAATAACATGAATATTTATTAGGTTTACATTAGTGTTTTTAGAATACATGGCTTTTGTTTTTGCTGTAGCAAATACAATAGCTTGTTCCTCTGTTTCTATGTTAGACAGAGATTTACAGAATTTGCGAAGAATTATCATTTTATTGGGAGTGTAATTCTGTTACAAACTCAGTAATGGGTGAGAATTCAGAATTTATTTCTGTACAGTCATGAGATGATGCAATATTATGTACCTATATCTCTTTCTAATACATGCAATATTTGACACAGATTGGATGCTCCCTTGCGGTGCTTTAGATCGAAAAAGCATGTTGCGGCTCAGCGCGTTACCTTAGAAAAGTGTTGAATGCGAACATAATTTGGCTATTATTTTATTCCAAAGACTGGACAAAATATCTTGCGTAAAATTATCAATATATGGCGCTGAGTAAGAACAGATTGTGTCCTCATATTTTTCGGAAAATAAGAAACAATATCTATGTGATGTCAACACTTTTAGGTGTTGAATAGTACACAGATAGTGGCTTTACGCAGCCAGGGCTATGAGCGATTCGAAAGAGAAACTTACCGATTGGTCAATATGATATTCGGATACATGGCACCCACATCCAGATGGTAAATGAGCGGGTTTTCATCTCTCCTCGGATGGTCCTTCATATGCTGTAGTTTGGCGTTGATCTCCGCGCAGACCTCCTCAAAGTTGGAGACCAGCTCCAGGGGAACCCCTTCCTCGACTTCCAGGGCATGCTTCATGGTCTTTGCGGTGGTTTCCATCAGCTTGTCCACGGCTGCGGGCTCGATGCGGAACTTGCACTTGATATCGGCTCGAAACACGCCTGGAACGAATATAAAGATAAAGATATTTTATTCAAGAAAACAATTATACATTGACCTTATGACTAAGGCGTGGTACCCTGCTCCCCAAAAAAGGTAAGAACCTGTGGTTTAGGATAAGCAGTGCTCTTCCGAAAAACATTTTACATGTTGAAGGTCAAACAGACAATAAATCACTGCGTAAATATACATATAAGCACAGAGAAATTTTAAACTTAAACAAAAACCTAAATTAAGTTCAAAGTAGTTTTATACAAATACAAAAAAACAAGAATGTGTGTGTGTGTGTGTGTGTGTGTGTGTGTGTGTGTGTGTGTGTGTGTGAGTGTGTGTGTGTGTGTGTGTGTGTGTGTTTGTGTGTGTGTGTGTGTGAGGGTGTGTGTGTGTGTGTGTGTGTCTTTATTCAATTTATTATAGAGGTAAGGCCCCAGGAAAACAAAGATTCTATGTGAGAAGGTGGTTTGTAATGTTATTGTATAAGGACATACGTTTTTACTACGAGTTTGTAGAAATTTTTCGTCGTAAGGGAGTTGCAAGTGTTGTTTCTGGATTATGCTTGGAATGAAGTGTTGGCGTACGGTGAGTACCTTTGCATTGTCATAGAGCATTTAGTGGGGAAACGAAAGTTATAAAAGAACATTACTTTTAGCATCTTTTAGTACAGCACGTTGGGCCACCTCTAAAACCTTCAGATGAGTCTTTGAGGCTCCGCCCCACGAAACAATACAGTACTTTAGTAGTGACTCGCATATGGAAAATGCCAAACGTCCAATCGTTTATACCCTGGGTTAAGCATTCAGATATAATTGACAGCACAAGTTCCTTTTCCCGCGGGCTATGTAGACAGTTACCTGCAGTTAAAAAATAAAGGACATGCATTTTATTGTGCTCTCTTTTCAAGTGTGAAATGTTTACCTTTATTTTGGTTTTTAGTATCAGACCTTAAAGCAAGGTTGTTAGGAACCTATTATTATTACGGAAAAGGCATGCTTTTTGTTCCATTGGAACACGATATTTCGGTGAAACGCCTGAACTATGAGTAGCGACCGATTAGTAGCCACCAGTAGGGAGACAAAACAAATTAAAACGCTGAAGAAAATTTAATGAAAATTTATGAAAATATAAATAGAGCAATTAATCAAAATTGCACCCCAAAACTCCCAGTAGGAAGCCAAAAGACCCGAAAACTCTGAAGATAATCGATGTAAACGTGCACTAATAAAAATATAGAATCTTTATACAAAACTACCTGATGCCACGATGAAATTTCAGAACCTTTCTTCGCGACCAACACTACATTCTACTCAAGATTTCTGGCTTCCTTTCGTGGTCTTAAAGATGCCAGAACAATAACCTAAAGGTGTGTTTCATTTTCGTACCTGACTCCAAAGCCTCCACGTGACCGCCGACGTAAGTCTCCGTGTCTAACACGTGACCGTCGGCAGTCTGTTTGTTCAGCTCCTCAATTTGCTTGTTGGGGAACACGATGTTGGCGAGACACGCCTGCACCATGAGTAGCGCCTCTAGACTCCCAGTATGAAGCATCCGAAAATTCCGTAGAAATTTGATGAAAACATGCACTAATAAAAATATATAACCTTTATTAAAAACTACCTGAAATTTAAGAACCTTCCTTTGCGACCGGCACCGCCGAAAAATTGTAATTTTGCTAGCGATTTCTGAATTCATTTTCGTGGATTTTAAGACATCAACTAGTAATCTAAGTGTGTATTATCTTCGTACCTGACTCCAAAGCCTCCACGTGACCGCCGACGTAAGTCTCCGTGTCTAACACGTGACCGTCGGCCGTCAGTTTGTTCAGCTCCTCTACTTGCTTGTTGGGGAATACGATGTTGGCGTGGAAGGCCTGCACCATTAGCAGCGACTCGCACAGTGTGCCGGAGCCCTTGCGGAGGACCTGCGCGGAAAACTGGGACTTAGATAGAGAAGAAGTTATTGTACATAAAAAATAAACTTACGCAGATGGCGGCCTTATCCTTTTTGCAAAACGCTTCTTTTGGAAGGTATATGTTGCTAAGACGAGGTTGCGTAAGTGCCGAGAGGCTTCTTATTAACAGGGCGCTGATACATAATGCTGGCGTTGATTCCTTCTGTTAAAAAAACCTTGCTGGCGCTGATTCCTTCTGCTAAAAAACTTTGCTGGGGCTGATTCTTTTTGTTGAAAAACCTTGCTGAGGCTGAAGCCTACCTACTGCTAAGAACCTTCCGGGCGCTGATACCCTCTGCTAAAAAAACTAGCTGACACTGATCCCTTCTGCTAAAAAACCTTGCTGGCGTTGATTCCTTCTGCTAAAAAACTTTACTGGGGCTGATTCCCTTTTTTGAAAAACCTTGCTGAGGCTGAAGCCTACCTACTGCTAAGAACCTTCCGGGCGCTGATACCCTCTGCTAAAAAAACTAGCTGACACTGATCCCTTCTGCTAAAAAACCTTGCTGGCGTTGATTCCTTCTGCTAAAAAACTTTACTGGGGCTGATTCCCTTTTTTGAAAAACCTTGCTGAGGCTGAAGCCTACCTACTGCTAAGAACCTTCCGGGCGCTGATACCCTCTGCTAAAAAAACTAGCTGACACTGATCCCTTCTGCTAAAAAACCTTGCTGGCGCTGATTCCTTCTGCTAAAAAACCTTCCTGGCGCCGATTCCTTCTGATAAAAAATTATTGCTGGCGCTGAAGACAATATCGATTGACGCTAATCACAACAGAAAACCTTACCTCATCTGGTTCCAATGGGATGATGGTGCAGAGCGCGAATATGAAGGGATGCACATATTTCATGTAAAGATAGTACGTGGCTACTGCGTCCGACACTGAATAGTTTGATAGAACCTGGAAAAATAAGAGATGTAGTATGTATTTCTTAAGGCATCTCTTCCGCTCGCACATTCAATTTATCAATTTATTATTTTTATTTTGCAATACGCTCTGTCGCATAAATGGTTGAGCGCATAAAAAATGTTTCAATCAATATTCATTGTAAATTTTATCATCATCAACCCATCATGTCCCCACCGAGGGGCACAGGTCTCTTCTCTGAGTAAATTTTATGCTTAACAATTTTTATAATAGATGTTAACATAATAATATAATTGGAGCTATAGAAACCATGACAGCCACCAAAAACTTTAATAACTTACGACGCAGAGACGAGATTTTATTTATTTAAGACTTTTGCACAACTTTTTGAATTTGAATTTAGAATTTGTAGTATTAGTTGTTATGCGGAAACTTTATTAAAAATTATTGCGCAAACAGAAATACATCATCTGTGAAAATTTCAACTGCCTAACTATCACGGTTCATAAAATACAGCCTGGTGACAGACGGACAGCGAAGTCTCAGCAATAGGGTCCGTTTTACCCTTTGGGTACAGAACCCACAAAAAAATATTTTTTATACTACACCTGCTTGGAAAGTACCTTGATACTTTATCAAATTTACGGTAGAAAGTACGTCATTGCATATCGAACAAATATGCGGGGAGAAAACGCATCTGAGCGGGAGAGAAAAGTGTATGAAAATCCATTTCTTACGTGGTTTTTCTTTTTTAATTTTGGGTAAGACTATGCGCCGGTAACCTAAATATCAAAAGCCAAAAAGTTTTTACAGTGAGTTTTTATCTCCAAGTTCGCAAAATGACACTGGCCACTAGCAACAATTTCAATATAAATTTCAATTAGTAAAGATTTCGTTTTTTATTTTCCTTGTAGGTGTAGTATAAAGCACTATGTATCACTCGAGAGAAACTGCGATTCCCGATCTCAGGTGTTTCAAAGCCCTCGCCTACGGCTCGGGCTTCAAACGACACCCTCGACGGTAATCGGTCACTTTCTCCTCTTGGTGAACAATGTACTATTTATTCATTGGTGGCATAAAACTGGTAGCGCTTACCTGCGGCTGTTCGGCCGCCATCCGGCACATGTCCTCGGGGTCCAGCTCGACAGGATCGTAACGCAGCTTGGCCTTGGCCACGGCCTTTAGGCCTTGCGAGCCCACGGGCAGGTACGAGTCGCGCTTCACCCAGCTGTGGGAGACACGACTGTTAGTTAGCCGGACGTACTGCCTTTCAACTGCATTCCGACTGCAAAATTGCAGTTCAGATGCAGTTTCAATAGGCTATTTGACCGATTTCTGAAAGCCAACTCATATTGTTTGTTGGTCTTCGTGGAGTCCTCAGAAAGTGGTCATTTTAAATTCTTTCGTGTATTTCTTCTAAAAAATTCAAACGAAATTTTACTTTTACAAGCCGCCAAAACGCTATCTTAGGCAACATGGCGTCGCACAGGTTTATGATGTCACTTCCCGGTAAACCAACCAATGAACGTAAGAACGAATGACAGACGCCATTTTTACTGGTATGCGACGTCGTCATAGAATCGGCCAATCCAGTCCATTTTCGATACAAAGGCGGCAGATACAAATTATCAAATTTTATCTTGTGCTTTTTTACAAACCACAATTGTTTTTTTAGTTAAAATACCTTGAAGCGGTTTTAAAACACAAAATTTATACGAATACGTAGAAATTGCTGCGTGCCGATACACGCAGTTGCGGCCCTAGCATTACTGAAACTCTGCCGTTTATAATCGTTACCGAATTAAGACATTGAGCTTTGGAGGTATTACTTACCACAAACAGTCCATGTGCATGGCAGGACGGCAGGCGTAAGTGCCGTCTCTCTGGGCTATCTTGCTGAACCCAATCTCCTGTCTCATGTCCAGACCGAGGATCGCCGCGCGCGCCTCCACGAATGGCCAATCGAAGAAGTCACCTAGAGAAAGAGTTTCGTAGAGCTTATTTCGTCGGAATTAAGGTCGATTTTAGTGATGTTTAACGCAGCCTAACGCATGACCGTAGCCGTGAGCATCGATGGTTTTTTGGTTCAAGAATTGTTTCTGAAATAGCTGCACATATTGCTAGGAAAATGATTTCCTGCAGGGTTCATTTGTATTGCATTGGGAGCGAATTTAATAATGTTAAAAAACCCTAATATATATTATCAAACTATTATGAATTTATTAACTTTACCTCGGATCATCATCATCCCACCATGATGATGATCCCACCATGTGCCCCACCGAGGGGCACGGGTCGCTTCACTGAGGAAGGTATAGGCCATACTCCACCACGGGGGCCAACACCGGATTGGTGGAGGCTTGTAAGACTAGTAGCTTGTCTTATTGTCAGATGTTTTCAAGCCGCCCCTGAGGCCTCTGACTTGGCTTAACGCCATCTATCGACGGCAGCCGACACCAACTCCTTAACGTCCCTTGCGAAGCACGGAACCGCCCGGAAAAATGCCACTAGCGTTAGTCATAGAACGGTCACCCATCCATGCACTGAACGCACCCTGTGTTGCTTAACTATAGTGATCGTTTAACCCTTTGAAGACTATTGGTATTATAACGTACCATCTGATGGTCAAAAAAAGTCGTCTTGAAAGGGTTAAGATCACTCAGGCAGCCAGGGCTACGAGCGATTCCGGATACACTTACTTAATAGTTAATAATGCCTAGTGCTTACGAAACTTTTAGTTCAAAAATATTACGAATTGAGCAATAGGCGGTACCATACGATACTCCTGTAATTACTCCTGGAATAAAGTTTAATAATTTATGAAAAAACACATAGAACAACATTTGCTGCAAAACGCAACCTGTGATTCAGAAATTACGCATTTAAAAAATAACCCTGTGTAAAATGTTATTTTCAATGCCTACCATTGTACGTAACAAAGATGTGCGGTTTCACGTCCATTATATGCTCAAAGAACTTCTGTATCAGAGCCAGTTCGTTAACCTCATTGAATATGATAAATTGCCTGTAAAGAGAAGACCAAAAATTATAATAGAAGAAGAAGAAGTAGGTAATTAATAAATTTCCTTCTCACAAAGGTATGAGAAATATATTACTATATATTTTTGATACCTTTGTGAGAAGGAAATAAGTACAATTTGAGTAATCATGACTTATTTATTTATTTATTGATACTTTTATTGCACTTACATTTAAGTTAAAAATATAGTACAATGCGGCGGACTTAATGCCATAAGCATTCCTATGTGATACAGATATATTGAGTTGAGAGAAAAGGACAGAAGAGACGAACAAATGCTGGCTGACACCATAGAGAATCGGCAGTAACGTTTTTGATCAATTTCCCGTCAAATGAGAAATAAACAAGTTTTGTTACACCCCCAGGTGGCGGGTACACATACCCTTCAAACTCCGGCTTCGGCGTGTATTCGAAATCCTCGACGTCCGTCGAAATTATTTCTCTATTCGTGATCAAATACCCCTGCCCGTCGATCATATAGGAAATCATCATGATTTGATCAGTCTGCGAGTCTGGGAACTTCAGTGGGAGCTTGGTGGTTTCTATGTCGAAGGCTAGGACTATCGGGTCGGGTCTCTCCAGTATGTCGTCCCGTTTGGTGATGGTGGGCGGGTCAGTGCCGCGGCTCTTCACCGTGTACCAAGTGCCGCAAAAGATTTGCATGTCGGTCGACACGCGAACGTGGTAGGGGACGTCGTGCTCTCTGTAACGACATTGGAGGCGTAATTCGGTAGTTGATACGTCCAAAAAAAAATGATGTGATCGATAAAAACAATAATTACAAAATATTTCTGAAAATGTATCTCTTTTAGTCAATAACTAGTTAATACAATTTTTAAATACATGAAACATAAAAAGAGTGCTCTGAAATATGACGTCATAATCCGGTATTTTCATACAAAATTCCGTTTTAAAAGTAACTTATTTTACATTTTGTCAACTACCCAATTATCTGTAGGTACCCAAAGAGGCAAGATTCCTTCTCCTCCTTACTTCATAGTCTGTAATGCCTGGTGTACAGCAATAAAAATTATTCCATCTATCTATAGCAACCAGTATGGGCCTGCTTGCACCACCGACTAAAATCCATTTAACTCTGAGTTAAACAGAATTCTGACAGATAAAGTATGGCGGAACTGTTCTGTCTAAATTCCTTTTAACTCGGGGTTAAATGGATTTTAGTCGGTGGTGCAAGCGGGCGTAAGTGATTATAATTATGTAACATTTGACGGGCATAACGCCTACATTATGACAATAAAATTTTAGGGTTAGAGACGAGGGACTGTTGTCCCCAAAGAATCCCCGAATGTTTTAAAAAAAATCCAATACTGAATACTTGTAACGGACTCTACGCATACGGTTTGCGGTCATTTGTTGCCCGAAAATGGAGTCTTCTTTCTTACTTTTGTCCAGTCCAGTCTCTCGGTGTCCTCGGTAATATGAGGAACTTTTTGCACGGGGTTTTAGTCATTTGTGTGCGTGATTCTGGCCCATATTGATGGACAAAAATGTACCCGAGGGACAGTACCTCATCTGCGCAGAACTTAAGTAAAAAACGACAACAAATTAATGTAGAAAAAAAAATAGTTTTTTACATAACATAACATTTACATACAGGCACATACATTGCTACTGGCCCCACACTAGGATACCCTGTGTCCTCGGAACCAAAAACAGCGACGTCACAAACATGTAAACATCCAAAACCTGGGTTTCTTTTTTTTTCACATCCAGTGTATCTAAAAATGTCAGGTACTTTGCAGTGACGTAATTATTTTATATCTATCCCCGAATTGGCCTTTTTTCAAGATTTTTTTAAGCCCACTGCGTAACATAATTTCCTACAAACTAACCTGATGTCCAAGATATTTTCCATGTGATCTGTAGTCTTCTTGGCGTGTTCTATCGCCGCTTTACTGGTCAACGCATTTGTCAACATCTCAGCATAAATGGCATCTTTCTTCTCCCGTTCCTTGTTCTTGTTGACTGCAGTGAGGATTTCACGGCGCACTTTCATCATCTCGTTTTGGGACATGAATGAGAGCTTTATGTAACGCTGCTTGAGCCCTGACAAATGGTTCAGCTAAAAGGAGGTAGAGAGGTATTGGTGGGAGCTGCAGAAATTAGTTGCAAGATAGCACTATACGTAATACTTCGTTAGTATTAATCTCCCCTTTGTTAAGATATTTGTCTCAGATCATTGTATAAGATTTCAAGTAAGTTGGAGGCCAGGCCGGGCTATGTAAGTCAAAGCTATGAATAAAAATAAATCAAGCCATCTAATTTGCTCAATTTGATATTGAGTTTTTGAAAATATTTTAATAACTACTTAAAGACAAGTTATTTTTAATGTGTAATTTTTCCACCAGAAGATAATTTTCAGAATTTCTTTGGTTTAATGGATTCCTATTTAGATAGATAAGCTATCAAATCCTTACTATCTACTATTAGTATGGAATTTGAAAGTTACGCTATTCAAATCGCTCAGGATTTGGAAATTAGGTCTCTGTTAGAAAGTTCAGAATCATTAATAATAACACTTCATTAATTTATTTGCTTCCTAACTAAATAGGTTACAGAGTAATTCCAAAGACAATAATAAAATAACATAAATAATCTGTCTAAGTCATGCATCAGAAGAATTTTTAAAATAAGAAACACAACAGCATGACCATAGCGACCATGCCATTCCCCAAGAAATTTAATAGCTTATAACATATTGGCTTACCAAATCCAAGTCCTCTTTCTCAATAACCAAAATCTTGTGTATGGTCCCGGCAAACTTCTTGGACAAGTACTGAATGACTTCCTGCTCGCACTCCCTCCGAGCCATGATGAGGAAGTATGGCTGGAAGGCCAGAGACACCTTGAAGCGGGACCCGTCCATCTCAATGAAGTAGTAGTCCATGGCTGCCACTAAGCGCTTGTCTTCATCTAGGATTTCAGCCTGAAGTATGATGGTATGGGTAGTATATATACAACAGTAAACATTTTAGTACTACATATTTACAACCATTTCGTAACTATAAAAAGTTGGATACAATAAACATTGCAATGCTGGACTGCACTATATTGGGAGTTGCATTTGAATCTTTAAAGTATAATTTGTTATGTAGTTTATATGTCCCATTACAGGGCACAAGCATTCTCTCAAAGAGAGAGTATGAGCTTAATTACCTTACACGCCAACAGGAGATTGGCCGTGTTAAGAACCTCAGTTCTTAATTAGTGTTTGAGTGAAGGTGTTCATATAATAATATCTCAATATATGAACACCATATTCACTCAAGTTCCTACACAATGTTTTCCTTAACAGATGAATTAATCTAAACTTATAAACTTTTCTTTAAATTATATCGGATGATTTTTTTGTAGTGGGTAAGTAAAGGAAGGGCTTACCGTGTGCATGTTGATCATATAACCTGTCCTTTCTTTTACATCACGCACTCGGTCGAATCCATACAAAGAATCGACTCTATCATTCTCTTGTGCCGTGCGAACTCGAGTCTCCGATGATTCCTCCCTAGAAATAAAGCTTTACTACAATGCTGGAACTGAAACAAAAACACAAGGTAACGGATATATTACGAACCTCGATCCCGTCGACGTACCCGGTCCCGTATCTCTTTTATTATAGCCATCCTTTTCCGATCTATCCGCTCTATATTTTCCTGTATTTTGCAGCACCATGTTTTCTTTTCTTCATTTATTCATTTGATTACAAAATAAAATCAGACAGATGTTTTCGTTTGTGCACAAGAATTTATTTTTTCACATGTTTGACAGATAGCTGTCATTTGTTTTTTCGCGCCAAATCTTTGTGTTGCGTTCCAAAATTTACTCTCATTCAGTTCACACTCTTTCGATGAACCGCTCACAGATTACAACGTATAATCGCGTGTCGTGTGCGTGTGCCAAAAGATAGCTATAGTCCGTTTTTACTCCGTAGATTTTTTTTACCGTGAATAGAAGACTCATGTGACCGAAATCCTTATCACATCAAAGTTGAATTACTCGTAAGAGCAAAGTCTAAAAAAAAACACCTGCGTAGCATACACAATTTAACTTGAAAGTAAAATAGGATTGCTTGGTTTTTACGTACTAGCAACATTCAGACATTGAAAGCCTAACGGCCTAGTCACGGGGATCGGCGGTGCGAACGGCGGTGCGGCGGGCGGGGCGGCAAACTGAAACAAACTCATAGAAATGTACGGAGCAAGCCACGCGGAGCGGCGAACGGCGGCGCGACTGGCGAAATGTACCGAGCGGCGACTGGCGGTGAGGCCGGCGAGTGAAACAAACACATGAACAAGTACGGCGCAAGCCACGGCAGTCGCGGCGACTAGTGCTTGAAAATGGCGATGTGGCAAGTGATTGCGGCTGGAGTACGGTGAAAATAACAACATTTCTTATTGAAATCCTTAAGGAAGCGAGTACATATTTTTGTTAATTAAACTAGTGTATTGTAAATTATTTGAATTTTATGTTTTTCACGGGTTATTAGAAGAACTACGGGATCGATTTTTGATATAACGAAAGTTAAAAATTATTTTGGTATTGGTAAAATGTAGGTGTCGATCACTGGTTTTTTTTCAAACTGATTTTTCCAATAATCGACATGTGTCAATAATAATTTTTTTAAACATTTTTCATTTGGCAAGCGAATATAGTTCTTCTTATTTTGCTTATTTGGTAGATATTTGAAGTAAACTAATCAAATTCGACCTACCAGTAATCGACAAGCGTCGATTACTGGGGAATCATTAGTGTCGATGATTGGTTCTTACAGAAGGCTCCGAGAAAACATTATACTCCCGACCAGTTAGAAAAATATATAGTTACTAGCGATCCGTCCCGGCTTCGTACGAGTGGCAAAAACGTTTCTATGGAAATAGCTATATTAGTTCCGTGAAAAATTCCCAGGGTAGCACTTTTTTACACCTTGTGTTACATTATTCGAGTTTTCGTACTGAACCCTAAACTTTTTGAAAATCCAATATAGCCTATATTACTCACGAAGAATGTAGCTTTCTAATGCTAAAAGAATTTTTAAAATCGGTCCAGTAGTTTCTGAGCGTATTCATGACAACACACAAAAATACAAATTTTTCCTCTTTATAATCTATAATACAAAAAAAGGGGAAGCTGACTGACATATCAACGAGGGGCCTAAATTATCATCATCGGCCTACGGTTGTCCACTGCTGGACATAGGCCTCTCCCATTGCACGCCACTGAGCACGGTCCTCGGCTACTCTCATCCAGCTCTTGAAAGCCGCCCTGCGAAGATCATCGCTCCACCGAGTCTGAGGACGTCCTACACTACTTTTACAGATCCGCGGTCCCTACTCAAGAACTCTTCTACCCCATCGGTTATCAGTTGGCCGTGTGGAGAGCGGAGTAGGCGCTCTGGTTTCAGGGGTCAGTTGGGGGTGACGTCAATCAGAACACATGTTACTTGGACCATGGTCGTGTATTGAGTGTCTCGAAAATATTATAAAAGTTGCTATGTTCTAACTTACAGACTAAGCGTTATTGCTATTTACACGTGTGGCCTAATTACTTGGCCGATGCGCGGAAGCGCATGTCGCAACGTTACATCTCCCCCGAAAAGAACAGGGTTACACACCCCCTTAACAAAAATATAAAAAAAATGTTTGCCATGTTACATAAACTAAGTTCCTTAGAGTAGGTAATTCTTAAAGTAAACTTTTTTTTTTTATATATAAACTTAAATAAACTAGTTACTTATAAAACATTTTTGTATTGTTTTTATGTGTCAAGTACTCTTTATTATCCTTATAAATCTTTACATTTGGAGATAAATCTTCTAATACTACGAAAGGACCTTCATAAATACAATTTAATTTATTACCTACTTGATTTTTAACTAATACTAAATCGCCTGGTCTATATTTAACGCTGTTACAGTTCTTATCAGAACTAAATTTTCTTAAATTCTTATTTTCTAGTAAATTTTGCTTAGCTTCTAACAATGCTTTTTGTAATCTATACTTTAACTCTAGTGGGTAGTCGTCGTGGTTATACAAAGGATCGACTCCCTTACATAAGTTGGATGGAAGGTTACATACCTTACCGAATACGAGTTCGTATGGAGTGTATTTTGTCTCTGAATGTACACTTGTGTTAAAAGAAAAACACCAAAACGGAACCCAATCGCTCCAATCGCTTCTATTATTCTCACACTGAATCCTAAGGTAGGCGCCTAAATGCTTGTGTGTTTACATGCCTCCTAAGGTCTCGTGATGATAAGCGGTAGAGACGAGTTTCTCGATTTTTAGTAACCTGCACACCTCGGTCATCAGTGATGACGTGAATTCTGTACCCCTATCGGTGAGGATCTGTTTAGGGATACCATAGCGCAGTATGAAGTTGTTCACGAATGTTTTCGCAATCTTTGCGCTCTAGAGGATATGCCTCTACGTATTTACTAAGATCGCACTGAATTGTTAAAATATACCTATAGTTATGGTTATCTACATCTAGTGGGCCCATAATATATAAGCTAATCCTCTCGAATGCTGAGCTAGCAGTGGAGGTAATAGTCATTGGTTCTTTGACATGCCTGTTGGAGTGTTTTTGTATTTGACAACTCCTACAACGTTTTACGTAGTTAATGGCGTCATTCGTCATACCTGGCCAGAAATAATATGTTTTTATATTATTTAACATTCTGTTCATGCCCGCGTGTCCACTAGTGGGCAAGAGGTGAAAATCATTTAAAATTGTCGTAATTTCATCTCTATCTGAAATACGAACTACATCTCGTGTGATAAGGAATTTTGGTGACGTGATATTACATTGTTTGATACTGCGCAGTATTTCTTTAATAAACCTAGCATTACTCCTATTTTTAATGATGAGTAGCTGAGTTATTTTTAATTTTTGACACATTTTTTCAAGATCCCTCGCTAACTCCTTTTCGGACGATAACGATCGGGTATCAAGAATGATCGCAGATTGCGATAGTACGTATGTGCAATACTTAGCGTCACTCGTTATTTGGTCAGAACTTTTCTGATAATTTTCTTTTATATTACTTGAAAAAATTTCAGTTATTTCGGTTGGTCGTTTGAGCACTTCGACAACAGTTGGTTGATCAGACCCACGTGAAGGAGAAGGCTCGGTCTGTCGGTCCTCGGTACGATCAGCTTCCTGTACCTCTAGCTCTCTCATTTTTGCTCTAGTAAGTACAGAAACTACCTTTTCGTGCATGTCCTTCAAGTCTTTTGACGTCACCGGGAGTCGACTTAATGCGTCTGCAGCAGCATTATTTCGACCGGGAACGTATTCGACTTCAAAGTCATACTCTTCTAGGTACAACCTAAACTTTGTCAATCGACTGGACGGATCAGTAAGGCCGAACAAATAAACAAGGGGCCTATGGTCGGTGAATATTTTAAACTTTCTACCGTACAAATATGGTCTAAAGTACCGTACTGCCCATACGATTGCCAAAAGCTCGAGTTCTATTATTGGGTATCTAGTCTCGGCTGGTTTAGACTTCTACTGGCATAAGCTATAACTTTGCCGTTGCTGTTTGAAAGAACTGCTCCTAGTCCCAATTTTGAGGCATCCGTTTGGACACGAAAGATATTAGATTCTGAAAAATCAGGGTAGTCCAATACTGGTGGGCTACATAAAGCTATTTTTAGTTTCTGAAATGCATTTTCGCAATCGTCATTCCATTCGAACTTGGAACCTTTTTTACACAATAAATGTAACGGAAATACTATGTCAGCAAAACGTGGTATGAAGCGACGATAGTAGTTGGCAAATGCTACAAAACGTTTTACTTCGTCGGCGTTATTTGGCTTAGGGTAATTTTTCATTGTTTTAATTTTATCTGGATCTGGGAATATACCTTCTGATGTTATCTGATGGCCTAAATAAATAATTTCCTGTCGTAAAAACTCGCACTTCATGGGGTTTAATTTGAGATTGACCTCCCGTAATCGGTTTAATACGCTTATGAGATTTTTATTGTGGTGTTCCATAGACTTTCCTATGACAACACAATCGTCTAAATAAATAAAACACTTGTCAAAGTTAAGACCTGACATTGCTATAGTCATAAGGCGGGAAAAAACGCTGGCACTCGTTTTGAGGCCCATTGGACAGCGTTTCATTTGGTACTGTTTTCCTGCTGTAAATGCTGTACATTTTCGTGAATTTTTATCTAGAGAAAGCTGGTACATCTTATTTAAACTAAAGGATATATACTTTCGTGATTCTGGATTGAGAGACAACTGGTAGTAACTTTGTGAAAGGTCTAATTTTGAGAAATAAATGCTACCAGATAAGGAATCTAGAATTTCAGTGATATTGGGCAAGGGAAATTTATCGTCTTGTATTTTGTTATTCAATTGCCTATAGTCGATGACTAATCTCCATTTTTTCTCGTTTGATTTATCAGCTTTCTTAGGCACTAATAAAACTGGACTAGACCACTCTGAAACAGTTTCTTCGATGATGTCATTTTTTAGCATGTCCTGAACTTGTCTTTCTATCTCGCTTTTTAAAGCTTGAGGCACTCTATAAGGTTTCATATAGACAGGTGCCACATTGTCTTTTAATACAATGTTGTGTTCCATTAAATTAGTTACTGACAAATGGTCCCCTGGCAAGTGGAAAACGTCTGCGTACTTAGCGCAAATTTGCTCGATGCCTAAACGCTCTTCTTTGTTTAAGTAGCCTAAATCGAGTATCTCTAATAGTGTCTTAACTCTGTCTACTGACCTGTTTTCTCCGTTAAAACAACACACATCAAAATTGTTAATTGAATGAATTTGTAGTTGAGACAAGTCTACTGCGACTTCTGTGTCTCTTGTATTTAATATTCTAATCGGAATACGGCCTTGATAAGGTTTTGCGATGATTCCGGCAATAAAAACTCCATCTGAAATTTCTTGGGCTAAAATTACACTGTCATCACTTGCTGCGCAAGGAATGTGTTGGATAGCTTCACAGCGAGGCGGTATCACGTGTACCTGCCTATATCTATCAGAATTGCTACCTATGGGCATGCATACTGTTATCTCGTCCTTTGACAAATTAATTGTCCTTGTCTCGTAATTAATTATGGCTTTGAACCTTTTGAAAAATTCTTCACCTAAAATTCCGCAGGCAGAACCTGAACAAGAGAGGTTCTCAAACACATAAAAAGTTTCCCTAAAAACTACGTTATCATACGTTAAATCTAAGGTAACATAGCCTATAGAATACAGTTTTCCGCTAACTCCTCTGATTGTTATTTTATCGTGTCGCAATTGTTTTATCAATTCTGGATGCTCGCTTAGCCACTCATAATTCAATACTGATATACTTGCGCCGCTATCTACCAGTAACCTAATACTGCTGTTAGTACTATCTATACCTATGTTTCCTACATTCATTATTACTAAACTAGTTGTATCGTAATTAGAAATGCAATGTTCTCTAATCGTGGGCACGAAAAAACTCGGTGCTATTCGGTGCATTTTGAGTGCGTTCGACATTGTCGCTATTTTGCGAATGCTGCACTTGTGATACGTGACGCGAGTGGTGTGACTGGTGGAAACCTCGTCCACGTGAGGGTTCACTAATCGTGGGCCACCCACGGCCACGGCCTCGGTATTGGCCGGAGTTGTTATTATGGAACGTTCGCGGCTGATTGCCTTGCTGATAATTCCCTGGATTGGCATATCTCTTATTACCGCGATTGTACCTTCTAGGGGCAGAGCTCTTTCCACTGCGAGTAGTACCCCGGTTTGTCCTATGGTTGCTGTTAAAGTGCATAGTAGGCTCTTCGCTTTGAGTTAACGAATTTTCGTCAACTGCGGCTTGGATTGCTTCCGGAAGGGAATTAAATTGGCGTGAGGCAATTATTGTGCTTAGACGGGAGTTATTCAAACCGTCGGCGAAGCGTTTGACAGCTATTTTTTCGTTCAGTGGACGGAGGACTTCGTATTTTTGGTCATCTCCGTCTGACTGAGCTAGGGTCAAATTGACCAACAATTGCTCTAACTCGGAGCCGTACTTATCTATCGACCTACGACCTTGCGTGGCGGCAAAAATCTGAGACTGGAGCGCGACAGCTGATTTCTTTTGAATTAACAGTGTGCGCATATCTCTTAACATTGAGTCTACTGACTCATAACTTGTCCTAAGTCTGAGTTTCGCATTTGCGGATAGACGCGTTTTTAGAACAAACTCTATAAGTTGTTTCCTAGCAGTATCATTGAGCATAGAGCTGTATAACTGAATGCTATCTATCAACTGGTTAGTGACCTGCTCCTGGCCTGTCATAATGGGCAAAAGGGCGATTGCCGTTTTGAGGTCAAAATTTTCTGACGCCATTTTTGTACTTTCTGTCTGCTTTTTAGGATGATCCTACCTCTTCGGTTACACACAAGCTCAAGATATGGCGATAAATTTGTTGAATATCGCCGATTAACTGATTTACTGTACGAATATCTTCGTCATGAAAAATTCCTTCTTCGATTTTAGTTCTTACGGAAGACGAAATAGACTCCAAACGACTGTACAATTGCAAGTTCTCATTAAATTTTTGCTGGGCTGCCTCGGAATGTTGCCTTCTAGTTGGACCTACTTTAATTAGATAGGCTTTGATTTCTACTAATTTTTCAAAAATTATTTCTAATTCTGTTATTTCCGACATTACATACAGGTTAAGTGCTTAATAAAAAAAATACGTACATAACAATAGACAGTTGGCAATAAAAATAATTAATATAATCGGCTTACTTGATGTAGAATGTACTTATTAATACTGGCTAAGGCGATGACGGGGCTGGGCGGCGGCGATAGCTCGCTGAGGGCGGCGGCGGGGCGCGACGCGGAGGCTGGAGCTCATCTCGTCTGCGCTGGATGGGCCGGGCTATACCCTGGACTCCTGCGTGGGCCGGGCTATACCCTGGACTCCGTTGGCCGGGCTATACCCTGGACACATCTCGAACTTTTCTTCTTTCTCCTGGTACATCGTATTGGTTTTCGTCTTGAGTTTTGGTGGCTTCTTCTTGATATTTTTTTTTTCTAAGGTGAGTTCTTCTTTTTTTTGAGATAGGTATGACTTCGAAGTTTTATCTTCTTTCTTGAAAATGGGTTCTTCTCCTTGCTATTTGATCTTTTTTCTTGAAAATGGGTTCTTCTTGTTATTTAATCTTCTTTCTTGATTTTGATTCCGTATTTTCCTTGCTTGAATTTTTTTATCTTCATGTAGGTAGTTTTCGGCTTCGTTTCTTCAATTTTCAAAAATGTTTTTTCTTCTTCACGTCCATTGGTTTGGCCTGGTATGGGTCGCCATGTGGAGAGCGGAGTAGGCGCTCTGGTTTCAGGGGTCAGTTGGGGGTGACGTCAATCAGAACACATGTTACTTGGACCATGGTCGTGTATTGAGTGTCTCGAAAATATTATAAAAGTTGCTATGTTCTAACTTACTGACTAAGCGTTATTGCTATTTACACGTGTGGCCTAATAACTTGGCCGATGCGCGGAAGCGCATGTCGCAACGTTACAGCCGGCCCACTGCCACTTCAGCATGCTAACTCGGTGACTTTGGTTCTCTGTCGGATGACTTCGTTTCGAATTCGATCTTTCAGAGAAACCCCGAGCATAGCCCTTTCCATAGCACGCTGAGCGACTTTAAATTTGTGGATCAACCCCACCGTGAGTGTAAACGTTTCGGCACCGTATGTCATGACGGGTAGGGCGCACTGATTGAAGACTTTCGTCTTTAGACACTGTGGGATTGGCGATGTGAAGACTCTACGTAGTTTCCCATACGCTGCACAGCCCAGCTGTATTCTTCTATTGGCCTCTTTCTCGAATGTTTTTACCTAATTGCATGGTTTGCCCGAGGTAAACATACTCCTTAACAACTTCGAAAATACTGCCTTGAACTGCAATGGGCTCCGGATTTACGTGTTCATTGAACATAATCTTGGTTTTATCCAAGTTCATCCGAAGACCAATGCGTTGGGAAGAATCCGCTAGGCTACTCAGCATATGTTGCAGATCTTGCAGCGTTTCCGTCATGATGACGATATCGTCCGCAAATTGCAAGTGTGAAAGGTACTCGCCGCTAATATTAATGCCGTACCCCTTCCAGTCCAGCGTCGTAAACATATCCTCCATAGCATTTGTGAACAATTTGGGGGAAATAACATCCCCTTGTTTCACACCACGATGTATGGGGATAGGTTCAGACTGCCGGTTCTGAATTTGTATGCGCAGCGTACAGCCGGCCGTAGAAGTTTTCAACTTCCGAAAGAACCTCTGGTATGGAGGAAACAACCACTCCATCCGTGGTGGTCAACTTTGTCAGATGGCTTCTCCCAAGAGATTGAACAAACACTTTCGATCCCCGATTTTGCTCGATTGCTCGTTCTATTGAACGAATGTTGGAGCATCGGAGATCGCGTCGAACTAGTTTGCCAATTCTCCTGATTAAAGCATGCCTTTCCGACACAGTGACTGGTGGGCGTTCACGTCGTTCCTCCATAAGCTTGAGTGTTTCTTCCGAAAATTTCGACTTCGTGCCTTTATGCTGCACTGCGCAAAATCTCACGCCTTCCTCCCTGAGGATTCCGACTACATTCTCGAGGGCCTGGTCAATGTCAACGTCATTTGTGGTTTTCACGGCAACGAATCGGTTCTCCAGGTTAGACTGGAACTTTTCAGATCTCACTATAGTTTGGTGCAGGTTTGGTCGGAGCCTGGATTTCATTAAACGGGACACGTTCGAGCTTAAAACTAATATTCAGAGAACCTCGCACAAGTCGGTGATCGCTTCCGGTGTTAAACCTATTGATCACTGAAACGTCTCTGAATATACGCTTCTTGTCCGTTATGATGAAATCGATTTCATTTTTTGTCATAGTGTCGGGGCTCTGCTATGTCCACTTCCATTGGGGCTTTTTCTTGAAGAATGAACTCATCAAGAATAACCCCTCCCTTTCGAGGAAGTTGACTAGCATTTGCCCCCTATGATTCCTGTTTCCATAACCATGGGATCCTACTATACATTCGTTGCAATTATTATTTGTAACTTTCAGTAAATATTGTTGTTTTTTGCAATTTAAACTTTAAACCTTTTTTATTATATTACAAAAGTGTGTACTTATGAGTGTATTTGTATGATTTAGAAACAAAAATACGAACATTGTACTGTGGACAATAAATGAATACTTATTAAACAGTTATTATAATTTAATTACCCACTAAGGGGGTTGTGATTTGGCAGATACACATTATAGGTAATAGTCGATTACTGGGTGTCGGTAACTGGTAACTGTCGATGACTGGGGGTCCATTAATGGAGATCCTGTGTCGATGACTGGAGATTTATACACTTTTTCCTTTTTTGGGCTTTTTTTCTAGCCCATGTATAGTTAATAAAAATAAAACATCCTATTCTTACCATACTCAATCGTTACTTTTGGTTTAAATGTGACTAAATGATCTTTAATTTATAAAGAAGCCCACTATCTCCTAAAAGTGTCGATGATTGGTGCCACTACGTTAAAAAAATGGGGTATATTTGTTACTTTGA
The DNA here is from genome assembly GCA_947310845.1 of Yponomeuta plumbellus. Lineage (NCBI taxonomy): Eukaryota > Metazoa > Arthropoda > Insecta > Lepidoptera > Yponomeutidae > Yponomeuta > Yponomeuta plumbellus. The sequence goes on along the minus strand of OX371211.1, from coordinate 5,347,897 downwards.
TAAAGAACATAATTACCTAAAAGATATTTAATTTCATGAAACATTAATATACAGAGTAACATTTAATTAACTGACCATATTTTAGCAGCGATATTTCTGAAAAAATGTAGTTATGAAAAAAATTCATTGATACCTACATCATTCTCCAAAATATGGTCAGCTTAATTAAATGGCACCTATGTATTAGATCAATTTTTCAACGGCACTTAAAACTCTAGCTGCATTAACTTTTTTCTAATCCTGAAGAATATAATTCAACAATAATTCTAGTAGACTCGAAAAATGTTTCGGTGGAAAAATGTGGAATTCTCCATAGTATACCTCGATTCCTATTAAAATCTATGGAGTAGATTACGCTCTTCCAAATATGTATTATAGGTACTAAAAAAAATATTACTTTGAGATAAAGACATTTCGCTCTTGACCGGCCTGCCCTACTCAGCCCTACTAGTCGCGGCGGCAAACGCGCCTGCCCGTGGCTGGCAAACCGCGCCGCGCGAATTTTCGTCCCGCTTGCCGCACCGCCGTTCGCGCCGCCGTTCCCCGTGGCTAGGCCGTAAGAAATGTATGGAGATGTCAACGTGACAATATTTTTTTTTTGCATTGAATGATAAAACAGACGAGTGCGACAAGTGAGTCGTGGCTCAAGCCTTTGGCGGGAAATTTAAAAATCTTTTAATTGATAACCCTGCATATCGTCTGAATAAACCATCTTGATACTTTTGCTTAACTTTATTATTTGTTTAATTAGTTTGGAGTATCCAATGAATTTTGTCCAAACATAAATAAATATAAACAAAACGAAAACATTAACTACATCAAAACCAACATTTCCACTCCACCAAAAACAGGGATAATAAAGATGCACCACATAAATTATAAAAATTTATTAAGAGGGAACATCACGGGCTAGAGAATGAGGGATTTTCTGATAGCTCCTAAAAATGGTTCCAATCTCGTTACTAGATGGCGGTGGTATTTACGAACGTAGTTTTTTTTAATACCGCTGAGAGCCCTTCATTGATCTGTGTTTGTACGTCACTGGGTGTATATCGAAATGCGATGAAATAGATAAAAGCGCGAATCCATATAAGTGCAGTAGGTACAAAAACCCTACTTCGTGCGAAATACTTTGGGACTACTAAATTTGGTCGGATTCGCGCTGTAATCGATTCCATCGCATTACGGAACGTGATGGTCTTAGTGATGTGAACCTGTTCTACGAATACCGTTTTTTTAAAGTAATCGATTTTTTTATAGTCTCATTTATAGGGTGCATATGGGAAACAAAACTAATTCACGTTTTTTTTTTAACTGAAACACTTCCAGCTCAGATAGGTATTTAAAAGCTTTATTAATTCTGTTTATGTTTTGTTAACCTCTCCTGACAGGTTTTTAACCCTTAATTTGATTCCGTGAAGAATACGGGACATAGTATTTCAAAAAATCTGGAGCATTAACAAAAAAACTTACGTTTGAAAATTATAACACTACAATGGGCGTTTTTCCTTTCTTTTTTTTCTTAGTTCCTTGAGATACACTAGATGGCGCCATTCGTTTCTTCATACGAATTTGTGATTCTTTGCAATCAATGTCGAAGTCAGTCCACAGATCACTATACAAGAGAAGGAACCAGGGTTGCTATTCGGACGAGGTTTCTCGTAATAAAAATAAAAATTCAAACCCACAATCCACAGCAAAGACTCCAAAATATCCAAAATCGCACTTATCACCAAACGACAACACCAATTTTAAAAATCTAATAACGTGATTAATAACCTTGTATTTATTCGGTAATTAATTTTAATAGGCCATTTGACCGGTAACGTCATACAAAACTATTCTATTCTCAAATTTATTTGATAATAAAAAAAAATCACCCCTAAGTAAAATAGAACAACTTCAAGTACACATTTTAGGAAATGTCCACTATACTGCACGTTCAAACTGATCCTTTCTTCTACGCAAAGTGGAAAATGTCTAGTATACTTCACATATATTATTTCAAAAAGTAATAAATATAGATTTTTTTAAATATTTTTCCCTACTATTTTTATACCCTACGATCAATAAAATCAACAGCATTTACAAAATTTCAATGAAAATGGACCTTGCCAAATTAAGGGTTAAGGCTAAGCAGATTATAATAACACAACATTTTTTTGCATACAACATAATTGCATAATATTATGCCGTTGACTTAGTTTTGAACCAAAATAATGATTTTATTACAAACTTACTTAATTTTAAGTTTTTAACAGTGCGTTTTCAAGACTTCTCATTAATTGATGATTGATTGATTGACTCGTTTAATGAAAAGAAAATAACAAAGTGCCTTGAAAAAAAACTGTTTTTTTGTAAAAGAAATGAGAAGTTTTTTTTTAGTAAAAAAAACGTAGTTTCCAAGAACTCTGTAGATGGCATTGAACTGACTACGTCACTAGGTACCTATGCCTTCACCGTTATCCCCGAGGGGGTAGGCAGAGGCACCAATCACTAGAACTGGGGCCACGTTTTGCAGAGTTTATTAGGTCCCAACGTGACAAGTGGCAGATGTGATGTGACAATGAATGACATCAATTAATTTTTTATATAAGTTTCGTTAAAATATAAAATAAATAAACTCACACCCGTGAATCGCTCATAGCCTGGGCTGCTTGAGTGATCTTAAACGATCACTAGGGTTAAGCAACATACGGCGCGTTCAGTCCATGGATGGGTCACCATCTATGATGACTAAAGCCGCGTATCCATAACGCGCTCCAAGAGGGCGAACATTGGCGCGCGTTCCAGCCGCGCGAAATGGATACCATTTTGGAACGCGCGCCAATGTGTTCGTTGGAGCACGCGAACACGGAGCGGTCCGTTCCGACTGGTGTCGGTTTTTTAGCGCGCATCAATCGTGGCGTGCGCGCCATTTGAGACGGTCGTTGTATTTTTTCTCGAACACGACTGGCTTCCATGATGAAGGGCCGAACACTGGAACGGTTGGCACGCGCGCCAGGCGCGCTTAGTTGATATACTTCAAATTTTTGGAACGCGTTCCGTGGAGCGCTCTCTCGGCGCGGTCATTCATGGCGCGCGCTCCAGGAGCGCGTAATGGATACACGGCTTAACGCTAGTGGCATTTTTCCGAGCGGTTCCGTGCTTCGCAAGGCACGTTAAGCAGTTGGTGCCGGCTGCCGTCGATAGATGGCAGTCGTTAAGCCAAGTCAGAGACCTTAGGGTGGCTTGAAAACTTCTGACAGTAAGATCAGCCACTAGTCTTGCAAGCCTTTACCAATCCGGACTTGGCCCCCGTGGTGGAGTATGACCTATACCTTCCTCAGGGAAGAGACCTGTGCCCCTTGGTGGGGACATAATGGGTTTTATGATGATGACACCCGTTATCCCCGAGGGGGTAGGCAGAGGCACCAATACGTTCTAAAACTTACACCCAACGAATTTTTACGATCTAAAACTTACACCCAAGTGAAATAATCATGATGTGACGTTCCGTTCCTTGCAGTAACTTACCAAGTTCAGCGCCATCTATCCGCCCAGATGGGAAGAGTTTAAAAAAAATGACAAGAAAATCCCTCATTGGAAAATACCGGTTCCAAAAAGTCGTAATGGGTTCCATCACTAATGTGTCTAGACGGAACACAGAGTATTGTGAAAAAAAAAATTCAAGTCACGTTTTATCAGAGCCATCTATCGGAGTTTCGAGAACTAATTTTTTTTTAATCAGCTCTTGGAAAATCCCTCATTGAAAAATACTTGTAAAATCTATTGTTGTCGCGCGATGCCCGAAGAAGCGAGCTATCAATGTGTGAATGGGACTGTCAATGTGTGCGTGGCACGCCCGCGCGCCACGCACACATTAAGGCGCAGGTTGACAACGAATTTGTTTTTAGGGGTTCCATAACCAAAGAGTAAAACGAACTCTATTACTGAGACTCCGCTGTCCGTTCGTCCGTCTATCACCAGGCTGAGTATATCATGAACCGTGATAGTTAGACGGTTAAATTTTTTAGAGATGATGTATTTCTATTGCTGCTATAACAACAAATACTAAAAAACGGAGTAAAATAAATATTTAAGTCTTCTGATTTCCGTAATTAGCATAACAATAGTTAAACAATGGCCGCCTGCCCGCAGCGGGCGAACGCCACGGGAAGGGCTAAGGGGGCTTCCATACAAATAAACGTGACTTTTTGCTTGATATTGATATCGGGAACAGGTGGACGCTTGAAATAATCTTGAATTTAGTTGTATATTCACTTTAAAAATACTGAAATTAAAATAAAACAAGTATTCAAAGGGGGCTCCCATACATCAAACATTTTTTTTTGCTCGATATTGATAACGGCAGGTAGACGAAATAAAAATAAAATAAATATTTAAGTGGGACTCCCATACAACAAACGTGTTTTCCTTTTATTTTATAATGGTACGGAACCCTTCGTGCACGGGTCCACCTCGTACGTGGCCGGTTTTGTTTTTATACAGGGTGGCATTTTCACCGGTACAATAAATCAACATACGTATTACTAAGTCCAAAATACAAATACCAACATTTTTTGTTACTACCCCGTTGGTACAAAAAAACAAAAATTCCAATGTCTGAACTTATCCGCAAATCTTAAAGAAATATGGACTTATTACGCATGAGCACAACTAAACGCACGAACTGGCAACTGCGCGCGGCTTGCGGGAAGGAAAAGAAGCGGCGGCGGCGGCGCAGCCAGTAGGTATGACTTATGTATGACGTAGCAAAAAAAATCTTACTTGATTTCAATTCTTCCTTCATACTTGCACGGGCTTAGGACCGTCACTGGCGTGGAATGCTTGCACTGGTTGGTAGTGGTATGAATTTCCACACCACGTACTGGCTAACGCCGAAGTGCCCCGTGCGTGCCGCGTCGTTGGTGCTCCTTCTGTGGGCTTCCTCCAAGAACGCGAATATCTGTTCCTCGATCTCCACGGCCAAGGGAGGTCTCCCTCCTCGGCTTTGAAGGTGCGCTGGTGCAGTGAACTGTCCGTAGTCTAGCAAATGCTGCGTCACTCTCATGAATGTCCTGGTGTTGAGTATTTGAGGTTAAATAAAACCGGCATTTATCAGGCGGGGCAAATTTTCTTCAGCGTATACCCGCCGAGCTGCACTGTATTTTCCCCACTGAGAAAGTAACTACGAACCATTTCGTAATACTCGCGGTTTGTAAACATCGTGCGCGCGTAATTTTCGACTGCAGGAAGTGCGGAAACGGCGCACGTGCACTCACCTAGGTCAATGCGCGCGGAATGAATGACCGGCCGGCCAAATCGTGCGCCGGCCAGCCCGCCGCCCGCTCACGCACCCCACCCCGCCGCCCTCTGCCTCGCACCGCGATGACACCTTGTAATAGTTAATGGATGAAAATATCAGAAGTGCTTGATATTTTTTTTCGTGATAGGAATAACCTTCCTTAACGCGGGAAAAAAGTTTCAATTTTTTTGGCCCTGTAGTTAATGTTTAAATATACCTACTTAATATTTTTCCATTCGTAGTTCTGGGCTTAGTACGGCATATCAGACATATTCCTTAGTCCGCTACGTATAAAAAACAATCCACCTTGAAAAGCTGTCATTGTCACCAGATTTTTTTTTTCATACGTAGCGGACCAAGGAATATGTCTGATATGCCGTACTGAGCCCAGAACTACGAATGGAAAAATATTAAGATTATTTAAAAATTAACTACGAAGCCAAAAAAATTGAAACTTTTTTCTCGCGCTAAGGAAGGTTATTTCTATCACCAAAAAAATTATCAAGCACTTCTGATATTTTCATCCATTCCCTATTGGTGTCCATGAGTTACAAATTGGATGAATGATAAATTAATTTAAATGAAAAAAATAATATGGTAATTTTATTCGATAAATGTAATCTATTATCGATACCAATGATATGGTAAAATTTACCGGTGTAAATGGTGTACCGGTGAAAAAATCAGGCTGTATACATCGTAGCGCGTCAGGTAATCGTTTCCGTCTAGGCATAACTAAAGTGTGAAGAGATCAGATGATTTTTACACACAGCTAGTGACGAAGAGAAAAAATTGACACAAAAAAAAGTTTGTGAGGTGGTGAGCAGTGTTGCCAACGTGGGCGATTTTTCGCCATTTAGGCTACTCGGAAAGAAAATCGGCGACGAAAAAATCGGAAAGGCGACCGGTCGCCTTTTAGGCTACTTCGGTTCTGGATAACCTAACACTATTTTTTAATACGATCACGGAATAAAGTAGTCTGGAAATTATGAAGAACAATAAAATTATATTATGGTGGCCACACATTTCGGGGAATAACCCAAATTAGTCGTAGCTAACGGTATCTATAATACATAATGATTATGTAACCCAATTAATGATGTAATAGGGTGGTTAGTTAGTACAATTGTATTGTATAAGCTTTGCTGTTGTAATTTATCTGTGTTTTACTGATAAATGGTGAAAGAAAACACAGGTATTTTTTGTCTTTTTTAAAACTTTTCCAGTCCTGTGCGTGTTCGGTGTCGTAGTCAGTGATTTTGAAGGCATTGTTTCTCTGAGAAAAGATGGGAAAACACGGAAAAAATGTTAAGCATTATCGTGATGAGTGGGAAAAAAAAAACCAGCATTCAAAAGTTACTCAAACTAAATGCTATTAAATAAATTGAGGAATAAATACATACCCTTTTATTTTATTTTTAGCGTTTAGAATTTAGGCTACTTAATTAGGCTACCTCAGCAAAAAATCGGCTACTTTAGGCTACTTATACTTCGGAAAATGGCGACATCTGGTCCTGAGTCGTTGGCAACACTGGTGGTGAGGTTATGTTTCTATTAGTCTAGATCGTTAAGTTTAGATCTGTTTGAATATTTTAGTGCTAAATATCTAACGAAAAAGCTTTATGCAATGCATTAGAACAACAAGTTTTTAACTCACAGCAATTATAATTGCTATATAAGTTGCAATGTCTAACACGCTTCGGAAAATCGAAAATCTCAGTAAACGTCACAGCTCCGGCAAAGATGATGATATTTGCAAGCAAATCGGCAATTTCGACAGACTCCGTATATCTGCCCTGACGAAAGCCGCTGAAATGAGATCACTAGTCACCGAGGTAACTATAGGGCCCAACAGCAAGGTCAATTTCGACACTTACAGCACTGAGCCACTAGAAACCAACGAAGATCGCCGGGGTAGCGGAAATAACACCAGTAACGAAAATCTCAATGAAGACAAAATTGGGGAAGATCTCCGTTACACTCTGAGAATGAAAGAGTTTGAATCAAAACTTCAGGAGAGCTCTGAAGCTATATTCAAGAACCTTATTGAACAAATGATATCCAATCGAGCAGAAACTATGCGGCGGTTCTGGAAGAAACAGAGCGAGGAATGTGAACGTAAAACATTAGAACTCAAAGCCCGTAAATTGCGAATGCTGAAAGAACTACAGGAGAATGATAATTTGTCTGTCTTAGAGCAAGCCCGTCAAGATGAAAAGAACTGCAAGATAATAAATAAACAAACGCTCGAAACCATGAACAAAATATTAGAAGAACAAAATAAGGCAACTGCCAGGTATGCGGCTATCACAGACAGTCATACAAAAGTCTTTATCTGCTACAATGAAATCACCAATCTCCTGCAGACAGATCAACATGCTAAAAAAGTCTGTGATAAATATATAGTCACCCTGAACACAGTTATAGGAAATATCAATGCAATTTTAGACTTATGCAAAACTGGCTCTATTGCTGACAAGGAAGTAAAGCAAGCTGAAATCCTAGCTTCCAATATTGAAAATATAAGGAGAAAAATTGTAGATGACATAAGTGAAATCAAACAACAGGAACTAATTAAGAAGAAGGCGGAATTAGAAGCAAAACAAAAGGAGCTTGAAGCTCAAAGAGAACGGGAAGAAAAGGCAAAAGCAGAGGCTGAAACCCAGCGAAAAAATAAACAAGAACAGTCTAAGAAAACTAGCCCCATGTTCTATTCGGACAAGAATTATGCCTATTATGAAGATCTCAAAAGCTTTCTCATACAATATGAAAATCAGTACAAGGATTTAGTAGAAAATACAAACTACAAAAAGTTTAGATTTGACTGTCAGAAAGCAGTGAACACACCAGTGAATTCCATTTCCTCCGTTAGTGGAATGCACATCAAGGACAAGTATGACAAACTGTCTAAGCTCCTTCGGGGTGAGAGAGTGCAGGTCTTAGACATATATGTCCAAGCTACGCAGCACCCACAAGGGCTGGCCTATGTCACTGCACTTCTAGCTAAAAAAATTGTCAGACAGGGTGACTTGCTGGTCTCCAGTAACCCTGAGGCTGCATTTCCCCTGGCTTCTGTCACAGTAGCTCTGTGGTCCCAGTTCCCTGAATTTGGAAAGCTGCTGGAGGCATACTTCCATAGAGAATGCCCATACTTAGTACCCATGTTCCTGCCACAGAAGGAAGGCCAGACTGACAAGGAGTTCTATCAGTCGAGAGGCTACACTTACAATGATGAAGGAGTTGTCGAGAAACAAGATAAGTTCCTCAAGAGAATGTCTGGTATATTTAAACTGAGGTGTGCAATCTGGATAGCTAAAACTCCACAGTTTCTGAACACGTCAAACCCGCATGGTTTGAGGTATGGCTGGCAGTGGTTGGCCTCGTTCATAAATCTCAAGCCAGAACCTGATCTGAGTGCCACTCTTCTTCATGACTTCTTCACTGTTTGTGGTTCAGAGTTTCTGAGAAACTATGGGAAGCAGTTTGTTAAAATAATCAAACTTATAAGCACAGCTTACTTTAAGATTTTGGAGAAGATTGATGAAGGAGGACCCAAGACCAGACTGGAAGTGTTTCTGCAGAATGTGTTGAATACTTCACATATCCCTCCACCCAGTGGCTTGTTACAGCCTAATACTTGGTAGAACTAAATATGTGTGTGTGTGTGTGTGTGTGTGTGTGTGAGTCTGTATATTGTAAATATTAGTAATTATGAATTGAATGTGAAAGTGGCTGCTATCTTAGGGCTACCGCATACATACAACTTCTGCATCTACTGAACTGTTTAGTCAAGTTGTCCACTCGTCGCGATTTTCACACAACTAAACTATTTAGTTGATGGAGGTATACAATAGAGTCAGTGAACCATTTGATTTTGAAAATTCTTTATTGCACAAGAAAAGATCTGCACAAAGGCGAGCTTAATACTAAAAAATATTTATTTCAATCATCGAGTTTCTACCAATAATTGATCAGTCTTTTTTCGCCAACGCCCGAGTCAACGTGCTACATAAAATGACAATCAACATAAATAATAAACTCCTCCGTGTCGGCCGTAATACTTCCCGCCGTGGCGACAAACGTCGTCGGCTTCCAATGCTCACGCGCGACTGAACAGTCGCAGTTCGCAGATCAATTGTTTAGTCGATGTGGTGCGCAGTTCAATACGTACATCGCAATACAAATTGAGCTTTTGACCGATAGTTGTTCAACTTTTTTATCAAAAGCAGATCAATATAGCTTTTTGATTTTTTTGTCGAACAACTATTGATTTGATAGTATGAGCGTGTTTAATGACGGCAATACAATTCTATAAACATATAAACCACAACAAAACAGTTGTTCGACTAACAGTTGTATGTATGCGCTAGCCCTTATTCAGCAGTATTGCTTGACATAACTTTGTGATAAGAATTAATAAAATGTGTAAAGCACTGGTAATTTAAACGACATTTGTAAAACATTTTTTTTCCGAGAACTATTTTTAATTTGGATAATGTTGGCATAATACTATAATTAATTTTCAAGAAAGAGTTTTTGTATGTATTTTAAAGTGGTGTTATGCAATAAACTAACTGAAATAATGGCCCAAAGCATTTGGATTGTTACTTTTAGTTTATTAAATAGTAGTAGGTACCTACCTATTTTATGTTACCTACCTACCACTCTTAGGGCCCTCGCCCACGGCGGCTTTTTGTAGCGCTACGGCCGCGCGACGGTGGCGCGTTCGCCGCGATGCGGTCGCTAGCTGTGTGCCCTCGCCCCGAGGACTTCACACACGGCAGCTATAATATACATTAATGTACAGTCGACAGCACGTCAACCTTCACATTTTAGTTGCAAAGTCGCCCGTAATGCAACAGAGTAGAGTGCATGGATGCATAGGATGATGTGCTGTCGACTGTTCATAATGGGCCTTTTACACGAGGCCAATAGCTGAGATAATCCAGTAAGCCAGGACAATAGGCCAATCCAATGAAAAGCGCAAAATTCGTTTCTGTCGTTTACACACAAGCCAGTCGAGTAGGCCAGTAAGTTTAATCAAACTAATTTCTAATTTAAATTAATTTTTAATGAAATATTAACAATTTTTTTTTTGAGTTATTTTAAAAATGTTACCCATGGTTTATCACACTATAACCAAAAACAATTTAAAATTAAATAAATAAACAACACGCAATAACATGTATTGGATTGGTTTACTGGCCCGGAAAACACATTTACATGAAGCCAATCCAATGGGAAAGTAGTGGGGGAAGCATTGGCGCCAGTAAATTCGAAATCGTTCTATTTCATTGGATTGTCTTCATCCATTCGCTTGGGCCAATCCAATGCATTGTCCTCCTGGCTCTATTCACACGTAGACAATATTGGACTGACAATCCAGTAGGATTGTCTCAGCTATTGGCCTCGTGTAAAAGGACCATTACATCCCGGGATGTATAGCTTTACATTATAGCTTTGCCCCGCGGTGTTACCCACGGTTTAAATTGCAAAACAAATTGTGTACTAACAAAAAAAAATAACATTCACATTTTTAGAAGCAAAATACCTAGAGCATTGGAGAGATCAATTTACAAAATTTCATTTTCATCGATTTTCCCATGGGAATAAGATATTTTCCCGCAGTAAAACGTAGCCTATGTGTTAATCCAGAATGTCAGCTAACTGAATAGCAAACATTAAAATCGCTCCAGCCGTTTAGACATGAAGAAGTAACAAAAACCTAGTGTCGAAGATCATTTATGAAGATTTTCTTGTAAATCGGACAAAAAACACAAACAAACAATCAAACAAATAATCAACATGCATCGAACAATACCATGCATTTTCATAAAAATCAAAGAAAATTATGTCCCTCACACACAAAATCCGTACCCCTGTTTACTCCCTTTGGAGTTGAATTTCGGAAAACGATGAAATACGTATTTCGTCAATTGTTTAGATTATTTGTTTAGAAGAAGATTTGATTTGATTTATGTTTGCCAAATTTCATGAAAATCGGACAAACAAAATTACGTCCGACACAAACTTCCGTACCCTTTAATTAATTGTTTTAAAGATTATTTATGCCAAATTTCATCTCATGGATCTGTCGAGGTAGGTACTTATTACTAGATTTGAAATTAAATTAAAATAATTTATTATCAGATAGTATCATGTTAGTAGGTAGTTATGATGCTATAAGTATAGCCTATCTAATAATGGGTCGTACGCTCAGCTGATGCTGCAGAATAGTTATGGCTATCCTACCAGCGCTGTTTTTAGCCTACACCGTAATTAAACTTAAATTTAACTAAAGAATATAAAAAAGGAGAAGAAGAAGAATACGGAATATATACACAATACTAGCTGACCTGGCAAACGTTGCTTCGCCATAGGTATAAATAATTTGTAGGGATTATAATTTAAAAAAATCACATAGTGTTAAGAAAAATAGATAACCTATTCTCAAACCTACCAATATACAGACAACATTTCATCAGAATCGGTTAAGCCGTTTCGGAAGAGTATGCGCACTAACACTGACACGAGAATTTTATATACCTACGCACTACCTGACTTGGCAATAGTTGTTTTTTTTTTAACGCGGGGAATGCATTTACGCACTTCACCGCCCTGCTGTCGGGTGACAAAAGAACGGCTTCGTGTGGGACTCCCAGCCCTATCGAGCCTCCTGCTCAGTGCCGGACTACCCACTAAACCCCGCGGTGTTCATCCCGCTACTCTACCGGGTCACAGGATAGGCCAGAGGTTAATGTGGCCCGGCAAGAGCTCGCATGGAGCTCGCCCCCGAAGGGCCTCTACTGGTGCGGAGCCAGATTGGCTCACCTGTGGGGCGCCCCCGCCCCATGGCCCATAAGACAGGGCAAGAGGAGGACGCTGCGACGCTGCGTCGCCCGTCGCTCGCTCTCCAGTGCTTCTCTGAAAGCAGAGAAGGTGGAGAGCGCGGGCCCTCTCCTTGTGCGAGAAGGCACCCTCGGAACACTCGAGGGTGCCTTCCGGCTCGCCGCGGTCGTGGGCGGCGGGTCCCCCGACCCTCCGCCCGCGGCCACTGGTCCGACTACTACGAGGCGCGCGGACTGCGCCCCCCCTAGCCGGACCTCCTCCGGTTGGTCGCCTGGGTCCTGCTTCACAGAGTGAATCAGGGCCCACGTGACCCCTACTGTTCCCTACTATTCGCCGTTAGCCATCAGGATCCCACAAGGAGAAGTCACTGACTAACGCTCAGGGTGCACCGACCCCACCACTTGCCCTTCCACCTGGTTCAGAGAATCAGAGGGAACAGAAGCGGAGGGGTATACGTGAAGGTTATCTGGCGCAGCACCCCGGCAAACGTCGTTATGCCAGATAGGGGTATGAACAATAGATAACATGTCATCCTATTCTCAGACCTACCGACTATATAAAATTACATCAAAATCTGTCAAGCCGTTTCGGAGGAGTATACGCACTAACGCTCGTAGCCCGGCTGCCTGATTGATCTTAAATGATCACGAAGGTTAAGCAACATAGGGCGCGTTCAGTGCATGGATGGGTGACCATCTATGACTAAGGGCCTTTTCACACGAATCACAACCACACCACGTTGCAACGACAAAATGCGGTCAAGCTGTGGTTACGTGTGAATAGTGTCGCTGCAACTTTTTGTAGTTTCGTTGTTTCACCGAAATAAGGTCGATGTAGTTGCGTTTGCCTTTTCACACGTACCACAACCACACCACATCGCAACGACAAAATGCGGTCAAGCAGTGTCGCTGCAGCTTTTTGTACCTAGATAAGATAAGATGAGATGAGATAAAATAAGATAAGATCTTTAGGATGCCCGAGCAACCCCAATACTAGAATGAACCGGGGGAGGGGAAGGCGGCGTGCGCGCGCTCTCGTTCTACGCAACGTTGTGTTTGCGATGTGGTCGGCCACTTCGCAGTGTCGCTGGTGGTTGCGTTGTGGTTGGGATGTGGTTGCGATGTGGTCGCAATGTGGTCGACATCACACACGCGGTCGATAACGACTGCAAAATGTGGTTCGTGTGTAAATAGTCCTATTCATTTTCCATACAAAATATACGCCCGACCACGTGGTGTGGTTGAAGCGTGGTTGTAGTTGTCGTGTGGTTGTGGTACGTCTGTGAAAAGGCCCTAACGCTAGTGGCATTTTTCCCAGCGGTTTCGTGCTTCGCAAAGCACGCAAGTTGGTGCCGGCTGCCGTCGATAGATGGCAGCCAAGAGGCCTTGGGGCGGGTGGGCGTCTTGAAAACTTCTGACAGTAAGACCAGCACCAGCCACTACTCTTACAAGCCTCCACCAATCCGGACTTGGCCCCCGTGGTGCAGTATGGCCTATACCTACCTTCCTCAGGCGAAACGTAGCTTACGGTCGATTTCTGAATTGAGAATTTCGCAAATATTTCATGAGAGAAAGAAACATTATAATTTTTTCCTTCGTTGCGCTGGTGTTAGTCTATGAAGCCCCATAACATATTTGGCTCTCGGATATTTTCGTCTATTATTTGAAACAATAAGAATTTCGAATGTCAAACTGAACAACTTAAACTTTCACTTTTCACCGTGTAAACTGAAAAATAAAAATTTTTTGGGTGCATTTCCAGTCCTTTATTAAAATAGTTAGAATAGAATATTCTTTATTGTATGTACATCATACATGAGATTTGACATGACAATGTACTTTTTGTTTACTTTTTTTGGAAATTACCAAGAAATTACAACCTTTATTAGTATTTTGACATGACGTCATTATCACATACATAATAATAATAATTTCCACACAACTATCATTTGAACTGGTCCCACACTAGGATCCTTTGTGTTGTGAGAATCAGGCAAGGACATTACCACAGAGAATATAATCACTGGACATTACAAATATCGAAAAACACCCTGGCTGAGGGCATTTGTAGAAATGTACGGTGGCTCCCTGTGGGAATCTAACCCACGATTCTCTTGTTACTAGCGAAGTGCTTTTGGTTCGAATAACGAAGTAGGTAGTCATTATTTAACGTAATAGGGCGTGTCGTTATTAACGTTATGTTAACGACACGCGTACGCATCTTATATAGATGTCGTAGGACGATTTGATAAATCGAATTTTCGCAAAAATTCTAGGGCTATTGCAAAAACACGGATAATTAGGCAATGGCTTTGACATTTCTCAATCTTACTGAAAAAAGAAAGGGCTTTTGAAAAAACGAGGGTTCCTTTAGAAAGATTGCGAAAAGAGTCGTTGGTTTTTATGACCTAAGCACACTGATTGGTCGATCGCATCGCTCAAAACGACATATTTTCTGATTGGTCATCACCTGTTATAAATTCTATTCTGTCACGGGCCTTACTGGCGATGTTTTTATGTTTTTGCATTCGCTGTTTTATGATAACTAAATAGTGTGTCATGTAATATAAGGTGTGTTTGTGAGTGCAAAATGACAGATACAAAAGAAATTAATGCCGAATGGGAAATCAATTTTGAATTTATGTCTGATAAGGAAAGATTCAACATAGAATTAAGAAAGTTTTACGCTAATAGACAGGTCGGAACTACTAAACCAGAACGGACTAAAGAACGGATAAATAGTTTGATTGCTTCAATAGAAGGATTAGGTATTTAGCGATAAAAAACGCAACAAAAGTATAGAAATGAAAAAAAAATACAACGTGATAAGTGTTGGTGAGGAAAAATTTTTGATTTCGAAAAGACCAGATGTTGTCTTTTCAAACTCAGAATTTTTTTGAATAACATCTCCTGTTATTCAAGTACCTCCAACTAATCAGTACTATGATATTATACTGCAAATACATAGGTATATCGACTGGACAATGCGAGTCGAGATGAAACGTTAGATAGCCTTAATATTTGATACCGGTACCAATTATAACAATATTCCTTAACTTGTGCAAGACCGTCAAAGTTATTTCATTAAAATGTCATTATTTGGATTATAAGTTTCTAATAATGAATATTGCCGATATCCTTTTTTGTGAATTCATAATTCAATTAAGATGGGTGCGAAGTTAGTATGAAAGTTCTCTGATTTTCAAAGTTATTTTAATAAAATGTTGTATTTGGGTTGTAAGTACCTAATAATCATTATTGCTGACCTCCCTTTTTGTAAATTCAAGCCCTAAGGGGGTAAAAGAGGTTTGCAAATTTAAATAAAAACATAAAAAACCTACATTATTTCATTGAAATTTTGTATTAAGGTTATTAGTAATGATTATTGACGATATCTTTATAATGATTATTGACCATATCCTTCACTGTTTAAAGTATCGGATTCAAAAATGTAGAAAATCCTCTATGTAGCGGGCCACGTGCGCGAGGTAGGGGGCAGGACGTACAGTCGATAGCACATCGTCTTATACACCTATTCTCTCTCTCTACTCCGTTGCGTTACGAGCGAATTCGCAACTAAAATGTGGAGGTTGACGTGCTGTCGACTGTACGTAGTCGACAAGTAGGCAACCCGAACGCGGGCAGACGTAGTAAATAGTCGCTTCGATTATTATTCGACGAATGCTAGGCAAAATAAAGATTTGTGTAAATGTGCACATATATCTTATTTGAAAACACTTTTCTCAACTGAAGCCCACACGGACGAAGTCGCCGGCAACAGCTAGTATTCAATAAGAAGTAAAGATACTATAGTTTCGATTGTCTTCTCTTAGTCTTTATAACTCTATGACAAAGTACCTGAAATCAACAAGGAAAACTAGGGACCAATCACAACAAGTGTTGGACTGTTAACCAAAATCAAACCAATCAGAGTTCAAGAAATTCAATCTTACTAAGAGAACTCGCGTTTTTGCAAAAGCCCTATCTTTTTTCAGTAAAATTGAGAAATGTCAAAGCCATTATCCAATAATCCGTGTTTTCGCGATACACCTAGGATTTTTGCTAAAATCCAATTTATCAAATCGTCCTACGACATAGACATAAGTACATGGTATGGTTTATTGGAACCCGCGACGTGTCAAGCATTATGGCGTCAGCTCTTTCGAGCTTTTTCGAGCGTGTGCACTAAGTGACATTTTCTATCCGATTACCATTTGGTTTTTACAGATTGTATCTAATGTTTTTAATAAGATAAGATTTTTTTTCTACATACATTGCTTCTGGCCCCACACTAGGATACCCAGTGTCGTGGGAACCAGAAACAGCAACGTCACAAACATGTAAAAATCCAAGACCTCGGTTTATTTTTTTTTGTCCCCAGTCGGGATTCGAACCCGGGACCTCTCGCATGGTAGTCAGATGCGCTAACTGCTGCGCCACAGAGGTCGCTTTCTTTCCTCATGTTTAATCTCAGAAGAAGGAGTGTATAATATTCTATAATATATATGAGAAAAAAAAACAAATAAATACCTATTTATTAAAAATGTGAATAATCCTCATTTTACTTCAAGTACAAAATACCTTTGTACATAATGGTGATTGAAATAATTTAGAAAACTACTGTGTACAAAACTACAAGCGCCGCAATAAAAACGGTACAGTAAATACATTTTACTGAGATTTTGGTTATAAAGCCCATTACACAATGAAAAAAAAAAAGGTATAATTATGAATAAGGAATAAGAATAAGAATTAAGGAACAAGAAATAAGGAATAGCGGAATCCAGCAATGGCAGCACCGTTGAGCAAGACACAATGAGCCGTTTTCAATGAGGACACGAGTCGCGCGCGACAACGTCAAAAGTCGCGACTTTCCAGTACATTAACTGTCAAATTCTCGCGACTTTTGACGTTGTCGCGCGCGACTCACGTCCTCATCTACCTTTGTTAGAAGCACTAAAAAAAAATATTACGGCTGTCAAAAGAATGCAATTTTGGACCTCAGCCCAATAGCCATGTGTGATACATCATAAAATAGGTCTCAGCGAGCTGAACAAAAGTTACTAAATATTTGTCCTTCGGAGTTATATTGTATTGAAAAAAAAAAAACTAAAATTTTCAATAAAATATAACTCTGAAACGACAAACATTCGGCTGTTGGCGTCATAGTAACTTTTGTTCAGCTCGCTGAGACCTATTTTATGATGTATCACCAAGGATGTTATAATAAAAGAGGATAGAGCACTACGAAAAACCTTCCATAGAAAACTAAACTCTTTGTCTTCTCAAATAAAACATAAAATCGTATAAGTAAGCAACTAGAGTAAAGTGTCCAGAGCGAGAGCCACAAACTGAAGGAGTGTGTCTTACTCTTACTCATTTATGTGGAATACTATGACCATGATGTTGTAAAATGTAGGCCATTTGTTTGATTACCCAATGGTCTCTTTTCAGTTTTACTAAAAACGAAAGCTTACGTTTAAAATGGATGGATGCTATATGAGGCTCTGGTTCGACATCACAAAATCCTGTATTTTGTGAAGCCTGCAAAAGCCGGTATTTTAGAAAATAAGATTTTAAGCCTACGGTCTTACCTAGGTTTAAGGAAGATCCTGTACCATTTGTAGTGGTGAGTAAAAGGCTTCAAACCTCAATAGCAGGGGTCACCAAATGGCGGACCGCGGTCCGGATCCGGACCGCCAACCTATTTTGTGCGGACCCAAACGAATCTGGGAATATCAGTATCAAAATGTGTGATATTTCAATTTAGCCCTCGGTTTCACCCGTGTGGTTCCCGTTCCCGTGAGAATATCGGGATGAAAAGTAGTTTATGCCAAATTTCATTCAAATTGGTTCAGTATTTTTTGTGTGAAAGAGTAACACACAAACGAACTGACATACTTTCCCATTTAGGATATTTAGTAGGTTTAGTAGTAGGTAGGATTGGCAAATGACATTTTAAGTGTTAGTTGCTAGTTATTATCATAAACCAAACGGACCGCGATAGAGTTATATTTGTTACAAACGGACCCACAATGAAACTAATTGGTGACCCCTGCTCTATAGCATACCTAAAGTTTGTACGTTTGTACATGAAAAGTTGCCGTTTGGTGTACATTATGCCAATCGATAGAAAAAATAATTATCACAAACAACAAATACTCTTTGACAAAATGTCCCCAATTTATTACTAGTTGTAACGCAAAATACTTCAAAATGATGATAATGGACAATTGAATGAATTAAATTGTTATTTTTTTATATTTTATATTTTCAAACGGGAATAACTCAGAAAGTATCACTTAGTTTACTTTTTATTGACGTGCTTACCAACCCCTTTAGGTACGTTGCACAGGACTTTTCTGTTACCTTTGTGTTTTGTTTGCTAAGAAGTTTATTAGAAAGTAAGTAATAAATAAACATTTACAGCCTGTGGCGAAAAAAGTAATGGTACTAAGCGACGGAAGAAAATGTTGAACTGGAAGAACTACCAACGAAGCAACCACAGCTCGATGCAGGTGCCCAAACTGACTGAATGCATTCCCCAAAAGAAGAAGCTTTGAATATTATGTTTGAATAGAAAAATTTACAGGAGGTATAATTGAATATTTAATTTTATACTTAATAATTTTAATACTTTAATTTTATATTCTATTTTGTAATGTATATTAGCTTTTATTTGTTTCGTATCGATATCCGGAATCCATATTTGAGTGAAGCCTCTGCTTTCCTGTCGAGTGAGTGTCTAGCCAACTTCCTCTCCCCGAGTGGCGCCACCTACCTTGTTGGGCGAGCTGTCATGGCGCCAAACTGACAACTTTTCGAACGGTTTTTGGTCATTATAGCGTCGTTTTTCGCGTCGTGAACATAGTTCCAGCTAACGAAAAACTGTTGAATTTTACAGTGTTAAAATTAAAGTAAAATTCCTCTCTCCTAAAAGAATGGAGAACGAGAACAGTAATTGTGAAAGTGTGAATTCAGTTGAGAATAATACTCAAAAAAGTGATCGTAGTGCAAAGAGAAGAAGGCGTTCTCCTTCTCCAAGTTCGAGCAGCGATGGATCTGCGGCATCGAGCAACGCCTCCAGCCAGGAAACGGTTCGTAAAACAAAACGGACAAAACACGTGAGTGATCTTCAATTTGAATTTTTGTCTCAACAAGTGGCCTTTTTGACAAACATGATAACCCAGAACACGGCTAGAGATAGTGTTAGCGCTGACGGTGCGGCAGTTTCATCAACCAATAGCGCTGTAACCCTAAATGATCTTGACTTACGCCGCCCTACGGCTAGTACGGAAAAACCTCAGCTTGTACTATCGGATCTTTCCACGACAGTTAAAGACCCTATTTTCGCAAAATCTAATGACCAGCGCCTCGCAAGATTAGCGCAATTTGAACGTTTCGAATGTGACGATTGGTATGCTATACGTTTTTCCGAAACACAGAAAAAATATTTGTCTACCCCCGGTTTTGTCGAACTAAATGTACCTAAACGATGAACTGAAGCGATTTGAAGCGGCTGCCGTACGCGAGGATCCTCGCATTCACTTGTTAGAGCGTACTTTCGCTGCCTTGTCAAACGCTATTCTTTCCCAAGAAGAAGAATTACAATTGGCCTTACAAACACTTGTTGATTGGTCGAGCGATTCAAAAACAAATCTCATGCCATCGTCGCTATTCGACAAAATTCAAGAACTTTTTTCAAAAACTTCTGTTTATAGCAACGTTTCCGACGATTTATTACAAATAATTTGTGGATGGCGTGCCGATTTCTTTACATTGCGCCGAGATGCCTTGTTACGTCAAATACCGGACGAATTTCATCGCGATGTCTTGCAAAAATTTCCCCCAAGGTCCAGCTTACTGTTTGAAACCGAAGCGATGCAAACTTACTTGCAAAAAATTGGGGGGGGGGGGGGGGGGGTCGAAAAATTAATCACGCAAACCCGACCGGCTCAACAGCAATACAAACTAGTAAACAAAGCGATAACTTCTTTCGTCAAGCAAAAAACACCAAAAAAGAACAGCGTGCGCCGCAAGCGACTCCTAAGCCTAATAGAGGAAAAGGCTTCAATGACAAGCGAACCTCAAAAGGAAAAAAGCCCCGATCTCGTACACCTCTTGAAAATAAACACCGCGAATGACTCTCAAAGCTTTCAGGGTGGTTGTCTGTGGCGATTTCAGAGTGTGTGGAGAAATCTAGGAGCTCCACTAGAAATATGCAAATTATTAGGCGGCACGAGGATTCCTTTTGTGCTAAAACCACCCTTGATATTTCCCGATTCATTGACTATGCAACGTTATCAGACCAAACAGTCCCCTCACATGACCCTGCAAATAGAGAGTATGCTAGCGTCGGGAGTACTAGAGGACGCAGAACTGACACCGAGCTATTTTTCGACGTTCTTTCTGGTTCCGAAACCCGACGGTACACACCGGCCTATCTTCAACCTCAAGCAGCTCAACCGGTTCGTAAAGACCAAGTCATTCCGGCTATTCAGCCATTTCCGAGTACCAAGCTTCCTTCAGCACCTGGATTGGATGGTGAAGGTCGACCTCAGCCAAGCTTATTTTCACCTGCCCATAGCACACGAACATCGCAGGTTTCTGACACTCGTTTACAATCGCCGGTTACTACAAATGACCTGTTTGCCCTTCGGCCTGTCTTCGGCGCCAAGGACATTTGCCTCTCTCACCAATTGGATAGCAGAGCACCTAAGATCCCGTGGCATCAGGTGTATAGTATACCTGGACGACTTTTTGTTAGCAAGCCAGTCCCAACACGAACTGCGCAACAGCATAGCGTTCACCATCACCCTTCTGCACGGTCTCGGCTGGACCATAAACTTCGCCAAGTCTGTGCTGGTTCCGACTCGCTGCCTCGAGTTTCTGGGCATAACATGGGACACAAAACGCAATGCAAAGTCCTTGTCGGAACCAAAGTGCCTAACGCTACGCAAAGCACTTCAGCACCAGATACGGAAAGGCAGTTGGTCCCTCAGACAGTACCAATCGCTAATGGGGAGACTCAACTTCGCCACGTTCGTGACCCGGCGGGGACGGCTTCACTGTCGAACAATGCAATACTACAGTCGACAGCTGCCGAAGCATCACCCATACGAAGCATCAACAAATAATTTTACTTCTAAGTCTTGTTTTGATTTTGTTTTTTCTCTAAGTTAAAGTACAGCTATGATTACTTCTGTAACTAGAAACTGACCCATCACACTGGGGAATTGGTACTGCTTGCTGTAATACAGGCGTCAAGTCTAGCACAGCAACGGAAGCTAATATATAATAATGTTGATTCATAAACTAGTTGTAATTTTAGATTGTATCAACACTGTAAGGTTTCTGGAAAATAAATTATTCTTATTCTTATTCTTAACCGAAAAGTAAGCATCCCACAGCCAGTCCTTTCAGAGATGCAGTGGTGGTTCAGCACATTAGGGAGCTCAATGCCTATACACACAGGAATAGTCACACAT
Source organism: Yponomeuta plumbellus (assembly GCA_947310845.1). Lineage (NCBI taxonomy): Eukaryota > Metazoa > Arthropoda > Insecta > Lepidoptera > Yponomeutidae > Yponomeuta > Yponomeuta plumbellus. The sequence continues at coordinate 5,326,274 of OX371211.1, read as the reverse complement.
CTTCTGATGACAGACGCATCCGATTTCGGATGGGGCGCACAGCTCGGCGACGAAAACATCGCAGGAACTTGGCTAAAAAGTCAGAAAACATGGCACGCAAACAGAAAAGAGATGTTTGCAGTTTTCGCAGCGATTAGTCAAGAGAAACATCAACTTCAGGACGCTCAGATACTGCTTCAGACAGACAACCGCACGGTAGTAGCCTACATAAACAAAGAAGGCGGGACCAAGTCGAAAAGATTACTCGAGCAGACACAAGAACTTCTTACGGTACTCGACGACTGGAATATTTCTCTGACAGCTCAGTACTTCCCAGGCCGATTCAGCGCAGAGGTGGACGCGTTGTCTCGCGGCAAGTCGTGTCCGGAATGGCACCTTACTCCGTATGCAACGAACAAGTGGGGCGAACCGGAAGTGGATCTGTTTGCATCTCGAACAGCCCATGTGGTAGAAAGGTATGTCTCAGTAGACCCGAAGGATCATCAAGCTCTGTCACACAATGCGTTTCGTTACCAGTGGAACTACGAACTGGCATGGCTGTTCCCTCCACCCAACTTGATACCACGCGTCTTGTCCCACTTGAACCTAGCCAGCGGTCATTACATACTGATAGCCCCCAAGTGGAAGAAAGTCTTTTGGCAGGCAGACCTACAACGGAGAGCGCTGCAACCCCCATATCAGATTCCAGCGTTGGCACAAGTACTAGTAGACACGAGGACGGGTTGTCATCCACCGGAAATACAAAACCTGTGTCTAGAGGCATGGTTGATTTCGGGTGGCAAGGTTTAGTAGACAGTTGGTCTGAGGCAGAACGTAATCTGCTAATGTCAAGTTGGCGACCATCTACCATAAACACTTACAAACCATCGTGGAGCAGATGGAATCACATGGTGTCACAGCCAGTCCATAGACTATAAAAATCCTAAGGCTGAACAAGTGGCTCGTTACTTAGCACATCTACACAATGATGCAGGTTTAGCTTATAGTACTATTTTGGTACACAAATCAGTGATCTCTACTTTCACTAACGTAAATACTGATGTAGATCTATCTTCAAACTTTTTTATCAAACATATTCTCAAAACAATAGCTGCAGCAAAACCAAAACCTGCTAGACCACCGATTTGGAACCCAAAAGTACTGTTGCAATATTTATGTAATCATCCGCCAGCCGAAAATAATCTATATCAGGTATCCAGACATGTAGCTACCTTATTACTTCTTGCATCTGGACGCAGAGTGCACGATCTTACTCTTCTAAATATCGAGCCAGGTTTTATGGACGAAGGTGAGGCAGTTGTATTCTGGCCCACGTTTGGTTCCAAAACCGACAATGCTACCTATAGACAGTCTGGATGGAGGTTGCGGGAGCACCCGGACAGGAACCTCAATGTCATCTATTGGATCAGGCTGTTATTGTCCTTGTCAGAGTCGCGCAGAGCAAATGGTACATTAAAATAACTTTTTATCACAGCCAGGGGTGACCCAAAACCTGCATCCAGAACGATCTTGGGTGGCTGGGTAAAATCTTTACTTCGAGAAGCAGGTATTGAGACATCTCCAGGTTTTCTGCGTTCAGCTGTTGCCTCTCTAAATTGGCTTGAAAATGTTGAAATAGATCAAATATTGTCAACTGGTAATTGGAAACAAGAGCACACATTTAGAAAATTTTATCAAAGAGAACTGATTGAAACTAATACTGTTAGAAATGATTCGATGTCATTATCAATTTTTTTTCGATGCGGTACGATATATAATTTCAGACTTAATTTTTGTTTTGGAAAGTAATTATTGTTGATTGAAACCATGTTCAAATTATTGATTGGTAATATTCAATTAGATTTATTTTTAATAATAAAACGAGATTTTCCCTCTCATATCTTCTTTATCTTACACATTATAGCGTTTTCTAAACTTTTCTTACACCAGGAGATATCAAACACATCACTCAAAGATGGATTCCGGATATCGATACGAAACAAATAATAGAGAGTTTTACCTAAAAATAAAACATACCTATTATTTTTTCTTGAGATATCCGGAATCCAGGTAAGTTCTACCTGGTGCATCTTGAGCTTTATAATGACCAAAAACCGTTCGAAAAGTTGTCAGTTTGGCGCCATGACAGCTCGCCCAACAAGGTAGGTGGCGCCACTCGGGGAGAGGAAGTTGGCTAAACACTCAATCGACAGGAAAGCAGAGGCTTCACTCAAAGATGGATTCCGGATATCTCAAGAAAAAAATAATAGGTATGTTTTATTTTTAGGTAAAACTCTCTATTATGCATATTTTAAATGTAAAAAAAACATTCAAATGTTTGTCATCAATCTAGCTAGCTACATGAGTTTTATTCGTATTGGCAAGTTAGATTTTATTATCTGAATTTACAATTTGTACACTAACATTTGTCTGCAACAACATTTTTAATTTTTAATTTACCCTTGTCGAGACCAAGAGTACCATAATGATATAAAGTTCTAAATTGGTTCACTGAAAATAATTTGTAAACTTATGTAGATCAAAATATGATAAAGTTAATTCCGCAGAATGAGTGCGATTTCCGCGATAAAAAGTAGCCTACTGTAACTGATGATAAGAAATGTAAGAAAAGTTCACTATTAATAACTGTGAATATAAGTAAAGTTCACTATCTTGCATGTATCCATGTATCCATGCAAGATAGTGAACTTTACTTATTCTCAAATTAAAGGCCCAGACTCGAATCGAGCCATGAATGTATGCTAAGTAATTTTTGTAGCAATACCACTCAAGGTTTTAAAAACGTATTTTATCATGGTCGAAGTTGAGTTTTATCTTTACTCTTCTCTCTACTCTTCTTTTCCACTACAAACCTTATTTGAGGGCAGTATGTAATGTAATGTACACTCAATAAGCAAGTTGTAAATTCTATACATTTAAATGAGTTATTTCTTTGTGTTAATTTTTGGGTTAAAGCTAATTTTATGACTTGATTTTGACTTTCATTTTATAATGTTAAAACTTCGTTAAATGCAAATATAAGTATAATTAAAGTTCTTCAGTCAATGAATATACCTACCACTAGGTACTGTGTCGTCCATTATGGAAGTAAATGCCCAAGTTACTCCTAAAGAGAGAACTTCGCTCGTTCCTTCCGGCTGGCTTCCCTTATGTTTCGTCCGGTTTTCATTGACATCAAGGTCACCCTACTTAGAAAGAGATGACATTCACCACTAGTTCGAGCCTCCTTGTCAGGACATTTTTTTGTCAGAGTACTCAATCCTCTTTGATTATTACATCCATGTGTAGTGTATCACACATGGCTATTGGGCTGAGGTCCAAAATTGCATTACTTTGACAGCCGTAATATTTTTTTTTAGTGCTTCTGAAAACGGCTCATTCAAGAATAAGGAAAACAATTGTTTCTGTGCTATTCCTTATTTCTTATTCTTATACCTTATTTTTTTTCATTGTGTAATGGGCTTAACTTAGCCGATTTTTGGGCAACTATTTTATAACTCGCCGGTCAGCATCTGGCAGCAGTGTCAATTTTTGTCTGTCTTGTCTGTGGTGGTTGTGGTGTTTTGTTTTAATCTGTGGCGTCGCTTTTTAAGGGGTGCTAAAAACACAGATTATAAAGTTACCTATATGTGGCTAAAAATTATTGAATTGAATTCCTTTCCTTCTTCCACTGAAGTCTGAAAGATGTAGTTGAAATTGCATAGTTTGTAGTGACGTTTACTTTGCTGTAGCATGTTGTGTACTTAAAACCGTGGGTGTTCCTGTGGGATATAGAAAAATTGGTTGGTAATTTAGTGCAGTCATGGGTATCGCTCGGGGTAACTTCAATGCTCGGTACTCGGCCTTCAGCCCTCACCGGCTGTTTCTGAAGGAGGCCGGGTACCCGACACCCATCGGCGCGGGCGACGCTATGGCCCGGAGCCTCTACTGCGGCATGCAGCCCATCGCTTCTTGGGACAGCGAGAAAGAGAACGCTCTTCCTACGGGGGGCGTTTTCAACCTTGAATTCTCCCCGGAAGGGTGGGTATCCATTGTTTACTAGTCGACCTTGCTATTGTAAACAATCGAAGGCTGTTATAGCTTCCTCGTTTGATAGCAGGAAGTTTCTCGGTTTTACTACTAGGCCATTGAAGGAATTCTGCATAGTTTGTAATTAATTCTGATTGTTAAGCATCAGATTAATGGACTTCAAATGATGTATTATAAATATATTAATAATGTATGTGCACACAACTTTAATATTACATAAGATAAGATAAGAATATTCCTTATTGTACACGAGAAAAAAAAACACATCATAAATTATTTAGAAGGTTACTACAATTGGCGGCCTCATTGCTAATAGCAATTTCATATTATACAATACACTCACACACACATACTTTAATTCCAAGTTGCCACTTTAGTAATGATGTTTTCTAATGTTTTAGATCTCTTCTTGTTGCTGCCTGTGAGAAAAAGTCTGTACAAATATTTGACCCTCATAACCAACAAAGGATCTGTGCTGTGAATGCCGCCCACTCAGACTGTGTCAACTGTGTGAAGTTAGTACCGCACATTCTTATTTAATTTATCAATAAATTTTTCGAAAGTTAAATAACATCCACGCGACACAATCGCTATATGACTGCAATTGAATACAATTTTAAAGAAAGCAAAAGAAATTATTTAAATTACTTTTTGTTACTAAGAATACTGATTGTCATCAACCCATTATGTCCCCACCGAGGGGCACAGGTCTCTTTCCTGAGGAAGGTATAGGCCATGCTCCACCACCGGGGCGATGTCCAGATTGGTGGAGGCTTGTAAGACTAGTGGCTGGTCTTACTGGCAGAAGTTTTCAAGCCGCTTTAAGACCTCGGGGTTAAGACTTGGTTTAACGACTGCCATCTATCGACAGCAGCAGCTGCTGGCACCATTTGCTTTACCTGGCTTGTGAAGCTCGGAACCGCTCAGAAAAATGACTCTAGTGTTAGTCATAGACGGTCACCTTTCCATGCACTAAACATGCCCTATGTTGCTTATAACCTTCAAGATTGTTTAAGACCTCTCAGGCAGCCAGGGCTATGAGGGATTCTCTTTGTCCTGCATATTTTATTTACCTATTAATTTTCATCTTTATAGGTTCTTGGATGGGCGTATGTTTGCAACATGCTCTGACGATACTACTATAGCCTTATGGGATGTTAGGAATTTAAGGAAAAAGATCCGGTCTTTGTTTGGTCATTCAAATTGGGTGAAAAACATAGAGTTTTCAGTGAAAGATAAATTGCTAGTCACATCAGGATTGGATGGAAGCATTTACACATGGGACATAAACTCTTACACAGAGTCTAACTTGGTGTACCAAAGAGTGTTCCATGCATCGGGACTGATGCGATGTCGTCTGTCACCTGATGCTAAGCAGATGGTCATGTGTACTACGGGTGGATTGCTGGTTATTATTCATGACCTGAATCTCTCTACTCTTGCTCTAGACTTGCATGGGTTTAAGGTAAGCTCTCCCCTTGCCATGATATTATGTAACGGGGTGTCCCAAAAATGACATGTCACAGTGACACCGGAGGTAGACCTGCTCAAAAGGCATCGAACCAACCTAACATGACCTCAGTGAAAGTTGCACGGTTTTTGAGATATGGCCAATTTAAACTTGTTCTAAATTTTCCCTTTTTTTTTTAAAGTTTAGTGCTAGCATTAAGATAGCCCTAGAGATAGATAGCCCTCGTGTTTGGTTTTTTTAGTTGTACTCGGTCACGAACTTACTAACTTAGCGTAATTGCTAGCATAGCACTAAAGTTGTTAAAAAAAGTGAAAATTTAGAACAAGTTTAAATTGGCCGTATCTCAAAAACCGTGCAACTTTTACTGAGGTCAGGTTGATTCGATGCCTCTTGAGCAGGTCTACCTCCAGTGTCACTGTGACATGTCATTTTTGGGACACTCTGTATAAATATTTTTTTAATAATTATAAAATTGATATTTTTTTATATTCTAAAGATACCTTATTAAATACAAAACGGGCAAATAAGATGTTAAAATGTACATAGTATGATAAGCCAAAAGGCTGTGGTACTGCTGTTGATTCCAGCCACTTGCTGCTATAGTTTTCAGCCACTGTTTTCTCCCTACATAAAATGTTGTGTTGCAAGTATTAATGTTGTGTAATGTCGTAAATAGAGGTAGATTTCATGGAAAGGAAATGATATTATATTTGGCAAGAAGAAATCTGTTACACTGTTTGAATCTCTTATAAATTTAATACATATACATTAGTAGTGTAACAGCTGTTATCTAAGCTAGACTGGGTCTGTAATATCCTCGTAAGGCCCGACCTTGAAAAGAACAATTGATTTTGTGATCACTTGAAGACATTGGGCCTCACGAGGATATAGATATCTGACACGGCACTTTACCCACAGCCCAACCTGTACCGGCTGATGCAAATGAGCCAGCAACTCATCCCCATAGCGGCGACGTACGACCACCTGTTCGACCGGAAGCGCGGCGAGAACCGCGTCGAGTTCGTCTCGGACTTCCCCGACGGTAATGATGCGGAGGTGGTCAGCGCGCTGCAGATCCACCCGCAGGGCTGGTCGGCGCTCAGCCGAAACATCAGCCACGGGGATCGGTCTGAGGTAAGAACTGTAAATGTTAAAAATAAATGGTAAAAATCTGTAAATGTTATTTATGAGTACAATAAAGAATATTCTATCTATCTATCTATCTAACTGGCCGTAGATATAGATTAGATTATCCCTTCTAATAGGGTAGTTTCCAGGGTCAAAATAATTAAATTCTATTTAGTCCGTATTTTAGATTTTAAAAAAATATTGGACACGTATTTTTTCTTATTTCGATTAAACAAAAAATGGGCTATATCTTTGTCATTTTTGGTCTAATTTACAAATAAAAAAAATACGTGTCCCTTATTTTTGAATAATCTAAAAGACGGACTAATTACCTTTTTTGGGCAACTAGCCCATTAGCTTATCAATAATTAAACAATGGCCGCCTGCCCGCAGCGGGCGTACGCCACGGGAAGGGTTAGAACTCTTTATTGTAAAAATAAAAATAAATAAACTCAAGCCCATTAACCACGAGGGGGTTGAAACCAACCAAATACATTATGAGACTTACAAATCTAAGTTTTGCCGTATACAATTGGGCAGTTGACAAAATGTCAAACGAGTTACTTTTAAAACGGAATTTCGAATGAAAATATTGAATTTATGACGTCACTGCTCAGGGCACTCTTTTTATGTTTCGTCTATTTAAAAAAATTAATAACTAGTTTTTAGTATTTAATTGTAATAACTAATTCCCAGGGTAGTCCTCTCTAAAAACCAGCCTATTCCTCCAGTGGTCGTGCATCCACGACATCCAGCCTGACGACGTTGTGTCGGAGAAGGCGACACGCGACACGGCCGCGACGCCTCCGCCGCCCGCGCGTCGCCAGCGCCGTCGCCAACTGTACCGGCCGCGGACGAGGCCCTACCGGTGGGCTCGACACGCCGCGCCCTCTGCTGCGAACAGTAGCACGTAAGGAGCTAGTTTAATAGTAGATTTTTCACCAAGGGCGCCAACAAAATTTTTGCGCCGAGGTTGTGACGCTGTGCCGGCTGGCATGCCTTTGAATCAAGAATCAAGAATTTATTTCAACGTAAAGAATTTACATTCTGCTTGTTGAATGTCAATGTACATACAGTTATGTATAATGTTAGCCGCTGCCTTGGGGCCGTCTGTAGTGGAGAAAAAGGCAGCGAAAAAAAAACTCCATTCTGACCATCTTTTCTCAAATCACCTTAAAGCTAATACAAATAAAACATACAAAATAATATCTTGGATGTGTTATTTGGATTGGTAGAGCAGGCGCTGCCAGGCCTGTTTCACTACGCGTGTCGGTATCGAACGCGTAAGTACATGCGGCGACCACTCCGGAGTGACAAATAGGTAGGAATTGAGGCGCCAGAAGAGGTAAGAGTTTCGCGGTAGAAAGAGAGGCAACATGTAGGTGAATATAACGTAGCTTCTTTAGCGCCGTGCGATCTGAATTGCACCTAATTGTATCGCTGCTAGAGTCCTTTTTCTTTAATTGACTTTGCGGAGTGAATCTTCTGTACCTGTACTATTATGTATACTGTGCCGCTGCGCTTACGAATGGTGGTGTAAAAGCAGCAGAGTCGCGCTGGTACTAGTAACCTGATACGCTTTACCTTACTCCCGCACAACATCAAAGGGAGAAGGCAGTGGCTGAAAACCAGCGCTATACACGGCTGTCCGGGATAGCACCAGCAGAGCCACTACCTTTTGCCTTATTGTAAACCTAGTTTAGTCCATAATTTGTTAAAATGTTATTTTGACGAGGCAATAATAGTACATTGTTCACCGAGAGGAGAAAGTGACCGATTACCGTCGAGGGTGTCGTTTGAAGCCCGAGCCGTAGGCGAGGGCTTTAAAACACCTGAGATCGGGAATCGCAGTTTCTCTCGAGTGATACATAGTGCTTTATACTACACCTACAAGGAAAATAAAAAACGAAATCTTTACTAATTGAAATTTATATTGAAATTGTTGCTAGTGGCCAGTGTCATTTTGCGAACTTGGAGATAAAAACTCACTGTAAAAACTTTTTGGCTTTTGATATTTAGGTTACCGGCGCATAGTCTTACCCAAAATTAAAAAAGAAAAACCACGTAAGAAATGGATTTTCATACACTTTTCTCACCCGCTCAGATGCGTTTTCTCCCCGCATATTTGTTCGATATGCAATGACGTACTTTCTACCGTAAATTTGATAAAGTATCAAGGTACTTTCCAAGCAGGTGAAGTATAAATACTTTTTTATCTTTTCATCTTATCTTCTCCCCAGGTCGTCGTCGTCAGAGAGCCCCCCGGCGGAGCCGGTGCCACTGCGGCCGGTGCGGGGCTCCCTGCGCCCGGAGCCGTCCAGTGCCGACGCCCCCGCCCCCGCCCCCGCCCCCGCCCCCGCCCCCGATACCGGACCCGCCCCCGCGCCCAGCCCCCATGTACCAATGAGAGCCGCCCCGGTGAGTACGTCACCAGTCGACACCATTCTGGGGGTTGGATCAATCTCCACTAATCCGGACTTGGCCCCCGTGGTGGAGTATGGCATATTCCTTCCTCAGGGGAGAGACCTTTGCCCTTCAGTGGAGACATAATGAAGGGCTTATGATGAAGTTAAAGAACTCTTTAGATATATTTACCTCGTTTTTTAAGTGGGTTCGAAATCGTCAGGACAATTTGGCCATGTTACTTAATTTTTTATATATGATTTTTATAATTTATTTTGAAAATATTGAGCATTTTTAAGAAACTTATTTCGGTATGTTTAAGTTTTATTTCTATTAATATTTTTCTAAAATTTTTGTGTTTTTGACGTCACCAGAGCATGACTAAAGAGATAGTATTTTGTATTTTATTTTATGTATTTTGGAAGAAGCCTGGCTACCCATAGCACAGGGAATCCTAGTTTGGGAGCCAGTAACCATTTTCTGAACCGTTTTACAATAAAGTTTTTTCATTTCATTTCATTTCATAGTATTTGCCTTAAATACCAAAAAAAGAACAAATGTATTTTTTTTTGTAAGGCATTGGATTTATACTTGTGTGTTTGCTAATGTCATAGAAAAGTCATTGAAGGTCGGAGCTTCTTATTGAATATCTTAAAAAATATAGACTTATTTACAAATCTTATAGGTACATAACTGGAAATTGTACTGAAAGTATAATTCTAGAAATTGTTTTGAGAATGCCGTTCATGTTTAAAAATTTTGCATTTACAAAGGGTATTGAGAACCCCTGCAGCGTTAGCCCCATCACTTATTTTTTAAAACCTGTGTTTTTCTTCTGTAGCCGGGGCTCTCTAGTATACAAAACGACGTGTGGGAAGCGTCAATCACAATACGCCAAAGAAGAATGCTGCATGAACTGGCCAGTAGGTAAGAAGCCTCAACTTTACGTTAGGAGCCGAGCGATGACTATAAAACATTCATCATCATCATGATCAGCCCACCGCTGCCCACTGCTGGGTATAGGCCCTTTCCCCCAAATGCCATTTCACACGGTCTCTCGCCATTCGCATAAAACATTAGTAGACATAAATATACAGGCATTCTTTGTGTAATACATGATACACTGAGTCATGCAACAGAGATGGCTTAGGCTTGGGCACATATTTCCTAAAAAGAATGAATATATTCACCAAAAACACACAGCGGTGGTAGCTCTTTGCACATACTCATCGTATCGCTAAGCAACTCTTTGATTTTTAAGGTATAGAGCCTAGTGATCATTTTGGTATATCTAACTCAAAAATGACCATGTTGTGGGTTGGAACCTTTTTGCTAAACTACGTCTATTTTTGCATTAAAAATACTCGATAATCCGATTTTTCCGCCACTCTTCAATTTGAATTCCATTTCGTTCAAGTCTACTGTAGACCGGTACGAAATCTATATAAATAAAATTCAAAGTCCTGACTGACTCACTCATCAACGCCCAGCCCAAACCGTTGGACCTAGAAAGCTGAAATTTTGCACAGAGGGTTTATATAATGTAGACAAGGAATAAGACCGGATTTTTTGCAATTCAACCCCTAAGAGGGCGAAAAGGGTTTCCAAAATTTGTATGGGAGGTATAAAGAATGTTGTCTAATTTTCTTGAATAAATACTCTTCAACACAATTGATTCAACACGTGTTTCGCGGTTTTTCTAAATTTAACCTTTAAGGGAGTGAACAGGGCTGCAACATTTTGAACTAAAGTCCACGCGGACGGAGTCGCGGGCGAAAGCTAGTTATTAATATAGAAGATATTAGAAGTCGTTAGACGCGTAACGGCCTGGCCACGGGACAATTCGCCCGCGCGAAAAATCGCGCGGCGCGAACGGCGGGGCGTCTTAGGCTCAATTCAAACTGGTACAGAGTCGAAGCGTCGCGTCGCGAAGCGAAGCGTCAGTTTTTCAACTGTTCTAAATTAATCTCTATTTCTCTATCAATACGGTACTAATTTGTGTTGCGAAAAATTGAAAATAGTCAGCGACGCGCGTCTGCGCGCGTCTGCGCCTGCAAGGGTTGCTCGAATTCGCGCGAATTGTTTCGCGTCTTCACCTGCAAGGGTCGTCGGGTTCGCGCGTCGATGTGCGCAGACGCGCGCATTCGCGCGAATCATATCGCGTCGCGTCGCTTCGCTTCGCTTCGACTCTGCGCCAGTGTGAATTGAGCCTTACCGCGTGGCTTGCTACGTACATTTCTATGAGTTTGTTTCAGTCGCTAGTCGCAGTCGCGTCTGAAACAAACTCATAGAAATGTACGTAGCAAGCCACGGGGCCTCGCCTTGCCGGCGGTCGCACCGCGCGGATTTTCGCGCGGGCGAATGTCCCGTGGCCAGGCCGTAAAGTCGTTTTTTTTTTAAATATCTTTATTTTACAGGACCATGTACGAAACTTAAGTCCTAACTTATACTATTTTACATTTATGAAACTAATCTAGGATTAACCTGAACTAAAATTGAAGAGTAAACTAATTTGGATTAAATATTCTTTGCCGATGAAGAAATTAATTCAAATATAGGTACATATATTTTTCTGCGTGAGATAAAAGTTTCTGAACGTTATAACCTAAAAATCGTTGACGTGAGATGCTGCTGACGCTGAGGTTCAAATTCATTGCATTGAAAAAATATATGTTGTAAACTACCTTCTACGCTATAATTACAATACGTGCAGGATGCATTATTTATTAACTTAAGTCTGCTGAGATGAGCCAGAAATTTACAGTGACCGATTCTAAGACGACATAAAGTTATAATAAAATTCCTTCCTAGGAATTGTTGAGACTTCTCAAACCAAGATTTAGTTGAAGGTATTGGAGCTGTTTCTGCTAACCGTTTCCCCTTCAATTCTCTAGACGTGTTTAAATGAATTATCCACCTTTTTATCATATTTACTTTTAGGTTATAAACTAAATCTGTCGGACCGTAAAGTCGATGTTATGGCGGCAGGGGCCAGGTGGGGCGTAACTTCAACATGCAGCGTATTATGGGCATCAACACGGGCATCGCGCCGCCGCCCGCGCAGCGCTCCTCGCGCACCGCCATGCTCCCCCTTGTGCCCCGCCAGCGAGAGGACTCCGCCGACACCAGGTGGGTCCGCTACCTGGCCTGTTTCACTACGCGTGTCGGTATTCAAATTCAAAATAAGCGGTGGTGGCGTAGTGGGGTTGACCCTTGCTTCTCGATCATGAGGGTCTGGGTTCGAACCACGCATGCACCAATGACTTTTAGTTACGTACATTTGTTTGTACAGCAACACCATTCGCTGATAAATACGGTATTTGACACTATCAACAATAAATTATTTGAGATGCTCGATTGAAACAAAAATTACAAAGTGATTCGGAAAATGTATTTCTTTTAATCATTTACTAGTTATTACAATTTTTAAATAGATGAAACATAAAAAGAGTGCACTGAACTGTGACGTCACAAGCAAGTATTTTCATACAAAATTCCGTTTTAAAAGTAACTCATTTGACATCCTGTCAAATACCCAATTGTGCCCGGATAACGGCGACAGGCTTGCCACTTGTCACGTTTGGGACCTAATAAACTCGGCAAAACGTGGGTCCAGTTCTAGAGACTGGTGCCTCTGCCTACCCCTTCGGGGATAACGGGCGTGAGTTTATTATTATTTATTATTGTTATAAATTCAAAATTCAATTCAAATTCAAAAATTTTTATTTCAACGTAAAGAATTTACATTCTGCTTGTTGAATGTCAATGTACATACAGTTATGTATAATGTTAGCCGCTGCCTTAGGGCCGTCTGTAGTAGTTAGGGAGGCGAGGTAGCTAAATGGCGTAATTCAACGGCGCGGTCGAGACCTATCGAAATCGAAAGATAAAATAATTTCGAAAAGAAAAGCTCCTATGGCAAAAACCATTTTAGCGGTGGGTTTGGCGTGTACGGTTTTTCAAAAATGTTAAAAAAAACAGTTACTTGGGCATTCTCGAGCGCGTCAGATATTCATACTACGTATGCCCCGAGTGCCTCTGATAACAACGGTATACTAAACTGCCGGTTTGCGTGGTGGGGGTAGGCATATAAAGTAGTCAAATATGCAAAAAAAAAAAAAAATTTACTCCAGCGCGTCAGATTTTCGGAAGGGGTGTTAAGTAGGCCCCAAGGAAGCTCCCTTTAAAAAAACTGACGATTTCGGCGTGACGATAAGTTACGATGAATTTTTGAAAATGCAAAAAAAAAAGTTTTTTTGAAATACTCGAGCGCGTCAGATTTTCATAGGGGAGGTTTATCTCGGTATCCTGAAAGCATATTTTTTTAATCTGACCAAAATGTTGGTGGGTTCTCTTAATCTGACCGAAAAAAGTTTTTTGGTTTCTTTTTTTTCCTTTCTTTCTCCTTGATAAAAGCAGTCAATAGTTCCGAACAAAACACACACTTCCTTTGATTATCACTCATCACGAAAATCTTACCACAAAAGTCGATAAACTACAAAAACATATTGAATAAACAGTGAGCTCGAAATACGCAAGTGTATAGTACACGTGTGCCGGATGCCGGCTGACTGAGGAATGGCCGAGGAACAAGATAGATACAGCGAGTGCGGGGAGGGGCTACAGGGGAGAAAGTTTCCAGCACATTCGAGAAATATACCGTCGGGTCTTTTCTCTCTCTTCAATCGGCGTCATACTGAGGGCACATAGGCCTACGTTAGGGGACCATAAATATATATTTATATATATATATATATATTGTACCGAAAATTAATTCCCTCCTACCGCTTCTTTCCCCACCATCAATGTTGCGAAATAAAGGAAAAATACTGGTAAGACGGCATATTTCCGCGAAGCGCTCAGTCTGTATTACATGTTTATGGAAAATTCCTCTTTTTTGCTTCAATTCTTGACTTCGTTTTGCTTACGGTACGTCCAAAAAACAATTTGAGGATCAACAGGCTATTGAATAATATAAATATATGAAACTGTACATGTTAATAATACTTTTGTATACAGATACGCGTAACTTTTTCCGAGTCCACTAAAATTGTCGAGAAGCTTTAGAAAAGAAAAAAAAATTTGAGATATAATAAAAGTCACATAATTTAATCATCGTTATTTCATATCAATTTTTTTTAACACGCTCAGTTTTCGAGATATACTCAAAAAACCGGGAGTTTGAGTTTTTATGATGCTTCAAGTCAAAAAGTTTTAACTTTGGACAAAAATGTAAAGAGACCTTTTTTGTGTAAAATAAAATTACCTTTTTTGTTTATTTAAACTTTTTTTTTTGTAAAATGTATCGTTCGCGACTTATATGCCGTAACGCGTTCTTAGGAAGACGAAATGGCTCCTCCACACTTCCGGTCATGCGGAAACCGGCAGATTTTGTATTTTTTGTGAGTTTTAGATTATATTCTTCAAAATAAAAAATAAAAAAATCGCGCTCGAGAATGCCGGATTAACGTTTTTTTTTTACAAGTTCGCGACCCTATAACTCGGCGGCGTCAAGGACTTATCGTCAGATTAGTTAAATTTAGTCTTTATACACTAAAATCAACCCCCAATATCTTAATCTGACGCGCTCGAGTATTTCAGACTATCCATTTTTTTTTACTAATCTGATCGTCTATCATAGGCGCGCGTCACTACATATAGAGCTAAATACTTTACAAGGTTGTTCTATTACGTCTAAGGTATCTCTCATATCTTAAACTGCCACGCTCGAGTATTGCCGAAAATTCCCCTATTCGCCTCCCTAACTATAGTGGAGAAAAAGGCGGCGAAAAGAAACTCCACTCTGACCATCTTTTCTCAAATCAACTTAAAGCTAATACAAATTAGGTATGAGTGTTCGTATACCAAGAATCTCAAGATCCATGAGTGCAATCAATACTTGCAAAGTCAAACAACATTTAATATTCTTAAAAGGTAATAAAGGTATCGAACGCGTATGGCTGTAATTATATGCGTCCGCGCGAACGAGCGGCCCGGCCGCTGCGCCACGAAATTACAAGCAATCCGCTACTTGACTCTTTTTTCAAGTATATCTTAAATGCTAAATGTCTCTTCCATTAGACCAACAAATATTTTAGTATATTTTTTGAGGACCTAAAAGCAACAAAAACATTATTTTAAAACGTTGCTTTGCTAAACAGCCAAAAACGCGGTCCGCTATTTTTGTCTATGGTTTGAAGTTCTCTACGTTTGTAAACAAAGTTTGACATTCAACATAGGTAGAGTTCGTGCCACGATCTCGTGCCAGTTTGAGTCACAATAGAACCTACGCACGCACGACTGACAGATGTTTGTTTACAACCAAAGGTGCTTTCAAGATGGCGGATAGTGTTTTCACCGTTCCGATTTAAAAGCGAAAAATATTTTTTTAATTTGCAGATTTTGCAGCCATCCTGCATATTTACTTAGCAAAGTCAATATATTTCGGTTTCTTACGTTAGATACTACAGGAAATATCCATTTATCGCGTCAAATTTGATACGAGGCAAATAGCGTATTGTGTGTAACGATTTATTTAAATAGCGGCGCGGTCGCGCCTTTGAGCGGCGAGTTTCAACGTGTTCACTTGTATCGGTGCATTTAAAGCGGACGGGACGCTCTTTCGTTGTTTGTCAGAATGTGTGAAGAGTGGAGACGCTCGGGCCGCTTCATATAAATCAAAAAGCGACTTGGCCTCGGCCGCTGGAATTAGTACTTGCGTCGACCACTCCGGAGTGGCAAATAGGTAGGAAAAAAATATATCATAATGTTAGTCTAATTTCGTAAATTGTAATCATGCTGTGTACACATGTTTTGGAGATTAGTCTGGATCTTAAATATTTATTCATGCTATCTTGATAATGTACTGGCTAATATCTGTTTTGTGTGCCTAATAAAATAAATAAAAATAAAAAAATTCAGGCGCCAGAAGAGGTAAGAGTTACGCGGTAGAAAGAGAGGCAACATGTAGGTGAATATATCGTAGCTTTTTTAGCGCCGTGCAATCTGAATTGCACCTAATTGTATCGCTGCTAGAGTCCCTTTTTCTTTAATTGATTTTGCGGAGGGAATCTTCTGTACCTGTACTATTATGTATTCTGTGCCACTACTAACTCGCTAAGTCCTCCCTCCTTTACTCTAATATAACTCCAAATAAATGGCAGTCGTAACAACATAGGGGGCGTTCAGTGCATGGATGGGTGACCGTCTATGACTAACGCTAGTGGCATTTTTCGCTTCGCAAGGCACGTTAAGCGGTTGGTGCCGGCTGTCGTCGATAGATGGCAGTCGTTAAGCCAAGTCAGAGGCCTCAGGGCGGCTTGAAAACTTCTGACAGTAAGACAAGCCACTAGTCTTAAGCTAATAGTCTAAAGAAGATATAAGATTGGCCGATTCTACGATGACGTCACATGCCAGTAAAAATGGTGACTGTCATTCATTCGTTCTTACGTTCATTGGTTGGTTTACTGGCAAGTGACGTCATAATTCCTGTGCGACGCCATACTGTCCCAGATAACGTTTTGGCGGGTTATTTGAAAAGTAAATTTTCGTTTGCCGTTTTTAGAAGAAATACACGAAAGAATTTAAAATGACCACTTTCTTGGGACTCCAGGAACACCAACAAACAATATGAGATGGTTTTCAGAAATCGGTAAAATAGCCTATTAGGGTAAAGTATAGTAGTAGTATGACTAACGCTAGTGGCATTTTTTCGAGCGGTTCCGTGCTTCGCAAGGCACGTTAAGCTGTTGGTGCCGGCTGCCCTCGATAGATGGCAGTCGTTAAGCCAAGACAGGCCTTAGGGCGGCTTGAAAACTTCTGACAGTAAGACAAGCCACTAGTCTTACAAGCCTCCACCAATCCGGACTTGGCCCCCGTGGTGGAGTATGGCCTATACCTTCCTCAGGGAAGAGACCCGTGCCCCTCGGTGGGGACATAATGGGTTGATGATGATAGTAGTAGCTATGTTGTGTATCTTAAGTCATCTTTTGGCTTTAGCATGTTGCCGTCGACGTCCGGGCAGACGCCGCGGCCGGACGGCTATGACGACGAGCCAACACGACACTTCATACGCCAGAACAAAGACCGGCTGCTCTACTACGCAGAGGAGACTAACGAGGGCAAGGGATTTATCAAGGTGAGGGGATTGAGAAGGTATTTAGATCCAAATAAAGGAAGGAGTAGTATCTGGACCTAAAAAGTTACAGGCGCCAGAACAGGGGAAAGGCTGCAGTACTACACTGAGAAGATTGACAAGAAGGATTCATCAAGGTGAGGGTATGACGACGTGGTATCGCTCGTAGCCCCGGCCGCCTGAGTGATCTTAAACGATCACGAAGGTTAACATAGGGCGCATTCAGTGCATGGATGGGTGACCATTCTATGACTAACGCTAGTGGCATTTTTTTGACCCGTTCCGTGATTAGCAAGGCACGTTAAGCAATTGGTGCCGGCTGCCGTCGATAGATGACAGTCGTTAAGCCAAGACAAAGGCTTCTTAGGGCGGCTTGAAAATTTCTGACAGTAAGACCAGCCACTAGTCTTACAAACCTCCACCAATCCGAACTTGGCCTCCGTGGTGGACCACGGTCTATACCTTCCTCAGGGAAGAGACCCATGCCCCTCGGTGGGGACATAATGGGATAATGATGATCACGACGTCTCTAGCGCAGCGGCTAGCGCATCTGCCTACCGTGCCAGAGATCCCGGGTTCGAATCCCGGTCATCCCCGGTTGGGGACAAAAAGAAAAGAAACCCCAGGTCTTGGATGTTTACATGTAGGTATGTGATGTCGCTGTTTCTGGTTCCCACGACACAGGGTATTCTAGTGTGGGGCCAGAAGCAATGTATGTGCCTGTATGTAAATGTTTATTGTGAAGGCGTATTTCAGGTTATTTTCACGGGGGACATGGATCTGCTAAGTTATGGATGTCAGAACAGGCACCGGCTGCTCTATCATAAATGGAGTAATGGAGGCAAGGTCAGGGGATTAGCTTAAGGGTGTAACAAGGGTTAATGTTGCAAAATTGGCTAGCTTTAACTGAAATGTTAGGCAAAAGTACGCACTAAAAAATTCTGAATAAAATCTTTGGTAATAAAGGATATATCAGTGACTAATTCGTACGGCAAAAATTTGCATTTAACCTGTCTAGATGGCAAAAAAATTTTTTTTTCCAAAAGCTTTATTTTCCACAGAATCTAATTTCGCTGGTAAACGATAGTAGCTTTTCATTTAAATCTTTCATGCAAATATCGGCCACATAAATCTCTGCAATCCTAACTGCTCATATATTTTTTAATGTTAATATTAAGCGTGATTAGTACAAAATTGTACGATTTCTTACTTAGCGCAGGGAACAATCGCCATCGAACATCCGCCATATCTCTTATCTGTGTAATCTTTGGATTATGGATTAGCCTTTAAAGTATTCGCCGAAGAAGTACAACAAACATTCAAGAGATAGCGCTAGATTAGATTAGATTAGATTAGATTAGAACTCTTTATTAGCTAGTTTATTATTCTTTAACTCAGAGGTCAAATGCTCAAAGTCATTCGCCCTTGTTACAGCCTTAAGCTCTAAAACAGACTGGGTTGTTGGATCTCAGACCTATCATAAACGACACTCATAAAATTGCGATGCTACTCGTTCAACACTGGGTTCGTCCATTGCCTGATAACTTACTCGCTTGCTGACAAGAGTGTAACATAACTGCTATAAAACATTTTTACCTTGTTTCTATTACATAGACATACAGGTCAGGATTTTAACAAGTTGATTCAGAATCAGAATCAGAATCAAGAATTTATTTCAACGTAAAGAATTTACATTCTGCTTGTTGAATGTCAATGTACATACAGTTATGTATAATGTTAGCCGCTGCCTTGGGGCCGTCTGTAGTGGAGAAAAAGGCAGCGAAAAAAAAAACTCCACTCTGACCATCTTTTCTCAAATCACCTTAAAGCTAACACAAATAAAACATACAAAATTCTATAAGCATACCTCAACATTTTTTATCGTTTCAAACCATACAATTTGTTTGAATTGTCCACGACGCAAATTTCAAATGCGATTCGGACGCCTGCAATGTAAACCTATCACGTCTAACTTTGTTCCAGGAACTCTGCTACTCGGCGGACGGTCGTCTGGTCTGCTCGCCCTTCGGACGCGGCATGCGGCTGTTTGCCCTAAACGAGGACTGCAGCGAACTCTCCCAGTGCATGCAAGACTTCAAGGGTCCCACCTCCATGGTGGAGGTGGGCCGCAGCATCGGCTTCCACCAGGATCTGGTCGTCAGCACCAAGTTCTGTCCGCGGCAGCATCTGCTCGTCACCGGATGCCTCGACGGACGCATCGTTTGGTACGCCCCCTTCAGCGGCGGGGCGCCTAGCTATCTATGAATGAAAAGAATCCATAGAAGTATTTCTTCCCACGAATTTTGCACTCAACCGCCCAGTCTCTTGATTAGTGTTTCCTATGAAATGAGCGGAAGATGTGAAGTGACAACGCGAACGTTGGGTGGGCGATAGAAAGTGACAGTGTAATTGATGATTGTTGTATTGAATCCTCGTGAGGCCCAATGTCTTCAAGTGATCACAAAATCAATTTTTCTTTTCAAGGTCGGGCCTTACGAGGATATACAAAAACGTCAAATCTTCGAAATATCTATGTACGTCGCAACATGGCAGGTGCATAGATAGTTTGCCGGGTAATACTGAACTCGCTCAGATTGTTAACACAATTGACAATCCCCGCACGCCCACAGCGTCTAGCGCTAGTTAGGCATTTATGTTTTTACTATCACTGCCTATTATAAGGTTTGTTTTATCTCACTTGTTTTTTTTTCTTGCTTTGAGCGAAGGTTTCCTTGGTGTCTGGTGTGGACTAAAGTTTCTGTAGGTACAAGGGATACTAAGCCCAGTCTGAACCATGTTTTAGAGGTTAAGCCTTTGCCAGGCAGTGGCATAATAGTTGCCATCTTAAATTCGCAGTTTCCTGGTGGTCATACTAAAAACATTGAACCTTATCACTTTGAGATCAAGTTCAATGTTACGTTATTACACATAAAAAAAATACAATACAAACACAATCAAAATTCACACAACCTTCGTCAAAAATAACATGAAAATAACAAAAACAAAAAGGTCCAAAGTCAATCAAAGATACCGCCCCGGGACACACCCGACCCAAAAGTTCCCATGACGCTAGCAGCGTTCCCCCGCTGCACCGCCAGAGAAATTCTCTGCATGAGGTATGTGCCGGAACGATGATCATTTATACTAGTTCTGCCCGTTTTAAGCTGACACATAGCGTTACCACCAGTGTTGTTAAATTAAAGCCTGGCATTAGGGGCGGTTCCAGGTTTGCCTGCCAATTTAAAACTAGCTATAGATCCGCGGCCTTCTATAATGATCTCTTAACCCAGTTTAGTGATAAGGCTAAGCTGAAGAACCGCTCCGTACAAAGAGATTTTAACAAGAGTTTAGTTTCGATTATGAAAATGGGCCTCGGAATCTGTATGTAATGGGATTGATAAGTAGAAAGAACTTAAATCTATTGGATTGTGTAAATAGTAAAAGAAGCAAATCAATGTAGAATAATGTTATTCTATAGAAGTTAGAAAATCTCATTTACAAACTTTATAACATATACACATTTACTATACAATCAGTTTCATATTTTCACTAGGATAATAATAATTTACATGTTGCTATAGGGGTCTCAAAATAAACTACAGAAAGTTAGCTTATAAGAAAATTGCCGAATGCTGACGTACCTTGGAAATTCAGCAAGCATGACTGCGAATATTGAATCAAACAGTATAGCTTGTGTATAAATATGTTAAGCCAACCTTCATGCAGAATTTTGATTTTGCGCTAATTTGCTGCAAGAGCAATAAAAAAAAACGAATATTTCATTCAAAGATGGCCACCCTCCTTGAGTTTGCTGACTAGGGTGTCCACATCGGGCAGGACAGAGCCAGCCTGCCTCACTGGCGGGTCCTCGACAGAGACCACTTTGATTCTGGGTGAGATGTCTACTCCTAAATCTTTAGCTGTCATCTTCTTGAGGGGCTTCTTTTTGGCTTTCTGGAAAGAAGGAAAAAAAATTATCTACAGAGTGTACATTCGAGTGGATTTTATTTTTACTTTTATTTCTCGTTCATATGATATGGTCATAAAATTAAATTTCCATTAGTTATCTTTCTCGAAGCACGAAACCGCTTGGAAAAATGCCACTAGCGCCATTGCATAGATGGTCACCCATCTATGCACTGAACGCGTCCTATGTGGCTTAACCTTCGTGATCATTTAAGATCACTCCAATAAAATAAGTTTCCACCAATCCGGACTTTGCCTCTGTGGTGGAGTATGGCCTATACCATCCTCAGGGAAGAGACCCGTGCCCCTCGGTGGGGACACAATGGGTTGTTGATGATGATGATCCTCAGTATTCACGGAGGATTGGGCGTGATTGGAAAAAGGCCTATACGCAGTGGGTAGAGGTGGGTTGATGATGATCCTCACCATGATGTTAGGTAGCGTAGCGTATCGGGGCTCGTTTAGGCGTAGGTCGGCGCTGATGACCGCAGGGATCTTGGTCTTCACCGTCTCCAATCCACCGTCGATCTCGCGCGTCACCGTGAGGCCAGCGTCGGTCTTCTCAATCTGTAATTTCAAGTTTTGTTTGGCGTGTAGTAGCTCGATACATCAAATGAAGTGGAAGGCTGCGTACCAGGGTATGAGGTTATTAGAATAATTGTGATCTCTAAGAATCATCTAAATTATATTTTCTCTGAGAATCCTCTATTATAGCGTAAACAATTTATTCAAAAGGTCTGTTTCACAATGTACAAATAAATTCTGCATCAGTTCTGAATAAACTATATTTTTTTACTTGTTGTCCAATAGATAAACAAAGATCATAAGGTTAGAAAACTGTATTTTAAAGTAGTTTGGTATGTATAAGTTTCGGGTGTAATTGCATGTTGACCTACATTTACAGCTTAATTACATTGCATGTTCATACTTGTTAATCTATTGGTTATAAGTGTCTACTTTTCAATGTACATCAAATTGTCATAGTAGACCAAGAATTACATTATTGTAGTTTAATGAAACAGCCCCCAGGCATTGTGTACAAGGCTAAATTAAGTTTTCAAGTCTGCGTTAGTCGTTTCGTGAACACGGAAGCCACATTTCACAGCCGTTAGATCAAAAAAGCCTACCTTAGAAGCAAAGGTCGCTTGCGGCCAATCAAGTATTGCGGCAGTCATTTGTGCTGTCTGGTTGGAGTCGTCGTCTATCGCCTATAAAAAGAAAAAATATTTTGGAAAACGTTCTTTCATACATTAGTTTTTAAATGAGAATTAAAAATCTTTTGAAAATAGAACAATATGTAACAGAGAAAAGCTTTACCTTATGTAACATCCTGTAATGCCCGGTTTACATTATTCCAGTATTATTACAGTCCAGCATTCCGCTCCAGCGCTGGAATGCCACTGGAATAATGTGAACCGGGCATTAAATGTTTCATGTGCAATAGAGTGTAAGTGTTTCTATAATTAATATCTTTAGGAAAGCTTGATTTGGATTCCAGAAAATAGCCAGTGCCATCCTTTACATCAACAGAAAAGTAAAAAAAGTATGCAATATTTTGAAACTTTTTCACTAACCTGCTTGCCAACAATAACAAGGTCGGCCTTTTCATCCTGAGCCAGTTTGGCGAGAATCTTAGCGACGTGAAGAGGTTGGAGAGTTTCATATTCCGCTCCGGCAACTTCAACGTGGACGGCGCGGTCGGCGCCCATGGCCAGAGCTGTCCTGAGGGTCTCCTGTGAAGGTGAAGGTGATAGGTTGTTAATAAGTTACCAGCTGTGCCAGCCACTTAGTCACACGAGTTATGGG
Source organism: Yponomeuta plumbellus (assembly GCA_947310845.1). NCBI lineage: Eukaryota > Metazoa > Arthropoda > Insecta > Lepidoptera > Yponomeutidae > Yponomeuta > Yponomeuta plumbellus. The sequence goes on along the minus strand of OX371211.1, from coordinate 5,303,337 downwards.
CAAAAAGTAGCCTGTGTTATTGAATTTAACTGAATGGTGTGAAACTGAGATGAGAAACAGTTTTATTCCGATTCTAAGGTATGTTTACTTGAACAGCCCAATGCTTAACCTGTAGAATTTTTGGTGGGCTGATAAGCTCACTATAACAATGGTTTTTTTATTTATTGTTCTTTTCTAGATCATAATGCAACGGATTCAACAATACCTGAGCCTGAGTAGGTCCACAGGACACTGCAATAATCTCACTGGCCAGCTTCTTTTCCTTCATCCTCACTGCTTCCTCCACAGCAATTTCATCGAATGGGTTCATGGAGTGCTTGACACCATCTGTGACAACACCACTCTTGTCTGGCTTCACACGGATCTAGAAAAATACAGTAAGGTAATGGCTACATTTATGTAGTGCTTACAAAAGTTTTACTTTCAAAAAGGGGTTATAAATTGTAATTTAAGCTGGGCCTTGATTCTACTAATGCATTGTAGTACAATCACAACTGCATGGACATGGCGATTTAGTTTCATTGCTGCTTCAAGTTGACGCGAGCACATACATATCAAATTCTTGGCGTCAATGGCATGAAAAAACACATCTCGTGACCCGATCCAGAATCTGTCATTGTACTATAATGAACTAAAAGAATCGGGGCCCTGCTTGTAAGTGAGTGGAGACTAACAAAAACTTTTCATCACAACATTGGCTGGCCCACCAGTTTGTTAGATCAATGGTCGGAGGCAGACTGCTGTAGCGGCTGTTTGAGGTGGGTGAAGGACGGAAAGAAGTGACATGCCTTGAAGGAGGAATATTTGGAGCCATTAACTGAAAAAAATTAGCGAAGTGTTTGGGGCTGGGATATAAAAAACTCTTGGTAGCAAATTAAAAAATAAGACCTGTTGCTTTACTCCCAACTCAGAGCTACAGCTACGTCACTCTGAACCAATTTACACTTTACTGCTAGGTACAAGAATACATTCAGGATCCAGTAGAATAAAAAGGGTCATCCTTTGGTAAATAAATTAATAGGCAGGTTACGGTTATGTACTCTTTCTTGTAGATTAAAACTAGTAATTATCTTCGTAAGTACGATTTTGCTAATAAAAACAAATGAATTATGCAGACAAAAAGTTAACCTTTGCACTTCCTAACAAAACTTACCTTGACTGCATAATCGATCACTCTCTTCACTCCTACTAAAACACGAGCCATTTTATTTAGATTTGTTATGAGTTATCGCCAGAAAAACAATAAAATTTTATATTACCGAGAAATAAATTACAAAATTAATACGAGCGCAAAGTCCAAAAAAAATAAATGCATAGTGTTGTGTTGCCATTACGAGAAAACAGAAAATCTACTAATTTATGATATTTGTGGTAAGAACTTAATATAGTGCTAGCAACACCAAATGCTTCGCGTCGCGAATCGAAGCGTCACGTTTTTCAACTGTTCTAAATTCATCTCTATTTCTCTATCAATACGGTACGAATTTGTATTGCGAAAAATTGAAAATAGTCAGCGACGCGCGTCTGCACGCATTCGCGCGAATTATTACGCGTCTTCACCTGCAAAGGTAGTATGAGGACGTGAGTCGCGCGCGACAACGTCAAAAGTCGCGAGAATTTGACAGTTAATGTACTGGAAAGTCGCGACCCGATATATTACTCTACTTTATGGTCGCGACTTTTGACGTTGTCGCGCGCGACTCGCGTCCTCATACTACCTTTGCAGCAAGGGTCGTCGGGTTCGCGCGTCGATGCGCGCAGACGCGCGCATTCGCGCGAATTACTTCGCGTCGCGTCGCTTCGCTTTGCTTCGACTCTGCGCCAGTGTGAATTGAGCCTAAAGGGCCAGCGACCGTATCCAAGCAGTTAATATTGAAATGTATGGTGCCTAACTCACTTGGCGACGGTCTGGCAACGTCGCCATTCAATACAAACTGCTTGGATACGTAGCCGGCGACCGACCGTGGCCATGGCGTCCCGGTGAGGGAGGGCACTTATCCACATTACAATGACTTCAAAATCCGATGCCAATGACTGAACGCCACGATGTCCAAATTAACGGAAAACTACATGTGCGTGTGGATACTCGGTGAAGCTCGGCCTCAGTTTAATGTTAGATCAATATGTACGTTTTTTCCTTACTCTGAGACTCAGAATAAGAACGTTCTTATTCTGAGCTCTGAAAGCTTAGCGTATGTATGGCGGCCTAGCCACGGGGAACGGCGGCGCGAACGGCGGTGCGGCAAGCGGGACGAAAATTCGCGCGGCGCGGTTTTCCGGCCACGGGCAGGCGCGTTTGCCGCCGCGACTAACAGGTGTGTCGGGTAGACTTATAAAACACGTTGAGCTCCTGCATTTTAATTGATTAAAATTAGTAAAACTTTGTATAACATCGAACTTAGTCTTCAAGCAGTTTAAACTAGTTGTAACAGTGGTAAAAAAGTTAAAAAAACATAAACATTGGGTAAAAACAAGTGATAAAATTTGATCAATCAATCGGACCAAACCTAAGCATAAATACAGTTACAAAACAATAATTAAGTGATATCACATAGATCAAAGTGCCAAAGTATCTGAGTTCAGTGAATAAAAGTTAAACTTCATTAGAAATTGTGCGTAAAAATAAGTGATGTAGGTAATCGCATATCGCTAACAGTTTCATTCCAATGTGATTACTCATCACTACAAGCAAATAACATATGGTGCATAAATTCAACGCTTCAAGCAGAGGACACGGTGGCGCAGTGGGTTCAGTATTGACTCGAGGTCAGGCCTAGCGACGACTCGCCCGTTCAAACCTCGTCTGTACCTTCATTTTTTTTTTGTTTTGTGTTTTTTTTTCTATTACTTAACACTACGAAGAGATACGCAACGGGTGTCAAGTCTATACTTTTAGTAAACAAGAGACTCAAGCATCCAATATACCATAGCCAAACACCACAAGATGGCGCCAATATGCGATAAGTGCAAGACCAAAATTCCAGACAAAGAATATCTTAACTGTTCGTTATGTAAAAAGACCTATCACTTAGACTGTATTTCTATGTCTGAGAAACTATTCAGGTTAATGAGCAAGGAAAGGAAAAATAATTGGGAGTGCAAGTACTGCTAAGCTAAGACGCACCTTCCTTCCAGCAGCAATGTAACGCATAGAAAGCGACAGGAAAAACCAAAACAAGCAGCATTTCTAACTTCTCCAACTTCGATAGAGTCAGGTCATACCATGAATGAAAGTCAATTGGTAACCAATGAAACACTTAAGGAATGGAAGCGAAAGTCAGTGATTTCACATTGGAGGACTACTGCATCGTACTTATAGGAGAGGATGATTTCAATAGTACCGATAGCTATTACGATCTAATAATTCTCATTAGAAATACCATGCAAAGGATTAACCACACGCACATGGTGCTGTGCGCTCCCACCTATAAACATGGAAGACTAGATTCAAACCTATTCAATTCTAGAGTCGAAATATTCAATCAGATGCTTTATTTAGATATAAACACGCATCTCTATGGTTATCTCATAGACTCAAACTTGAACCTAACCTATGACTCAGCCATGTTTCATAAGACCAATGGCGCTCTAAACACACATGGACTGGAACAGCTAATGATCGATGTGAATAAATTAATAGGTTTTATAGCAAACCTATATACCGCAGGAAACCAAGAGAATACGCCTCCTTGCGAGGAAGATTCGCCTGCCACAAAGAAGTTTTTTCGTTGCTCAACAGCAGAGTCACGGCCTTGATAGTCTAGTAATTCCGAACAAGAATATGGCTGACTTAGTTGGTGTAGAGACAGAAAATGATAAGTGCTGCACAAATGTTTTGTATCAAAACTTATGTGGTGTAACCAATAAGAAAGATGAGATAGAGTTATACTTACATGGTCTTTCAGTAAAACCTAGTTTACTTTGTGTGTGTGAACATTTTTTGAACAATGTCAGTGCCTCAATGTTTAATGTTTGCGAATATAATCTGGTATCCATCAATACGAGAGTAAATAAAAAGAGGGGAGGCTCTCTTATTCTTGCTGGCAATGACAAAAATGTAGAGGATTTAAATATTTGTCGTCAACTTTATAAAATTAACTGTTTCGAAATATGTGGTGTAAAAGACCTAGATACAAACATTTATATAATTTGTATTTATCGAACACCTGATAATAAACTTTTTGACTCTTTTATATGCAGCTTAGAACTACTTCTGGAACAATTTTTTAATAAAAAATGTGCTATATTTGGAGACTTCAACATAGATTTTCTTACAGACAGTAAACAGAAAAGCGAACTTCTTTCTCTACTTTCGTGTTATAACTACAGACACCTTGTAAATACGCCAACGTTTATGCGTAATCACTCTAAATCGTGTATTGACAATGTACTTACTAATCTAACATCGGAGGAGTTAGGCACAATGGATGTAGATTTTAATGGTTTAGGTGATGGACATGCAAGCTTGTCATGCACAATATTAACAAGGGGAATCGAAACAAAAAAATATAAGGAAGAAATTTATATCGCAGAGAAACGGTGCTTTAGTAATAAAAATAGGACAGTATTTCGTGATCAGCTTATAAAACAAGACTGGACTAGTATGGGCATAAACACTTTCCTTTCGAGACTAGTAGAAGTGTTCCGTTATAGTTGTAAGAAAGTCAAGAAAAGGATAACATTAGAAAAAAATTATAAAATTAATTGGGTCACCAAGGGAATCAAGACATCGAGCAAAATGAAACGATTCTTAAACAACTGCGTGGTACAAAATACTGACGTCACAATAAAACAGTATAAAATAAACTACATAAAGCTCTACCGCAGAGTGATACGTTGCATGAAAAGACTGTCGGTAGCCAAAGAATTAAGTAAGGCTGAAAATAATATCAAAGCTATTTGGAATATTGTGAATAGACACAGAAACAAAAGAAGCTCAAAGGGCATGAATAAAATAATTTTGAAATGTGACGACAAAATAATAGATGACCCTAAAGATATTTCATGTGTTTTTTCAGATTACTTTAATTTAGGTATAGATCAAACAGCTACGGATCAAAATGCCGCAATATCAATATTAAAAGAAAACTGTCATTATGTAGATAATAGTATGGAATTTAGAAAAGTCACCCCAAATGAAATACTTAAATTAGTGGTAAAAATGGAGAACAAGAAGTCATGTGGATGGGATGAGCTAAAAATTGATCTTATCAAAGATAACATAGACATTCTGGCATCTCCTCTGGCGGAATTTTATAATAACTGTGTAGAACAGAGCATATTTCCAGATCAATTGAAACTAGCTAAGGTGTTGCCGATTTTAAAAAAGTATCAATGTTAGATCCTTCTAAATACAGGCCTATCTCTTTGCTCCCTATTCTCTCCAAGATTTTTGATAAAGTCATATTACACAGACTAAACTCCCATCTAGCTGTGAATAGATTAATTAGTGGCAGGCAGTTTGGTTATAGGAAAGGAGTAGGTACGTCAGACGCTGTTGATACACTGGTCGATGACGCAGTAAGACATCTCACCGAAAAAAAGAAAGTTGCAGCTCTTTTTCTTGACCTAAGCTCCGCATTTGACACTGTTGATCATAACATATTACTGGAAAAACTTGAACACTATGGCGTTCGCAACAACTTAATGAAATTAATGGAGAGTTATTTGAAGAATAGAAAACATTTTGTTGAGATAAAACGTAATGAAAATGGAATAGAACAAATAGCTAGATCTAATGTGAAAGACGTAGCGCGCGGCGTGCCTCAGGGCTAAATACTGGGGCCTGTCCTTTTCACAATTTTTACGAATGATTTGGTTAGTTATATGAACAATAAATTTCCGATGGTGCGTCAGGTTTTATTTGCTGATGATACGAATGCCATTATTAGTGCAGACAATATAGAAGAATTAAACAATAGCGTACAAACTACAATTATAGCTTTTCATTCGTGGTTTGTAAGTAATCATTTAAGACTTAACATAGATAAAACAAACATAATGTTATTTAAAGCTACTACAAGAAATAATGACACATTACTTATATCACTTAATGGTGCAATTATCGAATCAGTAGATCAAGTAAAATTTTTAGGCATACATTTAGACTCTAGTCTCAACTGGAAAGCTGAACTAACAGCAATCGAAAATTCGATAAGCTCCGCTAGCTATGCGCTGCGCAGTCTCAGAGATGAGGTATCAAAAAAGCACCTTCTATCGGTGTATCACGCCTTGATAGAATCCAGGCTACGCTATGGTATTAAGTTGTGGGGCAATAGTTATAAGTACAATATTAATAAGGCTTTTGTGTGCCAGAAAAGAGCCATACGGACTATAATGAGAATACCCCCATGGCAATCATGTAAAGAGCATTTTAAGACATTAGGTATTTTACCACTACCTTGTTTGTATATATTCGTATTGTTGTCTGATCTTGCAAAAAAATTGTCAGGACTGGAAACACCGGAAGACAAGCAGAAACGCCTACTAACTAGACGTAGAGATGTTCGCATTGGTCATGTACAACCAACATTGAATGTAGCACACTGCGCGATACCAATCAGTAAAACTATATAATAGTCTACCACAAAATCTTAAAATTATTGACTCAAGTGACTTGTTTTAATGTAATTTGAAGCAGTATTTATTAGAAGAATGTTTTTATTCAATTGAAGAATTTTTGGGTTACTAATTTACCAATGTATTGATTTGCATCTAAATATTTGTAAATATCTGTATCAAATAACAATTATGATGATGATTATTGGTTTACAATTTATTGCGCAAATGTAAAAAACTGACATAACTATTGATTTGAGAATAATTGAATATGTAATTTTATTAAATTTTATAAGGCACTGGCATGCAATATAGGTATTAGTTTTTAATTAGTTTTAAGATAGCTTTTAAGGATCGCACACAATGTATGTTGTTTTCGAAATAAATGAACTATGAACTATGACTAGTAGGGCTGAGTAGGGCAGGCCGGTCAAACGCGAAATGTCTTTATCTCAAAGTAATTTTTTTTTTGTTCAATACATAATATTTGGAAGAGCGTAATCTACTCCATAGATTTGAATAGGACTCGAGGTATACCATAGCATAGGAGAATTCCACATTTTTCCACCGAAACATTTTTCGAGTCTACTAGAATTCTTCAGGATTGGAAAAAAAGTCAATGCAGCTAGAGTTTTAAGTGCCGCTGAAAAATTGATCTAATACATAGGTGCCATTTAATTAAGCTGACCATATTTTGGAGAATGATAGTAAGTATCAATTAATCATTTCATAATACATTTTTTCAGAAATATCGCTGCTAAAATATGGTCAGTTAATTAAATGTTACTCTGTATATTAATGTTTCATGAAATTAAATAACTTTTAGGTAATTATGTTCTTTATCAAAGTAACAAATATACCCCATTTTGTTAGTATTTCAGCAATAACAGTCTCGGTATTTATTATTCGCGGCGACAACAACTAAACTCGTTTGATCTCTGCACTAGTCGCCGCGACAGCCGCTCTACGCCGTGGCTTGCGCCGTACTTGTTCATGTGTTTGTTTCACTCGCCGGCCGCGCCGCCAGTCGCCGCCCGTCGCCGCTCGGTACATTTCGCCAGTCGCGTCGCCGTTCGCCGCTCCGCGTGGCTTGCTCCGTACATTTCTATGAGTTTGTTTCAGTTTGCCGCCCTGCCCGCCGCACCGCCGTTCGTACCGCCGATCCCCGTGGCTAGGCCGTTAAGCTTCTCCTTCTTTCACAATGAGCCGTTTTCAGAAGCAAAAAAAAAAAAAAAATTACGGCTGTCAAAGTAATGCAATTTTGAACCTCAGCCCAATAGCCATGTGTGATACATCATAAAATAGGTCTCGGCCTTTAGTAGGTGTGTTCTGTGGTCTCAGCGAGCTGAAGTTACTATGACGCCAATAGCCAAATGTTTCTCCTTTCGGAGTAACGGCCTAGCCACGGGGATCGGCGGTGCGGCGGGCGGGGCGGCAAACTGAAACAAACTCATAGAAATGTACGGAGCAAGCCACGCGGAGCGGCGAACGGCAGCGCGACTGGCGAAATGTACCGAGCGGCGACTGGCGGCGAGTGGCGGCGCGACCGGCGAGTGAAACAAACACATGAACAAGTACGGCGCAAGCCACGGCGTCGAGCGGCAGTCGCGGCGAATAGTGCAGAGATCAAACGAGTTTAGTTGTTTTCGCCGCGAATAATAAATACCGAGACTGTTATTGCTGAAATACTAACAAAATGGGGTATATTTGTTACTTTGATAAAGAACATAATTACCTAAAAGTTATTTAATTTCATGAAACATTAATATACAGAGTAACATTTAATTAACTGACCATATTTTAGCAGCGATATTTCTGATAAAATGTATTATGAAATGATTCATTGATGCTTACTATCATTCTCCAAAATATGGTCAGCTTAATTAAATGGCACCTATGTATTAGATAAATTTTTCAGCGGCACTTAAAACTCTAGCTGCATTGACTTTTTTTCCAATCCTGAAGAATATAATTCGACAATAATTCTAGTAGACTCAAAAAATGTTTCAGTGGAAAAATGTGGAATTCTCCATAGTATACCTCGATTCCTATTCAAATCTATGGAGTAGATCACGCTCTTCCAAATATTATGTATTGAACGAAAAAAAAAATTACTTTGAGATAAAGACATTTCGCTCTTGACCGGCCTGCCCTACTCAGCCCTACTAGTCGCGGCGGCAAACGCGCCTGCCCGTGGCCGGCAAACCGCGCCGCGCGAATTCTCGTCCCGCTTGCCGCACCGCCGTTCGCGCCGCCGTTCCCCGTGGCTGGGCCGTTATATTGTATTGAAAAAAAAAATTTTTTTTAAATAAAATATAACTCCGAAACGACAAACATTTGGCTGTTGGCGTCATAGGAACTTTTGTTCAGCTCACTGAGACCTATTTTATGATGTATCACACATGGCTATTGGGCTGAGGTCCAAAATTGCATTCTTTTGACAGCCGTAATATATATTTTTTTGTGCTTCTGAAAACGGCTCATTAAGGAACAACGGTTTTGAACATCGTAAAGATTGAAAAGAAAAACATTTTATTTGCTAAAGCATGGTAAATACATTAACGTTCATATTCTGCTAAGATAGGTAGGTAGGTAAGATAATAATACATATAACTTAACTTACCTGCTCTACCTACCCGATAAGGTGTGATGTGAGGGTGTCATGCATGCTTTTTAAAATATGAAAGTAAAGTCGCAAGAAATTGTATGCTAATGTTTTATAAGGTTTTTAGGCCTCTTCAGTCAATTTGCGCATCTGTATCCAAGCTCCATTCAGAGGGTGATTCAGCAGGAAGACTTGGGGGTTCACTTCGAGCTCGTAGCTTGACTTGGAGTTTGGGATGATCTGAAAATTTTCTACAATCTTCATCACGGCGATCTTGCTCTGGAGGAGGGCAAAGCGACGACCTGAAATAATTTTTAAACATAACGATGACATGACTCTACAGCTGACAATTTGAAAATACCGACGTTAGCAAAATATTTTATAAAATATAATGAAAACAAACCTTAAATGTTGGAATACCGAGGATGGCATCTCATTTAAAAAACAACATGAAAAAAAAACCACTAACGCTTTAGTAAACAATGTCTTACATTCGTTGGAAAAAAAATTGCCTATGATAGGTAGATTTACAAATCGGTATTACACATTGGCATTGAAATCGGGGGGTAGCCATACGGAAATGGACTCTAAAATCTCTGTCTACCAAAACTTTTGGAAAAGTATGCGTTGCATGAAAGAAAATCTATGAAAATCTGTTTTCTTTGGGGCACAAAATATTTTCCTTGCCTCTCGTTGATTGCTACTCACCCACACATTTCCTAGGGCCTTCACCAAACGGCAGGTACACAAACTTATGTCTTTTCGCCACCTCGTCATCCGAAAACCGTTCGGGGTCAAACCGCAAAGGCTCAGGGTAGAACTTGGGGTCCCTGTGTATACTGTAGATGGGGATGGCGATGGAAGTGCCTCTCTCAATGGTTAGAGGGTGGCCGGGTATGGTGTAATCGGCTGTGCAGCGTTTGGTCATTGCGAGGACAGGAACATGTAGTCTTAGGGATTCTGAGAAAAATGATAATATTCATTTCTGTAGTAGCTATAGACAACACTTTGCACCATCGAGAAAAAAATACAGAAAAGTGACTTCTAAGTAGTGATGGGACTCGAATAAAAAATGACGATTCGAATCGATTCGAATCACCCAGAAGATGATTCGAATCAACCCTCGATTCGAATCAATATGCTGATTTGAATCATTATGTTGATTCGAATCAATATGCCGATTCGAATCGATACGATGATTCGAATCATGTATTTACCGGAAAAAAAGATTATGTATTTACCGAAAAAAAAAAAAACGAGAAATTCAAACCAACACTGATTTTCACTTACACGCATACACTTCACACACCTGCAGTACTTATTGTCACAAATTTTTGATAGTTGAAGCATGTAATGTAATTTTTTTTGTCAACGCTTTTTCGTTATCACCGTGTTTAAATGTCTTCTGGAAAAACTTATCCAGCACAACTCTTTCACTTATTCCACTCTTGACCAACTAAACTATGAACTAAAACTCTGCTACTATTTTTATTTCTAACAGAGATATGAGGTAGTTTTAGGAAGTATTTGTGTTGAATGGTTTTGAAATATTGTGTTTAAGATGGTATTGGAATATTCTTAAACCATAATTTATCCTAGCACATTATTTGATTTGAGATATGTTTAGCAAGGTTCTGGACTGTATTTGGTATTATTTAGAAATCATCAATAAAAAAACATCCCAAACACATCCCAAAACCATCCTAAAACATACCAAAACCATCCTAAACATATCCCTAAATCATTGCTAACACATTTCAAAACCATTCCAAATACATACTAAAATGCCTTAAGCGGTCGTCTGCGGCTATGTCCATATTTGCACAAAACAATAGATTTTCTATTGTTTTTCTAATACTGCATACTAGAGGTTAAACACAAACATCCTAAAGCTATCCCGATTATATCCCCAAACCATTCTAAACACATACCAAAACCGTCCCAAACACATGCAAAAACCATCTTAAACACATCCCAAAACCATCCTAAATTAATTTCAAAACCATCTAAACACATCCTAAAAAAACAAATAATACATCACAAACACATTTCAAAGCGATCAAAACAAAAAGTTGTAATCGAAAGTAGGTAACAATAATGCAGTGGAATGTCGGAATGGAAATAACCAGTTGACAAGTTCGGTTGGTCAGAGTGGAATAAGCCCTTTAAACACCAAATCACTTTAACACTTTCTAAAAAACTTCATAGTTTAACATAAGAAAAAGTTAATACCTTATCAGTAACATAGAAGCAAGACAAAACTAAACAGTTAGTTTTAAACAAAAAAAAACTTCAACAAATCCTACTTGTCTCATCGGTTAGGTAAGATTGCCTCGCAATGAATGATTCTAATAAAAAAACTGATTCGAATCCACAATCTCATTCGAATCAACAAACTGATTCGAATCAGCGATCTGATTCGAATCAACTCGACCATTCGAATCAAGCTATGATTCGAATCAACTTAAATTCTCATTCGAATCAAGTTTTTACCGTCGTGATTCGAATCATTCGAATCAAAGGTGATTCGAGTCCCATCACTACTTCTAAGTATAGTCGGCTATAGGTACATAGTGGGTTACAAATATTTGCCGGTAGATATTAGGTACTATTAGCTTTTGAAATCAAAGATCTGCAACGTTTGGACATGTCTAAGGCGTTTCTTGAATATTAAATACAATTCGTTAAACGGTATCTAAACCAATGCCTACAGAATATCGGTAGTATCCATGTATCAAATATCTAACAATCCACACCATTGGATACGGTGCGCAGTATCATCAGTATTTAAGAATACGTGCCATTATGCCATGGTTTTAAAACACGCCTACACTAATGCGCATAGCAAGGTTGATGTTCATTTTGTAGATATAGGTAGGTACAAGCATTGGCGTAGATAGGGGTAGAGCCGGGTGGGTCGTACCCACCACAAGATAGTGTAGTCTCACCCCAGGATGTTGGGTTAGGTTTTATATCCCCACCAAGAGGCACGGGTCTCTTCCCTGAGGAAGGTATAGGCCATACTTCACCACGGGGGCCAAGTCCGGAGTGGTAGAGTCTTGTAAGACTAGTGGCTTATCTTACTGTCAGAAGTTTTCAAGTCGCCCTAAGCCCTCTGACTTGGCTTAACGACTGCCATCTATCGACGGCAGCCGGCACCAACGGCACGTTAGTGCCTCGCGAAGCACGGAACCGCTCGGAATAATGCCACTAGAGTTAATCATAGAACGGTCCCCTATCCACGCACTGAACGCGCCCAATGTTGCTAAGTCTTCGTGATCGTTTAAGATCATTCAGGCGGCCGGGGCTACGAGCGATTATTACTTATATAGTCACTTATATCTTACCACAAAGAACCATATCCAAATATTTGAGACCTTCGACGTCATCGATCGTGTAGTTTCCTTTAGTTCTATCTACCATAGCTTTGATTTCATTTTGGAGATTTTCTTGTACCTCATTGTGCCATGCTAGCTGCAAACAAGAGAGGAGATGTTTGATTAACTACCTACTTAGTGGAATTCGTGACCACGATAGCGAAAAAAAATGCTACTTAGGGCGGCAAGGTTAATTACATAATTATAGTACATTTAACAGCACATCAAGAGAGTTACATTTTAGTTACAAAGTCACCCGTAACGTAAAGGAATAGAGTGCACGCCGAAAAGGTTGATTGCGCTGGTGACGGTGACGGTTTTTTGTAAATATTAGTTACTAGCTGTTGCCCGCGACTACGTCCGCGTGGGCTTTAGTTGAGTAAAGTGTTTGCTAATAAGATAGGGATACTTTTAGCGCACGCGAAAGAGCTGTCATACTAACTTCGACAAACCTCTTTTATCCCCTTAAGGGTTGATTTTCGAAAGACTACTTTACACGTCATTCATGACTTTCAATGAAGGACCTTCATACTGAATTTCATTCGAATAACTTAAAAAACGGCATTGCACTCCCCTTTTATCCCCTTAAGAGATGATTTTCGAAAAACTATTTTACATGTGTTTCAAGACATTCAATGAAGGACCTTTACTCTGAATTTCATTCGAATACCTAACTTCATAAACAGCAAAGTTTAATACTAACTTTGCACCCCTCTCTTCCCCCTTAACGGATGATTTTCAAAAAACTATTTTACATCTGTTTCATGACCTTCAATGAGGAATATTTAATTCTGAATTTCGTTCGAATAACTTCAAAAACGGCAAGGTTTCATGCTAACTTTGCACCGCCCCTTTTTACCCTCTTAAGGGATGATTTTTGGAAATAGTTTTACATGTTTTTCATAACTTTTAATGAAGGACCTTCATATTGAATCTCATTTGAATAACTTCAAAAACGGCAAAGTTTCATACTAAGCTAGCACCCCCCTTTTTGCCCACTTAAAGGATGATTAAAAAAAACTATTTTACACGTGTTTCGTAATTTTAAATGAAGAACCTTCGTACCAAATTTCACTTCAATAACTTCAAAAACGGCAAAGTTTCATACTAACTTTGAAACCCCATTTTACCCCCTTAGGGGATGAATTTTCAAAAATCCTTTCTTAGTGCTCCCCTACGTTACAAAAGGAACCCATGTGCAAAATTTCAAACTATAAGAGTTAGAAATTTCAAAATTTCTAACTCTTATAGTTTGGGCCCTGCGTTGATATGTCAGTCAGTCAGCTTCTCCTTTTATATTATACTACGTCCGCGTGGGCTTTAGTTGAGTAAAGTGTTTGCAAATAAGATAGGGATACTTTTAGCGCATGCGAAAGAGCTTTCATACTAACTTCGCAACCCCCTCTTAGCCCCCTTAAGGAATGATTTTCTACTTTCCACGTCTTTCAATGAAGGACCGTCATGCTGAATTTCATTCGAATAACATCAAAAATGGCTAAGTTTTATACTAACTTTGCACCCCCCTTTTACCCCCTTAAGGGTTGATTTTCGAAAAACTATTTTACATGTGTTTCATGACTTTCAATGAAGGATCTTCATATTGAATCTCACTCGAATAACTTCAAATACGGCAAAGTTTCATACTAAGTTTGCACCCCCCTTTATCCCCCTTAAGGGATTATTTTTAAGAAACTATTTTACACGTAATTCATAATTTTAAATGTAAAACCTTCATACCAAATTTCATTTGAATAACTTTAAAAACGGCAAAGTTTCATACTAACTTTGCCTTTTACCCCCTTAGGGGATGAATTTTCAAAAATCCTTTCTTAGTGCTCGCCTACGTTACAAAAGGAACCCCTGTGCTTTTATAGTTTAGGCCCTGCGTTGATATGTCAGTCAGTCAGTCAGTCAGTCAGCTTCTCCTTTTATATATATATATATAGATAGATTATTATAGGTATAGGTAGGTAGGTACCTCAAACAACGTGTAGCTAATAAGAATGCTCGAGGTCTCGTATCCTTCGAGGATGCACGCAAATACTTGGCCAGCTACATACTGGTCGGTGAACACTGAAAACAGAAGAAAAATTGCTATTTTTTTTTATTTGTGAAAACCTAAATACAGAGCAGGAAGTAGTATTACCTACACTCGTGTGCTTTCGGCGAAAACCGAAGCCTACTTGAGCCCGAGGTATATTATAAAAGCTAACAGACTGTAACTACTAGGTTTTTATCCGTATGTTTGATAGATAGCCTACCCTCTGCCTTCCCATTTTCTCTCTGGTTGATGCCCTCTTGGAACACGTCAGTCCCAGGTCTCTTGGATTCCATTCGTTCGCGCATTACGCTGCGGGTCAGCATCAGAAGAATCTTCTCGGTTCTCTTGGTTGCAAACCTGAGGAAGGAGAGTCGAAACGTAGAAATTGACACGCTGTAGTTGGTCAGTCGGGGGTCGATTGCAGCTATGAGCAAAGTGGTGAGTCTGCGCTGAGCCTCATCTATCTTCTCCAGGCTCTCTTCATCATCATCTACCCATTATATCCCCACCAAGGCGCACGGGTCTCTTCCGTGAGGAAGGAATAGGCCATACTCCACGTCGGGCGCCAAGTATGGTTTGGTGGAGGCTTGTAAGACTATTAGTGGCTGGTCTTACTGTCAGAGGTTTTCAAGTCGCCCTAAGGCCTCTGACTTGGCTTAACGACTGCAATCTATCGACGGCAGCCGGCACCAACTGCTTAGCGTGCCTTGCGAAGCACGGAACCGCTCGGAAAAAAGAGTCATAGACGGTCATCCATCCATGCACTAAACGCCCTTAGGTCGCTTAACTTTCGTGATCGTTTAAGATCACTCAGAGGGCCGATTCTCCCAGGGTCTCTTAGCCTCGGGTTATTTTTCTATGAACTAGGTAGGTATTTATTACTTTACTACACTAATATCATCAAGAGGAAAAGTTTTTAATTTCACATAAACTCCTCTGGCATACCGGGTCAGCGCTGCCGCCAACTAATCCGATCTCGTCTTCACGATGTTACTCTTTGTGCTTATCTAAATGAATGACAATATAAATATTATGACAATGTTTTTAGAGAATAATTTTAAATCATACTTCCTGAGGATAATAGATAGATAAAGATTTTGTTTACACACCAAAACACACGTTTTTACAGGTGAAATTAGAACTAAAAGGGACAAAATAAAAACAAAATTTACAAAACAAAACAAAAAAAAAACTTTAAAATAAGCAAATTAAATGTACCCAGAAACATGGAAGGGCCAAGTATGTGTGGCAAGCTAACTACCCTTTCAGAAGAATGCACTAAAGTTTTTATGTTCCTCACCTTAGTGGAATTAATGAGCTAATCTCAGGGAAGTGGAAAGCGATCACGTTCTTCAGGTTCTCCACGAAGGAGCTCTGGAAGAGACCGTTTGCTAGCGTCGGGAACAGGCCGTCACGATCTTTGAACGAGTCGCTCTTTATGCCGCAGAGGGCATTGGCCACGGCGTCCGTTGTGAAGATGCCAGATAGCTGCAAAATACCATAAGATAATATACAGACGCGGTCCGTAGTACCGAATCATGAACAATGCCAATCATCATTCAGCCACAAGAAGTCCACTGCTGGATATGTCCAGCCATATGTCCATGGATTTCCAAAAAGACCGGTTGGAAGCGGCTTGCATCCAGCGTCTTCCTGCCACTTGGATGAGATCGTCTGTCCATCTTGTGGCGGTCGTCCTACGCTGCGCTTGCGGATGTGTTGTCTCCATTCAAGAACAATGCCAATAGAAGTACTAATTGTCAAAATAAGTCTGCCCGGACCGGTAAGGGACGCTCTAGGCGGACATAGGTACTCCGACCAAATAGGGGATGTATTTTAGCAAAGTGCAAGATAAATAGTAGCCGGAACTAATATATGACGATGAAGCGAAAGAGATTTGCCAGGATCATGGATCGATTTTTTGTCGGATGAGTCAGACCAGACCTAACGATGTGTCTGACTGTGGACGAGACGAGTTAAAAACGAGCTACGCGGAGTCAATCTCTTAGTATGAAATTTTGACAATTCGGTAGTTGACACGACCAACAATAAATTATTTGATATGCTCGATTAAAACAAAAATTACAAAATATTTCGGAAAATGTATCTCTTACTAGTTATCAATTACTAGTTATTACAATTTTAAAATAGATGAAACATAAAAAGAGTGCTCTGAAATATGACGTCATACTTCGGTATTTTCATACAAATTCCGTTTTAAACTTAACTTATTTGACATTTTGTCAACTACCCTTTCGCTTGGCAAATGCCCGCAGCGGGCACGCGGCCATTATGTTTAACTATTGTTATGCTAATTACCGCCAAATGAAGGGCTACCCAATAGATACATAAGCTCTCGCCTGTATCCCAGAAGCGTAGACAGAGACCAGGGACTGCCACCTGCCACGATCCTGACAAACCACTTTCGCTTCATCGACATTCAGACACTATTATATATTCTGTGATTCAGATTAAATTAAGTAGGTAGGTAGTTCATATTATACTTGAGCCATTACAAACGTGCGAACCGAGTCATAAAAGTGGGAGCGAGAGTTCCGATATGCCTGATATAACTCCTATACATGTGTGAGAGAGAGGTCTGATACAAATATTTATGACTTAGTTCGCACGTTTGTAATGGCTCAAGTATAGCACTAAAATCTCACATCCTTAGCCTCGAACTGCGCCACGCCGCTCTCCCCGCAACAGTCAGTCACGTGCTTGACCAGTCCGTCGGCGACTCCCACCACAGCTGGGAAGTAGTGTCTGAGCTTGGCGTTGGTGAAGAGGGGCGTCAAGTGACCGCGCACGGCCCGCCACGTATCGCCCCACTGGACGAACGGGTGCTTGCCAAATAGGAAGTCTACGCCTTTGTCCACCTGCGATCGAGTTTTCTTTTACTACCTACAATACATACTCTACATATACAATACAAGCATTGATATGCAATTATTACGCG
Organism: Yponomeuta plumbellus; assembly: GCA_947310845.1. Classification (NCBI taxonomy): domain Eukaryota; kingdom Metazoa; phylum Arthropoda; class Insecta; order Lepidoptera; family Yponomeutidae; genus Yponomeuta; species Yponomeuta plumbellus. The sequence goes on along the minus strand of OX371211.1, from coordinate 5,285,797 downwards.
TCCCACTTCAAGAAAAAGGCTTGAGATAGTGCGCTAAAATTTATAGATATAAATTCTTCATTTAGGTAACACAGATCCACTTAAATAAACGATAAGACAATTCATTTACAATAACTTAAAGTAATAGAAACATTAGCTAACAGATTTTATCAGTAACTTTGATTGATATAGATACCTATATTCACAAAAAGCTTCATTGAATACAGTGTGGCCCTGGATAAAGTGCAATCCCGAAAGGGGATGAAACTAGACCATGAATCATTGACTAGAAAAATATAAAAAAAAATTATAAAAAAATATTGTAGGATTTATTGGTATTTTAAGATTTTCATGTTTCATTAAGGACTCTATGTACAAAAGTATTGATTTCTTCCAAAATAATGGGTCTATTTCTTTGAAATAAAAAAAAACAGTATGCCTAATACCTGGCGATCACCATGAAATAATAAATAGTCCGCAAAAAAGTAACTATCTTGGGTAAAAAAATGTATTTTTATGAAAAAAAATATTTTTTTAGACGTTTATTTTAAAAAACTTCAAATTACTAAAAATATGTGCCCTATAACTATGTAATTTTATAGCTTACTTTTATTCTTTACCATTTTAGCTTCCAAATAAAAAAAAAAACAATGTTCTAACTAAAAAATTGGCTAGGTAGGAGTTATTTACATTTTAGTAGGTAATACAAGTCAGACTTTAATCACAATAACTTTATTAATAAAATTATCCGTAATTTACAATTTTGCATTTTTATTTAATGCATTAAATGTTCAAAATGGCCTCCTCGATTTTGCAAGCACATTACTGCACGAATATTAATTTGGTTAGTGGCTCTGCGAATCATTCCTGGATCATTTTTAATGTCATTTGCGCACTGAATTATTCGGTCGTGCAACTGTGCCTCGGTATTTATTGGCGTGCTGTATACTCTTTGCTTCATGACACCCCATAAAAAATAATCTAGGGGTGTCAGATCAGGTGAACGCGCTGGCCAGCCTACTGGCCCTCCTCGGCCAATCCACCGGTTCGGGTAATTTTCGTTCAAAAATCGCCGCACCTCCCGCCCATAATGTGCAGGTCATCCATCCATTTGGAGATACATACGCCCACGCCGTCTCGTAGCCAGGGGAACATCTTCCATCAACATGGGTAAATTTTGTAGTAATTCTAAAAAACGTTCAGCATTTAGGGTTCTGGGTAAAATGACTGGACCAATTAAAATGTCGTCGATGCCCATACGTTTATTGAAAATTTTACTTGAAAAGTAGATGCCCGCTTCAATCGTGGATTTTCGTGAGACCACTGGTGCAAATTTCTGCAGTTTGTAATGCCGTCTCGGGTAAATGTCGCTTCGTCCATCCAAAAAATGCGTTTGGGAAAATTTGGGTAAGCTCTAATTTTTCTTAGAATCCACGTCGACATTACGCATCTTGGACGATTATCTACATTTTCGTGTAAATGTTGTACTCGTTGGTAATGGAAAGGATGCAATCCCTCCTTTTTCAAAATTCGCCAGACAGACGTCTTCGATATGCCATGACGCAACGCTAATCGTCTTATGCTTGTTGTAGGGTCAGCAAACTGATCGTTTAAAATGGCATCTTCTATCGCATTGTCAATAACGACAGCTGGTTGCTCACGGCGATCTCGTGCCAAACCAAGTCCAATGTTGGAGAGCCTCCTATGAATCTCTTGAAAATTTCGAGCTGAGGGTATGAGTCTGCCCGGGAAAGCATTTATGTATGCAGTCCGAGCGACTGTTGTGCGACCATGTGACATGCCATAATAATAATGCATGTCGGCTATTTCTCGAGGCTATTTCAATCGCGGCATTTCGTCAACACTTAACAGCAGAACAGGAACAGTAGAAAACGTAACAGTCAACAATGTAACAAAAACTTAATAACAAATCAACGAGAACACAATGCGAGAACGAGAACAGTAGTAGCAGCGGCGAGAATATCGGAGCGACTGTGTAAGTCCTGTTTCGAACCCCCTGCCACCCCTCCCCTCGCTTTCCCTCTACCTGAGTGTAGAACAAAAGGACTGCGACTGCCGAAGGGCACAGAGTAGGACGGAAACAATGGAAAAAACGGTCTCTACCTGCACGGTAACACGATTAGGCTCCACTTTAAAAGTTCGTAGATAGCGTGTTTTTTTTGTTGTTAGAACATTGTTTTTTTTTTATTTGGAAGCTAAAATGGTAAAGAATAAAAGTAAGCTATAAAATTACATAGTTATAAGGCACATTTTTTTAGTAATTTGAAGTTTTTTAAAATAAACGTCTAAAAAAATCATTTTTTTTATAAAAATACATTTTTTTACCCAAGATAGTTACTTTTTTGCGGACTATTTATTATTTCATGGTGATCGCCAGGTATTAGGCATACTGTTTTTTTTTATTTCAAAGAAATAGACCCATTATTTTGGAAGAAATCAATACTTTTGTACATAGAGTCCTTAATGAAACATGAAAATCTTAAAATACCAATAAATCCTACAATAATTTTTTATAATTTTTTTTAATATTTTTCTAGTCAATGATTCATGGTCTAGTTTCATCCCCTTTCGGGATTGCACTTTATCCAGGGCCACACTGTATAATATGGACCGTTTATGGTACCCATTAGCGATAACTCTCTGCATCAAAGAAGCATTTTTTTGCGAATAATTGTACAAAAGGCATCAGCCTATTACGTAACTTTCCACTCTACCGGGTTGAGCATTTAGACAACTCGAAAGAGTCAAAATAAGAAAGTAGGTATATGACAGTTTGGAGTAGGAGTATGAGATACCTAGTGACAGTGTGACATAAGGTGGTGTGAGCCGTGTGACAGACCGGGAACAAAAGGGCTAAATCAGACAACTCCATACAGTGGAGTCTTACGTAATTGCACCCCTGATCAATAGCGCAGAAATGAGAGAGCCGCAATAATGCTCTAATGCATCCCTGCATTACTATGCACCTCCCCAAACTATTTTGGACAAGTGACCCCTTTTCCAAAATGAACTGTTACCTTAGACTCCCGTGGCCAAATTACCTACTTTTAAGATCAACCCCCTTATTCATAACGGTCCGCTAATTTAAAACAGCTAAATTTAATGGGGGTCGATTTTTAGACCTCGTCGACCCTCATAATCAGTTTTCGTTTATGTCGACCTCTAGGAAACCGATATCGACCCCAAGGGTCTTGCCACCACTTTGACCACTTTGGGAATCCCTGCTCTAATGCGTTATTATGTTGGATTGTACGAGTTTTGCTTAGTGACCGACCACGGATGCCCATCTGCCCATGCCCACTGCATTTCAAGGCATTTGAGTTTTCTCACGATGTTTTTCTATATTCCGGGATCAGAACCCGCGAACACAGCCACGAGATCATGCACTACGTCGAACGCGTCAGCCATCGCTACACTCTTGTTTGAGATTTCGTCATTGCATTGAACTTCAACTTACTATGTAACGAACTCTACCATTATCATCTGCGACGAGGTTGCTACAAAAATGTAGCTCAGCTGACCTGCTTTCGACTACGCAGTTTCTCAAAGAATGTTTTGAATAGAGCGAGTTAATTATTTGTTTTGCCTTTCAATTAGATGTGTAATGGGATATCTGTCAATTACTTGGGTATTTACAAAATAATAAAACCATTGTGCAAGGTTGTAACCTCGCTGAACCTCTTATCAATGCGGCCTAGGTATTGTAGCCTTATTTGTCACTAGTTGGTTGCAAGTTGTTGTATGAATATCTCTGATCCTGATAATCGCAATGTCATCATTGAACAGATACCTAAGTACCTAGGTAGTTATTCTACCAGTTAACATGTACCCACTTATATTAAAGAATTCCATATCAGCTAAACCCAATATTTCTCAAAGAAGGGCTCTTGTCAGCGCTGGACGCTAGTTTCAGCGCTATGATGCTGTATTATGTGTTTCGGGATTTCTACGGTTTTTATACAGCCTTGGTTTTATACGTATCTTATCTTCTATCGACGACCTCTGTGGCGCAGTGGTTAGCGCATCTGACTACTATGCGAGAGGTCCCGGGTTCGAATCCCGGCTGGGGACAAAAAAAACCCAGGTCTTGGATGTTTACACGTTTGTGACGTCGCTGTTTTTGGTTCCCACGACACAGGGTATCCTAGTGTGGGGCCAGAAGCAATGTATGTGTCTGTATGTAAAACGGGCAAGACAAAAATTGCGTATCTGTTTTCTACTCACAGGAACCAAAGTACCTATTACTACAACTCACAATTTACTTTTACGTTTTACTATAACAATTATTCTACGTTCCATTGCAAAGTCGATTAGTTTAATCGAACTAAGTTAACGTAAAAAAATATAGCTGTAAAAAAAGCGTATTATTTCGACACACAAAAGACGATCAAAACTTGTAGGGTACCTTCCCATTAATCTAAAACGATGAAATATGTGCAAGAAAAATAAAATGAAGTCTTTGAAGTTCGGAAGCCCGGGAAAACCTACCTACTCGATGACCGAGTCCAGCTCGCACTTGCCCGGTAAGCTGTTTACATAAATTTATCTACATATATGACTCATGATATCTATATATATAAAAGGAGAAGCTGACTGACTGACTTACTGACTGACTGACATATCAACGCAGGGCCTAAACTATAAGGGTTAGAAACTTCAAATTTTGCACAGAGGTTCTTTTTGTAACGTAGGGGAGCACTAAGAAAGGATTTTCGAAAATTCATCCCCTAAGGGGGTAAAATGGGGGTTCAAAGTTAGTATGAAACTTTGCGGTTTTTGAAGTTATTCGAATGAAATTTGGTACGAAGGTTCTTCATTTAAAATTATGAAACACGTGTAAAATAGTTTTTTAAAAATAATCCCTTAAGGTGGAATAAGGGGGGTGCAAACTTAGTATGCAACTTAGCCGTTTTTGAAGTTATTCGAATGAGATTCAATATGAAGGTTCTTCATTAAAAGTCACGAAACACATGTAAAATAGTTTTTCGAAAATCATCCCTTAAGGGGGTAAGAGGGGAGTGCAAAGTTAGTATGAAAGTTAGCCATTTTTGAAGTTATTCGAATGAAATTCAGCATGAAGGTCCTTCATTGAAAGTCATGAAAGACGCGTTAAGTAGTTTTTCGAAAATCATCCCTTAAGGGTGTAAGAGGGGGTTGCGAAGTTAGTATGAAAGCTCTTTCGCATGCGCTAAAAGTATCCCTATCTTATTTGCAATCATTTTACTCAACTAGAGTCCACGCGGACGTAGTCGCGGGCAACAGCTAGTATCATATAAATTACTAGTTGTCCCAGCAAACTTCGTACCGCCAAAGTTTTAGTAATTTTTCCATATTTTCACACCATTTAAACCTTCCTTGGAATTCTAGAAATCAGCCAAATCGGTCCAGCCGTTCTCGAGTATTAGTGAGACTAACGAACAGAAATCTAGAAAATAACGAACACTCTTAAAGCGGCAATGAAACTAAATCGCCATGTTCAAGCAGTTGTCATTGTACTACAACTCATTAGTAGAATCTAGGCCCAGATTGATAACGAAAATTCCTTAACTACTTCATAAAATTGTCAATCCTAGCTGATTCCATCCGCGCATCACTAATAATTATTAGATAGGATTTTAATTGCTATTTAATGATTCGTTCGTTCGAGAAAAATAATTGCTTAGGTACCTACGTTATGCGGGTGACGACTTTAGCTGTTCTAATCCATAATATCACCAGGCTGATCTAAATTCTTCTTCCATAAAAGGAGGCTGGCAGTCCATACCTATATTAACCTAACTCATCATCGGCATAGATAGATAGATAGAATATTCTTTATCATCATCATCATCGGCCTATGCTTGTCCACTGCTGGACATAGGCCTCTCCCATTTCACGCCACTAAGCACGGTCCTCGGCTACTCTCATCCAGCTCTTGCCAGCCGCCTTGCGAAGATCATCGCTCCACCGAGTCTGAGGACGTCCTACACTACGTTTACCGATCCGCGGTCTCCACTCAAGAACTCGTGTACCCCATCGGTTATCTTCTTCGGGTGATATGGCCGGCCCACTGCCACTTTGTTCAGCATGCTAATTTGGTGGGCTATGTCGGTGACTTTGGTTCTCTGTCAGATCACCTACGTCTACCGTTGTCAATTTACCTACCTACTATTTTACTATTGGAACGGTGCAGATGTCAGTCGCGAAAAATTATCTTTAGATAAAATAGTAAAAAATAGTTGTTTCCATTAATCGTGTACATACCCAATTATAGTAGCCAATATTTCGAATCGCTCGTAGCCCCGGCTGCCTGAGTGAACTTAAACGATTACGAAGGTTAAGCAACATAGGGCGCGTCAGTGCATGGATGTGTTACCGTCTATGAACTGACGCTAGTGGCATTTTTCCGAGCGGTTCAATGCTTCGCAACGCTCTAGGTATAAGAAGTTGGTGCCGGCTGCCGTCGATAAATGGCAGTCGTTAAGCCAAGTCAGAGGCCTTAGGGCGGCTTGAAAACTTCTGACAGTAAGACCAGCCACTAGTCTTACAAGCCTCCACCAATCCGGGCTAGGACCCCTGTGGTGGAGTATGGCCTGTACCTTCCTCAAGGAAGAGACCCGTGCCCCTCGGTGGGGATATAATAGGTTGATAATGCGAATAGTTCTAATATCTCCTTAAAGGTCTAACGAATTCGAAGTTACCCTGTTGTACAGGGTACCTCCATAGGCAAGCCTGGGTAACTGTAATTTAATTACAATGTATCTAATATCAAGGTACCGCTAGTCAATCAATGTTGTAAGTAACCACTCACATAGAACTCGTTCCGGGCGAAACTGTTGTATTCCGTCTGCAGTACCTCCTTGATCAGGTCAGGGTCCTTGAGGAGGAGACCAGGCGAACTCATCTTCAGGTATCCAACGTACGGAGCATCCGCGAATTGACTAAGGGACACCAAAAAACATGGATATCTTCAAAACTGAGGCTATTTGCAAAAAAAAACAGGTCTTGGATGTTTACATGTTTGTGACGTCGCTGTATCTGGTTCCCACGACACAGGTTATCCTAGTAGAAGCAATTCAAATTCAAATTCAAAAATTTATTTCAACGTAAAGAATTTACACTAGACACATTTATCCTCTGATTAAATTTAATATTAAACTACTATTTAATGTATGTGCCTGTATGTAAATGTTATGTTACGTTAAATGAAATACAGCGGCCTCCAGCGGGATAGAATCCACAATCTTTGGCTTGGCAGTAAAGCGTCATGTTTCGCTTTGACAGGATGTAAAGCCCATTACACAATGAAAAAAAAAAGGTATAAGACTAAGGAATATGAAATAAGGAACAAGGAATAAGGAATAGCGGAATCCAGCAATGGCAGCACCGTTGAGCAAGACACAATTCAAGAATAAGGAAGACAATTGATTTCTGTGCTATTCCTTATTCCTGGCTCCTTATTTCTTATTCCTTATTCTTATACCTTATTTTTTTTCATTGTGTAATGGGCTTTATATTACCTAAGGAGTTCATATTAAAATCCGCCGTACCCAGTTAAGAGTTAATGAATTCAATGAATATCGATCGGGATTCGGGACCCGTTTTTTGCGTGATTTCTGATTTGATCAACTTTTTTTTTATTTGCAGGTAGTTAGGTACAATTAAATTTCAGGGTAGGCAATTTTTTTTATGCATTTCGACAATATGAACTTAACAAGTTCGACGAACCATACTGACGAACGAAAGTACGAAAGCACCTTTCGACGAAAAGTTCTTCGTTGTATGGTTATTTCCATCAGGCGTGTTTTCGACGAAACGTGCATGGTGTACCATGTCATAGGGCAAAGATTACTTCTATGAAACGAAACGGCGGTGAATAATGTTCGGCGGTAAAAAGTTTCGGCGATACGTACGTACGGAGCTCAAAAACCTCGAAGTCATGAAAAAACTAATTCAATTTTTTGGAATTTAGTCGTTTAAATTTTTTATACGAAAATAAATATTACTATTATTAGCATTAGGTATCTACTTTAATAGAACAATGCAAATTTTAATGACATGTGACATTTATGACATGTGTGTGTACGTAGTGCGGTGGCACTATGTGTGCGTGTAGGTACATTGTTTAGAGTTTAGAGGGTGTTTATTTAGTATGGATAGATGATTGATTTTTAATTCGACCTATTATTCCTAATAATAATTGTTTAATTGAACATTCTTTTTTTTTTAATAGCAATAATAGTAATTTATAATTTAATAAAAACTAACGTAAAAAAACTAAAACTAATAATAATATTAAAAAAAAAGAAAATACTAAACTAAAGATATTTTTTAATTTAAATAGAATATTGGAGTTGTCTGAATGTTCTGTCCAGAACATTCTAAATTTTTATTTATCTTTTACTCTATTGTTGTAGAGTCTTGTTAGGACCTTATAACTTAGTTATGTTTATTTTTATAATGAAGTGTTCTCTATTTCTTTTAATTGCGTACAGTCGAAAGCACATCAACAATTCGCCCGATTAGATTAAAGTCTACTTCTCTTTGTAAACAGCCTATATTACTACTACAGCCCACTGTAGGGCACAGGCCCTCTCCCAGAGAGAGAGAGTATGGGCGTAATCACCATGCGTGTTATTATTTAAACATTCTAATAAGTAGGTCATACAAGGCCAATAGTGCTGATTTATTAATGTTTTTTTTAATCTCAAGGTTAAATTCAAGTTACAATAATTATAATGTCAAAACAATATTGAAGAACATGAAAAATAAATAAATAAAAAAAAACCGCCCCGACCCACATCCGACCCAAAAGTATTTATATAACCTACTGGCCTCTTTTCTGCGCTGCACTGTGTGCACAGCAAGGGAAAATATCCTTTGACTCGGCCAGATATGCCCCAGCCAAAACGAACGTCCATGGCACGGGCGGGACCATGCCATGGAGAATGAATTAAGTTAGGTGTGAAATAAATCTTACATAATATTTGGCGTAGTGGTTAGCGCATCTGCTTACCATGCGAGAGGTCCCGGGTTCGATCCCCGGCTGGACAAAAAAAAACTCCAGGTCTTGGATGTTTACATGTTTGTGACGTCGCTGTTTTGGTTCCCACGACACACAGGGTATCCTAGTGTGGGGCCAGAAGCAATGTATGTGCCTGTATGTAAATGTAAATGTTATGTTAAAAAGTTATTTACGTATTCACAAAAGTTTTGTCTTCAATGTCAAAGTCAAAATTAATAATAATAAAAAAATAAAAAAAAAGAATGTCATAAAGCCAGACAATCGAATAAACCGCCCCGAGGCCCGAGACACATCCGACCTAAAGACCCAAAGGACCACATGGCAGCAAGTAGGTACTTAGGTATAAGTTGTATAGGATGTTAGCGGAACATTTACTTCCTGTCATCTTCCTAATCTTATCACTTCCTATCTTCACTTCACTAAATATTCAAACAATATTATTCTTGGCAAGTACTTACTTGTAAATATCGACAAACATCAGACCGACATGTTGTGTGAACCGCAGCACATCCTTGTGGTGGCCAAAGAACCAGTGGCACCCCTTGGCTGTGAGGACGCCCCTCTTCTCCCAATACTGGACATTTCTACCTCGGTACAAGTAGAACAAAATCGCAAAAATTGGAAGCAGAACGCAGAGAGTGAGAAACATCTTCTAAGATGGTCGATATTGGAATGTGTGCTGTTGAAGTGGTGGCCTCTACTTAGTAGATGGATAGATAATAAATATGCAAAGCAGTTTATAGACGAGACTACAGGCACACTCCGCACACTTGATAGGTTTGTTTAGAAATATACCTAATTAAATCGTGACAATTTTAACAAGCAGAATTCAATCTATCTTTCCGGAGAGGTCGAATTAGCTATGAGAGGGCGACACTACTTCTACCGGGTACACATACAGGGTGTAGCGTTAATAGTGGTCCAAGCTTAAGGGGGTGATACACCATACAATTACCCATCACATACCCAATTTGAAATAATAAATAAAAAAATTAAGAAATAAAAAAATTTGAAATAATATTCTTAATAAGTATTATTATTTTTTAAATTTCATATTAAACTTTTTTTATTAATGTGTCTTGATACACTAATAAATAAGAATGATACATGATACATTGATACATTTTTGATGTTTTAAATGCGTACAATAGCAAATTAGTAAAAAAATCAAAAAACTAATATTTGCTTATTTTGCCGTTTTTGACTTTGAATACCATGTAAGTCGTTGTTAAGTGATATAACCTATGATTGTCTTACCACTTTGAAAACTTCTTTTAATGGAAATTTTTTTTAAATAATGGGCACTACCGGTGTAGTACATTTTTTTTAAGTCAGGAGCATTTTAATTTCTATTATTTTACTAACAAAGAAATTTTATTTGAATAAATTGGGTTTATTTTGTTACCTGAAAACATAAATTCAAATCGTGGCATGTGCATTAGCAAATTCCTTTTTTTCACTTATGTAGCTGTAATTTCGACAAATGAGTGTCTTTTCAATCATTTGTTGATAATTACAGCTACATAAGTGAAAAAAAGGAATTTTTTAGTAAATAATTAAAAATATTTTTTTGGCCAGACCTGTGGGTAAAATAAAGGGTAGGTAGGTACGTGATGGGTAATTGTATGGTGTATCACCCCCTTAAGCTTGGATCACTATTAACGCTACACACTGTATAAATTGATGCAAGATGCACATTTCTGGCTCTAAAAAACTATTTTAGGGTTCCGTATTCGAAGGGTGTAAACGGGGCCTCATTATTATGCCTGATAATAATAGCCGGCGTAACAGCGCTTTGTCTGTCCATTCCATATGACGCTCTTTACGATGAGCGTAAAGAGCGTCATGAACCGTGTTGAAATTTAAATTAAAACGAAAAAAAAATGCCCTTTTTCTCTTAGAAAGTATAGGACTTTCAACCAGACAAAACATGGTTTACAAAAGTAAAAAGTGGGTCCTACAAATATCAAAATTACGGGAATTGTGATTTTCCAAAGCTTTTTTGTTGTTGTTTTGCCGTAATACTTACATAAAAATATTATAGTTGGTTTGATTAGAGTGCGTGCCTACTACATTATAGATAACAAGAAACAATACTAATGAGTCGGTCTCTCGCTAAGGGTCTCGAAATGAAAGAAATAAGAGGTATTAAATTTTGGTAGTACGGAGCCTGACTTGCCCTTCGCCGTCCGCGTAGACCAAAATTAATTTGAGTTTTCTGACTTATTACCATATCTGGGGATTTTGCATTCAACTTAGATTGAACTGATTATTTTATAGTTACCATTGAAAACGTAAGTGTTTACAGTAAACTCCGAATAAAACGTAAAAATATTTTTGTCGAGTTTTTACGGGGCTGAAAAAAATGCGAAAATAAAGGTAGGTAGTTAAATACAAATAATATTTATATACTTACGGAAAAAATAATACACAATGCCAGATAACAATGGTAATATAATACCTACATTGCGTTGATACTAAAAATAAAGTGACCCCACAATAGCCTGTATCGTGTGCGTCACGACATGATTAGGTATTATATTAATATTAGGCATTATATTACTTATAAAATGTTATTTTATTTTATAAGTTTTCAACCATATTTAGGACCAGTGGCAAAAAACCTAGAATAGCATTATTAACGCGAAAAAGGGCCATGGACATAAGTCGACAAAATCTATATATCTATATATATAAAAGGAGAAGCTGACTGACTGACTGACTGACTGACTGACTGACTGACTGACTGACTGACATATCAACGCAGGGCTCAAACTATAAGGGTCAGAAACTTGAAATTTTTCACAGGGGTTTCTTTTATGATGTAGGGGAGCACTAAGAAAGGATTTTTGAAAATTCACCCCCTAAAGGGGTAAAATGGGGGTGCAAAGTTAGTATGAAACTTTGCCGTTTTTAAATTTATTTGAATGAAATTCAGGGCGAAGGTTCTTCGTTGAAAGTCATGAAACACGTATAAAATACTTTTTCAAAAATCATCCCTTAAAGGGGTAAAAGGGGGGTGCAAAGTTAGTATGAAAGTTCTCTGATTTTCAAAGTTATTTCAATAAAAAGTGGTATTTGGGTTATAAGTTCTTAATAATGATTATGTCCGATATCCTTTTTTCGAATTCACCCCCTGAGGGCGTAAAAAGAAGGTGCAAAGTTAGTTTGAAACTTGCCGTTTTTGAAGTGAAATATTTTTCCGAAAATCATCCCTCAAGATGGGGGAGGGGGTAAAGGGGGTGCAAAGTAAATATGAAAGTTCTCTGATTTTCAAGGTTTGTATTTGGATGTTGTATTTGGGTTATAAATGCTAATAATGGGGGTAAAAGAGGGGTGCAAATTTAGAAGGGAGAAGCTGACTAACTCAATTACCGATATATCAGCGCAGGGTCTAAACTATAAGGGCTAGAAACTTGAAATTTTGCACAAGGGTTCCTTTTATAACGTAGGGGGCACTAAGAAAGGATTTTTGCAAATTCATCCCCTGTGGGGGTAGGCCGGGAGTGCAACATTACTATGAACGTTTGCCGATATTGAAATTAATGAAAATGAATGAATGAAATCCAGTATGAAGATTCTTCATTGAAAGTCATGAAACTCAAGTAAAATATTTTTTTGATAATCATCCCTTTGGGGGAAAACGGGCTGCAACGTTAATATGTAAGTTCTCTGATTTTCAAAATTATTTCAATAAAATGTAATTTATGTTATAAATTGAACACACAATACAGGGCAACAGCTAGTATAATATATGTACCTGCCTATTTGAAATCTATTATAACTAACCGTACATTTCTTAGTGAAGGTCAAGATAATAGGTAACCGAAACCAGTGTGCGTGCATAGGCTTGCCAGGTGTCCGGCTTTAGCCGGACATGTTTGGCCTTTTGCGGTCGCGTCCGGCCAAATATGTACGTGTTTGGCCTGTCCGGCTTTTGTCAGGCTTTTTGTCAGAGTGGCGATTCGTATGACGATGGGCGGAGGAGCGTCCGAGCGGACAAGAGAGCAAACTGTTGTCGCGCGTGGCGTGAGTAGGGTTGCCAGGCGTCCGGATAAAGCCGGACATAGGTAGGCTTTTTGATTGTGTGTCCGGCCAAAATAAAGGGTTGTCCGGCTTGTTAGGCTTTTTAAATTTCGCAAACGAGCGAGCGTCGAGCGTGGATTTATGACAATAATAAAAAAAACTTGATTTTACATACAATTTTTTTGTCGTACCTACCTAATAATACTGAGACACAAAATCCTCAATAATGTAGGGTGTCCGGCCTTTCTAACGAATTGTCCGGCCAAACTGGCTGGTCTGTCCGGCTATTAGGTTTAGCGACCTGGCAACGCAGCGTGCAGGATGTCCATGAAACAAAATAGGCATTTCAGGATCATAGCCAGTGGCATTGAATCCAGTGGCAAGCTCAGCCCTTATAACGTATTACGTAACTTTCCACTCTATCGGGTTTAGCATTTAGAAAACTCGAAAGGGTCAAAATAAGAATCTATTGACAGTTCGGAGTAAGATATGAGATAAGTACCTCTCTCATACTCCTACTCCGAACTGTACCTACTGGGAAAAAAGTCCCAGAATGTAACAGTGTGACATATCTAGGTGGTGTGACATACTGGGAACAAAAGTGCTAAATCAGACAACTCCATACAGTGGAGTCTTATGTAATTGCACCCTGGTCTCTACTTACTCTAGGCGTGAATGTACATATATTCAGCACGGTGTGCGTACACGCATTTTTAACAGCGTTTCTAGGCATTTTCCGACCGATCTCGCTAGTCAGAACCCGCTTACAACGGGATGAAAATAGAGTATGTATACGTAGAGCCAATACCGCACTTATGCATAAAAGTCTATATTGTATGGGGCCTATGATTTATAATAAAATACCAAGAGATATACGAGAATTTGACATGGGCCAATTCAAATTTAAATTGAAAAAAATGTAAAATAAATAAAAATAAATAAACTCACGCCCGTTATCCCCGAAGGGGTAGGCAGAGGCACCAGTCTCTAGAACAGGACCCACGTTTTGCCGAGTTTATTAGGTCCCAAACGTGACAAGTGGCAAGCCTGTCGCCGTTATCCGGGCACAATTTATCAGCGAATGGTGTTGCTGTACAAACAAATGTACGTAACTAAAAGTCATTGGTTACGTACTACGTCATGCTACTAGAAAAATGCTACTATAAGCTAATAGAATTTCTAACTGATTGATTTATTATTATATGACTATGTACTGACTCTTCTACACACAAACTTGACTTTGAAATGTACTTTAATATTTGACAAGTTGATATTTCTTTTTTTTTTTTTTTTTTGTTCGGACTGCATTTGAATTTACCAATATCAACATAATTGACGTAAATATAGCTCGTATGGAAAGTATTTTGTGATAGAGATATGTTTTAATGACAAACGATGGTGCTCTCTCTAAATATTTTGTAAGTCCCGATGGGCGAAACATGTACAGGACGTATTTCAATGTAACAACCTTATATCTCATGTTTGACAAATAAATAATCTTTATCTTTATCTTTATCTTTATCTAGTAATCTTATTATAATATCTTCCAGGATGTTGTTGTAGAATCGCATAAAAAGCCCCATAAGCGAATTACCCTTTAGTATGGAACCCTAATGAACGCTACTGTACTAAAACCATTATAAATAACAGATAAAAAAACTAAAATAAATCCGATGTATATTTAGGCAATCATCCAAACGAAACCTGTCCTATAAAGCTGTGATGTATGCATAATATGCTATTCAACACGAGTAGGATCTATTTCGGCCATCGGAGAACCTGCTTCTTGCATATTTTGTAAAGCACGATCACCTCGGTGATGACGGAGGACGTAGGTTTCCGTGCTTTGTCAAAAATCATACCATAAAACCGGCCCTGTGCGTGTCGGGCCGCGTGCATAGCAGGGTCCCGTCAAAATTTCCGAAAATATCCCCCTCCTAAGTTTGGATACTTTGACGGAGGTACGGGACTCTGGTATTTTGAGGGTCTACTAGGGTATAGACTTAGACCCTCTACGGCGCAGCGGTTGGCGCATCTGCCTGCCATGCGAACGGTCCCGGGTTCGATTCCCGGCTGGGGACAATAAAAATCTTCTCGTCTCGGATGTTTACTTGTTTGTGATGTTGCTGTTTCTGGTTCCCGCGACACAGGGATCCTAGTGTGGGGCCAGATGCAATGTATTGTATGTGCCTGTGTGTAAATGTTTGTTTATTTATTACCTACTTTACTTAAATTCATCAAATAATTTATCGATCGAAATAATGTTACTTTTATGAGTCCGACTAAAGTAGTATTATACTCCTTAAATAGTTCTTCTTTTAAAATCATTAATGTACTAGGTACTGCCCTAAATTTTTTACCTCAGTATCAGTAGTCCGGTTATTTAGTCCGGTCGCCGAACTGGTGAGACTTTTTAGTCTCAGCTGTTCGATGATGTAATACGACCGGACTACTGAGCCTGATAGTTCGGTATCGATATCGATATAGGACGTGCACTAGTAGCATAAAGCCCTTGACAAAGGTTTTCTTTACAGATCAACACACTTAAGGGACTTCACACACGACGGCTATAATATACATTACATCCCGGGATGTATAGCTTTACAATATATTAAAGTATCACACACGCAACAGGTAACGTAATGTATATTTCGCTTCATTTCGTTGGCATATGTCTCGACCGACACACGTTCCGGCTGCTAAGGCGTTACACAGGGTGTCGTTTTGGATCTGTCGACGTACTTACTACTAGATTTAATAGATAGCTAGTTCATCAGAAGATGATGGATTTTTTCATGTGCGTATGCGTTGGCACATGTGCCAAAAATAGAACTATGTGGATTGAACATCATATAAAGTAAGGAACATTCCGAAGAGTTTAAATTATATGTGGAATTATCAGACACTCCACCTAGTGGACAGGCATGATATTATTACAAAATTGATGACCGCTGTGTTGCTACACTTTTTTTTCTTTTCTTGAGGTAGATTGATTTTTGTTACTATCCTTCATGTCAAAGGCAACTTTAATTTTATATTCCATCATTATATAGTTTGTAACTTCCTATGTTATATCTATAAAATCATAGGTCATCAATCGACTGAATCGAAGAATTGCTCGCAGCCCTGGCCGCCTGAGTGATCTTAAACGATCACGAATGTTAAGCAACATAGGGCGCGTTCAGTGCATGGATGGGTGACCGTTTATGATTAACGCTAATGGCATTTTTCCGAGCGGTTCAATGCTTCGCAAGGCATGTTAAGCAATTGGTGCTGGCTGCCGTCGATAGATGGCAGTCGTTAAGCCAAGTCAGAGGCCATAGAGTAAGACCAGCCACTACTCTTACAAGCCTCCACCAATCCGGACTTGGCCCCCCCGTGGCGGAGTATGGCCTATACCTTCCTCAGGCTTACGAAACGTAGCTTACGGCCGATTTCTGAATTGAGAATTTCGCTAAGTAACTACTTAACTCTAGTGTTGTCTCGTCAAATTTCTCAGAAAAGAGCGTGACAGAACGTTATTTAAATATTTACTTAAGTGAAATTCTCAATTCGGAAACCGGCCTTTAGCGAGCCTATTTAGTGATTACAGATAATCACTTAAGTTATGTGGAGCAAATGAATTTTTTGAGACAGGACTCTGAATACCTATGTCGTTTAGCGAAATAAGACTCCTAGTGGAGTTTATGAATCACAAATAAACTTTTTGAACACTCTGTTCGAAGAAAGATGTATCGTAATATACGAAAAGGTATTGAGATATGTATATTAAGATGTATCGACAGGTAAATATACATCTTCGTATCGCTTAGTACCTTTAAGGTACGAAGATGTAAAGATGTATATTATAGCTGTCGTGTGTGGTCTCCTGACGATTTCTATGGAAAGATGTAAAGAGATATATCGTGCTATAATATACATCTTTACCTTATAGCCGTCGTGTGTGGAGTCCTTGAGGGTGTAATAGTACCTATTTTTAGATCTCTGAGTGGTGCAAGGTCATATCGATACCGAACTATCAGTCTCAGGCTCAGTAGTCCGGTCGTATTGCATCACCGAACTACTGAGACGAAAAGTCCGGGACCGAACTAAATAACCGAACTACTGATGGTAGAATAGAATAATCATTTATTGCCATGCAAGGATTACAGTGGTTATATTATAGCTCGTAGACAGAAATTGACTATAAACTTAAACTAATCTGCCTGGACCCGACGCAATACCGGCTTTCGTTATTAAGGGGTGTATAGACGAGCTAGTAGACCCGATTGTATTTTTATACAACCCTATAATCAAAGCGGGTGTGTATCCCTCTGCGTGGAAAGAGTCTCGTGTATCGCCAATTCCGAAAAAGGGGTCAAAAATTATGACAGAGAACTACCGTCCGGTAGCTATACTGTGTGCACTGGCGATGGTGTTTGAGATGGTTCTTCACGACGCCTTAATGCCGCAATGTCAGCCTCACATCACCAGCACTCAGCACGCTTTCTTACCGAACCGCTCAGTAGCCACTAATTTAGTCACCATGGTTGATCTTATTTCTAAAGAACTCGATGAAGGAAACCAGGTCGACGTTGTATACCTTGATTTTCAGAAAGCATTCGACAGGGTGGATAATGGCACTATGCTGCTAAAACTGGGTGCAACAGTTTGTTAAGTACGGGCCCTACGTATCTCCATCGTATCCGACTCGGTCAGGCATAAGTCAAGGTTCGAATTTAGGACCTTTCCTGTTTGTAGTTTTAATTAGTGACCTTCCAGACGTGGTCCAACATTCCCGTATACTTATGTTCGCTGCTGATGTGAAGCTGATTAAGGTAATAAAAACCCAACAAGACTGCGAATTGCTGCAACAAGATATTGATGCTGTTTATCAATGGAGCATTTGTAATAATCTGTTTTTTAACCCAGACAAATGCGAAGTGATGAGTTTTACTCGATCGCTTTCGCCAGTGCACCAGCAGTAAAGTGAAAGTGAAAGTGAAAGTGAAAAGCATTTATTTCGATTGTAACACCATAACACAATTTATAAACAATATTTGTAGTAAACCAAAAACATAAAAATAAAGGTACCTCATACAATTATGTTGAACGAAATGTGCTACAACAGAAAAAGGCTGCAGCTCAGCAAAATGCTAGCCAGAGGCGACTAGCGCTGGTTTTCTGCTGCACCTAATTCGATGAACATGAACAAAATTTGACTATAAATAGAAAGAATAGACGAATACATACAATAATTGGATTAAAAACATTTTTATAGAAATAAGCATAAAATCGAATAAAGTAATGGCCCAAATGCCAGCAATAAAAATAAAGCAAATTTAATACATTTCGGCGTGTGTGTGTGTGTGTGTGTGTGTGTGTGATGCGATGGCCGGAGTAGGCATCAGCCGCGTGCAAGCTGTGCGCGACCTGGGCGTGCTCTTCGACCCCCAGCTGACGCTGCGGCCGCACGCGCAGGGCGTGGCGGCGGCGGCGCTGCGCCGGCTGGGGTTCGTAATGCGCGCCGCCGCGCCGCTGAGCGCAAGGCATTATACGGTGCGCTGGTGCGCAGTGTGCTAGAAACGAATGCTGTGGTGTGAGCCCCACATGAGAAAAAATATATTCTTTTGGTGGAGCAGATCCAAAACAGATAGAAAAATGTATGGGTACTACCCTTTTCTATATACAACCCTTTTTCTACAGGGATATCTTGGGTTTGATTCATTAGAACTGAGGAGAAATTTGGCTCTTGCAAAGTTTGTCTTAAATATAATAAGAGGTAAAATCGACGCCATCGACCTAGTTGAAAAGGTCGTCCGACTATTTGTACCTGATAGGTATCGCAGGGCGCGGAGGCACAAACTATTCGCTGAAATAGAAGCCCGCACCAACCAGTACCAGCACTCGCCAGTCGCGCGTGCTCTGCGGCTACTCTGTGCCCTGCTCGCTGCAGCACCGGAGTGTGATGTGTTTGCGGATGGGATAGCAAGTGTGGTGAAGGTATGTAAGAGAAAGCTAGAAGATGTTTGATGGGTAGTGCTCAGTTATAATATTGTAACGCTTTGGTGTAATTACTGTTATGTTGCAATATTTATGTAAGTAAGTAAATAAATAAATAATCTATCGATCTCTTTAAGCGAGCAATTCTTGTATATGTTACCGGCCAAACCCGATTTCAGGACAAACTAGTTTGGCCTAGGCTAAACTAGTTTTTCCTATACTCGATAGGATTAACTAGTATAGCCTAGTCCAAACTAATTCATCCTAAGCCCGATAGGATAAACCAGTTTAGGATAGGCCAAACTAGTTAATCCTGATATAAATGGGGTGCTGCGTGTACCTTCCTCAGGGAAGAGACCCGTGCCCCTCGGTGGGGACATGATGGGTTGATGATGTGTACCCCTACGCTTCCGTTCCCTTTGATTCTCTGAACGAGATGGAAGGGCAAGTGGCGGGGTCGGTGCACCCTAAGCGTTAGTCGGTAACTTCTCCTTGTGGGATCTTGCTGGCTAACGGCGAATAATCTGACAGTAGGAGTGCGTGGGCTCTGTTTAACACTGTGAAACGGGACCCAGTCGACCAACTGGAGGAGGTCCGGCGCCTCATGCTAGTCGAGTCAGAGACTCTGACCCGACTAGCATGAGGTGACTGTGACTCAGAGTGGCCACGGGCAGAGGGTCGGGGGACCTGCCGCCGTCCACGATCGCGGTGAGCCGGAAGGCACCCTCGAGTGTTCCGATGGTGCCTTCTTGCACAAAGAGAGGGTCCACGCGCTCGCTCTCTACCTTCTCTGCTTTCAAAGAAGCGCTGGAGAGCGAGCGACGAGCGACGCAGCGTCTTGGCGTCCTCCTCCTGCCCCCTTTTATGGGTGACGGGGAGGGGGAGGGCGGTGCGATGGAGCGTATGGGGGCCGATATGGCACCCCACGAGGATAGGCTACGTTTCCTTGCGTTGTATGGGCGATGGGGCGGAGGCGCCGCTGGGGAGCCACTCTGGCTCTCCACCAGTAAAGTCCTTTCGAGGACGAACTCTTGCCGACCTCTGTGGTGCAGCGGTTAGTACGTCTGACTACCATGTCCGGGCTCGAATCCCGGCTGGGGACGAAAAAAAAAAAAAAAAAACTCCAGGTCTTGGATGTTTACATGTTTGTGACGTCGTTGTTTCTGGTTCCCACGCCCCAGGTTATCCCAGTGTTCGTGCGGAGTTTCTGGTCTTCCATCGGACGCGTCCCCCGGGTGGCGGATAGGGGAACGCCCTCCAGATATGGGGGGTACCGGCTCCGGCCGGTGCGGACCAAAACCAGAGGGAGGGGGACGTCCAGTGGCTTGCGCTGCTGGATGTCCCGCGGCGTCTACCATGGGCCCCGCACCCGTAACCCCACATTGAGGGCCTTCGGGCCGCGAGGTGACAACCTCTATAAAAACACACGGTAGGGGCCCTCTCTATGTCCCTCTGTCCAGCAGAGGGCATGGAAGAGGGCTGGAGGGGAGGGGAGGGGCGCGGGCTCCACAAGCCGGGCTTGGGAGGGAGGGATTTTGAGGGAGGTAAGCCAGGGACCAGGGACTGGGCACCCCATATGGTCTCTGGCCGAGGGGCGTGTTTATGGTTGGGAATTTAGATGAGCCGAGGATCCGGGCATAGGCCACAACGGGTCCTTGGTAGCTGGAGGCTTGGGGAGCTCGCGCCTCTCCGCCGGGAGAACCTTTGGCACGAGGGACGCCGCGCGCCGCGCGGACCTTGCGCCGCCGGATGAGTGAGGGTCACAGACGGCAGGTTGGGGGACCTGCCCCTTCTCCAGTGAGGGTGGGCCCGACTCCTTGCGAGTCGGGTCGACGTTGCCGGGGCGCCGCTGTCGCATTCGCGTTGTGGTTTTACACCACTTGCGAGATCCGGCGGCGCCCCATTGCACGAGCGACAGGACGGCCCCCGGGGTGTTTTAGGAGGTATGCCTCTCCTATTATTAGGAGAGGAGAGTCCGACACACGGCCGTCGCCCTCCCCCAAGGGTGGCAGTTACGGTGCACAAAGCATTTCACCCCGTTAACAAAAAAAAAAAAGGTTATCCCAGTGTGGGGTCAGAAGCAATGTATGTGCTGGTTATGTAAATGTTAATGTTAAATGTTGCCGGGTCGCAGTGAATAACCTATCCTGTGTCCCGGTAGAGTAGTAGGAGGAACA
Organism: Yponomeuta plumbellus; assembly: GCA_947310845.1. Taxonomy (NCBI): domain Eukaryota; kingdom Metazoa; phylum Arthropoda; class Insecta; order Lepidoptera; family Yponomeutidae; genus Yponomeuta; species Yponomeuta plumbellus. Next base: position 5,264,608 of record OX371211.1, on the reverse strand, counting down.
CCGCGGGTTTTAGTGGGTAGTTCGGCCTCGAGCATGATGCTCGATGGGAGTCCCACACGAAGCCGTTAATGCACTTTTTATAAAAAATATTATTTTTCCAATTACGGAGCACTTTATTCTTAAATTTCTAGATACTTACTACAATGCTTAGACTAGGTCATACCAGTTTATCCTAGAGTTTAGGCCTAGGCCAAACTAGTTTGTCCTGAAATCGGGTTTGGCCGGTAACGTATATATATTTATATATAATCAGAATCTCGGAAACGGCTCCAACGATTTTCACGAAATTTTGTAGGCAGATACTTTCGGGGGCGTTTAATTGATCTAACTAGGTTACATTTTAAGAAAACGTTGTTTTATCCGTGTTTTAAGGCAATTGAAATTTGCTATAATAACATACAGAGGTAAATTTCGCGTCTTCCTGCAAGGTTGGGATAGTTCTGACGGGAAAACGGGCGACCCGTTTCGGGCCGATTTCAAGAGACCCGGTTCGAGTCATGATATTTTTTTTCCAAGTTATTTTTTTGTTGAAAAAGGATTATTTTAATTTTATATTACATATTTTATTTTACAAAAAAAGTACCGAGCAAAGCTCGGTCACCCAGGTACTATGCTTTATACAAGGTCAAATCAGTCGTTTTGCATGACAATCGGACATACGCTCAGCATAATGCTGTTGGATAGAATCAGATCTATCCTAAAACAGCGCTGAGTTTCAGCGTAGCCCGTGTAACTTAAAAACAAAAAACAAACTATATATAACAAACTAAACTAATACTAACTACGTGTGCTCAAGGAATATATTATGCATTATATCGGTACCTCTTTTTTTTACATTGCATGTTTAATTAAGTAGTTAGAAACATCATATAAAAATGCAACTTAGTAGGATAATTGTTAGGGTAAAGCGGGGTCACGTCCTGAACTCTCTTGAGTGGGCCCAAGGACAACACAGTACACATCTGTAACATAGTTCGTTATTCCTTCCAAAATCGTCACATATAAGACATCTGTTCTCCACATCTTCGTCGAAATCCGTGTCATCAACTTCGCGCAAATCCGTCATCTCTATGTATTTCTGAGTTGGAAGTATCATCTTCGTTCATGTTTTTGTCCTGTAATACTTTTCCTCTTCACCTTTTTAAAAAATGACTTTGGCTTTCGTCTTTCCCCCATTTTTTCTAACTGTAACATGTTCTCTACTTTTTTGTGTTACGTTCCTTCGTACTTTCACTGGTTTCTTACCCTTATTATCAACTTTCTGATTTCCGCAGGTCTGCTAGTTTAACCATTTATTTCTGTTCCTTCTGAAATAAAATTATTTTGTTCCTGAAATTATTGTAGCATGTTGCTTACGAGATACTTGTTAGCTTTTTCCTTTTTTTTTTGCACAGGTAGAAGATCGGTAACCTTTACCATTCCTGAAGTTGAAGGGATAGGTTCGTCCGAAATTGTAGAAGCAGGGGCTAGAGGTGGAGTCACGTTACCCAACTCTATGTAAGAAATTTCAGAGGGTTCAACGAAATCGATGTTCAGCTATCGCTCGGTGGTGTTTGGTGTTGCATAATTCAAAGTAGATACCAGATGTTGAAGGGAGCTCGAGCACAGATGGAGTTGAACGGGTTTGCGTTGCATCCAAAGTTGGGTTGCGAGATGTGTGGTATAGCTGTTGGGTTATTGAGCAAAGACAGAGATTCGAGTGCTCTCTCATCGTGAGCACTGTTCTCTTCGTCAACGGTTACAAGCTCATTGTCTTTTATAAATTCAGCTGGTAGGAAATCGTCATCAGTGAAGATATTTGGCTTGTAAGGATATAATATTCCTGTGGCTGCAAATGCTGAAATAAACAATAATAAAGTTAGTTACGGTAAAAATATGCACAGTGCCATATACCTTGTCCTAATATACTAGTGCGGGTAATACCGGTCACCATGACCGGCATTACCCACCCTACCACCTTTTGAAGAAAAAAATTGTAGGTCATATACCTGTTGAATGTGGTACAAAATCTATAATTATTTACGAAGCCTGATAACAACGCATCACTCATCATCAAGCAGACAAAGTTAAAAACACGTTAATTTAAAGACTCACCTCTTATCTGCCAGGAACCAAAAAAATGTAAGAAAATGGCGCGAAAACAACGAACATGCCTTCTCTCCAAATGTGTGCTCGCAACTGAGCGGGGGTGGGTTCCCCGGTGCGGGGTATTGTCACGCCATGCGCCAAGCGTGTGCGTATGTATAAACCCAATAAAATGGGAGATAGTGTGGTGACCGGTATTGTCAACTGACTGGCATTAGCCGGTTTTACCCTACATTTCGTTAGACAATGGGACAGATGACTTAATTAATGATTAACTACCGTGGCTAAGACCATTAAGTACACTTTTTAAGGCTAAAACTTTAAATTAATAAAATACTAATTATTTTCTAGATTTTTCTTAATATTTAGAAAGAACAGATAACACAAAATACCACTTCAAACATCCAAACTTTCACTGTCATGAGACCGCCACCCACTACGTCAAGAGGGAACTCCCAGTTTTTGTGAATCAAGCACGTAAGCTTTAAAATGTTTTTTTAACGTAATTTTCACTGGTATTTGCCTTATGGGTGGAGGAATATTGTTCCAGCACTTGGTTGTGTGGTAGCGAAAACAGCCAGTGAAAGCTGCTGTGCGGTGTCTGTGGACCTTAACACGTTCCCAGTCCCCATAATATCTTTGGTACCTACTACCCATACGTCCAATAGATTTTTTGTTTTAGCATTAACTAATGCCCTAAAACTTTATTAAATTTATTTATTTATTTATTTAATACCGCAATAAGGGCTTACAGTTTCCCAAAGCGCCCCTATTGCTATGATTACATAATAAACCTTATTAATTACTTACATAAGTGTAATCTTAATTCAAATGCTATTTTGTTAATACAGTCAACAAATATGTCGATATGTTGGACCTCTGTAAGAAAACGGTTGAGAAGAACAAGGGCTCTAGGCGTCGGCGGCGCGTTGTTAGCGCGGCGCGTGCGCAGCGCGCTCTCCGCGAACAATTTGTGTCGGCGGCGCTGCCCAGTGCGCGTGTAGTTATCGGGAACAAATATTCTAATACTACATAGTATAGAAGGATTGTAAATTATATTACGCATCAATAAGCAGTAATGAATACCTAATTGTAACTTCCGTCTCAGCTCTAAAGTATCCAGACCAACCATGCCACAGACAAACAGGGACGGATAAAGGAATGGATAGTATGCGTGCATTCACTTGTAGAGGTACCTAGCAAATTTTCTCTGTATTCTCTCTATCATCAAAACATGTTTAGCTTCCCGAGGGTCCCAAGTTATTGCACTGTACTCCAGTCTACTACGAACGAACGCATTGTATAGCATAATAGCCACCCTGCCATCCCGAAACTGAGAAGCAGTTCGCATTATGAAGCCCAGTATTTTATTAGCATTTTTACAAATAGTTGTCATATGCTCGCGGAAGTTGAGTTGGGAGTCCATATGCAAACCTAGGTCCTTAATGCAAGTTACTCTTTCCAACCCTTCGCCATCCAGAGAGTACTTTGTTGTAATTGGCTGGTGCGATCTAGAGAAACTGACTACTTTGCACTTATCCACATTGAACGCGAGTCTATTTGCCTGGCCCCACTGTCTCACCGCGTCGATATCTTCTTGTAGTGCCTTGCAGTCTGCGTCTACTTTAACTGATTGGAAAACCTTGAGATCGTCGGCATACATCAGACATTGAGCAATTTTAAGAACCCTAGGAAGATCATTGATCATTATAAGAAAGAGAGTGGGACCGAGTGTACTCCCTTGACTTACTCCCGATCTTGTGTAATATTCTTTCGATTGATAGGACTGGGGCTTGACATATTGTCTTCGATCTTTGAGGTAGTTCGCGAAAAATTTAAGGAGCCCTGGAGTGGCACCAAACGATGAAAGCTTTTTTAATAAGATGTCATTATCTACCAGGTCAAATGCACGCCGAAAATCTAAAAATACCGCGTCAACTTGCTGGCCTTCATCCATCCGGGCCAACGTATAATCGACAAAGCTAATATGATTTGTGGCCGTGGAGCGAGCAACGCGAAACCCATGCTGCGAATCATCAAAAATAATATTTACTTGGCGAGTAATATGTACATTTAAAATTGTTTCAAAAATTTTACCAAATACAGATAATACTGCTATGGGCCTAAATGTCGTGACATCAGTTGACGAACTGTCTTTTGGAACTGGAGTCACCCTCGACAATTTCCACCTCATAGGGTACTGACAGAGCCGCAAGGATAGATTGTAGAGGTGGACTAATGGCTCTTCCAGTACACGTATACAATCCTTGACTAGAAAGGGAGGTATGGCATCCGGACCAGCTGTGGAATTAATTTTAAGACGGCGTACTGCTTGACGGACATCCGCCACCCCAATACTGTCCACACGCAAAGCCAATTCGTCGCCATGTCCACCCGCGCTCCATTCAGCTGCGATCGGATCAAGACGAGGCACGTCACTGAGGAATACAGAGCTGAAATAATTTGCAAATTCTACAGCGGCTTCCTGGCCTTCCACTTTCCTGCCATTATGCGTAAATTCTTTACTCTGCTGACTTTTCCTACGTTTACTTTTTACGTATTTCCAAAATAGCGCAGGGTCCCCCCGAATATTGCCCTCAACTGAACGTATATACTGACGGTACGCAACGTCGACTAATTCTTTAATATGGGTTTTATAGTATTTATATATCTCCCAGTTAAATTCTAAACCCTTTTCTTTAAACTTACGATGGTGAAAGTATTTGGTTTTTATTTTGATGATGATTTCTTGAGTGTACCACTGCGGATATTGCCGATGCTGTGTGTGCGAACTTCTTTTAATAGGGACATTATCAGTAATGGCTGTGTTTAATTTTGTGTACAATGATTCTGTGGCCAAATTTATATCCTGATGATTTAATACTTCGGACCAATTAATACTTGCTATGCTATTATAAAGACTCTGGTAATCTGCTTTCTGAAAATTCCAATTCGGGGCATACGATTGCGAAGTTACGTCAACTAGGGGCCTACTAACAACCGGTTGCATTCCGCGCGGTAGAGACAAAGTGATTTGGAAGGGTGGATGATATGCGTCTGCTGGCACCAGTGGCTCTACGTCTCCTGACACGGTCACATTATCGGGTTTGATGTTTGATAATACAAGGTCTAACATACCGCCATATGTATTACATATAGTATTACACTGTTGTAGTTTACAGAAATCCAAGAAAAAATCAAATTGAAGCTTTACACTTAAGCTACAGGAATTCAAGTTAATATCACCAATTATGACTACATCAAAGGACGAATATTTGCAAACAGCATTTTCTAAGCACGTCAAAACATCAAGATATTGCTTATCGCTATAACTAGGTGGTAAATATACTACACATACTAATATTTTCACGTTTCTCCATGATATAAGAGCGATCAACACCTCCTTATCTTCGGTTAGGCCGTCCACTTCTATGAGCATACGAACAGAAAAAGTGTCTTTTACCGACAGCAAAACTCCTCCCCATCCAGCACCGCCAATTCGATCCTTCCGCAACACTATGAATCCACAGGGAAACAGCTCGGTGTCCAATACAGACGCATTAAGAAATGTCTCCGTTAGAGCGATGATATCGCCGGAGAAAAGTGCAGTTACATTATTATAAAACGTCACAGTTTTACTTCGTAGTCCTCTGACGTTCTGATAAAATATCTCGACGTGTTTAACACAGTTATTGCCCGCTCTCTTTGCTTTGTAGACGAAAGGACCGCACACGCGTGTTCTGAGACCAGGGTTTTATGCAAATGTCCTCCGCCCAATTCTCAGGAGACATAATAGCATTAGCTTGTTTAGAAGGCACATCTAGTTTAAATGAGGTATAGTTGCCTCTAGCCTTTAGAGCCACTACAGTACATGATGCATCATTACATATTGTGATGAGGTGATCACGTACCTGTTCTTCAGTCGTACCGACCTTGACGTAGTAAAGATGTAGATATTGCCGCCTCTCTGCTGCCTCAATTCCAGTAGCGCCGGGAGCGGCTGCTCCGCGAGTGACACCTTTAGGGGCGGGCTGACGCTGACGCTAGCGGGCTGATAAATATGCGTTTACAAATGGAAAATCTGTTAATTTTCCCGGAAAAACACGATGACTCCGTACGGAGTAATGGACGTATGAATGCAAATTCTTGTGACTCCGCTTAGAGTCGCGAACGTATGACGATAAAAATGTCTGTATTTTTTATGGTACCACGCACCAAAATTATAGTATTTTTAATATACCCTCATATTAAAATGATCACTAGCTTGTGAATGGTGCCTTCTAACATTTTATGGAACGCATTGCGTAACTTGTGGAACTAAAATTGGTAAAACATTTCGTGATACAAATATATTGCGAGTGTTCGAAAACAGTGACATAGAGCTGAGTTCCGAATAAGAAGAGGATATCGTATTTGATCGGTAATCTCTTACACCACTTCTACGTGAATCAACTGAAGACATCCAAAACAAAATTGCTAAGACTTACTGTCCATCGCTGTTATAAATTCATAATTATATTATTTACAACGAAGTCCATAAAAGCACAGGCCGGAAAAAAAATGTCTTAGCAGCTCATGAAGTAATTTTATTATAAAAGGTAGTACCGACAGTCAACTTGTGGCGCTGCAGAGCCATCATCCCAAAACAAACACAGTTTTGAGACGATTGATTGACCTCAAACAAAAAACGTTGTGTAGGATGCTACAATGAACTTGTTCCAGAAGGTAAAACTTCAAAAATTCTGTAACTGGACCTCCTTAACTTGGCCTGGCACACAGATGCGCCTAGATTTTGTTTCGGGTGCTTGGTTGGACAAAAACAGCGGATTACAAATATAACTATAACTAGAAAATCGCAATCAAATTAGAAACCTGTTCCGTGCGTGCATATCTACGCACCATTCGGCCTTCGATTCGATTTTTTATTGTCAGTGTCACTGTGTCACCACCTGTTTAGCTGGACCAAATAGCAACTTACGAGTTGCCTGTTACATAAAACTACAACTCATAGGGCGAGTTTCTGAATGGGTAATTTCGATAAGTAACTATTACTAAGCTAATTTTGGTAAAATTTTGTTTCGGAACTATGACGTAATATTTACGAAACTTTGTGACCAAATATTATTCTAGTAACAAAGTTACCACACCGTTACAACACAGTTTACCTTTGATCCTTTGCTTGTTGAAAACTCAACGCAAAGTGTATAAAAATAAAGTCGACACAAATCCGTACACATTGTGTCGACTCATCGACTACAAAAAGTTACTGAAACACTTTCTGGTCAAACTGTGTACACACTGTTACAACACATACAAACCGAAACAAACACAGTCGCATTGTTTCGAAACAATAACGGAGCTTTGTAAACTTGTTACCGACTTCTTTATTTTGCGACCAAAAAAATGCTATCTGGGTAGTGTGGGGCCAGAAGCAATGTATGTGCCTGTATGTAAATGTTAATGTTAATGTTAATATCCGATAGTAGCCGAGGTATATTCTAAAAGCTAACAGACTGTAAAGTGAATGTTGCCATCCAAATTGAAACTGGCCGCCTTTTAAAGAATTTTGGGGAACCAAGAATGCGTTATTTTAAAAAATAAACCAGGGTGATAATTATTTTACATGGATGCAATATTTTATTAGGTATTTAGGTACTCCTTCAAGCTTATTCATTTCCAATCTTATTCGGTCAATTTGCGCATGTGAATCCAAGCGCCATTTAGAGGGTGGTTTAGTATGAAAACTTGAGGGTCCACTTCGAGTTGGTAGCCTGACTTGGCGTTGGGAATGATCTTGAAGTTTTCTATTATCTTCATCACAGCGATTTTGCTCTGAAGAAGAGCGAAGCGACGGCCTGAAATGATTACAAAATACATAGCTATAATGGCTGCTACACACTATGCCGGCGGGTAATAAAGCCGCTGGCAATGCCACACAAGTCGAGCCGCCCGGCTGGCTGGCGTACATTTCTATGAGTTTGTTTTAGTCGCAATTCAACGGGGCAATTCGCCGCGCGATTTTTCGCGCGGGCGAATTGCCCCGTGGCCGTCGGTAAAGTGGCTAAACAAAATAATACCTACTTTAAATAGTTGCGTTTCAAAAACTACTGGCGATGTCGAAAAAGAAAAAACATACAATCAATGACGTTTGTCTAGTTGCATGCAACCAATTTAGGAATGTCTTTCAATACCATAATCTGCTTTATCATCAATTAATATGAAAAAACGCCATGACATTAATGAAGAAGTAACACAAAAGTAACATATTGGGTCGTGTAACATGGAGGTAACATAAGAGGGCCAAAAGTAACGTAAAATGTTACTTTGTAACATTCTGGCAACGCTGCACTCGTGCTTCGTGCACACACCAGCAAAGGTAGTATGAGGACGCGAGTCGCGCGCGACAACGTCAAAAGTCGTGAGAATTTGACAGTTAATGTACTGGAAAGTCGCGGCTTTGGACGTTGTCGCGCGCGACTCGCGTCCTCATACTACCTTTGCTGCTGCAGGTCCGCTGTGATTGGTTGAATATTGTAGCCTATCGTCTATTGTGTTTTGGTTGCTGTGCTATTTCTTATTCCTTGTTCCTTATTTCTTATTCTTATACCTTATTTTTTCATTGTGTGAAGCCCATTACACAATGAAAAAAAAAAAAGGTATAAGAATTAAGAAATAAGGAACAAGAAATAAGGAAAGCGGAATCCAACAATGGCAGCACCGTTGGGCAAGACACATTGATTTCTTGTGCTATTCCTTATTCCTGGCTCCTTATTTCTTATTCCTATTCTTATACCTTATTTTTTTCATTGTGTAATAGGCTTAATGGGCTTCAATGGCAAAGTCAGTCCACAGATCACTAAACAAGAGAAGGAACCAGGGTTGCTATTCAAACGAGGTTTCTCGTAATAAAATAAAAATTCAAACCCACAATCCATAGCAAAGACTCCAAAGTATCCAAAAGCGCAATTATCACCAAACGACAACAGCATTTTTTCTTCTAGGTAACCAACCATCACAAATTCCACAGAACCATAGTATTATTTTTTGCTTTGACGTTTACTATTACGGTACGGCAGCGCCACCTAGGGATCCTTTTAAAACTAAATTTGACATAAGGAAAAACGCTCATTCGCCCGCGCGAAAAATCGCGCGGCACGAACGGCGGGGCGTTGTTTCAGTCGCGGCTGCGACTAGCGAGCGACTATAACAAACTCATAGAAATGTACGTAGCAAGCCACGCGGTAAGACGCCCCGCCGTTCACGCCGCGCGATTTTTCGCGCGGGCGAATTGCCCCGTGGCCAGGCCGTTGTAGCAGCCATTTGATTATAGGCCAGCAAAGGTAGTATGAGGACGTGAGTCGCGCGCGACAACGTCAAAAGTCGCGAGAATTTGACAGTTAATGTACTGGAAAGTCGCGACTTTTGACGTTGTCGCGCGTGACTCGCATCCTCATACTACCTTTGCAGTACCCTACCCACCTTGCAATACCTACAATGATATCTACTTGATTAGAGATGAAAGGGTGGAACATGTGAATTGTCTAATTGGGGAGCTTGTTTACGAGGGATGGTAAGTGTGAAGGTAATATAGAAAGGACAGTAAAAACGGGAAATTGCGTAAATGGTGCCTTGCACTCCTTCTTGAGGTGCCAGAACATGTCCAAAAGAGCAAGATTGGCTATCCATAATGGTGTTCTGGTCCCAACACTGATGTATGGTAACGAGACTTGCGAACGAATGTGTGTGGAAGAGCCGGTAAGGGACGCCCCAGGCGGACATACTTCGACCAAATAGGGGATGTATTAGCAAAGGGCAAGATAAAAAGTACCCGAAACCGACGTGCGACAAAGGAAAGTCGAGTTATTTGTCAGGATTGCGGCAGGTGGCAGCCCCTGGTCTCAGCCTACCCCTCTGGAATAAACGCGTGAGCTTATTGTAACTATGTGTATGTATGATACCTACTTCGAATTTATTTAAGGACAATATTCTTTGAATAATAATTTATCTGGTTTTAGTGCTGAAAAGTTTTGAGGTCGGATTTCATTCTTTACTACCTGAACGCGGTAAAAGCTGTATTGCCATATTTATTTGCCTCGTTACGATCTATACCTATAATAAATAACAGACCTACAAAACACATACCAACAAAAAAATCATTAAAATCGATGGAGCCCTTTCTGAGGAGTACGATCACAAACATTATGAGACGTGATTTTTGTATATTTCACGACTTTTTCATAAATTGGCCATGATATATTTTTAACATGAACGGAAATCGCAAAAACATTTCGAAGATTATTCTTTCAGTACAATATTTATTTATCAGATTTGTAAATAAGTCTATAGTTTTTAAGATTTTCAATAAAAAGCCTTGACCGAAGACAGCATGAGTAGGTATAATCCTTTGCCTTACTTGGCCTTACTTAAAATAAAATCACCAAACCATATCAACTGACGATAATGAAATTTTTTTTATGCAGGCAAACTATTTAATCATACTATGATGACGTCACAAACACCACCATTTTGGAAAAATATTTAAAATAAACATTATAAACTTAATGAATAAAACTCAAAAGTAGTAGCTACCGAAATTTGTTTTTTAAAATGGTCAATATTCTATTCTATTTTCAACATAATCTATAAAAAACATGTACCTACCTAACTATCAAAAATAAGTAGCATGGCCATGTCGTTTTACCTCCGACGGGTCCTCAGGGCTTGAGGGGTTAGAAGAGTTCACTCAATTTCTCTACGATGCCATCGAACCTGACACATCATGATGACCATTGGGACCACCCGTAAAGACCCAATTCTCTGTCTACGGGACCATCTAACCAACTCAAAAAAACGTGAAAAGAATCGAAAAACAAATGAGAGCCTCCTACTTTTTTTGAAGTTGGTTAAAATGGAAGTGGCTAGTCATCCACTAGTAGGGCGTCTTACAAGCGGCGGGATATAATTGTTTCCTAATTACTACCTATTATATTATTATTATATCATGAGGAGAATTACCTCTCAATCGGTATAAAATGTATTTACAAATCAACATATAAATCTAAATATCTCGATATCTTATCTTTTGTAATAATTCCGCCACTCTTATCACAAGCCTTTTTGTTAACAAGTTTTTATTGTGCAATAAAGTGTAAGGAACAAATCTTGAGGTAGACTTCGACTTCGAAAGCAATTAATTTTATTTTACCTGTGAAATTGACTTTATTTTCCCTTCCGTGTCTTAACTCACCAAGACACTTCCTAGGGCCTTCGCCAAACGGGAGGTACACAAATTTATGTCTCTTCGCCACCTCGTCGTCCAAAAACCGCTCGGGGTCAAACCGTAGAGGCTCAGGATAGAACTTTGGGTCCCTGTGTATGCTGTGGATGGGGATGGTGATGGTGGTGCCGTTCTCAATGGTTAGAGTGTGGCCGGGAATCGTGTAGTCGGCTGTACATAGCTTGGCCAGTGCTAATACCGGCATGTGAAGGCGTAGAGATTCTGCAAAAAAATATGATAGTACATTGTGTTTTATTATGTTTTTTATGTGTACAATAAAGTAAGTATAGTACGAGATAAGAATATTACGTAAACTATCGTCTGTACCCGGGGCTCTGTAATACAGACTATTCAAGAAGATCCTGTGAAACTTAAGGGGGTTTATTCTACTGATCAACACAAACCACTTTCTTGCTCTCATATAAAATTGTTTGCATTGAATTGATGACATCCCTGGTTTGAGAAAGATAGGACTTTTTACCGAGAAATGACACAAACAGCGTGTATACGCAGGAGACATATAAAATTAAGTACTTACGTTATCTAAGCAATGGAAACTTACCACAAAGAACCATGTCCAAATATTTGAGACCTTGAACATCGTCAATAGTGTAGTTTCCTTTAGTACGGTCGATCATACTTTTAATTTCGCTTCGAAGTTTTTCTTGCACATCGCTTTGCCAGGCTAGCTGCAAGCAAAAAAGGAGAATCTTAACGCTGAGCTATCTGTACAGATTCGTCTTGTGCCAAGAAGACACTTGCACGATTTTGATGTGAAATATAGTAAACTCAGCGACTATGACTGAATGAGAATGATCTACAGCCAATCCAAAAACTAAGGGGCTACTCCTACTGGACGTGGACTGACCTCATCAATCACATCTTCAACAAACCACGTATGTGCCATATCAAGAAGCAAACATAAGATATCAAACTGGAGACTAACGGGTTTATTTATAAAAACACGAAACATTAAATCACTCGATAAACGCCGATTAAAACAGCCCGTGGTGGAGATTTAGCAAGGAAAACACGTAACCACAGATTAATTAAACTGCCTCTGAGGAGTGCTTTGGAGGAATTCCGTTTTTATAAACAAGGCCGAAAACGTTAATAATTTATTACCTCAAACAGCGTGAAGCAGATGAGGCCGCCCGAGGTCTCATATCCGTCGACAATGCACGCGAAAGCCATACTAGCTATGTCCTGGTCGGTGAACACTGGAAATTGAAGAGATACGGACTGTGAAACACTGTTACCAACTGAGGTTCAAAGGTCGCCTTATTTATCACATTAGCCCCATAGGGACTCATTAAAGGCAAGAAATTGAAATTGAAATCTACGCAGCAACCAACCAGCCCCTACCGAGAAATTTATATCGATCTCTAATTATTGCTACACTATTTTAAGCAAGCAATATTATCTGTTTAATACCTCTTATGTCAAAACGAAGACCTCATTTAGTTAGCTAATATTTCAATTTACCCTCTGCATTTCCATGTTCTCTCTGGTTGATTCCCTCTTGAAATACATCGATGCCAGGTGTCTTGTCCTCCATTCGTTCACGGATTTTGTCACGCGTTATCTTCAGCAGAAACTTTTCGGTTCTCTTTGATGCAAACCTTTAAAAATAACGTTAAGATCAGTTTCTGGAGATTAGTACTAAGGCACTCACGGGACCTAAATACACCAATTTATTGTACCTACGCAGGTACAGGTACACACCTGTATCTAAGGGTAAAATACGCTCATTTGGTTAGAGCGTCGTTAGTCGACAAGACGGTCTTGTTGGCATTTTAAATAATCTTTGGTCAATTCTTTCTCTCTACCGCTGACTATTTAAACTGCTTCTGGGGAGTGGTTTAAGAAATCGGGTATTATAAATAAGACCTTCAAATTTTAGCTTTAAGTTTAGCACAGAAGATTGCTATGGCGGTAATATAACTGAGATAAATATAATATAAATACCTACTCACCTTATTCCAACGAAGGAGCTGATTTCTGGGAACAAGAACACGACCATATTTTTGAAATTCTCTACCAGGGTGTTTTTGAAGATATCGCGCACCAGCGTTGCGAATAGGCTGTCGCGATCCTTGAACGTGTTGCTCTGAACGCCGCAGAGGGAGTTGGCTACCGAGTCAGTTGTGAAGGTACCAGCAAGCTGTAAACACCCCTCAATTAATAGAGTAGATGTCACGTGAAAAACAGCATTATTTATAATAAACACCACCACTAATCGGCAAAACGTGGCCCCAGTTCTAGTGATTGGTGCTTCTGCCTACCTCCTCGGGGATAACGGGCGTGAGTTTATTTTATTTTTAAACACCACAGGTCACATAAAATATGAACATACGTAAATGTCTAACCAATAAGGGGAACTATCTATCTACCTATTGTGCCAGCACCTAGCAATGTCATTTCACGCTTCATGTCTGGTGGGTGAGACCTAACTATAATCCGCTGTTCCAGACTGGATGTACCTACATGCCAAACCCATTGGATTATCTTTTAAGATTTTAAATCGACCATATGTATGACCTCAGTCAGTAAGGTTATTTAAAAAATATATATATTTCAATTAGACCTTATAGTTCGCATTTTAAAACCACTGTGAGATTTTTCTGGGCTATAGCAAGTGCTTTTATTAAAGTAGTGCAATACCAATGTCGCAAAATAAATCGCATCGTCTCCAGAACGGCCGCATAAGGTTTTTCGCTTAAGAAAACAGCATTAGGTGGCTTATGACTACCTCTGTGCCTACCATGCGAGAGGTCCCGGGTTCGAATCCCGGCTGGGGAACAAAAAAAAACCCCTGGTCTTGGATGTTTACATGTTTGTGATGTCGCTGTTTCTGGTTTAAAGAAGCAGTGTATGTGCCTGTAAATGTGTTTATGTTTATAAGTGCAAAGTCACTGGTTGGTTATTTACCTCCTTAGCCTCAAATTGTGCTATGCCGCTTTCCCCGCAGCAGTCCGAGATATGCTTAACGAGCTGGTCGGCAACGCCCAAAACTGCAGGAAAGTAGTTTTTAAGTTTGACGTTAGTGAATAGAGGCGTCAAGTGGCCACGCGCCGTCTGCCACGCCTCGCCCCACTGGACGAACGGATTGTTACCAAAGAGGAAGTCTACATCTTTGTCCACCTGCAAAAGATATTATGATATTATGTATTATGGAACTTTGCATTATCGCTATGTTTGTACTGCCACCGGGTCGGTATAAATACGACTATCAACAACCTTCAGAAAGATACCCTTAGAGCCGAAGCCAGCGCTCTTACTAAGTCATTTGCCTGTCACCTCACCATCTGAGGATTCATTTTCAAAAACGATTAAAAAACAACGAGGATGAAGATGTTACTAAATTTCTTAAAATAATACAGTTGTCTCTCTCTCTAAGAGGAGGTCTGTGCCCTATAGTGGGACGTATGTTATAGGTTGCTTACAGTACAGTCATATTATACTTTTGCACGACTTATGAAGAGGCAGATGTCCAATAATGAACCAACAGATTATGAAGAAGGAAGAATAAAGTTGGAATGGATTGGATAATAAGTTGACGGTTATCACAGTAACGGATTTTTAAAATAATACAGTACTTATAGATTTTGCTGGGCGAAGTATTAATTTAGGCAAATTTAACCAGAGAATTCAGATAATTAAATAGGTAGGTATATTTTCAATTTAATCCAGTAAAAGCCAACGCAGACAAAACCTATTTAATGCCACTCACATACAAATCGTTCCGGCCGAAACTATTGTATTCCGTCTGTAATACCGCCTTGATCAAGTCAGGGTCTTTGATGAGAAGACCAGGCGCGCCCATCTTCAGGTATCCGACGTATGGAGCATCTGGAAATTCACTGACAACACGGGTAATAATATAATTGTCAATTTATCAATTTCAATTGCGTTCAGTCCATGGATGGGTCACCGTCTATGACTAACGCTAGTGGCATTTTTTCCGAGCGATTCCGTGCTTCGCAAGGCACGTTAAGCAGTTGGTGCCGGCTGCCGTCGATAGATGGCAGTCGTTAAGCTTAGTCAGAGGCCTTAGGGCGGCTTGAAAACTTCTGACAGTAAGACCAGCCACTAGTCTTACAAGCCTCCACCAATCCGGATTTGGCCCCCGTGGTGGAGTATGGCCTATACCTTCCTCAGGGAAGAGACCCGTGCCCCTCGGTGGGGACATAATGGGTTGATGATGAATTGCTAATTGTTGCATGTAAATAACTATTATTTAGAACAAATTAATAAAGGATTATATTATAATTTAAGCTACATTAAAGAATAATCTATCTATCTATCTACAATGCAAGTTTTGGTCGCGATTGCCACTGTGATTGTATTTGATCGTGTGTTATTGGGAAAAATTAAAGGAAGAGAACATCTAACAACCAATGGCGTCATTAATATCAAACACAACAACAAATATATCATTTATAGATTGTGTTTTACAAAAATCTTTGATCCAAAAGTTCTTTCTGATTTATATACATTGGAGTAATTAGGGGTTGATTGTTGACTTAATGTTCTGCTTATGGAAAGTGGTTTATTTATCAGTACTAAAGAATCAGTTACAATTTCCTTTATAAAAGTCTGTCCTTTTTTAGCCGAATTAAAAAAGGAGATTCTCAGTTCGTCGCGATTATTTTTATTTTCTATGTAGGTACCTATGTTCCCCAATTACTCGACGTCGCGAAGACCGATTTAGAAAATATTTTTTTTATTTGAAAGCGTTAACTTCACAGGCGGTTCCATAGTCACCAAGTCAGGTTGTGATGATGGTATACTGGAGAAATCTAAGGAAATCTTCAAATTTTAAAGGCACGTTTAAAACAATTACAGTGCATTTGCTTTCCGAAAACATGATTTCGCGGAGTCGTAATGATATTCACAAAAACTCGTAAAATATATTTTTGACAACACATAAATGGTCGCAGTTGCGTAAGACCTGTGAACTTGAAAATTAACAAAACCTTGTTTGCCGGACGGCAACTATACTGCCTAAAATAGTAAAAATATAAAATTGAAATAAAATATTCAAAGCATTCATGACAAAATCAAATTCACCAGTATGCTCCTAATGATATAGTACAGAAACTTTTAGACGCATATTTATTTATTTGCATAATATAAAGGTAGATTAATTGAGGATCGATTTATTTTATTATATGGTTCAAGCAGCCACAAAAGGATACACTAGATGTAAAACATCTAAAATGCATAACTATACTTGAGCCATTACAAACGTGCGAACCAAGTCATAAAAGTGCGAGCGAGAGTTCTGATATCCCTGATATGCCTCCTATATTATTATGTGTAAGAGAGAGAGAGAGGTCTGATACAAATGTTTATGACTCAGTTCGTATGTTTGTAATGGCTCAAGTATAATGTAAAATTACATAACGGTTATGGTACAGTGTAGAGACGTTTTGGTACTTTTACGTGGCGCACGATTAAAGTACTTTTAGTAAGGAGCTATCCATAAATTACGTCATACGAATTTAATTATTTTTTACCCCTCCCTGCGTCCTTGTCACAGCTGGTCACATTTGTGAGAATTTTTCATCTAGAAATTATTTCATTAAAACAGCAGTTCCGAAATTAGCTTTTTTTTTGGAGCTTTACTTCCGATAGAGTTAGAAACAGATAGAGTTGCAAATGTTTTTGAGATTTTCGTTAATAGTTCAAAGTCCGTGTTTAAACACTTTGATTTTGAAATGTGATTTCACATTTCACTAAATTTTGGACCCCTCCCACCCCATTGTCACACAATATCGCACTTCGTCAACCCCCTCCGCCTTAACACGTGACATAGTTTATGAATGCCTTCTAACGCATAGAAAAGTCAATCAACTACCCCACAGAGTACATTGTTATATATTGTAATAGAGACCAATCTTCGACAAAAAAAATGGGAAATCCGAAATAGCGCCATCTGTTATCGCTATTCAGAGTTACGACGACCTATATATATATATGTATAGAATGAAGAGAATGTATAGCACCACAGCACTGGATTTTATTACTTTTTATTTTGTTATTGAAATCTATATATATAAAAGGAGAAGCTGACTGACTGCCTTAGAATCAACGCAGGGCCCAAACTATAAGGGTTAGAAACTTGCAATTTTGCACAGGGGTTCTTTTTGTAACATAGGGGAGCACTAAGAAAGGATTTTTGAAAATTCATCCCCTAAGGGGGTAAAATGGGGGTTCAAAGTTAGTATTAAAGCCCACGCGGACGTAGTCGCGGGCGAAAGCTAGTGAAAAATAAAACATCTAAATACGACAAAAATATGTATATTTTTCTTGGGTAACACTTCTTAAAATATTTCTTCACTACATTAGTCATTACCGTCATCAATGTCTTCCAAGATTTTATTGATGAAGAGTCCTTTCCTTGTCTTACTGCGGTTCTGTTACCACATGGATCTATGAAAACTTTCTCAACACAGCACAATAACACAACACATTAACCCCTAATATCAGAAAAAACCGAAGCCGAAATAATTTTTCTTCGTTTGTTTACTACTTTTCTTTCTCAAATTCTCAACTAGTAGTGCTCTGATATTTTTTTTCCCAGAAGAAGGTCTCAAAAGTGAACCATAAGTGTTTAAATCCAGAATGGGTAGGTAAGTACCTATTGTTCCAAATATTGACAGTTACAAATTATACTTAATTGAAAAGTATAAAATGAGAGAATTATAATGCTATATTATATTTCTAAGCGATGGGATAATAATTCTTGTCTCTATTAGGAAAAGCGGTGTTGTGCTCCATTCAGCTTTTCTTAAACATATTGAAAGCATCGTATTTGATTGCAATAACTCTATTTCTACACTCCTAAACTTTTCTGGAAATGTCAAATATTGGCTTGGTTTTGTAGCAAAGTAACGTTTGTACGGAAGTAAGGTGCCGGTCATTGAATGTAGACTAGCAGCCCGTAACGGACGATGGCGCGGACTCTGCGGAAGGTCCGTAATCATCATCATCATCAACCCATTATGTCCCCACCAAGGGGCACGGGTCTCTTCCCTGAGGAAGGTATAGGCCATACTTCACAACGGGGGCCAAGTCCGGATTGGTGGAGGTTTGTAAGACTAGTGGCTGGTCTTACTGTCAGAAGTTTTCAAGCCGCCCTAAGGCCTTTGACTTGGCTTAACGACTGCCATCTATCGACGGCAGCCGGCACCAACTGCTTAACGTGCCTTGCGAAGCACGGAACCGCTCGGAAAAATGCCACTAGCGTCAGTCATAGACGGTGACCCATCCATGGACTGAACGCGCCGTATATTGCTTAACCATAGTGATCTTTTAAGATCACTCAGGCAGCCCAGGCTACGAGCGATTCAATCCGCACGTTAAGCAGTTGGTGCCGGCTGCCGTTGATAGATGGCAGTCGTTAAGCCAAGTCAGAGGCCTTAGCGCGGCTTGAAAACTTCTGACAGTAAGACCAGCCACTAGTCTTACAAGCCTCCACCAATCCGGACTTGGCCCCCGTGGTGGAGTATGGAATATATCTTCTTCAGGGAAGAGACCCTTGCCCCTTGGTGGGGACATGATGGGTTGACGATGATGATTTAAGAAAATAATAATTGAAAAACAAACGTTATATTTTTATCTCACGTTTATTGTACAACGTCTTCGTATGGCAACCCTGAGAATGAATACCTTCAACTACTTAGCGACATCTGTGATCATTATTTGTACTAAAATATTAAATTACATTCTGCTTTCACAGCGCCATCTCGAATCTCTATTCAGAACTACGCTTTTATAATACTACAAAATTAAAAAGGCATTCTTTATGCTGAAATCGAAAGTCATTACACTACTTCGTAATAGGGTATCTTTATACTTGATTCGCTTCCCACTTTTTTAATCTGAGTTTGACACCCATGAACTACCCGATATAGGTATACCTACTCCAATATAGTCCAAAATTGTCTCTTAGCTAGACTATGGCCTAGTTTCTGAATTGAGAATCTCACTAAGTAAATACATAGTAATGTTAGTACTAAGTAACGTTTTGTTGCTCTCTTTTCTGAGAAATTTGACGAGACAGCACTATAGTTAAGTAACTACTTAGCAGAAACTGGACCTAATTGTACTTAATTGTAAATATCAACTTAACTAGACTATTACCCGGTTTCTGAATTAAGAATTTCACTCAGTAAATACTTAAGTAACGTTTTGTCACGCTCTTTTCTGAGAAATTTGACGAGACATCACTATAGTTAATTACTTAGCGAAATTCTCAATTCATAATATGGTCCTACTTGTACTTACTTGTAAATATCATCAAACATCAAGCCAATATGTTTCTTTAAGAACAGTACATCCTTGTGGTGACCAAAGAACCAATGAGCCCCAGTGCCTGTAGGAACTCCTCTTTTTTCCCAATACTGGACATTTCTACTGCGGTAAAAGTAAAATAGAACCGCAAAAATCAGAAGCGGTACGAAACAAAGTATGAGAATCATCTGTTAGGGAGGTCGATAACAGAATGCGTGTTGTCATGAAGCTGTAGCAACTAGGTACTTTGCACAAAGACAGACTGATAATAATGAGAAGTGCCTGGTCGGCCACTAGTGGTCATCTAAATATACTACTCGGCAGTGTAATGGCTCCAGTATCTCCTATTACTAACACATGCCGACTATCCTACCGCAACTTAATAGTCTTCAGGTCAAACTTCTTAACACGATAAACAATTGACTATTCATTGTTCAAAATACTTAGTGGCATCGCACATGGTAGCGTTACCTACTAGCGATGATAACTAGTTGTAAATTAAAAACACAACAGCCTCGGACACAAGGAAAGACTCGTCTACGTAACAATTTCCTATTTTAGTGCAGAGGCAGAGAATTAAAGGGTAAGTGGCAAAATTAGAATCCTTGAAGAGACCAGCGGCATGCTACCCTTTGCCAACCATTTTGCTGCAGTCATCCAACAAGACAGAGATTTAAAGAATAGATACAATTTAATAATTGACTACATGTTTGATTATGCCAGAGGCGGGATATTTTTTTACAAGACGTCAACTAGTGGTCGACTGGACGCTTCTCAAAAATAATAAACGCAATTGCTGAACGCAATGTATATGTCGCAGTAAAGTAGTTAAATCAGAGAGTCAATTGAATCTCTAGACAGTCAATCGAAGATCGATATTCAATCAAGTCGCTAAAGTTCCGTCAGACAAGTGAGTGAACGAAACGTTCAACGAGTTTCCTAAACGTTCCTAGGTATTTCACCTTTGGTTGGGTGACCAAGATATTTGATTGGAAACTCGCTACGAAAACAAGACTCTTCTTCTTAATTTTGCTGAGTAACCATTTACAACAAAACAAAACACGGAATTTCTTCACGATGACACCGAAATAACAACAACAAATGAAAATAATCGTGGCGGAGTCGACAACATGTTTACAATTTCACCAAAGACCACAATTTGAAACAAAACACCACTCACACACACTGCACAACGTTTGCCAAAAGAAAGACTAAAAGTAATCAGCTGTTTTCGTGACCGCCATCTTGTTTTACATTATTAATCAACATGCTGGCTGTCGGTCAGTTAGATAGTTAAACGTTTTCGACGCTGCTTTATTTAAATCAAAATGCTAGCGACTTGATTGAATATCGATCTTTGATTGACTGTCTAGAGATTCAGTTGACTCTCTGATTTAACTACTTTACTGCGACATATAGACGACGAGGCGTGCGTGTCCGTGTCTCCAGCGAGCCCGCAGTAGGTATGCTACGAGTAAAAAAAACCGGATGAGTGCGAGTTGAAATCGCCCACCGAGACTTCTGTACTAGTTTGTAAGTACTTACCTACATAAATTATTTTATCTACTCTGATACTATAATAATACAGAGATTATAAAACTGAAAACAAAACTCTTAGTTATGATAAACATAACGCATAGGTAGACCAAAAATAAAACTAAAAGTTTTATTACGATACAGGTCTTGTACGGACACCTGTACGATACGTACACGAGACGTACACCTGTATCATAATATAACTTTTTAATCATAACGATACACCTATACAACCTCCTGCTGGACCAAGAAGGTTGAACCTCTAGTTTAATAAAAAAAAGTTTAATGATGCGGCGATGCAACAGGATGTTGCGCCTTGGCGCCAACATTTTACATTTAAAAAAAAACTTTTCTATATAAAATAAACAAAGTTTGGTTCTGTTCGTAAAAGAAATTACGTCTTTGTGTAAAAACATGTCTGAAAGCGAGGATAGTGGTAGTTGTACACCACCAGACATTCTGGAAGCTGCGTCAAACATGACTATGAACCTGTTACCAGCGAAATCTAGGAGCAACTATAATAAATTAATGTTACCACGAGTTCATGGAATGGAAAAGTAAATTTGTTGATATTCAGCATTTTATTTGCAATATTATTTTATGTATTATAGTATGAGAGTAGATAAAGTAGTGTATGACACTGTACATAACTTGGTCTTATAACACTCGTGTGATAAGTACCCTTATTATGCAACAGTATCATAAACTACTAATAAGTACAAGCAAGTAGGTAGTAAGTAGGTATAGTTTAAGAACCGAGTCTCCACATTTTTTTCCGAATTATTGTTTTCAGAATTTTCCCTATATTTGCTAGATTTTAATAAAATTGTAGGTCAACGGAGAATACGTACCTACGTACGAAAAGAGTATAATTTTTTTACGTTAACTTAGAAGTTTGTTTTTTTCTTGAAAAATAAAAGAGTGTTCCGATAAACCTTATCACTGATCAGTGATAGTTATTCGTATCGTAGCCCATTTTTATGATCTAGCTATGATCCTTGCACTTGCATTCTGTGGACTTGCTGGTGTCACGCGCACACAAACGAAACTCCAGAGACGTTGACGCTCTATTTCCAGACATGATCATGCTTTTACAAGCAGAATTCGACTTTATCCTTTATGGGCGAAAGCGCTATTTTGGTCGGTATATTTGTAATTTACATGTCATTGACTGCTGTACCTAACCCGTTTGATTACCGAAACAGGGGTCTTGCTTGAAGGCTATCCCCACTGGCAGGAGCCGTATTTTGATTGGTACAGTCGACAGCACGTCAATCTTCCCATTTTAGTTGCAAAGTCGCCTGTAATGCAACGGAGTAGAGTGCATGGGTGTATACGATGATGTGCTGTCGACTGTACAAATGTTTTTTTTTTTTCGTTGCTAGTGTTTACTTTGTCTGATTCCCACAACAGGGTATCATAGTTTGGAACCAGCCTCTAACTTAAAATTGCTCTAACTTTCAAACAATAGACCTACCGTCTCCAAGCATGACGAATGTCTGACTACCTACCTACTTATTACTGGGGCTTGTTACCTGTTAAAACTGCAATTCATGGCCTATTTATGTAAGATAATTCAATTTACATAGCAAAGTCGATTAACCCACAGAAAAAAAAATTACCTACACTGCTACGTTTTGTAAGAAACTGTCTAATTGCTGTTTTACGAAACTCGACATAACTACCTTATTACATGAACAATAATAAATTTAACTCTAGAATTAGAATTAATTAACTAGAATTACTCTCAGTTTAAGCTTTTACTCCACCAAAATCCACAGTATAAATATTTACTCGCGTATTCAGGCGTATTGTCGCCTTTACCTGGCCACGGGACATTCGTCCGAGGCGAGCCGTGAAACAAACTCAGAAATGTACGTAGCAAGCCACGCGGTAAGAGACGCCTCGCCGGTCGCACCGCGCGAATTTTCGCGCGGGCGAATGTCCCGTTGCCAGGCCGTTATTCTTAAGCCCATTACACAATGAAAAAAAATAAGGTATAAGAATAAGAAATAAGGAATAGCGGAATCCAGCAATGGCAGCACCGTTGAGCAAGACACAATTCAAGAATAAGGAAGACAATTGATTTCTGTGCTATTCCTTATTTCTTATTCTTATTGTATAATGGACTTTAGACTAGTGGTTGGTACAATGCAGAATCTGCATAACCACTCGTCAGTGGCAACAAAAATAGAGAAAGCCGTTGTCTGTGGAGCCCGAATCGGGCCTTGTCACAGACAAGGGTTGCCCGGTCACCTACTGCTACTAAAATGCAATTTCTTTCGTTATTATTGATTTTTGAGCCGCTGTATGATGTAATACAGTATTTTAATTAAATTTGCTATCTAGTGACAAACATCACTATGCAGTTCATCTTTTTCTTGTGGCACACAAGTGTGAGCCGTCCAAAAACATCAAATTCTTAATAGTAGTGGTTTTTATAGTGTTTTAAATAAAATAAATAGGTTCATTTATTATAACTAGCTTTATTTACAAGGCGTTACCTCTTAGCATTGCTAAACAGGTAGCAGTTACATACCTTGCAATAGAGAAAAATTATAGGAAAACGTTTTTAAGTGACAGACCATAATGGCTAGTCTTGCACTGAACTGGTAAATCCGCTACTTGACGCTTTTTTTTCAAGTATGTCTTAAATGCTAAATATCTCTTCCATTAGACCAAAAAATATTTTAGCATATTTTTTTGATAAAAGCAACAAAAACATTATTTTAAAACGTTGCTTTGCTAAACAGCCAAAAACGCGGTCCGCCA
Organism: Yponomeuta plumbellus; assembly: GCA_947310845.1. Taxonomy (NCBI): domain Eukaryota; kingdom Metazoa; phylum Arthropoda; class Insecta; order Lepidoptera; family Yponomeutidae; genus Yponomeuta; species Yponomeuta plumbellus. Next base: position 5,240,637 of record OX371211.1, on the reverse strand, counting down.
TTTTTGTCTATGGTTTGAAGTCCTAAATATTTGTAAACAAAGTTTGACATTCAACATAGGTAGAGTTCGTGCCACGAAAGAAGTATGAGTTAATGAATTTTGGCTTTTATTGTTATGGCCTTAAGGATTTTACCGTGGGACTTGTTTGGTGAAACAAGTCCCATGGTAAAATTTGTTAGGTAAAGATTACCTAGTCCTAAAATCTGTTAGTGATCTGTGAGCATAGTGAAATAACAACAACGCATTCATGATTTCATCGAGTTTACATGCAAAATATATCAATTATCATTATTGCATTATTCGAGACTGCAAAAACACGTCAATAGAGACCGCCGGGAAGTCGCGGATTCGTGTGCCCAGTGAAATAAACATATGAAAAACTTGGCTCAAACTTGCCAAGAGAGACCCCGATTCTTTATCGACTGAAACTTGGGTGTATTTATGTGAAGATCACTTTAATGTAAGTCCTGTAATATCAATGTACACAGAAACTGTTTTTAGCTGTAATAATGCTTGGTTTGATTTGGTTTGGTTTTGGCAAATTGGTACTATCAGCTTCCACGAATCCAGCGTCCATGATTACGCTTATCAATAAAATGATAAGACACTAACTGCACAAGAAGAGTTTTTGCAAAAACACTAGATCCAATCCAAATCATAATAGAACCTACGCACGCACGACTGACAGATGTTTGTTTACAACCAAAGGTGTTTTCAAGATGGCGGATAGTGTTTTCACCGTTCCGATATAAAAGAGAAAAATATTTTTTTAATTTGCAAATTTTGCAGCCATCCTGCATATTTACTTAGCAAAGTCAACATATTTCGGTTTCTTACGTTAGATACTACAGGAAATATCCAATTATCGCGTCAAATTTGATACGAGTCAAGTAGCGTATTGCGCGGGTTTTTTGAATGATGACAGCTCAAGGCTAAGTTTGTTATCTATCCTCTTTCACTGGCAATACACCGTAATGAGTGTAAAAGGGATAGATGTACGTTTGTCTGCTTTATTAAACATATTAGAAAATGTGACCAACGATATCCAAATCGGGCTTCGCCACAGATGCGGCATGTTGACAAAATGTCAAAATCGGGCCTCGCCACTGACGAGTGGTTAATGGTCGGCAGGGAGACTCCGGAACGCTCAAGCATGCTAACGCTATCGCGCGTCACTGAAAGAATGCGCGTCAAAGAATCACTGCTCTCTCTTCCGTGGTCCTATCCATCTCGCGCTTGAAACTAAACGGATCATGAAAGAACGCGGCAGTATGCCACCCATGCTGCAGCATGCTGACGCGTGCGATCGCCTTTTTTGTCTGCGGAATGCGACAGCGCGCGTTCGCATGCGGCAGCATTCTGCAGCACGTGGTAGCACAGGCGGAACAAATGCGATTCCGTGCTGCCAAATGAGGTCCAACCCTTATTCCAGTTTGGTCGTATCGGGCCTCAGTTTTATATCCGCTTAGAGATAAAGTTTGTTGCAGCAAAGTGGACTGGCCATATCTGCCGCAGGACCGATAACCATTGGGGTAGGTAGGTTGACAGTTTCAAATCGACATAAAAAAAAATCCTTCACAATAGTTTTTTAAAGTTTGATGAAAACCACACTGTAGTAAAACCTCTTGAAAGAAGCTAAGTATTCTTCTGGTTAGAAGTATAGAGTACGATCGAATCACGAATGAGGAGATCTGCAAAAGAACCGGAGCTAATACAGGGTGGCCGGGGGAATGACGTCAAAAAAAAAACATTAGGTCCCTCGTGTCATGGGGTATCCGAATCACCCCCATGTATGTTCCGCGATTTTTCATAGTTTCGGAGTTATGATTTTTTTTCTGAATTTTTATGAATTTTCGCCTTATCAATTTTGAAAATTTCTAAAAAAAAAACTAGAAACTTTTTTCAATTACTTTTTTTTGTAACTGAATCTTCACAAGTTGTTCTTCTATGCATAAAATAATCAGCTTCGTAACTTTGATAAAAGTTATTAAAGTGTTTGTCTAAAGTCAAAAATTTACGTTCGGTAAATTATGACTTGAATTTTCAAAAATAAATTAAAAATCCAAACAGATGTTTTAATGGTTTCTTAGTTAGCCTCAGAAATGCGCAAGACTCTCAGATTTCATAATCATTAAAAAAAAGTACTGCTTAACGAGCTACTTTGTGTACATTCGGCCTTCGAAGACAGCGAGGTGAAGAATTATTAAAATTAACCAGCTTTTAGACGATTAAAAGATAATTTCCTACGTAGGTGTAGAATGTGTATTACTGCTGGAGGTGGCAACTTTGAAAACCTATTATAATAAACATTTTTTTTACATTTTAATCTGTGTTTTATTGACAAAACCACATTTTTTCATCATGATGATGACGACTCGTTCATTAATAAACTAAGAAAAGACGAAGTGGCAGAAAAAAAATATTGTTAATTTTAATAATTCTTCACCTCGCTGTCTTCGAAGGCCGAATGTACACAAAGTAGCTCGTTAAGCAGTACTTTTTTTTAATGATTATGAAATCTGAGAGTCTTGCGCATTTCTGAGGCTAACTAAGAAACCATTAAAACATCTGTTTGGATTCTTAATTTATTTTTGAAAATTCAAGTCATAATTTACCGAACGTAAATTTTTGACTTTAGACCAACACTTTAATAACTTTTATCAAAGTTACGAAGCTGATTATTTTATGCATAAAAGAACAACTTGTGAAGATTCAGTTACAAAAAAAGTAAATGAAAAAAGTTTCTATTTTTTTTTTAGAAATTTTTTAAAATTGATAAGGCGAAAATTCATGAAAATTCAGAAAAAAATCATAACTCCGAAACTATGAAAAATCGCGGAAAATACATGGGAGTGATTCGGATACCCCATGACAAGAGGGACCAAATTTTTTTTTTTTTGACGTCAATCCCCCGGCCACCCTGTATAACTAACAGCTCGAAGAATAGATTATTTCACCGATTTCAGAAAGCCATCTCATATTGTTTGTTGGTGTTCGTGGAGTCCTCATAAAGTGGAAATTTTAAATTATTTCGTGTATTATAAAGTCAAACGAAAATTTACTTTTCAAATCAGCCGCCAAAACGCTATCTTAGGCAATATGGCGTCGCACATATCTATGACCTCATTCGACAAGGTTCTTCAGCAATTCCTTCACTATCACAACTGTGCGCCTGTTTCATGATCTGCCTCTAGCCGTAAGATTTTCTCCTTCCATTCCAGTATTTAAGTGCAGGGTTTATAAACATTATTTTTCCTTAATTTATGTATGTTTTTCCTTATTTTTCTCTCTAGTATTATGTAGGTTACTATATTCGTTCATATCCTTCCATGACATATTTTATTTATCTAAAATAAACATTTTACATTTATTTCGTTATTTATGTACCGTTTATGTTTGTGTATTAGACTTAGAGATATCTTGTTTAATATTGTCTGATAACTTAATGGTTGTCTGGAAGAAATTACTTGTAATAAGGCCGTCTATTATACCTACTGTACTATGTTATCGTCAATTCTCACGTGTAATTCCTGATGTACATACTATAAAGAACATTATATCTATTAAATGAGTAGCAGAAAGTCGCTACATAGGTATAATTTGTACTCAAATCGATAAATAATAAGAACTACAGAGATATTGTATTTTTCTTAGATAAGACTAATGATAATTCTAAGAAAATAACATCGCAATGCTTTGGCAGAAATCTACCCTATATTTATATGCGTACGAGCTATTTTCGTTGATGTTTGATAAAATTGTGCAATTATAGACGTTAACATTTTATAGTAATCTAAGGGTATCTGGGGGCAGGTATTATTTATTACTTTGAGACCAAGTTGCAGAGCACAGTAAAAATACCTTTCAATACAATTCCATACATTTAATTGTACAATTGTCGTCGCCACTTATTATAAGGTATACTTCTATCACTAATGTTACACTTAGAACTTGAACTCCTTGTATTTCTTCGCCTGTTTCGAATCCGTGTTCTGCTGCCGTTTTCTCTTGTTCTGGAACAAAAGAATAAGAGTTTCGTAGTAATGTAAAATGCAATAATTGAATTCCGAGTATTCTAAAGATTCTAAAAATAACCGTTTCATGCCGCTGTTGCGCACGCACGCACGCATGCACGCACGCACGCACGTACGCACGCACGCACGCACGAAAACACGCGCGAACGCACACCCGCACGAAAACATGCAATACACCTTCTACTGAGCCACAAGATCGGCAAACACGTAGCTGAGATCCTCCTTTCAGATCGTCCTGTCCTGAATCTCTTCCTGTCTAATAACACATTGAACTACAGAGTTCACCAAATCCTGAGCGAATTCAATCGTCCGTCATAATAGGCTATTTGACCGATTTCTGAAAACCATCTCATATTTTTTGTTGGTGTTCATGGAGTCCTCAGAAAGTGGTCTTTGTTTTAAATTCTTTCGTGTATTTCTTCCAAAAAAGGCAAACGAAAATTTACTTTTGAAATAAGTCGCTAAAATGCTATCTTGGGCAATATGGCGTCGCATCTAATAGGAATTATGACGTCACTTCCCAGTAAACCAACCAATGAACGTAAGAACGAATAAATGGCAGACGCCATGTTTACTGACATGTGACGTCGTCATAGAATCGGCGCATCCAGACCGTTTTTGATACAATGCTGAGGGTTTTGAATCTTTTTTTAAGTTTTTTTACAAATAATAATTGTTTTTTTAGTTAAAATACCCTAAAGCGGTTTTAAGACTCGTAATTTATACGAAGACGTATAAATAATACTGTTTTTTTTTCACACTGTCGAATAGCCTATTTGACTGTCAGACGATTGAAATCATTCAGGATTTGATGCGCGTAACATAATGGCACAGAGTCTGGCAAGGCGAACTTTGCAACGGAATTAAGTGGCAACCCCACAGAAAGAGTATTGTAGCAACACTCGTTTCTGTTATTTTCATTGCTAAGCTTGCTTAAACAGTATTGATACTTTGAATATAATTTGTTATCTACCATACCTTTTTTTTAAATGTACCATATTTAGGCCATGGCAAAGTTATCTTTGTCAGACTCTATACAGGGTGTTGATTTGGACAGTTAACTCCGACTCAGGTGTGGTTATTTACATGATACTGAAGCAAAAAAGATATATAAAAAAAAATTTTTTTTAGTGAAAATCACCTAAAGTCCCCGGTTTTGCGGCGCCGGCGGCGAGCGCGCGGGCGCTCTCTCCCGCCCCGCCCCGTGAAACCCCCGCCGGACCCGCCAAGTACAAACGATAGAAGCTAAGCCATATAACTTTCGAATTTTAGGTGATTTTCAATAAAAAAAAAAAAATTTTTTTTTATACATTTTTTGCTTCAGTATCATGTAAATAACCACCCCTGAGTCGGATTAAACTGTACAAATCAACACCCAGTATAAATAAAGTATTTCTCTCAATCGCGAGCCGCGCCGGTCGTCGCAATTGACATCTTTTCAAAATTGTATGGAGCTCTAATTCGAAAACCATTTCGAGGTTTGGCTTTGTAAAGCATGTAAAAATTACTTTCAGTATTTTTTATGGTTGCATTTCCGAGTAAATAGTAAAAACACAAAAATTCGCTGATGACGTCACACCGTGGCTTTCAGTGAACACGCCTTTGCCCCGATAAAGAAAAAAAAAGTTAAGTCACACAATCTGACAATCACAGTATCAGGGTTACCATACTTACCATATCAGTAACCTTGAAAAAGTAGCTACAAAAGCATAGTATTCTCTGACAAAAGTGACAATCTGGTAGCAAAAACCTTCGAACGCAGATAAAGGCGTTATAAACACAAAATGCATTTAAAAAACCAACTACTATTTACGAGATGATGAATTGAACTGAGCTGATTTAATTTTATAAACGAAAAACATATTTGCAGATGTTAAAAAAATACAGAAACTGTTAAATTTAACACGGTCCTGGCAATACTAAAATGACATTTTGTAACTATGTTTTTTTAGGACGTTAGGCAAAGGAAAACGTATTGTGAGCCTCGTTGTTTCGTCACTTCCGGTAAAAATATTTTAAACATTGAAATTAAAAGTTTATAAGAAAACGTGGGTATTTCAGAAAATAAAAAAATACGTGTCTCCGATCTTTGTGATATCTTTTAAAAATCAAAATAACATCAGTACATATTTGTGATGAAAAGATGTCAATCCGCTACTTGACTCTTTTTTCAAGTATGTCTTAAATGCTAAATATCTCTTCCATTAGACCAAAAAATATTTTAGTATATTTTTTGAGGACCTAAAAGCAACAAAAACATTATTTTAAAACGTTGCTTTGCTAAACCGCCAAAAACGCGGTCCACCATTTCTGTCTATGGTTTGAAGTCCTCTACGTTTGTAAACAAAGTTTGACATTCAACATAGGTAGAGTTCGTGCCACGATCTCGTGCCAGTATGAGTCACAATAGAACCTACGCACGCACGACTGACAGATGTTTGTTTACAACCAAAGATGCTTTCAAGATGGCGGATAGTGTTTTCACCGTTCCGATTTAAAAGCGAAAAATATTTTTTTTAATTGCAAATTTTGCAGCCATCCTGCATATTTCTTAGCAAAGTCAATATATTTCGGTTTCTTACGTTAGATACTACAGGAAATCTCCATTTATCGCGTCAAATTTGATACGAGGCAAGTAGCGTATTCCACTCCGCATTGCCCTCTCAACACGCTGAATTACCGCACAATGTTATTATTATACTTGAGCCATTACAAACGTGCGAACCGAGTCATAAAAGTGCGTGCGAGAGTTCCGATATGCCCGATATTGTACTGTATTTATTTTAATTCAGGCAATGCCCATAATAGTGTTAGTAACAATGGTGACTTAACTATGTTAGTAATTAATAGCACATTAGTATGTACACATCACATTATAGATAGATAGATAGATAAAACATTTATTTGCGCTTTGAAACACACACACATAAAGCATAACACAATGATCATCATAACAATATAGAATGTAAAATTAATCATAACAATGAATAAAATAGAATTATCAGATTACACAAATAGCATTGAATTAAATCACAATAATAAATAAAAATAGAATTATCAAATTACATTCAAATTCAATCGTGATAAATAATTAATTTAAATAGTAATAATAAATTTCGAATGACATTCAATTAAAATTATAACAGTTGATATAAAATTCTCCAATTACTTCCATCAAATCAATTAAACTATAATATGGCTCTGCCGGGCCATATGTGCGTGTGCAACAGCAGCACAAAAGGGCCGTATCTCAGCATTATAAATATTGCTTATATGCCTCCGATATGTGTGAGAGAGAGGTCTGTTACAAATGATTATGACTCAGTTCGCACGTTTGTAATGGCTCAAGTACAGTGGTTCAGCCCATTATCTTGTTTCCCTGTGCCCCGATTGGCCACACACCTGCCAAGCTGCGTGGCTCAGATATGGCCAGTTGTCACTAAAATCCTCCCAACTCTCTCTCTCTCTCTCTCTCTCTCTCTCTCTCTCTCTCTCTCTCTCTCTCTCTCTCTCTCTCTCTCTCTCTCTCTGAGTCTCGTCTTTTCCCTCAGCACTCCGGCGATTGGCCGACCGATCCGCTATCTTGTATTCCATCTGCTCTTATTAGCCTACCTTCTGCTCAGTCAAAGTAAAAGTAATTTTCAATGTATTTTCTACTAAATTTTCATTTCATAATTATGAAATAATAATTCGTTAACTTGCAAAGCCAGCCTAGTTTAGCCGTTTTAGTTTTCTTTTGAAGTTCGTTATGTCCCAATGCTCCGATTTTTTTTTTCAGTCGAGAGAGGGGATACCCTACTTTGACCGAAAATTCTTCACGTTTAAAATTTCATATTTTAATATAAAATGTTTTTCAATTCAATGAAATAAAATAAAACTGTTACGTTGACATCTCAATACAATCCAAAAGCTTTTTTTTAAAGATTTTGGCCTGGATATCCAAAGGCTGTCTATGTCTGAATGTTGCTAGTACGCAAAAACCAAATAACCCCATTTTACTTCCAAATGACGACCTCTGTGGCGCAGTGGCTAGCGCATCTGACTACCATGCGAGAGGTCCCGGGTTCGAACCCCGGCTGGGGACAAAAAAAAACCCAGATCTTGGATGTTTACATGTTTGTGACGTCGCTGTTTCTGGTTCCCACGACACATGGTATCCTAGTGTGGGGCCAGAAGCAATGTATGTGCCTGTATGTAAATGTTATGTTAATTAAAATTGTTTGTGCTAAGTAGGTGTTTTTTTTAGACTTGGCACTTATGAGGAATTAAATGTTAATGTCTTTGAAGTGATAAGGATTTTGGTCACAAGAGTCTTCTATCACGGTAAAAAAAAATCTACCGAATAATCCTATTTATTTTATAGCGGTAACACCGCGTCACTTTTATTGCATCGAATTAAAAAACGGACTTTAGATCGGTCGCCATTTAATATAAGCCAATATAAGCGATTGCAAGATGGCGGGGCGGACTAGTAAGCATAACTTCTGCCGAGCCATATGGTTTGCTGGCATATCGCTAGGGTCCTCCCGACCCTTGAGCCACTGCTCCCTATCTGCCTCAGTAACATACTAAGTCCTTTGTCTTTGTCATAATTAGAAAATATTATTTAGTTATCCCTCTCTCTCTGTCTCATTCAGACTTCCTCTTAGTTTTGGAACGCCGCGCCGCCTTTGCCCAAAGAATTCCACTTTTAACAAGCAGAATTATTTCACCATCTCCGCCATCAAAGCTCCGCCATACTTTATTCCCTCCGCTCTCATTAGCTTACCCTCTGCCGAGTCACGTGGTCAGCCAGAACATCGCTTATTCTTTCTCCTTTTTCTCGTTTCTCATTCTACCTTTGTTTCTGTCTACGTCTCTCCTTTCTCCCCCCATCACGCTCTCTCTAAATCTCGCATCACCACCGCCTTGGCCATCCTCTTTTTCACTTAAGCAGGAATGCCACATTGATGATTAACCGACCGATCCGCCATTTTAATTCCCTTGCGGCGAGCACATTGTCAACTTTGGGCGCAAACTATAGACTTCGACATTTCTGCATCGCGCAAGCAAAATGTATCACATGACATACGTCCAACAAACAGCAGTTGGACCGGCCGTCCCCAGGCATGCGATATGCCTGGCGGGAAATTTCTCTTTACAGTGGAAAAGCACGATCGAGAAGAAGAAAAACCATTTATTTAACGCCACATAGACATAGATAATTATACAGGAAATGCAAACACAGAAAAATAAAGCACCTATAGGAGAAAAGTAGAAGAAATGACAAAAACAAAGCCTGATGGAGCGAAAGGCCTCGAGGTCAGTATGTCTGGCCGCAGCATTGGGGATTTATTACCTTTTTAAGAATATTAAATAATGTTTGACTTTGCAAGTATTGATTGCACTCATGGGTCTTTAGGTTTTTTGGTAGATGCATAGATTTGAGGTGATTTGAGAAAAGATGGTCAGAGTGGAGTTTTTTTTCGCTGCCCTTTTCTCCACTGCATTCGGCCCCAAGCCAGCGGCTAATATTAACATTGTAAGTACATTGACATTGAACAATCAGAATGAAATTTTTTTACGTTGAAATAAATTTCTGATTTCCAATCATTCCGCCAATTGTACCATGAACCTTTGTAAATACTGTGTTTTTTTTGTTTTTTCTAGTGTGCAATAAAGAATATTCTATTCTATTCTAATCTATTAGCTGTGGGTTTGCACGCACAGCGCTGATTTTCAGCCAGGGCCTTCCGGTGACTCGTTGGCTTACCTTCTGCCGAGCCACGTGGTCAGCCAGCATATCGCTGAGGTCCTCCGGGCCCAAGGGCCGGGTCTTGAGGTTTTTGGTAGATGGATAGATTTAAGGTGATTTGAGAAAAGATGGCCAGAGTGGAGTTTTTTTTCCGCTGCCTTTTTCTCCACTGCATTCGGCCCCAAGGCAGCGGCTTAGCGGCTAACATTAACATTGTAAATACATTGACATGCAACAAACAGAATGTAAATTCTTTACGTTGAAATAAATTTCTGATTTATGGTATTAGCTGAGGGTTTGCATGCACAGCACTGATTTTCAGTAAGGGCCTTCCGGTGGCTCGTTGGCTTACCTTCTGCCGAGCCACGTGGTCAGCCAGCATATCGCTGAGGTCCTCCCGTCCCTTGGGCCGCTGCTCCCGTATCTGCCGCTCGTAGCGCGCCGCCACGGCCTCGGGGTCCAACTCGAGCTCGGAGGGGTCGAGCGCGACCTCCACGCCGGCCGGCTCCGTGCTCGCGGCACCGGCGCCGGCGCCCGGGGCCGTGCGCTTGCCTGTCACAGCGGAGATTCTTTGTTAGTTTCTTCTCCATTCACTCAATCCACAACATGGTCGAAAATGAGTCACGTACGTATGCCAAACTGGCCTTTAAGGTCGGTTCTTTCATATAGAAAAAAAACACTGGCACAAAAAGAAGCCGAAACGACTTTTTTAACATCATGGGACCAACCCACATGTATGGCGGACAATACCAATGGGAACTTAAAACCTTCATATCTCCGAAGTTACTTTTTGTGGATTGAGTCGTTTTCGTGGAACTACGTCCAATTGTGAAACTAACAACTTTGACTTTCATCAAGTAAACACTTTGTTTGGACTATGAATAAAATATTTGAATTGAATTGATAGGGGTAAGTGAAAAAGTTCATAGTTCTACCCACTTGGGTAGAACACTGTGGTTTTGTTGGGTAGAACACCAGGGGGTAGGGTAAGTGAAGAAGATGGTTCTGTTGGTTAGAACACCAGTAGATAGGGTAAGTGAAGAAGAAATCCAGTAGTTCTACCCACTTGGGTAGAACACCAGTGGGTAGGGGAAGTGAAGAAGAAGTCCAGTAGTACTACCCACTTGGGTATAACACTGTGGTTCTATTGGGTAGAACACCAGTCAGTAGGGTAAGTGAAGAAGAAGTCCAGTAGTTCTAACCACTTGGGTATAACACTGTGGTTCTGTTGGGTAGAGCACCAGTGGGTAGGGTAAGTGAAGAAGATGGTTCTGTTGGTTAGAACACCAGTGGATAGGGTAAGTGAAGAAGAAATCCAGTAGTCCTACACACTTGGGTAGAACACCAGTGGGTAGGGGAAGTAAAGAAGAAATCCAGTAGTTCTACCCACTTGGGTATAACACTGTGGTTCTGTTGGGTCGAACACCAGTGGGTAGGGTAAGTAAAGTAGTCCAGTAGTTCTACCCACTTGGGTATAATGTGGTTCTGTTGGGTAAGAACACCAGTGGGTAGGGAAGTGAAGAAGAAGTCCAGTAGTTCTACCCACTTGGGTAGAACACTGGTTCTGTTGAGTAGAACACCAGTGGGTAGAACAATGGTAGTGGTCTTGGACGTTTACATGTTTGTGAAGTCGCCGTTACTTATTCCCACGACACAGGGTATCCTAGTGTGGGGCCAGAAGCAATGTACAGTCTGTTAGCTTTTAGAATATACCTCGGGCTCTAGAGTAGGCTTCGGTTTTCGCCGAAAGCACACGAGTGTAATACTACTTCTTGCTCTGTATAAGTGAAATTAAGTGTCATATTAGTTCCGATATTTCTATTACACGAATATGTCCGATTCTATCCGATAGTAGCCGAGGTATATTCTAAAAACTAACAGACTGTATGTGCCTTTATTGCAAGTACTGGTTGCACTCATGAGTCTTGAGCTTCTTAGGTAGATGGACATTCATAACAAATTTGTATTAGATTTATAGTGATTTGAGAAAAGATGGTCAGAGTGGAGTTTTTTTTTCGCTGCCTTTTTCTCCACTCCATAGGGATCCAAGGCAGCAGCTAATATTATTAACATTATAAGTACAAAGTTTATGTAAATGTTTATGTCTATATTTATAGCTTATGTCCACACTGAAAATCCATTCTAAATACTGATGAAAGAATGTTTAAAATGGATTATGTAGGGGACATACAAACTTACAAACGTCTCCTCTGTAAAATTCAAATAATAACTTCCACACAACACAATCGCTTGTCCTGGTCTCAAACTAGGATACCCTGTGCTATGCTACACGTCGTGATACACCCAGACTTAGGCCATGTATAATAATAATAATAGGTTTTTAGGGAAAGATATAAAAAAAATGCACTTGGCTGCGGCCCGTGCCCACCTCACCTCATTTATGAGAGAAAATGAAGAAAAATAACAATAATAATAATAATAATCAAGGCTCTACACGAGCCCCACGTGGATATGAAGGCCTCACTACACTGGCTACGATTCGGTGACCTGTTCGGGGAAACTGAGGGTTTTGTCTGTGCAATACAAGATCAGGTTATCAAGACCAACAACTATAGGAAATACATCCTGAAGGATGGCACTGCCGATATTTGCCGGGCGTGTCGCCATCCCGGTGAGTCACTCAGGCATATTGTTATATCCGGTTGTTCGGCGCTTGCTAACACTGGGCGTTTTTGGTCGACATCACTGTCCCGCATGATGAGAACCTCGTGAAAGCCGAAACAGATAAGAAAACCAAGTATCTGGACCTGGCGCACGAGGTTACCGACATGTGGGGGGTGGTGTCGTCCGAGATCGTTCCTATAGTCCTGTCCGCGAATGGGTTAGTTCCAACCAGTCTCGCTAACCATCTGAGGCGGTTGGAACTCCGTGTGGGCATACTTCCGGCTATCATGCAGAAGGCAGTGCTGCTTGATACAGCCCGGATAGTCCGGCGTTTTCTCTCGCTGTCGCCCTGACCTCCGGCCGCTTGGACTCCTCAGCCGGAGGGCGTCCGTCTGGCCACTTTAGTCAGACGAGACCATTAACTTTTTTTTCCCCACATAATAATAGTAATAAAGTAGTAAAGGTAGTTTCACTTATAATCCGACCCCTTCACTAGGCCTGTCACGTGGGGGATGAAAGAATGATGATATGATGTGATATCATGTATGATATTACATAGTTACTCGATTAATGACCAGGGTAGAACGCTTGGAAGACCTCGAAGTCTCCGCTCAAGATCACAGCAAGTGGAAATCTTTTACAAACGCCCTATGTCCCTGATGAGGGACAACAGGGTATAAGTAGCAACTAGTACTGACCAGGGTTGGCGGCGCCGATGTCGTAGACGTGTGTGGAAGCCATCATGCCCGCTGTGAGGCCGACGCGACGCTCCGGCAACACTTGGTAAAGCGCTGGAGTGTCACCGCTGCAAGAAATGGTACCAGTTAGTTACTGTTAAACCTGGACCGCGTTTTAAAAAACTACAGTTCAATTTATGACGACAATTCGTAAAATAAATTAAACTAAACTTTATTTCACACGAAGCAATTAACAGAATAATACGTAAGAAACACCATATACAAAGGAGAGCTTATATCTGTAAGAGATTTCTTTCAGCAAACCTTGGAGTCGGAGCAGCAGTAAAAAACGGGTCTATAAGCGTAAAATCCTTAATACCTACATTGCTACAGAAAAAACTGCATAAACAAAAGAAAGTATGTAATACCTGAAGAACATGAATTCATACATTATATAAACATAGGTAATGTATAGATAAAGATATAGCTGAAAGTTATGACAGAGATATGTAGAATCGCTTCTTAAATGTACCGTGTCGTGTCGTGGGGCCAACACATATTTTCTGTGGCAGTGCGTCCACAGCCTAACCGAAAGAACCGTGAAGGAATCACCGCAAGCTCCAGAATTCTGAGCAGGTATCAGGAATTCTCCTTCCTAAGCGCGATAGTGTCTGGAATCTCGAGGCCAGGTGACGCCAAGTGGAGTGGCTAGGAGTCTACCCAGCTACGACAACTTTCGTCGGTTGTCTACCACTTACCCCTCAACATCTGTGTCCACTTTTTTCCCATTTTTTAAATTAACGCAACGACAGTTATACAGAAAAACTAGTTACTTATTGTAGTCATAACTACAGATTGTAATGGAGGAGACAAGAGAAAATAGAAAAAAAAAACTTTTTGTCCCAAGCTCGATAGGGTCAGGAGTCTCATGCTCAGTTACGGAGCTGATGCTGTGTGGAGTGACCAGACCTCGCCCGGCCACTTTAACTTTTATCGTTTGTTTACCACCCCTCAATATCCGTGTCCACCTTCTTCCTAAGTTCTATAGTATTGTATTTATTTATTTCAGGCAATGCCCATATATAGGTTAGGAATAATGGTGACTTATGCTATGTAATAATATCAATATAAGATAGTGTCTGGAGTCCTGCCCAGGTATGGAGCCGATGGCGAATGGGGTAACCTGACCTCATGCGGCCACTTTAACTTTTATAGTTTGTCTATCACTTACCCCTCAATATCCGTGTCCATCTTCTTCTTCCTGAGCTCGATAGTGTCTGGAGTCTCGAGCCCAGGTACAGAGGTGATGCCGAGTGGAGTGACCAGGCCTTCTCCCGGCGTCGCTACGCCTGCGGCCGTGTCGGCGTCCGCTGCCTTCTCGCCCTCCTCTTCTGACTCTTCTGTAAGGCGGAATAAGGGTAAGATTAGGATTCTAACATTACATCAATAGCCATTTTATATATTGCAGAGCATTTGTGTTATACTGTATATAGACAGGAAAGTCCTATTCGAGAGAGGACTCTCCATCCTTCTGCCCATACTTCGTTATAGGTTAAAACTTTAAGAAGTTATGTTGGAGTATACATACAAGCATACATCCATGAACCCAGAAAATAGATTTTTTGGGTAGAAGTGTAAAAAAAAAGTTAATAGATGGTGCTTATGAGTGTCTCGTGTGAAACGAAAAAAGTTCCAAGATGCTTTACTTTACTTTGGGTGGAATACTGATGGATTGAAAATTCTTTATTGCACAAAGAGTGAGTGTATAAATATTATCCTTACATTGCCGTATCATGTATAGCCAATTTTCTGTGTGTCTGCTTCTTATGTATTTTAGGGTATTATTATTAATTTTGTCTCTATGCTTTCTTAGTGCTCTGACTTGTAGTTAGATTTGTTTTGTGTGTGTCTTTTGTGAATAAATGAATTATCTATCTATCCAGCAAGTACATACCTTCCTCCGATTCCTCTTCAGATTCAGACTCTAGCTCTCCCCACATTGTCCTATCAATATCTTGGTCTTCATTATCCTGTAAAAAGAAACAAACAATATTGTAAATTGCAAGGACCACCCAACTAAATCATACCACAACAACATTTGGTACTCGGATACAAGTATTGGAAACTATGTACACCTTCCTTACAAAGACTTCCTTAACTAATCTTTGGGCAGCTTGCCCGCATAGTCCATCCACTGACATGGCAGCACAATGTACAATTGTACAGCCGTCTGAAATAGGCGAGACCCAGGTATAGTTGCAAGGACTAAAACTACCTAAGCCGCCCTACAAGATCAGTGGATTGACGTAACAATAGCTTGAATTTGTGCGATTTTGAGCGAGGCCAATAAGAGAGCGAGCGGAATAAGCACATTGATACCAGGAATCTTGAGGATGGGATACTTACATCCTGTCAACTTAGCCTGGTGTGCGAAAGCGTTCTCCCTGATTATAGTGGATTGCTTGCTGGGCGCGTTGAGACCTGGAATATTGAGGTCCGAATACTTACGTCCTGTCAAATAGCTTAGTTTCCGAGCACTTCGTACCACAGCTTGCCCAGCTCGTGTACCAGCTGTTTGCCCCATCCACCAGAAGGCACAGCGCGCATTGATAGGAATCTCGAGTTCCAGATACTTATTCCTGTCCACTTGTCCTTGTATTTTTTATTTTATTTGTCGGGGTTGAGGCACACATAAAAATAGTTGTAGTACAAATTGTATTGTGATATGTTATGTTTTTACACGCTTTAATGTTTTATTAATTAGCTTCAAAGTTTTTATCATAAATTTTAAAATATTTTAATTTTAAAGTAGGCGATCCAGCAACAACAATTGTACACCGAACGGTAGAACATGAAGGAACTTGAGAAATAAATTTAAACCATGTTATGTCTAGCAAATAAATTATTTTTACTTTTTACTACACTCAGCTTGGTGTGTGAAGTCTCCATAAAGCAGTTTTCTTGCAGAGCGCGTTAAGACTTGCAATATTCGGAATATTGTTTGGATACCTACCTTCAGTCCGGTAGTCTGATAACTGTCTACGAGCGGCTTGCTTGTTAGGCGCGCTGAGACCTGGAATCTTCAGGTTCGAATACGTCCTGTCCACTATTCGGATACTTACGTCCTGCCCGCTAGCTTGGTGTCCGAACACGTCTCCGTACAGCGGCTTGCCCAGCTCGTCTACGGGCGGCTTGCCCCAGCCACCGGCGTGGTATCCGAAGGCGCAGCCGTCCGGGATGGGCGCGTTGAGGCCGGGGATCTTGAGGTTCGGGTACGAGGGCGGAGGCCCGTAGCGCTGCTGCGCGATCAACCATGGCGGCGGGACCTGGAATGAGCGTACAGGTAACTAGACAGATCGAACTACGATGACGACCTCTGTGGCGCAGCGGTTAGCGCATCTGACTACCTTGCGAGAGGTCCCGGGTTCGAATCCCGGCTGGGGACAAAAAAAAGAGACCCAGGTCTTGGATGTTTACATGTTTGTGACGTCGCTGTTTCTGGTTCCCACGACACAGGGTATCCTAGTGTGGGGCCAGAAGCAATGTATGTGCCTGTATGTAAATGGTATGTTATGTTACTATGATTGGTTTACTAGGACCGCACGAAAAAGGGTGTAATGGAATTCAGGAATGGGCAACTGGGCACCTATTATAATTAGGGGATGTGTTGAACACTAGACACAATTCTCCTCTGAATACATTTAATTAATCTACTGTTTAATACGAGACAATGATTCTGAAAGTGAATATTACTAGGTAATTATTTATAAATGTGTCTTATGGAAACTTAATACAAGTCTATACCCACAAGGCGCTCTCTCACCAAAAATTTGTATGTCTACAATGGCAAAGCATGTAGGACACAACATAAAATGTACCAACTTTTAATACCTACGCATGTTTGACAAATAAAAATCTTTTACCTTTTTACCTTTTAACATGTATTGCAGGCTTTACAAACCTTTTGTGAGCCAGGTCCGACGGGCATCCCGAGCGCCGTCCGCAGCTCCTCGGACAGGTCCCCCGGTTTCTTCTCGCGCAACCGCGTCTCGAATTCCTTGCCCTCGTAGTAAAGGTCGCCGTGGATGGTCATGCGCGGCTTGGTCTGCCACCTGCGGGACGGGCGGCTTGGTTTGAGCTGCTTTACGGGGTAAGTTGAGCTCTCGTATATTCTGTTTCGCTCGTAGCCTGGGCTGCCTGAGTGATCTTAAACGATCACTAAGGTTAAGCAACATACGGCGCGTTCTGTCCATGGATGGGTCACCGTCTATGACTTACGCTAGTGGCATTTTTCCGAGCGGTTCCGTGCTTCGCAAGGCACGTTAAGCAGTTGGTGCCGGCTGCCGTCGATAGATGGCAGTCGTTAAGCCAAGTCAGAGGCCTTCTTAGGGCGGCTTGAAAACTTCTGACAGTAAGACTAGCTACTAGTCTTACAAGCCTCCACCAATCCGGACTTGGCCCCCGTGGTGGAGTGGGCCTAATACCTTCCTCAGGGAAGAGACCCGTGCCCCTCGGTGGGGACATAATGGGTGGATGACGAAATATTCTGTTTAGCTTTTAGAATATACCTCGGCTACTATCGGATAGAATCTGATATATTCGTGTAATAGAAATATCGGAACTATTAAGACACTTATTTCGAAATCGGAACTATTATGACGGGATACCGCCGTTTAGCCAAAGTATTTTTCGCCAAATTTTACTTCCCAATAAACTTATGGCATCAGTTTCATTTCCCAAATGAAACTTTAGCAAGTTTTCATTTTGCATTTTATTCATTTGGTCAAATTATCATTTCGCATAATTTTACTGCGTCAAGTTGTATTAAGACAAACGTTTATTATGCTAACGTTTTATTTTGGCTTTTATTCATTTGGTCAAATTATTATTTGGCATAAATATAGTTGACGATTAGGTACTAATTATTATTGAACGGGGGGTCGGCGATGTAAAGAATACGTGGCAACAGAAATATAGGTGCGACGACGCGCGTAGCGAAGCGGAGCGCGTCGGAGCGTTAGGTTCTCTATGTAAGATCGAAAACAGACTCGACTTTGTTGTGTCATTTACACACATTGCCGGCAGCGTATTCGGTATTGCATGGAAAGGTACTTTTTGCCAAACGATACTTTTGACTGAATAATGCTTGGTAAAATGAATTTTGACCAAGTATTTATTTGGTAAACAATAACTTGCCATAATAACTTTTGCTAACTGTTTATTTGCTTTAAGTTGTTTTGAGAAATGTTTTTTTGCCAAGTGATAATTTGCGGAAAATAGTTTGGGAAGTAATACTTTGGGAAACGATTTTTGGCAATACATTAGTAAACCATTATGACACTTAATTTCGAAATCAGAACTCGATCATCAGTACGATATAAATATATATACGGCGAAAACCGAAGCCTACTCTAGAGCCCGAGGTATATTCTAAAAGCTAAAGTAAAGGAGTGATCATGAAGCATAAGTGCCCTGCCTCACTAGGACGCCATGGCGACGTCGCCAGCGACCGTATCCAAGCAGTTAATATTGAAATGTATGGTGCCTAAGTGCCCTGCCTCACTAGGACGCCATGGCGACGTCATCAGCTACGTATCCAAGCAGTTTATATTGAATGGCGACGTTGCCAGACCGTCGCCAAGTGAGTTAGGCACCATACATTTCAATATTAGCTGCTTGGATACCGTCGCTGGCGACGTCGCCATGGCGTCCTAGTGAGGCAGGGCACTAAATCTAATGTATAAAAATCTCGTGTCACACTGTATTTCAAACTCCTCCGAATTCGATTTGATACGGAGTTAGTTTATTATGTTTCCGAGATTTCATTTTCTAGTGACATCCTATTTTTTTTTACTTTTTAACAAGGAGATTAAGCATCCAAATTTATTGTTTGCAGGGTTAATATCCCTGTTGGGCAGGTAGCACCGTGCCACATGGCAAGAGAAAGTGATGTAAATTAAATATAATGTTATGAGAGCTCAACTTATCTCAAAGTACAGGTACACTAAAATCAAATGTTAATTCATTCTTAACACTTACCATAAATATCACCAGAAGGATAAGGTTTTTCTTTGTTTTCTAAAATCTAAGGAAAAACAAAACAATAATAGGGGGTTCTGGTCCAGTAGTCACACTGAACCTTTGGGATCAAAAATTTCAGAGTTCACAGTTACTCATCTTTTGATCACAAATATAGACATGTTAACGCATGCACCTTCGTATGTGGATAGAAATCCACATACGAGAAAGCAGGGGCGCTACCTACTACCTCAATCAAGATTAGACAGGAAATTCGATAGATTGTCGATATATTTGTCCCACAACTGAACAATGTCACCTAATAAAATACCTACCACTGGGATAGTAATAACATTGAATTCCTTCTAAATTAAATGGTAATAATAACCGTAAGAAAATAAACACGAGCTTCAACAGGGAAACATTTCATAAATGAAAAGAATATTTATGCACCGGAGCTTTCAATTTGTATAGTTTAAGGATGGTTTAAGGTACGTCCGAACACAAAATACACACTGAAATAAACTATATAACTATAATGTTAAAGAAACCCTTAAGTCCCGGTCGATGGTCCAAGCGCTGTCGCTTCGGCGGATAGTCTCTAACCTTACAAGTTTAATAACCTTACAAGGATTATTAAATTATAATAAATCGGCTTACCAGCCTAGTCTAAAAAGCCTCCACCAATCCGAACTCCTCCAACAATCCGAGCCCCCGTGGTGGACTATGGCCTATACATTTCTCAGGGAAGAGACCGGTGCCCTTAGGTGGGGACATAATGGGTTGATGATGATGATGGTATAACTGGTCGGCTTAATATCCTCACACCCCTTTTTTTTCTTTTTTTTTGACGAGGTGAAATGCTGTTGCGCCCCATGCCACCGCCACCCTTGGGGGAGGGCGACGGCCGTGTGCCGGACTCTCCTCTCCTAATAATAGGAGAGGCATACCGACTAAAACACCCCGGGGGCCGTCCTGTTGCTCGTGCAATGGGGCGCC
Organism: Yponomeuta plumbellus; assembly: GCA_947310845.1. Taxonomy (NCBI): domain Eukaryota; kingdom Metazoa; phylum Arthropoda; class Insecta; order Lepidoptera; family Yponomeutidae; genus Yponomeuta; species Yponomeuta plumbellus. The sequence continues at coordinate 5,220,550 of OX371211.1, read as the reverse complement.
GCCGGATCTCGCTTGTGGTGGACAACGTTGCGAATGCTACAGCGGCGCCCCGGCGACGTCGACCCGACTCGCAAGGAGTCGGGCCCACCCTCACTGGAGAAGGGGCATGGGCCCCCCACCCCCTTCTCCCGCCACGATGTCGGACGGCAGGTCCCCCAACCTGCCGTCTGTGACCCTCCCTCAACCGGCGGCGCAAGGTCCGCGCGGCGTCCCCCGCGCCCCCAGCTCTCCCGGCGGAGAGGCTCTGCCCGGGTCCTCGGCCCTTCTAATCAACCCTCCCATGAAAACATCCTCGGCCAGAGACCATATGGGGTGACCACTCCCTGGTCCCTGGCTTACCTCCCGCAGTTTCCGTCCCAGGCCCGGCTTGCGGAACTCGCGCCCCTCCCCGTCTCCCTCCGGCCCGCCTCTACGCCCTCTGCTGACCAGAGGGACATAGGGGAGGCCCCCCGCCGTGTTTTTTATAGAGGTTGTCTCTTCGCGGCCCGAAGGCCCCCGGCCCCACTCAATGACCCCACACCCCTGCTTCCGCTAAGGTTCTTTAATACATTGCTCACCAAATTCGCATACGTTCGAAAGCACGGCGACTAGCGACAGCATTATACAGTGAACTAAGCAAACACCACTTACTTGAAGAACGCATCGTGAAGCTTCTGGTAATCGATATCGATCTTGCCCAGTTTCGGCCGCGAGCGCTCCCGCATTTTTGCCTTGAGTGTTTTGGTTTCTTCCTTATCCTGTAGGGACGCTCGCATCTCCATGATGCCGGTCTTCTTGATGAAGTCTGGCAGGTCAAAGGGCGGCTTCTCTATGCCCCGCTTCCCTTGGAGGTACTGATTAGGAAAAGTGCTTGTTCATCTAAGATATAAAATTCACGTGTCACCACTCCTCACCGTGTCAGTGCGTACACTCCTTCGAAAGGACTTGGCCGATTTTGATAAAATTTTATATGCATATTCGTTAGTTCTGAGAATAGGTTGTTATCTAGTTTAAAAAAAAACGTTTGTCGAGTCAGCAAGTCAATAAATAAATAAACATTTACATACAGGCCCATACATTGCTTCTGGCCCTACACTAGGATACCTATTAGGTGTCGTGGGAACCAGAAAAAGCAACATCACAAACACCTAAACATCCAAGACCTGGGGTTTTTTTTTCCACTCACATGGTTGGCCAATGCGCTAACAGCTGCGCCACAGAGGTTGTCTATTGTAAATTGTAATTCACTGACAATTTACAATATAATCGAAGCAAATGTCAAAGAGTTTTTGTTCAGCGTCCTATACCTACCCTAGCTATAGATTTGGGGCCCCTTGCAGTGACGCCATACATCTCGACCAACTCAAGTCGACTCACTTATCAAGAAAGAGACACAGACAGAAGCTCTACTTAGTAACAAAGAGAGAGAACAACAGCCACTCACCTTCCTCTTGTAACACCAGTGCCTCGGAACCTGCACCGTGTTTCTATGCGCTTTCAACTGAACCAGCAGCTTGGGGTCCCTTGCAGTGACGTCATACATCTCCACCACGTCGGGCCGATTCACCAGCTGCTTCAGCTCAGCCACGGACAGCCGCGAGAGCTTTTTCAGCTTGCGCTTGGACATACGGTCCTTCTCGTCGGCCGCGTTTTTCTGGAACAGGCCACACGGGTTGCAGGCTATGATCGTATCACATGGTTACTGAAACTAATGTTCAGTAACATTGTTATGTTAACGCCGCGCAAATGTTCATCTCATAGAGGTGTTGATGTTGGTATCGAGGTAGTTGAAAAACGTGATAGATATCTTGTATTGGCCGACAGAGTACTGAGCTTTTTTACTTTTGCTTAGGGGCGGGGGGTGAATTTGTAGTGCACTTTTTGTACTCGGTTACCTACAAAAAATTGTAATTATTGAAAGACGTTAATATGTTAATAAATTTTATTAGTTAATTAGTTTGTTACTTAACTAATTTTGATCTACGACATTTGAAAATTATTCCTTTTCCATTACAAAAAACGGTTTTTGGTAGAGATTTGACGAGTGGGAACATGTATGGTCTCGGCCTTCGGCCTCGGCCTTAACGTTGCTCGGCCTTCGCCGCAGCGGGGTTACTCGTGCCCGCTTCGCGAAGCTCTGCCTTCGGCCTCGTTTCGTATTTCTAGTTTTTAGGTAGAAGCTCTGTCTGATAGATAATGTAAAAGGCATTTTTGTTAACTAGAATGATTTACCGGATACTGTGACATTCGCGCTTTATACGCAAGCGCGAATAGGGAAACATGATATCTCAAAAAATATCCAATTAAAATGTCACAGACCAAGGTTTGTTGTAAGTATAATAAATAACACAAACTCTAGTTGAGACTCTCGCTCTTCAGGTGCAGCCGAGTGTATCCCAGTAGCAAGCTAAAATCCACGACTGAATTGCTGTATGATAATCATCATCAATATAAACATAATCGTTTTTATTAATACCAATCTTTTCGCACCATCTGTGTCAACTTAAGCGCATAATTATGGTGTTCATCCTGCATACAGATACAACAGCTCTACCACGAAAACTTGACCGCTGAACTAGTGACGTCAGTATGAGACCAGCGTGTTATAGCTACTTGACTAAAGGCCAGGTGAGGATGGTTGGTAACTAACACTTCGGTCGTCCGGGGTGCGCTGGACTGTTACAAAACCTTTAAACAAAAACCGACACAGTCGCATTAAGTCACGAAACTGCTGCGACTTGTTACGTCAAAAAAAAACTGCCACTAAAAATGGCTATTTGGGCATCCACGATGAAAGCGAAGTTAGATGACGTCATAGGAGATTCTGATTGACTTTTAACAAAATCCCCGTAACAACAGAAAACTGAGAATTCGTAACATCAAAGGCATCCTATTCCATACATTTAAAATTTTAGTCTATTACGGAACAGTTGATTTGTTTTGCAACTTCGAAGTTTTGACACATAACACATAAAATGTTGTCCATTGTTCGTATTAACCCCCTAGTTTCGTATGGAAAGATTGTTAAGCTCTGTGGCACTGCCTCGGTTGTGCTATATGCCATCAAATCCTAGGGAATCCTAGTCTGGGACCAGGTCAAGTGATTGTGTTGAGTGGAAATTATTATTATTAAATTCTAAACAATAATACTAGCGTTTATATTCCGTTTACTTTGACATGCTAATGTGGTCAGTGGCCGGGTTAACAATGTTCATAGGTCTTTCATCGTGATGATTTTCAGATAATACTATTTGGGCCTAAAACCAATGCTAAATAGACCCATAGATAGACACTTAGACAGTTAAAAATGCCTTGTTCGGCTATTTATAAACACAAACCTCATTAGCCTCATCGTCAACGGCAAACTGGTCAGTGACTTTCTCAGGAACTTTGGTGGTCTTCCCGGCCTCCTTGATCTCCTCTTTGATTTCTTCTTCCTTCTTCTCGGAGATTTTGAACGCTTCCAGGATACGATGGAACTGCCGATACATCGGCTCCATCTCCTGGAAGGCGATGCTCTCTTGGACATATCTGTGTTAGGAGAAACCATTAGTGAACATACTGAAGGGTCTTTATTTTTTCCACACATAACATAATTTTCTATTAAGTAATGAGAGATTTCATAATGATATTTGAATTTAAAAATAATTATTTGTAATCAACAGCATTTTCTGCGTACACCACATCTGTTTTATATACTTACCCGTAATTAAGAAATAAATTATTTTTATTTTGATTTTGAACAATTATTAATTAATCTCAACAAGAACTATGGAATTTATACATAATTATTATTCAGTCTCTTTGCTTTAGCCACATTAAATATGTGCTCTTGCTAAAAAGTTCCTGTCTTTGATCTGCAGAGTTATAGGTACATAACATAGTTAATTAAGGCCTTGTGTACTTTTAGCATTGAATTTTAGGTTAAGAAATACTTATTTCTGTAATTTCCTTTTTCCTGTACAATAAAGAGTTCTCTAACTATCTCATCCAACTGAAATAAAATGACGCTTTATCATCAGCCATTTAAGCTCACTGCAGGATATAGGCCACCTCCATGGTTTCCCGGTCTTGTACCACCCGCATCCAGCGAATCCGTGCCAGCAAAACAAGGTTGTCAGACCACTTCACGTTGATACAGAAACACTCACTCTACTTCAGCTTCCTTTTGGTTCTCCTTGTCTTTGTTGACCTTCTTGGCCTCCTTCTGTTTGGCCTGCTGGTCTATCAGCTTCAGCTGCTCCTCCTCCTTGCGCCTCTGCTTGGCCACCTTCTTCTTCTTCTTCTTGCGCTTGTTCTTTGATGCCTTGCTGGCTTGGCTCTGTGGAAATAAGGTTACTTTAGGAATTTGTAACTGTTAGTTTTTTGTTTTGATAGCGGTAGAATGTCTTCGATAATGGTTCTGAAGAGGAGCAGGCAAAGTCGCACCTTCTGACCTTTTACACACAATAGGTGACTTTCACTGCAATGCCAATTAAATACTCACATCTTGTTTAGAAATAACAGGTGGCATGGGGGCATCAGGAATGTTATCCTCATCAGAATCACCATCATCCTCTTCGGCATCATACTCCGTACTGATCACAGGAGCGGGAGGTGCTTCTGGGAACTTCTGGGAGTCTGAAAACATTTTAATTAATTGTTGTAACACTAAAGCTTAAGCAATAATGTCAGCAGAAGTTAGCAATTTCTACTACATCTAGCTCACCTTTCTTCTCATTCTCATCTCCCAGTGCAGCCTGTCTCTGATCTTTATAAGCCAGAGCCTCTTCCAAAGCCTTAGGTAGTGAGATCCCTTCAGGGCGTGGGGGCTTCTTCAAGAACTCCTCTGGTGTGTCAATCTTCATTGTTAACAGAGAAGGCAGAGCAGGTGGAGGTGCACCTGTGCCACTGTCCCCATCTTCATCTCTCAGATCCTTATCATCTCTGCGCTCATCCCAGCCTGGAGGAGCATCACGGCGGCGCCATTCATCCCAGTCACGCCCCATACTAGGTCTATCCATTCCTTGGTTGCCATAATTACCCTTTATATTACCATGCATCATGCCAGGGGGACCCATAGGTGGACCCATGGGCATGTTCATGCCTGGGGGCCCCATTCCAGGGGGGCCCATACCAGGTGGTGGTGGCCCCATTCCAGGCGGCGGTGGTCCCATACCAGGCGGTGGTGGCCCCATACCAGGCGGCGGTGGTCCCATTCCGGGTGGCGGTGGTCCCATTCCGGGTGGCGGTGGTCCCATTCCGGGCGGCGGGGGCCCCATACCAGGCGGCGGGGGCCCCATACCTGGCGGCGGGGGCCCCATACCAGGCGGCGGAGGCCCCATTCCAAGAGGTGGGGGCCCCATACCGGGCGGACCCATGCCCATCATACCGGGAGGCGGTCCCATTCCTGGAGGGCCCATGGAATCGTGAGGGTTCGAAGAGGAGACTGGCGGTGGCGGCGGCATGCCTCCTGGCGGCATTACTCCGTGCGGCATACCTCCGGGCGGCGGCGGCATCGTCGGATAGCCCATGTTTGGTGGTGGACCGACGCCCGGCGGGCCCATTGCCCCGTCATTATTACCCGGTCCAGTACCGGGGGGGCCATCCATGGCAACAAATTCTACAATTGAACCAAATTCAAATTATTATGCTTGGGTCTCAGAAAGTGTAGCCCCAGAGAAAAACTATATTTTTCAACAATAAAAATACAAACACAGTTTGAGGTTATACTTTTTTTTTTTAATAATTTGACTGACATGACAGCCAAATTCAGCCAATAGCCAATAGCCATAAGTGTTGCCAGACTGGCCCGCCAATAGCGCCTATTCTCAGTTACCTAATTTGACGCAGCTAGCCGTGTAAAAATGAGATAGGCCGATCAATGACCTGATGACCTGTCACCGACTGTATTTTTTTATCTCCACTTCACGTTCTAGTAGAAAGTCCGTCTGTCTGCTGTCAAGACCTTATATCTTGTAAACCTCATGGAAGGATGAAGTTGAAATTAAAACCAAAACCAGAACTAAGCCTACGGTCTCTTGAAGCTGTGAAAAAATCAAACTTCTAAGGTTCTAAACAGAAAAAGATCGGTACCTACAGTATAAAAGTATATTTTGTCACTCGATGGAATCGCATAGTCCGAAATTCTTCGAAATTATCAACCCATTATGTCCCCACCGAGGGGCACTTCCCTGAGGAAAGTATAGGCCATACTCCACCACGGGCCCCAGTCCGGATTGGTGGAGGCTTGTAAGACTAGTGGCTGATATTACTGTCAGAAGTTTTCAAGCCACCCTAAGGTCTCTGGCTTGGCTCAACGACTGCCATCTATCGATGGCATCCGGCACCAACTGCTTAGCGTGCGAAGCACGGAACCGCTCGGAAAAATGCCACTAGCGTCAGTCATAGACGGTCATAGACATAGATAACACATCCATGCACTAAACGCGAACTTTGTTTCTTAACCTTCGTGATCGCTTAAGATAACATAACATTTACATACAGGCACATACATACATTGCTTCTGGCCCCACACTAGGATACCCTGTGTCGTGAGAACCAGAAACAGCGACGTCACAAACATGTAAACATAACATAACATAACTAACATAACATAACATAACATAACATAACATAACATAACATAACATAACATAACATAACATAACATAACATAACATAACATAACATAACATAACATAACATAACATAACATAACATAACATAACATAACATAACATAACATAACATAACATAACATAACATAACATAACATAACATAACATAACATAACATAACATAACATAACATAACATAACATAACATAGCATAGCATAGCATAGCATAACATAACATAGCATTTACATACAGCTGCATACAGGCACATAACCATAACCTCCAAGACCTGGGTTTTTTTTCTCCCTAGCTGGGATTCAAACCCGGGACTTCTCGCATGATAGTCAAACGCGCTAACCGCTGCGCCACAGAGGTCGTTTGTGTCAACGAAATCAAAATAGTGTTTCCATTATTCATGTACTTACCCAATTATTTATACCCAATAGTTCGAATCGCTCGTAGCCCCGGCCGCCTGAGTGATCATAAACGATCACGGAGATTAAGCAACATAGAGCGCGTTCAGTGCATGGACGGTTCCGTGACTAACGCTAGTGGCATTTCTTCCGAGCGGTTCTGTCTGTGCTTCGCAAGGCATGTTCAGCGGTGTTGGTGCCGGCTGCCATCGATAGATGGCAGTCGTTAAGCCAAGTCAGATGCCCTAAGTCGTCTTGCAAACTCCACCAACTTATAACGATGAAAGGCAATTAATAATCGTCATATAATACAAGGCCTCCCAAGACTATGAGACTTCAAGGGAAGTAGGTACCTACCCTAAATATCGTAAATAGTATATTTTGCTCAAAGAAGACTGTAAGTTATTTTTAAAAGTTAGTAATACTGCATTAAAAGATATTTTAAAAACTTTTGAAACTCCGTAGTTTAACTGCCATCATTAAGAGCTCGAAATTATGTCTCTGATACCTACTTTTTTTATGACATAATGTTTTCTGACATTGTCGACGGTCTTCTTTTCGTTGTTTGTTTCGTTCAAATCGTTTCCATTACTTAGGAATAATTATTAGTTTTTGTCCTTTCTTTCTATTGGCATCATAAAAACAGGGGTGATTTTTTTTCACATTTAAGTCGGCTCGATTCGTAGACGAAGCAAGTAATTTTAAGAATATCTTTGAATAAAATAAAAGTAAGAAAAATAAAAAATAAATTTTTGCGATACAGTAGGTAGGTTAAAAATAACATAGTCTTCCTTCAGCAAAATATCCTATCTACTATATTTAAAGGTACTATCCCTTCATGCCTCATAGTCTTGAGACGCCCTGTAGTAATCGTCTTATAATACAAATAGAGGGAAAATTTGAAAATTATACATTATTAATTTAATTATTAAAAAATTGTTTAATGGACAATAATTCGAGATTTTTTTCCTTTGCTGTATATGAAAAGGAAGCTAAACTGGATAGCCCTATGTTCTTAGTTTTTACCTCAGATAAGATTTTCATTCATGATTTTGGTTTTGCAAACCTTCTCAATCTAAAAGGGCGTATAAGGTTCATATTTGGTCTACGCAAATATGACCACATCTCCGAATTTCGCGCTAAGCTCAAGTGGCTTCCAATCCGTTCTCGTAGGAATGCTCACATCCTCTCTCTTCTCTATTCAATACTGTTCAATCCAGCCACCCCTTCCTATCTCAAAGAGTGCTTCACCTATCTCGGTGATTCCCACAGCCGGGCATTACGATCTGATCGGAATCTCTCGCTGAAGACTCCGGCGCATTCGACGAGGTTTTTCAGTGACTCATTTACTGTCACGGCTGCTCGGCTGTGGAATGATCTACCGACTTTAATAAGGCGCTCGCCCTCCCCCGCTGTCTTTAAAACCAAGGTAAAAGAGTTTTATCTCTCTCTATGATATTTGTGCATTATTCTGTCGTGTATTTTTTTTTTTCTCCCCCATGTAGGTATATTATAATTTATTATTTCCTCCTCCTGTAGGTTATTTATTATTATATATTTATGTATGTTTATCATAACTATATATGTATGTAATGGTTTATGTAGGTGTATTGCTATTTATGTAGTATGTATATTAATATTCATGTTTGCACCGACTACCCGTCTCCTTTTTCCTTCAGAAATTTTTCCATCGTAGGGTTGTCTGGAAGAAATTGCTTTTAGCAATAAGGCCGCCAATTGTACTGTTATCTTGTAAATATTTTATGTTTGTGTTTCTCCTCGTGTACAATAAAGAATATTCTTATCTTATCTTATCTTATCTTATAAGCAAAACGGAACGGAATAATAGTCGTGTATCCACGCCATCGAACGTTGAAGCATTTAAAAAAAACTCACTGCTCTGTCAGTGATTTCGTTTATGTAGGTACAGTGCCACCATCTTATCTGTTCAGTTGATAGCGGCGCTAGTGGAGAATTTAATAGTAACATTTTAAGAAATTTACCTAGGAAAATGAGAATATTTTAATCCGTCTTTAAATTTTAGTGAACATATATATCTATAAATCTTAGTTAGTGAATAAATAAAACAAGAAATGGGGTACAGAATTTACAATTAATTAGTTAGTTACAATTTTGCCCACTTGAACATATAATTTGGTGGCGCTGTACATACTTCAGTATTTATTTTTTAAAGGCAACAGACTAATTACTTTTGACAGATTCGAATGAATGATACTTTCTGACTTTGTATTAATCTGTGATGGCATAATGATCTGTATCACTGAGCGAAATTAAATAAAGAAATTATTTTCTCAAAAACTACAGCACCTAAAAATAAACAAAAAATATATTCTTATTTAGTGACCGCTCATATCCATATCCTAGAAGAAACTTTCTTGATTCGTTACCATAGAAATATTGTCCATTATGTTACATTTTGTTGTATAGAAAAGACACGATACCTAAATTCCCCGAAAACGGGTAAAATTACAAGAAATGGCGTTGCTTATTTTTGGTGTGTGTGTTCGGAAACTATATTTTTTTGCGAAGTCTGCTTCCGAGGATCCGTAATTTATTAATTTTTAGCAGTTTCTATTCAACCAATAAAAAAGGGAAACGTGTAAAACTTTTATATGAATAAAAGTAAATAAATTAAGGACTTATTCATGTAATAGCTAAGAACGTGTACCTACCATTTCAACTGTGCGTTTTGGCCCTTTTGGGACCGTCGTAAATAGCTCTATGTAGTTTCCTACCAGTTTTCAAAATTCTTCAAATATTTCAGTTTTTCAGTGTTTTATGTTACATTGCGTCACCGCGAACATTTTCCTCCATCTGAACCATATTCGATCCAGATTTGTCGTGCGTAGCTGTGGTATTATGGCTGAGAAATATAATACAAAGTGTCCAGGCGTCAAGCGCCTCATGAGAGAGGCTCTAGAGCTGGCTGAGGCAACAGAAGAGTACTGTGCCCGGCCTCTAGAGGACAATCTGTTCGAGTGGCACTTCACTGTCCAGGGACCTAAGGGTACAGACTTCGAGGATGGTATTTATCATGGGAGAATACTATTACCCAAGGAATACCCCATGCACCCGCCTCACATAATCTTGCTTACGCCAAACGGCCGGTTCGAGGTCAACAAAAAGATATGTCTATCAATTTCCGGTCACCATCCAGAAACATGGCAGCCTTCATGGTCTATACGAACAGCTTTACTAGCGCTTATTGCCTTCATGCCTACACCAGCTGAGGGGACTATTGGCTCACTTGATTACACACCAACAGAACGTAAAGTATTAGCTAAAAAATCTAGAACTTGGGTGTGCCAACAATGTGGGGAAATATGTGCATTGCTCTCTTCAACAGCGGCCAAACCTCCAACAGAGGAAGAACAATCAGTATTAGACCAAATAGCTCTGAAAGGAGAAGATGAGGCTCCTAAGTTGCTGCCTGAAGTGGAATCAGTAGAAGAAGTTGTGCCACCTGTTGTCATGTCTACAACAAATGAGACAACCTTTATGGACCAGCTTGTGGAGATCTTGGTGGCAGCGCTCATTGGTCTTGTGGGTGTATTCATCTACAGGCGCTGGAATGCATACTACAGCAACACAAATGAGACAGAACTATAACACTTGCAAGCTCAGAACTAAATAAAATTGCTAAATATTATCTTACTTGTAATTTCATTGATGTTTGCCATTCTGAGTGTGTAGTTCTGTAATCAGACTGTGGTTAATATGTTTAAGTAGACTCTCTTCTTTCTATGGCAAAGCTCTATTGTGGAGTAACCATATTACAGACAGTGTACTGATGAAGTGTGGGTGCCACAATTTCAAACTAAAATAGTGATATTAAAGCAGTGCTTTTTGCACTCATATTAATAAAGTTTGTATTGTTATGCTCACACATCCAAGTAGTATGTCAAGTAGACCTTTAGTTTGCTCCTCAAAAATCTGCCTCAACAAAATATTGAAACAAAAAGAAATATTATAGAAAAAAATCTATTCACTAAATAACTTTGTATTGAACATTACATAAGTCTTGTATTATTTTGTGTAAATTGTTAAAATTATTTAAGTTAGGTATAAGGAAAAACACCCATATAAATGTTGTGTATGACATTCCGAGAGATTGACCATATTTATATTATTTTGGTATAATAATGTAACTATACTTCATATGTTTGGGTATCTAAATAAAGGTAAACGATCTTGATACGCCTTTTTATTGAAATGTACACTATTAAACCAAAATCTTTACACATTGAATGAAATATGAAATTCAGTATGAAATTAATGTAATTTCATAACAACACATTTAATTTGTAAAAAAATTTAAAGTGTATAGTTCAATAAAAAACTAGGTTTACCTATGGAGTATAAATAGATATTCATTGTATCTAGTTTTTATTAAATTTTAATATGCTTTAATGTACTGTGAAAAAATGTTTTGTTGAAATAAATAAACTGGACTTTAGACCACAATTTTAAGAAATGAAACCAATAATGATATTTAATGTATTTATTTATTAAGAAAATTACAAGACAGTAATACGTATATCTACTTAGATGCTAGGAGAATAATCCAACACAGAATCTGTAGTGTAAGCATGATGACCATTTTCCAAAGATAGTGCAAACTAGGGTAAACTTTATTGAAAACTTTTATGTCATTTAGATCAAATCGGCAACATTCATTGGCATTTCGTCAATTTGCGTCGAGTAGTACTGTTCAATATCTCTCAAAATCCTGATATCATCAGACTTGACAAAGTTGATGGCCACACCCTTACGACCGAACCGACCCGAGCGACCAATCCTGTGGATATACAACTCACGGTTGTTTGGGAGATCATAGTTGATCACTAATGATACTTGCTGTACATCAATACCTCTGGCCCATACATCAGTTGTGATCAGAACACGACTGCAACAAAAATAAATAATTAGTAATAGGAAAATAGGTTAATGTGATTTTTTTGTCTTTGAAATTAAAATAGTATCTTACCTCTGTCCAGAACGGAACTCCTTCATAATGTTGTCTCTCTCTTTCTGGGGCATGTCACCGTGCATAGAACTAACTGTAAAGTTGGCCTCTTGCATCTTCTGTGTAAGCCAGTCCACCTTCCTCTTGGTGTTACAGAATATGACTGCCTGTGTGATAGTCAGAGTGTCATACAAGTCACAGAGGGTGTCAAACTTCCACTCTTCACGTTCCACAGCCACAAAGAACTGCTTGATGCCTTCTAGTGTCAACTCGTCACTGTAAAGAGATTTTAAATAATGTTAGTCCAAAAGTAAAGAAAAATGGCAGGTTTCATTGTGTATGATCAAAGATACACACCGTTTTACCAAAATTCTTATAGGATCTGTCATGAACTTTGAAGTCATCTCCAGGATTTCGTGGGGTAGTGTGGCAGAGATCAATACAACCTGTGTTGCTGGGGGCAGGTAGCGATAGACATCATAGATCTGTTCCTTGAAACCTTTGTTCAACATCTCATCGGCTTCATCCAAGACTAGCATTTTAATTGCACGCGTTCTCAGCACACGTCTTCTGATCATGTCTGTGAATAATAAAATCATGTAATTAGATAAAAATTGACATCAAACGAATATAATGTTTGAAGTAATAGCGAATTTACCAAATACTCTGCCTGGAGTACCAGAAACAACATGTTGTCCATAGTCCAACTTGCGGATATCTTCGCCCAAGTTTGTGCCTCCAATGCAAGCGTGGCACTGAACATTCATGAAGTCGCCTAATGCGAGTATGACTTTTTGAATCTGTGTAGCCAACTCTCGCGTGGGTGACAGTACCAGCACCTGGGTTTCGCGGAGTGTAGTGTCCAGTGACTGTAGAATGGAGATGGAGAAAGTAGCAGTTTTGCCGGTACCGGACTGGGCTTGAGCAATCACATCACGGCCTTTTACAATAGGCTGGATGCTTCTCTGTTGGATAGCGGACGGCTTTTCGAAACCTGTAACATTTTTGTAATATGAGTCGCACGAAACTAAAAATCTGTTAATCAGTGCAATATTACTCAATTCAGGAAGCGATACTGACCGTAAGTGTAAATTCCACGCAGTAATTCATCATGCAAGCCCATCGAATCGAATGTGGGGATAACTTCGACATCCTCGCTTGTATCGAACTCTACGTTCGATAAGTCCTCCGATATAATCTTGCGATTGAACGACACCTCCGATGAAGTCATCTTGGTTTATTGGACACAATTTTGATTGTCCTGAAGTCTTCAGCTAACAACTTTCTACAAAATTTCGACCACGTAAAATAGTTGCATGCACACGCTACGAACGAAAAACAAAGATGAATGAATGAATGATGAATCAGTTGATTGATTGATTGAATGAAACCCTCAGAAGAAGGATTCTTCTGTAGGTAGGTCTGTGTTCTGAGATGAAAACGGAGCGAAACAATATGGCCGCAACTTTTTTGTTGCCATTTTATTTATTTTCCGTACGTTTTCCGTTTTTTGTTAAATGATAAATGACAATTTTTTTTTTCACAAAAATGCAAATGTATCGGTATTATGTAAGTATTTTGGGAATTAATTTAATCCAAAAAAAATACGATATTATAATTTTTTATTATTATATATTTATTTTTACAGGGCCTGTACGAAACTTTAGCCCTAACGGATGTTCGGAAAACTTTGTTACTATCGGTATTATGTAAGTATTTTGGGAATTAATTTAATCCAAAAAAAATACGATATTATAATTTTTTATTATTATATATTTATTTTTACAGGGCCTGTACGAAACTTTAGCCCTAACGGATGTTCGGAAAACATTTGTTACAAAAAATTGTTTATTAGAGTTGCCAGCGCTAAAGTTTCTAGCTTGAAGAACTACTATGCGTTTAGTTATACAATGAACGCTACAATAATGATTTAATAAAACAAATCTAAAACTCGAATTCAAACTTACCTACTCATTAAAGTGTATCTGTGTATTTTTCTCAAAAGATTATTGTTTAATTAAAACGTGATATTACTGTCATTCTTTTTATTATTACGCCAAATTGGAAGTAAATGTAAATATTAACCAAAGTTTTTATTGGTGTAGTTACTAAACGTACTACGCTACGCATCGGTCGTTCCGTTCGGAATATTTTGCGGATTGTATTTTTGTAATAGAAGAACGATTTTGAACGAATCAAAATGGATGCTGGGTGTGAATGAACTACTGAAAAACGAATTCAAGTTGTGTCGTGGGCCCGATTGAAATCTTGAATCCGGAGGTGCAGTGTTGTTTGTAAGAAATTGTCCTGTGAGAAACGTACGAGTGACCTAAAGTTCACTATTAGTCACGATATCAGTTCGGTGTGATTGCGGTGTCTCGGAAATGTGTTTACCCGAAGGTTTTCGGGGAGCTTGTTACACTCACAGGTGGCTCCAGTAAGATGAGGAGTGTGCCTTGCGAGCGCAACTCGAGCGCCCGAGTGGCGCGCCTTCCGCCGACCCTCGCGCTCGCTGCGACATGGCGCCTGTCCGCCTTCTAAAGTGTGTTTTACGGACTGTTTGAGTGGTCAGAAATGAGATGCATATACAGGAAGGAACGAATACAACACTGACAACATGTACCAAAATGACAGAGGAAGTGGACAGAAGACATGGCGTGAATGGTAACAGCGGTAGCAAGGGCGCGACGGATGAGGCTCTCGGCAGCAACTCGGCGGCGCCGGGCTCCGGGGGAAGGCTTAAGTTCTTCAAAGGTCAGCCACAGCACTCTCTACCTCACTAAAGTACCCACTGTCTCTAGTTAGTAGAGTAAGAAAAAACTAGAAAGTCATTCATGCTCTGATAAACATATGCAGGCACATTTGACCGAGCACTTGCCAATTGTCTGAGCCTAGCCTCCGTGCTATTGTTGTACATTTTGTAAGAAGCTACGAGCACTGTAGCGGAAATGAGCACATTTTGATTATTAGTCTCACTGAATTACAAACCCCTGGTCCGTACAATACTGTACATCTTTTTCTTTGCTTTTGATTAATTTGCTCAGAATATTTTCAGCCCACTTCTTCGTATGGGCCTTTTCCGTTTCAAACCATCTTTCATAGTTCTGAATATTGCCTGTCCTTATTTATTCACATTCCTATTGCCTTATGACATGTGGGTAGTGCCAATGAAACAAATTTAGAGACAATCATTTCTTTATAAGCTGTAACAAAGTCCATTGAAGTCTGACACATAGTAACTGCTTATGTTGTAAAGAAGTGTAGCTGTTGGCAAACATGTATTTATTTTAGCCACCATTTCACAGACCTGTGAACAGCCTATGCAGCACATTCTGTAACATTGTAATCTGCCAAGTATGGTGTCATTTGATACCGCCCAAGTAGAGTTTTACACTTAGACCTTATGCAATCGAGTAAGTACCTACTTTGAAGACAATGAAAAATGGAGGTCCTAAAAAGGCACCTTTGACCCCAAACTACAAAAATGGAATGCCCCTGGAAGGTTCTTAATATTAATTAATACTTTGATAGTATAAACTACAATTTTCATTGTATTGTATAAGTTTGCCATTGACAACCAATCAGCTAATACACAGATACAGAACATTTGATCATAACTACCTATGCTCATATTGCTCATGTTTACTAATATTTATTGAAAGTATGAACCATTGCAAATTTGCAAAAAAAACATCTTTAAAATCTGGTTTCTTTCTAGACTTCATATTTTCAACAGTAATGTATTGACAACATAACGTCGTGTGGGGTGCCAAATCCGTTATGTGCATTTTC
Source organism: Yponomeuta plumbellus (assembly GCA_947310845.1). Taxonomy (NCBI): domain Eukaryota; kingdom Metazoa; phylum Arthropoda; class Insecta; order Lepidoptera; family Yponomeutidae; genus Yponomeuta; species Yponomeuta plumbellus. Next base: position 5,204,782 of record OX371211.1, on the reverse strand, counting down.
TTGATATTTTTTTTATTGGCCAGTTCTTCTTACTTTTTCCTGCTCTATGGATACATCTTATCCGTTTTGTAAAATTCGACTTGGAACATTAACTTGCCATATCCTTTATGTGTTATGGCCGTTGCGAAAACTCACTATGTGTTTGAATGAACACATGACGGATTTAACTGTTCATCAGAACCTGCGTGCACGACGCGAAAAATGTGCTGAAGAATCGCGTAAACGTATCCGGACTAGTTTTTTTTACTTAAAAGCAGTGTAATAATATAATGGTGAGAACAATATTATTCTTTTGCTGAGAAAACATGGCTCTAGAATGGTTTGTACCACCAAAATAGGTAGGTAATAAACAAGCTTTTTTTTTTTTTTTTGTAGTCTTTGTAACATGCAATCGGTCTTGAGTGACCATAAGCAGTTGTTTGGAGTGTTTTTATGGCGTTTTAGGCACTCCCTCCCATCGTTGGGTTGCCTTCTTATTCAATTGGTCCTAGACCGTCCCAAATGTGCTTTCTTTTCAACCTTCTTATTGGAATACAACTGGTGAGGTCAGTAGCCAGCTTGTTGGGGTGATCAGCAATCCTATCTCTGTAGGCTCTTGACAGGTTTTCCACTTCCGCTTTAACCGTGGGCATTTGTAAGTACTCATGGACCTCATCAATTTTGGTGAACCATGGTGCGTGGGCTATGGTTTTTAGGACACTGTTTTGGAACCGCTGCATTATTGCGATGTTGGAGGTTTTTGCTGATCCCCACAGTTGTATTCCACAGATGATACTGCCATCCTGGCATCGGACAAAGACCCCGTATCAGCCTCAAAAACTGTTCAAAGTCACCTTGACCAGGTCCATAACTGGATGAAAAGATGGAAGATCAAGGCAAGTGCAGCCAAATCCAACCACATCACCTTCACTCTTAGACGTGACAACTGTCCTCCTGTAAAACTCGGTGGTGAAGTTCTGCCTCATCAGACGGTCGTGAAATACCTAGGATTCCATTTGGACAGGAAGCAGATCTGGAAAACTCACATTCAGAAGAAGAGAGACGAGCTGAACCAAAAGTATCGGTCACTGTCATGGTTACTTGGGAGACAGTCAAAACTATCCGTAAACAATAAACTGCTGATCTACAAGGCTGTATTAAAACCTGTTTGGACCTATGGAATAAACAAGCTTAACCTAGAACTTATGCAAACTGTTTGTTTGAGACCTAGCAGTTGGTAGAAGAGAAGCAGACTCAAATTCTGTGAATCTGTACGTGAATGCGCTGATCGAGCAGCTCAGTGGTCATGTCGGCTGCTTTGTAGACGGAATCTGTGTTTACAATTTAAGTTATGCAGACGACATGGTGCTGCTGGCTCCTTCGGTCTGCGCACTTCGGAAACTTATTACATTTGTGAGTCCTACTCTGGGTCGCATGGCTTAATGTATATAATGTCCATCCTTGATACCCACAGCAAAATAGGTTTTGCTAAATGGGGCTCCACTGAAAAGGGTTCTACAGTTCAAGTATCTTGGCCACTTGATAACTGAGGACCTGAAGGACGAAGCAGAAATGGAGAGAGAACGTTGGGCGTTGTCGGTTAGAGCTAACGTGCTATATCGCAGATTCTCTCGGTGTAGGTACCGATACAGTGAATACTCTGTTCAAAGTATTTTGTATGTCACTGTCCTCGGGGGGTTTGTGGTTTACGTACACTCAAAAAGCCTGCAATGCTCTGCGGGTTCAATTTAATAATGTGTTCAGGATACAAGAAGAAAGAAAAAGAAGACGAAGCAGCCAGTGCTGCCTTACGGCTCGTACAACCGGGCCATAGGTATAGAAACAAAACAGCTTTTTTACACTCACAAATCTTGTCACCTCATGTTTCGGACCAGCCTATGATGGAAGCGGTGTGCGACAGGATATCTCAAACCTTTACTTTCGACAAGAAATACAAGGTACAACTACAAGAGGAACCACCCGACTATTCGGGTATAAATGAAGTCAGAGTGTATACGGACGGCTCCAAAACCAAATCGGGAACGGGCGTGGGGGTCCTTCTCCAATGATATAAACCTAAAAATGTCTACAACCCTTGGCACCCTGAATACAATTTTTCAGGCAGAATGCATCGGTATAACAAGAGCAATATGTACAAGACTATGCCACACGCATAGTGTCGGACAGCGCTTCAGTCCCACAAGCACTTAATAGCAATATCACAAACAACAGCCTGATACTAGAGTGTTACCACGAGTTGGATAAGCTCTCGACAAACAACCGAGACATATTACAATGGATGAAGGGTCATAGCGGCTCCTTGGGCAATGATGCTGCGGATGAAATCACTAGAAGAGGCTCAGAAAATACAGTGGAAGGGCCCGAACTCCTGTTCCCACTCCCTTAGGTACAAGAAGTGTAGGAAATGGTTGAGGACACGAACAGAAAATCAGCAAGCTGAACTCTGGAGAACAGAAACTAAATGCAGATAAGCCAAGGAGGCTCTAGCAACAATCTCGAAACGTCTTTCACGTCTTTCTGCTTCGTCCGAGATGAGATGATCTGCGCAGAGCTGTGGCAATACTGACAGGCCACTGCTCACTGAATAGACATTTCCACAACATGGGACTAACCGACAGCCCGCTTTGCCGGGGATGCCTGAAAGAAAGGGAAAGATCCACCCATGAGACAATCTACTGTGAAGGCGTGGAAAAACACCGGACCGCCATCCTGCTATTGCTGGGATCCCTTCAGGAGGCCTGCAGTGATATCAGAGCATTGCAGGCCTTCTGGAAAGAGATAGGCTGGCTGGAGTAAACTCACAGCCTTGCTACGTATAATACATATTAATAATACATATAAATTTGAATAATACCCCAGACGTACACTTAAGTCTTATGCGTATGACATCAGGCAAATGGTGGTGTGACGTCTAACGAATTCACAAGCTGCATTAAAGATTTCTTGAAGAAACAAACCTTGATAAAGAGTTCATACTAATCTCAGATGGATGTTCCTATCAAAATATGAATAAAGTCTTGGCGTCTGCTTTGGCGACCATTTCGAAGACACAAGAATGTCGAAATAGAGCAAATTATTATGCTCCTGTCGACTATGTGGGTAAATCCTTCCATTATAAGGAAATTTTCAGGTTACTACAAGCACATAACGGTCGGGTGCATCAGTTTGTTTCAACACGTGCAAATCCATGATATGCATTCTATTACATGCAGGACATTATTGCGCCCAAAAAATCCGTTATGTACACATTTGAAACAAAAAAAATTATGGTGCTTTATTTATTATTTTGTATGTGATAACTTTTATAAAAATCTATGCAAAATTATATTATTAAATTTTCTACATTATTATTTTTTTCCTATCAGCGTCGACACGGACAAAATACAGTTTTAACGCTCTACTGAAAAGTTGCATTTTTTCACATAAAGGATTTGGCACCCCGCATGATGATAATATTAAATCAATAACACAGTAAAAGATATGTAAAAAGTATGTAATAGAAATCAGCAATTCCCTTGTGCTTTGATGGCCTGAATTGCCCAGTTAAGATAACAAACAACTTACACCCATGTTTACTAAGTTAATGGTGTTAAATCCATTTGCTATCTATCATAAATAATGTTACTCAAGTGCACAAGTGCATTTTGTTATTCAATTAGTGATTGATTGTGTGTGACCCATAAAAGTGTCAATGAGGAAATTAAGAATGGTTTTCCTCATTCTTGAATATCATCAAAAATTAGAAAATGTGCCAGGTCTGATTTATGTTGCACACCATATTATATTATAAAAGTACTTTTAAAAATCCTAAATACACACTATACAACCAACCATTACTGATTTGTTACATATGTACTTAAAAAAGGAATTGGCGTCTCTATTCTGTTCTACCTCTACTAACCCAACCTTTCCCGGTTGGGAGCTCAGTTCAGTTGGGACAAGAATTACTTAAACCTAATGAGCAATCAAGTGACTTGACTGCCTTGTTGGTGTTTGATTCCCACAATGATGTCCTTGCCTGGTTATAATATAATTATTAATAGGCGAGCTTATTTCTAAAGACAAGTGTTGTTGTATGCTAGTTATTATTTCATTATTAATTAGGAACAATCCTGTTCATCATTGAAGACCGAATTTGTAGAATCAAAAACTCGGTGACCATTTTTTTAGCAACTGGATTCTCACATTCACATAGTTCCTTATATTCTGTTTTCCTTCATGAGGGGGATAGGGCCTTTACACAAAATCTGCACTTATTGCTGTATGGAGTGACAACTTCTAATTTTTTCCATCCCAGTCACAGAATTTAGTCCGCCTGATGTCAATTATTGGCGATATTTAAAAATCTGACATTTGACTTTATAATTCACTATCTTTGTCTTAAAGATAAAAAATATTTGCTGTTTGTTATTCTCGCTACAACTCGAGTAAGGCTGGGCCGATTCGCCAACTTTTTTTTTACGTATAACATTAATTTGTGGGAGTCCAGGGAAGGATTAAATGGTGACACAAAAAAAAACCGCCCAAGTGCGAGTCGGACTAGCGCACGAAGAGTTTCATATCATTATTTATACAACTTTCAAATGTTAAATAACTGCAAAAAAAATATAAAACTTTGTATGGGAGTCCCCCTTAAATTTTATTCTAAATGAATTATTTAGTTGTATTCGTTTTTTATGAAACTAAATACTTTGAATATACAGTGTGGCCCTGGATAAAGTGCAATCCCGAAAGGGGATGAAACTAGACCATGAATCATAGACTAGAAAAATATTAAAAAAAATTATAAAAAATTATTGTAGGATTTATTGGTATTTTAAGATTTTCATGTTTCATTAAGGACTCTATGTACAAAAGTATTGATTGCTTCCAAAATAATGGGTCTATTTCTTTGAAATAAAAAAAAACAGTATGCCTAATACCTGGCGATGACCATGAAATAATAAATAGTCTGCAAAAAAGTAACTATCTTGGGTAAAAAAATGTATTTTTATGAAAAAAATGATTTTTTTAGTCGTTTATTTTAAAAAACTTCAAATTACTAAAAAAATGTGCCCTATAACTATGTCATTTTATAGCTTACTTTTATTCTTTACCATTTTAGCTTCCAAATAAAAAAAAAAACAATGTTCTAACTAAAAAAATGGCTAGGAGTTATTTACATTTTAGTAGGTAATAAAAGTCAGACTTTAATCACAATAACTTTATTAATAAAATTATCCGTAATTTACAATTTTGCATTTTTATTTAATGCATTAAATGTTCAAAATGGCCTCCTCGATTTTGCAAGCACATTACTGCACGAATATTAATTTGCTTAGTGGCTCTGCGAATCATTCCTGGATAATTTTTAATGTCATTTGCGCACTGAATTATTCGGTCGTGCAACTGTGCCTCGGTATTTATTGGCGTGCTGTATACTCTTTGCTTCATGACACCCCATAAAAAATAATCTAGGGGTGTCAGATCAGGTGAACGCGCTGGCCAGCCTACTGGCCCTCCTCGGCCAATCCACCGGTTCGGGTAATTTTCCTTCAAAAATCGCCGCACCTCCCGCCCATAATGTGCAGGACATCCATCCATTTGGAGATACATACGCCCACGCCGTCTCGTAGCCAGGGGAACATCTTCCATCAACATGGGTAAATTTTGTAGTAATTCTAAAAAACGTTCAGCATTTAGGGTTCTGGGTAAAATGACTGGACCAATTAAAATGTCGTCGATTAAGACTGCCCATACGTTTATTGAAAATTTTACTTGAAAAGTAGATGCCCGCTTCAATCGTGGATTTTCGTGAGACCACTGGTGCAAATTTCTGCAGTTTGTAATGCCGTCTCGGGTAAATGTCGCTTCGTCCGTCCAAAAAATGCGTTTGGGAAAATTTGGGTCAGCTCTAATTTTTCTTAGAATCCACGTCGACATTACGCATCTTGGACGATTATCTACATTTTCGTGTAAATGTTGTACTCGTTGGTAATGGAAAGGATGCAATCCCTCCTTTTTCAAAATTCGCCAGACAGACGTCTTCGATATGCCATGACGCAACGCTAATCGTCTTATGCTTGTTGTAGGGTCAGCAAACAGATCGTTTAAAATGGCCTATTCTATCGCATTGTCAATAACGACAGCTGGATGCTCACGGCGATCTCGTGCCAAACCAAGTCCAATGTTGGAGAGCCTCCTATGAATCTCTTGAAAATTTCGAGCTGAGGGTATGAGTCTGCCCGGGAAAGCATTTATGTATGCAGTCCGAGCGACTGTTGTGCGACCATGTGACATGCCATAATAATAATGCATGTCGGCTATTTCTCGAGGTGAGAACTCTGTCAATCGCGGCATTTCGTCAACACTTAACAGCAGAACAGGAACAGTCCAAACGTAACGAACAGTAGAAAACGTAACAGTCAACAATGTAACAAAAACTTAATAACAAATCAACGAGAACACAATGCGAGAACGAGAACAGTAGTAGCAGCGGCGAGAATATCGGAGCGACTGTGTAAGTCCTGTTTCGAACCCCCTGCCTCCGCTCCCCTCACCTTCCCTCTACCTGAGTGTAGAACAAAAGGACTGCGACTGCCGAAGGGCACAGAGTAGGACGGAAACAATGGAAAAAACGGTCTCTACCTGCACGGTAACACGATTAGGCTCCACTTTAAAAGTTCGTAGATAGCGTGTTTTTTTAGTTAGAACATTGCTTTTTTTTTATTTGGAAGCTAAAATGGTAAAGAATAAAAGTAAGCTATAAAATTACATAGTTATAGGGCACATTTTTTTAGTAATTTGAAGTTTTTTAAAATAAACGTCTAAAAAAATCATTTTTTTCATAAAAATACATTTTTTTACCCAAGATAGTTACTTTTTTGCAGACTATTTATTATTTCATGGTCATCGCCAGGTATTAGGCATACTGTTTTTTTTTATTTCAAAGAAATAGACCCATTATTTTGGAAGAAATCAATACTTTTGTACATAGAGTCCTTAATGAAACATGAAAATCTTAAAATACCAATAAATCCTACAATAATTTTTTATAATTTTTTTTTATATTTTTCTAGTCAATGATTCATGGTCTAGTTTCATCCCCTTTCGGGATTGCACTTTATCCAGGGCCACACTGTATAAAGTGTCGACGTTTGTTAACGTCAACTGTTGCCGTTGTTAATGTCGAGCCAATAACGGCAAAAAAATCATGTTTGTTGTATGAGAGCCCCCTTAAAATATCTACTTTATTCTGTTAATAAATAAATAACTAAATAGTTAATAGTAAATAAAACCAAAACATTCAACTGTGTAGCTATCACGGTTCATGAGACACAGCCTGGTGACAGAGAGACAGACAGACTGACATGACGGACAGTCGGACGGTGGAGTCTTAGTAATATGGTCCCTTACTCTTTAAGTATGGAACCCTAAGGAAGATGTAAGTAGGTGATATGAACGAAGTTCACAGAGTTAACTGGTACTGTATAATTTGACGGCGCAATCGCTCCGTTCCAGATGGCAAGTTCATCCTGGAGCTGGTCCGCGGGTCGGCGCGGGAGGGCGAGCGGGCGGGCTGGGTGTCCGTGCCACGCAAGACGTTTTGGCCGCCCGCCGCCGCCGCCCCGCCCGCCGCGCATACGGCCCAACTCCCGAGGGCTGAGCGAGCTGCCTCGCTTAGCGGTAAGCATCTACATCATAGGTTCCCGAAATGATCCAGGTGGACCCCCAGGGGTCCATAGGAGAGAAAAGAAAACAGGGGTTCATAAGTCGTAAATGGTGGTCCACGAAAAAAAATGTGGTTTTCATAATAAAGAACAAAAATATTGGCTTGGATTTACCTATCAACGTCAATTGTTGATTGTTTGTATAATAAATGTTTATAATTTTGTCTAACCACAACAAAATTGCTACTTTTTTTCTTCTTAACAATCCTAATTTAGGGTGATATTTTTTAGGAGTTTTGGGAATACAGTAGAAAGGGGGTCTGCAGCAGGAGGTCTACAGAAAATAGTAAAACTTTGAAAATGATCCTCGAGAAAAAGAAGTTTGGGGCCCTCTGATCTACCTTATCTTCTCGTTGTTAAAGAGCCATGAATTTGATGATGAGCCACACAGCTGACGTCTACTGTATTGAGTTGGGTTCAAGCAAAAGGCCTGGGATTACAAGGGGGTAGGTGCACTGCTGAGTGAAGGCCGTTGCCGCCTGAGATCAACTTTGAAATTTACCCAGCGTCTTCGGTATTCGCTATTCGCAGCTGGCTAACTTTGACGGCCTCTGTGGCGCAGCGGTTAGCGCATCTGCTTACCATGCGAGAGGTCATCATCATCATCAAGGCAAGGGGCAAGGGTCTCTTCCCTGAGGAAGGTATAGGCCATACTCCACCACGGGGGCCTAGTCCGGGTTGGTGGAGGCTTGTAAGACTAGTGGCTGGTCTTACTGTCAGAAATTTTCAATTAGTTTTAAGGCCTCTGACTTGGCTTAACAACTGCCATCGCGAATCGCTCGTAGCCTGGGCTACCTGAGTGATCTTAAACGATCACTAAGGTTAAGCAAGATACGGCGCGTTCAGTCCATGGATGGGTCACTGTCTATGACTAACGCTAGTGGCATTTTTTCGAGCGGTTCCGTGCTTCGCAAGGCACGTTAAGCAGTTGGTGCCGGCTGCCGTCGATAGGTGGCAGTCGTTAAGCCAAGTCGAGGTTAAAAGGTCGATGTGAGAGGTGCCGACTTCAAATACAAAAAAAGAAAACTCCAGGACTTGTATGTTGACGTGTTTGTCATGTCGCTGTTTCTGGTTCTCACGACACAGGGTATCTTAGTATGGGGTAAGAAGCAATCTATGTGAATGTTTATGTTTATTTTCTTAAGTCTATCAATCCTAAACTGAATGTATTAACAGAATCTAGATCCTGGGTCTCCCGCTTCTGAGTCTGTTGTTCTACCCACTGGGCTATCGTCCCTGTCTCTTCGTCAACATCTTTTATAATATAAACGGTCAGGATGACCCATATAAAATGTTATTAGTTTTTTTCCTAATTAATTTGCTATAATTCCTAAGTAATTTGGACAAATATTTTGTCTCTCGTCCTCTCTCCTTCAAAATTGTGTCATTCTGTAGAAGTTTTACTTTTCAATCATTCTAGGGAAAATGAAAATGGTATTGAATGAAAACCGATCCGACATGGATGCCCTCTTTACTGGATTTATTTTGTATTTGATATTCAGTCAGGTTTTAACTGCAACTGAAAGATATGACTTTGATTATTTATTTTGTCATTTATGCCTGGGGCATGTCTGTGCAGTGTACGGCTCTGCGGATCCGAGTGAGGGACAATTCATTATGTGTGTGGATAGGACGATGGTTCTGCTGAACACCTGCTTCTCAATTTTATTTTGGATATTGACCTTCATGAAATGTCGTACCCACTTATCCTCTGCCAGGCTCATTTTACTGACTATTATGGGTAAATCAAAAAATAAATAACTACTAAGGTATCCAAAAACTGTCTGATAAATAGCTCTGAACTCAAAGTTCAGACTGAGCTTTGTTTGCTTGTGATTGGATAGTCGTGTCTAACACGTGACATTGTACCGAATAATCGGTGCACTGAGTCCAGAAGCATAACTGCATTGAAGATACCGGAGCAAATGGATGTAATTGATAAGTAAATATATTTTCATTTCAGTATCCGACGACAACAGCTCAATCCAGTCGTCGCCGTGGCAAAGGGACCACTGTTGGAAGCAAACGAGTCCGCGTAGAAATATTTCCAAAGAGTTGACGATGTACTACTGTCGGACGAGTACGCTGCTCAGCGGCACCATCGACGCCGGCTCGCGTCGCAAGCGGAGGAGGCCCTACGACGCCTCGCACCACGACGCTGTCAACGGCCGAGGGCTCACAAACGGCGTCTGCGACAGGAAGCCCAACGGCGATGCCGACGCCCCCGAGGGCCGCGGCGACTGCGTCGACGGCCCCTCGCCCAAGGGCGCCGCCGACGACCACCGGTGGAGCCGGTGGGCCGACGTCGACAGGTCCAAATACTATCACATGAAACTCAAGAAACCATATCAGTATCATAAGTGTAGGGTCTACAAAAAGACGCGGCCGCCCATCAAGCGTAAGCTGTTGCAGTGCACGGTGGACAAGCTGCGGGAGCGGCTCGCGGCGCTGCCGGCGCCCGTGCATGCGAAGCTGGCCACCTGCCGCACGCAGGAGCACGCCATGGTGTCGCCGCGGAAGAGAATCCTGCGCGAACTGGAGCGCGTCAGCCTCGAGGACCAAGGCATGAAGCGGCGTGCCAAGACCGTACCGGCGCTCAGTACGGCCTCGTACCCGCCGTCGCCCGGCCCCGGGCCCAGCCACACGCAGCACAAGCCGCTCGAGTCGCCCTCGCGCCCGCACAACCACACGCCCGTCTCCAAAAACGTCAGCAGCTACAGCATACACTCGCTGCTGAGTATGCCGGACGAGAGCCCCGCGCGCCGCTCGCCCGAGGCGAAGCGCTCGCCGCACTCCGCGCTCAAGACCGAGTCTCCGTCGAGCGTGACGTCGCCGGACCTGAGCCCGAGTCCGGACGGGTACCGGTACCGGTACAACGCGCTGCTGGGCTCGCCGGGGCAGGGGCCGGCGCCGCGCGACTCTCCGACGCCGCCGTGCCGGTTCGGGCCGGCGACGTCGCCTTACGGCTCGGCGCGGTCGCGGCTGTCTCCGCACGGCTACTCGACGCAGTACCGGGGCTCGCCGGCGCGGGACGAGTGGCGCGAGCCGCCGTATGTGTCGTACGCACCGTACGCGCCGTACCTCCCGCCGCACGTGTACCGCGCGCCCGCGCCGCTATACTACTACGCGGTGACGCCGGGACTCCCGCCGGGGCCGTGGGCGCCGCTCGCGCATCCGCTGCTTACCGACCACATACCTAAGGACGAGCCTACATCAGGTAAACAAAAGTCAAATTCAAAATTCAAAAATTTTTATTTCAACGTAAAGAATTTACATTCTGCTTGTTGAATGTCAATGTACATACAGTTATGTATAATGTTAGCCGCTGCCTTAGGGCCGTCTGTAGTGGAGAAAAAGGCAGCGAAAAAAAACTCCACTCTGACCATCTTTTCTCAAATCAACTTAAAGCTAATACAAATATGCTTTCAGTTTATTGTCTCCGTTTGTTGTAGTATATTTATTGGGTTCATGATGTCAACAGACTTCGCCCCATCCTCTTGAATGTGGATCAATATATTCAAGCGGCCGATATACAAAAATTCTGCCTAAGTCTCTTCACACGAAATGCCCCAAAACTTTTGATATCCGTGGTTTCTTTGTGAAGACATGACTCCGGGCCTAGATCATCGTCTTTTCGATGTTGTCATCGTCTGTTAAAAATATACTATGACTAGTGTTTATTTGGCAGTTCTGAGTAGTTTAAATCGGACAACTCCATACAGTGAGACTTAAAGCCCTATGGCAGCGATTTGAAAGCGATGGATTGCGCAGCGTACAAGCAGCGAAAACGCTGCGATGTCGCGGCGGTGTAGTCACTATTATCACTGTCGACGCCATTTTGTGCAATCGCGTTCGTCAGTCCTCCCCTCCCCTCATGGTTCATATCAAAGTTACGTGTTTACGCGGACGTTGCATCGCTTAGAGCTTCAGTCAACGAGGAATCCTCTCAGATTCGTCGTTCATTTGTGTCTGTTTTCGTTTCCTGCGTCTTCGAAGTAACAAAGACAGCAGAAATGTTTTCTCGTCAGATCAATCCATTTTACTACTGATTATCCAAAAAGCAGACCGCACGTCGCGAGCTCGCTGCACAATCTTCTCGTCTCGCCTTCAAATCGTTGGCAAATCGCTAATGGGATAAGGCTGCTACGCCGCCCTTGGTATGGACAACTTTATGCTGCGGTTTTTAAATAATAAGAAAATACTTGTGGTGTTTTTAAACAATTTATCCTTATTATGGTTTTCTCCTGTTGCAGATGTGCCATTGAACTTATCGAAGCACTAAAGGCGGCGGCGGCGCAGGCGTGGTTCTGACACGTGAGACTGAACACACTAAAGTTATGTTAGTCCAACTCCACGTTACTTGCGTTAGAGAAACGTGCATTTCTCGGGGAGAAATAGACATTATTACTATTATTTGCAACAAAACAAATCTTGTACAAAAGAAGGGTGAAAACTTTATTAAGTTTAGCATAGAATCTATGCAGGATTATATACTTTGGATAACAAGTTCGAACAATAAACTTGTGGCAAAGAGGTGTTTTAGAGAACACAGTGATATCAGAAAGTGGATCTGTCTTTATTCTTCTTGTTACATTCCATCCACTTACTGTCTGGCGATTGGCATGATGTATGTAATCCACAAATTAAATGTTCATCCCACCTATAACCTAGCTTTGCTCACTTCAGCGCTTGGTTACTATAGGCGCTGAATACTGCACTGATGGGTGCAACAAGTATTTTTCTACAAGAAGGGATTTACAACTTGGCATATATTTATATGAAAACTGAAATATATTTTAGTATAGATATTGTAGAGTCACGAGTGTATTTTCATACAAAATATTTGTACTCCAAAATAAATATTTTACTATTGGCTATTATTTTAGGATAAGATACTAAAAAGAGGATTTAAACAAGACAGTTATCAATTGTTGAGAATCAGTGCCTTTTCAATCTAACAAAGATAATATCATAAAAGTATTTATCAATAATAAAATTGTAAACTGCGAAATTAATCATCATAATATTTTGCTAAATCCAACAGATTACAATTCTCACGCTCCCCAATAGCTTGCTTTGCTTTTCGCTTTGCAAAGAGAAAATTCCATAACGTTTATGTTCGATCTCATTATTTAATTTAGAAAATAAAAAAATGAGGTAAAGACTACAGTTTTGGGATCAAATTTGGATGTGTGTAACATTTATATAAAGTAATAAAAAGGGACAATTGTATATAATTTGTGAATGGTGTATCAGTGTTGGGAGTATGGTAGTAGACTATCAGAGCGTTAAGCCTTAAACAATATATCGGTAAGCGTTTATTTCCTTGAAGTAAATGTAATTGTACAGTATTTTTGTAATGAGTATTCTATGCAACTGGGTGTTTTGTGTCGGGTAGACTTCGGGGCAGGCCAGCCCTGCGCCCGCGCGCTTGAGATTAACGACTAGCGGTAGTTTCCTGCAATTTTAGTTGAAGTATGGGGTTATTGTATTATAAAGACAGTTATAAAATGGTAAGGGACTGACTTTCGTTGTAATATTATCATTAATGGAATTGTATAAAATAGTTGTGTAATCCGAGGCCTACTGTAACAATGTGTATTGTCCGCCAACAAAGTTGACTTTAGTGTTAATGTAGCTGTAATAGGTCCTGCTCAATTAATTTCTGAGTACAGTTAGGGAAGAGCCTTAATTATTTGCTAATAATGTTGCATCGCTTTTATAGGGAGTGAGTTGAATTTTCTATTTCGTTTATACTCCATTTTTCTTGAGTTTGCTATATAGATCTTCCCACCAATCTGAAGTTACAAACTCTGCATATATAAATATGAACACGTGCATTTCGTCTTGATTTAACGAAGTGCATCTGTTTGTCTATGTATTTGTTCTAGTTTTGTGCAACCCAATATTTAATGTATGGTCTAGCACTGTACACCTTTTTAGGTCTATTTTGTAACAACAAAATATGTAGTGCAATTTCCATTTAACACTGTCAACTCCAACCTATTAATAGTCTTTCCATAGTGCAATGATTTTATCCATTCAACTGTCTTCCAGTAATGATTGACCCTCACCATGTCACAATTATTTCATTGATTCAGTGCTACCAAAATAACTCCAGAACGGCCGGCCAAAGAAACTTAACAAGATATGAAATAAAAAAAATTACACATATGAACTAAATAGTTCAAAATGTAAATACATTACAAACATTACCTACCTGCGAATTTGATAGTGCTATTCCATCCGTTTTATACTTATATTGGTAGTATTGAATTAGCTACATATTGACATACAGAATGCCTAGTAAGCAATGTATAACTTGACCACATGACTGTTTAGAAAAAAATCTTAGGACTTTGGTAGGTATCTCAATTATTACAGCTATACATTTTTTATACATAACTCGATCAATAGAAATAAAATCTAATGTATGAGGAAGCCTGTGAGACCATTTTTTTAACAGATATCATGGGGTATCTCTTAATTATAATAGACTATATGAACATTATTTATGGGCATCCTGTATGAAAGTCGTACTAACGGTTTTTGTACTAAAAGTGACATTCTACTATTATCTTAACTACGGTGTGGAAAATCCAGCTTTCTCCCGCTTGCAACACGTCATTATTACTTATACCGATGTTACTCGAACGTAAATTATGTATTTTTGCTATGAAAATGTAACTGAAATATTTTCGAACTATGTGATAATGCTTTCGAACAAAATGTAAGGATGCAGGTGTCATTGAAAAACGATTTTTAAAACATATTTATCACGCGGAAATAGTTATTATCCATTTATATTAAGATGTAGTTATGTACTCGAATAAATATAACTTCTCCAAAAACATGTTTAATTTTAATCCCTTTTCTTTCGATTAAGTGATCAGGTGGTTATTAAATAAAACCAAACAATATTTCGATTTGTGCTTTATTTATGAAAAAAATTGTAAATTATCCTACAATGAATCTCCGAATGAAATAGACTTACATATCATTTTATGTATCAAATACATTATTTTGCTCGACGCCAGATCAAACCACATAAGAACAATATAGTTTAAAATATTATCTACAGAATCCATTCTCGGCGATTCGTTTACCAAAAATACAATCTTCATTTTAACTTTACCGTATCCGAATGCATCGTCCGGGGCGGGCCGCGGGCTCCGCGCCTCACTCAATTGTTACTTAATTAAATTAACGAGCACATACGATCTTAACCGATTAACGTTAACACTAGTTCTCATTTATTTACATCTCCTTGTGATAGTTCAACAGAGTAGGTGGTTACCGTATTTCCTATTCGCGGCGGTGCGGCCGCGTCCTTACGTTTAAATATGAAGCGAGCGATCTCGTCCGTGTACACTGGCGACGCCGGGTATGTACACCGGTAATATACAATACAACAGTTAGTGCGGCGCCACGGGGCCGTCGGCCGGCGCTCAGCCCAGCAGCGCTTCCATGGTGTAGGGGTGCGGGGCGGGCGGCGGCGGCGGCCGCTCCTGTCAGTCCAGGATCACGAGCTGCAGTGGCGGCGCGGCGGCCGAGCCCTTGCCCGCGCCCGCCGCCGCCCCCCCGGCGCCGCCGCCGCCGCCGCCGCCGCGCATCGCCCGCCAAGGGGCCCGCGCGCCCCGCCGCAGCTCGCCGCTGCTCAGCGTTCGCCGGGCCGCCCTGCGGACACGTTCCCTCGGTTTACTGCAGCTCTTTAGTGGCCCCAGATGGGGAGAATGCAATACGGTAGTTGACAAAATGTCAAATAAGTTACTTTTAAAACGGAATTTTGTATGAAAATACCGGTTTATGACGTCATATTTCAGAGCACTCTTTTTAAGTTTCATCTATTTAAAAATGTTTATAACTAGTAATTGGCTAAAAGAGATACATTTTCCGAAATATTTTGTAATTTTTGTTTTAATCGAGCATATCAAATAATTTATTGTTGGTCGTGTCAACTACCGAATTATGCCCGTTAGTCCAGTCAGTCAAGACAATTAATTCATAATAATTCCAAAAGTTTTCAAATTTTGATGTAAGGTCGGGAATGGTATTAAAACAAACTATAAAATTTTGCAACCTGTTCTGCGGTCCGGAACACTGTTAAAAATGCAATAAATGATAATTTGCTCAGTTCTTGAGACCAAAATTCCAAAAGTTCTGCAAAGTTGGAGTGGTGTTAAATATATTATTTTACATCACGTGTCAAATTTGCAACCATATTAAGTGTACGGAACATTTTTTGTTATTAACAATTAATGTTTTTCTTTATTAAACTGAAGGAAAACGTTCCAAAAGTTCTGCAAACTTGACACATATATCGGAAAAATATACCGAACGGTTGTATAAATTTGCAACCTTTTTCGTTGACCGGAACATGTTTATTTATAATTCTTTTTAATTCGTGGTCATTTTTTCGAGTAAGGTGGTCTCGGAATAATTACAAAAGTTTTGAAACTTGGTTGCAAACTTCGAAAACATCTATTCTGATGCATTTACAAATTTGCAACCTCATACGCGATCCGGAACTTTATGCAATTTGCAAAAATGTAATTTTTTTATTTTTTCACCTTCAAGAAAATTTCAAAAGTTCTGCAAATCGAGGGGACTGTTTAACTTTGGGATTAATGTCAGTATTTGAATTTGCAACCTCTCACGCAATCCGGAATCTTGTGTGATGTCGGAAATTTAACTTCATGGCATTTTTAATTTTCGAAAAAATTTCAAAAGTTCTGCAAATCGAGGGGACTGTTTAATTTTGGGATTAATGTTAGTATTAAAATTTGCAACCTCTCATCACGCAATCCGGAATCTTGTGTGATGTCGGAAATTTAACTTTATGGCATTTTTAATTTTCGAAAAAATTGCAAATATTTGCAAATCGAGCCAATGATTGTTTCTTTGAGGTGCATGTCAGTATTAAAATTTGCAACCCCGCATGAGATCCGCAACTTTGTGTTCTTTGCAAAAATCGATTTTTCGCATTTTGTTATCCTTGAAAGAAATTCAAAAGTTTTGCAAATCGAGCGGATGGTCTTATTTTATTTGCAAAAATCGACTTTTTTAATTATATTACCGTCGAAAAAATAAATAGACTTAAAAAGATATCAAATATTCGTAAAAAAGGTAAGTAAACATTAATGGACGACAATGCGTAGGTGAGTAACAGTGTATTTAATCCCCAGATTCGTTTTATTAATAAAAAAATACGTACGTACGTAAAAAAATAAGCCCAACGGAATTTATTTTTGGCATGAATTTACGGAATTTACCTGTCATGTAAAAATAGTACTATACCAACATCTGTTAGAAACAAATTGAGTTACAAACAATTTCAATCATTAGCATGTGAATGGTAAATTATTGATTTATTGAAAGACGAATTTACATCAATAGAAAGATGAACTAGCAGGATCCATAATACCTTTAAAAGGTAATGAAAAATTGAATAGTAGAAAAATTTGTTGATGAGACATGCTGAAAAATACTAAAGAAACTACCTGAAATAATTTCTGTATTACGTTTATAATTTCTCGTAAATGTCGACACTGACGATTGTTACATTCAAGCATTCAAGGAAAAACATTTCGAATAGATTGTCCGTAAATAATATCTTTTTTCAATATATTATGAGGTCAGTTAATAAGTGTTAAAACCTTACAAGTTAGCGATAAAACTTTGAATGCATGTTGAATGTAATAATCTGTAATTGAAGATACTGAAAATCTGATTTATTTGAATTTCGTAGAAATACATATCTGAAAAGAAATAATTATGAGCATTTGAATTTTTTCGTGTGGGCTCTCCCACACCATTCCTGGATCACCATAATGTTCTTCCAGTTCCGTGGTACATTTCGATGACATTTCACATTCCACAATTGTATTATCCGGTGCACCATCTTCTGCATCTGATCTTACGTCACTGCTTTCATAATCAAGGAACGTATCCAGCGGTTGACGCGACCATTGGTCGCGTTACCATAGCAACGCAGGTATACGACGTCGCGGCGGCTTCGTATAGCACAAAGTTTAGGCCCTGAATATATAACAGCGATGTGTACGGAAATAATATTTTGCGTGAAAGTGATTAAAAAATATTTCCGTATTCCGGATATGGTTGCAAATTCAAATACTGACATTAATCCCAAAATTAAACAGTCCCTTCGATTTGCAGAACTTTTGAAATTTTCTTGAAGGTGAAAAAATAAAAATTTTTTTGCAAATTGCATAAAGTTCCGGATCGCGTATGAGGTTGCAAATTTGTAAATGCATCAGAATAGATGTTTTCGAAGTTTGCAACCAAGTTTCAAAACTTTTGTAATTATTCCGAGACCACCTCACTCGAAAAAATGACCACGAATTAAAAAGAATTATAAATAAACATGTTCCGGTCAACGAAAAAGGTTGCAAATTTATACAACCGTTCGGTATATTTTTCCGATATATGTGTCAAGTTTGCAGAACTTTTGGAACGTTTTCAATTTTCAATAACAAAAAATGTTCCGTACACTTAGATTGGTTGCAAATTTAATACGTGATATGAAATATTATATCGAAAACTTCCCCAAGTTTGCAGAACTTTTGGAATTTTTTTCACGACCATACAGCAAAAAATAATTTAATTGCAATTTCAACAATGTTCCGGACAGCGGACAAGGTTGCAAAATGAGATTTATTGTCGTCCCAATGTACCATTCACTTGACCGAAGTTTGAAAACTTTTGGAATTATTATTAAATTTTCGATTTCGAATGTCAATAATGACTGGACTACGTTTTCACCAACAATACTTAAGATTTAGGGGCTACTTAACGTTGATTCGTAGCCCTTAAAAAAGATTAGGTGGCCCCTAAACCTTAATGGCGCAATTACATTAGTCGATAGGGCCCGCATGCGGGGTGCGAGAGATTACTGGAACGCGTGCCACAGGGCCAGCATTCGGGGAACCGTTTTCATTAGTCGATAGGGTCCGCATGTAGGAGAACCTCCATGTTCGTCGCCAGTTATTAACAATAGATTTCCACAAGTTTTAACATTTGCGAATCCGTAAAGCGATCAGCCATTTTGCGGAGCGTCTTTCTAATTCAACAAGCACTCACGAATAAAATTGAATAATGAAAAAATATTTGACTCACACCCCACCCCGCAAGCTGTATATCGACTGATGAATTTCATTGGTCGATATCACGGTCGGTATAAAGCATGCGGGAAATCCCTGCAGGCGATGTAACGAACACGTATCGACTTGTAACTTTCATTGGTTGTTATTTCGCCTGCGGGGACTTCCCGTATGCTGTAAACCGAACGAGTTAACGACCAATGAAATTGCGCCATAAGCGTTGTTGGTGAAAACAGGCATCCGACACTTATTTTTACGTAGCCTCTTTTATCTGCCCTCGTAACGAGAAACACAGCAATAGAAATTACTGCGTTTTACTTTGGATGCAAAAATAAGCTTCTCGGTGCATCAATATGGTTGGATCCAAAGTAAAAACACAGGCACAGTGGCAGATGTCTGAGGAAGAGTCGACGCATTCGACACAAAAGAAGAAGATACCATGGTAAGTGATTTGGATCCTCAGTATTAGGTGTGGCAGATCAGGCCATCGCTTTGCGGCACCAGGCCAGCAGACCTTTTTCAACTACTTTGCGCTATGTTCAGAAAAAGTCGGACAGTAGTTTGACGTAGCCAGTGTTCCAAGCCAAGACCTGTTCTACTTGGGCAACAATATTAGTGTACAGTGAAAAGACAGGAAAGAAATTCGACTATGTTAATAAATGAAAAATAGGGTTGGATCTCAAAGTGTTAATCGGTGTCAATACTAACTTGGCGGTCTCGGTGGCCCTGAAGAACAGGTCGTCTGGCGCGTCCATCCACGAGATGACGTGGCGGCGGCCTCCGCGCCCGGTCAGGCTCGTCGGCTTGCCGTTCACCTGCAAAACAAATCAGTTTCGCAACAGCTGCTTACAAGTGTTTCAGATGGCTATAAACATGACAGTAGTGTGGGACGACAGCATAGTTTTTAAATTGGTAGATTATTAATTTCTAAACGATCCGTCAAACGCGAGTAAATCGCATAACACGTTTCGCCTTCTCAATAAATAGTTCCTAACCCACAATATTTTTCTTTTCTTTCGACTAGCCATTGGCAAATAAATATACGCGGCACCCAACAACACTACCTCCTCAGGCGACATATTTGAATTGAAACAACTGTGTGGGTGACCAAGTTCCCGAAACATTAAACATTACGTGTTGCTTCCATTGTTGGAGAAACTTTGTTTCCGAAACGTGTTTCTCTGTGAATACATGGCATAAGTCACGAATAACTCGCAGTTTCCTGGTGGTCATACATACTAACATGTCATATCAGTATGACTACGAGGATATACATGTCCTCCTGGTCATACTGTAACTAACTCCTGTATATTATAAATACTTTTCTGTGTAAATAAAGAAAGTGTAAATACTTTTTCTTCTATTATTAAGTAGTATTTACTTGTAGTTTTATGTGCTGGCGTTTGTTTTTCCCTCTACAGGATGTTAAGAAAAGTGAGTATGACCAGGAGGACATGTATATCCTCGTATTGTCGGTCCAACGGTTTATTTAACTTTTGACAGCTCAATTTAGTGATGTTCTATGAAGTTGCCGATTCGATTTTTTTGACATAATCGATGTAAGTTACGTTAAATTGAATCGATTCGTTGCATTGATATTTTATTTTGATATTTTTATAGTTTGAGCGAGATGATCTTAAAAATTACCCAACGGGTTGTCACAATTATTTTCTACCTATTTTATTAATAAAATTAATTTCTTATAGTATAATCTTTGTAATAAGGTTTATATTTTTTATCGTCTTCGATACATCAATCTACTCGTTAAAATATCGTAGCAAAATAATAACATCACTATTGTGAAAAAATAAAGGTGTCCATGATGTGGTACATTTTTCGCCTGTGATTTTCTGTCAAATAAATAAGAAACTTCATGTGTGTACATCTGTCAAAAGTTAAATAAATGATTGGACCGATTATAGTCATAATTGGGTATTTGACAGGATGTCAAATGAGAAGATAGATAGAAGATAGAATATTCTTTATTGTACTCATAAATAACATTTACAAATTTTTATAAATCTAAGTACAATTGGCGGCCTTATTACTGTAAGCAATGAGTTACTTTTAAAACGAAATTTTGTATGAAAATACTTGCTTGTGACGTCACATTTCAGAGCACTCTTTTTATGTTTCATCTATTTATTGTAATAACTAGTAAATCATTAAAAGAAATACATTTTCCGAATCATTATGTAATTTTTGTTTTAATCGAGAATTTCAAATAATTTATCGTTGATAGTGTCAAATACCGTATTGGTATGACCACCAGTAACCGGCGGGATAACTCACGTGCGCGAAGACGTGTGCGGGCAGCGGCTGGCCGGTGGCCTGCGCGTGGGCGCACATGGCGGCGTACTGCTCGCGCGACGGCCGCTGCATCGGCGCCGGGTGCTTGTTAGGCCGTTTGGCCGGCGGCGGCGCGGCGCCCGCCTCGCGCCCGACCGCTCCTGCGGGGAGCCCTTGATTTATACTTGACCCATTGACCGACCTCGTAGAGTACATACATCTTCTATTAGGCTTCGGTGTAAGGTCATGGGGCAGACACAACAGATCCCACTAGGTCGAAGTGTCGCCGCACGACTAGTTAAGATAAGATAAGCTACTTGAGCCATTACAAACGTGCGAACTGAGTCATAAACATTTGTATCAGACCTCTCTCTCACACAATAGGAGGCATATAAGGCATATCGGAAGTCTATCTCGCACTTTTATGACTCGGTTCCGAAACGGGAACCAGAAACAGCGACGTCGCAAACACAAAGTTGTAGTACAAAAACAATTTTGCCCCTTCACTATCTAATTTTGATGCAACCACCGCCTTGCACAGACAATTTTCGTAAATTTTATAAACGTACCTGTTGCTGTTATGGTCCGAAGAAAAGCAGCAGAAAAAACAAAACCATTTTAATAATTAGGTCGTGGACAAGGCATGCTCAATAAAATGTTTGTCAATAAAATAGTACTGCTATCATATTATTACTTATATATCGCGCAATATCTGTTAAATACAGTTGTTTTATACATTAAAATAATGTAATAAAGTTGCTTGATAACTGACAATCAATGTGTCTCAAGCGTATATTCATACTGAGTCAGGCAGTGTCTTTGAGGGGTTACATTTTGAAATCCAAACAGCCCGAAGGTGGTGACTAACATAGTATTTTGACATTTAGCAAACATAATGTAAATTATTTATGTAAAAATAAAAATTTGTAAAAGTGGTATGAGTACACAATTCCATCTCAATCCCTGGCATCCCTGTGTACGCCCGTCGATATATATTTTTAAAATCGTATCGAAGACGATTGTAACAAATTTCAAAATGATAATAAGAAACCAGTGAATATTAAATACGTAGGTATATTTTCTACATCAGGGTGATTATCAGAAAATGATTCAAATTACTTAATTTCTTTGTGGATTTTTTTTCATATTATCTCAATAAAATTTACATACAGGCACATACATTGCTTCTGGCCCCACACTAGGATACCCTGTGTCGTGGGAACCAGAAACAGCGACGTCACAAATAAGACATCCAAGACCTGGGTTTCTTTTTTTTGTCCCCAGCCGGGATTCGAACCCGGGGCCTCTCGCATGGTAGGCAGATGCGCTAACCGTTGCACCACAGAGGTCGACAAATATTTACATAATATATTGTATAATCCATTTATCTATACTTGACATTTTTTTTAGACTTTAAACGACACTAAATCAAAAACCTTTAACGGTAGAAAACTCGATACCGTTTGCAAATTTAGTACTAGCTAGCACTAAATTTGTAAACTGTTTCGGTTGTTCTACCCCCAAAGGTTTTTGATTTAGTGTAGTTTAAAGTCTGAAAAAAATGCCAAGTATAGATAAATGGATTATAGGTTTATTGGCCCTGAAGATTGTATTGTAATATACATACATATCTGTAGGTTTTACTACAATACATTATACTATAGTAGATGGCACCAAAACCCACCAAAATGTTACAATACAATCATCAGGGCCAATAAACCTACAATGCATGTCACTTTAACCTACAATTAAGAAATTATTTTTAGATTTATTTTTTGCACGCCTACCAACTCTCGTTTTACCTCCTGCGGTTGACTGGCAGAAAATGCTTATGGCATTAAGTCCGCCGCATTGTACTATATTTTTACTTAAAATTCAAGTATTGATTGCACTTATGGATCTTGAGATTCTTGGTATACGAACGAACACTCATACCTAATTTGTATTAGCTTTAAGTTGATTTGAGAAAAGATGGTCAGAGTGGAGTTTTTTTTCGCTGCCTTTTTCTCCACTACAGACGGCCCTAAGGCAGCGGCTAACATTATACACAACTGTATGTACATTGACATTCAACAAGCAGAATGTAAATTCTTTACGTTGAAATAAAAATTTTTGAATTTGAATTTTGAATTATCAATAAATAAAAATAAAAAAAAATAAAAATATAACTCACGCCCGTTATCCCCGAAGGGGTAGGCAGAGGCACCAGTCTCATGTACCAATGACTTTTAGTTACGTACATTTGTTTGTACAGCAACACCATTCGCTGATAAATTGTGCCCGGATAACGGCGACAGGCTTGCCACTTGTCACGTTTGGGACCTAATAAACTCGGCAAAACGTGGGTCCAGTTCTAGAGACTGGTGCCTCTGCCTATCAATAAATAATTTAAAAAAAAACCACTCACTGTTGTCAAGCCCGTTGAGGTCGTCGTAGCGTCGCTTGAGCGGCGCGGCGGGCGGCGCCAGGGGAGCGAGGGGCGCCAGGGCCGCGGCGGGCGCGGGGGGCGCCGCGAGCGCGGCCGCCTCGCGCCTCGCCGCCTCAATCTCGGCGCGCGACAGCACACGCTCGTACATCAGGCTGCCGTCTGGTGGGCGGGGGGCAAGTGTTAGGGCGGAAACACATTTCGACTGTGATCTGGCAATAACTCCTATCATCCTTCTATTTTTATAAAAAAATCATTATATCGACGGTTAAAAGGTAATAGGCCATAAGCGACATTTTGGCCCAAAATTTTTACGCAGAATTTTTTTTTAAGTAAGATGGCATTCAAAAGTCATTTTGGGCCAAAATGTCGCTTATGCCCTATTACCTTTTAACCGTCGATATCATGCTTTAACAAGCCACATTGTTACATTTTGGCACAATGGTATTCGCGCGTAATTTGACTGCGACGAACTTTTACTATTATCTCTGTCCATGGCAATAAAAACAGGTTTTTTGTCCGTACTGTAAAGTTGTCAAATTAGCCATAGGACATACTATCGATTTGTTCAATAGTTATTTGTTATGCAAAGCTGCAAAATGGTTTATTGGCGCTAGTATTGAAATTGAAAGCTGTGCAAGTGAAGGAATCTAAGATTGAACCATGAGCGAAGCGAATGGTTTAAAGATAGATTCCTGAGCGCAGCTAGGCTATGTTGAGACATTGTTGACGACGTACGATGTTAATGAGAGGCAACTGACTGGCGCGGTAGCAAGGCCCGGGGGCTCGACTGTGCACGGTGCACAATCAACAATACGAAAGGTGTACAGTGCTAGCCCGTAGAGTATATCTACATTTGTTTTGGGTAGAACATAGCGCTTTAAAACATAATGTAAGACCTTCATTGTAATCACACCTATTCTTCTCTCTTCTTCTACCGGCTCGGCCTTCTTCCCATTTTAGTTGGGGTCGGCTCTCCTAACTGCTTTTCTCCAGGCCTGGCGATTCTTGGTCGTTTTTGGTTCAATGCCGGTTTTTATTTCAGCTCGCTTGCCACTACCTTCGTCCATGTGAGTCGGGTTCAAGGACTTTTCTAGTCATGTGGTTTGCTGGTCCCCTCATGCCGTGGCTAGTTTGTCTTCAATGGGTCTAACTTTGAAAATTCCTCTTTCAGCATTCCAAGCCAAGTAAACACACCTATGTTCACAAATACAATTCTGTGGCCTGGTGCTAAAAGGGCCAAAGTCAGATTTTTCCCAAAATCAGCTTTTGATGCTAAAGTATTGAAAAATGTATATAGTTATTTGTGCTAAAAGGGCGTAAGTGCAACGAGAATATTTTCAAAGATGAGGTGTAAAGAGGCCAATGTATAGGGTGTATGACTTTTTACCGGTATAGAAGAAATTGTTAGTTTTAAAAGAGCTGCAGTGAGGACGGGGATTACCTACTGACATAGGCCCTGTTAGCACCAGGCCACAGAATAGAGTATTTTCCAGGGTCAAAATAATTTAATTCTATTTAGTCCGTATTTTAGATTATAAAAAAATATTGGACACGTATTTTTTCTTTTTTCGATTAAACGAAAAATAACAAAGATATAGCCCACTAAAGTTACGTGTGACGTCACTCCGTGCTAAAAATGCAGCACGGCGTGACGTCACACGTAACTTTAACGGGCTATATCTCTGTAATTTTCGGTCTAATTTACAAATAAAAAAATACGTGTCCCTTCATCATCAACCCATTATGTCCCCACCGAGGGGCATGGGTCTCTTCCCTGAGGAAGGTATAGGCCATACTCCACCACGGGGGCCAAGTCCGGATTGGTGGAGGCTTGCAAGACTAGTGGCTGGTCTTACTGTCAGAAGTTTTCAAGCCGCCCTAAGGCCTCTGACTTGGCTTAACGACTGCCATCTATCGACGGCAGCCGGCACCAACTGCTTAACGTGCCTTGCGAAGCACGGAATCGCTCGGAAAAATGCCACTAGCGTTAGTCATAGACAGAAACCCATCCATGGACTGAACGCGCCGTATGTTGCTTAACCTTAGTGACAGTTTAAGATCACTCAGGCAGCCCAGGCTACGAGCGATTCCCTTGTGTCCCACGTGTCCCTTATTTTTTTATAATCTAAAAGACGGACCAATCGGGTATTTGACAGGATGTCAAATAAGTTACTTTTAAAACGGAATTTTGTATGAAAATATTGCTTGTGACGTCACATTTCAGAGCCCTCTTTTTATGTTTCATCAATTTAAAAATTGTAATAACCAGTAAATTATTAAAAGAAATACATTTTCCGAATCATTTTGTAATTTTTGTTTTAATCGAGCATCTCAAGTAATTTATTGTTGACAGTGTCAAATACCGTATTACATTTTTTAGGGCAACTAGCCCATCGTATTGGTTGATGGTTTGTTACTGACCGGGAGCCTTGGGCGGCTTGGGGAAGGCGACGTGAGGCGGCAGCGGCATCCGGTCTCGCGGGGTCAGCAGCATCTCAAGTAATTTATTGTTGACAGTGTCAAATACCGTATTACATTTTTTAGGGCAACTAGCCCATCGTATTGGTTGATGGTTTGTTACTGACCGGGAGCCTTGGGCGGCTTGGGGAAGGCGACGTGAGGCGGCAGCGGCATCCGGTCTCGCGGGGTTAGCAGCAGCCAGTCATGGCCGCGCGCCGGCACCGCGCAGCCGGCGCCGGCCGCCAGCCGCGTGGCCACGAGCGTGACGGAGCCGCGGACGCGCGCCGGCCCGCCGCCGCCCGCGCCCAGTGCGCGCATCTCGGCCGCGCCCAGCCCCGCCATCGCTATCGAGCCTGAGGGGACACGCGAGGGGATTCATAAACGGACCGTGGTCACAGAATACACAACAGCACAGGCACAGAGTTGGCTATTCGACAGGATGTCAAATGAGTTACTTTTAAAACGGAATTCTCGTATGAAAATACTTGCTTGTGACGTCACATTTCGGAGCACTCTTTTTATGCTTCATCTATTTAAAAATTGTAATAACTAGTAAATGATTAAAAGAAATACATTTTCCGAATCATTTTGTAATTTTTGTTTTAATCGAGCATCTCAAATAAATTATTGTTGATAGTGTCAAATACCGTATTGTGAGCGGTTGACCATAAAGAGACCTGGAGGGATTGAAAACCGTTATTTTTTTATTTGATTTTTTTAATCTGTGGTATTTTAGCTTTGTTTTGGTCTAGCCAGAATATTTTTAGGTACCGTAATTATTTTTTTATGATTTTTTTTGTGAGCCGAGAACGAGTCGAAACGTATAGAAACACGAAACTTCAAACGCGATTTTCTCGAAATCAATTATTTTCCCTTGAGGTCCCTTTTTGGTCAACCACTCACAATTAAAGAAAAAGGGACTCCAGCAGCGATACAATCAGGTGAAATTCAGATCGCACGGCGCTAAAAAAGCTACGTCATATTCACCTACATGTTGCCTCTCTTTCTACCGCGTAGCTCTTACCTCTTCTGGCGCCTAAATTCCTACCTATTTGCCACTCCGGAGTGGTCGCCGCATATACTTACGCATTTGATACCGACACGCGTAGTTAAAAATGCCTGACATTGTGAACAAACATTGTTTTTATCTCACAGGACAGACCATTTGCTTTACGACCTTGAAAAGGACAAAAAAAATGTTATAGTAAGCCATAGATCGGCCCACCAAAAAATGTACAGGTTAAGAGCTACATAGATATAGATAATCGTGTCTTGTTTATACAAAAACATAGATAGTAAAGTCTGTTCGCTATCATAGTGTCACTTTGATATTTACCGCCTCGGCACGTGGCGGATTTAAAAAAATAAATTAAAGGAAGCTGACGCTGCGCAAACACGCCAGTGAATTTGGCTCGCAGCTCGTCTCATTCTACTATAATGTAGATAACGCAATTAAATAAGTAAATCAATCATATATATTTATACATTCATACATATTATTATTTTAGAATTGATTTATAACGAGACGATCCTGCATCACTTAGGTAGGTACCTATTCTAAATACCGGTGGAGATGAAGTGGAGGACACTTCGAGTGATGAAGAGTAGTGTTTTATTTTGTGCTTCATTAGGTATATTGCGTACCATGTTTTTTTTCTATTTAAAGTATTTTTGTCGTCTAAGTTGTATTATTGAAATAAATGTTTTTTTACTAAAATCAAGATTGCCTTCGTGTGTACCGACACTATCTAAGCGAACGGACTTTAACTAATCTTTGCATTGGGAGTCAATATTTTGACGAGAAACCGTTGAAGTTCAAGAAATAGTAACATTTTCGGTTTCAAGAAATTCTAATGTACAGGTAAAATAAACGAAATTTCAAACAGCGATCGTTCTGAAATCTCAAGAATAAAACTCCCCTTCACACCTACTAAATATTATTTTAACATCTTTAAAAACTACGAAGTCATTCACAAAAAAATATTTTCCTCCATACAAAAGAAAATAAAATATTTTTTTCTCGTAAATGAGTTACTTTAATGACCAAATTGCAATCAGTAAATGCCCATTGAATTTACGAGAGGAGTCAATAGAAAAGAAATGGGGTCAAAATACCCTAAGTCCACTTTTTTCCAATCTGTGGGCTCATTATGTAATTTTCGCAACGGACATTCATACGTCTTAAAAAGTCATGTATACCACTACTGTACGGCACTATCTTCTTTTACATCTCTCATATTCGGTAAGTAGGTCCTTATTACCCCCAAATGGGGCTTGTAGGTGACCAATTAGCGCTTTAGGGTAATAATGTAGCTAGAAAAGCCCTAGGGCGGAAAGTAATTTAAAAAAACTACTCACTCTTTCAATAAGTTCTGGCAATAGACATCATGCATTCAGCCCAATGACAAAAGAGGTCGCTTCGCTAGTCAGCCTTGTCTTCGTATGAGTATTATAATAGTCATCAATTTTGAATATCGAACGGCGAAGCTCAATCTCGTTCTTGAAAAAAATAATAAAAAAGAGATGAAAAAAGGCGGGAATAGAAAATTTTTACTTTAAATAGATTTTTTTTATAATTACGTGCTAATTAGGAAAAAAACATGAGTTCTGCACTGCAAGTGATGAAGATATAAGCTGCACTCCCGATTCAATGAAAATGGAAGCTGAAGCAGCAATTAACAATATTTTGCCTGAAAGTTCTAAAGAGAGATATTTGAAAACTTACGACAAGTTCATGAAGTGGCGAAAAGAAAAACGAGTAATTTTTTCTACTTACCTCACAATCGAGATGTAAAGCAGAGTAGTTAGCTCGGGTGTAAGCATCAATTATTGCACCCTCGAACTATAAAATATCTCGGGCTGCAATTGATGCCTTACAGCCCTTGGCTACTAATCTACTATTAAGACCCTATGTTAGAGCGCGACAGTACTCCGTACGACGTCGGTTTTTGTGTTGACGTGACTTTTTAAGACGTATGAATATCCGTTGCGAAAATTACATAATAACATAAAATAACATTATAACATTCACATACAGGCATATACATTGCTTCTGGCCCCACACTAGGATACCCTGTGTCGTGGGAGCCAGAAACAGCGACGTCACAAACATGTAGACATCCAAGACCTAGGTTTCTTCTTTTTTTTTTGGTCCCCAGCCGGGACTCGAGCGCGGGACCTCTCGCATGGTAGTCAGAGTGCGTATACTGAGTTTTGTCGTTCACTTTCGATAGCGAGAGCGTTTGCGTTTTGCATAGGAGTGACAAAGCGCGCCATCTATTTGTCTCTTTGTTACTCCTATGCAAATCGACGCTCTCACTATCGAGAGTAAATGAAAAAACTCAGTATAAGCACTCAGATGCGCTCACGAAGCGTTTCGCCTCGTCGTTTCTAATGCGCACCGCTAAGGAACGGAATTCGCTCCCTTCCTCTGTTTTTCCGGAAAGGTACAATTTGGGTGCCTTTAAGGCTAGAGTGAATAGGCTCTTACTGAACCAACGAGGAACATCGTCGGCTCCATCTTCACTTACCATCAGGTGAGATCGGGGTCAATCGTTGGTCAGTTTTTAATAAAAAAAAAAAAAAAACATCTCATGACACTCACATTCGTGCTTGACCTGCGCCAGGTTAATGGGCGCGAAGGGCGAGCGCGCGAAGTGGCGCGGGCGACGCAGCGCGCGGCAAAGGCGGCGCGCCAGCCGCGTGAAGGGTGACGCGTGCTGGTAGAAGGCGGCGCGAGTCTTCATCACGGGCCGCGCGCCCTCGCAGCCCGAGCCGTGCGCCGTCGCGATGTGACGGGCCAGGTGAGCGCGCAGCTTGAACTCCTGACACGAGATACAGTTTTACTTTAATTCACTTGGACGTAGCTTAGCAAAAAGGTTATTTAAGTCATCACACTAATATTATAAACGTGAAAGTTTGTGTGTGTGTTTATATGTTTGTCAGTCTTTAGCGCTGAAACGGCTGGACGGATTTTAATAAAATTTGGTATGGAGTTAGCCGATACCCTGGATTAAAACATAGGCTACGTTTTACCGCGGGGAAATATCTTATTCCTACACCGCGGGGCACAGCTAGTATTATGTATTTTCTTTTGTGCAATAAAGTGTAACAACAACAACAACAAGGTTCCAATCCACAACATGGTCATTTTTGAGTTAAAAATACCAAAGTGATCACGCTCACAATCAGTGCTCTATATTTTTAGAATCAAGGACTTTCATAGTGATCCGATGAGTATGTGCAAAGTTATGCCACATAGTAGACGAAACCATTGTATAGAGACCATTTTTGTTTTGTGCAATAAATTAATAATAATAATAATAATAACCCATTGTCTAGAGAGCGTAAGTCCGCTTAAACGTAAAAACTCGAATATCTCAAAACTCACTTGTGTGGGTTGGAACCTTTTTGGTAATCTACGTCCATTTGTCATTTAATAGTGGCCATACACGTTAGTGTTTGCATGACAGTTTTAACTTTGCAAGCATAACCGACAGGCATAAAATAAAAATTTTGATATTTGCTCGGTTGCATATACATGCACTGATAACTGTACAGTGTTATAAACTTATAACATACACGCTAGGGCTTGCCTGTCGGTTGAGCTTGTACCATCATAACCATCATGCAAACCCTAACGTGTATAGCCACCGTAAGGAGGCGTCCATTAGTTACGCGAGGCATTTTTGAGGATCACCCCTTAGTGAGACGTCGTAAGATTTTTCTCAACCCCCTCCCCCCTTCCCCAATCTCACGTGAGATTAATCAAAACATTTACTTTGGGTATAAAGGTGTTGGATTTATTAAAAACAAAAAAGGTTAAAAAAAAATAACTTTTCTACTTAACTTTCACGCAATTTAACACAATTTTCTGCAAACAAACTTACGTGATCTTTGCCAAGACCAACGATACAATAACATAACATAACATTTACATACAGGCACATACGTTGCTTCTGGCCCCGCACTAAGTTACCCTGTGTCGTGGGAACCAGAAACAGCGACGTCACAAACATGTAAACATCCAAGACCTGGAGTTTTTTTTTTCTCCCCAGCCGGGGATCGAACCCGGGACCTCTCGCATGGTAAGCAGATGCGCTAACCACTACGCCACAGAGGTCGTCAATAAATCAATCCATCTCTGACCTTGGGACAGTTAACGACGGTGTAGCGTAGCGGTGCGGGCGGTGAGACACGGAGTGCCGCCTCCGCTTTGGTCTCAATGTTCACACCCATTGCACTCTGGTACATCATCATCATCATCATCATCATTCAGCCACAAGAAGTCCACTGCTGGACATAGATAGATAGATAGATAGATAGATAAAAACATTTATTCACATTTACACACACACATATACAGAAGTAACACAAAATATAGGCACAGTGTACAGCAAACAAAGAGAAACACATTAACTAGAACAGTATAACATTGCACAGAAAGAAAAATAATGATACACATGAAAAGAGTAAAGTACAATAACGCAAGAGAGGATTGTGGGTGTGGCAAATGCAAAAAGGTACTGACTCAGCATATGCTGGAGTGGGTGACCACCTCAGCGCTGTTATTATGTCAGTACCCGATGGTAAGACGTAGTAAGACATAGGCCTCTTCCATGGATTTCCAAAAAGACCGGTTGGAAACGGCTTGCATCCAGCGTCTTCCTGCCACTTGCATGAGATCGGTACTCTGGTACATAGATTAGCTAAAGAGTTATGGACACTGACCTTGGCGCAGTTAACGACCGTGCAGCGGTGCGGACGATGGGACACGGAGAGCGCAGTCTCCTCGCCCTCGCGCGGGCCCTTGGCCACTTCCACCTCGGTCTCACCGAACACGCCGGCCGTCTGTCAACGAATTAACACAGTCAGTCGCATGCTCAGATGATTGTGAGTGGCGTGATAAACATCGGTTGAAGTCGCAGGAAACCTTCGAAGAAATACTGGAAAACCAAACCGGCGAGCGTCATCCCGCGACTAATAAATGGTGATAAAGCGAAAGAGGTTTGGCAGTCCATCATAGTCCATATCTTCCTTTAGGATATAAAGACCTGATTATACCTATGTAGTTTCTTGGAGAGAATTTTATATTTGATAATCCTAACTTACTGGAAAATACTCCAGATGAAAGTGAAATTCGGAAATTAATTTTTATATACAAGTTAAAATGAAATGTGTTTTAGTTCGAAGATAAACTAGAGAGCATACACAAATGTGGGCCAGTGAGTAGCAGATACCACAACTACCAATCTAATCGAAATCGTTGTAAAAGTGTGTGGGGATCCGAGTTTCACATCTATCCACTCGTTTAAAAAAAAAAAGAGATAATTAAAAAAAACTAATCTTTTTCATTTCTAAAACTCTAAGACCCTGACGTTTAAGACGGTATTACGACGGATTCCCATTTAAGTTCTACTAATGCTATTTAACGTGGCTTGTAATAGTGAAAATAACAAAAAGAACATGACTTACATTGACTTTGAGGCCTCCGTACTTCTTCCAGTAGGACCAACAGTTCCCACAGAGCCGGTACTGCAAATGTGGCGGGCCCCACGAGTACCATTGTGATGAGTTTGTCCCTGTTAACAAAAAGAAACAGCGCTACTTCACCTCTGAAGCCTGAAAAGTGATACCAAAATCATACCCTTTGCATTCTGAAAAATTATTCTGATGGCTTTTTACACTATAAATAAATAATAAACTCACGCCCGTTATCCCCGAAGGGGTAGGCAGAGGCACCAGTCTCTAGAACTGGACCCACGTTTTGCCGAGTTTATTAGGTCCCAAACGTGACAAGTGGCAAGCCTGTCGCCGTACACTAATATTTACACTAACTTTTTACACTAATATTTTGGAAATTCCCAGTTACGAGTTAGGAGCACTCGACGAAACCGATGGGGGTCTCTGAGCATGTGTACAATTGCGCACTAAACTTCTAATGGCCGCGCGGCCCTAGGATTGGCGTTGAACTAAGCGATCCTTGAAATATGAATAAACTAAAAGATTGAAACTATTTTTTGCTGATGTTACACTCGTTTTATTGTTCCAATGGGGTTCCATTACATTAGTTTTAACGGCCTTTACAATGGAACGAGTGTCGAGTCAGTGAAAAATTATCTCCATTCAATGTGCTAACAAAAGTTGCTTGTATTGATGGAATGATTTTTATAGTAAGGCTGAATGAAATACTGTAAATTAATCAAATTTTCCCAATGTAATAGATTGCCAATGTAATAGATTGAATCGCTCGTAGCCTGGGCTGCCTGAGTGATCTTATACGATCACTAAGGTTAAGCAACATACGGCGCGTTCAGTCCATAGATGGGTTACCGTCTATGATTAACGCTAGTGGCATTTTTCCCAGCGATTCCGTGCTTCGCAAGGCACGTTAAGCAGTTGGTGCCGGTTGCCGTCGATAGATGGCAGTCGTTAAGCCAAGTCAGAGGCCTTAGGGCGGCTTGAAAACTTCTGACAGTAAGACCAGCTACTAGTCTTACAAGCCTCCACCAATCCGGACTTGTGGTGGAGTATGGCCTATACCTTCCTCAGGGAAGAGACCCGTGCCCCTCAGTGGGGACATGATGGGTTGATGATGAATCAAATTTTGCCAATGTAATAGATTATGGGCTAGATTCGGAATTGAGAATTTCGATAAGTAACTACTGAACTGTAGTGCTGTCTCGTAAAGTTTCTCAGAAAAGAGCGTGACAGAACGTTACTTATGTATTTACTTAGTGAAATTCTCAATTCAGGAACCGGCCCTAAATAGAAGGAACGTCGCTAAGATTCTAATCATGTGGCAGCAGAGGTAACATTCCCTATACTAAACCGTCTTTTGATATAGAACACGTCGCATAACTCAGCGCTCACGCTCACCTTGGCAGGAGGCGCAGAGGTCCGAATTGGCGGCGTGCGCCGATCCGTTGGTGCCGCCGTTGAGAACGGCGGCCGCCTTGCCGCCGCCGCCGGCACTCGTTATCAGCGCAGGATTGGGTTTGTTACTGCAATAAGTCACATGACATCAGTCAGGTTTTAGCTGGGCCCGGGAACATTATTTTGCACTTGACCTAGGTCGCTTGCAAGTTGTAAAGTGACTCCTCAGCCTCGGCCTTGAAATTCCTGATCTTATGTCTGTTAATAGATGTTCTGTAATGGTATTGATTGTCGTTTAACACATAATAAAGTAACAACAATAAGCTAAAATAAAATAAAATTAAAACCGTTGTTATTTTCAAGATCAGACTTGAGAAAGTTAAAACAATAGATTAACGGTGAACAGAACACAGAGAAGCATTTTTTCTTTATTTGTGTCTAGCGATTTCATTTCAGAGTTGGCGATATCAATCAATTGCTGTCAAATTCAATAGTAATACAATCGCAAACAACAAGATTCTTAAATGACTAGATGCGCATAATAAGCCGTGCACACTACTATATTTAGCTTCTTATACTAGCATACAATACTAACATTTGTAATGTCTAAACTCACTAATTGGGGATGTAGACCTAATTCAGTTTCGACTTAGCTTAGCCGTGATGGCCTCAACGCCCTTTCACATGTAGTAGTACTCCACTCGGTACTTACATTAACATACAGAACAACATAAAGAGTATCTTGACGTGGTTACAAACAAACAAGCTGTCAGTGGTCATTCACACTACTAAGACTTCTTCCCTTCTGAACTCGGAATCGTGAATAGCAAATTCATTACCCGCGTTGGCGAGTATGAATTGAGAAGAGAAGTACTGGGCGCCAATACATCCCGTCTTTGTAGACGGGCGTCGCGCGTATTCGTCCTTCCTGGACAAGGCTTAGGTCTTATTTACATTTTTTATTTATTTATTTAAGCATGCTTTACGTAGAAGTAGAATATAATAGAGACGCAAATTCCTTTTAAGTAGGTACATAAGCAAATAATAAATCAGTAATGGTTGGTTGTTTACTATGTATTTAAGATATTTTAAAAGTACTTACGTACGTAAAGTTATGAATCGGCATACGTTTTCGCCGTCTCTATTATGTTCTACCTCTATGGAAAGCATACTTAAAAAGCCTGAAAATAAAGCAAATGTAAATCGTCCGACACACAAAAGGGACGTGGGTCGAGGGCACTGAAGAGAGGTGTCGTCGTTCCAATTCACCTTCATATAAAATGTTCTGTTGGGACGAGACAAAGCCCACACAGAAGAGATGGGGCAAGTGCCCGAACTTCGTACAACGCGTCGCGCCTTCGTCCCATGTCTTTTCTGTCTGTCAGGCCTTAGGTTTCCGTAATAGGTAATTTCAACTGTCTAAGGGACTAGTCATAGAAAGCGCCCAAGGCTGCGTATGGACGCTTTTTAAAATTGTATGAAGTTCTATGCAACGGATTATATCAAGCGTCCGCGTCCGTGGTGCGCGCCCAATGTGCAGCGTTCCGGGCGCTTTCTATATAGTCCCTAACTATCAAGAACCGTGACAGCTAGACAGTTGACATTTTCACAGACTTAAACAGAATAAAAATAATATTCAAGTTGGTCAGTTTTTAATAAAAAAAAAAAAAGTGGGGCTCCCATACAACAAACGTGCTTTTTTGCATTGCTCGTTTGTTTTTTGCTCGATCTTAATAATCTCAATTGGTACACGCTTGGAGTATTCAAATTTTGTAATGGTACAGAACCCTTCCAGCGCGACTCCGACTATACTTGAGCCATTACAAACGTGCGAACTGAGTCATAAACATTGGTATCAGACCTCTCTCTCACACATGTAGGAGGCATATTGGAACTCTCGCTCGCACTTTCATGACTCGGTTCGCACGTTTGTAATGACTCAAGTATGGCACTGTCGGTTTTTTATACTACTTGCAGTAAAATACTAGTAAATATAGTAAGAGGTATCTCTTGGTGGGTACAAACACTCACTAATTGGGAATGTAGACCTGCTTCAGTTTGGACTCGGCCTCGACCGCCTTGACGCGTTTCTGCTGCACGTAGCGGTCGGTCGTCTTCCACATGTAGTAGTATTCCACTAGGTTCTTCAGCGTCTTCCACGGAAGCTGCGGGGGGGACGTGAGTTAGAAGATAGTCTTTATAATGTGTGCAATGACGCTGGATGCAAGCCGCTTCCAACCGGTCTTTTTGGAAATCCATGGAGGAGGCCTATGTCCAGCAGTGGACTTCTTGTCGCTGAATGATGATGATGATGATAATGTGTACTATATTCTTGACATATGTATATAAAATAATTTTGGAAAGTTACTTATTCTAAATTGTAAAATTCTAGTCTTAGAATTGATTTTAATGCCAGACAATTTTTAAGTATAATTGGACGTAGTTTAGCAAAAAGGATCTTTGAGGATTCTCAAATATCTCAATTTTGAGATATTTGAGATTTTTAGGTTTAAACAGATTTACGCTCCCCATACATGTGGGTTGACTACCATGTGCCATACATAACTTTGCATATACTCATCGGATCGCTATGAAATTATTTGATTCTTTAATAGGGCATAGTGATCATTTTGGTATATTTAACTAAAAAATGACCATGTTGTGGGTTGGAACCTTTTTGCTAAACTACGTCCAATTTATTGTTCTTTATTGTTGAAAGTGTACTTAATACGTTTCTTGCACCGCACCTCTTGTGCATATCAGGATGCCACGCCTTAACGTCGCGTGTCTCTTTTAATAATACAATAAGGTGTGAGCCCTTAAGACGGTGCCTGAAGAGAGGTGGCTCTGCTTTGCAGCAGCTGATAAAGACAATAAGGAAAGTATCAAAGTCTTCCTGGGGGGTGGCTAAGTAAGAACTCACGAAGTCTTGCCGATTTATCGAGCGCCTTCTCGAATAGTTTGGCCTCGGACTCTCCTCGTCGTCGCTATAAGTAGGACGGATAAACGGGGAGCTGTCTCTAACCTCTAGGTCAAGGCTACACCTGTCTTACTGTGGGGTTACTAGCAAAAGGATGTACTCACAAAGTCTTGCCGAATGTCGGCGAAGTCTTTGCCGTATTTGTCGAGCGCCTCTTCGAACAGGTTGGCCTCGGAGGCACTCCACTCCTCCATCTCGTCGCGACAGAGGACGGGGCCCGAGGCGGGGACAAGCGAGGAGAGCGCTGTCTCTATGCTATAACCGCTTTTGTGCAGGGTGTCCATAGCGTGGAACTGTGGGGGGTAAGACAAGTGGTTAGTGTGCTTGAGTTTATGTTGGAGAAATGACGGCCAAACATTGCCAGGGCTTCATTTCAAAGGTCTATCATTCATGGTTTTCTATGATAATTCGATGTACATTCCGATAAGCCCATAGATTGACAAGAACGAACAATAGTTGAAATAATAAGTTGAACAATAGTTACTTTTAACTTATAAATAAAATTAAATAAATAAATAAACTCACGCCCGTTATCCCCGGGGGGGTAGGCAGAGGCACCAATCACTAGAACTATGCCCACGTTTTGCCGAGTTTATTAGGTCCCAAATGTGACAAGTGGCAAGCTTGTCGCCTTAACTTCTTCAACTTTTAACTTAATTGTCCATGAAATAGTACTGACGTAAAATGGCCAGATGGCGAAGTAGCATGAGAATTATTTTACTCTCCGAGAAGTTCACCCAGAGGCCTAAAGTCGAGCTTAGGGAAACCAAGCTCACGGACGAAAAAAAAAATCCCAAGACATCACTTAACCTTCGTCACGTGAATACTAGTCTCAACTTGGCAAGTAGTCTAGAACACTGTGAATTACATAGGCTTGTTTTTGGAATAATACGCGAAACTAATCATCTCCCCAAGTCCCCAAATAAACTAGCTGTTTGTAACAGCGTCTACTCACAAGGGTGATGTCGCGACTGGCGGCGGCGGCGGACATGTGCAGAGAAGGCTGCTTGACGCTAGACGAGCAGTCTAGGGCGCGCGCAAACGTGCCCACGGAGCGAGAGACCACGAGGAACTGGTCAATCTGCCGGTCCGTCAGGCCGTGGCCCGGGGTCCACACCAGGGTTTCTAGTTCGCTGCTGCTACGCCCATCTTCTTCGCCTAGAACAGGTTAGTTAGCTCATTGTAGTCATCATCATCATCATTCAGCCACAAGAAGTCCACTGCTGGACATAGGCCTCCTCCATGGATTTCCAAAAAGACCGGTTGGAAGCGGCTTGCATCCAGCGTCTTCCTGTCACCTGGATGAGATCGTCTATCCATCTTGTAGTATTTTTGTTTTATGTCAGTGGAAACTCGCCAGCGAGTGGGTGCCGCAAAACAGGTATCCAAGTCGAGACCGGCCGGCAAAGGAAAAGATTTGAAATGTTCTCGACCAACATCTGCTGCAGTGTCTGTGGTGACCCTGGTCTGAAGTGGGGAGGCCCTTGCCCAGCAGAGTTATAGAAACACAGAGGTTAATTAAGTAAACTGCGTGTGCAGTAAATTCTGTGCAAGACTTAATTTAGGCAAGGATGTGTTTAGCAAAAGGCCTAAAAATTTGTACTGCTCTAAGGCCGGTTTTAGAGTCACGCTGACACTCGGCGCTGATCAGCCAATAACGTCCTGAGAAGCGTTTTAGAAAAACGCCGACCGTTCAGCGCTGACCACCCCTACATTTTGTCTATCAGCGCTGACGGTCAGCGCGTGGTCAGCGTGACTATAAAACCAGCCTAAGACGGCAATCGCAGCACACCGCAGCGATCTGAGAAAGATTGTCGGTAGCGGTAGTATGAGGTTGGTCTAGGACAGAAAACACCAGCATTCCTTGGGGAGGTCTATGTGCAGCAGTGAACGAATATGAGCAGATGAACTGGATGCAATACTAGTGTATATTACATACTTTCGCAATGTGAAATGACCGCACGAAAGCTTCTGTAAGGTAAACAGTGTTAGAAACGAACGTTTTTCTTTGCGTTTTGTTTGCTTTCGTTCGGCCACTAAACTTGCGTCTGTATTAGTATAATGAAAATGTACGTACCTTCTTTTAATAAATTAGTAACTTCAGTCTGATATCTACTTCCA
The DNA here is from genome assembly GCA_947310845.1 of Yponomeuta plumbellus. NCBI lineage: Eukaryota > Metazoa > Arthropoda > Insecta > Lepidoptera > Yponomeutidae > Yponomeuta > Yponomeuta plumbellus. The sequence continues at coordinate 5,165,800 of OX371211.1, read as the reverse complement.
ACTCTTATTTCTCCCTTATCTGCTAATAAAGTCTTTTGTGAAGGGTCAAATACTAAACAATAAAAAAATGCGTCCTGAAACAAAAGAGAACAGTGTATTAACATCCATCTTTAGATTTAGAAGTGATTTGTGGAGACACTAGATATACATTGGTGTGGGGGTTTGTGTCATGTCGAAGTAAGATGTCAGCAAAAAAAAAACTTTCCTTGACGTCACTTGATATCCAGTGACACTCACTTTGTCATTACTTTTATTTGACACCATATTTGCGCAAAATCGGTCCATCCGTGTGGGATCTGAGCGCTCATAAAGATACCCGCTAAAACACTACTCTTCTTTGCTTTCGCATTTGGGTAAGAATTCCCCGATTGAACGGTTTCACATTGGCCAAAAACATGTAGTTTCATAGATTATCTACCGTTAGGTTTGCTGTGTGAATAAAATGTCGTGAAGTCACCTCTATCGTCCATTGTGAAACACTGAAACCATGAAGAGCTACGTCACACATGGAGGGATGAGGTCAAATAAGTGTAAACTCGTGTAAGCAGGGGGAAGTCATACGATTAATAATTCGCGTGCCGTAATTCGAGAAATCAAAAAAATGTTACAACGAAAAAATTTACCTAATGTTTGATGAATGTTAATGTATTATGTAAGCCGCTGCCTTCGGACCATTCGAGGGGCACGGGTCTCTTCCCTGAGGAAGGTATAGGCCATACTCCACCACGGGGGCCAAGTCCGGATTAGTGGAGGCCACTCTGACTATATTTCCTCAATTGGGTATTTGACAGGATGTCAAATGAGTTACTTTTAAAACGGAATTTTGTATGAAAATACTTGCTTGTGACGTCACATTTCAGAGCACTCTTATGTTTAATCTTTCAAAAATTGTAAATGATTAAAAACATTAAACATTTACACACAGGCACATACATTGCTTCTGGCCCCACACCAGGATACCCTGTGTCGTGGGAACCAGAAACAGCGACGTCACAAACAGCCAGCCGGTGATCGAACCCGGGACCTCTCGCATGGTAAGCAGATGTGCTAACCACTACGCCACAGAGGTCGTCAAAGAAATACATTTTCCGAATCATTTTGTAATTTTTGTTTTGATCGAGCATCTCAAATAATTTATCGTTGATAGTGTCAAATACCGTATTCACGGCCAGCCCGCACATCCGAGAACCAGCCAGCTACCTCCGGTGGGACGGTACATACTCACATCCTTGTTCAGGTAGCTGAGCAGCGACTCTGTCTCGTTGAGCAGCGTGACGGTGCACTTGCCGCGGATGTGCGTCGCCGGCAGCGTCTCCACGTGCCGCGAGAGGAACAGCTCGCGGTGCTTCGCCTGGTGCCGCTGCTTCGGCGCGAGGCCGTCGGTGCCGGGCAGGTCGGAGGTCTCCTCCTCTATGGTTGCTGGAACAACGTCACGTTTTGAGGTTAGCAGACGGGATAATTAATAAACGAGTTTATCTACTCTGATACTATAATACATACATACAAAGATTATAAAACTGAAAAAAAAAAAAACTCTTATGACAAACATTACGCATAGGCCAAAAATTAAAAAATAAAAGTTTTGCTACGATACAGGTCTTGTATGGACACCTTTTAATCATAACGATACACCTATACTACCTCCAGCTGGACCAAGAAGGATGAACCTCTACTTTAAAAAAAGTTTTCAATGAACGAGTCCGCGGCGACGCAACACGCATGCGCAATCGATGTTTGCGCATTGGCGCCAACATTTACATTTAATTTAAAAAACTTTTCAATATAAACGAAGCTTGGTTCTGTTTGTAAAATAAATTAGTTTTTGCTAATTGCAATGCAGACGCTGGCAATAAAGAGCTCATACATGATTAGTGTTGAGAGAGCCGAAAAGTATGTATGGTGAGGGCGGTTGCTGACCGTAAAGACGTAGACGGTCTGTTTTTGAGACTGGGTGAACTTACACTCTCCAGTCTCTTAAATGATCGAGTCTATTGGTAATGATTTGTGTACTCCTTGTTCTGTGTACTTGTATTGTGATTTTTACTCTTATTAATTATGTGTTATTTTGTATATGGATTTTCATTTAACCGAAATAAAATATTATTATCATATAAAACTCCAGTGAGACTTTTGGGAGGGATATCACGATCTGTATTAACCCTTTCAGACCTGACAATAGAAAACCATTGTTCTTTTCAAGGTCAGGTCTGAAAGGGTTATCTTTAAATGAGATCTAAAGAAGATAGCAAATTGTCGCGTATTTCGTAAATATTATGATTTAACATAGTTTACTATAGCTGGTGCATGTGATTTATGAAAAAACATTCATATTAACAATGAAACACACCAACGCAATGGCGGTGGCGCGATAGTCATTTAAACATAGACATAGTGGGAAGAGTCTGCTACGCAATTTACATCGATTTGTCATAATAAACTATGAATTCTATTATGAAACGCGACCTTTATCACATATGAAAGCTTGCGTTATAAATTAATCTCCATTCCTTTATTAGTACCTAATTGAATCAATACTCTTAACATGTTATAAATTATTTTACGGATACACTTACTTGAATCAACGAGTAAAACAATCTATAATGTGTAGTCCTTACGAAAGTTTTACCTCTTCGCATGTGTTAAAGTAAAGAGGATTGATTCAATTTGGTATTGGACTCAACAAAGGAATGGAGATGGACAAGGCCATATCCTAAAGAAAGCCCTATTTGAGCATCAAGAACAACCATAGTTTTACCGTTTTACAATTTGTTGACAACTACGTCGGTGTCATGCCAATAAGCTGTCTCAAGAGGCTGACCAACCGCACTACTTTTCGACCCCAGATGCAATGTGCAGAGGAAATGTCTTGCGGAGCGCGAGAATCGATTATAGAAAAACACACAAGGTCCGTCTCACTAGTCGGGTCGACTGACGGCTAAAGTACTGGTAAAAAAAAAAACACGGCTCACGGGAGCGGCCTTTTTGCTATCGTAAGTATTTAGGATTATTGATATTTTAGATTAAAATCGTGCCCGTACGTCACTGGCTCGTTGTAACATGGATAGACCTTTAGGACGTTTTCTTGAGCCTGCCATCATCAACAGCATTGCCTACACAAGACAAATTATTCAAACACGGTCGTAAGACGACTTTCATGTGCCAAGACAGGTCGTTTTGGAAGGGCAAGGTACGGCACATGAGACAAAAAAATCGTTTTGAGCTTTTGCAAAGTGACCTTCTGCGTATTTCCATTTAGCGGTACGGAAAGGACTCGCGACGGGCGCAGCCGTCAGGCGATCGGGCAGGTGCGTTGCGCGAGCGTGCACGTGACCGCTTCCAACCAACAACACACCCACTACTTCTTACGCATTTTACTTCTCGAGCCACAGCCATAGGCAGGCCCAAACCTGGAAGAGTCGCCCAGCCGTTACATTTTTGTTCCGTCGCTCTTACAGAAACTGATTTGAGTGCATGAATGTAAAGGTCGATCTTGTGCTCAGCTGTCGACTGTACGTACAAAAAATGTGGATAAGGCGAAGGAAATGTCGTGTTCCCGCTTGTAGTAAGCCTATGTGTTTGGTATAGCCATGGATGGGTACAAACATAATAATGTTGTACTTATTTAAAGTAGAAGTGTGAAAAATTCCGGACAAGTGGGAGTAGAATTCGCGCCGAGTAACAGCAGCAAAGAGTGTTACGTGGGCAATTAAATCTGGCCACTTACAAATAAAAGAATAAAAAAACAATTATAATGTATGGAATTCATAAATGGAACTCATTGGGAACATGTTAATTATTGTTTGGAGAGACTCTCATTTGTTTTTTCACCTTGGCGTCCTTTATCAAAATAAATGAAGCTCGTGAAAATTTTCGTTCAATATTTTTTTTATTATTTTCGCTGTGGCTTATGTTAACAAGAGAGTAATTAGAGACTTCACTTAGCATTTGGTGATGAAGCGTCATGTCCCAGTTCTGTGTATTCGTGGTTTGGAGAATGTAGACGTGAACGTGATCGTCTCCATGATGGGTTAGGTAAAGGTCATCCGAAGACTGCGATTATAGAACGTAATATAAAATATGGACATGGTACGACAAATTATTGAAACTGACAAAAAAAAATACTTGTTAATAAATTCGTGCTTTATTAGGCATTGGAATGTGCCAGGTGGATAAATATTTTACAGCGGCATCTGAAATTTCGGAAGCTTGGCACGCGGTGTATACCAACCACATGACTTAACAGAGAATCCAAAACCTCTGCGTGTCCAGTGGTGCCGTAAAATGAACATATTTAACGGAAGACAGTCATTGGTTATCTATAATATCGTGACAGATGACGAATCTTGGGAGTACTACTTTGAAAGCGAAAGAAAAAGCTATTCGACAGGGTGGGTCCTAGCTTTTGGCGAAGATTTGCCGACGAAAGTTAAGAAAATTTGGTATTGGTAAAAATGGCACTGGTAAAAAAATTGTTACTTTTTTTCGGTACATCAGGGCATTAAACGACAGTAGTTACCACCTGTAGATCAAATGAATTGTGACTGCAGATTGGTACGTCATCACTTGCTTGCAAAAGTCGTAGAAAAAGTTCGCGAAAAGCGTTCTCGTAGCAATGCCCTCCTTACCACGGTTACGCAGGATGCTTTCTTTTCTTTTTCTAAGACTTCTGGACTTGCTGCAAGTCTTAGAAAAAGTTCGCGAACAGCGCCCATGGAACAATGTCCTCCTTCACCACGGTATCGCATCCTCACATTCCGCTAAGGTAACGGAATCTTATTTTAAGGCTTCAAATGCGGAACTGATGACGCATCCGCCTTACAGCCCAGACCTCGCACCCTGCGACTTCTTTCGTTTTCAAAAATTAAAGACAGACTTAGACGGACAATGCGTTTCATGAAGCCATTGAAGAGGTCCCTAAGGAGGGCTGGTCCAACTGCTTTGTACAATGGTTTCAGCGAATGAAAAAATGCGTTAATTGCGAGGGAACATACTTTGAATCTAAATCTAGTCGTATTTTTCAGAATCTTTCAGTATGCCCTAACTATACGGAATATGTTAGCTAACGTTCGTTCCGTACGGAAAGTTAGCCAACCTTCACTTGACATCTTTTGGCAATGGTAGAATCTGATCATTTCAAATGAGGTACCTCTAGTATAACGCACACAGACTTGATAGTTTTTGCGGTTACATCTAAGGCCACCTTCTAAATACGTAATGAATAAATTGTACAAGAGCCATTCGCTTCGTCTACTCAATGAAACGTTTAATTGTATCGCTAATGCTTAATAGCCAGATGAAACCGGTTCATGACCCCGCTGCCGATGAATTATTCAGGAATGTGCCGCAGACAATACTACACGGCTTGGCAGAGTAACTAGTCTACTAGTCTCGATATAAAACGAAAAGAAACGCGCGTTATCCTTTGTTAAGTACATTTCCACCGCTAAACACACATCCACACACGGCGTAAGCGATGCCCAGAGGTCAAGCGTAAGAAAGATTTTAAGGAACTGGTGATCTTTATAGAAGGGACGCCAACCACGACCACAAGCTTTACAGTACAATTAGCAAACTACATAGCTCGGGGAGGAGATTTTTTGTTTCAATTCAACTTTTAATCTTTCGCATTCCCATATTTATCCTCGTAAGGCCCAATGTCTTCAAGTGATCACAAAAACAATTATTATTTTCAAGGTCGGGCCTTACGAGGATATATGCAGGGGTCTAAGGTCTGATGCATTTTTAACTGACCGACCTCGAAAACGGGGTGGCAACTGGTGTCTTACTACAAGGTTGCCCTAGTTCTCTCGTTCAACATCCATATAAAATAATCAATTTGGCAAAAAGCGTCACCTTTCACATCGATACTATGCGGCTTAAAGTCAAGCGTGGGGTTCGCATTGTAAACACGAGGGACGCCGGTCAGTGGCGGAGAATAAAAAACCACAAAAGGCCCAACCGGGATCACAGTAAAGACCTGCAGCTGGTCACGAATTGCAATAATAATAAAATTACTGTTTGCAGTCAATGAATGGATTTGATTATTTTTACTGAAGGATACTCTGCCTTATAGCAGAATATAATAGTAATAGAAAGACTGAGTAGAGTAAACCTTCTGCCTCTTCGTATGTGATGTAGTATAGCGCCCGTGTGGATGAAAGCGAGTCAGTGGCGGTTCCCGGTAACCGGGGTCCACGCACGTAACCACAACATGAAGGCTTGTATTAATATTTTTTTATTGCGGACAATATCATGATTGCCGAATGGAGAAATACTCGGTAAGAAGACGGATTTGGTCTATATGTTACATGGGGACGGCATCCTCGCGGTCACAACGCATTCCCCCGTGTTCCGATTGTCCGACGCGCGCAAGCGTCGTCACCCCCAAACGTAGCTGTTTGCCTTAATTGCCTTTTTAATGCGCGGATATGAGACGCGTTCTATTGTTTCCTTTCAATTTTATTTTTCGGCCATTTTAACACCGTCATTATTGTTGGAATTTGGATCCCGATAAGGTTAACCGTTTTGTCATTTGGTTAGGAAAATCCACCAATATAGTACTTTACAACACATAATAATTCTTTTACGTTATGTGTTGTAGCACAAGAGTACCACCAGACACATCCAGTTAGTGGTTTTGTTTGTGAAAAGCATTGATAAAATACTAGCACCGGATAGTTGTACCGTTGTATGGGATGAGAGAGGGAAGTAACGCTCAAAGGACATGTAACGATAGGAAATAATCAACAGACCATGCAGCTTCAATCCAATCAATAAAGGACTGTTGGAAGATAGAAGCTGGAGAGAGTAAAAGGCGCAAACCTTTCTAGGAAATCCTGAAATGTTTATTATTTGTTTTGGCTTTTTGCACAAATGTGTTTGTACCTTTAGTAAGCTGTACGACTGAAAACGCCGAAACAAGTCTTAAATACCTGCATATAGAATTGAGTGGGATTACTTCGGTTATAAATACGAAATACCGAAGTGAATTTTATGATTAATTAATTAATTAATGGTAATAACTTGAAAAACATACATAAAAAATTAAAACCGACTTCAAAACAATACAGTACTAAAAACAGACAAATAATTTAAACGAATATGACCTATAAATTCGATGTAGGTATTGTAGAATCGAACTGCACTTGATTTCTTCAGGATCCCATCATCAAAACTTGACTTAGCGACTACGGGACCACGTGTGAAGTGTACGCTTTCAAACAATAAAATAATTTTGCAAATAGGTCCACGCGTCTTCTAGTATTTGGGGAACATACATTTAAAAAAAAGATCCGGACAAACTGATAACCTCCTCCTTATTTTTAAGTCGTAAAAATTGTACACAAACTTGGCCCCACATTAGCCGGGGCAGGTCAAAGGAGATTCGACCCGAGGGGAGTATATGCTTCTTATTATTACTACCTCTATTCCATTATACTCGACAATGATGCTGTGCCGAATAGGGCGTGCGCTAGGCAGATGTGTATATCTATGAAACATGTAGAGATGTAGAGGAAAGACGCCAAGGTAACGAAAAAACTTCCACGGCGTAATATAGTGGCCTCTAATTTGCTAACTTTTGAGATACGGTACACTTTTTAAATGTTATTTCAGGTTTTATTCTGGACATCTCTTTCCAGAATGTCTTTATTTTTCTCGTTTTCCTCTGTATTTTGGTATTTTTTCGACCAAGTTTTTGACCATTCATGATTAGGCTGAGCAAAACCTGGTAGGACTCTTCCGACAAATTAATATTTTTTTTTTTAATAATATTCATGAAGTGTTTCATGCAAGATACTGCTTACGAAAGCTTTTCTCTGCCATTTTTTAACTACAACTCGACCAGAAGACATCACCTAATATTGTACATCGACATTCATGAATCAGAACATAAATTACTTACGTACGGTGAAATATTCTTTTGATTCAATTCGAAAAATATGTACTGACTATTATTTTCCATGGCTCATTATTCTTACGTAAGCCACTGCTACATGCTTCTGTGACCATTGCAAAAAAAATATGTACCAAAATATTTAATTCCTTGAATCGTTGCGTTCAATCACATGAGCCCCTCTAGGGCGCCAAGAGTTTCGAGAGGATACAATGTTAACCCATTACAAGTATTAACAAGAATTTGGTGGCGAAGACCAAAAATACGGGGAAGACGTCCAAACAAGCGGGTTAAATTAATTCCATCGGCAATACAGATGAGTGCTGGTGTGAGGAAACTGAAAACGCGATTGTTCGAGTCCACCCCGACTCAGAGCTATGCGGATAGTGCTAAGGAGTTGATAGGGGAAAGTATCGATATCGATGAAGGCTTTACCAAATTAGAAAGATTAATGCAGCAGCCCTAGTAAAAAAATTTTAGCTAAGCAAATTTGTATTCATAAGTGCGCTGCGTCTGAGCTATGTCAAATTAATTAGATACATTACAATGTAAATAATTTGAATAAAATTAAATACTTCAATGAAACAATACAATTTAAGAGGACACCATTTTTTTTTTAAATATTTCATATAATTTTTGTTTTGTTTTTAATTAGCCCTTTCTGTGTCCCACTGCTGAGCAAAGGCCTCCCCTTTAGACGTTCACTCCTCCCTGTTCTCGGCCAACACTTCCCACCACGGTAAATATTTTGTAAGGTCGTCGCACCATCATATAATTTAAAAAAAAGTTTTTATTTCATAAATGTGATAAGCAGATCAGAGTAGCGGTTGAAATCACTGATTGACCCAGATTATCTAGAAGGGAAACCGTGGGACATTTCTTCGCAAGTCAGAGGACAAGCCTACAAGGACAGGTAGACGTGCCACTTTCCATCCGGGAGGTTGATTAGTGCAACAAGTGAAGTCAAAGAAAAATACTCGAGAACTGGTTATTTATACCAGCTTGCTTTAGAATCCCACAATCATGTAAACAAACCACTTCAATCCCGATTACTCCGTAATTACTTACATTTGAATATCAATCCTGATCATAATCACATTTCAAGGAACCATTCATTGTTCTTACAATCATTTTTATACCAAATAACTTCTTTATGATAGTTATTTTGATAAAAAATACTCGGACGACGAAAATTTCAATAGTTTGTAAAGCTGACATATTATTTTTTACTCATCAGTCTTATTTGTCTTTGGAAAGTTAGTGTTGTTCAATGTTTTGAATTGATTTTAAAACTCATTGATTCAAATGTTTCAATATTTGAATCAATAAGTCAGTTCGAAAAAATAAACATTAATATAATTATGGCTAAACTCTAGTTGCGAATTGCATGATTTTTTTAAAAGCAAAAGGTATTGAAACTCAACCTTAGCACAGTGGGGTTTCTAACTTTATGGCGTAATTATTTTTCATAACAAACAAATTTCTGTTGCCACTTTTATCACCCATGACGACTCGCTTTTTCAAATCTGGCATTTTTTTCTTCCACAACAAACCGTCATGTTTATGTTTTGAACGACAAAATGAGTTTGCATTGTCGTTTAAGATGAAGGATATAATTGCATTCTCTTTACTAATAACTCAAAAAAAGAGTTTTGTATAAATTATTGAGCCCTAATAAACGTGAAGGGAGTTCTCCTCCATCTACGCATAGAAGGGTAAATATTAAACACGTTTATACTTCACTCACTGTCACCGTCCTGTGTGAGTGGGAATTGTACTGAGTTCAGAGTGCTTAGTGCGAGTTTTTTCATTCACTTTCGATAGCGAGAGCGTATGCAATTTGTATTGGAGTGACAAAGAGACAACCATGCGGCGCGCTTTTGGACATTTTCTTTGATATTTGGTTGGACTTACTCTGGGAACGACCGACTTCTGCGTGACATCACGGACTTTTTTTGCTTACGAATGGATCTCTTTCTCAAGAAACACGGACGTATGTTCTTAAACTAATAGTTCTTTAAAAAGTAATATAAAGATAATATACACAGAATCACTCAGAGATGCTACGAATAAATCCCAGAATAATTTTAAAGAGAAAAATTACATAGTATTTTTAGATTATAATGAGTGAGCCGCATATTCTACTAAATTTTCTAAAGAGCCTTGCCCTAAGTTTTGAAATATTGCAAAAGCCCCCTGCCCCCTATACAAATACAAATACAAATAAACTTTATTTCTCTATCCACAAATTAGGTACAATAGCTGATGTGATACAATATGGACACCTAAAACATAACAACTTATTTTAATGATATATTTTAATTTTATAATTGATATATTAATGCATGGTTTATCATGTTTGTGCGATAGTCACTTAGTTAAATATTCCCATTTAACATTTGGACAAAAGTGAATCCTGATTTTATAGAAAAAAGTCGATAGGTACACAAAAAGTGTATCTTGATTTGAATTGCTTCAAATCATAATTCATAATCATTTTGGATTTATTCAAATACTTAGGATAAACCAACTAACAGTGAACCATATCCCATATCTCATTGATCAATGCTCAATCACTCACTTTGACATCAGTATAGGTACAACACTATCACTGTCTATCGATCATAGACAACTGACAAATAATTATCTTGTCTATGATTGCCGGATTCTATTGAACTCCACTATAGATCTCATAGCGTATTATAGGGCCTTGCAGCTAAGATAAAAAAAACCGGCCAATTGCGAGTCAGACTCGCGCACAAAGGGTTCCGTACCATTATCTATATAACAGTTGAATATTTCAAGCACCTACAACTTTACTGTCGTTATTAATATCGAGCAAAAAACGGCAAAACATCACGTTTTTTTAAGAGCAGCCCTTAAATATTTATTGTTTTCTGTTTTTAGTATGTGGTGTTATAGCGGCAAAAAAAAAATCATCTGTGAATATTTCAAATATCTACCTATCACGGTTCATGAGATACAGCCTAGTAACGAACAGACAAACAGAAGGACAGTGGATTCTTAGTAATACGGTCGCTTGCCCATTGCGTACGCATAGTACGCAACCCTAATAAAGAGTGCTTATGGCCACACACTAAAAGTGAAAACTTCAGTGTCACCGACTCAAGCATGCCGTTTTATGATTGCATTACCATATTTTTGTAATGTAATCATGAATCATTACAGTTTCATGATTTCAGATAGAACGCAAACCTAAAAAGTTTTCACGTTAAAACCATTTTTTTTTCAGTGTCAATGTTGTCTGCTTTGTCTATCGACAGTAGTCACCGCGGTTCCATTGTCTTGGACGTCCCTAGAGCGCGGCGGCTGGCGGCGGCGGCGAGGGCCCGCCATTTACCGCGGGCCGGGGGCCGCCGCCGAATTGCGGGGGATTTACTTTATGATAATTATTTCGATTGCCATCGAGCGGAAAAGGAGCCGGGCGCACTCGGCGCGATCTCGAGGCGCGCAGTAAAAATCACAGCTTTTACGCCTCGCGCCACTTTTTTCAGTGACCATTTACCAGCTTCCAACTCGCCGGGAATCTCGGTTCAAAAAGTAATCTCAGTTCTATTAATTAGCGTAATACGATTGTTTCAGGGATAAAGTAATGAAATTAATTTGGAAAGGAAACTGATTAAAGTTTTAAACAAATATTGAAGTCTTGGACCTCGGCGCAACTTTAGCACGCCTCACCCGAAACCGTATTTATTAAAGTCAGCGTGGTGTGCGTGGTGTGTAGAGCGTCCCGTGTTGTTATACCGGGAACAAAATGGAATGCGGAATGACGACGGATATAAGTCTAGGACGCGGACGCATGAATACAAAGCAGTTCCTGCAACCTGGTCACGTTACGAAAACATCTACATATGTTCATCATATGCCACATCCATGTGATATTGATTGGGGACATGCGTCAATCGTAAGGCCCTATAAAATGTAAAGTGTTTGAAGCAAATTATTAAAAGTTTAAACTATAAAATCTAGCTTGAGAAGTATCTTACATTTTTCGAAGTGATAATTTCGGAAGCTCACTTTATTAATGGTAAGTCGGATACAATTTTACCCTGTAAGGCAGATCCCATACTAGAATTAGTATGGGATCTGCCCCCTTAGCATGATGTCTAATTCCGCGCGCGAGATTAGACAAAGACTCACGGCATCCCCTTCTTGTATTGTATAGGGCAATTCTTTCTCTACTTCTCGCGCGCGGGATAAGAGTTCATGCTAAGGGGCCAGGACAGTTGATTGTGTTGTATAGATGTTATTTTTAGTTATACATCACCTGCTCAGATTCTCACGACCAAATTAAAAGTAAATATAATATCTATTACCTAGCTAAACCAAAATGTTGCTTTTCTTCCGCAGATTTGCCTTAACTTATCCAGGATCTTTCGCTGTCGAATAAAATCTATCAAGTTAAGCCAATATTCCAAAACTCGTTATTGTTCTCACTCTCAGTCAGTGTATCTAGAAGTCTTTGAACTGTTTAGGTGATATGCAGTATACAAGCAGCTCGAACACTTGTAGTATCTGTGAAGCAGTGTTTCTTGTCCATAAACAATTCTCATGTGTTCCATTCAGAATCAGTGACGTGGGCAAGGTGAGTTTAGGCTCACGTTGGGTCTGACAAAAGGCTTGAGTGGCACCGGCGAGCTGGCGAGAACATGAATATGGATCACGAGGTGAAGCTCGCTGGGCCGAGTGCGCGTACAATCAAACTCAGCTTAGAGTGTAAAGTCGCTTTTATGAGTGTACTTATCTCATTGCAGCCGGGTTTTACAACATTTTGTGGAGCTTTTGTGGTTGTACACATTAACTCGGCTTTTGGTGAGAGCCAATTGGTGAAATTGAATCGAATGTATCATCATTATATCGAGCCGGACATCCCCGGCAGTTTAATAACTCCGGATTAGGGGTCCACACGCGTCACTACGCAACTAATTAAAGCGTAGGCAAAGAGAAAATGGCAATCTGCGGAGTCCTGCCCCCGCTAGTGGAGGGGGGTGTCGGTTACGTGTGCCCCCTTGGGGTGGTCGGGTGTATGGTTTTTCTGCTCGGGCATCCTTTGCTTACTTATTGATCCAGTCAAATGTGTGGAGGTGGCGCGGTGGGTGGCACGCCCGCCCCCCGCCGCCGACCCCCTCACCCGCCCTCCGCCCGCACTGGGGGGGTACGTCCAAATAAATCTGCCCGCCCGCGAAACACCGCAGTGACAACAACGGCCGCCGGTAAGATGCGCCGGCATCGCACCCCTCTCAGTCTGGAAGCACTGAGTGCACTGTGCAGTGCAGAGCACTGGAAGCGCTGGGTCAGGACGCACTTGCCGTTGTCGGAGAAATAATTCTCCGATTGCCATTTAATTGAAATGCTATCCAAAGGCTGCCGTCAGTAGTCGGCGGGCGACCTTAGGAGCAGGCATGCGCGCCGCCGCCAAATGATTACCTACGGAAACCGCGGCGTGTCTACTCCCGGCGGGGGTCAATGACGCCGCAAACAACACCATATCATATGTGTAATTAATACCCGACCTCGGCCCCACTCATACCTACTACCTGCCCAACCACCTTTGGATAAATTTAAGATTCGCCAAATTGCATCAGTTGATGTCAAATCATTTATCTTAAGGCAGCCCTTCAAGGAGCAATTACGGGAATTGTGGACAAACGTAGTTTGGTATTTAGTTACAAACGACATGCCGGATCGCAATGAAACTGTATCAATCCGCTTAGAGGACACAAAACGAGGATTGATCGTGCTTCATATCTAAATGCGCAAGAGTCCAGTTTAAACACAATGTCAAAAAACAAGGAGCCTATAACCTCAATATCCCATTTAGTAATGTTGTGTTTTCTTAACCAACACAAAATTTTCAGAATTATCTTTGTAGGTCGACAGATGAGTAAGTAAGGACAAACAAAGACGGTAGCTCACGCGCTTAGCAAGTACGCTCAAACAAAAATCAACAGATAAACCATAACAATGAGATACGACTGCAGTAAATCTAATCCTACGTCTTTGGGGTGTGAGCAGCGTCTCAGGATCAAGAACACGATAATAACTCTCGAAAACGACTGTAGCTAATACTATGTGTAACAAAATCTCCACATACATCCCAAAATTGAGGGCTCTATATAATGTCAATACTTTGAAATCGTGAAGGAAAGCTGTTCCATACGCTATCACAACTTAAATGTACACTGTCATGTCTATAATGTTGTTCTGTTCATCTAAGAATCAACAAATTTATATGCAGGATAGTTCAGTGTAGAAGCTGGTAACTTAAGTACGGAAGCGCTGAAAAAGATTGTCGCTTCTTCATAATTTACCCATCACATTGTGTGTATTGGACGAATAGAACCATCATTTCAAAGGTAGCATAGTAAAAGTTGTTGGTATTGACGAGTCATAATCATCGCTTGAGACCCACTGCAGGACAAAGGTCTCCCTAATGGTATTCCAAACTTCCCGATCCTCGGCCGCCCTCATCTAACTACTCCCCGCCACCCTAACCAGGGCCTGGATTCTGCTAATGCATTGTAGTACTAAATCGCCATGTTCATGCAGTTCTCGCATGAACATGGCGATTTAGTTTCATTGCCGCTTCAAATCGACGCGAGCACGGGTATCAATAATTCTAGGCGTCAGTGGTATGAAACCACGCCACGTGACCCGACCGTGCATCTGGCATCGTACTCATCATCATCATCATCAACCCATTATGTCCCCACCGAGGGGCACGGGTCTCTTCCCTGAGGAAGGTATAGGCCATACTCCACCACGGGGGCCAAGTCCGGATTGGTGGAGGCTTGTAAGACTAGTGGCTGGTCTTACTGTCAGAAGTTTTCAAGCCGCACCTAAAGGCCTCTGACTTGGCTTAACGACTGCCATCTATCTACGGCAGCCGGCACCAACTGCTTAACGTACCTTGCGAAGCACGGAATAGCTCGGAAAAAATGCCACTGTTAGTCATAGACGGTGACCCATCCATAGACTGAACGCGCCGTATGTTGCTTAACCTTAGTGATCGTTCAAGATCACTCACTGATCAGCGATTCATGCATCGTACTGTAATACACTAACAGAATCGAGGTCTTGGCCGTCAGACAGACCATCTGGTGCGGGGTCTGTCCACGATGCATGCGGTGTCCGGTCCGCGGTCACCAGTTCAGAACTTTTTCGCCCCGACGGCTATCAGTTTTCCGAGCGATGTGGCCCGCCCGCAGCCACTTGAACTAAGCAATCCTTCGAGCTATATTAGTAACTTGGGTTCCTGCGGATCTCCTCATTCCTGATTCGATCGCACAGTGAAACTCCTAACATAAGCTCTTTCCATTGCTCGTTGGGCTACCTTCGGCCTTATTTTCCGCCCCAAAGGCAGTCAGTTTTCGTCAGTTCTCCGGAGTACTGCTTCCATTTTTGATACATGATGTAGATGCATATCATGTCTACATAGTTATAGAGTAATTTCATCCATCTTCATTGAGTGATCATGATGCCAACAGTAACTGGGTCTTCGAAAGTCTAATCTCAGACGGAGATCAGTGCTTACGAATGTTTATCTGAATCGGACTATTTTCTGATTCCAATGCTTATTCAATAACAATAATTATCTCCATAAAAGCCTGGCTGGGTTTAGCGCCTCCTTTAGGTTTCAACTTTCTGCCGATCAATCCCAACACCACAATATCACCGTCCATTTTAATGTTAAGTGCAATAGGATTTACTTGTTGTTACATGGTTTTTTATGAAATCCTTCGCAATAACATTGTATTTAATTGATGTTGGTAGATAAACATAAAACATACATAAACATTTACATACAGGCATATACATTGCTTCTGGTCCCACACTAGGATACCCTGTGTCGTGGGAACCAGAAATAGCGACGTCACAAACATGTAAACATCCAAGACCTGGGGTTTTTTGAATCTTTGTAATTCTTCTCAACAACTTCCTCAACAAAACTTTTGCAAATATCAAAAGAAACGCTACTTCCTCCACAGTGAGTTGAAAAGGCCTTCTTAGATTCTCTTTTCAGAAGTGCCAACTCTAACATGACATCAGTATACTAAGGCCCTACTACATCCCTCGGGAGCCTAAATTAAAATTAATATTGCAAAGCTCCAGGGCAATTTCGCCCAAATAGAGGTCCTTTTATAAGGAGTAGCAGAAAGAAAGGCCGGTAGTAGTGAACCCTTATTCATAATGAATTTGTAAGAGCGGAGACACGAGGTCAACAACCAACTCTCATATGTCCACACAACACAATCAACTTGCCCGCGTCCCAAACTAGGATACATGTATGCTAAAATCGGTCAAATTACACACATACACAAACTCATAACTGTTTCCGGGAGAAGTAGGAAATAGCGGGATTTTGAGCCGCCAACATCATCATCATCATCATCAAGACATTATGTCCCCACCGAGGGGCACGGGTCTCTTCCCTGGGGAAGTTATAGGCCATACTCCACCACGGGGGCCAAGTCCGGATTGGTGGAGGCTTGTAAGACTAGTGGCTGGTATTACTGTCAGAAGTTTTCAAGCCGCCAGGCCTCTGACTTGGCTTAACGACTGCCATCTATCGACGGCAGCCGGCACCAACTGCTTAACATGCCTTACGAAGCACGGAATCGCTCGGAAATATGCCACTAGCGTTAGTCATAGACGGTGACCCATCCATGGTCTGAACGCGCCGTATGTTGCTTAAAATTTGTAATCGTTTAAGATCACTCAGGCAGCCCAGGCTATGAGCGATTCACCTAAAAATACAAACCTACAAGAAGCTCTCAAAAATATTTTTGATTAGGCCAACTTGAAACAAACAAGCTGCACTATGCACTATGCGAGCCGACCGGGAACTTGACCTGGCCCACTGCGCTTAGTAGTTATTCCGTTTAGATCATCATCATCAGCCCACCTCTGTCCACTGCTGGGTATAGGCCTTTTCCCCATTACGCCACATCTCGCGGTCTCTCGCCATTCGCATCCATGGGCCTCTCGCTAACCTGGCCACATCGTCCGACCGACCGATCGGTTCGCACACGAAGGGTTCCGTACCATTATTTATGGATACTTTTAAAAAATAATACAATGGGGCGGACTTGATGGGATTTACTACTAGTCAACCGCAAGAGGTAAAGGAAAGAGTAGGAAGGCGTGCAATAGAAAAGTACATAAGGTACAAAGGATGTCTGGAAGAGATCGCTTTTAGTGATAAGGCCGCCGTCTGCATCTTAGATTAAGAAATACCTGTGTAATCTCCTTTTTATGTACATTAAAGTGTTCTCTATCTATCTATCTATCTACATAATAAAAAATTAAAATCATACTTATACAGGGTGTCCCAAAACTCAACGTCAAGCCGGTTCCGGGTGAAAAGGCAAGTTATACTGGTTATCAGAAAAATATTTAAAAAAAATCGATTTTTTCATTTTAAGTACAAGATTTTTTTATTATTATTATTTATTCAAGAAATTTCACAAACATAATGAAAATTAAATTAAAAAATGGGCAATTTTTTAAGTTATTTTTTTTTTAAAAAGAATCCTTTTCTTTCAAGCTGGAGCAGCTGGTTTTGAAATTTTTCAACACTTTAAAGAAGCATTAATCAGAGATACCAAACAAAAAAAAATTGGAAAAAGTAAAGATTTGTGGCAACAAGATTTTTAAATTTTTTTTAATGCCTATAATTTTTTTTTAATTTTTCTGATAACCAGTATGACTTGCTTTTTCACCCAGTTCCGGCTTGACATTGAGTTTTGGGACACCCTGTATATTATATAAGGTGTAATAATCTATACAACATTTGAATATTTCAAGCAAAATTTTCTACCTGTTGCCGTTATTACTATCGCCGGTATATACATTAATTTAATTCCGTTTTTAGTTGTTGTTATAGCGGCAACAGAAGTACATCATCGGTGAAAATTTCAACTGTCTGCTGACAGTCTGGTGACAGACAGACAATGGAGTTAGTAATAGGGTCCCTTAGCCTTTGGGTACGGAGCCCTAAATTCCTGTATACCTAGTAAAAAAGGATACTACATACATGCTAATATTCATAGTTCTGGTTAACGGAAAGTACCGTATTAATTTTGATTCCGAATTGAGTGTCGAAATGTACGTTTTTTGGCGGCATAAACGGTCGTATTTTTTTTAGGTTGACGTTCGTCGGATCGAATCGTTCCCTAGCAGGATCGCAGACTTGAATAGAATAGAATATTATTTATTTCACACTAGAAAAATATAGTTTAAATGGTTTAATGGTCTATGGTTTTCATTTCAACTCGATAGCTACACACATGTTCCCGAAGAATGATAAAATGAGTTTTCGGTTTCAAAGTTTCCTGACTATACATTGATAACTCATTGGTCTTATGGAGACCCATACAGTATTTTTATGATATTTTAAGCAAAAAAATATATTTTCAATTTTTTTCTTATCCTAAGAGTATGTGGGTCACTGCTATGAATAGACAGTCCAACTAATCACTAAAGTCACTTCTTCCAGACCACCTCCGGATGGACTAAAATAAAATACCGACTATTTGTATGATCCAAAGTGATATAAATTGCTGGTTTTATAGGACCTACTAAGATCCTGATTGAGTAAAACCCCTAATGGAATATCACCTACGATCAAAGTTCTGTGATCTTCTATATTTATATATACTTAGAATGTTATTTATATATATAAATAACATTCTAAGTCCTGCCTGACTGATTCATTCACTCATCAACGCCCAGCCCAAGCCGTTGGACCTAGGAAGCTGAAATTTTGCACAGAGGTTCTATATATAATGTAGGCAAGGAATAAGACGGGATTTTTCGAAATTCAAACCCGAAGGGGGCGAAAAGGGTTCCCGAAATTAGTATGGGAGGTATAAAAAATGTCTAATTTTCTTGAAACTTAAAATAAATACTCTTCAACACAATTGATTGAACACGTGTTTCGCCGTTTTTTCTAAATTTAACCCTTAAGGGAGTGAACGGGGTTGCAAAATTTTGAACTAAAGTCCACGCGGACGGAGTCGCGGGCGAAAGCTAGTATGTGATATGGGCCTTGACAGCAATAATACCGGGGTATTATTGCTACGGGTAGCAAGGAATGGTACAAGCGGTAGCACAACCAAGGGGGGCAATACTCGGCAACTTCTATTACTTACGTTGCCATATTTCCGCGCCAAGATACGGCTCTTATACTTAATAGAAAAATAATATACAGAAGGTTCTCTTGTGCTCAGTCTAAGTTCCACATCTGTCTAGTCCTTCATTAAGGCCATAGTAGGACACGGGGAATACACAAGAACGTCAGAATTTGTGTTTCCATGTTTTCACACCGAACGTAAACGCTGAACTCAGGTCAGTGCTATTATTTTTGGTGTTCCTGCCTATTCACAGAAGCATCGTCGGAGCTGAAGTTGATATAATAATATTATCACCAGTCTCTTACTTCTTTTATTTCACTATTAAGCCAAAGAGCACGCAATTTGAAGTGTTTCTTTCCATACCAACTGATCTAGCAACTCCAACCAAGGCTAATACTTTATGTCGTCGACCTTATCCAGTCGCTGCCAACCTCTGCCTCAGATCTCGAGTCTAGTGAGTTGTTGAGTTACCTACGCTGGGTTAGCTAGTTTGCGGCCTCAATCCAACCTCTGTACCCCAGCCCACTGATCGCTAGTATCATAAACTATACCGATCACCTTAGTTCTTTGGCCAATTTGTCTCTAATCACAACTTACGGCACCATTATCATTGCAAAAGTTTTAGAATAGCGATAGCGGTCTTCATTGAGGCACACTTCTGGATCATTCGTATTCGGATCTTCTACTAGCAGAAATTGGGACAATGTTTGTTCCAGGAGCGAAACGTGACATCGTAAACAGTAATTTTGACTGTCCAATTCGCGTTTCCAAAATTTTACGTATGCGTCTGTTTGAGTTGGTCTTTGAGAATAGCATGCAGTTTTAATATGACCATACTTATTGAAACTAAACAATTAGCCAATCTGAAGATTACCTTGTAATGAAAACCTATTTAGGTGACTCGAAGCATGTTTTCTCTTATTAATAATGAAGGATGACCTTCCCCAGGTGTGGAGCTACTTTGTTAAGGCCACGTGCTTTGACGTTAAGTCAAATTGCAGTTAACATTTAATAAATCCTCATTGTAAAAGCTACCGTCAACCATTTATATTCGACCTTGACTCGGGGGCTGTTAGAGCGATTTCAGAGCAAACAAGTTTTTATGTTTGAAATAAAAACTTTTAAAGCCCCATGCCGTAAACGGGCCCGTTGAATCTGTCGATTATTGTTGCATTCGTTTTGTTATCGTTAAGTAATGGCGTGTTTATTGTAGAGTATCGAGGCCGGGATGATATAGTTAGAGGCAGAGCCCGTGTGCTGGTGGCCGGCTGGGCGCGGGGCGCGGGTGGCGGGCGGCAGGCGGGGTAGCGGCGCGCGGAAGGAATGCGTCGTTTTCGCATCGGGAGAAACGAATGCGTTTAAGCGTCGCGGGTACACAATGGCGGCGTGACGAGATCCGGTTCGCGGGCGGCACGGGGCGCGCAGGGGGCGAGGGCTCTAATCGATAGCCGGCGAGCGACGGCCGGGCGAGTGCGGCGCATAGGTGACAGCTCGGGCCCAATCAAATTATCGGCCGTGGAGGAGAGCTGCAGCGGGCACGCACGCCGGAAGAACGCACGCCCGACGCCCGCTGCCCCCGCGAGACCCTCATACCACTCCGCATTGTCCAATACGACACCCGCCCACGCCCACAAGCATGCACCGGCGCTGACTGATACCACACATATCACCTCCGCCGTGTCTGATACACAGAGCTAACCCCTTCGCCCGGCCAAATCTATCCCTTAATCCTATGTGTGCGCTTATGTATTACTCCTGAGCCTGACAAAGGCATTGTGTATCCCGTAATAAAAACGCTGCGCCTAGCAACAAATGTGCTCCGCTCGACAAAAGCACAATGTAGGTAGGTATGTATGTATGTTAATCTGGATGAAGCTTTTAGTTGGTAAGGTGGAAAGATTTGTGTATTCGCCTTTACGTGAAGAGGAGGTGAAATGTTGTTTTATTGTATTTCAGTGTCGGGACTCAATTGGGATATACGAGACATCCACCGCTGAAGACTGGCTGGTGTACGCCACGCATCTAATTATAGGTTATTCCACTCGCGTACCAACGCACAACAGATCGGCGTTGCTACCATTAACGACCTGTACACGAGTGCAAGTATATCCACATACACATAATGACTATCTATAGCACGCACACCAAGCTAGATAGAGTAGAAACAAGCGAACAATGCTCAAACCCAAACGTCACGGACTGTGATCTCCGAGTAACGGGTCGCGGACTTGGTTTATTTGAATATAAACAAATAACCAGAGATTACTTACACAAAAACGATGTCCACGAAACTGATACGCTTAATGAAAGGGAAGTTAAAAACATTACACCGTAGTAAAAAACATCACAAATCGATCAGCAGTATCAAAGAGGTATTGATAAACCATATTTTATTTATACGATGGATGGAAGACAAAACAGTTGTTTTAATATGGGTAATGAAGCGGCTGTCCGCAATTAAATCGATGACATCATACCCCGCTGCCGCCGTGTAGTACATTCAATAACGTAAAGCACAATCACTCAACAAATGGGCAATGAAATGGATATTGTTACTTGTAATATCAAAGTAACTACCGTCAACAAAACGCTACTTCACAGGTTGAAGGAAAATGTTTGTGGCCGCAAAAATCAAGGAAACCCGACAAAAACGTAACTTTTCGTTTCGCGAAAGAGCATCTAGAAAAGTCGTGCGATTTCGTCATCCAAACAACACAGTCAAACAGCTCGAGTTTTCTTCAGGTTTCGTCGGTCCAACTTCTTTTGTGTTGGCTAAACAAGATCCAAATATCGTAATCAAAACATTCGCAAGGGCGGAAGTAAAATAAAATGGTCTTGAAGGCGTTGTTTCCTGTAGCCAAGACAAAGGCAGACCTGCCGGCCTAGACATATGTATCACTTTTTTCGTATGAAGTTCAATTGAGCAAGCGCAGACAAAAGCCAAGTTTTCCCCTGACATTCTTTTAGCGAGTCTAGATCTATACGAAGAAAATCTCTACGATGGCAAGTGCGAAGATAACGCGGGTGCTAGAACCCTTTCTCACCTTCAAGGGTTCATGGGTTTTAACACCGGTAGGTATCAATGACTTAAACTAACTTCCGTAAAATAACTTCCACACAACACAATGGCTTGGCTTGACCAGGTCACAAAGTAGGATACTCTGTGCTATTCTAACCAGACAAAGACATAACAAACATGGAACTACAGCCAGACTGAGGCTAGTTGTACAAATATACGGCTGCCCCTAGTGGGAATCAAACCCATGACCTCTGTCTTGGTAGATAAGCGCCTTAACGTTTAGACCATCGAGTCGAAGCTTATGTTTCCTAGGTATATAGGTACATTTATGAATTTATCAGCATTAAATTCACAAATGCCCAAAATTCTGCCCAGCAGTGGGACACACGAGAGGCTACGTAAAAAAAAAAATCTCAATGTACGTATAATCCATTTATTTATACTTGACTTTTTTTCCAAACTTTAAACGACACTAAATCAAAAACCCTTAGCGGTAGAAAACTCGAAACAGTCTACAAATTTAGTGCTAGCTAGTACTAAATTTGCAAACTGTTTCGAGTGTATCTGACTATGAGTGTATCCTCGCTAACTGTGAAAGAAAACTTCAGACAGAAATCTTCAGGAAGATACCTACCTAAGTGATGGAAGTATTCATAAGGTTTGAAATTGCCAATAACAAGTGTTGCGATTAAAGGCACTTTTACTTTACTATGAGAAAAGGCTCGCATTATTAATTGAGTAGACGACAGCAAAGTCTACGCCTGGCACATGAAATGGTCTGACAAGATCAAGCCATCATAATATGAGTACGTCAGATAGACCAGTGTGTCAGCTGAAACCAGTGAAAATATTACAGCTGAAAAGTCGTTATCTTAATCTAATCTGAATGAAAGTCTTTTACTGCCTATTAACCTTCCGTTCCGGAATCGTCTACTATGGGCGGGTTTCTGAATTGAATTTTTTAAGTAAATACTTTGATCCTGTCATGCTCTTTTCTGAGAAATTTGACGAGACAGCACTCCGGTTAAGTAGTTACTTAGCGATATTCTCAATTCAGAAACCGATCCTGTATAAATTAATGCACCATGACAATCGTATGAAATAAGATGCGGGATAAGTCAATACAGAATTGAGTAGAGATGATCGAGAAGTGCCTATCATATACACGCTGAAATCTTTGTGGTTTGAAAGCCGCGGCCATCTACCTACTCGTATATATCATTATTCATTATTTAGACTTTACTTTTAGACTTTACTATTTAGTAATCTTGTTGCGAACAATTCGTCCGAACAATGACACGAGGGCGGGTTTCTGAATTGATAATTTCGCTAAGTAACTACTGAACTGTAGTGCAGCACTAGTTTTATGAGACAGCAGCTGTGTCATAAGACTTCTCAGGAAAGGGCGTCACAGAACGTCACGGAACAGAACGAACGATAAGTATTTACCTAGGTACCTATAGTATTAAGTTTTAAGTGAAATAGGAGCAGACTGAAAATCAGCGCTGACGTAATCCAAGCATTATGCGCAGCACATGCTGAGCCTGCATCCTTTTGTTTGCCATCAATTTTTATTTTTTGTACTAAGCACGCCTGTATTGTTTTTATTTTAAATTTAAGATTGTTGGCATCAATAAACGATTTACCTATCTATCTACTTAGTGAAATTCTCAATTCAGAAACCGGCCTGCAGATTCGCGGCGCGCACACCCCGCTCTAGAAGATAGGAGCTCGCTGGCTACCAATGGTTCTCATAGAGTCGAGTTTGTGTAGAGACATTTGTGTTGATATCAAAAATGGTTATACCCTGACTAAGCGTTTTTGAACAAACACTGTTATTTTGAAACTGATTATTGCTATTCGACTAAATTGTTAACTAGACTAGATATAGGTTTTACGTAGGTAATAAATAGTATTCATGTAATTTTATAAAATAGATCTCTGAGTGGATGTTGCCGAGTTTGATATACACCCGAACTTCTGACAGCAATTAGTATAGTAATACGATGGATTTAGCCATTTTTTAAATATGCATCTATCTTGTGCTGTACTAACATCTTAACTATGTTGCTATAAAAAAAAATACTTTTACCCATTTTGGATTTAAACAATTTTGATATCAACCGACACATTTTTGGAAAGTGACTACAAACAAATTAGCCTACTCCATAGCTATTTTTAAAGTACGTTAATTGTGCAATCACTTTCACATAACACCACCCGAAATTCATGTTTTATTGCTGTAGGTTCAACTCACCTAACGCGGGGTCAAGCACGGCCTGCGCCGCCTGTTCCTCGCCGACTGGCGTTTTTAGCCACATCTTCTTCAATTTTATCGCCACCGGCGAGTCTTCTGACTGGGCCACTGAAACACAAATACAATTGTAAGCATTTTTTTATAAACTTTATTCCTCTATCCACAAATTAGGCACAATAGATGTAATACAATATGGCACGCAAAAATATTTAAAATGACTCCCTTTAGACATATTCAATTCGATCGAAATATTCACAAAAGCTACATAAACCACCAGCACATCTATCTCTAGTATGTAGAAATTCATTCATAATGTGTGTAAATATTTATAACAAATTACCAGTATCTTTAAAAGAACAAACATTATATATCAATACTTTTAAAATTTTAACAAAGAAGTGGCTCCTAGGCTATTGTTTTTATAGTTTGAAAGAGTTTATGGAATATGATATTGAATAGTTGTATTATGTAGGTTAAGTATGTCTAATGTTAAAATTATTAGATATGTATAACATATTATTTAGTTTTTAAGATGATCTCGTACAGTTAAGGATTTTATTTTAAAATTTTATTAGTAGCTATTTTGATTTGTTACTGTAGTAACGTAGTAAGATATGTATATCTCCATTATTCATATAATATAAATAATATTATGTGAAGGATGGACGAATGTGAGTACACCTGTAATATTAAGGTAAGGTTTGGTGATACTATTTTCTTATAGCAACTGTTACTGCTAATTGTATAACCCATGTCTAAGCTCACAATAAACATTCTTGATTCTTGATTCTTGACAGTCAACATACGCGGTATGAATGTATTTATTGAGATCGATACCTGACAATTTCATTTTTAATTTGAACTTGATATCACACTTTCCTGATAAACGGCCGATTTCTGAATTGAGAATTTCAATAAGTAAATACTTAAGTAACGTTCTGTCACTCTCTTTTCTAAGAAATTTGGCGAAGCAGCACTACAGTTAAGTAGCTAGTTAGTGAAATTCTCAATTCAGAAACCGGCACTAAAACGGTTTGACAGACAGGCGGAAAAAAGTAGTATAGTTCCATTTTTTTGCCTTTTCAGATAGAGCACCCTAAAAATATGGAGTTATAGTCACTTTTGTCACTTGGATATTGCAAAACATTATGATACACCTTAAATCATCTAAGACTTAGAAACTTAAAATTCAATTAACAAACGTGGAAATTGATTTGACTTTCAGTCTGCAACCAACGTAAAGCTTCTCTTCATTAGTCGCCAAAGAGGACTCTATTGTTAAAGCAATTGGTTTCACTTAAAAAAGTTACCGAAAGCCTGAAACAGAAGGTAACAGAATTGACAGAAGGACCACGACAAATAATGGTGGACACACCTTACGCATATGTAAATGTAATGTTATGTTATGTATCCATCGACAATGGTATGGTTCACTGGAAATATTGCTTTACTGACTTGAAATGGTGTCAAAAAACAGCGATGATCGTTACATTTTGAGCTCTATTGAAGATTGTGATTCATGCCTCTGGCTGTGCAAATCCAAATCAAATCAATGTAAGTCAAGCAAATCCTTTAAAATTTACCACGTAGTTAGTACTTCAGGGCAACATTTTTTACATTCACATTTTTTACATTTACATACAGGCACATTATTGCTTCTGGCCCACACTAGGATACCCTGTGTCGTGGGACCCAGAAACAGCGACGTCACAAACATGTAAACATCCAAGACCTGGGTTTCTTTTTTTTTTGTCCGCAGCCGGGTTTCGAACACGGCACCTCTCGCATGGTAGGCAGATGCGCTAACCACTGCGCCACAGAGGTCGTCAGAACACGTGTCGGAACTACACAAAACGAATATACGATACTGGTCCTATCTTTTACCTATATCTCAAAGTACTCTGAAACGGACTAACTGTTTGATGTTGAAGACATGTGAGAGACATAAAACGGTCTGCGATCGAGGACGGACTGTCAGTCCAGTCGTCCCTCTGTATATTCTCTATCGCAGCGAAGCCTGATCCGTGTGGCGGATAATGAGAGTCCTTCAGCAGGCCTCGTCTGCGCCCTTGAGCGGTCACCGGGGATCGAGGCGTCGCTGCCGTCAAGGGCACGGGGTCTACGATGCCGCTGCTCTAGTTGTTGCGTTCGATAGGCGATCGTATTCCAAGGAGACGGGGTTTATGGTTTCCTGTGTTGAGCTCGTTTCGAAGTTGTATCGTCGGTAACATTGAAACACTCGAAAACGCCGGGCGACAAGCAACAATACTAATGAATGTTGAAGAAGCGGAAGAGGTTTGTTTGGATTGTGGCATGTGGCAAACCATGGTCTTTGCCCATAGGGATGGCCTATATGTTTGAAATACTGGTAAGTGTTTTAATCTGTGCAAACCTAGTGAGAGAATGTCTGCCACTACCTGCCACTACTATCGAAACTATGGTTTTTGGTGGCCACCACGGTTTTGAATTCCTAATAACGTTGTTTCTGCTTGTTTTGGGTTGATAATTGGTTGGGTTTTAATGACTGTCTGTTTTTATATCTGCTTTGTAATATCATGTTTGCTTAGTCACTAGTTTTCCTAAATATTAAATAAATAAATAAATAATTGGAGGTAAGATAATATTAAGTAAGCTACACACAGCTATTTTGTTGGTTAATCACGGCCGGCTAAGAGTAGCCTAGATGGGTGCTACAGGAGAGAATGCTACTGGCTGTAAGTCTTTCAGGATTTGTGGTGCTTATGGCACATGTTCCTTAATATTATGTTAATTCCAATTTACTACTATAGTTTTCATAGCTCGAGTAGTTTAAAGACTTGTGGAAAAGACATTTTTAGGGAATAATTTGTAATCCAAATTCAAAGAATATCTTATTAACTTAACGTATTCATTTCATGACCAAGGATGTTGTCAGCATTTGCGCTTGCTATTGCAGCGATTGATGTGTGTAACTTGAGCGGTATTATACAAGACCGCATTTCAGCAAACACCTAAATCCATGAAACTTATAAACTAGTGGTAAATAGTTCATTGAAATAAGAGAGTATAATACAATAAGGATTGCATTATTTGTAAACGCAAAGGTAATGAAATTAAAATTAAAGCCATAAACGCTGTTATTTGTTTGATGTTCGTTTTGAATTACAACATTTTGCGAACTTGAATGGAATATTGTTTCATTGAAATATGAGCGTAGTGAAAAACGCAACCTTTATAATCTCACCGAGTGTAACATATGTCTGATCGATATTGCGTAGGCTAAGGGCTGACACGTGTGGGCGCAGTAAAATGTGTCACCCTCAGGACATCTTATGTAATGTATATTTCTCTGTTTTTTTTTTCATTTTTATAAAAGCAACACTATGTGACTTTACTAATTCTATTCGATCTGGGGTCATCCCCACATATTCACGAACTACACTTATACATACAATGGGGTTCAAACTCTACATTCTTATGCAACTCTCAGTATAATTCAAGAATATCAAAACTCAACTCAACTGATGAACTCAATAAAAACAACACATCGAATACTATAACTTGTATACTATGCAGCTAACATACTTTTATTAGTTGATTGAAAATTCTTTATTGCACAAAAAACAATAATCTGTACAAAGGCGAGCTTAATACTAATAGGTATTTTATTCCAGCTAACCATGGGTGACGTGGAAAGAGTAAGATAAGAGGTAGTGCTAGAGAAGTCTTAAGAAAAATAAATAAAAAAAGATAAATTACCTACTTACAAATTACTAGTAATGTAATATGTAAACTTTTAATACATATACTACAGACTATATTATGATACTTCATAATTTATGTGCCATTATTATATACATACTTACAATAAATAAATATATACTTTCATGTACATAATTATGTCGGATTGCTCTTTTTTTAATGTATGGTGTGCAATAAAGAGCATTAATCTAATCTAATAACGCTCAGGGCCATCTCATAATTCATAGTTTCCTATAATTATTGGATGTACACTGCATAGTCGATTAATCCACAGATTAATAAGCAGCAAACTGTACTAACCGGCTACCTACGTAATGTACATTGAATTGTCGTAATACTATGATTGTAAATTTACGAACATTATTTTTATGTTACTTTATAATGAGCAGATTTTAAGATACTAATATGCTGTGTCAGTCTCAACGACCACTACAGATAAAAAGTATTTAATTGCCTCTCTAGTAAGAGAAATGAAAAGGTTTAACAGGTTATCAGATTGTGCGGCTGTGATACGCGGCATTTTTGTGACATTAAAAAAAAAAGATAAAGTACTCTGCCATCAAGCAAAGCCCGGCGCAATTAATTACAGATTCATGTACTAAAGCTGGGGTGGAAAAATCAACATGCGGTCGCAGCGAGAGTCAGTGGGGCCACAACTCTGCGCTCCGGAAGTGGCTCACGGGGTGTCGCTAGTATCGGCGATGTGTCGCGGTTACGGCTGCGGACAGGTGCAACAGCGGGCTGCACGCTGCGCGGAGGATGCCGCGCCCCGCCCCGCGCCCCTCGCACACCATCTTAACAAATCGATAGGATATGACTGTTCTCTACTTTGCGGGTGCTACTTTTGGGCGCGGACCGGCGTGATCCCCCCGTGTGATTGCTAGCAATGCGAGGCGGATTGGAAAGGCTTTACTTTATTTAATTAAACTCACGACTGTCAATTATCAATGTACCAAGTTCTAAATCAATCAATCAAGTTCTCTCTATCTCTCTGAGAGAAAGCTTGTTGCCCTGCAGATGGAGGTATATAGGTTGCAAATGCTAATCAAGTTTCTGGCTTCGGTTCAGGGGCAACAAGTATGTCAATAGCCACAAACACGATGCACGCCTGATAAAATATTTGGTACGCGACACCAACAAAAATGGCATTTTCCCAGCGACAAAGCGTGAATTAATTCAATGAGAAGGTAATCCCGGCAGTCCCATCGCGCACGGGGCGAGCGGGCGCCGAGCTCGACCGCGGCCCGAGCCCGCCATCTCTGGTTAAATATTCACGCCCTCTAATGACACGGCGTCGGTGGCTCGCTGCAACAAGGTTTCAAGTGACGGACTGTCACACTCAACATACAACCTCATCGTTTTAAAACACACGTTGTGTTTGTGAAGAGGACGATCTTTGAATTATATTTACAACGCTAAATCGATTGTTGTCGATAACAAAAACTTTCTTCGGTAAGCAACATATTTCTGGAAAGGTTGGCAAAATGTCGCCAATCGTTCTCGGCGGCAACAATTGTACAAAAGCGGAGCCAACATCGTAGTCGGTAATTAATGTAGAAAACCGGTTGTACTTATTACGATACTCGGTTGGGCGGGGAAGCGTCAACCGCTCTCCGCCATATTTGTAATGTACCTAGTGACTAGTTAGGGGCATAGGGATTGCCTGGTGACATGTGGATTGTGGACTCTCACTTTAAAAGTTCCTTCTTAGTTTTTCGTACACACTGATGCATACTCTATGCATGAGATCGGATTTGAGATTTTTTTTTATATACAATCTAACTCTACCATAGATATCTGATGTGAATTCTACGCACTTCTTGATCGATTAAAATGATTCGGTTTTATTGATGCTAAGCAAACCTAGTCGAATTTACAAAAGTTCAGGGTGCATTTGAAGTCGAGTTCAAAGTCATGTGTAGTATCGACATGGAATCTCGCCCAAAACTAACGGTCTTTATAAATACTACCTAGGTATTTCCTCACAGGCATTTAGTCTGTGGAAAAGGCAGACGTAAAGACAGATTATTTAAAATGCCTCTGCGGGTGTTTCAAGGAGTAGTGTTTTCATAAATAAGACAGTTAATGAATGACCTTTTATAATGTTTCGCGAGCAGTTTGCGTGTTGAATGAAAGCTCGCGTCGATAGGGAGGCACTTGGCTCCCCCGGTGTTGCCGAACTGACCTAACTTCGGAGTGATTCTCGATTTTCCTGCGACATGTGTACAACTTCAGTGCGATCGGGGCGACGACGTCTCGGGGGCACTAGCGGAGGCCCCGCACCGACCTTGAATGAACCAAACACAATACCGGACTAGCATTTTATCACGACGTATGTATATGTAACAAATAATTACCAATTTTAATCGCAAATTCGTTACGTTTTATTTGATTCGACCGCGTCACCATTGGCTTCGTTTTCTGCCAAGTGAGTGGCCTAGCTTTTCCCGCGAGTTTATTCGCGTTATGATTCAAGTCTCGATTTGTAGATATGCAATTGGTTCGTCCGTCACTGGAATCCAGTACTAAAGATTACCTTATTTTACGTTTTTTTAATTCCCTAATTTCGTGGTGCTAAGTATAATACATAGCATCTTGGCAATTTAAATTAATTTGTCCTGAAACCCAGAAGGTTTCGATAACCTTGGGAGTGTAAAATAGGCAGCATTTACGGTCATATTATCTTTTGATTGCGTTTCCTAGAATATTTTTTTTTACAACTCCAACCGATTGGACGCCGAAGGTTAAACTTGAGCCCGGGGGATGAGCGGAGGAGTTCTTCATAAGGAGTGGCAACCTCAGTTTTTGGACTTCCGAACGTTAGTGACAAACCGAGTTTAGTATATCTGAATACATCCTTAACAGTAGCATGGTCATAGATAGCGAGGTCATTAATGAGCCGTTTTCAGAAGAACTAAAAAAATAAAAATATTACGGCTGTCAAAAGAATGCAATTTTTGACCTCAGCCCAATAGCCATGTGTGATACATCATAAAATAGGTCTCAGCGAGCTGAACAAAAGTTACTATGACGCCAATAGCCAAATGTTTGTCCTTTCGGAGTTATATGGTATTGAAAAAAAAAACTAAAATTTTCAATAAAATATAACTCCGAAACGACAAACATTTGGCTGTTGGCGTTATAGTAACTTTTGTTCAGCTCGCCGAGACCTATTTTATGAACTATCACACATGGCTATTGGGCTGAGGTCCAAAATTGCATTACTTTGACATACATACATACATAAGCTCACGCCTGTATCCCAGAGGGGTAGGCAGAGACCAGGGACTGCCACCTGCCACGATCCTGACAAACCACTTTCGCTTCATCGACATTCATTAGTCGTTGCATGCACGCACGCCGGTTTCGGGTACTTTTTATCTTGCCCTTTGCTAATACATCCCCTATTTGGTCGAAGTATGTTCGCCTGGGGCGTCCCTTACCGGCCCTTCTACTCACATTCGCTCGATATATTTGCTTCGTCAGTCTTTCTTCCTTCATCCTCTCCACATGTCCGAACCAAAGCAACAACATTCCTTTCTCAATTCTAGTTCTTTCAGTCCACAACGTTCTCTGATCACACTATTGCGTATTCTGTCATTCAAAGTAACACCACACATATTTCTCAAGGCCCTCATTTCTACTGCATTAATCCTACTTTCATGATTCTTCTGCCACACCCAAGTCGACAGCCGTAATATTTTTTTTTTTAGTGCTTCTGAAAACAGCTCATTATAAACAAGAATACGGATAAGTGCGAGTCGAATTTGTAGGCACTTACATATCATAAATAATGCAAGCTTCGTATTAGGTTAGTTCTGAACTTTCTTTCTTTAATGACAAACCGAGTTTAGTTTGAACGGCGAAATAAATATTTGTCGAAGTAGGATAATATTTAATACACCCTCAGTAGATAAATAAATAGCAAATAGGTCATAGATCCCCAAAGTGGTCCAGGTGGACACCAAGGGGTCCATAAGAGACCACACGGTGGTCCACGTAGACGTGATAAGAAAACAGGGGTTCACAAGTTGTAAGTTGGGGTCCACGAAAAATTTTCCGGTTTTCATAATAAAGAACAAACATTTTTGCTTGGATTTACCTATCAACGTCAATTGTTTAGGAGTTTTGGGAATACAGTAGAAATGTAGCAGCAGAGGTTCTACAAAAAATAGTAAAACTTTGAAAGTGGTCCACGAGAAAAAAAAGTTTGGGAACGTCTGAAACCGGAGAAGTGCGGGTCGATTTTTTAGGTACATGTCATGACGACCTCTGTGGCGCAGCGGTTAGTGCATCTGCCTACCATGCGAGAGATCCCGGGTTCGAATCCCGGCTGGGAAAAAAAAAGAAACCCAGGTCTTGGATGTTTAATACATGTTTGTGACGTCGCTGTTTCTGGTTCCTACGACACAGGGTATCCTAGTGTGGGCCAGGAGCAATGTATGTGCCTGTATGTAAATGTTATGTTGTTGTTATTTTAGTGCAGGATTCGAGCCCAATTTTTTTTCCCGAGCTTTTCCGGAACTGCAATGATTCAAGTTGGACCTTGAATTTTACAACTCAATTAGTGAAGTCATAACAAAAACATCAAATATTACTTTACCCCGTAACTTCCGACATAAAGGTTCTAAGCAAACAATCGTCTAGGTGGACGCTTTGTTGAAATGGGCGGAACTTATTTAATTTCCAGGGCATTAGTGCATGCTTGCCAAAATATCTGTGTACGTTGCGTTTGGCACTCCATTGGCACTTTTGTTTGTGTCCAAAGAACTCTTTTTTTGGTAGGTACAGTAGGTACACTTTTGTCGCCGTTTATAGTGTAAAAATTTTCTTTTATTGTGACAAAGCTTAGATGGCTTAAATCCAAATCGGAACTCATTTTTGATGGTCACAGAACCACCAGGTACACCAACAAAATACATCCCTACGAAATCGTCCCTGGACTCTGTCTACCCCTCTGCAATACAAGAGCGAGTTTATGTTAAGCTATTTCATATTAATTATTCAAGAAGATGTGAAAAAAGGTAGCTACTGAAAAAGGGACAGTTCCCAACATTTGTTTATTTGGCGTTTGACGTGGGTATGTACTTATGATATCTAATATAGTGCTAGTAACGTAATGCTAATGTAGGAACTACTGAGTCTAGGCTAACGCCTGTTTTCTCTCAAGATAAAAAAACGACCGTTGCACCTACGTAATGAGATGATTTACACAGCGTCGAGTGGCATTACACATGTTCGAAGGGACCACTCGGACGCAGACGTGCCTGGGACATTGATTTTAGATGGGGTACGCTTGCCCAGCACCTGAACAATACTGACAGCGTTGGCCTAGCCCACAGGAAATACAAGTCAATACATGTGGAGGCAACCAAACCGCGGGTTTCCTTACGATGTTTTCCTTCACAGTGAGCGTCACGAAAGATTATAGTAACAAAAACTGGCCAAGCGCGAGCTGGACTCGCGCACCGAATCCAACTTACAAAAAAAAAATCACGTATGTAGTATGGGAGCCATTAAATATATATTATTATTAACATTTATGAGTACACTAAAGAATATTATCTATCTATTCTAATCTAAGCTAATCTAATCTAATCTATCTAAGCTAATCAACCAATCCGGACTTGGCCCCCGTGGTGGAGTATGGCCTATACCTTCCTCACGGAAGAGACCCGTGCCTCTCGGTGGGGACATGATGGGCTGATGATGAGAACTATCTATTTAACCCTTCAGGCCTGAACACTTTTTCTTTCACAGCTAGTGAGTTAGTTATTCACAGATTAATATTTGAAATTTATCACAGTTTCCAAAGAATGGAAGAGAAAGAAAAGTATGATAGGAGATTCTCTCGAAACTTCAAGGCTAATATAAAACTGTTTTGGAAAGCGGTGAAATTGGCCCGAGGTAGATCAGAGCAAACTAAGTTGAATATTGTTAGGGATGAGGATGGCTCCGTTCTGAAAGAGGAATCGAAAGTTATGGAACGTTGGAAAAGATATTTTGAAAGTCTGTTTGAAAGAGAGGAGCTGCCCATTGATGGTAATCCCGTCAGTGAGACGGAATCTGGGGGGGATGATAGCGTTATAAGTATGGAAGAGATTGTTGAGGCAATGAAAAGCATGAAATTAGGTAAGGCTGCGGGATATGATAGGGTGTCATTAGAAATGCTGAGGGCTGGTGAAGGCATCGTAGCTAGCAAGTTATACCTGCTCTTCAATAAGTGCTGGAAAAGTGGCACAGTACCTAGGGACTGGGGCACGGCCGTTATAGTGCCGCTCTATAAAGGCAAAGGGTCCCAGCAGGAGTGTAAAAACTACCGCGGTATCAGCCTTCTCAGCATTGTCGGCAAACTGTATGCAAAGATTTTGATTGAAAGAGTTCTGGATGTGACTGAAGAAAAGATATGGGATGTTCAAGCGGGTTTTAGAAAGGGAATGGGATGCGTGGATCAAATCTTCTCTTTGAGACGGATGGTGGAGAGACTTTTGGCCAAAAGTCAAAGGGTTTTCTGTGCGTTCGTCGACTTGGAGAAGGCTTATGATAGAGTGGTGAGGAATGACCTGTGGTCAGTACTGTCCGAGTATGGGGTGGACAACGTCTTGCTGCGAGCCTTGAAGTCTCTGTATAGAGACTCCAGTGCTTGCGTAAGAATTAATGGGGCGTACACTGACTGGTTTTGCATTCGCAAGGGTGTTAGACAGGGATGTGTCGCGTCCCCGTGGTTGTTCAACTTATTCATGGACAGCTGCCTGACTGATTTGAGAGAGAATAACTGTGGGATGAGGATGGGTGAGTTACTTGTTAAATGTTTGTTGTACGCCGATGATCAGGTTTTGTTCGCATCGTCGGTGGAAGAACTGCAGACACAAGTAACAGTAATGGATGAGGCATTTAGAAGGAAAGGAATGAACATTAATGTGAGTAAGACGAAGGTAATGGTCTTCGAAAAAGATGATGACATGACTGAGTGCAAAATAATGATTAGAGATGAAAGGGTGGAACAGGTGAAAGAATTTGTCTATTTGGGGAGCCTGTTTACAAGGGATGGTAAGTGTGAAGGTGATATAGAAAGGAGAGTAAAAGCGGGAAATTGTGTAAATGGTGCCTTGCACTCCTTCGTGAGTAGCCAGAATATCTCCAAAAGGGCAAGATTGGCTATCCATAACGGTGTGCTGGTCCCAACACTGATGTATGGTAGCGAGACTTGGGTGTGGCAGAAGAATCATGAAAGTAGGATTAATGCAGTAGAAATGAGGGCCTTGAGAAATATGTGTTGTGTTACTTTGAATGACAGAATACGCAATAGTGTGATCAGAGAACGTTGTGGACTGAAAGAGGATGTAGTGACTAGAATTGAGAAAGGAATGTTGCGTTGGTTCGGACATGTGGAGAGGATGAAGGAAGAACGACTGACGAAGCAAATATATCGAGCGAATGTGAGTGGAAGGGCCGGTAAGGGACGCCCCAGGCGAACATACTTCGACCAAATAGGGGATGTATTAGCAAAGGGCAAGATGAAAAGTACCCGAAACCGGCGTGCGTGCATGCAACGACTAATGAATGTCGATGAAGCGAAAGTGGTTTGTCAGGATCGTGGCAGGTGGCAGTCCCTGGTCTCTGCCTACCCCTCTGGGATACAGGCGTGAGCTTATGTATGTATGTATGTATGTATGTAATATTTGAAATTTATCACAGTTTCCAAAGAATGGAACTTGCTCATACAACTGTGGTCCATATCATCTTCAAAATTCGATTCAAAGTGCCGTTGGAAGACCGACCCGCGCCGGCCGGTCTACGGGGCCTAACGGAATGCGCGTAGTTTATATCGGACCCACCGGCGGGTCCTCGGGGCTTGAGAGTTTCCAGACAGTGGAGTTTTAGTAATAGGATCCCTTACCCTTTGGGTATGTACGAAACCCTCAAAAATGATGCCGTTTAGCTCAGTCATTCTCCGAAATCCTACCATGTAAACAGAAAAGAAATACCTACCTAATTTGACACTGGCTCTCATTGATTTGTCTATGGAAACAGTGGCGGGGTGCAGTGACATGTCGGAACGGAGACTCGCTCCACCTGCCAGCTTCCGGCGGTTAATTGCAAGAAGCACACTTTGTTCACAAACGCAGGTATACCGATTGACAGCACCATGGTTTTATGTTCAGCCTGTGTGTACCCGCGGCTCCGGTTGCTGTCTTTGCATTGAAAACGTCTCAAAGCGATTAACGAACGGATTAGGGATAGGGAGTACAGTACATGTGTTGAACTTTTAAGTTGTTAGTTTTTAGAGTTCTGTACCCAAACGGTATAAACGGGACCGTATTACTTAGACTCCACTGTATGTCTGTCACCAGGCTGTATCTCATGAAACGTGTTAGGTAGACAGTTGAAGTTTTCAAAGATTCCCGCTACAACAACTAATAGTTAAACCAAATAAGATAACTTTTTTTTTTAACATAACATTTACATACTGGCACATACATTGCTTCTGGCCCCACACTAGGATACCCTGTGGGAACCAGAAACAGCGGCGTCACAAACATGTAAACATCCAAGACCTGGGTTTCTTTTTTTTTGTCCCTAGCCGGGATTAGAGCCCGGGACCTGTCGCATGGTAGGCAGATGCGCTAACCACTGCGCCACAGAGGTCGTCATAAATATTAAAGGGGGCTTACCACCAACGCATATAACCAACGTATTTTTTTTGTCGTTTTTTGCTCGATATTAACATAATAATATAGTGTTTAGTATTGCATAGATAATGGTGCGGAGCCCTTCGTGCGCGAGTCCGACTCGCACTTGGCCGGTTTTTTTTTAAATTATGACTTGGTCTTTGGTCCTCAGGGAAGAGACCCGTGCCCCTCGGTGGGACATAATTGGTTGATGATGATGATGGTCTTGGTGACGAAAACAATGCCATCGTGCCCTCAAATTTCAGTCTTGAATAGCCAGAAACTTAAGACTAGCCCCCGGTTTCTCGTACACTAACAAACTGTTATCAAACTAGTTATCAGTTGTTTGTTTTATGTGTGCATACAAACTTTTACCTTTGATTGTAGTAAGTTATTACTACGAGTATTACGGGCAACCACGGCGCCTGCAACGGTGGTGAAAATAGAAAAGAAACAGGATTTCTATTATTTCTAAGAGTGGAATTCACTAAGAACTAACTCTACAAATGTATATATATCTCTTTCTGGTGTGTACAATAAAGAGTTCTAATCTAATCTAATCTAATCTAATCTACTTTATGGAAGAGATATCAAACAAACAGACCAACACACATCTACATTTTGATCGTACTGGTAAACATCTGGTAGATTTCAGTAATAAAATCAATGCAGGTGGTTAATTAGGAATTGTAGAGATTACGACGACAGTACTTATTCAAAGGTCATGGTCAAAAGAAATAAATACTTTGTGATGAGATGTCCAACAGACGAACCAGCAGAAATTCAAGCATTGCGAACGTACTGGTAGAAATATGTTTCAAGACTAGTGCAGGTTAGGTTAGTGTTAGCTAGAAAATGTAGAGATTACGATGACTGTATTCCAAGAGAACGGTACTGCCGTGCCCTTCTTTGGTCTAAGAATAAATAGTTTACTTTGAGACGAGACTTCCAGACAAACAAACAGACAAACCAGCACATATTTAAGATTTGCGCACAAACTGATAGATATTTCAGTAATTGCTGTTAGTGGTCAGCTAGGGAATGTAGAGATTACGACGACAGTATTTATTCGTTGACTCTTTACTTTGTGATGAGGTGTCATACAGACAAACCAGCACATATTTAAGCATTGCGAACTGGTAGATATTTCAGTAACTAATGTACTAACATTAGGTCACTATGGTCAGCTTGTTATTGTTGTTACACTTTATTGCACAAAAGTAAATACTTGAAAAGCTTGAGAATCTTAAGATTACGACGACAGTATTTATTCGACGACTATTTAATTTGGGAAGAGATGTCAAACAGACAAACCATCACCCATTTACATATTGCGAATGTAATGGTTGATATTTCAGCAACTCAGGTGCAGCTGGCAGGTGGTTAGCTAGAAAATGTAGAGATTACGACGAGTATTTATTCGTTGACCAAATAGGGACACGGTAAGTAGTCCTAGTGGGTGACGCGGACAGGAAACGAGGCTTGCTCGCGTTCACTATACTTACAACGACCACAAATGAAGTTAAATTGGTATCACCCGCGAAACTGTCACATTCAGGAGGAGACTTCGCAGTTCCTGCCTGAGTTCCTCTATTGTATTACACAACAACCTAGGCCGCGTTTCATTGAACTACAATTAATTATTAGTATATAACGATAATTCGTGTATACACTGCGTAGTCGATCAGTAGTAGTCTTCCCATTTGTCAATCCGTGGGTTATGTAATGCTCATCAAAAGTAAATTAATAATTGTAATTCTACGTTACGATTTGTCTTTAGTAAAGCTTCATTGGGAGCTGCTCAATAGGACGTCCTAGCTTCAAATTAAAGTAGATACTGCTCTTTTACACCAGGGAAAACACAGTTATTTCTCGGTACTAACTTATTACAGGCGTCGAATAATATATGGTGTATTCATGCGTAGTTCACTACATACTTTACTCCCCGACATCGCCTCTCCAAAAGGGATCCCGATACAACAGGCCCATAAACTGTTCGTCCACAAGACAACCGCCCAAATTGATACTGAATGAAAGAAAGAAACCCCGGAGACAGGTAACAGGTTTCCATTACGAACGAATCGGGGTCGATCTGAATACGCGGCCAGAGGTATGGGATGTTGAAACAATGCGACGCTCGTTCGTGCGCGTACGGCGCGGCACAAGTGCGGATCGGTCGCGAGGTCGTTAACCCACGGCCTCCCCTGGCGTCCGCGTCCCTCCGTGGTCTCACTTTCGATGCGCCAGCGCGGCCGAGGCCTCCACACGTGCCAATCGGCGCCGCCGTCGAAGGTGACGTCACGACGGCGTGCCTCATAGAGCTGGAGATACGTCCTGCCATCGAGTCAATCTATGTGACATCGAATGCATTTGCATCGTACTATGGGGATAGTTTGTTAGCATGATTAGAAACATTATGGTACCAGTTTAAAAAAATGTAAAAGAACGTATTTTTTTGTAAATTCCTTTGTCTTCAATTGTTATTTTATGGTATGGAGAAATAAACAAACAAAATTATTTGTGATTATAATCGCAAACAAACAATATCAGCAGCAAAAATATGGCTGCGACGTCTTATGGTCGGGGCCGGCCAAATAAATTTAATTGTTATTTCAGTTGTACGTTTTAAACTACAAACATGAAAGTTTATTTTACTACGCTACCATATTTCCTACCATTGTATTAGAAATCATGAATGTACTATTTTCTTTTCTGTTCTGTACAATAAAGAGTTCTAATGTAAAGTAATTTAGTAAAAACGTTATACCATTAATTTTTGTTTATGAGAGGCTCTCTGAGACACGGCTTAGACGGTAGGAACAATGTGGTGAGACGACTGGACAATAATATTGTCAAGCAGGCCTTACAGATTCCAATCATAAAAAAAAAGAGGTGGAGAAGGTCCACAAATTACCTGGTGGTCCACGGTAGCAAAGGACTTGGAGCGAGCCCAATTCAGCGACCAACACACGACAGACAATCCCGGAGTAAAAGAGCGAGGAGGGTCGATCCCAAATAATGGGACGAGGTAAAGACAAAGAAGAAGAATATTTTTGTTTATCAGAGTGAAAAGAAAATTGCAAATCCTAATGTTTTCAAATTCACGTTATTTTTATAATACAAAAAAAGTTAAGCCCACAGAATTTATTTTATTATTTTATTTTTCAGGAATGCGTCGATTTTTTGACGAAGGAACCTTAACGAAAATTTTATCTTATCTTGTAGAAAACAAAATTGAAGTTTTCACGCGCAGTGTATTTAAAAAACACCAAAATCACTAGGTTCACCAGCGTAGCGCTAGTTTATACTTACAGGATCTATACCATAAAAACGTTAAAAGTTACACCTTCATTGCGTGGACACTTACATTTTGATAACCCTAAGCGACATTTTTTTTTTGTGTCTAGTAAGCGTAGTTTTCGGGTCGGGCGTCAGTTTATTAACACCCCCCATATAACGTCATTAACACGGTTACACTCGCCTCCATCTAATTATATTATTGCTCTACTGCGTAATAAAATAATAGGAACATTATTTCCCATATTCAGGGGTGGTAGAGAGCTTAAGGACCATCGCCCGGGACGCGGATGGGGCTAAATAAAGAAAATATAGAGGTGGGCGTAACGGCAAAGAGGTTTAGTAAGCCCAACTGTAGGCGTTTTCATAGGCTGTATCATCATCAACCTATTATGTCCCCACCTAGGGGCACGGATCTCTTCCCTGAGGAGGAATAGGCCATACTCCACCACGGGGGCCAAGTCCGGATTGGTGGAGGCTTGTAAGACTAGTGGCCATAGGTTCTATACAAAGATTGCAAAAGAGAAAGATAAGAAAGATAAGAACTAGGAATTTCAAATCACCAACAGCAGTCAGCCCGTAAAAGAGATCGACCTACTGTCGAACAAAACAGGGAATCTCGGCCCTAATCATCCCGTAATCACCAAGACTCTTACATGTTGTACAACATGTACAACCACCCGTGTTGGTATACTAAACTGGAGTAGCAAGCTATGTGAATCCGAAGAAAGTGTGAAATACCACACTAGAACGCAAATGTGTCTAACAAACCAGCTATTCAAACGGACATTCATACATTGTATATTTGTATTGCTTAGTGTAGCATAAATACTACGAGACTACGCCGTATACATTTATGGGATTCTGGTTTATTTATTTATTTTAAGGCATTTTACCTCACACAACATACATTTAAAATTTTAAAATATTTTTTTTATCAATAGTATAAGTAATTTAAAAATTTAAAATAATCAATTGAACATAAATAAGTGTCCATTAATTTCATCAGATTTCAACAGTTATTATAAATTATTAAATTACATTATTAAAATTAAATAATTATTTTGGTACTCTGGCTTAGCACAGTTTAATTTTCTTTTAAAACAATATACAGTTAAAAAGTAGCCGAAAGTCGGCGTGCGTGCAATATGTAACGCTAATGTATGTTTAAGATAAAGAAGTCTGTCAGGAGCCTGGCAAGTGGCAGATCCTAGTCTCTCTCTACCCTACGAGATACAGGCGTGACCTCATGTAATGTAATTGATAACTGACAAGAACTTTATCACACAAGTTTGCCAAAGGCCATGCGAATGGTGGCGCGGTGGCCGGGTCGCCTATCTCCCTATAATATGGTTGAGACTGGTGATGGCTGACCTCTGCGTTACGCTCGTGAACGGGTGCGCGTCTGGCCGCAGCATTGGTGTTTTATTACCTTATAAGAATATTAAATAATGTTTGACTTTGCAAGTATTGATTGCACTCATGGATCTTGAGATTCTTGGTATACGAACACTCATACCTAATTTGTATTAGCTTTAAGTTGATTTGAGAAAAGACGGTCAGAGTGGAGTTTTTTTTTCGCTGCCTTTTTCTCCACTACAGACGGCCCTAAGGCAGCGGCTAACATTATACATAACTGTATGTACATTGACATTCAACAAGCAGAATGTAAATTCTTTACGTTGAAATAAATTTTTGATTGATTGTTATTTTTCAATATGTTTTGCCAGTCATTGGTGGTGTTGAGGTATTTGTCAAATTTATCTCATGACAAGAATAATTTCAATGATTCTGTTTTTTTTTTTAAAAAAGGACGTAGTCACCTCAGCTGACCCTACAAAATATGATGAAGAATTTATGAGATGCAGATCGGAACTTCTCAACGAACAGCGGCAAATTACTTGCAATCAGCGCAATAGATAAGATAAGATAACATAAGAATATTCTTTATTGCACACCGGAAAAAAACTAAAATTATACCGAAATAATAATAATAATAGCTTAGCAAACGAAATAAATAATGTTATTCCTTAATTATAAAGACGATTTCTGCAGGGCATGTATGCATTTCATGTGTTTTAAGGACTAAACAAAGTTTGTTATACACACTCGGCCTTACTAATAAAGGTTATGAGCTGTGTATACAGCCGTTAGGCGAGGTCTGACACACTGGTTATTTGTACGCTAAATGCGATTACACCAGTATAAATTGATATACGTCAAATAGTTATTCAGAGTGTACAACTTATTGTTAATGCTTTAATTAAACATGCCAATGCCACTGACCTTTTTAATCGATTAGCACTTTTTACTCGACTGTACTAGAAGGACGATTTAGCTACGAGTAGTTTGTGTAGAATTCGGTTTGAACGAATGATAAGCTAATTTTAATCTAAACAATATGCTAATGGTGTCATTTGGCCTAAGTGCATATAAAAAAAACCAGTTGCTAATAGTAGATTCCCCGACAGTTAGTAAACGAGAAACTCGGGGGTCACATTGCCTATCGAATACGTTCCGCTTACGATCCTGATTGTAATGTACCTGAAGCATCTTAGCTAACACAGCATGCAAATGGGCTAGTTGCCCTAAAAAATTTAATTAGTCCGTCTTTAAGATTATTCAAAAATAAAGGACAAGTATTTTTTTATTTGTAAATTAGACCAAAAATGACAAAGATATAGCCCATTAAAGTTACGTGTGACGTTACGCCGTGCTGCATTTTTAGCACGGAGTGACGTCACACGAACTTTAATGGGCTATATCTTTGCTATTTTTTGTTTAATCGAAAAAAGACAAAATACGTGTCCAATTTTTTTTTATAACTAGACGAAAACCCGGCTTCGCTCGGGTAAAATGTAGACGCAAAATAATATTCCACTATGTTTTTTTATATGGTGACGCCTCTGTATTTATCAACCACCAGTAGATATAAATATCTTAATACATTCAGATACATAAGCTCACACCTGTATCCCAGAGGGGTAGGCAGAGACCACGGACTGTCACCTGCCACTATCCTGACAAATCACTTTCGCTTCATCGACATCCATTAGTCGTTGCATGTACCCACATCGGTTTCGGGTACTTTTCATCTTGCCCTTTGCTAATACATCCCCTATTTGGTCGAAGTATGT
This sequence comes from Yponomeuta plumbellus, assembly GCA_947310845.1. Taxonomy (NCBI): domain Eukaryota; kingdom Metazoa; phylum Arthropoda; class Insecta; order Lepidoptera; family Yponomeutidae; genus Yponomeuta; species Yponomeuta plumbellus. Next base: position 5,122,627 of record OX371211.1, on the reverse strand, counting down.
CCAACTGGGGCGTCCCTTACCGGCCCTTCCACTCACATTCGCCCGATATATTTGCTTTGTCAGTCTTTCTTCGTTCATCCTCTCCACATCTCCAAACCAACGCAACATTCCTTTTTTCAATTCTAGTCACTCACTACATCCTCTTTCTCTACATCCTCGGTCTCTGATCACACTATTGCGTATTCTGTCATTCAAAGTAACACCACACATATTTCTTAAGGATCTCATTTGTACTGCACTAATCCTACTTTCATGATTCTTCTGACTTCTGCCATACCCAAATCTCGCTACCATGCTTACATCAGTATTGGAACCAGCACACTATTACGGAAAGCCAATCTTGCTCTTTTGGACATGTTCTGGCTACTCATGAAGGAATGCAAGGCGAAAATCGGATACTTATCATAACTTTGTCATGGGTAAGTCATCACAAATTACTAAATGCGCTTCCTTCATAAACTTAACAGCATTGAATTTAGTTAACAGCTAGTGAATCTAATGACGTATGAGACGTAGAATCCACTTGGCTAATCAACTAAAAACAGCTCCCTCTCTTTGGCTTTACAGCTTTTAGTTTTGTATTGACCACATGTTTTTCTTCATCATTTTATTTTTTGGTATTTTTCTTATCTAGTGGCTTTTTCATTTCAATAAGTTTATTGGTACCTAACTAAGCAAAACAATAATGATCAATTTATGACTTGGATTTCCTTTTTCAATTATTTTTCAGACCCTTCCAAAACTCAATGTCAAATTATTGTCTTCCCTCCCGCCCTCAGAAGAAGGACCTTCTTCTGAGCTCCCGCCAATGAAAAACACCACAGATTACTTACTACACCTTCTCATTTGGCACAGATTATAATAACCTTTTTGGATGCCACGGTATTCCGGGCATCCAAAAAGGTTATTCCGGGCCAGAAGCAATGTATGTGCCTGTATGTAAATGTAAATATGTAAATGTAAATTATTATTTTCATGTTGTACAGTTTTTTTTACGCTTTTTATGCTATCTGTGTTATTTTTTTATTATTGTACGCATTCTGTGTGTGTGTTTTTTTGTTTTGTTTTGAGTATCAAATAAATAAATTTTCTTTCTTTCTTTCCTTCCTTCCTTCCTTCCTTCCTACTTTCTTAAGGAGAGTGCTTTTGTAGAAACGTGTAAGCGCCACTTGCTTTAGTACGTTTTACGGTACGGTTCTAGTTGCCTTTCAATTAGAATCAAAATAGAATTGGTTTCTATTGTTCTATCCAGTAACACCTGAGCGCGTTACTATCATCGTTACTTATCTGTGTATAAACAAAAAATTTAGTGAGAACTTTAGGAGAGCGCGCAAGTGACTCGTGACGGGTGCGTGTTGTTTTCATCAACTCGAATTATCAAACTTACTTATGTGTTCCATTAAAACTCATAGTATTTTGAGTAGGATAGCGCATATTTCGCGACGTCGACGAAGTGACACTCTACTGGAAGAAATATAAACGTTCACTCGAACGTCTAGTAATGTACTAATGCACTTGCCTCTCTAATTGTATTATAGCACTCTCCTAAACACTAAAATAATGTAAGCCGGCCATAACAGTTCACAATGAAAACTTGTGACACTACACAACAATGATGACATTGACATGTTTACTTAGCAACGCCATTGTTGAATTTAATAATTTTTATATTGATGCTGCTCGATAATACGAATTTTCCGCCTATATGTTGTCGACTCGGATCAACTATTTTTTTACGCTCTTTCATTTGGTGTGCATATCGTTCGAGTCTACCGTAGACCCGAACGAAATTATTAATATAGATCTAAAATACGGACTAAATAGAATTTAATTATTTTGACCCTGGAAACTACCCTATTGAAAAGTCTATTGCACCCTAAGCCATTTTTAATTAGTCAAAGAGAAGGTGGTGCGCATAACATACCGGCGGCGCGGCAGCAGACAGCCGAGCGTTTCCGACTCAAGAATGTGGGAATTTCGAAATTTATCGCGAGATCTGCCACTGTGGCTACATCGTAAACTAGTCCCCAGCTCTTATACACGGTGGCCGGGGGATTGACGTCAAAAAAAAAAAATTAGGTCCCTCTTGTCATGGGGTATCCGAATCACCCCCATGTATGTTCCGCGATTTTTCATAGTTTCGGAGTTATGATTTTTTTTCTGAATTTTCATGAATTTTCACCTTATCAATTTTGAAAATTTCTAAAAAAAAACTAGAAACTTTTTTCAAATACTTTTTTTTGTAACCGAATCTTCACAAGTTGTTCTTCTATGCATAAAATAATCAGCTTCGTAACTTTGATAAAAGTTATTAAAGTGTTGGTGTAAAGTCAAAAATTTACGTTCGGTAAATTATGACTTGAATTTTCAAAAATAAATTAAAAATCCAAACAGATATTTTAATGGTTTCTTAGTTAGCCTCAGAAATGCGCAAGACTCTCAGATTTCATAATGATTAAAAAAAAGTACTGCTTAACGAGCTACTTTGTGTACATTCGGCCTTCGAAGACAGCGAGGTGAAGAATTATTAAAATTAACAATTTTTTTTTTCTGCCATTTCGTCTTTTCTTAGTTTATTAATGAACGAGTCGTCATCATCATGATGAATAAAAGTGGTTTGGTCAATAAAACACAGATTAAAATGTAAAAAAAATGTTTATTATAATAGGTTTTCAAAGTTGCCACCTCCAGCAGCAATACACATTCTACACCTACGTAGGAAATTATCTTTTAATCGTCTAAAAGCTGCTCTGTTTTCCTTTACAACACGTTCGGCTTCTGTTAATTTCTGCCTCAGCTCTTGTTCACTCCCACTTTCTCTGGCGTATGCTATTTCCTTAAAATAGCACCAAATAAAAAAAACCATGGGGTTGAGGTCAGGTGAGCGTGGAGGCCACGATATTGGTCCGCCGCGTCCGATCCATCTATTGGGGTACGCCTCATTTAAATAATTTCGGACTTGCGTTGCGTAGTGACATGTAGCGCCGTCATTTTGAAGAACCATGGTTCGTCTTAGTTCAATATTCACGTCTTCTAGCAACAATGGAAGTTCATGTTCCAGAAAGTGTCGGTATCTTTCTCCATTTAATCTGGACGGCAATTCAAATGGACCAATCAGTTCGCCATTGAGAATACCAGACCACAAGTTAACGCTGAAACGATGTTGAAACGTCGACGCTCTCATTTCGTGTGGATTTTCAACCGCCCACGTGTGGTAATTATGAATATTGAAAATTCCAGTGCGCTCAAAACGTGACTCATCTGACCATAAAACATTATTGAAAAATCCAGGATCTTGTTGTTCTTTTTGTAGCATTGTTTGGCAGAAATCAATGCGCAATTGGTAGTCTGTAGGCAGTAAAGCTTGGACTCGTCGGATATGGAACGCATGATATCCTTCATCGTGAAGTATGTCTTGGATAGAAGTTCTTGGGATGTTCAGAGTACGAGTCATAGCTCTGGTACTCGTGGAAGGATTTCGTTGAACTTCTTCGAGCACAACATCTCTGCGATCCGGGTCAACTCTAGGGGTTCCTTCCCTATCGCCTCGTTGGCCAGGAATGCGGCCTGCCATTAAGGTATTGTGCGTGTTAATAAAAACGCGATGGTCGGGATAATGCTCAGGTTGCGGCCCACCACGACGTTGAAGTTGTTCGATACAGTCGCGCTGCTTCAAGACCGTTTCCTTGTGCAACTCCATAAAAATAGTGCATTTCTGCGTATTCACTTAACGTGTAACTCATCTTTTACACTTCCAAGTAAACAAAGTCCAAATCAGTATGCAAGACACAGTCCAATTAACGAGCAAAGTAGTCAAATAAGTAGGCAGCGGAATCCGCGGACAAAGCGAGACAGTGAGGTAAAACAAAATGAAGACACGTGTAGCAGTAAACACAAAGTGAGAACGACTGAGGTACAAACTTGTTTTGTGTTCGCTTCTGCTGCGCTGCCCCTCTCACTCTTACCACTGAGAGTGAGAGAGATAGCAATAGTTCGGCGGCCTCCTATCCTCAAAGACTATTGTTATTACAGGTAAAAAGTTGCGTCTGCATTTACAACCCATGACCCACGAGAACGAACCGCGCAAAATTAATTACTGTAAAACGGAAAATGCCTCCAAATTTTTTAATCTGTGTTAATTGACAAAACCACTTTAATTCATCATGATGATGACGACTCGTTCATTAATAACCTAAGAAAAGACGAAATGGCAGAAAAAAATTATGTTAATTTTAATAATTCTTCACCTCGCTGTCTTCGAAGGCCGAATGTACACAAAGTAGCTCGTTAAGCAGTACTTTTTTTTAATCATTATGAAATCTGAGAGTCTTGCGCATTTCTGAGGCTAACTAAGAAACCATTAAAACATCTGTTTGGATTTTTAATTTATTTTTGAAAATTCAAGTCATAATTTACCGAACGTAAATTTTTGACTTTAGACCAACACTTTAATAACTTGTATCAAAGTTACGAAGCTGATTATTTTATGCATAGAAGAACAACTTGTGAAAATTCAGTTACAAAAAAAATTAATTGAAAAAAGTTTCTAGTTTTTTTTTAGAAATTTTCAAAATTGATAAGGCGAAAATTCATAAAAATTCAGAAAAAAAATCATAACTCCGAAACTATGAAAAATCGCGGAACATACATGGGGGTAATTCGGATACCCCATGACACGAGGGACCTAATTTTTTTTTTTTGACGTCATTCCCCCGGCCACCGTGTATACCTACCTCTTGTAAGGCCGAGAATCGATCAAAGCGGTGTACTCAATGATCTTGCAGACGGTACTCGGGCCGAGTTGCTTTTTTGCCCGTAATGAACTGGTCAGCGTGTGTCGACCTCTGTGGCGTAACGGTTAGCGCATCTGCTTACCATGCGAGAGGTCCCGGGTTCGATTCCCGGCTGGGGAGAAAAAAAAAAACACCAGGTCTTGGATGTTTACATGTTTGTGACGTCGCTGTTTCTGGTTCCCACGACACAGGGTATCCTAGTGTGGGGCCAGAAGCAATGTATGTGCCTGTATGTAAATGTGTGTTTGTTTGTTTGTTTGTTTGTTCGTTTAATGGTAATGGTAGCTTCCATCGTGTATAGGTCCCGTGGGATCGAAACGTTTCACTTTAAGTTTTTAAACCGCGAAAGTTACGGCTGCTTGAAGTGGGAAAAAAATGAAGCAGCTGCCGCAGATAATGCCCGGTTTCTGAGGTCCATTTAAACCTAGTTTATCTATTCCATAACGCTATTGATTCAATAACTTGACATTTTACGTTTCTGAACACCTATGCAAAAAATAAACTTGGTTTAAACTTCGTTCAACTTAACGGCCCGGATTTAGTCGGTTATCGAATCTATAACTTTATTTGACGTTTCAAGTGACATTAGACACATGACAAAACATAACTAACCTAAATTTTTTTTTTCTTGACAGTTTCTAAGATACATTATTGGTTTAGGTTGTGAAAAAGTTTTCTCATCTATTTAAAAAAATGAAATCTTACTGTAAGGTGATTTAAAACTATTATTTTATGTATGAAAAACCCGAATCTGCAGTAGAATACAGATGAAATGTGTATGTTAATAGTAGGCTTCCAAAATAGTTCCATCTAGTAGCGGAATGGTGAACTACTTATCGGTTCGATAACTATACGAGCGTCCTGCGTGTACTCAGAAACGCATTGACAATTAACTGACGTTTATGGAACTGATAACTTTATTGATTCTATAGCTAATGAACCATTAACTGTGAACCTCAGAAACCGGGCATAAGTAGTGTAAGATAACCACAAATTTTGGGAGATGTATTTAAGACTAGCTTTCGCCCGCGACTCCGTCCGCGTGGACTTTAGTTCAAAATTTTGCGACCCCGTTCACTCCCTTGAGGGTTAAATTTAGAAAAAACGGCGAAACACGTGTTCAATCAATTGTGTTGAAGAATATTTATTTTAAGTTTCAAGAAAATTAGACTACATTTTTTATACCTCCCATACAAATTTTGGCAACCCTTTTCGCCCCCTTCAGGGTTGAATTTCAAAAAATCCCGTCTTATTCCTTGCCTACATTATATATAGACCCTCTGTGCAAAATTTCAGCTTCCTAGGTCCGACGGCTTGGGCTGGAACTAAACAGCAATCAACAGTTTGGGTGTTTCAAAATGAGCCGAACCCTACGAAAGTGGCTCGTGCAAAAAGCACTGTAAAGCAAATGGTGGCCTGATTTTTTGGTATTAATGGCCATGTGGCTACAATACCACTGGAGAATCGCAGAACGGTTAATTCGGAGTGGTACACGACCATTTGGTTGCCGGAAGTATTTGAAGAAATACGCCAAAACAACCAGCGACGCAGAATCATACTTCACCATGACAATGCCAGCTGTCATACATCTCAGGAAACAACTACATTTTTGGATGGTCAAAAAATAGAATTGATGGGTCATCCACCGTACAGCCCTGATTTGGCTCCCAATGATTTCTATTTATTCCCAAATGTAAATAATAAATTACGTAGTCAACGATTTGCGACCCGTGAAGATGCCGTAGATGCGTTCAAACGGCACGTTTTGGAGATACCTCAATCAGAGTGGAAAAAGTGTTTTACAAATTGGTTTCATCGAATGCAAAAGTGCATCGATCATAGTGGAGAATACTTTGAAAAACAATAAAAGCATATTTAGCCATATACATTTGTTTATTTTTTCTATTCCGCATACATAAGTAGCAGCCCTCGTAACTACCTACTTAACTGTAGTACTGTCTCGTCAAATTTAACAGAAAGGAGCGAAACCGAGCGTTTTTACTTAGTGAAATTCTCCATTCAGAGTGCGTATACTGAGTTTTGTCATTCTCAGTATACGCACTCAGCGCACTAACCCAACCGGCCCTTAAGACTATACAAACTGATACCTCCAACATTGCCCTTACGCCCCGTGGTCCGATCGGCTTGTCCGATCAATGGGACGACAAATATATTTTTTTAACTTTTGGTTCGATTGATCGAACCCTAAATTTCTCGTAGTCCGATTGTCGAACTACTAGGACGTTTACATTTCCTTGTAGTCCGATCAATCAGGCCATGAGGTTGATTTTTTTTCCTGCAGGATCGATTGATCGAACAAGACTCGACTAGTTCTGTTAGTCTGACTCATAATCATTCAGACTCATTGCTAAACCTCATTAAGGAACGATTCTGACTGATTGCATTGGATTGATCGGACATCCCAATGCAGTTGGTCGGCGACAGCTTAACTCGTGTAAGCCATCGTTATGCAACGCTTATGTAATAGATATGTACGCGTAGTTTATAAAATCATTCCTTATCAGCAGTGTTCGCGGTGGCGAATGAAAGGTGAAAAATTTGCGTCGGTGTTCAATTTTCTTCATGAATCGGTGGTGTGTGTACTTATGTTGTGGTAGTAGAGCCATTCACAAGAATGCAATCCGGAGTCATCATTTTTCAGTATCAGTCGTCGGTCAACGAAACGTGCTTAGGAAGCTATACTATTGTTTTTCGTGGTCTAAACTAAAACTATAATTATGATGTTTATCGGTGCAATTTCCGATTACTTACCAGCTTATAAATTATGAAGTATATCGTACTCGTAGAATGTGGAGTTACTGCATTGAGTAAAGAGATTGCAGTCATTACTGCAATCTTTTCAGTAATCGTTTGCCAATAATAATACTATGTCCAACGATCGTGAATTCACTATTTAGATCTCGCCGACGTGCTTTCCTCAGTCACGACCCACGAACGTGTAAGGCGCGCTAGATGACTGTATATTTTCGCTGAACTTTGTCACTTACGCATCGTACACATAAGGACGACGAGGAAGTCGCGGCCACAGCACCTCACATACATAAATGATGATACTGCGCGCGTCACGCGGTGTCGGATATCGCAGGAGCCGGGTCATCAGCGCGTGGCGACAATTAAGACCGGGGATAAGTGTTGCCTGTACCTGGGAGATGAGGGCGCCACGGTCGATACGGGCGGCGAGGGCCGGGCAGCCACCCGCCGCCCCCCGGCCGGGCTTTCGGTAAGGAATTAGAATACGAGCCGACGAATGTGTTTGGTTGTCCGCGATTGGGCAGACAATGGACTGGTGCTTTGATAGCGGCTTGGCTACATACGTTGCAAGCTACACTACGTGGCGGGGTAGGCTTCATATAAACGCGTGAGTGAGGTATCGTTTGACTGCGTCGTTGGTTTATCGGTTCACAGGTTCGACTACTAAATCAAGAGTACTTGGAGAATTCCGCCTTACTTGATATGTACAAATGGTCTAAGCCTGGGTGTATTTCTTGCCTGATTATAAAATAGCAGGGTATCCTAGATTGCATTGGAAAGAGGATATGTAATTGTGTTGTGTGGAAGTTATTTAATTATCAAAATGTAAAAGAGAAAATCCATAAAATATTTCTACCGCAGGGCTTGCGATTACTTCTAAAGGTTACTTTTCCGAAGATCATGAATTCTCGGAGAGGCGGTTATTTTTAAACACACACACGAGCTCGTCACAAGATGTGTGCAAGGGCGGCTCAAAGGGTCGCCAGGGACGCGCGGGGGGTGAGTGGGGTTACTTTTAATTTCTATTCAGCTACTGAATCGCACAGCCGAGGCTATCATTATGTTTACTAACCTTAGAGGACCCGCTCCCCTCGCGGGAAGCTCTCGGACTAAATTAATATCGAGAGCCAAGTTGTCGGAAAAACGAACGAAGGGTCCGAATTCAAAACGGCCGTCGCTCCAAGTTACGCTAAGCTTCAGCGGAGGAATCAATTTAATGAGAACATTTTGACGGAAACAATGGCACGGCGAGCTATTAGTGACGCTCCAAACCTGTTGGCCGGCTCAGTTTCGAGGGACTAACGAACAATCGAGAGAAATGACATTTTTGGACGCGCGCGTTGCAATAAATCCAGGCGCGTGCCCACAAGGTGCCCGGCGCAGGCTTCGGTATAACCGTTGGATCATTTAAAAACACGACCATAACAGCCCGCTTCGCCTCGGCACTGGCGGCGGTGTGGTATGCTGCGGTCTTATTTATAAAAGGTAAAATGTAACAAGAAATTAACCATTTCATTGGATTTGCGTCAATTTGTGGTCCGTACCTGAAAAGGAAAAGATGGATAGGATCACTTTGTTGTCCGTCCTTCTGTCAGTCAAGACCCGCGTGGACTCGGAAGGCGCGGAGGAGGTATCGAGTTGAAATTAAAACCAAATACTCAAGTCTACGGTTCCTCGAAGCTGTAAAAAAATCAAAGTTCTAAGTTAACGTATAAAAAGATAAAAAAGATCCATATTCATAGGGTACTGTCCCGTTGACCTAGAACTATGAAATTTGGCAAGTAATATCGTCTTTACTATATACATTTGCAATAAAATCGTAAAAAAATTGTCTTTATAGTTAGGAAATAACTGTGAGTAAGGTAGCCTGAATCGCTCGTAGCCTGGGCTGCCTGAGTGATCTTAAACGATCACTAAGGTTAAGCAACATACGGCGCGTTCAGTCCATGGATGGGTCACCGTCTATGACTAACGCTAGTGGCATTTTTCCGAGCGATTCCGTGCTTCGCAAGGCACGTTAAGCAGTTGGTGCCGGCTGCCGTCGATAGATGGCAGTCGTTAAGCCAAGTCAGAGGCCTTAGGGCGGCTTGAAAACTTCTGACAGTAAGACCAGCCACTAGTCTTACAAGCCTCCACCAATCCGGACTTGGCCCCCGTGGTGGAGTATGGCCTATACCTTCCTCAGGGAAGAGACCCGTGCCCCTCGGTGGGGACATGATGGGTTGATGATGAAGGTAGCCTGTGGGCGAGCCGGACTCGCTCATGACCGGTTCTTTTTAATTAATAAGTGAGCGTTTAAATGGTCCCTCCAACCTCCAAATAACTGTGTAACATATGAAATTAATATGTAGCACAATTTTATTACTTGAAACAAATGAAGATGTAAAAAATTGTAACGGGTTTGCAGTTTACCCAGAATTAGCTTTCCGGTCACCGAGAATAGACGATTTAACACTAAACGATAACGATAGCGGTATCGAAATCTGTCGTTAACTGTAATACCATTTTTTTCATACAACGGCCCATGGCCGAAAAAATGAAAATGTATGAAAATGCCGTATGAAAAAATGGTATGAAATTAGATGTCGTGCGTGACCTTACGGTTATCGTGTGTATAAATGTCACGGTGAGAATTCGTTACAGACGCAACTTTTAATCTGTCAAAATAGAAGTTACTGTAAAGCCAGCCAGCTACATACCTTGTAGCGGCCGGGTCATTACCAAGTGGTCGGGGGTGAGTGGCGAGTGCTTACGTAATACTATTCTTTCGGGTGAAAGAGTGAATTTTGAGTGCTACTGGGTCGCGGATGTACCAAATAGGACATCGGCCCACTGTTTAAGCTCGAGTGTACTCGGCTTGAGTGCTCGGCAACTAGGAAGCTTTTGATATTTGTCGCGAGCTTTCAAGCCCACTTATATGGCCTGAAACTAAATCTTGAGTAAGCAATCCATAACCGGGTAGGAGTAGGACACTTCTGACAAAATTACAGAATATAGATCCGAAATTAAATTAATTACAAATGCGATTCTTTTGTACAACCAGTAAAAAGTTAAGTGTCAGAGACACTCGATTTTATAATTTTGGGGATCGCCCTACTTATCAAACAAGTTTCATTATGGGTCCAAAAGCAACTATTTTTCGCGATTTCAAGGCTGCTGCCATATCGTGAAAGTGGTTTTCATTGATAGATAGAACCAACTTGCGAACTGTGATAGTATAGACAGATATAATTTTGTCTGTAATATCAGGAGTTTCAACCAGGTACTGAAGGACTGTGCCACAGGATCCGTGACACAAAGCTGATACCAGACTGCACAATTGCAAATAGTAGAATAATGTCTGCAAAGTTACCTACAAACGGCGGCACGTAGCCACCACACGAGAACTCATGTAGCGCTTGTCATAAGTACGAATTTTGAACAAAAAGGTGGGTCGGAAGTAGCGAATTGTACAAAGGGCGGCAGGTAAGGGTTAGCAACGCCTAATGAAAGTCGATGGACACACAACACAATGAATGCTGCAAAAACAAGTTTCGGTTTGCAAGCTTTGCAGTAATTTCTGTGTATGCTGTTACGGTGTTGTATTATCAAATATAGAGTGCATACAATTTAACATCCAACACTTTATTAATCGATCCTCTTCGATTCGAATTCGAGGTTAATACATATATTTTTATTAAAAGGCACTAAAATAATTTCGTTATTACTTTTAACTTTTTATTTAAAAAGTAGCACAGAACTAGATCGCGCTATTTCAAGAAATCGTTTTAGTAATCACTATAATCGAAAGAGCAGGACTTACTAATACTGGTTTTAACCTAGTACTGATCATTTTCGATGTTGTAAAATTACGTAACAAAGTAATTATTTATCAGTATGAGCGTTTACACATTTTATACGTTTCCCCAAAATATCCCTTGGACTCGTTTGACTGAGGGCATCTAAGGACCACGATTACCACTGATAAACAAACTACTAAGCGTTGGTTATATTTAACTGATGGTTTGATGAACGTGGTCCGCAGTGAAACGGGCGTCACACCAAGCGCGATCGTACCGAGCTTCAGAGAGCGCTAAGTTTAAAGAGGAAATTTACGTTTGGATTAAAGGAAAAACGAAATAAATTACTCGAACGGCTGATGCCGTGGCGATGAAGCGAAAAGATCTGTTAGGACTCCGGTCTTTGCCTACCCCTCCGGGATATTATATAGGCGTGAGGTTTTGTTTTTCTAACGGCTAAAAATATGACAAAAACACTACATCCTAATGGTACCGTTTTCTAACTAGGAAATTAAGGGTACGTCCACTCGGATCACACAAACGGATCACAGTCGCAACGGATCACATCAAAACAAAATAAAGATCGCATGATCCGAGTGGACTACATTTTTCACATATTTTTTCCATTCGGATCACATATAAGCCGTTCACCGCGCGCCAAAGAGAATTAATTATTTACATTTACCTTCAATTTCATTAAACCTGGAACAGGACACGACCGATTTAATTGCGAATAGATGTTATATATATTTTTTTTGTTTTGATGTGATCCGTTGCGACTGTGATCCGTTTGTGTGATCAGAGTGGCCGTACCCGAAATTAATGATTGAAATCAGACGTGTTAAGAATTATCATCACTGACCATTTATATAAAACAATACGCAGATGAATCAGAACCACCTCAATTTCTTGAAGTGTAGAAGTCCACCGCAGATCAACCTATACTATTGTTGCAATGTCACCCGTAATACAACCAAGTAGAGTGCACCCGTGTAAAGGTTGACGAGCCGTCGACTGTACCTCAGCGGACAGACAAGTTCCATCCATTCCTGAGCGAGTGTCTTTCAATTTGTAACTCAGGATTTCTCCTACGATAAAGCTTTTAATCTGCTTTAACAGGTCAGTTAGCCGATATGCATAAAAAACCACTTAAGAGTAGATTAACAGCTTGTTACCGTACGCGAAACCGCTGGTAAGTGACATACATGTGTGAAATGTTGTAAAACTTTTATGTTGACATATTTTTGTACTGTTTTGGTGTATCGTTATATCATGTAACAGATTCAATAACACTAGACCTGGACCTAGATTCTGCTAATGCATTGTACTACAATGACAACTGCATGAACATGGCGATTTAGTTTCATTGCCGCTTCAAGTCTACGCGCACAAACTTGACACACACACACACACACACACACACACACACACACACACACACACACACACACACACACACACACACACACACACACACACACACACACACACACACACACACACACACGGCCTAGATACTTATCTAGACGTCAATAGTATGAGGCCTCATTTTATTATTATTGTTGTATATTTTTTTTTCTTTTAATAAAATACGAAATTTTATGAGCCCGTGCCGAATATTTAGATTTAGGCAGATTTCCTTATTTTATGAAGCGAAAAGGAAAAATCTTAATTTAGAGAAGGCATGTCATCGATTGAAATTCTAAAAAACAAAGGGAATGCTGCCATCACCATGGGAACTCTCCTTAACGGTAGCGATCTAGAGACATTTTTTACATAAGTATTTAACTTACAGTAAACATGTAAATATTACCTATAATAAGTCTACTAACAATATAATAATAACATTGAGCCATTCCTATTCAATTCGAATTAATATTTTAGTACATAAGTAATTGATGACCTCTGTGGCGCAGCGGTTAGCGTATCTGCCTACCGTTCGAGAGGTCCCGGGTTCGAGTCCCGGCTGGGGACAAACCCAGGTCTTGGATGTTTACATGTTTGTGGTTCCCACGACACAGGTATGTGTCCTAGTGTGGGGCCGGCAGCAATGTATGTGCCTGTAGGTAAATGTTTATGTTAGTTAAATATTAAGTACCTGGGTGACCGAGCTTTGCTCGGTACCTACTTCTTTTGTAATATAAAATATGTAATATACAATTAAAATAATCCTTTTTCAACAAAAAAGAACTTGGAAAAATAAACATCATGACTCGAACCGGGTCTCTTGAAATCAGCCCGAAACGGGTCGCCCGTTTTCCCGTCAGAACTATCGCAACCTTGCAGATAGACGCGAATTTTACCTCTGTATGTTATCATAGCAAATTTCAATTGGCTTAAAAGACGGATAAAACAACTTTTTCTAAAAATGTAACATAGTTAGATTGATCAATTAAACGCCCCCGAAAGCATCTATCTGCCTACAAAATTTCGTGAAAGTCGTTGGAGCCGTTTCAGAGATTCTGTCTGATTATATATAAATATACGACGATTATATATAGACGACCTCTGTGGCGTAGCGGTTAGCGCATCTGCTTACCATGCGAGAGGTCCAGGGTTCGATCCCCGGCTGGAGAGAAAAAAAAAACTCCAGGTCTTGGATGTTTACATGTTTGTGACGTCGCTGTTTCTGGTTCCCACGACACAGGGTATCCTAGTGTGGGGCCAGAAGCAATGTATGTGCCTGTGTGTAAATGTTTATATATACAAGAATTGCTCGTTTAAAGAGTTAGATAATAAAAAATAAAATGCCGTATTATCTATATTAATTTCAGCTTACGGACTAACGCTCCCTCTTAGGCGGCCCCTAGACCTACAATATAATTGCACAATACTTAATATTGCACAATAAAATTGAAAGACGTTTTTTTTTTCAATATCAACCCTACACGGTCAATTATATTGCACAATTCGGAATATTGCGCAATTTAATTGATCGTTTAGGGGCCGCCTTAGTCAGACAAAATAAGCCTTATTTTAAACCCATAGGCCACATACTAAAAAGTTTGATACGACCCGTAATAAATATCGTCGTCGTCTGAAATGACTGTATAAGCATAATCTAGCTGCCAATTCAATGTAAGTCAAACAAACAAGAAGACTTAGAATCCCAATTCACGATATTCATTCGAGGTTAATATACCGAGATTCAACTAATTAACATTTAAACAACATTAAAAGGCTGCCGGGCACCGAACATTAACTTCTAAGAGGAAATAAACGTCCACGACCATTGTACCAATTCATTCTATGACGTAAAATTAGGTCTATTTAACTGAAAGGGCTTGACAAAGTCTCGTAATAGTCCACAGACGCTTTTTCCTTGTCATAGGTACTTTTGGAATATATAATATTGTTTTTAAATACAATCTTCCGGTTAAGTCACACTTTCTGTTCAAATAAATTTCATTTTATGAAAAAATAAAGACTATAGGACAGTTTCTGAATTGAGAATTTCGATAAGTAACTGCTTAACTGTAGTGCTGTCTCGTCAAATTTCTCAGAAAATAGGCCATATGGCAATCCCTGGTCTCAGCCTACCGTTCTGGAAGAGACGTGAGTTTATTTATGTATATGAAAACTTCGCGGATTTTAGTTGATGTTTGAGTGGTATACTGCCCTCGTAAGGAAGAACGCAGTAATCGTAAAAACGCAGTTTTGAGTAAATAGCTATTTATTTCTTAGGATTAGAAGGATTTCATACATTACTGTATATTTTCTTACTGAAATTTCAGGTTTCTAGTAGACCTACAGCCACCATTATTTTTTCCCCTATACCGATATATATATTTTCACCGATATACCACCAGGGAGCCCAATTTTGCATCCAAAGTAAAAATGGATTACTACGTTCTTCCTTACGAGGGCAGCATAATGCCCAACAAAAACTGGAAGAAATTACTTTGACTTCGCATGGACGAATTTCGCGACTCATTAGGGGTGCGGGACATGACTTACGGCCGGTTTCTGAATTGAGAATTTCGCTAAGTAAATACTTACGTAACGTTTTGTCACGGTCTTTTCTGAGAAATTTGACGAGACAGCACTACATTTTTAAGTATTTACTTACTTAATAGAATTCTCATTCAGAAATCGGCCCTTTGAGTTCTTCGGACTATAGTTTTGTCAAATAAACAACGAATTAAAAAAAACTGCTCCTGGGAGATTTACAGAAAATGGCTCAAATTGTATAATTTATTTGTCGCATTTTTCTATATTAACTCAATAAAAATTAACTTACTATATTGTAGGTTTATGGGCCCTAAAGATTGTATTGTAACATGTTTGTAGGTTTTGGTGGCAATATGTATAATATCTATAATATCAATAATATCTACTACAATATATGTTACTTTTTAATGAGTTAATATGAAAAAAAAAATGCGCCAAAGAAATTAGGTATGCAGTTCTGAGAATCACCGTCCTACGTGTTTATCGCAAACTCTTCCTGACTGCGCTGATTTTTGTACAAGCTGGGCGCAACTTCTATAGCGGCATACTGCAGATGGTACAATGCACTAGGTTAGGAACAAAGTATCAGATTAAGTAAAAGCAACCAACTTATGGCTTCATTTATAAAAAAAACACGATTCCTCTAAAACCAATCCAAAACTGTGTTTATTTAATCTGTGATTACATCACAGACTAGATAAATAGAATATTAATGAATGGAGTTTTTATGAATACTATTATTACTTTATAGCACATTGACTACACAACGACTGCTATCTATCGACGGCAGCCGGCACGAACTGCTTTACGTGCCTTGCGAAGCACGGAACCGCTCGGAAAAATGCCACTAGCGTTAGTCATAGACGGTGACCCATCCATGGACTGAACGCGCCGTATGTTGCTTGGTTTGGTTATTTTTAATTTCAGTCCTTGACTGGCTATAAACATTGTCAAGCCCGTGTTTGAGAGTTTTTTAGGTTTTCGTGTCTCAAGAGGAAAAAAACGTAACCATTATAGAATTATTATCACTTCGTTGTCCGTTCGTCTGTATGTCTGTCTGTCTGTCAAGAGCCTTTATCTCGGAAGCGCGTTGAAGTATTCAGTTGAAATTAACACCACATACCTACTTACGTATGTGGTGTCCCTTGTAGCTTAAAAATCAAACATCTAAGTTGATGTGAAAAAAGATACGGCCGATCATACTACGAGATTTTGACACTCAAAGGTATCAAACTTCATAGGGTACTTCCCGTTGACTTAGAACTGTGAAATTTGGTAAGAAATATCGTTTTATTAAATACTATAAAAACAGGGAAAAGTCTGAAAACTACATGGGGCACACTAAAAGTTTTGCACTTCTAAATTCTATTTACTGAAGCGAACGACTAAAGGTAAACAAAAACACAGCGTCTCTCAAACTTACATCTCACTCAAAATAGCTCATGCACGCAGCTTTGCTTGCATCGTATATGTACATAGGTTTGGCAGAATCAGCGTTGCGTCCCGGCTCGCCCATATTTTCCGTTTCGTAATAACAAACACAAAAAAAAGTACAACAACAACTGGACGATGGACCAAAAAACTTACCAATACCTTATTTACAATGATGAACAGACTAAAGAAAATAAAATAGCCTAGAGAAGTTGCACCCGCATCAAAAACGTCAATCGTGAGTAAATATGGCGTCGGGGTGGCTATCTTCCTTTTTTTTGCCTTTAATTAAAAAAGAGGTTCGTAGTCAGCATAGCATAAAATAATCGATCATAATTGGCCTTTAAACAAAAGTCCATCATCTTTGCTAGTTGCGAACATATTTGGCAGCAGTAGGATCGCTTTTATTTGAGGACCACTGAAATTTTAGGTATTTTTTGGGGCATAGATCTCTTAAGCAAATGGTATTTTCATGATAAATCAGGTAATAACAGTGTTATTGCGTTTATTGCTTAATGGTATTTATTAGACATATCGTTTTATATAACTTTGCTAAATATTATCATCATCATCATCATCATCAACGCATGCTAAATATTATGCAGTGTTATAAATGTGGCATATTGAAAAACCAAATTTTTGACATGTTGACATTTAGTCGTTCGCTTCAGTAAATACGGTGTAGCTAATCGGAACTATTTGAATTTCGAATGTTATATTGTTTGAAGCGACTTGAAACCTTCTTAGTAATAAAAAAATCATTGGCGGGAAATAATTTTGTCAATTGTTTTTTTTTTCACAAAGCTCTACGTACGGAACGAAAATGGAGATAAGTCGAAAAGATTTTAGAGCGATGATTTTTTATGATTTTAAAAGTTCTCTCTCTCCGCAAGACTGTGCCGCTCGTCTTCAAAATGCTTTTGGGAGAGAAGCACCTTGTTTGAGCACCGTGAGGCAATGGTTTGCTGAATTTGAAAGAGGTCGGGTTTCTTTACATGATGAATTTCGTGAAGGGCGGCCTTCAACTGCCGTCAACGAAAATAATGTGGCTACTGTTAAGCGGCTAGTTGAAAAAAACCCGCGGATTATCTATGAGACAATTCTAGGACTATTGGGGATTGGTATAAGCCAAATTCAGAAAATTTTACGCGAAGAATTAAAAGTTAGGACACTTTGTTGTCGTTGGATCCCTCATGAACTGACAGCGGAGCAGAAGCGGGCTCGCGTGGAATGGTGCTCACAGATGCGAATGAAGTACGACCATGGACATTCTAATGCTTTTTATGACATTGTCTCAGGAGACGAAACGTGGATTTATTGTTTTGAACCCGAGAAAAATAAACAGCAATCTTGTGAATGGGTGTTTGAAAATGAGAACAGGCCAACAAAAGTAAGGCAGGCGAGAAACGTTGGTAAAAAATGATCGCGTTTTTTTCTCAGCTACGGGTCCCATCTGCACAATCCTACTTGAAGATCAAAAGAGTGTTAATACCGAGTGGTATTCTACCATTTATTTACCCAGGGTGTTAGAAAAAGTTCGCGAAAGACTACCAAAAAGACGCGTTCTCCTACATCATGACAACGCTTCTTCTGCCATATTAGTTCTGATAAGCGATTTATTGTTAATGCCTTGTTTGAAGACAAATAAACATTTTCTATTTCTATTTCTTCACACACGGCCAACACAACAAAGTCATTATTAACCGATAAAAGTACATACAACTCGTCACCCATCCTGCACATATCCCCGACCTAGCACCCTGTGATTTCTGTATTTTCCCCAAAATCAAACATTTGATGAGAGGTTTCACTTTTACCAACTCCGAAGAGGCAGTGATAGCGTTCAATCAGCACGTAGAAAACATGCCTTCAGATCTGTGGTCCTCCTGTTTTAAAATATGGTTCGATTGCATGAAAAAATGTTTAAAATGTAAAGGAGAGTATTTTGAAAAGTAATAAACATAATATTTTGGTTATAACATGTTGTTTTTTACGTGACCTACGTATACATCTGTAATCAAATAAAAAAATAAAAGTCTTTGACCGCCTCGGTGAGCGAGCCCGACTCACTCTTGACCGGTTTTTTATAAAGACGTAAAGTAAAGAAGGAAAATAAGCCCAAGAGAAGCCCCAAGCTTATCTTCTCGGGGAACAAATGATATCGACAGGCGATACATAATGCAAACGGAACAAATATGGCCGCCGAAACCATCAGTGTGTCCAGAAATATCTCCACACCTTTAAGTTCAACGACCACCTCTTGACTTTTCTGATCTAATTATAATACCATGAATCTGTTTTATACGTAATGAGGACGGATGGATGGACGAACGTCCCGATTTCAATTGGGATTGTCGCCGCATTTTGGTACGATGTAAAGGCTAAGGTGTGAGGCACATAGGGAGAACGTGGGACGAGGTATGAGGCGAAGAGACGCCACGCGTTCATGCAGAGTTGGCGTCTACGCCCCGTCCTATCTTTGTAGTGTAGACCATCCCATCGCTTCAGTAGATTTTATGTGAAAGCAAATTGAAAGGACATGCACAATTCCACATCCTTCCGGTGTGTTCCACGCCTAGTAGCTATCTTAGACTAGATCAGTGCGAGTATTGGTTTTGTTTGTGAACAAAAACCATCCATTACCTCTCGACCTTTGATTTGAGTGGGAACACAAACCAAAGGAAAGTCAACCTATATGATTGATGACCAGTGCTACTGAACCGATTAAATAAAACAAATATTTTGTATCGACAGAAGTTAGACAAAAATGTGGGAATCGACAAGGCTATAGAAAAGACTTGAGAGTTAAATCCATAATATTGGACTCCGATTAATTGAAAAAGAAAAGAGCACAGAAAATTCAACATCATATTGTTTACACAATTGCTCCTCGCACTGTTGACAGATCGCTTATCAGCGGCTTATCACCGAATATGGTACATACTGAGTACCTATTACAGACTGATATTAATAGTTTTGAGAGAGACCAACCCACCGGCTACGACATCGAGATTAGAAAACCGCTGATGTGTTAACGATATTAAACGGAAGGGTATGTAATACACGTAGGTATCTAAAGTTCTAGATGTTAGATGAGCGTGCAAGCCAGTCAGCTTTCAAATAGGCCAAGGCTGCTGCACTGGTAACATTTTGTGGTCTCGTAAGCTTCTGAGCACAGTTAAAAGTAGAACAATGAAAAACGCAAGGCTTTCTTTCGAAAGAGAAAATGTCAATAACGAATAGTGGAACTTACAATCTATCTAACAAACTGAGGAGTAACCACGTTCAACCAGTGGGCTCATTATGTAATTTTCGCAACGGATATTCATACGTCTTAAAAAGTCACGTCAACACAAAAACCGACGTCGTACGGAGTACTGACTCGCTCTAACATAGGGTCTTAAAAGAAGATAGTGCTATACAGTAGTGGTATACATGACTTTTTAGGACGTATGAGTATCCGTTGCGAAAATTACATAATGAGCCCCCAGGTCCATCTTTGTTCAACAGTACACGTACTGTAGACACTTTTTCCTAACCATCTCTCATCATTTTTAAAATGTGCGAAGGCTACAAACCGGCTAAGGTGACAGACCGAGGCAGAGATGGTGTGACGACTTTACCAGTTATTTATCTGGGTGGCAGGAGTTGTCCAAGGACTCCTGGTAGTGGCCAGATGAGAATGGCTGCGGATAGAAGGAAGTGCACTGGGGTGGCAGTGGAGGCCTATGTCCATCATAAGTCTCTCCCAAATCATTTTAGAGACTCGTCCTCAGGGACAAATAAATGTTTTAGGAGGCGCCCTCAGTATCTAAATGCCATAAAAATGTAGTTCGGTGTTCAATTAAAAATAATTATAGGATCGCATGATTATGTGAGGTTTTTACTTGGTAAAGTTGCGAATAAATGATTACAACAGTCATTACAGCCATTCAAGTTATGAGATTTTTCGTCACAGAAGGGGTTACTTTCAGTACTATTTATAACAGTCATCCATTGTGAAATACTTCATGTAGGTACAAACATCGGAACAAACATTTTCTACACACTTGTAGAAAATATAAAAAAAAATAAACTACGAATTTTTTTCAAAAACAGCAAATTTTCTTAGGGTCGGTTTCGAAATTGAGAACTTCAACATGTAAATACTTCTTCTAAATACCTCCAAACGTTCTGTCACGCTCTTTTCTGAGAAATTTGACGAGACAGCACTACAGTTAAGTAGTTACTCAGTGAAATTCTCAATTCAGTAATTGACCCTTAGAAATCACTGCAACGGATCATTCAATCGCGATAATTACGCGGGGAAGGTCTATGGGGGCGAGGCCTGCCTAGTCTCTACTGTACTTCGGAAACATGAAACACTATAGAGTATTAATTACCCTGTGGTCACAGATGTCAAATCTTTTACTTATTTTTATTGTTTTTTTTTTTGGTGTAGCCTTATTTGAATTAACATAAGGACGGAAATGTCTTAACTAACCTGTCTGCGGTACTCTAT
Source organism: Yponomeuta plumbellus (assembly GCA_947310845.1). Lineage (NCBI taxonomy): Eukaryota > Metazoa > Arthropoda > Insecta > Lepidoptera > Yponomeutidae > Yponomeuta > Yponomeuta plumbellus. The sequence continues at coordinate 5,101,400 of OX371211.1, read as the reverse complement.
CGCGTCCGCGTCAACTGAAGTCCATTTAGTTAAGACATTTTCGTCCGTATCTGCATTCAAATAAGGTTCTTCTCCATGGGACATAAATGATGGCGCGTGCTTTAAGCAGGATTTTACGACTTATAATTCGATTATTATATTGCTTGTACGATATTAAAAACGCGACTCCTATAATATGGTCCCCAAAAAACTCAGCAGTCTATTGAGCATATAAGCATAATACTGGAGGAAAATAGCATAGCGTCGTCTAGAAGTGTTAAGCTGCTAACTCCAAAAGTACAAATCTTCAGGAGACGAATAAAACCACCCTATTTTTACATTAGGCAATGAAATGAAAAACTGAAAATAGCGTTTTCGATTAAATTTTCATCGAATTGCCTGATGTAAAAATAGGATGGTTTTATTAGTCTCCAGAAAATGTGTACTTTTGGAGTTAGCAGCTTAACACTGTTAGACGACGACAGCAGAATGAAATCCATGGAGGAGGCCTATGTCCAGCAGTGGACTCCTTGTGGCTGAATGATGATGATAGCACATTTTGTGTAGTAAATTATCGTTTTCAAGACTAAAAGTCGATTTTCCCAGCACAAAGGCCCGATAAGACAAACTTGCGAGGCCAAAGCTAACTCGAATTGTTCTTGCAGTAGGCCATATGCTAAACTTAAAATTTTCCATTCGTATAAACCCAGTGGAATAAATCCGAAACGTGGAAAATCTAATCTCCATATTTTTTACGACTCAGGTAAACGCTACGACTTATTTTAGAAAGAGAAAACTTACATAAAACTTTGACGTGTACTGAAGTGACCTTCATTGATCAAAATTGGTATCAGGGGTTTTGTAGGGACGGTAAAGACGAGACTGTTAGGCCGGTTTTAGAGTCACGTTGACATACGGCGCTGACAGGCCAATATGTACTACGTCCTAAGGAGCGTTTTAGAAAAACGCCGACCGTTCAGCGCTGACGGTCAGCGCGTGGTCAGGGTGACTCTAAAACCAGCCTTATTTTCCGATTTCACTATCACTTTAGTACAAACTTCAAGTCTCAGGCTGACAAAACTACGTTGGAATAATTTTCTTTAAAACATTTGTTCAAAAAAATTAAATAACAAATGAAAACGCAAGATAAAAATGCAAAAAAATATATTCAAAAAGACATTTTTGAAATAGTTGAATTCAAATTTTTTTTCAAGAAATCACTGAAACGCGTAGACAAAAAACTTAGGCAAATATGTCAGAGAAACATCAACACGGTGGCGGAATAGTCTTTAAAAAAATTATTAAGTTAATAATGTATTTTTATCAGTTGCGTTATGACCTGGATAAGAACAATTAAAAACCCTTCTTATGGTGAGCCGGTCGGCCCACCAAAAATTCTACAGATTCAAATTAAATCAAATCATTCATTGCCATATACATATTTATTACAGTACATTACGATGTTATATGGATAAAATTGTAGGTCCAATGTAATTGGGATAAATAAAAAGTTTGTGGCTTAACATAAAAAAATAGATTGGTTACGCGCATTTACTTCAATATTATAATATTATTGATAAGAAAAAGACTTCATTTAATTTTATCTACAAGTTATGTAAGATGCTAATTCCTTTTTGTAGTAATGAAACGCAAAGTGTGACGCATCATGAGGAGTCTGCAAGCACGCTACGAACGGACGTTCGTCGTTGGTAGGCCTCACGAAAGCATTGTGGAACGCTTAAAACGATCAGTTATTGGTAGCAGCAAAAAGGATCTCAGCTTGTATACAATTACGAGGAACCGGATAAAAGTGGTGAAAAAAAGGTAAGCATGAAACGGACAACATACGTCCTCGAAAATTCTGCACAAAGGGTACCATTATAAAATTGGATTTATTTTTAAAGTGAATATATAATTAAATATTCTGTGAATATTTCAAGTCTTTACTTGTTGCCATTACCAATATCGAGTGAAAACGAGCAAAACAATCATCTTTGTTGTATGGGAGCCCCCTTAAAGATTAATTTTATTCTGTTTTTTAGTAGTTGTTGTTATAGCGGCAACATAAATACATCATCTGTGAAAATTTCAACTGTCTAACTATCACGGTTCATGAGATGCAGCATGGTGACGAACGGACGGACAGCGGAGTCTCAGTAATAGGGTCAGTTTCACCCTTTGGGTACGGAACCCTAAAAATCAACTCGCGCATGTAAGTAAAATTCATTTACTATATATTTCTATTTACTATTGTATGTGTCGCTGTCAGTGTCAATATTTTTGACAGTTGTCAACTTTGGTTGGTTGGTTGTACAAATACTGTGTGCTATTCCAGCAATGGGTTGTCAACTCCGTAAGGAGCAACATTAATTAAGTGAGAGTTAATATTAAGCCGCGTATTCACTAGGCGACATTTCGCGCACATCACGTGCCACTCAACATGTTCGGAAACGTTGCACAACAGCGCGCGACGTTGCCAGTGGGCGCGCAACATGACTCCCGTCTAGTTTAGCGTCGCAACAAATGTCCCGCGCTGTCGCTCAACATGTTGGTTGCTAGACCGGGAGATAGTGACACAAATTACTTGGTCATTAGTAACAGTATGGCGGTTCTTCAGGGGTTTTAGTACGCAATGACAAAAAGAAAAATGATGGTCATAGCGCTGGTACCGGCGGCCCAATCGCGTGGGCGTTAGTCGAACTCGTCCGATAAATTACGAGTATCAAACGATTTGTACCACAAAAATTTTAGTATTTTCCGATAGTCCATAAAAAAACAAGTAGGCAGTAGTGTCATGCCATACTTCTCCGGTGTGGCTTACAGCCCGCCATATCGACGCGAATGCGTTAATTAAAAAAAAAAATTTCAACCATTTGTACCAGGCTAATTTTGGCACAGTTAATTATCGTCGTGCAGCCATTTACGAAAATCACCATGCCATACTTTCGGACGGTTCCAAATGGTTGCCATACCGCCGAAAATCTGCAATTTTTTTTTCGCTAAACGATTTGTAACAACATTGCATTTGGATTTTTGGAAAGTATTTGATAAAATGTGACCGCTATTATATTTGCCATACTTCTAGTAGGGGGAAAAAGTGCTGCCATACTTGAAAAACTTATTTATTCGACACGTTTCAAAAATACAACTGTACAATACGTAGAATATTTTTTTACAGCATGGGATCATTATATTGTTTGTTTGGATGCAATTCTACCTACAAAAAAATATCCCGGTAACCATGGGGCGGACGACTGTGAGACTTAAGCCAAAACGTAAAAAAAAATTTAAATGACGATTTGTACCAGTATGGCATTTAGATTTTTGGAAATTATAAAATATGATGCAATGTGACCATTATTATATTTGCCATACTTCTAATAGAGGGAAAAAGGGGCAACATACTTGAAAAACTTGATTTTTCAACTAGTTTTCAAGGTGGAAGACATAAAATAATTTGTTACAGTATGGCATCATTGTATTCGGTTCGTTTGGGTGAAATACAACCTAAAAATAATTATCCCATACTGTAACCATGGGACGGAAGATTGTCACACTCGAGTGAGTGAAGATTGCCGCCACCTAGGTCTTTGGAATTTTGTATTTATATTCGTTGACCCTCAAACTTACAGGAAAAATTAGTGCCATACTGTTACAAATCGTTCAAAATACGAATAAAATCTTACAATTAAAAATAAATATTATACACATTCGCCACCTCCCACAGGTATGGCATTATCACACTTCTATATTTAATCATTTAGGAGCTGTTGAAAAAAAACTTTAGGGTGGTACAAATCGTTTGAAGAAAAAAAAAATTGCAGATTTTCGGCGGTATGGCGACCATTTGGTACCGTCCGAAAAGTATGGCATGGTGATTTTCGTAAATGGCTGCACGACGATAATTAACTGTGCAAAAATTAGCCTGGTACAAATGGTTGAATTTTTTTTTTAATTAACGCATTCGCGTCGGTATGGCGGGCTGTAAGTCACACCGGAGAAGTATGGCATGACACTACCGCCTACTTTGTTTTTTATGGACTATCGGAAAATACTAAATTTTTTGTGGTACAAATCGTTTGATACTCGTAATTTATCCGACGAGTTCGACTAAAGCCCACGCGATTGGGCCGCCGCAAAGTGGTCTGAAAATCGAGCTCCCCTTTCATAGAAAGTCGATGTAGGATATTCATAAAACCAAAATATGGATCGTGTCAGGTATACGTTCCTTTAATGTATATTATAGTATGAATGATTTTAGTTACTCCGCGCCTGAGAAAAAAAATACTTAGTTTTTTTTTTTTGTACGGGAGAAATTACTTAAAGTACATTTTCTTGCGACTGAACGAAACTGAAGGGCTGGGGAAGGGAAGGGAAACGAAACTCATACGAGCTATTGCCGCTCTTAAGGTGATTAAGTTGACATACCACACGTGTACCTTTGGGTGCCGCTTCACACATAGGATTTTTTTGAAATTTCACATTTACGGTATTGAATATTTTAAGTATGTGACGCATTTAAATTAAGTTGCTGGGGAATTTGGCAAAATATTTTATAATATGACCCAAATAAGTGCCTAAAGTCATATTAATTGTTATATAATAATTTTAATTACTTAAAAACTCAAAGAATAAGTTAATTATCGAAATTATTTTTATTACGAAAACTAATTTGGCCACTGCAACTAATATATGCCTTTAGTAAAAATATAACTTTTTACAAAAGTAATCTCATTAGCTAAGTGGGTGTTACTGATTTTTATAATACCTTATGACAACAGAGGTTCGTTATCATTATCAAATACGAGAATTACTAATTACGTTACTAATAGTTCAGATTTATTACGTCTTAATTGACTCCGACCATTAATGATGGTAGTTATACATAAATAGTATATTTGGCATGCTGTCAGTAACGTTTAGCACTTGTGCGCATTAACTTAACTTTTTCTGTTCTTTCCAATTTTCTATTGCGATGGAAGGTTTCGGTACTAATCTTGATATTTTCATGTTTGTGGTCAACAACACTTCTTTCTCAGATCCCAATGTGTTGTTTAAAGTGTTTGTGAATAGTGTTGATTTGTCAGAAAATGAAAAAAGAGACTTAAAACAATTCTGCCAAACTTATGTGTGTTCATTGAAAAGGAAATGGATCTCATGTACATTGGACATCAAGAGAGAACAAGCCACGTTTGAAGCTGAAATTGCTGCACTGGTGCCTTCTATAATGGGAATACATGCAGTTAAAGTCAAAATGCTCATGGCTATGATAGATGGTAAAATAGTTTCTAAATTATCAGAAACATCAACCGAGACTGACATATTATGTAAAACACTACAAGTCTGTGGTTGTGCGGATGTTGATGCACCTTCATTTACGAGAAATTCGGAACTAGAACATCCATTTCCTTTTCAATGAACACACTTATGTTTGGTAGAATTGTTTAAAGTCTCTTTTTTCATTTTCTGACAAATCAACACTATTCACAAACACTTCAAACAACACATTGGGATCTGAGAAAGAAGTGTTGTTGGCCACAAACATGAAAATATCAAGATTAGTACCGAAACCTTCCATCGCAATAGAAAATTGGAAAGAACAGAAAAAGTTAAGTTAACGCGCACAAGTGCTAAACGTTACTGACAGCATGCCAACTATTCTATTTATGTATAACTACCCTCATTAATGGTCGGAGTCAATTAAGACGTAATAAATCTGAACTATTAGTAAAGTAATTAGTAATTCCCGTATTTGATAATGATGACGAACCTCTATTGTCATAAGGTATTATAAAAATCATTAACACCCACTTAGCTAATGAGATTACTATTGTAAAAAGTTATATTTTTATTAAAGGCATTAGTTGCAGTGGCCAAATTAGTTTTCATAATAAAAATAAGTTCAAAAATTAACTTATTTTTTGAGTTTTTAAGTAATTTAAATTATTATATCCTCGTAAGGCCCGACCTTGAAAATAACAATTGATTTTGTGATCACTTGAAGACATTGGGCCTCACGAGGATATAACAATTAATATAACTTTAGGCGCTTATTTGGGACATTTAAATGCGTCACATACCTACTTAAAATATTCAATACCGAAAATTTGAAATTTCATAAATATCCTACGTGTGAAGCGGCACCCAAAGGTACACGTGTGGTATGTCAACTTAATCGCCTTAAGAGCGGCAATAGCTCGTATGAGTACCAGCCCTTCAGTTTCGTTCAGTCGTAAGAAAATGTACTTTAAGTAATTTCTCCCATACAAAATAAAACTAAATATTTTTTTTCTCAGGCGCGGACTAACTAAAATCATTCATACTACAATATACATTCAAGGAACGTATACCTGACACGATCCATATTTTGGTTTTATGAATATCCCACATCGACTTTCTATGAAAGGGGAGCTCGATTTTCAGACCACTGTGCGCCGGTACCAGCGCTATGACCATCATTTTTCTTTTTGTCATTGCGTACTAATACCCCTGAAGAACCGCCATACTGTTACTAATGACCAAGTAATTTGTGTCACTATCTCTCGGTCTATGCCTAGTGGATACGAGACTTTATCAGAATCTGCCCTCTGTGGTATGTCAACTTAATCGCCTTAAGAGCGGCAATAGCTCGTATGAGTACCAGCCCTTCAGTTTCGTTCAGTCGTAAGAAAATGTACTTTAAGTAATTTCTCCCATACAAAATAAAACTAAATATTTTTTTTCTCAGGCGCGGACTAACTAAAATCATTCATACTACAATATACATTCAAGGAACGTATACCTGACACGATCCATATTTTGGTTTTATGAATATCCCACATCGACTTTCTATGAAAGGGGAGCTCGATTTTCAGACCACTGTGCGCCGGTACCAGCGCTATGACCATCATTTTTCTTTTTGTCATTGCGTACTAATACCCCTGAAGAACCGCCATACTGTTACTAATGACCAAGTAATTTGTGTCACTATCTCTCGGTCTATGCCTAGTGGATACGAGACTTTATCAGAATCTGCCCTCTGCATCATTACAAGTTGGAGCACAACATTCGCGTGCAAACCCCGCGTGACACTTTATTCTTCGGATACCCGGGATCGATGGAGAGCGGGCCGCGGTCCTGCCCTCGGATCTCAAGTTCCCGTGTATCTTTTTACGACAAATAAAGCTTAGGTTTACGGCGACGATGTCGTGAATAGGTCGGAATAACTTGCACGGAAAGGGGGTTAGGAGGTGCAAGGCCTCTCATTGCCATTAATCGAATGCGTTGCCCGTAAAGGGTCTACATAAATTAATGTATGTTTTTTTTTAAATTAGATTAGAGCTCTTTCTCTTTTTTTACAGAGAGAGCGGTTATTTAATTTATTTTACCCTTTTACGGGTGACTTACACTTTTAATTGAAAAAATAAACAAATATTTACATGTAGAGGCACATACATTTCATAAATATTTTTTATTATTTCGCTTTTAGATGCGACATGCGTATTTAATCCATCTAGACTTGTCTCAGATACTACAGCGCGGTTAATTTCGCCGACGACGTGTGCGTAAAACATGCTGTGAAACTAATTGATATTGGCTTTATTATGTACTTTTATTATTGACTATTGGCTGCGTACTATCTCGACGAGCCGTGTACGCCGGTTTATGGGTACAGACGGTAGCTGCAGACCAGCGCTGGTATCAGCTCTAGCCATGTATCAGATCATGCTAAGTCAGAGCCATTTTGCATTTGCCAAACACCAAACGTGTTGGATACTGGATAATGTATTGCTGTTTTTCAAAATAATAACAAGTTATTTTCATTGTAATATTGCTTAGTTGGGTTTTGTGTGTGTCCTTATTAATATGTTTTTATTGAGTGCGTTCAAGTGCATATAAATGATTAATCTATATGATCTACCTTTACAATAGGTATCATCCGGTGGCAACATCCCACCAACGCTTAGATTGTCGATGAACCAGTATAGCAACGTCCGTTGAAGTCGTAGAGTATACTTAGTGAACAGACTGACAGACCAACATAATATAAAAACGCCCATACGGAAACCCATGCTTTTCCATAGAAACGACGTCTAGGAAATCAACGGGTTATAAGATATAGCTTAAAATTAGCAGTTTTTTAATACATTTTTTGCATACCGAAACCCTTGTAATATCGATCATTTTTCGCAATTATTACACGCAATGTATTTAAAACATCACGACCTTGATGTCATAAGAACGCTTAAAGCTATGCTACAATTCTGTAAATTGCTTTTTATTATTCTAATTTTTCATAGGATTTTGATCACTTGTTGGTGATTCTGCGCAACTCACGTATACACAACACACTTTACGTAAAACAATTCAATAGTCAAGAATGAACGCTACATGAACGGCTGTCATAAAATCACCCTATTAGCGAGCAATATCTGGCTATAGATCGTAAAGCGGCTGCGTAAGGGCCGTGTATTCTACTACTCACTTTGATGCTTATCAGCTAACTGTATAAGGGGATTAGGCAGGTCTCGCCGTCGGTAGAAGCACATGACCTTAGCCTCCACGTTGCCGGAGGCGGTTTTGTTCAGCTCCTCTATCCGCCGGATCTGGTACGGAGACGTCGACGACGTCTCAAAATAGACGCAGTCTGTGGATAAGGAAAATTAACCATTATCGAAAGTGTGAGAGGGGCGATTGTTGCGGCACGCGGCTGAAACCAATGAGCCTGGAAGAACGAATAAATGAAGGAAAACTACGCTGCAGCGTCATTACAATTATCGAATGATTATTCGAGCGAGACGGGTGTCGCAAACAGATCCTAGCGTAGGGATTCAGGACTAGATTCTGCTAATGGATTGTAGTACAATAGCAATTGCATGAACACGTCGATTTACTTTCATGGACCCTTCAAGGCAACGCAAGCGCGCGTATCATTAATTCTTGGCGTCAACGGGATTAAAAATTACGCGCATCAAATATTAATCCCATCGTCTAAGGGCCAGTTTCTGAATATCGCTAAGTAAAACTACTGAACTGTAGTGCTGTCTCGTTAAATTTCTCAGAAAAGAGCGTAACAGAACGTTACTTAAGTATTTACTTAGTGAAATTCTCAATTGATAAACCGGCCCTGACTGTTCCTGAAGTTCCTGAAGACCACAAACGTTGTCTTCTAGTTTTCAGATCTACCTAGCCTAGTTTTATAGCTCAGGTACAGCCGTATCAGTCAGGTTTGCGAGTACCTCAAGTGGAACGGATGGTCTCTATCAGTACCTAATGCCGCGGCATAGTTGCTCACATAGACAACAAAAAAATGGCAACGCTTTTTACCGCTACGCAGGCGAACATAAAGAAATAATGCGCATTCAAAATGTGGCCGGTTTCGGTCTGTCCTCATAACAAAAGCGTTGGCTTACGTTGAGGCGATCCATCTTATGTGACAATACTCTTGATCTTTTCACTAAGACAATCAAGTGTTCCTCCATTACACGTTATACTAGAGACGAAGGCAGAACGTTCTCACAGGACAAATTAAACGGATATGGTCAAACTATAAGGGTTCCTTGACGACTACGGAACAATAAAAGTCTTAGTGTACAGTCGACAGCACATCATCCTATACACCCATGCACTCTACCCCGTTGTATTACGGGCGACTTTGCAACAAAAATGTGAAGATTGACGTGCTGTCGACTGTACATCAGGCAACGTGCAGCGTAGGGTTCCGTAGGGGGAGAGCTATCTTGATAGGCACAACTTGCAAATTAATCAAAGTTACTTCAACGGAATATGCTTATTATATTGTTTCAAACCGATCCCGGTACAACTGCTGTGCCCCGGACCTCCTCAGAGCGGTGGAGCTTGTCCCATGGAGAAAAAAAAATAGACGCTACGCCCCAGCCAAGACTGCCAAGCCGAAAGAGCTTTCTGAAATGTGTCAATCCATTGACCATAGAGCTAGTGCCAGTTTCTGTGCCTTCTCTTATTTGAGCCGCTGTCAGAGAGCCTCCCGCCGAATAAAATAGCCCTGGGCAATCTGGAACTACCTGAACCGGCTGCGGACCCGTGTCGGCAGAAGTAAGGATAAAGCTGGCTACCCACGGTCCGCGATATCGCGGACGGACGCGGACGGCCGACGACCACGGACAGCCATGCACCACGCACGAGGCTCTTCCCACGGTGCACGATTCTGCGGATATCGATACGACCACGTACGTCCACGACCGGTACGGCGCACCGCCACAGACGTGTGTGCTACCGCGGGCCGAGACCCTTCCTACGGTGTGTCGTCCGAGCTGGTCCGCGTCCGTCCGCGATATCGCGGGCCGTGGGAAGCCAGCTTAACATGTATAGGTTTGTGCGGTACTAGTATGCTAGACGATGGACTATCTTTCATAGTGTCGAGCCTTAACACTTGAACTCACAAGCACCTATGATTGGAAGTCATAAAACGAAGAATTCTAAGTCGCAACACACAAAAAGAAATATGTATGTCCATACGAAGTCAGTCCTTTCAGGTTATCTGTCGGCTTTATCTACATCTCGTTTAATCTTGAATGTCTCGTTTAATAGCGCGGTCATAAATTAATATTGCCGTACTTTTGGTAATACGTGTATTGAACGAATTGTGAATGAATGATTTTTTCCTTTCTGGCCTTGCCGGTGTTTAAACCTCGTAATGTCCTAAGTCTTGGCGATGGCAAACTTAGGACGTTAATTTGGTGTTCCTGGGTAATAAACCGACGAGTAGGATTCGCCCACCAAGGGTTTCGAACTTGTAGGTACTTTTGATAAATTAATGAAGTAGTTCAGAAATCGAGTTTTGGAGTGTTTCTGAGCTTTCGCCAAACTAAATAAGGATGTCTTTCGAACATTTTATTTTAGCTAATTACAAACAAATGCATAGTTAGTATACGATGATATTACTTGCCTTTCATAGGTTAACGTAAACTACACTACAAATTTTAATTCCCTTGAGTGTCGAAATATACGTTTTTTCGCGTCATAAAGAACCGTATCTTTTTTTTTCAGTTAGCTTAGAATTTTATTTTTTCACAGCTTCATGAAACTAGAGTTATGTATAAGGGTTAAGGGGAAAAATTGGCTAGGTCCATTATTTGTTTTTGTAGTCTATGGCCACAAAAATCGAGGAACTTATTCTATATACATGTAACATACACAATTGCCTTCTTAAGTCAACTGAAATCAGCTGCTCCTCTATATATTATTCGAGTCAGCCATAGAACACATTCACAACTTAAATAGTCTGTACTGTAAAATTGTGTAAATGTGACTTAGCGAATTATTCCCCTTAGGCCTTCATATGGTTTTATTTCAACTCGATGTCTCCACGCGTTCCCGAGATAAACATAAACAGTCTTGACAGACAGTTGGACGCACAACATAGTGATCTTATACGGGTTCCGCTTTTTCCTTTGAGATACGGAACCCTAATAAACGACGAGAATCGTCGAGCGAGACGAGCCCTCTACCAGAACCTACAACGTTTTCATCACCAACAAATATAGTACCACAGTAGACTCTACAGACAGTGCCCAATAAAGACTCTACAAATCGCTTTATCGAACAAATAGAATCGACATCAGTCGAAGTATTCAAGACTGCGAGATTCGGCTCTAATGAATCTCTTCTCTTTCATCAATTATACTTACGTCGACGGTGTGCTCACATTTCTGCAATGTGGCAGAGCATTTATAAAAAAAACTAGCTGTGCCCCGCGGTGTTACCCGCGGTTCATCGATTTTCCCGTAGGAATAAGATATTTCCCCGCGGTAAAACGTAGCCTATGTTTTAATCCAGGGTATCGGCTAACTCCATACCAAATTTTATTAAAATCCGTCCAGCCGTTTCAGCGCTAAAGACTGACAAACATATAAACACACACACAAATTTTCACGTTTATAATATTAGTGTGATGTGATGTGATGTTGCCTATGCGAGCCGTATGCGAGCGCACCAACGCCACCAAAACATGAGTTGAAGTAGTTGCCGTGACCGAAATCGTTCGGGGTCATCCTCATCATCAATGAATATCTTATACAATTTCACTCTCCTCTGCAATTCAGTTCCCATGGGTCAGCAAGGACAGCTAAGCTAACAGTTGGACAGTAAATGGTGTCATTGATGGACTGAGCCAAATATACTTTCCCTTGATAGAAACATTTTCTTAAAAAGAGCATAGTCAAAAAACAAAGGAAAGCATCCAATGATGTACGTCTTAAAAAAAATTAAGTAGATAAAAAAACCGGCCAAGCTTGAGTCGGACTGTCGCACGAAGGGCTCCGTACCTTTATCTTACAACATTTGAATATTTCAAGCGTGGTAGACGCTGGTAGTGCTCGAGTCCGACTCATTTGCCTGTTTTTTTTAAGTAATGTAATAATAGTATACAATATTATATTCAATATCGTCAGAAAATTTTAACGTGATCTTGCTATTTCATTTTTACAAGCCAAAGTTGCCTCTAATCCCGGCAAAGAGTCACCCTGTTGATTGCCGATCAATTAAATTGTACAGACATTTACATTTCGTCAGCAAGTCAGTGCAATGACTCTGGTGTTGTGGTGGTGACCTGGACCAATCGAGTGGCGCTGACGCGAGCCATGCGCTCACCGCCGCCAATCGTAAAATCTAGAGTGCACCAGACGCGTTACCGTATTTATCTATACCTACATACCTAGCAACAGTCTTCCTACATTACGTTGCCCTCCGTACATGTCGTGGCTATAGCTAGAGACATTTAGCGGCAGTTCACTCGACCGTAGCTCTTATTGCCAGTAGCATTTGTGCGAGGATGGAGCGAAGGTATCTCTACAGGTGCCAACTACATAAAGCCTGAATATCTGTTACCTCAGCAACCGGATTGTAGCGGAAACAATGCATTTAGGTATCAATTTCAAGAGTTGTGATATTATTCGATATCCTTCGTTACAACCATAAAGTTCGCAATGCATTGTTACAATTTATAATTAAAAAACTATAGGCATTATACGGTCGATAGCGATGTTAACGCCCCGTTCCGTTTTGCCAAGATTTGTGTGTATTTTTGGAACGCGTCAATAAGTAAGCATGGTAAATATAGTCCAGACACGTCATCCGGGAGTGTTATGTGATTGAATACTCCGCATCTCGATGTTCATATACCTAATTGTGGCTGAAGATGGTAGCCGACAATGAGGATAGCCTAGTACAGAAAGGAATGGCGTACCTTTGAGGCCTATGTCTAGTAGTAGTAGACTAATATGCACTGAGAGATGGAAACCGACCCATACCGTCACAGTAGACACGCCAGGTGCCTCGCCACAAATTGAAATTACGAGTAGATAAAGAAGATAATGATCGACATCCAGGGATCAAATTGTAATGGTCACTATTGTTAAATCAATGACGAACCATTCTCACGGAGTTCGTACGTCGTAACTCAGGCTAACCAATGTTCTGTTAGAATGGTTAACACATAAGTTACACTAGACACCGATGTAGACAGAGTTAGTGAACTCAGGAGTGGCGAATGTAATATGGATTGGACGGCTTATCGGATAGTTCGTGACCCCCAAAGTTAGTGACGCGGAAGATCAACGTAGGTATCCGTAAGGGCGCTAATGCCTCTAGCCAATCCCAAGTTAGTCCATGTTTAACCGAAAGGCGTCGTTTACTTCTCTTTACGAGTTAATACTCACTTGGTTTTAATGAATCGTAACTGCGAATCTAGGTGACGCTAGAGCGCGGAGCAAGTTTTATAGACTCTCATGTCAATGGGGTATGAGAGAGGGCGGATGCAAGCAAACCCCTTTTATTGCTTCGCCACGAGTCCCCAAAACTCGAGGCCCTTCCGTTCAAGGCCGGCCTCTAAGGATTTTATTAGTTACGTTGAAGGAAATCGCCCGAGTTATCCCCATAGCAACAATTTGCGTGAGAATAAGAATCAATTTTGCAACATAGGTACTCATATCCAAGTCACAAATTGAGGCAGCGTTTTGTGTAAAGTTAAGGACAAGTCTGTCGTTGGTACTTTCGGTGCCTATAGATAATAACAATAACAGAATAATCCATCATAAGAATTATATTAATTTGTATTTGTATCAGGCAGGTACGAATATACGAACACGGAAAATCCGTCCAGATTTCCCAATCTATTTCGATTTCCCAGTAACTACAAGATGCGAATGCGATTCTTTCGCGTCCGCCACCGCCATTGTACGATACGATGCGTGCGTAGTAAAACCGTCGAGCCAGTGCGGAAACTGTTAGTGAAATAATAATTTACGCCGACTGGTCGGTCGAGTTTAGCCTGGAGACAGGACCAGTTTATTGTTCGCAGCGCGCGTACTTCGGTACGTGGCTTTCACCCGATGAAATGAAACAGTCCGCGAGCGAAGCGCGGCCTATGCGAGATATACTAGACTATCGACGCGCCCGGCTTTGCGCCGAATCTTTAAATGCAAAGGTGCTACTACTGCTATATGTTTACGTATCGAAAGTCACAGTAAGTTGTTAGACTAATGAAGTAATTCACTAACTTGTTAGTTGAAAACTCTGTTAATTAAGTTTATTTTTTCTCATGAATGTGTTGAACATGAAGATATACCTTATTCTTTCAATACCAGACATCTAGGTATGTCTTCTAAGCAATGCTTGATGTACCATAAATCTTGAACCATACATGTTTGTCTTCTAAACACACTTTGGGCAAAAGAGCCTGCTAAATAGACTAGAATTTCCATAGAATTTTACTTATAAAAATCATTATCTTGTAAATTTTCATTATTTTAAGATGTCAATATTTGTACGCCTTTACGGCAAAATATGCTGAAACTTATTTTATGTTAAGAACTTTTATGTACACGCATATTTCACGAATAAATGAATTTGATTTGATTTGATTTAAAAAAGCCTGAATTTAATACAGTAATCTAACCCATTTTTTATTTTTTTTGTATCGAGCAGTTAAAAGAGCATACTCGGAGCTTCCAAGCGGCCAAAGACCGGTGGGCCGCCCCAGACATCATGTAAGGAGGAAGTGGCCAAGGAGCTGCGTGAGCTACAGGCGGGCGACTAGCAGGAGACCGGGCAGGACAGAGACAAGTGGCGACTGCTTATGTCGGGAGGTCAAAACCCATTTCGGGTCACTGAGCCAGCGCAGTAAGTAGCCCATTTTTAAGCCGGGTCGGAGATTAGAGTTAACTCAAATATTAGTTTTGTTGTAAAACCTATACTATAGTGCCCCATAAAGGATGTACTAACTTTTTAAAGCACGTTTAAGGAAAGTTCCTCTCTAGTTTAGGCGGCAATTGGTGAGAGCGCAAGGTTGACAGTGGGTGGGTAATGGCAAACGAGGGGCGCGGAGGGTTTCGACAATGGGGATGCTGATGAATACAAAATGTCTAGCACCGCCTTTATACCCCCACTACATTATCACCGATGATCGTTAATTAGGCGATCGTCTATAATCGGCACGATCATCGTGCGAGAATCCACACTATCGGCAATAATCCTCCGGTATTGAATTTGTTGATCGCCCACGTATGAGATGGACCTGAAGTTAGTGTGTTCCTGCTGCAACTGAGACCATTTATTTAATGGTTGTAACGATTATGTAAATTTCTTCACATAAAAAGTTGCGAAAAGAAGATGGAGAAGAAGAAGATACGTATGTAGTTACAATAAATTATAAAAAAACTTCTCTTAGGGGAGCTCAATTGAGATAAGGTCAATTAAGCGTTTATATAGGATCATCGGCGATAATGTAGTGGAGTCAATAAGCCGTAATTGAAATTTTCACAGAGTTATATCTCTAGTTGTTTACGCACGAACGTATGTACCGCTTCACTGTCCGATGGCGAATGAATGATCAGCGATAATGTGTGGTCACGTCGAAGTAAGGGCCTTTCTCCACTGCTTCGGTCCGGCAAACGTTAATTACCGATCCGATTTAGAAACACAACAGAATACTAATAAGCTTCTTCACTACTCCGGCATCCGGTTTTTAACGGTCCGATAATTTACTAGATCGGAACGGTATTTTACCGGTCCGAAGTGATCGATGTAAAAAAAAATACACGTTTTTGCACCGGCATACAACCCAAAAATGTTCTCATACAATTTTATTTACATTTAATAGAATGTGTGGAAAACGTCCCCTGCCTCGAATAGAAAAACCGAGGAATTTTAATAAAGCACTGCGTCACGTGCATTGCCTATTATAATCGGATGAAGAGAAGCATTAAATTTTTCTCATGACTGATTCCGGTTCCGACGCCGGACCGGAGCAGTGGAGAAAGGGCCTTACTGTCTGACTGATTTGTGTCCGAAAAACCGACAACAAGCGGGTCGCAGGCGATAAAATCGTCGATGATCGGCGAGTGCAGCCGAGTATGTCATCTACATTATAGGTAGTGCTTGCCCGTCATAGTCTGTAATCGGCGATAATGTAGTGACGCCATTATAACAATACATGTTTATTTATTGTCCTAAAACATATTGGTTAGAGATTGTCATGGCAACGTTTTTTTAGTAATTAAAAACAAATTTTTTTCGCGGGTTTTTTTGCTTTTAGTTTTACGGTGGCGGTGTATGGATGGATTGGATACACTTATATGTAATACAATGATTTACTGAAGGCTGCGATATTGGTAGATAGCGCAAATTTAAGACTTAATCCTATCCCGATATTTCAAAAATTATCCCAAGAGTTTTTGACAAAAGTTGTTGTAAAATATAAACACTAATTTGATGTGCTTAAGCAAGGGCACATTTTTAAAAAACCTTGTACCTATACTCCATATGTTTAGGTACTTAACTGAAGGTAAACAATCTGGATAAGTCTTTTTATTGAAATATACACTTTCTAAATCAAAATTTTTACAAATTAAATGTGTTTTTATGTAATTACATTTAATTTCACATTGAATTGGTAATGTGTAAAGATTTTGGTTTAATAAGTATATATTTCAATAATAAGGCGTATCAATATTGTTTACCTTTAGTTAAGTACCTAAAAATATGAAGTATAGCTGGATTGATCCATCGTGACCATATCCTATCACAAGCATGACCAGCGATTTTTTTAAGATGCCTGATTTGCTTAAAAATCAATCAATTAGCAAAAAAAAACTGTTGTGTCACGCATGGTGACCACTCAGTGAAAAAAAAAACAAAAGGCACAAATATCGGCGGCGTCGTAATCTAGCCAAAGAGCGTTTTCACATCATGTTGAGTTCAATAATGACACATGTGAACAAACCCATAAAACACTAAGGGCCCTGTCCTTGAACAACTTCCAATAGTCTCAGACTTAGCTCCACAAGAAAGCTAGGAGTGAAGTTGAAAATCTCTTGCTTTTATAAAGGACCATAGTGATGACTATAAATGATGGTGAGTAGCTACTTAAGTAGGTAGCACCTAACTTAAAACACCTCTAGTTAAGGTAGGTAATAAATTACAGCAGACAAGTTTGTAACCGGCAGTTATCTACTATCGAGGTCAGTGAACTCTATTACTTTCGCAACAACTGAAGGCTAACATTAACAAATAAGTAGACAGGCAACATTTAAAATTCTTCTGTGGATCATGTTATTGCGGAATAAAACTTTAATGAATTATTTGCAATAAGATGGCAAGCAGCCTTGAGTATCGTAGAAATTGTATCGTTTTAGGTACAATCAGCAGTATTGTGACCTGTACAATCATTCAAAAATATAAGAAAAGTACAGTGAACAGCACATCAACCTTCACATATGTGTACGTACTCTAATCAGTTATATTAAAGATGAGTTTTCAACGAAAATGTAAATTTTATGTTGGCTTGCTGTTGGCACTCTTGGGATTCTGAACTTAGTACAGTTCAGAATCCCAAGAGTGCCAGGGGTGATCAGCTGTGAATGTATGGGTTTTTCAAACATTCCAAACTACATCTGAAGGATTGATTCACCAAATGTTTGGTTTGTTACCAAACATTTATACATACTATAGTAACTTGGCAGGTGTCGATAAAATTTAATGCTATTTCTAAACGAGACATTAATGCTTTTTGTTGAAGTCTAGAAAGAGATTACATTATGAGACAATTTTAATGTATCATGCTTATTTTTGGTAATTGAATAAAACATTAGACACCGAACTGTAAGTGGAAAAAAAACAAGAGTATTACTTAAGAGATAACTGTTTTTTTTTTTTGTAAACTAAGTTTTATTTTGGCTAGTTACTTAATTTTTTTTAACCTATTGATTTGATTTTTGACATGTAAATAAAATGGTAGGAATCCTAAAACTAAATGGAACCATAATATCTAGGCAAAAGGATATTGTGGTTCCAACATAAATAAAAATAATTTAGAGGCATCAAGTTCTTCTCTCTTCTCGCACTCTTAATTCTTAAGATTATGAAAAATTGGGAAAACCAGTCTGTACTGCTTTGAACATTTTCAGAAAACACAAAAGATTTTATTGTAAATAAGGGTATGTTAGTGACAACAAACTTTGAATGTATTTTCCCACTAAAACAATGCAAAAGCCTCAAGAGATTATTAGCATAATATATCTAATTTTCCCGTTTCTACAGCAAAAGTTTAGTCAACATGAGAATGTTGTTGATGTATTTGTTGACCATTGTTTATAAAAAAATGTATGTACTTTTCTTACTAAATACTATTCAATAAGTGAGAATTTCAGCATTAAAAAATACTGATTGTGTAGTATTAATGTTGGAAGTAATGAAAAACACCTACTTCATCAATTGTCAGTTAATTTTTGCTAACAGAAAATGGATGAGCAATTTTGATAACTGAGGAAGTAGTGTCTATAAGGAAGTCATAATTAGCATATCGCACTGTGACGACCGCCTACCGAGGTACACGAGGAGGCTCAATCGAGTGCTTCTACTACAATAGACCATTCGTACGTACTGACGACACTGCCCTGCGACTGCCACGCGAGGCCCCCCAACTTGTTAAGACACACGACCGTCTGACCAACCCGTAGACTCGCGCCACTTCGCTCAGCGCGACGCCGAAATTTCATAAAAATGTTATGACAACATTCAATATAACCTAAAATCCCGTGTCAAAACACTGCATACATTCGCTAAGAGCCCCAGAAAACTCATAATCACTATTAGGTAACTGAAGACGCTCCCATGTCTAACACACCCGCACGCGAGCCGATACAATGATACCTAGATGCAAATGCTAATGTCCTATTTGACGAAATTTGGTAAAATAAATTTAACTTTCCAGTAAACATACGTTCATTACAAAGTAACACGATAACAACAAATCCCTTTACTGCGAATCTACCCTGACTTCATGAGATACAAGAATATTGAACTAATTAATGTGAGCGATTAATGAAGGTACGACAATCAAAGCAAAGCACCGCTAGTCGGCAGGCGGTGAACCGGCGAAGCTACAACAAAAATAACCAATTATTACTACTTACCGCCGACTCTGTACATGTTCGCAGCCATTTTTATACACAATCACTATTCATCAACACTTAAATAATCTACATCTGACACAAATATTAACTATAACACTAGGTAATTGAGCTTTTACAATGTTTTTCATCACGTTAACTCCGGACGCCTTTCGCTGATCGCCATTTTCTTTCACACACTACTAATTTGGCCAGTGCGCAGTCGCACTTTTTGGCGTAAACTTCCTGCCCGTAAAACAAAGCGGTGACATGATACTATTTATTTTTTCAAGTAATAAATCAAAATTGCGTTGTATTATGCTAAAAGAGAGTATTATCGAAAATCATGTCCTGTTAAAATTAATTTTATAATTTTCCAAAAATTCAAGAAAAATATTTCATTCAAGTACGTTCCTTTTTGGCTCGATCTTTGGTCTCAGGCAAATAATAATTTTTCGAGAAAAATATAAAATTCTTTTCAGAAATTAAATTTAGCCAAATCATATTTCAAGAAATACTATAAAGCAGATAAGCTGTAATTTTGTTTTATTCTAATGGGTTATTAACAGTAATTCCAAAAATTATATAGTACGCTTGTGTAGAACGGAACGTAGAATCATAGACAAAGACGCCTTAATGTCTATGGTATCTTCGTCTATTGTCTATGGTAAATGCCATGAAACCATAGAGTATATTTTTTTTATGCAATGGATTAACCTGTTCAGCCAATAAGTCAGTACATAAGTCAGAAGGTCAGAAGTTTGAAACTATGAAAACATTTGAAAATATTACAAATCGTCAAAAACTTCAGGAAATATCATTTTCATAATTCTGAAAATATTTTTTGTTCTATGCTGAGTTTTCAAAAATGACGTGGCCACTGTGACAGCTGATGATTTGTCTATGAAACTTTTGACATTTGCCAAATCAGCCAGTTCGTTCGCCCGATTGCTGGAAAATTGTTGTTTTATTTGATAATTACTCGTTTTCGTGAATGAATATCGGACTGCAAGCGTAGATATTGATTAAGTACATTATATTGCACCGCCACATGAGCCACTGGTACGTACTATCTTCTATTCTGGCCTATGTTACACATCATCGTGATCGCTATGCAATAAGCCGTAGTGTTTTTCGTTGTTTTCGCCTCAGATCGGTGATATGGCGACGTACGAGGAGTTTATCCAGCAGAACGAAGATCGGGACGGTATACGGCTGACCTGGAATGTCTGGCCTTCGAGTAGGATCGAGACTACGAGGCTCGTTGTCCCTCTGGCCTGCTTGTACCAGCCGCTGAAGGAACGGCCTGATTTGCCGCCGATCCAATACGAGCCTGTACTGTGCACGCGTAACACATGCCGTGCGATCCTGAACCCCATGTGCCAGGTCGACTATAGAGCCAAATTGTGGGTCTGCAACTTCTGCTTTCAAAGGAATCCTGTAAGTCAATTTCACAATGCTCTGTCTGCGGTTGAGAAAATAAAAAGTGGTTTTTTGCAGTTTTGTGTTGTAATTTTGAATTAATATAAATGATTGCAGCTCAGGTTCTCAAAAAAATTGCAGATCAAGACTAATGTTTGTTTATTCAATGAAATAAGTATAATATTGCATTCATTGTTCTTATGTATAGTTGTTTTTGCTGCACAATTCTCGTATTGAAATTCTTAGAACAATAGAAATCATAAAGATTTTGTTGGTGATGGTCCTGATGTCCTTCAGATAGACACTTGGCTTACAAGAACGTTTACAGATTAATAAAAAATCTTTCAGTTCCCACCACAATATGCGGCCATATCAGAGCAGCAGCAGCCAGCAGAGCTCATCCCGAACTTCTCCACCATTGAATACACCATTACCCGAGCCCAGACAATGCCGCCCATCTATCTGCTGGTTGTAGACACATGCCTTGATGAAGAGGAACTTGGGGCTTTAAAGGATTCCCTGCAGACGTCCCTGAGTTTGATGCCGCAAAATGCCCTTGTAGGTTTGATCACCTTTGGACGTATGGTGCAGATTCATGAATTGGGTAAGCGTTTTTTATTCATAGCTAATATTTATTTATTTTTTATCATAAAAATAGTCAAGTACAATATTTTCACTAATAAGCCCAGAATACTAGTCAATTGTATAGACATTTCGGCTCTTTCTTTCATAAAATGTTATTCTACTAGATATATAGCTATGTATTAGGTCTATATACTACATAGTATAATATTAAAGGTTCTGCAGTAAATGGATGTAGAAACATAGATAGAGAACACTTATTGTACGTAAAAATGGAAATTACACAGAAATTTTTAATGCATTAATTATTATTACATGGGATATCTTGCTGTTGCAGGCACCGAGGGCATATCAAAATGCTACGTCTTCAAAGGCACCAAGGACTTAACTGGCAAACAAATCCAAGAGCAATTAGCCATCGGTCGTGTCACTGCACCTAATCCTCAGCAAAGAGGTCCTGGGGCTCCACCGCAACAGCCTCCTGCCTACCGCTTCCTCCAACCAGTCAAACAGTGTGACATGGCTCTCACGGACCTACTGGGAGAACTCGGTCGTGACCCCTGGCCGCTTGGAGTTGGCAAGCGACCACTGAGAAGCAGCGGTGTAGCTATGTCTTTGGCTGTTGGGTTATTAGAAGTTACATACCCAAATACTGGGGCAAGAATTATGATGTTCATGGGAGGTTCCTGCTCGCAAGGCCCCGGGCAGGTTGTCAACGATGAACTTAAGCAGCCCATTCGGTCCCATCATGATATTCACAAAGATAATGCCAAATACATGAAGAAGGCTATCAAGCACTATGAGGCTCTCTCTCTGAGGGCAGCCACTAATGGGCATTGTATTGATATCTACTCTTGTGCATTGGACCAAACGGGCTTGATGGAGATGAAGCAGTGCTGCAATTCCACTGGGTGAGATAAGATGCCTTTTTGGGATCACTTTATTTCAAGGTCTTATAAATAGTGGAGTTTTTTTTCGCTGCCTTTTTCTCCACTACACACGGCCCCAAGGCAGCGGCTAACATTATACATAAGTGTATGTACATTGACATTAACAAACAGAATTTCTGATTTCTGATAGACGTGTTCCCTGTAAGGGCACTGCAATACAGTTTGTAGGAACTCTTACTTTTGTGCCATATGCATTTTAAACTCAATAAAAGAATCTGGATTATTAGGTCAACCTATACCCGAAAGAGGACGACGACAACGATATGACGTTATCAACATTACTTTAAGTATTTACTTAGTGAAATTCTCAATTCAGAAACCGGCCCTGTAATACGTATTTAGTTAAATAGTATATTGTAACTTAAATTAATTGTTTGACCGGCGATATTTCAACTCCTTCAACATTACTTCTCTCTCTGCCTGCGTCCGCCGTCCATGACGGTGCAAATGTGTTAATATTTTGTTTTAGACAAAATAAAAGAAAAGAAAACATTGCAGCTTGACTAACAACAAACTTTTGTTTGCAGTGGACATATGGTGATGGGCGACTCATTCAACTCGTCGCTGTTCAAGCAGACATTCCAGAGGGTGTTCGCTAAGGACCAGAAGGGGGATTACAAGATGGCATTCAATGGCACACTTGAGGTCAAGTGCAGTCGGGAGTTAAAGAGTGAGTGTCTGTTAGGCTTAAGGGAATGCAAAGAGTAATGGCTCCTATACACTATGCCGGCGGCACGGCCGGGTGGAAAGCCATGCCGTACAAGCCGAGCCGCCGCCGGCTGGCCAGCGGGTCGTGCCGGCGGGTTTCGCGGCAAGCCGGCGGCAGTTCGCTCCCGGCATTCGATTGAAAGTGTTGTGCTTGAAAATCATGCCAACGGCAAGAGCGGCTCTGTGGCAGCCAGCGGCAAGTGCCGGCGGCCTAAACCTGTTACCCCGAAACTTTCAGTTTTTCGCACAAATGCTATGTTCCTGTGTTTGTGGTTTTGTCCCAGGTTTGTGAACCTAGGTTTTTTGTTGATTTGAATATCACTGTTATCAATAGGCTATTTGACAGTGTGAAAAAAACTGTATTATTTATACGTATTCACATAAATTATGTGTCTAAAAACCGCTTTAAGGCATTTTAACTAAAAAAAAAAACAATTATGATTTGTAAAAAAACACAAGATAAAATTTGATAATTTGTATCTGCCGTCATTGTATCGAAAACGGCCTGGATTGGCCGATTCTATGATGACGTCATAGGTTAGTAAAAATGGCGTCACTCATTTATTCTTTCTTACGTTCATTGGTTGGTTTACGGGAAGTGACGTCATAATTCCTGTGCGACGCCATATTGCTTAAGATAGCGTTTTGGCGTCTTATTTGAAAAGTAAATTTTCGTTTGCCTTTTTTAGAAGAAATACACAAAAGATTTAAAATGACCACTTTCTGAGGACTCCACGAACACCAACAAACTATATGGCTTTCAGAAATCGGTCAATAAGATAAGCCTATTGATCAGACCATGTTATTATGTCCATCCAGCTAGCGGTACAAAAAATAAAAATAAAAAATAAACTCACTCCTGTTATCCTCGAGGGGGTAGGCAGAGAGGCACCAATCACTATAACTCCACTAGAACTAGATTAAAAAAAAGTTCTAATTACGACTTGTAGAACAAAGTAGGGTCGGAGAATATATCAGTACTATCGACTTTCGCCTAAACCACACAAAACAAGAGTCACGAGCCGTGGATGATTTCGTCCCATGAATCGGTCTACCAGCCTCTAACTTATTGAACTTAGCAATACATTGATAATTCAATTCAAAGCCTTGTTATGTCTAACGGAAACCCATGTTTACAGTAAGCGGCGCCATCGGCTCATGCGTTTCTCTCAATGTGAAAAGCCCTTGCGTCTCCGACCAAGAAGTTGGCATGGGGAACACCTGTCAGTGGAAGATGTGCACCTTCGATCCTAGCACCACTATGGCTGTATTCTTTGAGGTGAGTCTTAACGGCCCTATTTATAAAAGCTCTTTTCCTTAGAGCACTCCAAAAACGTCAATTAAATAGTCTATGGTATAGGTTCTACACGGAAAAGATGTAGCCAGAGATTAAAAGCAGAGGTTTTTTAAAGATTTTTTTTTAAATCCTTTATTTGCTAACACAAATATTGCATCATAACAGTAATTACACCAAAGCGTTACAATATTATAACTGAGCACTACCTATCAAACATCTTCTGTTCTAACATTCTCTTACATACCTTCACCACACTTGCAATCTCAACCGCAAACACATCACACTCTGCTGCTGCAGCGAGCAGGGCACAGAGTAGCCGCAGAGTAGTAATGTTGAGTAGCTGACGGTATGCCGTCACAGCCCAGATTATTCCACACTACTTACCAGTGCTGATGACGATAGTCTCCAGAGTCTATTAACTCGGACACCGTCCCCGCCAGGTCGTGAACCAGCACTCGACGCCGATGCCGCAAGGCAACCGCGGCTGCATGCAGTTTATCACTCAGTACCAGCACTCCAGCGGGCAGCGACGCGTTCGCGTCACCACCGTCGCCAGGAAGTGAGTTGTTTTTTTTGTAGTGACTCCCCATATTATGTATTGTATGGGAGTTATTATTGTTATACAGTTTCAAGATCATAGGTTTTAAATAATGTGACAATAATTAATTGTTGTAAAAAAATAAAATCAAATTTATTTGTCTCCCAGAAATCTATTACAGTTGTCCTTAAAATTTTAGTATTCGTAATTTTATAGATTCAATTAACATTGGATTTTAAAGACTTAAAAGGAAGCAGTCGTATGTCCACACTAAGCCGACTCTATTATGATATAGTTAAGTTTAAGTATAGAATATAATATATGTTCTGTTTAGATACCCTACTGATTTCAAGCCATAGTATGATTTTTTACAAAGCCCAGCAAAGGTAGTACGAGGTCGCGAGTCAAAAGTAGCGACTTTCCAGTACATTAACTGTCAAATTCTCGCGACTTTTGACGTTGTCGCGCGCGACTCGCGTCCTCATACTACCTTTGCAGGTTTGTAATTTACTAACAAATTGATAGTCTAGAGTTAATAGCTGTCACTTGAAGTTTCTGTTGCACTTCCTGGAACTGAAAACTATTCTAATCAATAAATCTCTATTGATTATTCAGTGTACAAGAAATTGGGGCTCATTGTAACATGTTCAAACTCTGGTTAAACCTGAGATTTCCGCATAAAGCCTTATAAGGCTCTACACTTCCAGGCTCAAGGTATCATAGAATACCGTCTGAATGATTTGACTTTTTAATAGATATTTAAGCTAATCGATCCACCAATCCGGACTTGGCCCCCGTAGTGCCTATTGCCTATACCTTCCTCAGGGAAGAGACCAGTGCTCCTCGGTGGGGATGGAATGGGTTGATGATGATGAAGCTAATCAATGCTTTTCCTCAGTTGGGGCGACGCAGCAGCAAACCTCCATCACATTTCGGCCGGCTTCGATCAGGAGGCGGCAGCGGTTGTGATGGCACGGCTCGTCGTCTATAGAGCCGAGCAGGAGGATGGCCCCGACGTGCTGCGCTGGCTCGATCGTATGCTGATCAGGCTCGTAAGTATGCTTGCCCGGTTCCTAGGTAGGCATGAATTAGCCCATATTCATCCATATAGGCCTTCCCAGGTACGCTTTCTTCCTTCTGTCCTCGGCCATCCTCATGTAGCCACTGAAAGCAAGCTGCAGATCCTCGGTCCAGCAAGCTGTACAGATAAACTTAAAACATTTAAATACAGGTACAAGATATCCTGTGTCGCGGGAATCAGAAATTAATGATGAAATGATGTTGTCGATAAATACATGTAGAATCAAACATAAATAAACAATCAAATGTCTTTTTATATTCAACAGTGCCAGAAGTTCGGCGAGTACGCGAAAGATGACCCGAACAGTTTCCGGTTGTCCGAAAACTTCAGTCTGTACCCGCAGTTCATGTACCACCTTCGGCGCTCGCAGTTCCTGCAAGTGTTCAATAACTCGCCCGATGAGACCACTTTCTACAGGTGAGATGTAGTTTCTCCTGGTGAGATGTAGTTTCTGCAGGTGAGATGTAGTTTCTGCTGGTGAGATGTAGTTTCTGCAGGTGAGATGTAGTTTCTGCTGGTGAGATGTAGTTTCTGCTGGTGAGATGTAGTTTCTGCAGGTTAGATGTAGTTTCTGCTAGTGAGATGTAGTTTATGCAGGTGAGATGTAGTTTCTACAGATGAGATGTCATTTCTACGAGTGAAGTGTAGTTCCTGTACGTGACATGTAATTTCTGCCGATGCTATTTAGTTTGTCAAGTAAGGTCTTTAGTCTGTATTTTTAGTTCACGTACACTTGCGGCGCTCGCTGTCTCTATAGGTATTTTTCAACTCGTCTGATAAAACCATTTTATAAAGGTGAGATGTAGTTTCTGTGGGTGGGATGTAGTTTCAACAAGTGAGGAGTAGTTTCTCAACCAATAAGTCTAGGGTCGGCGGAGTAAAGACATAACTCAAATTGTCACAAAATGATTGTTCTTTACCACATAAATAAATTAATTCTTAAAAATATCGTTTCTGTTGTATGGGAGCCTCCTTAAATATATATTTTATTCTGTTTTTAGTGTTTGTTATAGCGGCAACAAAAATACATAATCTGTGAAAATTTCAACTGTCTAACGATCAAGGTTCATGAGATACAGCCTGGGGACAGACGGTGATCAGACCTGGTATGGACGGATAGCGGAGTCTCAGTAATAGTTTCCGTTTTACTCTTCGGGTATGGAACTCTATATATTATGTTATACAGTAATTTTATAACAGGTTTTTTCACTGCCTCAAAAATTTGTGTTTTGGACTTGTGTGCCGACTTTAGAACTTCAGTCTGTATACGCCTGTTCTACCTGTGATGCTCTCATTTCCTCCAAGAGTTATAATAAATAAATAATGTACAAGTAATTACTTTAGTTTCAGGTTAAGTAAAATATTTCTTTAATCGTATAGAATCAGCCGTTACTTTGCGGAAATCCATAATAGCATTCAAATGTGAATGTTTTTTGCTAAATTCCTCCAAACCGGATGGTGCTTGTGGGATCACAAGCACCATCCGGTTAGTTAATGCAGCGCCCTCCCTCCCACTTTTTCAAGCAGAAGCAAGAGACGAACACTCCACCACCGATACCAATGCTTGTGTGAGACAATGGGATGCGTTGCGCCTCTAACACGAGGCATCCTCAGGGTTACAAGTGTCACCCCAAAATCTACAGTTAATTAATTCTTTAATCTACAATTTATCTATCCCCACAGACACATGCTGATGCGCGAGGATCTGACGCAGTCCCTCATCATGATCCAGCCGATCCTCTACTCGTACAGCTTTGGGGGACCTCCAGAGCCGGTCCTACTGGACACCAGCTCCATTCAACCCGACCGCATCCTACTGATGGACACGTTCTTCCAGATCCTCATCTACCATGGAGAGGTGGGGACTTAATGATTGGCAGGAAACCAATTCTACTACGAGCTAAAAATTGAAGTTAGGTATTTTTATAAAATACCTAACTTCAATTTTTGTTCACCATTTCATTATTTTTGCATGCATGTAAAAAATATTATATTCCTAATACCCAGAATGTAGATTATTCATTAGGCTTTGCAATGTAATAAAAGGAAGAGCGGGGTATCTGTAACACAGGTCTCGACCTAGTACAGAGCCCCAATCATGTGTTTTAAACTGTAACTTCTGCTTACTGAATAAAGATTTTATTTATTTTTATTTATTTATTATAGCTAGGCATTGGTTAGGTTATACGAGATAGGCTGACAGTTGGAAAAAAAAACTGTTTCATTTATACGTTTTCGTATAAATTATTACTCAAATTAAAACGACTTTAAGGCAATTACTATTTGTAAAAAAAACACAACATAAAATTTTATTATTATGTATTTTTTTGTATTTATTATGTATATTGTATCGAAAACGGCCTGGATTGGCCGATTCTATGACGACGTCAGATGCCAGTAAAAATGGCGTCTGTCACATACGTTCCTACGTTCATTGGTTGGTTTACCGGGAAGTGATGTCTAATTCCTGTGCGACGCCATATTGCCCTCTTGTGTCTCGGACATTATCAACTGATATTTAGTCTCCGCACTATGTATAAACTTGACAAACGAAAATAAAAACAATATGATTGGAAAAAGTAAAGATGTGTGGCAAAAGGATTTTTAATTTTTTTTAAATGCCTATTTTTTTTTCACGCAATTTTTTTTATTTTTTTTTTATTTTTTTTATAACCAGTATGACTTGCCTTTTCACCTGGAACCGGCTTGACGTTGAGTTTTGGGACACCCTGTATATGTATTACAACAGGAACAGAGAAACTCCACATTTATTCTTTCAAAAATGTTTTAATTTATTTAACAGAGTTTTCAATTTGATTACTTTATAAAAGTTTAGAATTGAATAGATAACCTTTTGTCACACACAATAAATTATTAGAGTACGGAGGGCGGCCTAGTTTAGTTTATTTAGGCCGGTTTTAGAGTCACGCTGACACTCGGCGCTGACAGGCCAATATGTTCTACGTCCTAAGGAGCGTTCGAGGAAAACGCCGACCGTTCAGCGCTGACCAGCCATACATTTTGTCTATAAGCGCTGACGGTCAGCGCGTGGTCAGCGTGACTCAAACCCAGCATCACTCTACCGAATTTTGTGGCAAACGAATCACTTTCTCCCACAGACCATCGCCCAATGGCGCGCCCTCCGCTACCAAGACATGGCCGAGTATGAGAGCTTCGCGCAACTACTGCGCGCGCCGGTCGACGATGCGCAGGAGATCTTACAGAGCCGCTTCCCTGTACCGCGGTACATCGACACTGAGCACGGCGGCTCGCAGGTAAGCATCGTGGAGAAACCTGCATTTTCAGGAGAAACAGTGTTTGACTTTTCCTACTCAATTCAATTTTATGGTGAATGGCACCCCTAAGGATTCTGCCAACGTCTGAGTTACGAAAAAGTAGCACATCTGAGTGGTTAGTGCGAGTTTTTTCATTAACTTTCGATAGCGAGAGCGTTTGCAATTTGTATAGGAGTGACAAAGAGACAACTAGCTCGCGCGCTTTGTCACTCCTATAGAATATGAGTTTACGTTAACGCGATCGAGTAGTTAAAAAAACTCGCACTAAGCACTCTGTGGAGAACAATACAAGTTTTTTTTTATACAAAAAAATTCACTCTGTCAAGCTATTTACCTGTAGACTTTTCCTACTGTAATTGGGTATTTGACAAAATGTCAGATGAGTTACTTTTAAAACGGAATTTTGTACGAAAATATGTACTTGCTTGTGACGTCACATTTTAGAGCACTCTTTTTATGTTTCATCTATTTTAAAATTGTAAGAACTAAAGTCTGATTTTTAATTCCGTAGAATTCTGACAGTTATAATTTTTTGACATGTCAGAGATTAGAAACCTCTTTTGGCCGGCCACATTTTTCAATGTCAATACGAGTGTGAACATCTGAGTCTACACATTTAATTTGTTAGTGAATCTATCCATTTTATAAAGTGTGGAGCTCCAAATTAAAAGAGAATTTAAGGCGAGTGACCATTGTGTCCCTTTTCGCCACACAAACAGTAAAAAAGTACACGTAAAGAAAACATATTTTTATTAAAATATCTAATCATCATTAATACTAATATCACTATCTTCATCATCATCATCATCGCTGACATGAATTATTAAGAGAGCTAACAGCGGCATACTTCACTTTTCTAAAAAGGTTTACGAAACCTTGAATTCGTAGGCAGTGATGCCAGCTAAAGAATAAAATAAAGTAATTAAAGTTAATTTGAAATATTGTTCGTGATATTGAAATATTTGTTATTTTTGTATTAGGTCACTTGAGTAAGTAAATATTTATATTAACCTTTTTGTAGGTAAAACATAAAAAATACGTAGCATTTTATTTTTTATTGCCCTCAAATGGGTCAAATTTGTCCCTTTTTCGGTGGAGAACTTTTTCTGTTCTTTTTCAGTGTTGCTACTACACTTATGAAATGTCAGAATTCTACGGAATAAAAAATCAGAGTATAGTAAATTATTAAAAGAAATACATTTTCCGAAACATTTCGTAATTTTTGTTTTAATCGAGCATATCAAATATTTAATAATTTATTGGATATTGGACCTTGTATGACGATGATTGATGATGAGAGCTTCGCGTTTCGCTGTACCGCTTTGCATGGATACTGAACACGGCGGATCACAGGTTATCATTGTGGGGAAACCCGTGCCTTCATTGAATATACTTTCATTCAACCGAGTACGAGAACTTTGCGCAACTACTGCGGGCGCCGACGCAAAAGAAATCCTACAGGGCCGCTTGCCTGTACCGCGGTACATCGAAACTGAACAGAGTCGATATGCATCAGTGTCGTGTCAATGCAACGCGTTTTCCCACGATGCTAATGTAGCTAAGCATCGCGGGGAAACCCTCACTCTGAGATGAACAGGGCCGGGCTTCATAAAACTGCAATCGTGATTTATTCGACAACTAGCTTTCGCCCGCGACTCCGTCCGCGTGGACTTTAGTTCAAAATTTTGCAACCCCGTTCACTCCCTTCAGGGTTAAATTTAGAAAAACGGCGAAAAGCTGTTCAATCATTGTGTTTAAGAGTATTTAAAGCTTAAAGAAAATTAGACAACGTTCTTTATACTTCCCATACAAACTTTGGCAACCCTTTTCGCCCCCTTAGGGGTTGAATTTAAAAAAATCCGGTCTTATTCCTTGCCTACATTATATATAGACCCTCTGTGCAAAATTTTAGCTTCCTAGGTCCAACGGCTTGGGCTGGGCGTTGATGAGTGAATGAATCAGTCAGTCAGGACTTTGAATTTTATTTATATAGATTCCAGGTACATTGCGTAGCAGAGTCGTTTTGTTAATCTGTGGCTTAATCGACTTTGCAATGTACGTCAAGTTGAACAATGAACTGTAGTTTTACGAAAAGGAGACACCTCGAAGACTAGATGGCTGCGAATGTGTTCTAGACATTGTATTATTACACAGTTGATATAGTTGAAGGACATTTAATGCTTCTGTCTTAATTATCACTACCATCATATTTAAGTGAAAGCCGAGGTTATAACTTTGAAGGAGTGAAATTACTCCATGTAAAGTTTTTCTCAAGTTTAATTACAAAATTTGTTACAATAAATAAATAAATCACCTGTTATCTATCTACTTTTCAAAGGCTCTAAGCTCAAATTTTTTGGCCTTGTAGCCAATATCCTCTCCAACATCTCGTTGACTTTCTCCTGAGTCTTCAGGAAGTTCTGGAAGTGTGTGTCGTCGAAGTTAGCACGAGGCCTCTTCAACGGGATCTGATGTCTCTGCGCTATGGTCAGATGCCCTGAGTTTATACTATCGTGCATTCTTTCTTGGTTCCTGAACACGAAATCCGCCTTTTCGAAACGATGCGTGGGATATCTGTCTTCTTGCATTTCGGTATTGTAGTATTGACCGTTGGAAAAATGTTCGGCTGCATTTGGGGGCCTGGATTTAATATCGTGCTCTGATATCGGCCTCATTCCTTTCGATTCGTAGCGGTAAAAGTCGTTTGGTTCTTGCTTCGCAGCGAGGTCTTCGAAGTCGTGGTGCGTCATAGGTGGTCGAGACTTATTATGATGGTGGTTCCTGGCTGGCGCGATGTGTTTTGCTTTTTTCTTTTCCTGGTTGCTATCTCTTGACAACACATAGTCGTTCCAGTGGTCAACTATACTCCTGGGTCGACTAGTGGTGGTCACAATAATATGCTGGTTCTGGATCAGTCTCATATGAAACTTTGATTCACCTTTTATGTGAATAGGGATCCCTAGTGGCATTATCTCGTCATCGTTAGTCTGTATCATTATCGGCGATGTTTTGTCATTCTGTTTTGTAGATCGAGGCGGGTATATCTTTGCGATGGTGTTATATGCGTTTTCATTTTTGGACGGCGGCAGGTGGACGGGTTCGGGCTGGATGCCTTTCACTTTGGGAAGGTTCGCGTCATTAGAGCCTGAAGCTAGCATATCAATTGGTTGTTTGCTTCCGTACGCTGACGACGCAATTTGTTGAGCATCCGTGTAAGGGTTCTTTACAGGAACATAAGCATCATTCATTGAGTTTGTAACTACACCAGGCGATACAATATCTTGTCGTCCCCTGTATAGTATAGTTGGTTTTTTATGAGGGTTGCTCTGTGCTCCATTTTGAAGAGTGGCGTCATTAGGCACCAATACTGAGACAAATTCCTGCCTTTCTCTCAAGTAAGGGTTTTGTGAACTGACTGCCATCAGCCTTTGGCCATTAGTGTCTTCAATTCCAGTGTTAATTTTTGGCAAATAAGGATTGAGAGAAGGTCCAACATTTAAGTTAGGGTTCTTCATTGGTGCTTCCACCCTCGGATCTTGGATGACGGGAAATTTTATCTTGGCAGAGAAAATACCACCGAATGGGTTAGCTAGCCCTGCATTTGTGATGATATTGGCTAACGAGGATGCTGGGATGGGCCCTTGTATTTCTCCAATGATATTATCTGCAGAATAATTTGGGACGCCATAAGGATTGGAAGCAGTTTGTTGTTTTGGTAGGTTCACTGGAGAAGATTTGGTATCTCCTGGTTTATTTGTTTCAGAGTATTGCGGAGCGCCGTATGGATAGGTAGCTACATAATTTGGATTTTGTTTGTTTCCTAGGGCCGCTTCTTGGATGCTTCCAATTTTATTCTGTGCAGAATAATTTGGGGCACCTTGATATCCATTAGAAATAGCATTATTCCCTGCAGTAGCTCCCACTGTAATTTGATTTGGGCTGTCTTCGACGTTCTTTCCAGAATAATTGGAAGCGCCTTGCTCACCTGTTGTAGGAGGCTGGTTCACTTCGGCCCCTCTCATTCGCTCTTGGGCGTTTCCTATTATACTCACGGGAGAATAGATTGGGAAACCATACGGATTGTACAGACTCGCTGAATTTGCATTTGATATGTGTTGCTGATTTTGTGTTTCAATTGCATATTCAGGTTTTTTATTTATTGAATAGGTTGGAATAGCATATGGATACGGAAGCATTTGATTTGGAATGTTTTCCGAAGCTGGAGTTTTCTGGTTCGGAACTGCATAGTTGGGCATCCCATATTGTTTGTAAGCTGATGCAGGAGTGTTTCTTAAGAAACCGTTATTTCTTCCAATTTTATTCTGGTCTAGTATTTTATTGTAGACTGGATGCTCGTTGTAAGGCATATTTGTTTCTGTGACTACTGAACTTGAGGTGTATTCTTGGGGTACATAAGCTTTGTAAACTGTACCCGAATTATTTTTTATTCCTTCTTCTTGATCTTCGAAGTTTTTATCCAGTTGCTTTTGTTCAAAACTTTTAAGCCGCTCTAAGTCCCTGATTTGGTTTTTTCCAGGATATTTAGTTGTTTCATATTGATGAAACACATTTAATTTTCCATCTGATGCCCTGCTAATTTTATGTCCTGCTTGCGGCTCTATATTTTCTTTCGAATAATTTATAGGTCTTTTATGAACAGCGTTTTTTTTATTTGACTTGGAATTTGGCCCGAGCTTGGAATTTTTGTTTCGACTTCGAACTTGAATTAGTTTTGAAACTGGTTCTTCTTTGACGTCACCAGTACTTTCAGAGTTTAAGACTTCTTCATCGTCTGAGTTTTCGTTTTTATAGTTATTAGTATATTCAGGATCTAATTTGTTATCGAAACCTCTCTTGAGATTAATCATTCTTTTTAAAGAAATTTCTTGATTTTTTGTACCTGTGTTTTTGATAGGATATTTTATTTCAATCGAATTAGAATCCGATACTTCGCCTTTTAAATGAAGCTTTTTCTCTAACCGTTGAGTCACTTTATTTCTTGTGTGTTTATTCTTTAAGTGATAATTCTCATTCAGCGTCAGGTTTTCCATTGAGACATCTGTAGTAACATCCGTTTTTTTATGATTTTTCTTTCCAGAGTGAAAATCTCGGTATGGTAAGAGAGCTTTCCCTAAATTGGCATCGGGTCCCATTTGTTCATCTTCTATTTCATTCTTTTCATGTAATTTTGGATATCCGTTCGGGTTCAGTGGATCAGCATGTTCACTAGAATCATTTAGCTGTGGTGGTATGAATTCATCTGTGTGGAATGCTTTTGTCTGATGTCGTTTTCCCTTACTTTTACTTTTTTTAACGGCGGAAGATTTGTATACAGCTTCTGATGTTTTAAAGTATTTCTTAGATGATGCTGCCTTAAAATTTTCTTCTTTCGACGACGATGACGATGTGTCAATCCAAGATTTAAATTTTTTGAATAATTTTATGAAATTGTTGAGTTCTGGGTCGGTGCTTTCGGGTTTATTGGTGGAACTTAAGGTTTCTTTTGATGTAGCTGCAAAACAAATATTGGTGTTAGAGTTACGGAAAAAGCGATACTATGGCAATGCAATCGCTTTATTTTTTACCTGTTTTAGCTGTTGTCGATGTTATTACCAAATTCTTGAGTGCAGATTCTTTCCACAGCTCGCTCATAATCATTTTCTTTACGTCATCTACGACATTTCGAATCAGTACAGAAGGGGTTTTATCAGTATCTCTACCGTTAATATCAGTGTTGATAGCGGATACAACATTTGGAGTTATAACTAACGGCTTCGACGTTGTTTCGATGAAGCCCTTCATTACTAAGTCTTGTACTTCTCTTGCTATTTCCTCGAGCGCCTTCTGTGGTATTTCGTTCAAAATAGTTTTAGTAATTTCATGACCTTCATGAAATGTTTTCATATTATTTAAAAGTGTAGTTTTATCTTCTTTGCGATCCTGGTTAGATTTATGCGCAGGATTTTCTTGTGTTGTTTCGTGATTATTTACGTCACGTGAGTCTCTTGAGGCCTCATCTTTGTTTGTGAATAGACTTTTTGAAATAAAATAATTAATTTTCTCCATTATGTGATTCGATGAGGAGTTTGGCTGTTCTGTCGTCGCAATCTTGTTTTGATGGTTGGCGTAATATTGGTCCAGGAAACTCTCATTTCTTATGTACTTGTTTATAGTGATGTGGAATATATTGTTCTTTTCTGTTCTCGGCTCTATTTGAGGCGTGGTTGTAGTGGGTTCTTTGTGTACTTTACTGTCCATTTGTGACTGCTGAAATTTCGAGTACATTGTTAAAAATTTCATGAGGTTTTCTGGGTTCAGAAGGCTATTGTTCTGTACCACATTTCGTATAGTTGTGGTTGTGTGCGCAATCGTTGTTACTTTTTGTTCCTCTGTGTCTTTGTACACATCTATCGGCATTGAATCGTCCACATCAGTGCCGAGTTTTTTCACTGGCTGTACAGGGGCTGTTTCTAAATAATTTATGAACTCTACCTCTGGCTTTTTGTTAACATGCAATTCTCTGCTTTTAGGCATAGTACCTGCAACGTTAAAAATGCGTTCAAATGTTTTTTAAACTGATTAAATTAATAAAAGAAACAGCCAAGAACGAGTCGGGCTCGCCTATTGAGGGTTCTGCACACGCAGTTGTTTTCCAAAATTTTCCTAAATTTCAAAGTCACGATATTACGTGGCAAATGGCATAGTTCTAGATCAACAGGAGGTATCCTATGAATTTTTATTCATTTGAGTGTCGAAATATACGTTTTTTGCGACAGTATAATTTTTTTACGTTAACTTAGAAGTTTGATTTTTTCGCAGCTTCAAATGACCGTAGATTTTAATATTTGGATTTAAACCGATAACTCGACGTGTTACCGAGATAAAGGGTTGGACGGACTTTCGGAAGGGTTCTTTTCGTTTGAGCTACGTTACCCCAAATACGACGGAAATAAAAAGCTCCTAAGAGTAATACTTCGTTTTCTATCACAGTTTTGCTTACTTTCTGTCGCCATGAGATGCCCTGTGGGAGATGTTGGCTCAGTGCTCGCAGCTTGCCTGTTGCTTGACGGTTCAACATTAGAGTTGGCTAAACATTCGCGATGGACCGTGCTAAAACCATAAGTCATTCTATGAGTAATATGAGTATATTCACAATGCAACAAAAGAAAAGGGACCGAAAAACTCACTCATTGTTCAAGTCATCCAAGTTGACATTGTGTTGTTTCAATTTCTGCAATGTGCTCGCGTCTAGATCCTCTTTTTGCACACCGCTCTGCGACAGCACGCATATGAGATCTGAAACGTGTTTCGAATCGCCATTAGCACCAAAACACCGTCGCTAGTTTTCACGTAGCAACAATTTCCACCGATTCTGTAACTTTGCACAAATCTACGATTATTGAACTGAAACTATCGGAAGCACTACACATTATTAAAACTTTACTCCGGATTCACTAACCCGACAAAAAATCAAGTAAGGGAATTCCGAATAAAGTTAAACATTTACAAATTCGATTACGTTTCTAAACCACTAGACGTTGTTACTAGAAAACCGGTCTTTCGATTAGTAGGAATAGTCCCGTTTTCCCGCAACGACGCGTGTTGTCGGAACCTTTTATGCGGTCAATGTGTTTTGTCTGAGTTGCGCGACCGATCTCGGCACAGAACGTACATGTGAGGGCGAGCGCAGTGACCAAGCCCCGCTGCCACATTGTTATGGGCGCCCGACGCACTATCGCCGCGCTATCGGCCGCCGCCCGCGCCTCATTGTCCCGTCCGGCGTGTGTGCGTACGCGAAGCGAGAGCGCGTTTTTAGGGTTCTTGATGGAGACTCATAGAGCGCATAGGACTTCGAATAACTCTGGTTTTATTGGGATAGTGATGAAAGTAGAAGGAAACAAAATAATACATAATAGGTACATTAGCAAGTAGAAAGTTGTTAGTTCATGAACTCGAAAGGTGAAGTATGAATGGATGTCGAATGTAATCGAGAAATAGGTGTGAAATCGCGAAATGGGTGACGTCATATTAAATTTTAATTTAAAAATGTAAACGCAGTTTGAAAAAAATGGTGTAAAGAGGTTTGCACCTTTAAAGGGTATTGCTGAGTTTTTTGGTTTACCGCCAGTTGCGTTTGGTACAGTAGGCGCATTATCTTTTGGTAATAAATATCTAGCGTGGTCTTCCATGACTTTATTTTATAAGTTACTATATAGCTGACTAGGAAAACGTTGTTTGGCCATATGAAAAATACCTACTTAACCTATTCTCTCTGACATACCGAATATACATATTAAAAATCATTAAAATCGGTTAAACCGTTTTGGAGAAGTATGCGTGTCGCAGTAAAGTAGTTAAATCAGAGAGTCAATTGAATCTCTAGACAGTCAATCAAAGATCGATATTCAATCAATTCGCTAGCACTTTTATTTAAATAAAGCAGCGCCGAAAACTGTTAATTAACTGACTGACCGAAAAACAGCATGTTGATTAATAATGTAAAACAAGATGGCGGTCACGACAACAGCTGATTACTTTTAAAGTATTTCTTTTGGCGAACGTTGGTTGGTTTGTTGTGTGAGTGGTTTTTTTGTTTCAGATTGTGGTCTTTGGTGAAATTGTAAACATGTTGTCGACTCCGCCACGATTATTTAATTTGTTATTGTTATTTCGGTGTCATTGTGAAGAACAGAGAGCTTGGAAATTCCGTGTTTTGTTTTATTGTCAGATCGACAAACATCCACACCACCTAAGAGGGCATTACGCCTTATGAATAAGCAATGTCTTTTTACTATCCATTTTTTTCCAATCAAATATCTTGGTCACCCTACCAAAGTTGAAATACCTAGGAACGTTTAGGAAACTCGTTAAACGTTTCGTTCACTCACTTGTCTGACGGAACTTTAGAGACTTGATTGACTGTCTAGAAATTCAATTGACTCTCTGATTTAACTACTTTACTGCGACATGCGCACTAACACCGTGACACGTGAACTTTATTATATTACATTTTACTTGTAAATTTGTAGTCACAATCCTGAGATGTTATGCCATAATGTACCTTCTCTCTGGAAAAAAATATGTATGTAGTAGGATTAAACATAATAAAATTATTGTAGTAGATAGATAGATATATCGTTTATTGATGCCAACAATCTTAAACAATCTTAGTACCAATTATGTTTTTATTTTACGTTTGATGAAGATTATTTTCTGTGAGCCATTTCTCAGTTTAAGTACCATTAGCATAACCCTCTCGTTTTGTGCTCTCGATGCGTTCTTGACTGGTTTTTCTCTTGGGTTAAATTTCATGAATGGTGATTCATAGTTTAATTCTTCTCATTAAGAATAATCAATGACACCTGGAGCTCTAGCTTTTCAGTCAATTTCGATCTTATAGTAAAGGATATCAGGTTGATTTTAATTTAATTTATTTTGATCTTTTTCTTTTTCAGGCTCGTTTCTTGCTGTCAAAGGTGAACCCTTCGCAGACGCATAACAACATGTACGCGTACGGTGGTGTAAGTATTGACTGTGATTTTCACAACTATGAACTCTATTTATTATTCATGAAAACCTACCTTTATTTGAAGCCGCTGGTAAGAGCTGCTGACTTTGAAGTGAGCATGAATTTTCAGTTTTTTTTTTTTTAATTTAGCTATTAATGTTTTAATTTTTTATGGATGGATTTCACCGAGAAAACGATTCTGAATTAATGTAAGATAGCAACTACATTTTATTATTAATTTTAAGACAGGATGTTGCAAAAGGTATTTTGTATTTGGTAAAAGGTAATTTGGATTTGAATCTGAAGCGAAATGATGTCAGGATCGTCACAAATGGCAGTCCCTGGTGAGTTTATGTGTGTGTGTGTGTGTGTGTGCGTCAACAAGTTAATTGATTTATTGATCTATGTAATGTCATGTAATGTACAAAAACGACTTTTATTGACCCTCAATAAAAGTGGTTTCAAATTTGTTTCATTCGATCCCTAGAACAAGTATCAACGGCACGTGTGTTCCATAATTTAGTTAAGATATGTCTTCAGACTGACCTAAGCCGCGCCGAGTGCCTCTTTAATATAATCGTTTTTTTATAAATAAGATCCTAAATTTACAGTAAACATCATCACATCCCCGTGGTGGAGTATGGCCTATACCTTCCTCAGGGAAGAGACCCGTGCCCCTTGGTGGGGACATGACGGGTTGATGATGATGATGATCATCACAACATTTGTACGCATACGGCATCTCTAGCTGCTTATTTTTTTTCATAGTAGTATACTTTTCTCGAATCGTCATATTAAACTGTAATTGTAGTTCTAAGAACCTCTGCTCAGGGCCTCGATTCCGTTAATGCATTATAGTACGATGACAGACACACGGTCGGGTCACGTGACGAGTTTTTTTTTCATACCATTGACGCGTACAATTATTGATACATGTGCTAGCATTGTCTTGAAGCGGCAATGAAACTAAATCGCCCTTTTCATGCAGTTATCATTCTACTACAATGCATTAACAGAATATAGGGCCAGGTTGATCTACTGTACTCTGAGAACTGGACTCTTTGACGACATCTGTGGCGTAACGGTTAACGCATCTGCTTACCATGCCAGAGGTCCCGGGTTCGATCCCCGGCTGGGGAGAAAAAAAAACTTCAGGTCTTGGATGTTTACATGTTTGTGACGTCGCTGTTTTTGGTTCCCACGACACAGGGTATCCTAGTGTGGGGCCAGAAGCAATGTACGAGTATGTGCCTTTATGTAAATGTTTATGTTTATTCTGGATTTATTTCTAAGACATTTCTTTTTCTCATGTAATACTATAGTTCTACTGTCAAAAAGATGTCTTCTCTCGTGTGAAATCCGTCCCTGCACGTAGCGCTAAACCCAATTGGATTGCCATGCTAGCATGGTTTGAAATTGACGTGTGTTTTTTTTTGTTTCATCATTGTTTTGGCGAATACCAGGCGATGCCGATACCATCTGCGGTAGAGTGTTTTTTTTATTTTTTTTACTCCTTTTTATTGATTCAAGTCATGGTCCGGTGCTGATTTAAATGTGCTACTAATCTTTGACACGCTTTTTTCAAGCTTATTAATCGTGATTTTTGGTGTGCCTTCTAACAACCACCACGCAGGATTTGTTTGCATAGCTTTGTACTAACATAGGAAGTATGTAATTAAGTAAGTAGCATAATTTTATTATATGTTCCACGGCAGGGCACAGGCCTTTTTTCAGAGAGAGAGTAGGTATAATCACGACGTGTGCCCACCGCGGATTGGCGATGTCAAGCGCCAATCCGCGGTGGGCAAGCGTATGTGAATATAGTTATCATCATAGGCCTTCGCGTCCGTTACGGACGATTCAAGCAGTGCCTGTGGGACTTCGACACTTTTTTGAGTGACTGAAAAGTCCAATTCGAGAGCGAATACAGTAGAA
Source organism: Yponomeuta plumbellus (assembly GCA_947310845.1). Classification (NCBI taxonomy): domain Eukaryota; kingdom Metazoa; phylum Arthropoda; class Insecta; order Lepidoptera; family Yponomeutidae; genus Yponomeuta; species Yponomeuta plumbellus. The sequence continues at coordinate 5,060,698 of OX371211.1, read as the reverse complement.
CGCTGATTATCCGATTTAATCCGAATAGCATTCATACCTAATTTGTATTAGCTTTAACCTCGTGAGAACCAATGTAGTAAGAGAAATAAAAAAACCATTGTTATTTTCAAGGTCGGTGCTCAGGAGGTTAAGGTGATTTGAGAAAAGATGGTCAGAGTGGATTTTTTTTTCGCTGCCTTTTTCTCCACTACAGACGGCCCCAAGGCGGCGGCTAACATTATACATAACTGTATGTACATTGACATTCAACAAGCAGAATGTAAATTCTTTACGTTGAAATAAATTTTTGATTTCTGAATTGGGACCGGGGTCGATTCAGATAATCGGACATAGACTGGTAATAAAGAAAAACGAACTGTCGCACATAGAATAAACTTTATTAAGTTTAACAAACACAATTCTACAATAACACTCACTTGAACATCTCGATCAGAGTAAGCTGCAACCCCATCAGGGCTTAACAAAAATTCAAAGTACTGGAAATTATTTGATCTCAATTTTTTATATTACGCTTAGGACCGATTCGGTTAGTCGGCGTTCTACTGTGGCTTAGACACTCAGGTTTCTTCACGGTGTTTTACTTTACTGTTAGCGTTATACTAAATCGTTATTGTTAAAAGTACTTATGGTTTTGAAGCCTGTGTTGTAAAGTAATACCAAAAGAAATCGCTGCATGCCTTATATATTATTGATGCTGCTTCATTAATCTAATAATTAAAAAATGGCTGTACTCTATCATTGAAACCACTTTCATGAAAACCACAATAGGCTATTTGACCGATTTCTGAAAGCCATCTCATATTGTTTGTTTGTGTTCATGGAGTTCTCAGAAATTGGTCATTTTAAATTCTTTCGTGTATTTCTTCAAAAAAAAAGGCAAACGAAAATTTACTTTTTAATTAAGCCGCCAAAACGCTATCTTGGGCAATATGGCGTCGCACTGGTATTATGACGTCACTTCCCAGTCAACCAACCAATGAACGTAAGAAAGAATGAATGACCGACGCAATTTTTATGGACTTGTCACGTCATCTTAGAATCGGCCAATCCAGACCGTTTTCGATACAATGGCGGCAGATACAAATTATCAAATTTTATGTTGCGTTTTTTTACAAATCATAATTCTTTTTTTAGTTAAAATGCCTTTAAGCGGTTCTTAGACACATAATTTATTCGAATACGTATAAATAATACTGTTTTTTTCACACTTTCAAATAGCCTATTCATAGTATTATAACAATTCGGTATACATTGCAGAGCCTATTTGTATCAGTTCTATTTGTAGCTATTTGCGTGGGCTGTTCGACTTTGCAATAAACATCGAACCATATCGATTGCAGTAAACCATTGGCTGATTTCTGTATTGAGAATTTCGCTAATTACTTGACTGTAGTGCTGCCTCGTCAAATTTCTATAAAATAGATTTTCGACTGAAATTAGTTCCGCAAGATATATTATTATGCGGGATTCCGGTATTTAGGGATTGCATTCCCTAGCACGAATAAATGCTCAAAGGCGTGAATGTAATATTAATAAAAAAAAAACTATAAGGTCGGTGGCTTACACTGGTTAAGGGGCTACCCGGAGCGGCTGTCCAAATGTAAAACACTGAATTCGCCATTTCACAAATTTTACAGGAGAGCACTTTTTGTAAAGTTCTCTTAACAACAGACTTGCAAACGTGGATATTCTGTGTTTTGACAGAAAATAACACTGGAAATATAAGCTATAGAAGCATGGGTGTCTTGAATTTAGATCGGGAAAAACCCAAAATATCCAAAACAGTTGAAAACAAAGTTTCGAAAAAAATGGCGTATTCAGTGTTTTACCAAATGCACCGATACAAGTGAACACGTTGAAACTCGTACGAGCGGCCGGGCCGCGCAACTACGCCGCTCGAAGGTGCGACCGCGCCGCTATTTAAATAAATCGTTACACACAATTGCTTGTAATTTCGTGGTGTAGCGGCCGGGCCGCTCGGTCGCGCGGACTCATATAATTAGAGCCTAAAACTAACAAGTTCCTCACCCCTCGTACAGGACGGTGGCGCGCCTGTGTTGACGGACGATGTATCGCTACAAGTGTTCATGGAGCACCTGAAGAAGCTGGCCGTCTCCTCGACGGCGTAACAGGAACCGCCCGGTCCCCAGAGGAACCCCGCCGCGTCGCTCGCCAGACTGGTGCATCTTGATGAACCCCAATGAGTTTCCACCCAACCTCCACCAACCTTCAGCCTAATAGGCTATTTGACCGATTTCAGAAAGCTATCTCATATTGTTTGTTTGTGTTCATGGAGTCCTCAGAAAGTGGTCATTTTAAATTCTTTCGTTTATTTCTTCTAAAAAATTTACTTTTCAAATAAGCAGCCAAAACGCTATCTTAGGCAGTATGGCGTCGCTCAGGAATAATGACGTCACTTCCTGGTAAACCAACCAATGAACGTAAGAAAGAATTAATGAGAGACGCCATTTTTACTAACCTATGACGTCATCATAGAATCTGCTAATCCAGGCCGTTTTCGATACAATGGCGGCAGATACAAATTATCAAAATTTTTCATGTGTTTTTTTACAAAATAATAATTGTTTTTTTTTAGTTAAAATGCATTAAAGCGGTTTTAAGACACATCTATATATATAAAATTCAAAGTCCTGACTGACTGACTGACTCACTCATCAACGCCCAGCCCAAGCCGTTTGACCTAGGAAGCTGAAATTTTGCACAGAGGGTGTATATATAATGTAGGCAAGGAATAAGAACGGATTTTTTTGAAATTCAACCCCTAAGGGGGCGAAAAGGGTTGCCAAAATTTGTATGGGAGGTATAAAAAAGGTTGTCTGATTTTCTTGAAACTTGAAATAAATACTCTTCAAGACAATTGATTGAACACGTGTTTCGCCGTTTTTCTAAATTTAACCCTTAAGAGAGTGAATGGGGTTGCAAAATTTTAAACTAAAGTCCACGCGGACGGAGTCGCGGGCGAAAGCTAGTAATTTATACGAATGCGTATAAAAAATACTGTTTTTTTTCACACTGTCAAATAGCCTATTGTATAACAGCCTAAAAGACAGTGTCGAGGCTAGCTGACTGCGCTATAATCGCTGACGACCTCTGTGGCGCAGCGGTGCCTACCATGCTAGAGGTCCAGGGTTCGAATCGCGGCTGGGGAAAACCCCAGGTCTTGGATATTTACATGTTTGCGATGTCGCTGTTTCTGGTTCAAACGACACAGGGTATCCTAGTTTGGGGTCAGAAGCAATGTATGTGCCTGTATGTGAATGGTTATGTTTATATCTATTTATTCATGGGTAAGCTCTTCCAGTCTTTACATCTGCTTACGACTCGGCCATAGATAAACATAAAGTCTGATTTTTAATTCCGAAGAATTCTGACAGTTATCATTTTTTGACATGTCAGAGATTAGAAACCTTTTTTGGCCGGGCACATTTTTCAATTTCAATACGAATGTGAACATCTGAGTCTACACATTTAATTTGTTAGTGAATGTATCCATTTTAAAAAGTGTGGAGCTCCAAATTAAAAGAGAATTTAAGGCGAGTGACAATTGTGTCCCTTTTCACCACAAAAACAGTAAAAAAGTACACGTAAAGAAAACATATTTTTATTAAAATATCTAATCATCATTAATACTAATATCACTATCTTCATCATCATCATCATCGCTGACATGAATTATTAAGAGAGCTAACAGCGGCATACTTCACTTTTCTAAAAAGGTTTACGAAACCTTGAATTCGTAGGCAGTGATGCCAGCTAAAGAATAAAATAAAGTAATTAAAGTTAATTTGAAATATTGTTCGTGATATTGAAATATTTGTTATTTTTGTATTAGGTCACTTGAGTAAGTAAATATTTAGATTAACCTTTTTGTAGATAAAACATAAAAAATACGTACCATTTTATTTTTTATTGCTCTCAAATGGGTCTTTGTCCATTTTTCGGTGGAGAACTTTTTCAGTAGAAACACTTATGAAATGTCAGAATTCTACGGAATAAAAAATCAGAGTATAGTACTGTCAGATAAGTCGCGCAAACTGGGCTAACTTGGGTGAATAAATAAATAAATAATAAATAATAAACTGGGCCCACGTTTTTCCGAGTTTATTCGGTCCTAAACGTGACGAGTGGACTTGGGCGAACTGCCTATTTATCAAGTTCCGTGTAGGTGGGAAGAAATTGAAGTGAGAATCAAATCGCGCCTAGCCAGAATAAAGTTGGTGTGTTGGTTGGAGACCGTCCGCTCTCAAACAGGGGGAGCGCGTGAGAGTGTGGCCAGGGCATTAAGTCTGGTTTATCCCGGAAAGTGTGCACCGGGCATTTGAGTTTATGTTCAGCCAGGACTAGTAACAAAAATTATTGCGAATATTGGGATGGTCAAATGCTCGCGAGTCGATGACGTAGATGCAATTTATCTAAGTACCTATTTACGATTTTATGTTAACATTTTTTACATTGTAAATTGATTATTGGATCTAAATGTGTTTATGTTAATAGTCAAACTATATTAAAATTATACATTACTATAGATTGGATTCATATTACTCTTACTTCTCTATTCCGATTAAAATATGCAGTATTAGGTTTGTTACTATTCATGCTGCAGTAAATGTATGATATCTATATTTTGAAAACTAATCTATTTATGTGTAGGTAATGTATAATGACAATAGATTTCGTGGATTTTGTTTATTATAATTAAAATGCGATTTATATTTAAAACGTTTGTTTATTTTACATATCTACACAGGTAAATAACTAGAACATTGAATAATCATAATTGATTAATCGTCTTTACAACTCATTATTGAAATACAACTGTACCAAACTACCCCGTTTCCGAATCTACCTCGGAGAGTTTTAGAGAGAGAGCATACAAATATTATACTCATTCTGTTAACCTCCTGAGGCCCGACCTTGGAAATAACAATGGTTTTTGTACTAATTTTAGGACACGGGGACTCAGGAGGTTAAAATGCTTATATAGATTTCTACACTCTACATTTTGTAAATGCAGCTATGTTAATAACCCGGGATACCGCCGTTTAGCCAAAGTATTTTTCGCCAAATTTTACTTCCCAATAAACTTATGGCATCAGTTTCATTTCCCAAATGAAACTTTAGCAAGTTTTCATTTCGCATTTTATTCATTTGGTCAAATTATCATTTCGCATAATTTTACTGCGTCAAGTTTTATTAAGACAAACGTTTATTATGCTAACGTTTTATTTTGGCAAGTGCTATTTTCAAATAATGGAACGGGGGGTCGGCGATGTAAAGAATACGTGACAACAGAAATATAGGTGCGACGACGCGCGTAGCGAAGCGGAGCGCGTCGGAGCGTTAGGTTCTCTATGTAAGATCGAAAACAGATTCGACTTTGATGCGTTCTTACCTTGCCTCTTGTTGCCTCTTTGGTAAAATGAATTTTGACCAAGTATTTATTTGGTAAACAATAACTTGCCATAATAACTTTTGCTAACTGTTTATTTGCTTTAAGTTGTTTTGAGAAATGTTTTTTTGACAAGTGATAATTTGCGGAAAATAGTTTGGGAAGTAATACTTTGGGAAACGATTTTTGGCAATACATTAGTAAACCTAATAACCCATCACTATCTACCTACCCAATCACAGACTAAAAAAAAATGGACGCTTTCTCATTGGACAATTAAACCCTGAGATTAAACCATTACGACACAGCCTCATCGACTAGTCAGTCGATAGTTTGACACATTTAAGGCCTATGCACACGATGCGGTGTTATAACTACATCTATAGAATGCCAAACGGCTCTGTGCGGCGACGCCACGCAATAAGTCCGTGGGCCCAGTTAGCATATTTATTTGCCCATTATTCTGAAGTCCTTACAGGCAATCCAACGCTTTCTGGGCCTGCCTATAGGGCAGGGCAGAGCGAGTGATCGTGCTCTTCCACAATAAAGGGAAGTTTCCCGCCAGGCAGATAGTATGTCTGGGTACGGCCGGTCCAACTGTTCATCGGATGGACATTTGTACACTTTGATTGCGCGATGCAGGAATGTCGGAGTTTCTAGAGGGCGCCCAGAGTCATATTTATGCTCCCCACACGCCTATTGGTTTTTTAGTTGCGGCGTCCACTTGATCATAATCTTGGCTCTTGGCCACTCTGTTGTCTGGCATGATATTATGTACATTGTACAAATTGTAACAAATGTGTAACATGTTCTTTTAATCAATAAGTAAAATATAATTCAACGTTATCGTTCAGTCACAGTTATCGTCCAATGTGGAAGCGTCCAATGCGGTAACAATATTATATTACATACAAAAAAAAATCAACAGTAAAAGTGCAATAAAAATTCGAAACATTATCCATTCGTCGCAGCTGGCTCGAAAATATGTTCCCATAAAGTACGATTACAATTGTAAAACAAATACATCACACATTTTAACATAACTCGAGCGAGACGCATTATAGTAAAATACAAGCTAAACTACATAAGCTTCGTAGACAACTAGATCGCTAACGTCTACACCCAATGTTCATGGAATCTTTCCTCAGGATTTTTATAACCATATACAATTATACAAGGTGTTATTCCCTAGCTATCTAAAAAGGGAGAAGTAAAATGTTGACTGGATGAACAACTTTGACTATAGTTACAACAATAATTATCAACTTTACTGTTCCCTAGTTGAGTTAAGCTGCGATACGCGCAACGTGTGGAAAACCATATCAGCGGTCGATATTTTGCCCCTCCTTAATTTCCGGATAGATATGGGGGTTTTACTACACCATACGGGGTGTCCCAAAAATTCACAGTGACACCGGAGGTAGACCTGCCCAAAAGGCATTGAACCAACCTAACATGACCTCAGTAAATTTAGAACAAGTTTAAATTGGCCATACCTATCTCAAAAACCGTGCAACTTTTACTGAGGTCATGTTAGGTTGCCTTTTGGGCAGGTCTACCTCCAGTGTCACTGTGACGTGTCATTTTTGGGACACCCCGTATAAGACAGAATCCTTATGACGATCGATCATGAATTTCAAGAAAGACAGCAATCACATGTAAGTTAGAACCAAAGTACATTGGTATTTGAATTGCAGCTTGAAGCACCCAATGCATTTAGAAATATGGCCAATTAAGATACAATATAGTGGTAATCGCTCGTAGCCCCGGCCGCCTAAGTGAGTAACGCTAGCGGCATTTTTCCGAGCGGTTCCGTGCTTCGCAAGGCACGTTAAGCAGTTTGTGCCGGCTGCCGTGGATAGATGGTAGTCGTAAAGCCAAGTCAGATGCCTTAGGGCGGCTTGAAAACTTTTGACAGTGAGACCAGCCACTAGTCTCGGAGGCTTGTAACCTCCACAAATCCGGACTTGGCTCCTGTGCTGGAGTAAGGCCTATACCTTGCTCAGGGAAGAGACCCGTGCCCCTCGGTGGGGACAAAATGGGTTGATGATGAAGATACAATATAATGGTAACACAAGTAGGATTTTACAAACGATAATTGATAATTAAACTAGCTGACTCAGCAAACATTTTTTGCCCCATTAATAAAATTAATATACGACCTATTCCCAGATCTACCAAATACATATACACAAACATTCGGTGAACCTTTTTCGGACGAGATCGATAACAAACACCGTGACACGTCATGACAATATGTCTGTATTAGATGCCGCTCAATACTAACTCTGGCTAGCTAGAACTAGGGCTGCCATCAGTCCGGAATTCCCCGGATGTCCTAGTTTGAAGGGCGTCCGGGGGCCGTCCGGCAGGGGTTTTTAAAAGTGTCCGGGTGTAACCTGTCCCATTCCCAACACACCAATTTGTTGTCAGGAGAGATCCATTTTTTTATATAGTTTTTATCATTTGTTTTTGTTGCAAAAAATTCTTTTTCAGAGGTGTCTAGGGAAAAAACCATATTTCGCCCAAATTTCCGGGATTTTTGCCGTGTGTATCTGGCGTCGGCAATGTAGGTGATAACAGACCTAGCTAGCACCTGTTTAACTAATTCCCTCGATAGAAGCTAGACTTGAAACGGCATGAACCTAGCGCCTGGTAAACTTATAGGAAAAAAATCCGCCCGAACAACACTCCGTTCATTTCTTACTAAACAGCCCGTATACCAGTACACAAAGCAGCACACTCAGCATATACTTTATGTACTGCGTTCAGGAGTGAGGCGGTCAGTTGAGGAAACGGATGGACATCTTCTGCTCGACGTCAGTTCGCTCCAGGGCATGGCAGAACTCCTCGTAGCAAATCATCTGGTCGTTGTTGGTGTCCGCCTCGAGGATCGTCCGTTCGGCGATGCTCGTTAGCTGCTCTTCGCTGGAAAGATATGGTTTCATGTGAGGCTTTATTATAAAAATAAATATCCTCACGCCCGTTATCCCCGAGGGGGTAGGCAGAGGCACCAATCACTAGAACTGCGCCCACGTTTTGCCGAGTTTATTAGATCCCAAACGTGACAAGTGGCAAGCCTGTCGCCGTTATCCGAGTAGGTACAATTTATCAGCGAATGGTGTTGCTGTACACACAAACAAATGTACGTAACTAAAAGTCATTGGTACATGCGTGGTTCGAACCCAGACCCTCATGATCGAGAAGCAAGGGTCAACCCCACTACGCCTCCACCGCTTGTACCGCTTTATTATACTTATTTTATTGGTGTGTAAAACTGTTAACAAACATTTAAAAACATGCAGAATAAGCTCATCAGTGTTATGTGCAGATCTAGATACTGATCTAGATACTGACAAGCATAATGATATTAGAGCTGTATTATCCACGACACGACGACGACCAGATTCCCCAATATCAGAGTTACCGTGAGAGTTTGAGTTAAGCACAATGTGTAAAAATGTTTATAGTAAAAAAGAACGGTTATTATAACGGCAAAGATGTCTGATGTTAATCAGTACCTAGAGTAATATTGAATGTATTCAAAGGAGAATTGTGCCTAGTGTTAAACACATCCATTTTGAGTTTGCAAGTTTGTTAGTTAAGCTACAACTGTTTTCAAAAGTACCTATAACCTGGTCTCTGCCTACACCTCTGTATGCCTTAGGAACTGTAGCTCTGGCTGGTTTTAGAGTCACGCTGGCACTCGGCGCTGACAGGTCAATATGTACTACGTCCTAAGGAGCGTTTTAGAAAAACGCCGACCGTTCAGCGCTGACCAGCCATACATTTTGTCTATCAGCGTGACTCTAAAACCAGCCTAAGAAATAGTGGCCTCATTGTGCCTGGCTGCTAACAAAGGTGAACTTGCACTAAAACGTTTTAATAGAATAGGAGAGGACACAAATAAACGTGGTATTATTTTTTATTTACGAATAATACATTTCGTAATATAACCAGTAGAAAAGTCAATAAGTCACGTGGTACAAAAACGCGTAATATAAAATCGGCCTTAGACTTTGACGTCACTCCCACACGTAACGCCTCATAATGTACGAGCCGTTTATTAATATTACTGTTATCTCGTAAAATTATGTTTTTACGTATCTGCAATTTTATAAGAAATCGTTTACAATTTAGTGAAAAAAACTAAAGCAATTTTTTTTTTTCAATTTTACGTGATTACGAAAACCCCGAAAAAAAAATTCATAGTTTAATTTTTTTAATTTTTGTTTTTTGTCATTTTACGAATTCTCCATTAAGCATTTCTTTCTGAGAGAAGTTGCGCCATGCAATATTTACCTTATGTTGACTCCAACCATCATGTGAAGAATGGCTAGCAGCTCATCTCTGGATATCTTGCCATCATTGTCCAAGTCATACATAGAGAAGGCAACTGGAAAGAAATAACCTAATAATAACTATCTGACCCGGCAAACATTGTTTTAAATCACACTTCACACTAATATTATAAACGTGAAAGTTTGTGTGTGTGTTTATATGTTTGTCAGTCTTTAGCGCTGAAACGGCTGGACGGATCTTAATAAAATTTGGTATGGAGTTAGCCGATACCCTGGATTAAAACATAGGCTACGTTTTACCGCGGGGAAATATCTTATTCCTACGGGAAAATCGATGAACCGCGGGTAACACCGCGGGGCACAGCTAGTAAATAATAAATAAATAACATTTACATACAGGCACACACACACATTGCTTCTGGCCCCACACTAGGATACCCTGTGTGTCGTGGGAACCAGAAACAGCGACGTCACAAACATGTTGAAACATGTAAACATCCAAGATCTGGGTTTTTTGTCCCCAGCCGGGATTCGAACCCGGGACCTCTCGCATGGTAGGCAGATGCGCTAACCACTTTGCCACAGAGGTAGTCTGCGTTTTGCTATATTAATTTAGCCTACAACCTATCCTCAGACCTATCAAATATACAAAGTTCATAGAAATCGTGAAAGCCGTTTCAGAGGAGTTCAATAATAAAACCCTGCAATATTATTAGATAGTTTTATATAGGGCGGCTTGAAAACTTCTGACAGTAAGACCAGCCTATAGTCTTACAAGCCTCCACTAATCCGGGCTTGGCCCCCATGGTATGGCCTATACCTTCCTCAGGGAAGAGCCCCGTGCCCCTCGGTGGGGACATAATGGGTTTATGATGATGATGAGTTTTAGGGGAGGGCTATGTCCAGCAGTGGACTAATATAGCCTGATGATGATGATGATGATGATGATATTACAATATTAGACAGAACTAAATCAGAAGAAGAAAAAAAAAGAAATTTTGTTGTTATGGACGGATCACTGCCGGGAAGACCACTCAAGCTTTTCATAAAGATAGTCCGGTAATTTAGAAAAGACTAAACCAAAAAGCAGTGTAGCAAGGTAAAGTTGTCGCCGAGTCTCCATGTCTAGGAATTTTGCAGTGTTTCAAAGTTCAATACTATTTCTATATGCAATAGGGTAACTGACCTTGTATTTGTTTGTTGACTAATAAGCTAACAGACTTAAATAGAAGTAATCCTTGTTACCGACTGACCTTAGATTAGATTGAGGAAAATAAACACTCCTTAGTGTTTTATCTATTTAAAAGGATAGCAACTAAGCTTTTTTAAAACTGTTTTACATCGTATCAGATTGATAAATAATATAACTGATTGTACGTAATTTTTAAGATTTGGATAATATCACTGTTTATAACAGATTAACCTGTTCCACTCTATAGGTACCCCAATAATGGTTTCCATTCAGAAATCAGAAATTGATCTCAACATAAAGAATTTACATTCTGCTTGTTGAATGTCAATGTATTATTTTTAACTAAGAAATTTATTTAACAGTCAAACTAATACAACGATACCTTAATAAATGTGGTTCCTGGAACATACAGAAGTGACTTGTACAGAAGTCTTCAGGAATTGCTGATCTATCGCATTGATTCTAAGTGCAGTAGTTACTACATATTTAACCTCGTAAGGCCCGACCTTGAAAATAACAATTGATTTTGTGATCACTTGAAGACATTGGGCCTCACGAGGATATGCATATTTTTAGTAGTGGAAACATATTAAAAATATTCACAATCTAATCTAGTTTTAGTAAAGAAAAATAAATTTACAGTCCCTACGAAGATGATTTACTTACACCTCAATTTCTCTTCACGGCTGTTGAGTTTATTCTCCCGATTCTTCCTAATTGGCCGGAAGTGAGCAAGCACACGCATGAATTGCAAGAAGTTCACGCGATCATCGTGGCTCTCTGCGAAGAACGAGTGGACTATCCGCTCACTCAGAGGGTTGATAGCCAGCTCTGGGATCCTCAAAAAGTCCTCGCGGGACAATGTTCCACAGTCGTTCTTGTCAAGTGATGTGAAGCGCGAATACAGGCGCTCGATTTGGTTTGGTGTGACTGGAATAGGTTATCATAGATTTTTTAGATACCTAGTAAAAAATGGTGTTCAGAGCAGTGTACAAGAAGAAGTAAAAAAAAAATTATCTATACAACACAACAGTCGTCCTTGTCTCAAACTATATACAGGCTGATGATTTGTAAAGCAACACCTGACTCAGCTTACTTTCAACTCATGAACACCAACAACTTTTACTATGACTCAACAATTTTATTGTGATTATGGTTTATTCTTTTTTTTCTGTCGTTGGCCATCCTCTTCCAAAACCGTTGCCTCAAATTGTTGGTCTAATAGCAAGATTGTGAGGGTCAAACGCGCAAGAATGACTTAGGGGAGGCCTATATATAGCAGGGAACAAATATGGGTTGGATAGGATGGTTGGTTAACTCCTAAAGCCCCGAGGACCCCGAATTTTGAAGATGATACAGACCACAGTTGTATGAGCATATTTTAGTCTTTGAAAACTGTGATAAACTTCAAATATATTATTACTGAAAATGTTCGGTTAAGTAATTTTTATGGTTATTTACTGAAATAAAAGGGTAAATTATAGAGGTGGAACAAGAAGGTAGTAATTTGACTTACATCCGGTCTCCTCCTGAATTTGGGCAATCTCTTCCTCCCTCAAAAGTAATGACGATTTGTTGCCCATCGTTATTTACTGCTCCGAATAATTTCCTCGAGCAGCTCGCGCGGTCTTCGCACAACTATAAGCTGTTACAAAATCTCTCATAAATGAGAAATGATAAAAATGATTGATTTACAACAGGGATTCGTCACAGTGAACACGTAAACGTTCTTTGTTAAAAGCTGACGCCTGCGGAGTGAGTTGAGTACTACTGGGTAGACTTTCCGGATGTTGATAAAGGTGTTTTCATTGGATTTCGTAGCACACAAATGACCTTTGATTTTATAAACGTAAATGGAAAATTGTGACTACCATTGCGAGAACCGTGAATTTATTGCACTGACAGTGATATTTTTTACATCTGTCTGCAGTGCTGCCAGATGCTGGCCGACAAATCTATACAATTTCTTTTTAAACTTTACAATGGTCGCCCATAAGTCGCCTCAGTAAAATGTCTTTTTTTATTGCAGCGCTTGTAGTTTCTTAATCTATATCAATAAGATAATCTCTCAATCAATATAAAAAATGTGAAAATACCTTGTTTTACTTAAACAAAGTTATATTCATCAAAGTTAATACCAAAGATTGACCTACAATTCTATTAAAGTATAATAGGTCAATCTCCGGTATTAACTTTGATTTAATCTACAAATCCATTACAAATAAAAAAAACAAAATATCTATAATCAAAGATACAACTTCACAATAAGTGCATATAATTTGTGCTGATTTACTACCAAGGTAGCCCAAAAGTCGCCGAAAAAAATTTGAGATAATCCAACTGTCGCGATAGTCACCGATTGAAATTTTTGGTCGCGGATGGCCTTAAAAACGATTTTTTGCACACTTCAGATGACACCACTGTTTTATGGTAAACAAACAATACAATTTTGTGATTTTAATACACAATGACGCTATGTTCAGCCGTAAATTGCTAAAACAAGGGTAATCTATTTCTGAAAGACGCTAAAAGAAGAAAGCAGTGGATACGTGCTTTGCGAAGAAAATATTGGCAGGCTATAGCTCTTCTAGGTTGTGTGCTGCAACCTTGTGTACATTTTAAATCTGAAGATTTTCACGATAGAAATTCCTATACAGGTAAGAAGATTCCTTTCTTTTAACATTAAATTAGTGTATGTATTGATCTGTCCAATCTTCTAATGCATCGGACAGTGGCGCCAGCAATCATACATAACCTATTGTTTTTAACCCCATTCGCCTTCCGCGATAGCTCAAATGGTGGTGATTACCTAATTTGGCAACACTGTCTGTTTGTTTGACGTTTATTAACAGCTGATAATTGCGTTTCATTACTGCATTAGACAGTACGTACTTTGGCGTTTCATTCATGCATATTTTGTTAAATTTTTCAGTACTGATAGTTGCTTAGTAACCTGAAAATCCATGAAAGTTTCACGCCACACCGTGAAGTGGATATCTACCAGATTGTATTCACAGTTTACATAATTGAATTTCAAACGTAACGGCCACTTATCTTTTGAAACATGGCGTCGAGTGTAAGGGTCAATGTGGAAGGCTCTTCAGATGCGCTTGGCCAACTGGCTCAGGACAAAAGAACCATAGATTCCGACGCTCTTCCACCAGTCATAGAAGTAAACGAAAACGTTGTAAGCGAAATATTCGACAAGCCAATCGAAATAGGCGATTTCGAAGAAATAGAACCTAAAATCTTCAGCATAAAAAACGTTTCGGAACCTTTGACCTTGCCGTCGCTGAACAATGTTATCTACGAGCTAGGAGTAATCAATTTGTGCTGGCCGGAGATCGAGGAACCCGTGTTCGAGACAAGAACTTGTTTTCCAAAAAGTTACTACACGAATAGCACGAAGGAGAGGTTGTTGCTAGCTTATGCTGAAAACTTCAGGCGTCAGTATCACTTCCACTACCCTGAAAGAACCCCTTTGCTATTGCAAGCTCCTAATGAGTGTGGCTTACAGGTAATATCATGTTTGCTTTGTTGACGTCCGATGAATAACTAACGACATCGTATAGCCCTTGATTTCATGACATAACTTTCCAGTTTTCCACTCTATCGGGTTAAGCAGGTAGACAACTCCTAAGTGTCAAAATATCTATTTGACATTTCGGAGTAGGCTATGTCAGACAACTCCATATAGTGGAGGACTTATGTCTGTCTCTTTGGCCGCGACTGGGGGATGTGACTTAGAATTCTCCAGAGTTTAGGGATGCAGTCAGGTATAACTTCCGATTTCTCTTTGCAGCCAAGCTGTTAACAAGCTCTTTAGACAAGCGTGAGGCTGTGTTTTTGTAAAGACACCACCACGCATTATATTATTGTTCTACTCTGTTTATATTAATGTCGTATGCACCTGCAATTCACAATTTTCTTCAGAAAATGGTGTGCACAACAATAAGACCGACAAAGCTATGCTATGCGGATACTAACACGTGGCAAGGCATTGCAGCGCTAGTAGCCGACTACTTTGACTACGAGCCGTTGACGAAGCCGATGCTGCACGTAAGTACTGAACACGTATTTTTAGCATATTATTTACGTGAAGATGCGGCTACTCGACACTAGATGGCGCTTATAGAGTGGCTCCTATTCGAAAATAGATGGCGTTAGTAGATATAAGCGATAGGTCGTGGACTCTACCAAGGATAAAATACTGGTTTGTTCTTTATTGTACCTATTGAATGACTCTGAAAGTACTACAGTATTTTTAATTTCAGTGATGTGGCTTTCCATGCCAGAGAAAAACGTTTGTAATTTTATGGTGGGTTTCAGTCATATTAGCATATTTTAATCTGAACCTTTTTCTAAATAGTTAGGTAGGTAAGTACCTACTGTTGATTTTTTTTTGGTAACTTGAGAGTTTTTATAGAGTAGGGCACAGGTGGGTATTGAAACAAGGTTTTAAGGACCAATCAAATATAATCAATCAACATCTCGAGATCACAAACTTCGCTTTTCAATTAAGAGACATTATAAGGATTTTTTAATAATTTTTCCAATAAGTATCAATTTTGTACAAAATATCCATCATCTCTCAGAAAAGATAATTTTCTCCGAACACAATGAAATACTAAGTTTAATTTTAAATACACGAAATGCGAATTAAACAAAGATATCTACCATCGATAAAAAGCAAAGGAGACAATTATTTTTGAACTTTTGAAGTAGGTACCTAACTATTTGTTGCATTTTGTAGCTCAGAGCCGTTGTAGAATCAGCAATACGTTCAACACACTGCGCCGATGTCTTTTGAACTTCCAGAAAAGTGCATTAATTAAAGGCGTCCCAAAGTTTTGCCAATTCTACCCAACGCCACGAGGATCTGGACAAACGCTTTTAAACTTTTTATACCTACAACTTTTAAATCTAATACTATAACACTCTATTCGTTTAGGAATGTACCTTAATTATTAATAATCTCTCAATAATTTATAATTTTGATCACAGTTTCCTTAACTGTTAAACTTTAACGTATTATACAATTCCGAGTCACATCGAGAACGTCCTATTCTTTATATAAAATACTGAGCAATAGAAAACAATTAGACAACGAGTGATCTAGCCCTAACTCGGTAGAATCATTAAATCTCTTAACTTTATTACCTTGTTCGCTCGATTGGCACACAGAGACTCGCATCCTTTCAATATTTTTGGTATCGTCCCTCGCCAATCAGCCCACTACACATTCACAATGTTTCTAAAGGGCCTGTACACAAGCTTCTGCCATATTCTAGCAAATGGGCTCGAGCGACAAGCCCGATACGACAGATAGTGTACAGTCCCTTAGACTGAAAGGACGCCCTGACTTAGCATTAGTTTTGACTTGAGGTAGAACTTAGGGATCGAACTATACCTACAGTAGGGTACAACTAGGAATGTAATCAATCATCGAATGGCAACATTCAGCGGTACAAACGTACACACAATCTAACTACAGTCGTGCAGAAGAAAGTAACACCGATTTGAATTGTAAGAGAAACAGCAATTGTTAGGTAGTCTATTTACCTATGACTAATAACAATAAAAACCATCTATATAATGAAAAACTTGACGAAGCGTCCTTGGCGAACTCCGGGGAACGGCTTGCACAATAAATATAATATACCTTAGCTTAGTCTTACACGCTAGAGGAAAAAAAGCATAGCTTTTCTTTTAGAACAAAGAAACTTACGCAATTTTGGCTACACATATCACAAGTGAACGCTTACTGGCGACCGATATAAATTACTCTATGTACTGTACAATAATTGAGGTCATAGTCTTTTCAATTCTCCGCATCCTAAGGGAAGAACCCCTAGCGTTTCACAATTTGTCTTCGCGAAAGGCCCTGATGTCGCTGCTGCAGTCATTTTACTTGGCTGCCGTTGTCGGCGCCGGTCGGCGCGCGCGCAGGTTGTGCAGCAAAGCGCGCAGCTGGTGGACATGCATCCTAGTGACGCTTGGGTCACCGCTCGCCTCCAGCCAAGCGAGGAACTTGTCCCCGTGCTCCAGAGCCTCCGCCGCCCCGGCCTCGCCCCCCGCCGGGACTGCTTCGTCGTTGTTGTTGTTATTGAACAGAAGGCTATCTAGCACCGTGCGCGCTTTGTGGTGCGGGCGTGTCGGGTCAACGGCTGGCTCTTTGTTCTCGGCCCCGACTCCTGGGCTACCTGCCGGTTCACGCAGGCGTACTTCCTCTCCTGTCGACGCGACGCGCGTCTCAGGTGGCTGTGTTGGACTCTGTCGTTCTTCGTGTGTCTCTCCAGACTTCCCCTTGACGAGTTGCGAGTAGAGAATATTCTCTTGGGATTTTTCCTTGGGAACTTGTGACGCGGATTTTAGTTTGTCTTCCGGAGGAGGCATAGCACCACCGAACTGTTTATAGTACTGCCAGATCCAGGAGTTTCTGTTGTAGTCTAAGTGTGAGTTGTTTGGTGCCGCTGGTACTGGTGCCACTGGTTTGGGTAGGCTCGGTTCTCCGTTCTTGCTTAACTGTAGTGGATGTGCAGCTGTGGCTTGCGCTGATAGGTCCAACATAGCTTGTTGCGTCTTCAGCCAGTACCATAGTGTATCGTCTACTGGGTCTTTGGGCTTGGATCGGCTTGAATACGGGTCTGTATGGTGGCTCTTGCTGCTGCGGTGTTTGTCGGCTAAGTTTAGAGCGCCATTGTGTGCTGGTTTTGGAGAGCGCACAGAGCGAAGGGCGCGACTAGCTGGTTGTGGTGACGACAGGGCTGATAATCCTGGATTGAGCTGAGCTAATAGGCTTAGATTCGTCGCAATCTCGTTGAAGCTCAGCCCCAAGTGCGAGTGTGGCAGCGGGGGAAGATGTGCTAGTCCAGTCAGAGGGCTGATGGCGCTCATGGAAACACTCGCACCAGGGTCTGGGCGATTGCGTGACGGATGTGGCGCGGGTGCGGGTTCACGACGGGTGGTCAGTTCCACTGGTCTCTCAGGACTGGCGGGGGGTGGCGCACTCAGATCTACCGCAGGTGGAGAGGGCGCGGCAGGGGATTCAGTCCGAGCCCTTTTGTCAGCCGGCTCTCCGTCGTTACTTTTATCTGTATCTGGTGACGAGCGGCGCGATGACATGTAGCGTAGTTTGTCTTCATTCTTGCACCAGCCGCGTAAGGTGGATTCTGGAACTCCGATGTCTCTGGCGACCGAGGCCTTGGATTCGCCGTCATTGACGCGCTGAATCGCCTCGATCTTGTCTCCGGCGGTCAGCGCGCGCATCGGACGCTTGCCCTTTGCTGACATCGTGCTGCCACGAGACCTGGGGACAAAGGAAATGAGCTGGTTAGGTAAAGAGTAAATGGTACCTATATGTTTGCCTACGTCACAAAATCCGTAGAAGCTTCAAAGTTCCTAAATGGTTGTGAAAAAGTTATCTAAGTGGGTTTATCATACTTATTATTTCTTGTCTTGTGTTTATGGAACTAAAACTCATTATTTTTGTTTAATTAAAACGTTAAAAGTTGCAACATTGATAGCGCAGTTCAACGAACTCCCAGCCGGCCCGCGGCTGCACTAAAACTCTAAACACAATCCCCCGTGATGCCACTGGCGTCCTGTAGCGTGTAGTAATCCAACAGTTTATCGCCACTGTCGGCAATAAAGTTGCGAAAAGATAAACAAAAAGAAGACATAAAATTATGACCTACGACAAGCGGGCGCAAAAGTTGCCGGGTCATTGACTGGCTGACCTTGCGACGCCGCCGCCACTCGGTCACCACTAGATGGCGCTACTTATATTGTGTTCGCGTTTTACAGTTTTGTTGTGCTCGCTGAAAACTGGCTGATGAAATGTTTTTTTTTACTTGGCGCCGTGTTGTTGTTGTTTTGGGACTTATGAAAATCTGTTTTGATGACACAATGAGAGATCATTAGTTACGGCAATATTGGGTACTTACATAACGATGTTTTGATATTTTTTATTATATTTTCTGTCCGATTAAAGTAGGTAACAAGGTTGGTTTTGCCACTTAGTTTTAACTAGTGGTATTTTAAGATTAGCACATTGTTAGTTTCGGCTATTTTAAGTAATTTAATGAATGAATAAATATTTATTGCCAAGAACAGATATACCTAACTCATATTTATTAAATAATAATAACTTATTCGAGACTAAATTAATAATATACCTACTATGTTACATGACCATCATACTATTTTAACCTATTTCAACCACTATACAATTTTAATGACGTATTATTTATTCACGTATTATTATCATAGGTATTTCCTGTCCGTCAAAAGTAGGTTACACGGTTTTGAATGATTTTCAATGTTTTTGGGATTAAAATTTTGAAGTGATTTTATAAAGAAGCTATAGGTATTATTACGCCCTGACAACACTTATATAACTCTCAAGTTTATAGAGTAGTAAACTTAGGTGGTTATAGTATTTTTTTATATTTCAAAATTTTAGTTTTGAGATTTTATAAATTCATCAATAAAAAAAGAGTTTCTTAAAACACTCCTAAATTCCAGTTTAAAGTCGCCTTTTTTTCCTTTGAGCAGGACAATTTAATAAATAGTTACTTATACACAATGCATTTTGGAGATTGTTTTAGAAGAAATGTCTTTAAGAATAACACCATTTCTTTTATTATTTAAAAATTTGAGCTGTACCACTATTCATTTACATATTTAGATCCCCAATAAAAATATTATTAAAAGAGAAGGTATTTATGAAAAAAAAAAATAGGTCGATTTACACCACTTTCTTAAAATTTTATGTGGCTAAAGATTTTACTAACACTTTTCCTACAAAATTTAATTTAAACGACTGACTAAAATGACTTTAGGAATTATTATTATTACAAGTCCAACCTAACTTGTAATGTCCACTCAAGTTAGAACGGAATTTTCCGAAAGTTTAAGTTTAGAAAGTTTAGATTCTAAACTCTCACCCAACCAAATACCGACCTAAGCGTTAATATTGCCAATTTTTCAGACACCAACGGAACACAGCACTACAACAAATCGCGACCCAAACTTCAGCAAACCGATTGACAAACCGTGTAATCAACATAGAAACAGCAACTTACTTGTTCCGAGCCGGCACGTGCGGCGTGTTTACAATATTTGACAGCTCCGTCGTGATCGCCGCCGATGGCGTCCTCAGTCCTCGTAATCAACACTGCACTGGCAACCAACCAAACGGGGCACGGCGAGTCAACACGCGTACCGACACTGTTCCGTTGCACTGCACTGGATGCAATCGCGGGGCCGCGGGCGTGCGTCGCGGGCGGCGCGAGTCTGGCGAGTGCCGCGCCGGGTGATAAGGCCGGGTCGCGGCTGCCCGTCTCCTTTGTGTCCGTCCCGTCCGGCCGCCCCCCGCCGCCGCCCCGCGCCGCCCCCGCGCGCTCGTAAACACGCGCCTAGCCCCCGCACTTTATTATTGCAATTAATTTCATCGCGCAACTTTCGCGGTGTCACCGAACTGCGCCGCGAGTTCTCGCTCGCCTCTTTTCTGACTTTTACAAGTTGACAAGTTTTAGAGCTACGCGCGGCGTCTTGTTGACTTTGGTAAAGTAGTTAGATGGTACAACTAATTAACGCATCGGCGCGGTCCCCAGTCAGGTTTTTTTAGTGAATAATTAATCGGAGTTAGATTAGATTAGCTCAATTTGTTTTCGGCTTCACTCCTTTTGCTACGAAATCTCGTAGTAGCTTTATTGTAGCGTCGATTCCTTAATTTTATTTTCAAAAGACGGTCGTCCTCAGCCGTTTCCTGGATGCCTGGCTCGGTATATTATGGTCGTCAAAGTCTCGCGCGTACTATCTCGTAATTTAGCGAAGAAACTGCGCTGCATTTTGGCGCAGTGAGCGCGCCGGGCGCATTTAAACGGTTTTCGCGAAGCTCCGCGGAAAGTATTAAAAAGACCGGCGACTGCACAACCCGAATCCAGCCTTATTGGAGAAACTTTTAAAGCACGTTATCGCGTGTCTCTTAAAGTTTGCGTTGTCACTTGACCGTGACACGTAGTAGGTACGTTTGCAGCGAGCGCAGCGTCGAGCGCGTCGATTTCAGAAGACAAGTCGCTCTGATGATAATGTGCTTTTGGAGCCTTGCCGGCTTACTTCACGCTGTGCACCTTACTGGGTAAATTGATATTTATGTATCTACTTCAGGCGCCGCTCCACGACATCGCCTTTATTTTCCTGAAAGAAATATTTTTTTCCTATTTACTAGCCTCATTTCACTATGCTTTATTTCACTGCGCTAAAGTAAGACTGTCGTATGCGGTTGCGCGATAAAAATAGGTAGGCGACAATAGGTACATTTGACTCTGATATACATACCTATTTACATTTAGGTTCTTTGCGAACATCGCTAGTAACCATACTGCTTTGTATACGAAAAAACAGATCTATATGTAAAATTCCTAATGTATTTATTTGTTTTTCTGGAGTGTACAATAAAGAGCTCTAATCTAATCTGATTAGTGTACACAAAAACCAGTGTAGATGTGGGTAAATAAATGTCTTTTCGAAAATAAGAAATTCTGAAGGTAGGTACCTAAGAAAAATACGAAAGTCCTAGAGTGTGGACCACTAGGTACCGTCTAGAGAAAGTAGCCCCCTACTTTGTTTCGAAAGAAAAGCTTTTCCCATTTCAGAGTGACATTAATTTAAGGTGGCAGTCGTGTACAGTCACGAGCAATAATATATACCTATACACTGTCACACTTTGTACGACGTACACATTTTGTTTTGTACTGCACATGTGCACGACAATTGGTCCTAAATTATCTACTCATTGGTTACATAATTTAGGACAAATTGTCGTACAGTTCTTCCTAGATTATTTTAAGTTGAATCTTTTAGAAAATGTGACAGTGTTTAAATATTATTGCTCCCGACTGTACCCACCTATCTGTCCACATTTCTACCAAACGACCATTTGGTCATAATGGTTAGCGATAAGATAGAGCATCTTTATCCTGCTGTCGTTTGAAAATCAAGCGATCCCAATGCTAGTGGTGCCGCCGCTAGCTAAAACTATGAGCTACTGTTAGAGCCACTCCGATTTAAGCCTCGGTCTGATGTCTGGTCAACATAGAGGCCATTTCGTCCCAAAACCTGGCAGATAGCCAGACCAGTTAAGCCTTATTACTAACTCCGGAAGCTCACGTTTGCTCTTATCCCTCTCCCACTTGAGGGTAATGAGTGGGACGGCTACGGCGTTGTCGTCAAGCTCCATAGGAGATATTTTTATGCCTGTGGTGCCTGTTATGCGGCTATGAATCACCGTTCTGAGGTTACCGATTCCCAAGGTCTCACGCGAGCGAGTGACTAGTTTTGACGATTGACCGTTCAAAGTACCACTTTGTCGTGTCAAAATGGTTTTAGATAATTTCAACTTGAAATGTATAACTGTCCCTTTATTACGCGCTCCAATTCCGGTACGATTCCAAAGGTTCAACTGTCAAATTCCATTCTTTCAAATTCCATTCTGATTCCGACAGGATTGTGTCCCGGATAATAAAATATATTAATGTTTGATTGATTGATTGAAGACGTTTATTCAAATAAATATACAGTAAAATACAGTTTGGCATAACAAACTGTTATGCCAAACTGCATAACAGTTTGTTGGCAGATGCTCTTGGTTTTACAATTTTAAGCACTCTTAAATGCTAGGTAGGTAAATACAAAAAAGATATTTGAAGCGCCCTACACACCACCCTCTTGCTTGCCCTACGCCTTGGGTTCGGTCAATCACATGACTTTGCCACAAACAAGAGGCTAGTGTGCCGGGCAGAATCAAAACAAGCTAACTACATACGGCAGGGGTCACCAAATGGCGGACCGCGGTCCGGATCCGGACCGCCAACCTATTTTGTGCGGACCCAGAAGAATCTAGAAATATCAGTATCAAAATGTGTGATATTTCAATTCTGCCCGCGGTTTCACCCGTGTGGTTCCCGTTCCCGTGAGAATATCGGGATGAAAAGTAGTTTATGCCAAATTTCATTCAAATTGATTCAGTATTTTTTGTGTGAAAGAGAAACAGACAAACGAACTGACATACTTTCCCATTTAGGATATTTAGTAGGTTTAGTAGTAGGTAGGATTGCCAATTGACATTTTAAGTGTTGGTTGCTAGTTATTATCATAAACCAAACGGACCGCGATAGAGTTATATTTGTTACAAACGGACCCACAATGAAACTAATTGGTGACCCCTGACATACGGTATAACTAGTTTCATTTAACTCAGCAACTACAATTTACTCAACAGAAATTCTGTAACTTTTTTCTTACATGTAACTTTACAGACATTCTCACATCTTAAAGTAACAGGAAGATCATTTAATATTTTCGGAATGAGATATTTTCTCATACTCAGAGTTTACTCAGAGCCAAGCTGGGTAGCCTAGTGGGTGGTACAATAGACTCTGAAGCGGGTGACCCAGGTTCGATTCCCGGTGCAGGAATGTACCTATGACTAGGTTTTCTAAGTTACGTACATTTGTGGTTGTTGTAGCAATGGCAATCGCTAACCGTGAAGGAAAACATCGTGACGAAACCGCTTGAAATCGCCAATTCGCAGTGGGCACGCGTAGTGATTAAAGCTCATATAATCTCTTTCTCTCTCTCTCTCTCTCTTTCTCTCTCTTTCTCTCTCTCTCTCTCTCTCTCTCTCTCTCTAGATGCTCTCTCTCTGAAAGAAGGCCTGTGCTCTATAATGGGACGAATATACACTACTTACATTCCAGAGCCAAACATGTTTCACCCGACACCGTAATCAAAGTAGAGTTACGGAACAAAGTGATTTGTTTAAAAATAATTGGGTAAGAGGTAATTAATCTCAATAGGTTAGCTTTCCTGCTAGGGCTTAGCGAGCCTAGGCTTGTATTGTATAGTCCAGGCCTTATTGAACTGTTGTAGCAGTAGAGTTTTTAGTTATTGTACATAATCTACGTGATATTAATATAATTAATAAGTATGATAGATATACCGCCGGTTTCTCAAACGCTAACAGTCTGTTAATCTATTTTTAACAGAGCTGTCAATTGTCAAAAGTGCATACAAAAAAAAGCTGTCAATTGTCAAAAGTGCATACAAAAAAAGCTGTCAATTGTCAAAAGTGCATACAAAAAAAGCTGTCAACTGTCAAAAGTGCATACAAAAAAAAAAGCTGTCAATTGTCAAAAGTGCATACAAAAAAAGCTGTCAATTGTCAAAAGTGCATACAAACAAAACAATTGAAAGCTGTTAACAGTAGATTAACAGACTGTTAGCGTTCGAGAATCCGGGGGTTAGTCAAATAAAGCGTGCGGCCTTAAGGTGCCTAAGCCCCTAAATAAAACAAAGATTTTAAAACTGTAAGTGGATCGGGATAATATGTTCCAAAAACGAAGTTCTTTATACATGCCGGGATTCGAACCCACGACCTTTCGCCCTCTTGTCAGTCAAACAACCCATACCACTTCGTAACAGCAGATTATTTAGATTATTCGGGCCGGCGGCAGGTGCCAAGAGTTTTCCGTGCGGAGTTTCTGGTCTTCCATCGGACGCGTCCCCCGGGTGGCGGATAGGGGAACGCCCTCCAGATATGGGGGGTACCGGCTTTGGCCGGCGCGGACCAAAACCAGAGGTAGGGGGACGTCCAGTGGCTTGCGCTGCTGGATGTCCCGCGGGGTCCACCATGGGCCCCGCACCCGTAACCCCACATTGAGCGGGGCCGGGGGCCTTCGGGCCGCGCGGAGACAACCTCTATAAAAAACATACGGTGGGGGCCCTTTCTATGTCCCTCTGTCCTGCAGAGGGCATGGAAGAGGGCTGGAGGGGCGGGGAGGGGCGCGGGCTCCGCAAGCCGGGCTTGGGAGGGAGGGATTTTGAGAGAGGTAAGCCAGGGACCAGGGACTGGGCACCCCATATGGTCTCTGGCCGAGGGGTGTTTTGTTGGGAGGGCATTTGATGGGCCGAGGATCCGGGCAGAGGGCCACAACGGGTCCTCGGTAGTTGGAGGCTTGTGGAGCTCGCGTCTCTCCGCCGGGAGAGCCGGTGGCGCGGGGGACGCCGCGCGGTGCTTGCGCCGCCGGTTGAGGGAGGGTCACAGACGGCAGGTTGGGGGACCTGCCGTCCGAAATCGTGACGGGAGAAGGGGGTGGGGGGCCCATGCCCCTTCTCCAGTGAGGGTGGGCCCGACTCCTTGCGAGTCGTGTCGACGTCGCCGGGGCGCCGCTGTCGCATTCGCGTTGTAGTTCACCACTTGCGAGATCCGGCGGCGCCCCATTGCACGAGCGACAGGACGGCCCCCGGGGTGTTTTAGGAGGTATGCCTCTCCTATTATTAGCAGAGGAGTGTCCGACACACGGCCGTCGCCCTCCCCCAAGGGTGGCGGTTATGGTCAAAGCATTTCACCCCGTTAACAAAAAAAAAAGGTGCCAAGAGTTTGCCGGCGAAAACCTTTCTCCTATCGGCTGTCAAAATATACAAAGCTACAGCGAGACGAGAACTGATTACACTCTATTTGATGCAATCGTTTTAACTTTCTTCTCTCAAGGACCCCATCCCAGGTAGAAAGAAGTCTGCACCTTTTTTATTGAGTTGTACGTTTTGCATTTGTTTGGGTTTGGGTGAGTTGTTGGGAGCAGAGAAGTACACTCGATAACACACGAACAATTACACTTGCGGACGAGTAGTGTCCGCAAGTGTAATTGTTACAAAAAGGTTATGTTACGGGCGACTTTGTCTGTATGTTACTGACGTTACTGACTGTACCTAAGCACACTCTTTGCAAAAAAGCTTATTATAAAATCAACGATTATTTGGAAGACAAGGATGTCTGGCATTAAAAAGTAGTTTAATATTAAATTTAATCAGACGATAAATGTGTCTAGTGTTCAACACATCCAAGAGTAATTTTTTTAAGTTTGTAATTTAGGCTGTTTTGAAAAGAATAAATGTGGAGTTTCTCTGTTAGTTTCTTCTCCATGTAATCTATTAATTGTGAAACTAACAACATTGACGTTCATAAAGTAAATATTCTATTTGGATTATGAATAAAATACTTGAATTTGAATATAAGCCCCGATTGCTATATTTAACCGTAAACACCTAACCTTCCTTAATACCCCAAAATACCTAATCATTCGTCGATTCGATGACCATTTCAAGAAGTAATAAGTTTTAAGAAAGATAGGTAGATAAAATATTCAGGAATGCAGGAAGAGAATCCTTCCTGCATTAAGCACGCCCTTGTACAATTCGCCGCTTACAAACTAAAGTGCCACAAATCAAAATTGTCCAAAAACGTTTTTAATTGAAAAATGTAACCAAAATCGATCTTATTTTCATATTTCACGAAGACACCCATCAAATTCAGCCTCAAAATCACCGATTGACGTATGCGCCCTTCGTGAAATATGAAAATAAGACCGATTTTAGTTACATTTTTCAATTGAAAACGTTTTTGGACACTTTTGATTTGTGGCACTTTAGTTTATAAGCAGCGAAATATTGGTGCAATAAAAAAAGTAAAAGAATAAAGAATTCTTTATTGTACTCATAAATTACATTTACAGATTTTTTATAAATCTAAGAACAATGGCGGCGTTATTACTATAAGCAATTAAATGTATTTTTTGTTTTTGGCACCTGTATTGTACTGAGATTTTATGGATATCTTACATTTTTTAATAATATTGTTGTTGCTATTTCTCACAGAATCTTATTTATTTTCTTTCTGTTTAAAATGGCACGCCGGAATTCGTTGCCTCCCGACAAACCATGACGAATACGGAGTTGATAAGAGACACAACGGTTATCCGCACAAGCTCCAAAAAGAAACAACAATTTTTTGTCGAGTATCCGTCGAATCGACGAAGGTTAGGTGTGGGGTTATTTTAAGCGCCGGTAGTCCGTTGCTAACTGGAGTATATTAGGGCCTGGACGGTGATTCGTAGCAGTTTCCACCTCAGATTTTGAATGAAGTTTAGTTTTAACGGGGAAACTAGTGCGCCTCAAGTTTTGTTCTTCAACAAAATGTATGAATGATCTATGTGATAGACTTAACGAACGTCTTATTACCGACTGGACATTCCGGTAATATGACGTTCAGTGCTGAGAGATAATTTCTTCAGTTAATGATTCAGTAGCGGGGTTGCGGCATATCGGTAGAGTGGTGGCATCTCGTTTGAGAGGTCATGGGTTTTATTACATGTATTTACCAATAACTTCGTTGTCCATGTTACTTAGGTACATTTATGAATTTTTAGCAGTGATTCACTCGCTAATTGCTAAGGAAAATACTGTGAGTGTCAAGGGCTTGGAATCGCCAATCCACGTTAGGCACGCGTGGTGATGTAATGGGTACTCTCTTTTTCTCTCTCGGAGAGAAGCTCAGCTGCTTTAACAAAAAAAAACATAATTTATTTCGACGTAAAAAAACAATTATATTTGCTGAAAGTCAATGTCTATGTTAGCCACTGCCTTTTGGTCGTATTTTAGTAGAAGAAAGGACATCGGAAAAAATTATTCCTCTCTGACAATATTTTCTAAAATTATTATGCATTAAGGCATTAAGGATTTTAAAAGTGAACAGAAGAGTTAATTTTGTTACAAAAGTAACTTGAAGAAGAAGAAGAAGAAGAAAAAAATATTATAAAAACAGTACACACGCCGCAATAACAAAACAAATCCAAACACAAAACAAAAAAAAAAACAAAAGTACAAAACAAACAATCAGAAGAAAACAGAAGGAAAATAAAGACTACGGCGTGTCACTGCTCTTATAAAAGGCAACTGACTCAGAATTATGCTGATGAACAAGCTTCTTAACTAAGTCACTTATATGTCTTAATACGATAAATAATAACTCGTACAGCCCACCGTTGGCAATTTTATTGACCTCTTTTATTTTCGCCAATCCATCCTGTACTTTGCCGGTCTCGTCCAGTATTTCCGAGCCGCTTTTTGGTTCTAGTAGTTAATGTCTATGATATAGTCAGCGTCTTAGACTTCCAACTTTCTGCATAGTACTCTTATCCACATGTGACCATATATTTAATCCGAGTGGAAGATTCACAGTCAGTCGCCAAATTATTTGGTTCTGACGAGCAGATCAGTCGCCGTGACATTAAGCATCCACACACCAGTCGCGAAGTTGACCAATGTTCACAGAAGTAGTCTACAAGTTGCCGTCTATAAAATTGATAGTTTTATACAAATGTTTTTAAGGGAAAATTAAACTCTATCCCTCGCTCACTTTCGATCAACTTCGCAGGTAGTGTGGAGGGTGCTTTACATAATCAGTCTCGGGAGATACCAGAGCTAGGACGGCCAGTTAGCTATGCGGGTGTGTTTTTGCTACCCTTGCTCTTGAAATGGAATGTACAGTGGTCCTACTTAGGTTTCGGAAAACACTTGACAACTTAGGCCTTGTAAACACTACCCATTAGGTGAGTCAGCGGATTCTTGCTATTAGTAAAGAGCGATGTTAGCGCGGTTGGTAGAACGCTTGCTAGAAGGTTCTGGGTTCGAACCGCTTTTGAACTAGTTCTGGTTCCCATGACACAGGGTATCCTACTGTAGGGACGGAACTAATGTATGTACCTGTATGAAAATGTTTATTTATCTACAAATATAATAATAAAACCAAGAGTGTGCGAGAAAGAGTGCTCTACACGAAACCTAGCGAAGCACGCTGACACGATTTTTTCATTTTCTTTTTTTGTCCGAATCCCACGTGATTGAAGTTGTCTCATCTATATTTCTACACATAGAATAATTAAACCAAGAGTGTGAAAGAAACAGTGCTCTGCGTGGAACCTAGCCCATGAATGCTGACACGATTTTTTAATTGTCTGAATGTCTGTTGTGTATAAAGTCGCTGGCGCCGCAGTACTTTTTGACATCTTTTTAAATGAAACATTGCCTTAGCTAGCGTTTACTATTAGTATGTATCTGCTGGATGTTACAAGGACAGGCCTCGCGTTAAATCGACACTTTATTGACGCAGTGTATGTTTGCGGCGGTGTTTTTACCCGACCTCCGTTTATACCTACATGCTCTCTATTTAACATTTGTTTTATTAACATAACATAACATTTACAGACAGGCATATACATTGCTTCTGGCCCCACACTAGGATACCCTGTGTCGTGGGAACCAGAAACAGCGACGTCACAAACATGTAAACATCCAAGACCTGTTTTTTTTTATCCCCAGCCGGGATTCGAATCCGGGAACTCTCGCATGGTAGTCAGATGCGCTAACCGCTGCGCCACAGAGGTCAATGTAAACCTATTGAGTAAGATCACCGATTGAGTGAGCGTTTGTTGACGTGGATGGAAGACAACCAAAAGATCTCGGGGACGGAATTCTATGGAAAGGGTTTATCTACGTATGTACAGCTGTACAGCTGTGATATATCTATCAGAAAGAACTCAGTTCGACGTTTGTTTAGTCATGTAGTGACTGGTGAAGATCCTATGAAAGATAATGATGATTAAGGCGTGAGAGGAGAAGACGGTCATTCACAAATCCAGATTGATAGATTACTTGACGTCTAAGTCAAGAACAGGGCGTCATGGGAAAGCTTACGACAACAATTATGTCCCCACCGAGGGGCACGGGTCTCTTCCCTGAGGAACGTATAGGCCATACTCCACCACGGGGGCCAAGTCCGGATTGGTGGAGGCTTGTAAGACTAGTGGCTTGTCTTACTGTCAGAAGTTTTCAAGCCAGCTGGGTAAAATGTTTGTGTGTGCGTAAGAGATAAAGAATGGGAGACAAAGCAAGGAACTTATATACACCTCAGCAACGGACAGGCAATTCTAATCCGACTCGAGCCTACCTAACGTTCGCCGCCGGTCCGATGACGCATTACCCTCCGTGCATTGACGGTCTTAGCGATCTTAGCCATTGTCAGTGGCCTCCATCGATTGGCCCCGGCTTCTGCACGTCGCCGCGCCGGCCTGGACCCCGGGCCCCGCACAAAGGGCCGCGGCTCACGATTTACGGGCGCGTCGCCTCGCTCCATGCTGTATTTTGGGCATTGCCGGCGACCGGAGCTGCGAAGGAGCCTTCGAGCGGCTTTGGATGCGCTTGTTTTGTTACGGTAACTGCTGTTGTTTTTTTTTGTGTGTTCTTCGGGCAAACGAATGACTCGCGATGCATATTTTTAGTTGTATATTTAGCGGGTGTAATCGCGGTTAATTAAGCTTACCTAATAAAAATCGGGCTTAGACCAGTTAAGTGTCTAATTCACTAACACCAGTTTGATCATAACGACTACCCCGGTTATTTCCATTGAGAAGGAAGCTATATAAATTTGTAGGAAAGTGACGTTTTTATAGTACAGTGGACAGCACGTCAATCTTCACATTTTAGTTGCAAAGTCCCCTGTAATGCAACGGAGTAGAGTGCATGGGTGTATAGGATGATGTGCTATCGACTGTACTATGCTATAACATTTATTGATTCATATAGTCTAGAAATAACGCTAAAAATACTTCTTGAAAGTTAAGAAGCGAAATATAAGGGCAAGCGCGTAGGCCCTAGGGTTTTGCGTAGCACTTGTCGTAGCTCAGGTTTCGTAGCACCGCTACGGCGCTACGCGCGTATCCGCACCTTCCTTTGACTTTCTCATTTTGCGTTTCCGCACGTGTTTTTCACGGCGCTCTGGTCACGTTCGCGATTTTGCCGTGCGTCGACGCTGCTCTGTTAGAGTTATCGATGCCTTCTCCACTGTCGCGCGGTCGCCGAGCTTGGTTCCACGTGCTCGGGTGATTTTGTTATCGGCGCGCCGGCACCCCCCGGCGACATCCAACGCCGCGCGCCATTACCCGCCTTGCCGCGGCCACCGCGCCCGCGCACCCCCCGCCCGCGCCCGCACACTCATTAGCTCGATGGCGCGAGACGCAAGGCGCGAGCTGCATGCACATATATCACAAAAGAAGTACCACAGAAGGACCTAGTTCCATTCTCGCGTTTTAGTTATTACGATCGGTTCGATTTTTCGCACTGTTTAAACTTCTCTTCTCGGCTCAAGTAGAATGTGTGTAATGTTTCTATATGTTATGATATAACGTGATTGCCTGGTTTATCTAGCAGTGACACGCCCATATAGTCCGAGATTCAATTCTCGTAAACTTAATTCTTCAGTAGATTCGCTGGCCAAGTCTTGTGACAACATTCATATAAAATTAAATGAACGCAAGCCAGTAATTTCAACAATGCCAGACGCTCTTCAGTCAATAAGCGTAAACCCGTAGCAAATATTGCAAGCGCCTGGTGCGTTTGGAGGTGAGTCGGCGAAGTAGACGGGCGCGGCTTGGCAAGTTTGGAGAGTTTTTTGCCCCTGGTAGCAATCGGCTAGCGACGCGCTTCTCTGCCCCGTTTACAGTCCTTCGCGTTTTCTCAAGCGTTCATATGCAATCACACGCTGTGAGTCTAAATTAAAAAAAATGTACAGACCAATGTTTTTTTCTTTTGGTTGTGTAGTGGAGTGCTCTCTATCTATCTATCTACATTACACATGGTGGATTACACAAGTAACCATACTAGGACAAACCTGTCCTAAGGGATCTTGACAAAAGAGAATGCCAAATTTATTGCACATGCCGTTAACAGCTAAATTCTGCAATTCGACGTGATAATTAGTAGTGAATCTTAGTAAAGACTAAGAACTTATTGAGTGTCCTCGAAGCGTTTGTGTGAATATCGAGTGCAAAAGTTTCTCTTAGCTTGACGCTCGCTTCGTTAGTGAAGGTTGTGAGGTAAACAAAGCATAGCGCTTGTTAGAGTCACGCGGATAGATAAGCCGTTGTTGAAACCCGGCATGTTGCATTGTTGAGTAGGTAGTTGGTATTGATTATGAGCCGCACATTTTTTCCTCTTATTTTAGCTCTTCTCATTCCTCATAATATAATTAGTTGGGTGGGACATTAAGACCGACTTGCACGACTCTTAAATGTGGCTTAAACAGCATTTAACTAAATGTATTCGTACAAAAGTCTATTTAAATGGCGACATTTAAGAAATGGTGCAGATTGACCTGATTTTGACAAAAAAGTCATATTATTTCGGTATTCTCAGGAAAAAAAAAAACTTATGGAAACTCGGGCTGTTTCTATGTCAGTTGTATTGATGCAGCGTCTTATAGAAGCTCCTGTCATAACAGTTAGGCAGAATGAACTGCCCAAGTTTGCTCAGCCTCGCCACTATTTTATGGCATTAAGTCCGCCGCATTGTACTATATTTTTACTTAAAATTTAAGTGCAATAAAAGTATCAATAAATAAAAAAACTATCCTCTGTAAGGTCCATATACACTACTCCATAGGTAGGATCCTAGGTGATATCCGTTGCTGGTGTCGACACGTCTCTCGGCGCTCAGGTATTGAGTTAAGCCAGCAATGTACTTCACTTGTGATCGAAGTTCTATGATCATGTGACGACCTCTGTGGGGCAGCGGTTAGCGCATCTGACTACCATGCGAGAGGTCCCGGGTTCGAATCCCGGCTGGGGACAAAAAAACCCCGGGTCTTGGAGGTTTACATGTTTGTGACGTCACTGTTTCTGGTTACCACGACACAGGGTGTCCTAGTGTGGGGCTAGAAGCAATGTAGGTGCCTGTATGTAAATGTTATGTTATGTTATGTAATAAGGGGCTTAGTCAAACCATACGAGTACTTAAGTATGCTTTTGCTGCCAATTTCTGACTCGTTTGACAAACATTTCTCGTTGTCAAATCGATCGGAGCCTATGTTTCCAATTTTCCTAGATTAAATTGTTAGCTAGTTAGTGCAAGTTTAATTTCTGTCTTTCAACAGCCGAACAGGGCCTTATCGCGATTCGCGGAGTTAACAGTCGTCCCTTTGACATTACAAGCGACCTCGCCGAGTTCTGTCCGTAAAACAGCACGCAGCGTGATACCACACCTAATCGAGGGTACCTACCTACTGCGCTTTATCCTTCAGTCGGGCACTCACACGCGTGAAACCTTTGTTCACACACGTGGCTCTGTCCCAGTGTGCGTGCGGCCTCGATGCACCCGCGAACAGATGCCAACGCTGGTCAAGCCGATCGCGCTAAGTCGGGAGTCGCGCTGCATTTTAAAAGAAACGCTGATGTTTTTGTAACTTGACACTGCCTTATAGACTATGCAGGAGCCAAGCACCGCGCATCGCTGCGAGTGCTGACATTGCATTCTCCAGCATACTGTTGCCCCCCGCCCGCCAGTCGGCTTTAGCCACTTGCCAGATTCCCTCACAGCTTTACTAAAACTATTTAATTTCGTATAAACGTAACAGTAAACAATAATACACTGCATCTTCTTCCCCTAACGTCCATCATATGACGTGTGCGCTGTGTGTGACAGAGCGAGGGCTGCACTGGCTCAACTACTTGAATAGACTATTTAAACTATAGTACGTTGGAATAGAGGAGGCACATTCCACCTAAGTTTTGTAGGCAGGTAATAAATAACATGACAATGAAGATCAATATTTTTCATCAATGGCACAAGTTACGATTTTGTGGCGCTAAAATGTCAGGAATTGACTTCGATTTACTAGCTATGCTGATATAATTTGAACAAAAGTTCATTCAGTATCGTTAGTCAAACCGAATACTAGCCAACATGTCCTCTTGTTTGGCTATGAACTTTATGCCTTTAACGGTTGATCGACATTCCAACTCTCACTGACCTTTAGTCACGTCCGTGCACTCCATTACGTTATGGACGATTTTTGAGAGTCCTTAGTAGCCTATTAAGCTTTTTTACGTGTTAGACGCTGCATCAAGCGCCACAACCGCTGTGCGCACCCGCGATGCGCGGACGCAGTCACGAGTCGCGCGATAGTGTTTAGCGGTCGAGGTGACGCCGGCGGTCGACGCCTGCGCAGCGCATTATCTGCCGATAGGCGCGCCGCGCGCCGTTTTCCCTTTGTCTGTGGGTAGGTAGGAGTGTAGACAGATGGTTCAATTGTGACTGGTCAATGGTCAGCATGCCCGGTCCTTTGGTCAATCGGCAAAGTGCCCTGATGATGTCGAATTAGAAACATGTTATGTTTATTAAACCCATGTAAATCCAAAAGACTCCAAAACTATCCAAAAGGCTGATCGCTATAGTAAAGTATTTCGAAAGTATTATACTTTATATTTGCTAATATATAAAATTATCGTGTCACAGTGTTAGTGCGCATACGCCTCTGAAACGGCTTGACCGATTTCGATGAAATGTTATATGTATTAATATTTATTAGCATTTTCGAGAATAGGTTGTTATCCGTTTTTCATAGCCCTATGTGATAAGGGTCGCCCAACACGATTTTGTTTAATCCTTACAAATAATTTACTATGGCTTTTATGCCTTACTTACTTATAGTAATTATATAAAAAACCATTAATGCGCGTTTACAGACTATGTATACCTACGTCAGTGAACTTTCGTGATTATTCAAACAGTTCAAGACGATACATTTCTCTTTGCTCACCAGCACCTACACACGCTTTCAAAATGGTACTGACAATGCCTGTAATAAATAAGTAATAAATTACTTCCGTACAACAGTCACTTAATTGTATTGTATTAGGACTACATCCTGTAAAAATAGTAAGCTGTAAAGAAAAAAAAAATAAAAATTAAGCTGATCCCAAATTAAGAATAATATAGATCTTCGGTGTTCAAACTAATTCCGTTAAGACCTCCAAATAAGTTACAATAGGCTATGTGACAGATTTTTGAAAGGAATCTCATATTGTTTGTTGGTGTTCATAGAGTCCTCAGAAAGTGGTAATTTTAAATTCTTTCGTGTATTTCTTCTAAAAAAGGCAAACGAAAATTTACTTTTCAAATAAGCCGCCAAAACTCTATCGTAGGCAATATGGCGTCGCACAGGAATTATGACGTCACTTTCCGGTAAACCAACCAATGAACGTAAGAAAGAATGAATGACAGACGCCATTTTTACTACCATGTGACGTCATCATAGAATAGGCCAATCCAGGCCGTTTTCGATACAATGGCGGCAGATACAAATTATCAAATTTTATTCTGTGTTTTTTCCAAAGCGTAATTTTTTTTTTAAGTTAAAATGCCTTATAGCGGTTTTTAGACACAAAATTTATACGAATACGTATAAATAATACTGTTTTTTTTCACACTGTCAAATAGCCTATTATATTTCTCTTTACCTGATTCTATTTAAACGGCTTAAAAAGGACAACGTTCGACTCTACCATGTGCGTGTCCCGTTGCCACAGACTTTGTTTTATAGCTAGGTAAGGTACGTAAAGGTACAAAGGTGGTCGTAATGTGAGATAGTTAATGAATGCACCGGTCCCGCCACCAGCTGCTGTATGAGGGATTGAATCACGTAGTTTCTTTTTTCCGCGCTCTACCCGGCAAAGTCTTTGAAGTTCGGGAAAATATCTAAAAAAGTCGCCAGTGGGTACGTAACCCGCATTTTTCTGTGGGGTTCCAAGGCAGGTTAAGCAGTTGGTGCCGGCTGCCGTCGATAGATGGCAGTCGTTAAGCCAAATCAAAGGCCTTAGGGCGGCTTGAAAACTTCTGTCAGTAAGACCAGCCACTATGTCTTACAAGGTTCCACCAATCCGCACTTAGCACCCGTGCCCCTTGGTGGGGACATAATGGGTTGAGGATGATGACGTAGGTGACCCTCGGTGGGCGAACCCGACTTGCTCTTTTCCGGTTTTTGTACTAAAGTCCGTTTCTTAATTCGATGCAAAAAAAATGACGCGGTGTAACCGCTATAAAATATTATTTTATAGGTTTATTCGGTAGATTTTTTTTACCGTGAATAGAAGACTCAAGTGACCAAAATCCTTATCAACATATCTAATTACTCATAAGAGCAATGTCTAAAAGAACACCGAATTTTAACTTGGAAGTAAAATTGGTTTCTTCGGTTTTTACGCACTAGCAACACTCAGACATTGAAGCCTTTGGAGATTTTAATTGATGTTTATACTAGTAATTTTGGTTCTGATAAAAAATATTTTTGTGTGTATTATGACCTAATGCTCTCTAAAACATTTGTGCTATACCCTAAATCGTTTGAAGATAGATCATATTTTTACGTCCACAGCCTTTGGATTGTATTGTGATGTCAACGTGAGAGTTTTTTTTTGCATTTCATTAAAAAAACAGAGGCAATTCTATCTATGTTTAATACAGTCCTGCATGGTCGTAAGTATATAGGAAGGCAGGCAGGCACCTAGGTAGTCATAAAGTGGGCTAGTTAATGAATGCGCGCGCCGCGACATCGAGCTGTCGTGTGTGGAATAAATCGTGCGTGCGCGCCGCCGCGCCGCCGCGCCTTTCTATCCCGCGGCCTGGGAGCTAATACGTGACGAGCCAAGGTTTCTTGTTATAAGCACTCATCCAACGGAAACTAAGCTACTTGAAAGTAGCTAAGTCTACTTCTTTCTTATTTATGTACATCCGAAAAATCCACACCTACCGACTATGTTCTTCCGGCAATTCTCTCCATCCAAAGGTAGTCTGGAAAAGATCGCTCTAAGCGATAAGACCGCCAATTGTATACCATTTAGAAATAAGAAAATTACAATAACTCTGTATCATGGTTGAGCAATAAAGCGTTATCTATCTATCTATCTAAGTCAACAGTCCTTGTAGTAAAAGAGTTGAGACACGCCCGGAAAGTTTGATTTCGGGATTGATTTCAGTCCAGGGACACTTCCCTGCATCGTCTATAACGGGTGGGACGGAACATTCAAACAATATAGAAGAATTATGTTAATCTTATACCTTCACTGATAAACTCTACGATCGCATAAGTCTTGCCAGCTGTCTCACACGTATAGACTCCTAAGCAGCAATCTAATAAAAACAAATTAAACATCTACTTTAGAAATGACCTTAGATAAGTTAAATGACCGTGAACGTAGACTTACATGTGTGATGTGGGACTACTCAGTGATGTCTTTCTCATTTCCCTCAGCCACTTCTGAGTCTGGAAAGAAATGAATTTTAACATTAAAACAACCTGTGTATTCACGTAAATATTGTTTTTTTTTGTTTATAATAAATAATATTTTTATTGTACTTCGTTAACAACGACAACTGACAAACCATTGGCAGTGACGTGACGACATCGTGCTTTTTTGCGCTGATCTTAAAATGTTAAGTATGATTTTAGTTCACAGTTTTAGTCCCCAGCTCCTTCTAACGTGGACTCTTTCACTCGCCAAAACTCCTGGCAATCGAACCTGGGTCTTCCGCTCCAGAGACCATTCTTCTACCCACTAGTCTGCCACCGCTCGTGTGTATCGGGGGACGTATGTCATCAGCCTTTTAGTCTCATCACCTCCATGTGTCAGCCTACAATCAAAGCTCGCGCGGCGCGGCTTGGAGGCTTTCTGCGAAAACCAGTTCCGCATAACTCGCCCGGCGATTAGTTGCTAGGCAACGGAGACCAGTGATAACGATCGCCTTTATTATTAGATGATGAAGTAATGGAAGCTAGTTCTTGTCTTGCCACCTCTTTCGTCGCCGGCGGCGGGGCACGGGCCGGGCGGCCACGGATGGTCAGCTTTGTTATGTCTAGAACTTTCGGGACTCTGCCGTAGACTGTTTTATATCCTCCACACAGCACAATCACTTGACCTGCTCTTATATTATGTATTTTTCCACTCTATCCTGTTAAGCATTTTGACAAGAATGTATATGATAATTCGGAGTAGGAGTATGAGAAACCTACTGAGAAAAAAAGTCCCAGAATGTAACAGTGTGACATAAGGTGGTGTGGCATACCGGGAACAAAAGGGCTAAATCAGTTGACTCCATATACCTAGTGGAGTCTTACGTAATTGCACCCCTGGTCCTTTTTTTTTTTTTCGCTGGGAAAAATGCAATTAGGCATCTCCTCCCGGGGGACGGGCGGAGTATGTGGGACTCCTCGCGAACGGTATACCCACTAAACAACCCAGCGGCACTCCCTCTTCGCCTTGTTGGCGAGGTCCTGGGAAACTGGCACAGCCTTGACTTCCAGACCCCCACCGGCGAATGCCCGCCTTCGCGGCAGGCCCCTCACGCCCCTCCCGAGCACGGGTAGGGGTCTGAGGACGGCCGTGAGTGCCCGGTCATCCTCGTCCGACGGGGTGATGAGCGGTGCAATGCGGGCGAGGGCGCCCCCGCCCTATCCTAAACTAGGATACCCTGGACTGAGGCCATTTGCACAAATGTACCCCCAGTTGGAATCGAACTCACGACCTCTGTCTTGGTAGGTAAACACCTTAACGGCTAGACCAACGAGGCAGTCCACTTTGTGAAGAGTATCAAGGATGAATTGGTTTCTCCACTTTATTTAAGACTGCCTTGCGAAACTTTGTTAAAAGTAGGTTAGTAGTTTTTAACAATTACATTTAATACTAACCCAGCTTTTAAAAATTTAAATGGCTGTACAAGAGATATTTAAGAAATGTTGAAAGTAGCTTTAAGTGAAATTAACAGAACCACGCTTCGACAGCTAATCAGTCTAGGTTTTTGATGTTTTTGCCTGGTGGACTTTATGGCACAGGGTCTGTTAAGTTTGGGAGGATGACAAGTGATTATTGTTCTATTCTAAGCAAACCTATTTTGTAACTACTTCAAGAATTTTGATTGTTTGTTACTCATTATACTCGGCGCTCGTTGAAAAAAAAAACTATGTAGTCCCTCCGTTGGGCCTAAGCGAAATATAAAAAAGCCAAGTAATAAAAATATCTCGAAAGAAAGGGACCAGGAAATTAGATACATTCATTCGGCGAGCGATTGTTGTTTAGTTTGAACAAAGCACTCGTAGTTTTACGACGAGGACGGGGCGAAACCTGCTGGCCGCGTTGTCAAAACTTCCTCATAATGACTGACAATGGGGTGGGAAGAAAGGGCAATGTGACCGGATTCCATGCCAGATTGTTTGTGCTGTGCACTAAATTGACAAAGAACAATCCACGCTACGCACATTTACGATGGGAGTAGCTGCGGACCACGACTTCACGCGGCACCTTTTTTTGCCTACTTTGCAACTGTGTGCCAGTTGCAAAGTAGGCCAATATCTATATCTATAAATAAAATTCAAAGTCCTGACTGACTGACTGACTCAATCATCAACGCCCAGCCCAAGCCGTTGGACCTAGGAAGCTGACATTTTGCACAAAGGGTCTATCTATATATTTATCTATTAAATAAAAATTCAAAGTCCTGACTGACTGACTGACTCACTCATCAACGCCCAGCCCAAGCCGTTGGACCTAGGAAGCTGATTGCACAAAGGGTCTATATACAGGGTGGAATTTTGTAATGCCATCTGAAGGGGAAGTACTCTTAATACTTTTATAGAAAATTTTACTCAAAGAAAACATTCCTTTATTTTTGAAAAGAAAGAAAACTGAATTCAAAGATTTTTTTAAATTCGCTTGCCGCATCCGGTAATCGAACCGACTAAAATCTGTGAAAGTTGCACCCTGTACTTTTATTGCATCTATAGTTAGGGTTAATTAGAAGGATGAAATCTCTCTAAAAAACTTCATAAATTAAATGAAAGGAAAACAACGAAATCTTAAATTATTAATTCAATGGGTCAAGTTAAAC
Source organism: Yponomeuta plumbellus (assembly GCA_947310845.1). Taxonomy (NCBI): domain Eukaryota; kingdom Metazoa; phylum Arthropoda; class Insecta; order Lepidoptera; family Yponomeutidae; genus Yponomeuta; species Yponomeuta plumbellus. Next base: position 5,021,181 of record OX371211.1, on the reverse strand, counting down.
CACTTTTACTCAAAGATCCGTTTCTTTATGTTTACTTATGTTATTAATTAACAATAGGGAGTGGATGAAAATATCAGAAGTGCTTGATATTTTTTTTGGTGATAGGAATAACCTTCCTTAACGCGGGAAAAAAAGTTTCAATATTTTTGGCCCCGTAGTTAATTTTTAAATAATCTTAATATTTTTCCATTCGTAGTTCTGGGCTCAGTACGGCATATCAGACATACCTTGGTCCGCTACGTATGAAAAAAAAAATCTGGTGACAATGACAGCTTCAAGGTGGAATCAAAAAAATTTAAACTTTTTTCTCGCGCTAAGGATTCCTATCACCAAAAAAAAATATCAAGCCCTTCTGATATTTTCATCCATTCCCTATTATCATTGACGTCATTTATCCATTAAAATGACTAATTACTATTTAGATAAGACGATTGCAATTTGCACGATCACCAGATCTCATACCTTTAGATTTTTTTTTGTGGGGATATGTAAAAAATCAAATTTATATTAAATCTTATGAGAATGTAAACGAGTTGAGAGTTGAAGTTCAGAATACGATTTATAACATTCACCACAACACGTTATTAAAGGTTACTAAAAATGAATTCATTAGAAGAATAAATTTGTGTATCCAAGAAAATGGAGCCCATTTCGAGCAATTAATTAGTTAGTTAACCATTTTTTGTAAATAATTAAAACAATTTAAGATTTCGTTGTTTTCCTTTCATTTTATGAAGTTTGTTAGAGAGATTTCATCCTTATAATTGACCCTAACGATCGCTGCAATAAAAGTACAGGGTGCAACTTTCACAGATTTTAGTCGGTTAGATTACAGGGTGCGGCAAGGGAATTTAAAAAATCTTTGAATGCAGTTTTCTCTCTTTCTAAGAATAAAGGAATGTTTTCTTTGAGTAAAATTTTCTATCTACAGTATTAAGAGTACTTCTCCTTCAGGTGGCATTACAAAATTCCGCCCTGTATAATGCAGATAAGGAATAAGACAGGATTTTTTTTTAAATTCAACCCCTAAGGGGGCGAAAAAGGGGTTGCCGAAATTTGTAAGGGAGGCATAAAGAATGTTGTCTAATTTTCTTGAAACTTAAAATAAATACTCTTTAACACAATTGATAGAACACGTGTTTCGCCGTTTTTTTAAAGTTAACCTTTAAGGGAGTGAACGAGGTTGCAAAATTTTGAACTAAAGTCCACGCGGACGGAGTCGCGGGCGAAAGCTAGTCTCATATAATTCATGACTTTATTGAGTTACTAGACGAAAACCCGGCTTCGCTCGGCTAAAATGAAGTCTCATAATGATATTTCACATTATATCGACCACATATTTTTGTTCAGCATTTAATTTTTGGTATGGGAGAGAAAAAAACCCAAGGTCTTGGATGTTTGTAACGTCGCGGTTTCTGGTTCCCACGACACAGGGTATCCTAGTGCAGGGTCAGAAGCAATGTATCTAAATGTTTGTTTATGTTTAATCTAAAAATCAATCAATCAATCTATGGCAGGTGATTTATGTAGCGTTTTTTGAGCATTTACGCTTGTGATTTCAGGCGTGGATTCCCCGTCTGCATAAGTCGGCATCGGCATGATGTGTAATTTTATTGCGTAGGCGGCATCGGCTGGCTCCCGCTGGTCTGAGTTTAAGGCCTATGCATGCCCACACGCACATTTGAGGCATATAGAATCAAAGGCTAGTGCCATACTTTCCAAAAAAACTATGCATTTTTCAATTTAGTAACAAAATCAGCAAAAGACCAGTTAAAACCTCATACAAATCTCATATTGTGTTCAAAGGTTGCTAAGTGTTACCCGCGTTGGAATCAAATACGGCAAAGTGGCTTGTGGTACTTTGCAGCCTTTGATTCTATATGCCTCATTTATCAGTTAGATGTGGGAACCAGGTGAGTCATGTGCGTGTGTGGCTATTTTGTATGATTTTTTTAATACCCAACAGTGGGCCGAGGTGGGCTGATGATGATGATGATGATAAAAGTTTCGACGAAAAAGTAAGTGTAAGAGAAACCTGTGACTCCATTTGAAAATTACTTTAAGACTTTTTCATTTTTCGGTTCATCTATCTAATGCGAATGCTAATGTGTGAGAGTAATTTACTTTTATTTAGCTTTCATTGAAATTATATTCACAAATAAATATTTTTACACTTAACATTGTAGTAGGGATTCGTTAAAAAAATCTAACTTCTTAACAGTTGCGAGTTGCAATACGTTAATGAAAATATTAAACATAAACCCTTACATATAGAAAGATACATTGCTTTTGGCCCCACACTAGCATATCCTGGTCGTCGTAACCAGAAACAGCGACATCACAAACATGTAAACATCCAACACCTGGGTTTTTTCGTCCCCGGGATTCGAACCCGGGATCTCTCGCATTACCATGCGCATTACCAGCGGTTAGCGTGCCTACCGGCACGCTAACCGCTGCGCCACAGAGGTCGTCACTTTTATATAACTGTGCCCCCTGTCCTGTCTTACTCGTGTCACTGACTGAATAACAAACTTACAAGCTGTCGCCATTCATATTGGTGAATCCATAAAAGGGCATGTAAAGAAATGAACTGCTTTGTCTAGTTGGTTGGCCGAGAGGGTGTACTGTGATGAGAATGAGATTAAATTGTTGATTTGACTTGACTTCCTTCTTAGTTATTCAGTGAAAGGGTCACACACTATTATCATAAGGTTATTATACAGCTGCTCTCAAGGTTATTGTAAAGGTCTAACTTGACTGTTAATTTTAATATTTCTTTCCGGACCTACGATGAGATTTCTATTATAATTAAGCCATTGCGGGTTTCAACGAGGTTATACATATAAAACTTTACTGTTGTAGAGCATTTTATCAGGTTTCATTACGTAGTACAACAAATTTTCGTACGAGGCACCGTTTTTGAGTTCTTACATCTGATGTAAGCAGAAAACCAATAAACGGGACCTTTGTGTCGGAGGTAAAATTTGATTTACCTTATTGACGCGGGCGGGCGTGGTGACTAAATGCCAACCGGGTCCGTATGCCAAAAAGTACCCAATATGCCCAATACACATCACGCCGAGCGACGCGGCGGCTTTGTCCATCACAAACAAAAGCGTTTATTGCTTTCCGATGTTTGGTCTGCGGGGTACACTCGCGTAAGTACTGTTGACGGCATGGCAATGGCAGCGTTTTGGTCATTCTCTGGTACATTCGATTCGGGACGAATGGAAAGTAGCCCACTCGGATGTCCAAGCGCGCGAGCGACTTTAACCTCACCTGTCCACGCGCTTTCTCCCGCGACCTTCTTGACAAAAAATATCTTAGCTAAAAGACTACTATAGCTACACTAAAACCAAAATACCTGCAGAAAGTTAAACAAGTGCACAATTTTATAAAATTACAAAAAAATACTCCTTAAAATTTGAAAACTAGAAAATAACTTACAATTTGCTAATTGCCATAAAAAAAAGTTTAAGTCTACTTTATTTTGAACTTTACCATCGGATTTACAGTTTTCGTTGATATTTATCTTATTAGAAACCAACTAGATAATCTAACGATTAAAATAATATTAGTATCATAGCATAAATATATGTATTGCTTTCTATCACAATAAATCGAAAGTATCTACGTACAGTCGACAGCACGTCAATCTTCCCATTTTAGTTGCAAAGTCGCCCGTAATACGTTGTGCTGTCGACTGTACTCCTCATTACGTATTTGGGAACAAGTTGCTTTTTAGGGGTGATCTTCAATAATTCAGATTCATTTCAAATGTAAATGTATATGAATTTGATAACAATAAAATAATCTCGTATATTTCACACAAAATAATAGATAATATCAAACAAGTAATAATGATTAAACACTGAATCTTCAAACGAAAACCGTGAGGTGAGTAGTATTCAGAATCAAGTAGGATTACTCAATTTATACGTCCTAATCCAACCGTGACTAAACACATCCGTAAAGCAAATATCTTCACGATTAATTGGTTATAAAATGATCGTAAAAATAAGTCGTATTAATGTATTATTTCCCACGTTATTTTTACCTTATTTACTTAAAAAATCCATGTAAACAAAGAATGGCGGACCGCCAACTTCAATTTTGTTTGTTAAATCTGTTTGTTGAATTCAATTCAATTCAGTTTTATGGACTCAATGCACTGATTGTCCAGTACAACTTCGCCAATATCCCGTGTTAGACAAGATTATAGCCAATCACAAGCGAACAAGGCTCGGTCAGAATTTTGAGTAAATCAGAACTGTTCTTTTTTTTATTTAATCTATAGTTTGATATTGTTGTCTGAAAGGAATTTACCTAAAATGTATACAAGAGGGGAATTTGCCTGGGAGAGGATAAGTTTAAGATTAGTAGGTCGGATAATGTTATCAGGCAGGACATCCGTAAGGGAAAACCGGAGATTGGGGGCAACTGAAAAGCAGATGTTCTGCAGAGCCGCTCACACTCACAAAGGGAGCTGTCTCTCACTCGGATCTTAGCCAGGTGGACCGGTGTGCAGGCATGCCCTAAGCGTAAACGACAAATAGTTGAGGTCACACATTTATCCAAGTCACGAAACTTAAAAAAACATGGTTTCGGCGGGATGACAGTTTCAGCAAAATATTTGCCATATCGAGAAAATAAATGCTTATAAGGATGGGGTATTTAACACAGAACCATGTAGAAGTTACCGGTAAAACTAATATAAGATATATTCTGTGAAAATCGATTTAAACTGAACGCAGCCGTAGCGAAGTCGGGCTGGGGACTGTAGTCACCATGGACGAGTTGAAGAAATTTGTCGTTTGGGGACTGGTCCCCATGGACATTTCAGTGGTTATGTCACTTTCAGGTCCTTAAATTTACATGAAAGAAAAAAAATCGTTGTTGTGTGGCAAGCCGGCAAGCGCAGCGTAGGACGACCAACCAAAAGATGGACAGACGATCTCATCCAAGTGGCAGGGAGACGCTGAATGCAAGCCGCTTCCAGCCGGTCCTTTTGGAAATCCATGAAGGAGGTCTATGTCCAGCAGTGGACTTCTTGTTGTTGAATGATGATGTGTGGTGTTAAAAAGTGCATTATTATTGAATGTATTCAGAAGAGAACGTGTCTAGTGTTCAACACATCCGTGAGAAACAATTTTTAAGCCTTGAAAGTTTGTTAATTAAACTAAAACTGTTATGAAAAGAAAAAAATATTGAGTTTCTTTGTTAGCTTCTTCTCCACATAATCTATTAATTATTGTGAACTGACAACTTTGACGATCATAAAGTAAACATTTAGTTTTTACTGTGAATAAAATATTTGAATATTGAATTTTTGTGAAAGAAGGACCAACACACTTAACATTTATATTAGTAGGGAATTAGGGATAGAGATACTGTAAGGACGTGGGTACTGCATCCAAGGCACGCATTTAGGTAAAGGTCGAATTGCAGTCGTCTGCACTGCTTGTGGACAAGCATTTGAAATAAAACAAAATAGAAGTCATGATTTCTCTTTCAATTTGTAACATCCAAACATTTCGTCGTTACGGAGAGGGTCTACCAAGAAAGATGGATGAAAGAAAAATATCGAGCGATTTTGGCAAAAGGGTCAGCAAGGTCTAGGGGGACATACTTTGACCACTTAGTATTGACTAATGCATGTGGATGAAGCGAAAGAGGTTATTCGGGTGTCAAGTGCCAAACCCTGGTGCTAGTAAGTTTATGTACGTAGGTTTTTCCGCGGTAAAAGCACTGGAAAATTTAAGTACAGACATTGTCAACGTGCATACCTGCTGCTAAAGCCTTCCTACATACAATTTTCAAGCTGTGCTACTTTCTACGCTCTCTCGTATGTAGGTACCTAATGCTTCGGGTGTCGGCTAGGTTGATGGGCACTGAACTTCCTTGGTTTGATTGATTGCGAAAAAGTTCGCGAGTGTGTGAGTGCTGAATTTAAGCGAAACAGATTTGTCGTCATCGTGGCAAAAGTTGGTTTCTACTCTCTGAGATGCTTAGGATTTAGGATTTCTCTAATAAATCTCCAGTGGCAGATACCTACATCGCAGGGCAATATAATTATCTATAGAGCATAGAGCGAGAGCGCTAGCAATTGCCTGAGAAACGCCTACGCATAGAACCACACAAAGACAGAGTATGCTGAAAAAAAGTCCGCTCAAAAGCGAGTCGACACGCACACATTTATGTAACATGTATTTCTGACTACACTAAAAATGCCCATTTGGCTACGAATTTGTCGTCTCACATTGGAAGCTCGGACTGCGGACCTTATACTGACTCTACGCGCTCACGATTTGGGCCAAACCCACGCATATAAACAAAAACTTTCCACGGTCGCATAGAAGTAAAACCGTTGACAAAAGGGCCCAAGACCCGCGCCACAGTCATCGGCAGAGACGGCCGCGCACAATTAGCGTTACTGGGAAGCGCCCGCGCCGCCGCCGGTAACGTAGATAATGATTTACAACGCGCCAGGTCTCTTCCGAGAACTCCCACCCGCTTGGACACCGGTTTTAATGCGATTTGACTTACACCTGACTCGTGTAATCTTGTATTATGTATATTGTTTCAGCGAGTATTGATAACAATAGTTTCCCATGTAGAGAAACAATATATCGTAGGACGAAGCGTTGTCACCACGACGTTTTATGTTCTTGTCATCGAAAGGACATTGAAATTAGATAGATAGTTTCTAATTTTTAATCCACTGTCACTAGGCTGACCAATGGTCAGATATTGGAAAACTTGTACATTACCAAGTAGGTTGGAATCAGCATAAAACCTCCACCAAATTGGTGAGGGCACAAAATAAGACAATCGAAAGGCCCTCGTAATAGAACAGATTTCTGTGCGAGAGCAAGAATATAGTCACGTCACGTATCTTGGTCAAGAAAACTAGTCTTGAACCTACGACCTAGAAGAAGAAGTGGTCATAATTTAACATGTGACTTAAGCGCTGCTCAAAGGCCTAACTATGCGTATAGGGCCGGTTTCTGAATTGAGAATTTTGCTAAGTAACTACTTAACTGTAGTGTTGTCTCGTAAATTTCTAAGAAAAGAGCGTGACAGAATGTTACTTAAAGTATTTACTTAGTGAAATTCTCCATACAGAAACCGGCTCCTAATCCTGTAATGGTAATGCTGACGTTTCCGATAGAAAGTATGATATAGATTGGAACTTGACAGTTAGGGGACACCAAATCCTGAACTATTTATTCATTGATACTTTTATTGCACTTGAAAATGAAAAATGAAAAATCTTTATTTGACCGCCACATAAAATCCAACTTAAGCAAAGTTATAATATATCTATTATAGTTAAAGTAAATATATATTTATTATAACAGGTTCAAACAAGACGAGACATAGATCTAATAAAAATAACGCTAATAACTAACATATGAATGTTTGTTTACATAAGGTGGGTAATTAGCAAAAATTGGATTTACCAGTTCACAGCGACTCCACACTAGGTATACTTACCTGAGTTGTGGACGACGCTCACAATTTGAGTATGTTTATATATGTAGAAATTATAAATATGTTATGTACATTATGTATGATATGTGTATAATATATATGATAATAACAGTATAAATGACTTGTGTGCAACTGCTGATGTATTTATAATAATGTTGTAATTGATAAATTTATTATTTAATTGACAATTTCTTCACATTTTTCGTAACTCAGCCCTAATAGTAATTTAGTAATATAGATTTTTACCTCTCTCAGTGATCTATATTGTAAACTAGACATTTTCGCTACTTTGTTATAGACGTGTGGGTGCTGAAATGGGCCTAGTCTTTTAGCGAATGCGGTGTTAACGCGGACGGTTGGTGCTCGGTAAACACGTCTTTTAAGCAGCAGGTCATAGTCAGAATAATTTAACAGTTTTTTATGTACAATTAAAGTTGCTCTTAGTATAAAAATTTTGCGGATGCTCAACATATTCCAGTCATCGTATAATTGTGCTGTAGGGTATCTACGTTTAACTTTCAGCATAACTTTGAGTATAAACCGTTGGGCCCTTTCCGCCTCGATCAAGACTGTTTTTGCAGCGCCTCCCCAAATTGAGACACAATATTGTATAACCGACTGGCATATGGTTACGTATACATTTTTCAGGAGTTTCTTACCAGCGCATTCCCGCAGCGGCTTCATGATACTTATAAGTTTTCTAATTCTCATCGCCAATGCATGGACATGGTCACGATACGAGAGCCTCTGATCAAGCATTATACCTAGATATTTAATGACTGGGGTACTGTTTACTGCCGGACAGGTACAAGGGTTTGCGATAGAAGTCCTATTGCAGTTTGAATGGATCTTTATCGCAGGTCGATACTTTGGAGCTGATGTTGCTGTTTTGTAGAAAGTGATGTATTTTGTTTTATCCGTGTTTAATGTCAAAAGGTTTAGGCTAAGCCAGCGTCCAATTTGAGATATGCCATCTTCTGCTCTCTGAAAAACTGAGTCCCACGTTGTATCTTGAAAAAGAACAGCGGTGTCGTCCGCGTAGCAGAAGAGGTCGGCCCCGTTTACATCGTTCGAGATGTCGTTAATATAGGTTAAAAAAATGGAGGGTCCCAAGATACTGCCTTGGGGCACTCCAAACTGAATTTCCTGGAATGAACTAGTATAATCTCCTATCTTAACACATTGCCATCTCGAACTTAGGTATGATTTAAACCAATCCAGAGCAACACCTCTAATACCCATATATTCTAGTTTTCTGAAAAGTATTGGATACGAGACAGTATAAAAAGCCTTAGCTAAATCCAGGAAGACGCCTATGCATTTTTTTCCATTATCGAGTGCCTCAACGACAAGTTCAGTTAATGCAGAAACGGCGTCCTCCGTGGATTTAGCTTTCCAAAAACCAAACTGTCTATCGCTAAGGAGTTTCTGCTTTTCAAGGTAAGTCATAAATCTTTTATTAACGACCTTTTCAAGCACCTTTGACAACGGAGACAACAGTGATATTGGTCGATAATTCGATGGTGCTGTTTTTGTACCGCTTTTGTGGATTGGGCACACTAAAGCCTTCTTCCACTGTTCTGGAAAAACACCTGATTTCAGACTAATATTGCAAATAAGTGTTAAGGGAACAACAATGTTTTTAGCTATCTTTTTTAACAGTTTATTGCTCAAGCCATCAATCCCACATGAGTTTTTTGTTTGTAACTCGTTGATGAATCCATTAACTTCAATCTCGTCTGTAGGATATAAATAAAATGATGCCGAGTGATCATTGGCAACTGTGATTTCTGAGGACAGCTCTTCTTCTGTTTTTCCTAATGCTTGAATGGTTTTATCAGCAAGCGATTTACCCAGGGAAGAAAAGTACTCATTACATGTATCAACAGATTTTGTGGGGCTATCACTTATTGTTGTCAACTCTGTAGCTGCGACGTTTTCTGTTTTAGCATGACATATCTCTTTAATGGCGTTCCACAGTCTTTTGGGATTATTATTATTATCTTCCAAAAGTTTACGATCGTAATCTCGCTTTAGTTTGTGGACAATATTAATATAATAATTTCTATATCTCTTATAGGTGATCTGTATTATGTCATTAGCGAGGTTCTTTCTAGCTTTGAAGTGTAATTTATCTCGGACTTTCATGCATTTTATTAGACCTGGTGTTATCCATGGCTTCATATTATATTCTTTTTGATTCTTCCTAACAATTTTAGAATGTTTTTTAAGTACTGCGTCTACCGTTGATGAAAAAACCTGCGTGGCTTCAGATACTTCAGTAGAATTTATAACTTTGGCCCAGTTAGTGTTTTTTAGTTCTTCATCTATTGAATCATAGTTATAGATTGTGACCTCTTTTTTTAATCTGACTATTCGTGTTTTCTTATCGTTTATAGAAATCATTGCTAGACCATGGTCAGTTGTTACGTGTTTACAAACAACAGCTTTTGTATTATTTGTATATTTTGGGTTAATATTGATATGATCAAGACAAGCTGCGAGTCGCGTTGGTTTAGTAATAGCAGGTATCAAATTATGTTCACCAGAAGGCACAAGTATTTGGATCCTCGTTCTGTCCTAGAGAGTATATCGATATTTATATCGCCGGCGACTATAACGCATTTTTTATCTTTTACATTGCTTAAGCAGTCGGACAATGAGTTAAGAAACGTCGTGACGTCGTGAACACTAGGAGACCGATAAATACCAAAAATAGTGAATTCCTTGTGAACTTCAATTTTAAGGCAGTTTCCCTCGCGAAAAACAGGTTCAGTGGCTACAGCGTTTAGGTTGGATTTAACATAAATGACTACTCCGCCAGCCTTATTTATGAGGTTTTGAGTGCGAAAGTAAGTATATCCATCAATGTTACCTATAATGGCATTTTCTTTAAGCCAGCACTCAGTTAGGACGATGACGTCAAAACTTATATTAAGAGCCTTAACAGTTACCAAGAATTGGTTAAAGTTATGTTCAATGCTGCGAATATTGTATGTTAAAAGCTTTAGATTTGCTGAGCGGGTTAATTTAACCTCGCATTCACTTAGTTTATGAACCAATGAGCAACCCACTGCAAAAGATTCGTCCAAGTCATTATTGATATCAGCGGTAGCCATTACAAAATATTTCTGAGTTATTGTAGTTATTAATTTCATGGGATTGGTGGAGAGAGTTAGTTGCTATATTGGGCTGCACGTTATCAATTAGGTGAAGATTGTTCAATAGTATAGTAGATATAAATATTAATTTTAATATCATAGGTGATTCTGGTTGTATTATTTGGTGGAAATAAATAAATATATAAATAGTCTAATATCTGATAGCGTAATAGTGTAATAGTGTGTAGTGTAACATGATTTTTATACAATATAAGTCTTTTAGCCGAGAAAGCGGAGCAAATTGAAACCAAATAAAAGTCAATAATTTCACCAGGGACATCTTTAGATTATTGCTGATCAGGAGCCAGGTTCCTTTCGGGTGGTCCAACAAGAAGTTCCAGGTCTGTGTAGTTGCGTAAGGGGGAAGCAGGTGCCTTTTCAGCTTTCCGGACATAGATGATGCCACCTTTAATCCAGCAGAAGCGAAATTTATGAAGTCTAGCCCGATTCCTTGCCTCGCGAAAAAGCATTCTGTTTTTCTTTGTAAGCCTCTCATTTATATACAGATTGTTATCTGTTCCTTTAACAATGTCTTTCGAAGTAACATTTGGCCTTGACTTTGCTGCACTTACTAGCTTATCTTTGACAAGTTTCCTTGTCAACTTCATGACTAGTGGTCGTGGTGCTTTCGCCATGTCATTAGGACTATGCGGTCCAGCTCTCATCGCCTCCTCCAGATCATTTTCTGTGATATCGACTCCATATACTTTTGCGGTAATCATGGCGACGTTCAGGGATTCCGATAATCTCAACTTCGTTTTTCAGATTATATTGGGCTTGGAAGTCCAGCGCATCTTGCATCTTTGCGATCGTCCCCTTGAGTTGAGTAATTTCAGCATTCTTTGCGATTACTTTTTTTTCTACTTCGTCTAGTCGGGTTATAAACTCAATGACGGCATCAAATCTGGATTTCAGCTCAAAAATTTCGCTTCTCATGCTTCGAATCTCTTGTGCAATTTCCGGGGTTCCGGCAGTCATATCACTCTATACCCAGCAAAGGTGGGCATTTTGTCCGACTACCTCTTTGCAGATTTATATTATTGGGGGAGCTGGCAGAAGAGGGGGAGGTTGTGTAGGTATTATTGAGGGCCATTCTGGGTCGCGTTCGTGTACTCAAACTGATTGCTCCTTGGCTTGGTCCGAGGTTGTCCGAGATGTCTAAGGCAACAATCCGCTCTTTCTTGCGAAACCGCTTGGTGCGTAGCAGCCACCGCTCAGTGACTGTGCTCGGCGATGATTCACCGGTGTCGGGCTCGATGCGTTATGGTGGATTGTAAACCGCGTATTTATCGAAGATTATTTCGCTTGTATGTCAGCACTCCGATTTCCAATCAGGATTTGGATTATTGTCTACGGAAGTGAGCACAAAACACTTTAGTGTAACGTGACTTTTTATGTGAAGTGAAAGCAATTACTATTTTTAGCACTCAAATGATCGCGGAGTAAAGTTTTGTACGTGTTGTGCTTATGACGCGCGCGCGGGGATTTCCAGTTACATTTAAGCGTAATTCGGGATTACATTTAAGTGCTATTAATTTAATGTTTGGTTACATCCAAACATTAGAATTGTTCAGGATTTGGTGCAACCATCATCTACCCATTGTGTCCCCACCGAGGGGCACGGGTTTCTTCTCTGAGGAAGGTGTAGGCCATACTCCAACACGGGGGCCAAGTCCGGATTGGTGCAATGCTCACCGAATATAACGCTAAAACACTTAGGTAGTCTAACATAGACGCGATCACCATCAACGGTCGACGCAAAAAAGGTACTCGAGGCGACGGGAGGCGCCCGGGCGGCGGCTCGCGGCGGCGGGCTCTAATCGCCGCGCTCATCTCTTCCGGGAACCGCGACAATGCCCCGAATGCCCGGCGACGACGCACGTCCGCGGGCCCCCGCCCCCCACGCCCCACCCCCGGCCCTGGACGACGGTACACACACCCGCTTACGTCCGCAGAAGCTTCGAGATATTACGGCCACGTTTTCTTTTCGGCTTTGATTTGGTTGGAACGCTGCTTAGGCTGACATTCAGAGACGAATCCTAAGTTCACGCTTAGATCAGTCTTAGCAAAGTAAACTAAAGTCGTACTTAGTAAAGCCCCGTAATTTTCGTATTCACAGTACCTACTTAAGAAAGTCATCTATATTGTCTATAATTTTTTAGTGATGTAGTTCTTACCGGTTTTTTAAATTTGACATTGCTACACGAGAGCAGGACAACATCATACAATTTTATATATGTCAGAGTGAATAAAAAAATCCCACAGATAATGCTCGTAGAACATCAGTGAAATGACGTTTGGAGTAGTCTGTGAACAAAGGCTTAGAAGTGACAGTTCTAAGTTCACGTAAAGTCACCGATATTGACTTATTGACTTACACTTAGCTAAGCACCATTTCATACTAACCTTGCTAAGATTCGATTCTGAATACGAAATGTTTTTAAGTACGTGATTTTGACATTTCTGAGACCAGTTTTTTCTTAGTTTTCGTCTCTGAATGTCAGCCTTACTCTGTTAGTTTCTTAAGCTACCTATGTCGTAAAAAGACTTCTTATGGCAGCTGTACATTTGCCCGAGAGTATGAGGCGTTACCATTCATTGCAGGTTTTACGCAATCGGCATTAATGACTCGTCCTGTGAAATTTGTAATGTAAGGTAAACTCGCTCGCTCTTTGGCGAGTGTGTACTGTACAGTTACTACTAAACATAATATACAAAGACATTTACATACAGGCACATACATTGCTTCTGGCCCCACTGGTACTAAGACTGCTAGACGGGAAAAATCATTCACATCTCAGCATTGAAAGGTATAGAGACATCGAGATTGGATCCTCGCTATTGGTCAAGATAATTTAATAAAATTTTCTTGGAGCAATATTCGATGACGCGTATTTCTCACTTCGCAGTGACCTGAAGAAATCGAAGCACATTTTCTGTGTAGTCCTTGGAGTAGAATAATTAAGTCTTCACAATGTCTTCTGTTTCATGCTATCTCGTCAGTATTGCTCCGATGTGACCAACGCCCACTCCCTTCTAAGAAAGGTCTCGCGGTTGAGTCACTGTCATCTGCTGATCGTGCGATTCTATGCCTGCATATTGGTGCAGTCAGTATTGGTGCGCTCTGAGACAACCTTTTTGTTCAATACTCGCCATAATGCCATGCGTAATAAGAGCTAAATTCAGCAAAACTAAATACTATTTATTTGTTGCAATGAGGTTAAAACGTTGTTATACATATTTAACGTTTTTAACGTTGAAATAAATATCGTTATTTCAATGTGTGATTCGTTTACGTACCGTAGTCACTCGATATTAAGCGGTTTGATTGGAATCCCATTTTTGACATAACGTAATAAACCAGTTGCTTATTAGCTTCATAATGAGATTTAGAGAAAAACCAAGAAAATGAAGAAAACGACAATGAGATTTCTAGTGAGGGACCAGAAACATGTAGGTATGTCCCTGCTATATGCCTATTGCCTACCCCTCTGAGATACAGGCGTGAGCTTATGTGTGAATGCAAAATACAGACATATATTCACGCATGTATCTTGGAGGGGTGGGCAGAGAGAGAAAGAACCATGTTTTCCACTTGCCACGATCCTGACAATTTTTTCCACTTCATTGAAAGTCTCTATGCGCGTACTGCAACGATTATTAATTATATTGAAAGATGCTTTTTGGGCAAAAATACTATTTTATTATCTTTTTTTCAATGAATACGCCTAACCTAGCTAGCGCCCGACTGACATCTGTCACAAAAACGTAGCGATTCTCTTTCAAAATATTTAAATTCATACAAGACAGCTGTGCCAGCCAGTTACTTTAGAGAAGAATCGCTACAGTACGCAGGATTGGGGTACTTGATATGATAAATATTACTTAGATATCTTTACAGTTATTCAATAATACGCTTGAATGTACGATTATCTCTAAGGATATAAAGAGGCTGTAATTGGCTTCTCGCTACGTTTTTGCTACACCTGTCTCGCTTTACTAGCATTCACAAGTAGGGAATGCAATCTCGTGAGATTAAGTCTTAGGCGAGATCTCGCGAGTTTGTAAATAACAATACCGCGAGATCTCACCAATTTCGAGATCTCGCGAGATTGGCAGTTTTGTGTGTTTATTCTTCCAAATCGTCACAATATTTGAATAAATTAGGAAAACAATAATAAGTATTACAGGTATTGTAAAATAAACATTTATTTGTACGATTTTTTACAACAAACTTTTATGTTTTGACGGTTCAATCTTTTTTTAATAAACCTTTAAGTTTACCCATTTTTTGGTCGAGATCAATCTCGCTAAAAATCCGAGATCTCGCGAGAACAAGATCTCGCAAGATCGAGATTGCATTCCCTATTCACAAGCTGTAATATTTTGTTTAACTTATGAGCACTTAAACTAAGCTGGTTTCTAAAATTGATAGGCAGATAAATACAGATGTAATAATAAAAGCCGACACACTCACAGACCTTATTTATGAACCTATAACTGCTCCCGCGCAATAGAAAATGACAACTATATTTCATGTTAATTTTAATTAAAATCTATTACTACCAAGGGGCCCTATTTTACAATTCTGCAAGTATACTGTAAAAAAAATCTTACTAAGAGAGTTAAAAAACTACACGATATCTAAAACTTCATTGTCATCAACACATTATGTCCACACCGAGAGGCACGGGTCTCATCCCTGAGGAAGGTATAGGCCATACTCCACCACGGAACCAAGTCCAGATTGGTGGACTAGTGACTGCTTAAGACCAGCCAGTCTTACAGAGACAAGATCGTAATCTGTCAGAAGTTTTCAAGCCACCCTAAGGCCTCTGACTTAGCTATCTATTCCAGACAACTTTTGTTACCGAAGCCACATCTCAGCGGCTTATGACTCGCAGAGAACGATAACAACAGCTGACTGTCAACCGACTCTCAATGACAGAGACAGGAGGCGGCTGCAAGCGTTTACTAACATGCAAAGAATCCCCGGCTACTGCGCGGAGGCAGGCATAACAAACACAATAAAAACACCGGCGCGCCTACATAATGCCGCGTGTAGCGAAGTCTTATTTAGCGGCGTTTCCTCCACTTTTATTGCCGGTCGCCCTTCAAGGCGGCGCGGCGGGTCGGCATGGCACCGCGTATTGCTATCACAGAAGGTTACCTTAGACTATGATCACGAAGCTTAGATACCATGCCACAGTCTCAGGTTGTTCATCTTATTTGGACAATGGTAAAAGCTAAGTACTAGTTGATTTTTCTCTGATTTCAGTACCTTTCTCTTATTGGAGGTTGGCTGACAGCTTAGCATATCCTCTTCAATTTGCCAAGCGAAATAGATCTTAGACGCTTTCTACTGCAGTCTAATGAAGAATGTTAACTAATTATGATTATTAGCACTCCATATTCTCTGTCAAAAATAAAAAATACTAGTGAAAGAATTACTTCGATACGTCAATTAGTTTCCGATTTAGAAGTAAAACAAGTTGTAACCGTACGACGCGGGCCGCCGGTTACGGTGTGACGTCATCGCACAACACGCTCAGTCTGGCTCACTAGTTCGCTCGCAGTCGCGCGCCCGTGCCGTCGAAATTATACCTAAATACTTTTAAAAATGTCCAATCCAAATACTAGGAAATCATGTGTTGTACCTAAATGTAAAAATACAACTATCAATTCGCCAGAAAAGTCGTTTTTTATAGTTCCAAAAGACGTTAAAATGTGAAAAAACTGGATAAAAGCTATGCAGAGGTTAGATTAGATAGATAGGACTAGATAGATTAGATTAGATAGAAGTGTTATACAACTTGTTCCTAAATCTTTAGCTTTAATAATTTTCAGTTTGGTACCAATACCTGAAAGCTTAGATTTTTTCCAATAACACTTGGTAGCAGGAGTTGAAGGCACTTGCTTCGACGATGTAGCCACATTAAAAATGCTATACCTAGTATGTTTACAGCCACCTCTGCTGGCGGCACAATAACATAACATAACATTTACATACAGGCACATACATTGCTTCTGGCCCCACACTAGGATACCCAGTGTCGCAATCTTCGCAGGTTACGTTTAAAACTTCTTGATCCTTTTCATTGCATTCTAAGGGCCCTCGCCCACGTCGGCTTTTTGTAGCGCTGCCGTCGCGCGTTTCGTAAACGCGCGATGGCATCGCTACTAACGCGCGTAGGTCGCTTTTGCAACGCGCGACCGTCGCGCGGCCGTAGCGCTTTGAACGCGCCACCGTCGCGCGGCCGTAGCGCTACAAAAACGGGCCGCGCCGTGGGCGAGGGCCCTTAGGATTACTCAGGCAGCCGGGGCTACGTGACGTCGCTGTCGTTGTCGGCGCTTCGGCTGCTTACGTAAAAGCAGCACCAAAGACAACGTGACTAATGTTGCCTCAACTGAGTCCATCTTGCAACTGTGGCGATTGGAAGCGTGACGGTAGCGCGTTTGCATCGCGACAGAAGCGCTACGGCCGCGCGACGGTGGCGCGTTCGAAGCGCTACGGCCGCGCGACGGTGGCGCGTTCGCATCGCGACAGAAGCGTTAGCTAGCAACCGCATCGCGGCTGTAGCGCGGCGAACGCGCTACCGTCGCGCGGCCGTAGCGCTACAAAAAGCCGCCGTGGGCGAGGGCCCTAAACTGCAATGATAAGGTGTGGTACGTAGTACGCGGTGTTCTGGCATGATTCTACATTTAACCGTTCATACATCACCTACTCTTTTTATTTGAACAAAACCAATAGCATCATCGCTATAGCTGTCTCTTGCCGACATGAAATAAGTTTCAAATAAAAATAAATGGCCTTACGTATTTTGTACGTACGGAAAGTTTGTGTGTGTGTGTGTGTGTGTGTGTTTGTTATCTTTCACGAAAAAAGTACTGAACGGATCTGGATGAAGTCTGGAATAACACATAGGTTACTTTTAATCCTGGGAAAATGTACAGTTCCCGAGGGAAACGGGGGCGAAGCTGCTGGCGGAAGCTAGTTTGCAATAAATCAATGTATGTATTCATTTAAATTTACTAAGAAGAGCGGTACCTACCTAAATATACATACGTACCTACCAATAGCTACAAAACTATAATACGTATTTTTTTGTCATTAACGTAAAAATGTAATGGTAGGTAACTAGGTACTTCTACTATTTGAGTAACATTCTTTCATTATGACATTAGTTGGGTATTTTGTTTTGATAAAACAATTTATAACAGATAAACTATTAAGCATAACTAGTAGCATGGAAAGTTCACTCACCTTTGCATTTTTATTCCTCGCATTTCGGCGGCAACGAAATCATTATTTGTTGATAAATAATGCGCAACCATTAATCCATCTATTTTAGATAGATTATCCGATTGCCCTTTTTCGAATCCTTCATCCATTTTATTAATCGAATAATATTTACTATTATTAGACTATTAACTTAATACGCGAAAGAAAACACAACAAAATACTGCGCAAGCTATTACACCTAGTACTATAACCGCTGGCGACTTGATATTAGGCGGGCGGCCCGCGCGGTGCGTTGTGATATGACGTCACAAGCGGTCTCGTGGCTGTTAGCGGGACGCGATATTTTTCGAATCTTTGAATGCCTATAAAATCAAAACTACTCGGAATTTTTGACTAAAACAAAAACTAGTGTATTTGTATACATACAGGCCAGGCTTTACTGAGACAAAATTTCAAGCGATTTGGCATACCTAGTAACATTCTCCATTATCGGAGTTTATGCAGTCTAGCACTTAGTTACTGACCTATGTCGACACTCCATCTCGCCTTATACTGCCCTGCTTAGCGCAAAAGTCATATCTGTAAAATTGTAATTTTGCAGGAGAGACAAAAACTTATTTCGGTGAATGCCAACCTTAATGGTTTGGGTGAAATTAATTAAACTTATCTGACGTAGCTAAAAATTGTTTTTATTTTTAGGCATTATTAGTATTGCACCTTTCTATACAAAAATTAATAAAAACAGCAGTTCGGACTTTTTTCTGCTGTATCATTCAATTAATCTTACCCTTAGCAACAGGGTACCCAACTGCAGATATGACTAACTTAAACTTGTGTTTGGAGTAAGAAAATGAACAGATAGGTCTCTGTTGATTTGTGGGCATCTCGGGAGTGTTGCCATCCTACCAAATATGCAAAAAAGTAAAAATACCTAAAATTGTCAGATACGACTTTTGCGCTTAGCAGGGCAGTATAGTTAATGAGAAATCATTAAGATATCAACAGCGAACGCGCCAGTGTTCATATATTTTCGCGTTTCTCGAGGCGTGTACGGTAATAAGGACTAGAAATGGACAATAGTATGAAGTCGACCTTCTAACTGTTGTTACGGAGTGGTCGGCGGGCGATACGTATCGTCGCGGAAAAAAACACGAACACAACGGTCGCGGCTCGGTTCTACAATTAGGTACTGGGCCCAGGTAGAGGGATAATGAGCGTGCGCTACTCAGGTATGAGAAGGTATGAGAAAGGAAACGCCACAGAAACCCCGACCGTCAGTCAATTTTGAGGTTCGCTGTCTAACCAGCAAAGGAAGTACGAGGACGCGAGTCGCGCGCGACAACATCAAAAGTCGCGACTTTCCAGTACATTAACTGTCAAATTCTCACGACTTTTGACGTTGTCGCGCGCGTCTCGCGTCCTCATACTACCTTTGCTGATGGATCACGGGTGACGGATTACCGAACGTAATCTTCAAACAACGTAAACTCACCCCTGTCTTCGGTAAGGTGGGCAGAGACCAAAGTTAGCCGCTTACCACGACCTGACAAACCTCTTTTGTTTCATCAGCATCACCATTCATTAGTCGCTGCATACATGGATTCTTTCGATAGATGTAAAGCCTTGTTTATACGAAGCTAGCACTAGCTCAGTATTGGCCTTCTATAGACAGTTTTGCTTGCCAAGCCAGCGCTGGCGAGAATTGAGCGCCCGTCTATTTTTCAAGCATTGACCTCACCTGCTAACCACCTAAACCCCAAACCAGCTTAGATGACACTCATCTGTTCACACGCTTAACTTGTGCACACCGCAAGAAATATGCAGGTTGACTGGCTTCATCCAAACAATGCGAGCCAAGACAGCGGTGGCCTGTCTTTAAAACTGGCGCCAGTGCGCTGGCTTAGCATAAACCTGGCTTAAGTGTTGACATAATATCAAGAGATACTGCCTATGCGGTACCCCAGAACCTATCTCTACGAGAAATTATTTTGGCTGCATAAACACAGTAGTTTTGATGATGAAGAAGATAAGAGACGACTTTAGGTCTTGGACGTGTCTGCCACGGTGGACAGTCGATATTTTAATGATAAGTCGACAGTGTTATAATTTAACTAGCCATTCGTGCACTTGGCGCGTAAATTAATTACTAATTACGTAGTCCGTCATTTGGTATCATTTTGTGGGGTCACTTTGGTGGAAAAAAACAGAACGAAGTCGCAATCTGAGTAGAACGTCGTCTGTTCTCTGTGTCGTCCTACTTGCCGGTGCAGGTATATACGAGGACGCACAAAATGGCCGCCGGATCGCGCGGTGACGCGGACGCGAAAATGTAAATGTGCGCACGCCATCCGGCCGAGACGCGGGGCAATTACTACAGAAGGACAACTATGTAGTGAGATCGAAAGGTCTACTCTCCTGTAAACGCTGTAGCAGGATACACGGTCCTAATACAGCTTTGTGTGTATTTGCATTGTAATAGCTGGAAAAAAAAACAAACAAAAAACCAAGATCCTTAATGGAAGGCGACCGCCTAATACGTAAATGTGTCAGAATTTTATTTTTAAATGTCCCACAGACTGGATTGTTTTAACAAAACAAACAATACAACGATGAAGCGAAAGTGTAGGTCAGAATCGTGGCATGTGACTACAATACATTACCGTTGTAATTGTACACATAAGAGTAAGTGGGGTTCGGAACGGTTTTTCGCTGCTGTCGGTTGGAGTCGAGAGTCTCGAGCCGCGCATCTTCCAAATCTGCTTGTGGATGGTGGAGCGCCACTCATTGCGGCCAATGTAACCGAACTTTCAAAAATAAGCTGGGCTGCGCAAGTCACATCAGAGCCCACCGTCGCAGAAGTCCTACCAAAACTTGAGGTCGCCGTCGTCGGACTACGACGAGGAGGACATTATCATCATCATCATTATGCATTAGTATAATCTAGGTCGTTCTTCTGTAGTATTCGGTCGGCGGCCGAACGATAATTTAGCGTGCCGCGGAGCCACTGCGCCGGCGACGTCGCGACCCGCGGCGCTTACGTAAAAACCGCACATGCAGCCAAGAATGCGCACTGGCGGCGGCAGGATGCGGCACTTTTTAGGGTCCCGAGGGGTGCCAGTGGGATCTTGTCACTGTTCTACAGCGTTTATCTGTCTGGCTGGCCTTTAAATCACTTTGTCTCTCTAAGAGCAATAGGTAGATAAATCGACGATGTCGATGAATCGACGACCTCTTGTGGCGGAGTGATTAGCGCATCTGCCTACCAGGCTAGAGGTCCCGG